>JARLTB010000055.1:1912500-3325000 GCA_030141615.1 Unio pictorum | reverse complement strand
TCTCAATTCCATGTCACGTTAATTTGAAAATATATGCACACATTTGTATCAGGGTTTAATTCCGTTTATATTGTGCTCGTTCTATCTGCTATGCAGTTATTCACGCACCACATGTAAGATGGCAGCCACATTTTCTAACTCGCCAGGTTCGCATACACACCATTGAACCCAATCCATTTATTGTTTGCAATGTGCACTTCATTGTATATGCTGCATTGGAAAGTCCGAGGTCTTAGTCGAGATTGTCAGATTGATAAAGGGCGTTGGAAGCCACACAAGATGAAACCAATAGAAGAAAGGCATTTATATCACTACACCTCATTTCGCTTGTTACAGGCGCGTAATCTCGTGTACAATTTGTCAGCTCACTCTCTTCGATACTGAATTGTTTCTCTGATAGATTTTCAGTACATTCCATGGTTGATTGTCGATGTAATGAAGATAAAGGCGGTAATATTTGCAACAATAGTCTTATATGCATTTCTGTCAGAATTAAGGTTAAAATCCTCACAAAACCTGGTACTTAATAAAATAAAAAAGTACTTAATAAAAAAAATCTGAAGTGTACTTCGGTTTTCATGGCCTGCTGAAACTGGCATCCCGTACGCGATCCACTTAGTCCTGGGTATAACGCCAGCCAATGGCAGGTTTACCCAGTTGGAAACTGGCGCATTCTCTTTACGGCTGGGTTTTTAGAATGAAGTAGATGAGGTTAGGTTTGCCGACGAGTAAATATGACGGTCACTTAATTCTGAGTCCCTAATGTAACAGTGCCAGCCCCAAGGCATATACAGGGTTAAGAAGCTTGTATGTATTTATGCGGAAACATCATAAAATGATGAAACAAAGGTAATTTAGTTATCTCACACGTAGTTTTCGACAGAAGTATTTAAGTAACCACATTCAATTTAATATATTTAACTTTTAAATGCATCATTATTATGAGCAGCTATAAAATAAAGGATCCAATGAAACACAAAATGGCATTGTTGTTGAAATTTTCGTGCTTTTTTATATATAGGCATTCTCCTGTCTTAAATAAGCAAACATTCATATTTACATTCAAGCGATTTTGATTTTAAAAAATCACATAAATTCTCATAATCGTTGCATCTGTAGCATTGCATGGTGTATGTTCTTCTGTAGTTTTACTGACAATCTGTGGCAATAGTTCACGGTCCTTTATCATTGCATTTATATTTATTTAACTCTAAAATCAATTTTCAGTAAAATGCATGGATGAAACATTAGTGTTTTAGATCAGTTAGCTTAGTCATGTGATATTACAGGGTTTTCATTCAAAAGAAAGAGACACTTATATGTACATAAGCATAATCTTACATTTGTACTGGCGCCCCGGGCGGCCAAGTACTCTAAGATGCTTGCCTTTATAGATCACTGTCATCTTTCCTATGTCTGCGTATGTCTGAGTCTCAGGCTTGGCCTAGGTATGTATATGAGAAAGCTCACCAACAGCTTCCCGTGGGTCGGCGGTTCTTTCTAGGTTTTCTCGGGTTCTTCAGCCACCAGATATACTAGCCTCTATGTGCTGAAAAATGGCGTTAAACCCACAAAAAATGCAATTATTTCAAACAAAATATAAAAAAACTTTGTCCAATAATTTAAATCCTTTGCTTTTTCGGCGAAATGAGCACATGCGTAAGGTCCTCTATTTATTATGGTACATTTAAATATAGTTTCATCGTGTAGGAGGCCTGACCGTAAGATTGTTTTTGTTTTTTTTATGTTTTAATGCCATTTTTCAGCACAATATAGGCTATACATGGCGACCAGTATTAATGGAGGAGGAAAAACCCGGAAAACCCCCGGAAAGACCCACCGACCTACTAGAAGCTACTGGCAAGCTTTCTCACTTACCCACATTTGCCGAATCTTAGACTCGAACCCACGCAGACATAGGTGAGATGGCAGTGATCCGTAATGGACAGCGCTTTAGACCACTCGGCCACTCGGGGCCCCTGACCGTATGAACTAGATTCTTCGAACAATGGTCAACGCGAAGTCACAAGCTCGAAGTTGCGAGTCTGTAATTTAATTGCCAAATAACTTTCGAATAGTTGCAATCATAGGATTCCCTCGATTACATTGTTATGTCAATTCTACGTACACAGAAAAGCTAATACTTAAAGTTTCATCTGTACTGGGGCTTTTACGCGTCATGGTTGGATGTGCTAACAAAAGATAGTGGGCACTGTTAGAGCTTTATTAGAATCAAAAGAACGCTCTTCGTTAAAGAAGTCATGGATGGAAGCAAAACTAACCAAAGGATTGGATTATTCCATGTCGTGACTTCGTATGTGTTCCGCTTGAATATATCTTTCAGGTTTAAATATGCTTGCAAATAACGGATCTGTACAGAACCTGTATGAAGAGTGAGCACGTTATTCGAGTTTCTGTTTTTAATTCCTGTAGAGAAACAGACAGGTACGATTCATTTCCAAACAATTTTCTAGGGCCAATTATTTGATTTAATTAGCATGATCGCTTCTGTTAATTTCATCTAGTCAAGTTTTATAAAATACGCCGTCTACAATAACAACATTGGACTGGTTTAGAGTTAATTGCCAAATTTTCCCTGATGAGTATAAACTATTGACGCAAAAGTCTGCACGCGATAAGACAAGATGCCGTAGTCATTAACTGCGTAATTATCTGACGTTCTCCTATTAGAAGTTTAATTTAGGACCTAGATTGACACAGGTCTGGTTTGTTTATGCGGTATTTGAGGTAATATGAGATAGCTGATACGCAACGAAAATAAACCGGTGAAGCAAAGAATAAAATAAACCAAGGCGGAAGTCTGTTTAATAGTCTAAAGTCTGTCAACACCTTATAGTTTAAAACATTAATGGGATGATTTCACCCAGTTGATGACAGATAAATGTTATTAGCCTGACTTCTCTTTCAGGTGGTTTATGTAAACTTTTTAAGGTACACAGACGTTGGAGTGGAATGCATGCCTCGAATTAATTTGAGTTTTCATCCTCTTACAAGACGCTACTGAGCACAAAGTGTCTGCAAACCAATGCTACGGATATGTAAGTGTATACTGCACGAAACATTGCGATTATTCTATATGCATTCACCCAGACTCATCAATTAAATTATATACCTCACTTTACGGTAAAAGCGTCCTCGTACTCGTGGTCAAAATATAGAAGCGTGGAAGGGACATCGGTTAAAACTATTATCTTTGACAAGATTTCAACATTTCATGTCCACGACGTATTATTTTGTGTCCACGATATACAACAAGCAAATAATTGTTGGCTCGAGATGATTTGTCTTTGCCATGATTATAACTCATGTCCCTTCCATTTTTGAGTAGAAAAAGTATCTGCATGTCATCTATTACTAGTATTACTTTTTAATTAATATACAAGGTCAGAGCATAGAGGACAATAATCTGAGAACGACTAGGCATTTTCGTCAGGCTGAATTATTAAACAAAATTGATAATCTAACTTGACTATGATCTATATACCACTTACTGTAAAGAAAGAAACATTTTCACACATCTCTTTTTACTAAGTTAGAAATGTAATAGTTATGCGTGCTGTTCAACTTCGGGCTAAATAATTAATGATGCCAAACATACATATAAATAAAAAGCAAACCATTGCATATGAACATACAATTTTATTCAGAGATTACGTGGAAGTGTGAACGCGTTCGTTTTTAACTGGCAATTACCGTCCGATTTTTCTTTCAATGTAACGGAAATAAACGACGATGATTGACAAATGATAGTCAAGACACCCCGACTAGGGGTTAAATATGCTATACTTCTTGGAGCTTTTGCAAAGATCTTAAAAGTAAAAGAAGAAAGAGAAGAGGTAATACTTCCTACATTCTTGTTGGATAGAAAAATGAAATTTGATGTGGCATTGGCGTTTCGAGAAAAGAACCTCACATTTCTGGGGGTAAAATTATAAATTAACTATGAAGCAATAATGAATGAAATATCAAGGTGTATGTGGCGTAAAGTTTTCCCGAAAGGTTAACTAAATCTTTTGATAATAAGAGTAAAATAAACTCTGTAGAAACTGGAAGAAGTCCCATCTTACGTCCACTTCGAGACAAGGCGTTTGGTAAATGCTTCATGTAAAAGTACACAGGCTAAAGCATACAAGCGGGAAAATTGCTTTGCAATGGCGATTGCTGAAAAAGGGTGATTTTTCAAATTTGTTTAATTTTAAATGATTCCATGATGCAGGCTTACTTTTTGGTCCTTTGGGTATGATACCGTAGGCTGGAATGCTTAGAAGTGGATGGTACAGCAAGGCTGTATTTAGAGACTTCAGTCCGTCAAACCAGTATGTAAACTGCAAAAGAAGAAATGGTTATAATAGATTTTTTTCTTGAAGTAACAAATGTGTCCGCGCAATCTGTCCTATTTTTAATACACATTTTCACCAAAATAAACCTGAAATAAAATTCCTATCGTGTCATCGGAATTATTTATAAAACGGATTGTATGAGTGATAATACTATTTACTGTACATACATACATACATACATACATACACACACACAGAGCCACACACACACACACACACACACACACACACACACACACACACACACACACACACACACACACACACACACACACACACACACACACATACATACATACATACATACATACATACATACATACATACATACATACATACATACATACAGAGCCATACATACATACACACACATACATACACACAGAGCCATACACACACACACACACACACACACACACACACACACACACACACACACACACACACACATACATACATACATACATACATACATACATACATACATACATACATACATACATACATACATACATACATACATACATAGGCAGTAGACACTTCTTTATCAATGCTTCTCCCTTGATCCCATATTTTTATATACCTATTTAGATACATAACTATATGAATATAATCAAACAGGTTAAAGTTAATATTCGTTCCAGGCAGGAATCGAACCTATGCTGAAATTGACGTCACATATCGCGTCCCAAACCACTCGACAAAGCATACACCAGTAGCACCCCTATCTCAAAATAAAAGATGAAAGAACGTTGAAGATAATGACGCATCGTATACATCGCTTCTCATGTGACACAGTTTTAACTGTTTGCAGCATTTATTACGTAGCATTATTTTCTCTTGCACATTTCTTTGCCTTTTTTTAATCTTATTTTATCAGTTTTTGGGATGAGCGCGTGTTGCGTGGGCTTGAGCGCTGCTGTAAACAAGTTCATCTCTACGTGGCTTTGGACGTGTTCTCTTAACTAGGAATATTTCCAGTTACTTAAAACATAAATACTTACAAATCGTATGCTAGATTAATTTTTTTCTAAGTCATAATAGTAAATTTTTCGCTTATAAGATATATTTGGGTGTATATTAAACATGGCTTTGATGTCAAGACACGGTCGATATTAGCGTGACCTCATACTGCTTCGAAATTATATCGTAACAAGCATCAATGCTCTGGCAAAGGAGAGCTAACGTGAAGCTTTCATATATTTTGTTTTGACATGCATCACTCTACACTCACACGATAATGCTAATCAGGAAGAATAGATCATTTTGACAGAGCTGCAAACCAGTCCATAAACCAAATTTCTTCTGGCTCCCAAGTCTACCTCGTACTGACACGGAACGCCGACTTCCGTTCAAGGGGTTTGAACAAATACCGGTTCTTGACAGTTAATTAACAAGAATGGTTTACATACATATGTGAATGGCACAGTACTATATGATGTCATGATGAATCATTAGGGGTAAATCATTTATTTCAGCAAGGATAAAGCAGATTGTAAAATCGAAAACAACTGTACGTGCTAATATACCCACATCAACCCTTGTTACGGCTGTATGAAATTTATATTAATGTTCTACCGCTAAACGATTTTGATTCTATTCTCATTTCACTTTTACAGTAAAACACAGCTTGGAGACATATCACAGACCGTGTTAGTCTTCACCACAAAAGTAATAAAAATCATTTTCTTATCATTTAATTGACATTCCGATATGTTCTGTCATTAGTGACCATTCCGTTCTTATTCTAATATAATCCGTCATCAAATAGCTGGCTGATAAATCGAACCATCCACTCAAACTATACCATTCATCGTCAAATCTTTTCTTTGATTGACAATACCTATTCTAGTGTCTCTTCCAAAGAGAACCCAATATATTCCATCATTGGTATGAATTATTTCTGACTAATTTTCATTTCGTAAATAGTTCAGAGAACATGTAATGACGTTTATCATATACTTTAGAAATATACCCTGATGACTACCCAGTATATTTCGAAATCCCATGTACTATCTCAGTAACAACGACGCCAAGAAACACAATGACTAACCGAAATTTCTTCACATACGGGAACAATTTTGACTTTCCGCTATATAACGTAATCGACGGATAATTTTTCCTTTGGCACAATATAATTTCGCCATCCACCCAAACGTTAAGTGAAGACTATTTAATTTACTCCTTATCGACCTGAACTGTTTCGATCCATTTTGGTGACTGGTATACTCCATAACTGATCCAAACTGTTCTGTGTCTGCCTTGCATGGTTTAATCTAGTCTATTAAAACTATTCTTAACCTATTTGCTACCTTTAATGTTCGTCTTTTCAAACTAGTCTGCGTCTGCCTTCCCTCTCTTAAATGTCTTTTCAAACTATTCTATGCCTATCTTTCTACCTTAAGTTTTAAGTCTATTCAAACCCTTTTTGTCTATTTATTAAATTCTTGTACTAGAGTTTCAGTTTTGGTGTACAACGATACCTGAGGGTGAATACTGTATGTGTCCTATTTCAAAATAGTGAGTTCGTTTCATCTTATACCTTCGATGCACAGACAATACCAGTGTATAAATACCTCATCGCATGTAAAGGTCTTTACATTACGAAAAGTGTGGTCAGCCGGCGATCTACTATAAGGATTTGCACATCTCCAACAATAGAGGTATGTAATTTTTAATAATTTCTTGTATATACGATAACAATATTGTACCACCACGTCAATGTTTGCATAATTTCTACCCTTGGGTTATACAGGATAATGCATACGTTTATCTTCTTGTTCACTACGTAGCGAAGGATATATATTAGTAATATAAAGCTACATTTTAAAGAAATGTTTAGTACAGTAGGATTCTTATCGAGCAGGGTTAGATTTATTGCTGAACTTGTTGTTTTGAAATTATTGTGCCGGTAATATTATCTTAATAACTTACCGTGTATAACGTTGTTACGTTTTTATGCCCATGGCATATAAATAGCACACATTATTTTATATGTTTTCAGTAGTCCAATATATGGAGTGTCCGGTGTTGCCCAGATTGACTAGAGGGACCCGAGCATTCCAAGTATCGGAGATGCAAAACCAGCCACAGGAAATATTCGTAGCAGCTGTAAAGCTGAACTTTAGCAGCCGTGGAGCTGAAATAAAATGTTCTGGTGACGGAGTGCATCTCCTTGCATGCAATTTTGTAGCCGGGGGCAAAGTTTTGGGGTTCGTAAAACCCATTGTATCTTTAGGGACTGCAAAGATAAGTTTCATATCTGTCCTTTTTCATTTGCACAATGTCACTATGAGTGACGTCATTTTACTACATGAGTAAAATTCTACTTTGTTTGCTAGCTGAGTAAACTATATCCATCTTTCTATTGTTTAGTCACTGTGAATCATTCACGTCTTGTGTTTGTCTTTTGTAGAGTAATCTGTTTGTATCTTTTCTTCATTACATTTGTGCGTTATTATGTTAATAATCTAATATTTGGATTAAATATATACGCACGTATTCATAATTTAATTGCTCATTCAAGTCATTCATTAGTAAAGATTGTATTTATATCATCGTCAAAAGTGTTCTGTTGTGAATCTGAAAAATCACACCCGGTTATCCTGGCACATTATATGCCTACCTTGCTACCTTAAATTGTAAGTCTATTCCAACTATTATATGCCCACCCTGCTACCTTAAATTTTAAGTATATTCCAACTATTATATGCCCACCCTGCTACCTTAAATTGTAAGTCTATTCCAACTATTATATGCCCACCCTGCTACCTTAAATTGTAAGTCTATTCCAACTATTATATGCCTACCTTGCTACCTTAAATTGTAAGTCTATTCCAACTATTATATGCCTACCTTGCTACCTTAAATTGTAAGTCTATTCCAACTATTATATGCCCACCTTGCTACCTTAAATTGTAAGTCTATTCCAACTATTATATGCCTACCTTGCTACCTTAAATTGTAAGTCTATTCCAACTATTATATGCCCACCCTGCTACCTTAAACTTTAAGTCTATTCCAACTATTATATGCCCACCCTGCTACCTTAAACTTTAAGTCTATTCCAACTATTATATGCCCACCCTGCTACCTTAAACTTTAAGTCTATTCCAACTATTATATGCCTACCTTGCTACCTTAAATTGTAAGTCTATTCCAACTATTATATGCCCACCTTGCTACCTTAAATTGTAAGTCTATTCCAACTATTATATGCCCACCCTGCTACCTTAATTTGTAAGTCTATTCCAACTATTATATGCCCACCCTGCTACCTTAAACTTTAAGTCTATTCCAACTATTATATGCCTACCTTGCTACCTTAAACTTTAAGTCTATTCCAACTATTATATGCCTACCTTGCTACCTTAAATTGTAAGTCTATTCCAATTATTATATGCCCACCTTGCTACCTTAAATTGTAAGTCTATTCCAACTATTATATGCCCACCCTGCTACCTTAAACTTTAAGTCAATTCCAACTATTATATGCCTACCTTGCTGCCTTAAATTGTAAGTCTATTCCAACTATTATATACCCACCCAGCTACCTTAAATTCTAAGTCTATTCCAACTATTATATGCCCACCCTGCTACCTTAAATTGTAAGTCTATTCCTACTATTATATACCCACCCTGCTACCTTAAATTGTAAGTCTATTCCAACTATTATATGCCCACCATGCTACCTTAAATTGTAAGTCTATTCCAACTATTATATGCCCACCTTGCTACCTTAAATTGTAAGTCTATTCCAACTATTATATGCCCACCCTGCTACCTTAAACTTTAAGTCTATTCCAACTATTATATGCCCACCCTGCTACCTTAAACTTTAAGTCTATTCCAACTATTATATGCCCACCCTGCTACCTTAAACTTTAAGTCTATTCCAACTATTATATGCCTACCTTGCTACCTTAAATTGTAAGTCTATTCCAACTATTATATGCCCACCCTGCTACCTTAAATTGTAAGTCTATTCCAACTATTATATGCCCACCCTGCTACCTGAAACTTTAAGTCTATTCCTACTATTATATGCCTACCTTGCTACCTTAAATTGTAAGTCTATTCCAACTATTATATGCCCACCCCGCAACCTTAAACTTTAAGTCTATTCCAACTATTATATGCCTACCTTGCTACCTTAAATTGTAAGCCTATTCCAACTATTATATGCCCACCCTGCTACCTTAATTTGTAAGTCTATTCCAACTATTATATGCCCACCTTGCTACCTTAAACTTTAAGTCTATTCCAACTATTATATGCCTACCTTGCTACCTTAAATTATAAGTCTATTCCAACTATTATATGCCCACCCCGCTACCTTAAACTTTAAGTCTATTCCAACTATTATATGCCTACCATGCTACCTTAAATTGTAAGTCTATTCCAACTATTATATGCCCACCCTGCTACCTTAAATTGTAAGTCTATTCCAACTATTATATGCCCACCCTGCTACCTTAAATTGTAAGTCTATTCCAACTATTATATGCCCACCCTGCTACCTTAAATTGTAAGTCTATTCCAACTATTATATGCCCACCTTGCTACCTTAAACTTTAATTCTATTCCAACTATTATATGCCTACCTTGCTACCTTAAATTGTAAGTCTATTCCAACTATTATATGCCCACTCTGCTACCTTAAACGTTAAGTCTATTCCAACTATTATATGCCTACCTTGCTACCTTAAACTTTAAGTCTATTCCAACTATTATATGCCTACCTTGCTACCTTAAATTATAAGTCTATTCCAACTATTATATGCCCACCCTGCTACCTTAAATTTTAAGTATATTCCAACTATTATATGCCCACCCTGCTACCTTAAATTGTAAGTCTATTCCAACTATTATATGCCCACCTTGCTACCTTAAACTTTAAGTCTATTCCAACTATTATATGCCTACCTTGCTACCTTAAATTGTAAGTCTATTCCAACTATTATATGCCCACCCTGCTACCTTAAACTTTAAGTCTATTCCAACTATTATATGCCTACCTTGCTACCTTAAATTGTAAGTCTATTCCAACTATTATATGTCCACCCTGCTACCTTAAATTGTAAGTCTATTCCAACTATTATATGCCCACCCTGCTACCTTAAATTGTAAGTCTATTCCAACTATTGTATGCCCACCCTGCTACCTTAAATTGTAAGTCTATTCCAACTATTATATGCCCACCTTGCTACCTTAAACTTTAAGTCTATTCCAACTATTATATGCCTACCTTGCTACCTTAAATTATAAGTCTATTCCAACTATTATATGCCCACCCTGCTACCTTAAATTTTAAGTATATTCCAACTATTATATGCCCACCCTGCTACCTTAAATTGTAAGTCTATTCCAACTATTATATGCCCACCTTGCTACCTTAAACTTTAAGTCTATTCCAACTATTATATGCCTACCTTGCTACCTTAAATTGTAAGTCTATTCCAACTATTATATGCCCACTCTGCTACCTTAAACGTTAAGTCTATTCCAACTATTATATGCCCACCCTGCTACCTTAAACTTTAAGTTTATTCCAACTATTATATGCCTACCTTGCTACCTTAAATTGTAAGTCTATTCCAACTATTATATGCCCACCATGCTACCTTAAATTGTAAGTCTATTCCAACTATTATATGCCCACCTTGCTACCTTAAACTTTAAGTCTATTCCAACTATTATATGCCCACCCTGCTACCTTAAACTTTAAGTCTATTCAAACCATTATATGCCCACCTTGCTACCTTAAACTTTTAATTTTAACCAATATAAAAGTAATGCTATTCGGGATGAAAGGGTCATTTCAACGTCTCATGAATATGATCACCTCTGGTCTAGAAAATTGTGATGCCTATATAGATGACGTCATCATTTACAACGACACCTGGATAGAACATTTAGCAACATTTCGAAAATTCTTTGACAGACTCACTGATGCATATTTGACAGTTAATTTATCTAAAAGTAAGTTCTGCCGTGCTAGTGTGACTTTCTTAGGACATTTTGTGGGACACGGAGAAGTTAAAACATTAGATGCTAAAGTTGAGGCTATTTCTAAATTCCCTGTGCCTGAAAATAGTATTTTAATTGTAGATGCTCTTTCCCGTGTATAAATATATTATATCATATACACTGTATAATTTATACGAGTTTTTTTTTAACCTCAGATGTAAATTGGTTTGTGATAAAAAGAAAGTTTTATCATGCAAACCTTTCTTTTTATTTTATGGGGGAAGGTGTTACGTATATTTGATTTAAATCATTTAATTTTGTTTGTCAGATTCATATTTGACATTTTGGGTTTAAAATTCGTTAGTTGGGAGAGATTTTCTAGAAATGGATGACCTATATACTTTACGAATAAAGACCAGGTGTTGACCTCATTTCTGACCTGGTATCAGAGTTGTAAACAAGGTTTTAAAATGATTGGTTGATTCCAAGGACAAAATGGAGTAAAGTATAAACATCTTTCTAATTTAGTTGGGTCATACGATGTTTGCGTGATTTCTTGAACGCGAGATTGTTCTGAGAGATTCTGGAAGGTCGTGATCCCTATCCTGTTTACGTAAAAACAGGTATTTAAATTATTGTTTGGGAGAGAACAGTTCAGTAGTTTTTTTGGGCTTTGGAATACAAAGATATGTGTTTTATTGTTTGAGTGTAAATCATTTCAATTCGTTTGGGATCAAGAGGAATTTATTGTGTTATTTATCTAGAAATTACTTGTGCTCATTTGGATTATTATAAAACTAAAACTGACTTCATCACGTGACATCGTCGTCCATATTGGATTACATCGTCAAGATTCGAACCGGGAACTATTAGGACATTTTATTATCAATACTCTTGCAATTCCACTAGTGGATTATATTGTGAATTCTTTTTGGATTAATGTTTGGACTTGATTCTCTAAAACCGTAAGTTTAAATATTTTCTTTTATGAAAATATTTGTACTCAATAAATTGTTTGTTAAATTTTACAAGCTTGTTATTTTCACTTCTTTCTATGTTGCTGCTTATTCGAGCCTAAGCACGTAACACTATTCAAACTAGTATATGCCCACCCTGCTACCTTAAATTTTAAGTCTATTCCAACTATTATATGCCCACCCTGCTACCTTAAATTTTAAGTATATTCCAACTATTATATGCTCACCCTGCTACCTTAAATTGAAAGTCTATTCAAACTATTATATGCTCACCTTGCTACCTTAATTCAAACTATTCTTTTGGAAAGTCTTCGTATTAGTGTATACTTGTGGTGGAGTGTGGATGGGTGGAGAGAGAGAGAGAGAGAGAGAGAGAGAGAGAGAGAGAGAGAGAGAGAGAGAGAGAGAGAGAGAGAGAGAGAGAGAGAGAGGAGGAAAAGGAAGAAGAAACAAACATGTAATTTTATCATCGAAGAATTTGACAGGCTAAATAATACTCATTTTCGGTCGCCTCGCATGTTAAGAAATTTTAGCTTATTTACGGCCGGTTCAGTGAAATGTATGTTTTTTTGTGAAGCATGTCAAGAGAAATAGAGACAAAACCCGTCCACACTCGTGACAAAATTCGTAAATTTGTATACTATTTTAATATTTGTAATATGCAATATTACAGACTATACAAATTGTGACCAGTGGTTTGTCTTAAATCCTCTGATTTCTTTTCGGTGTAGCTTCTTTGGTAAAATAATGAATAAACAAATATGTGCATACCATTCTTTTAAATACAAAAGTAAACTTAAGGATCCCCATAGCAAAGTTGATTTATATTCGTCAAGCATTTTGTGACGAAGCTTGAAAATTTATAAATGTGTCCTTGAATTTATGAACTTATACATGGCTATAAGGGATTCTAAGGAACTAACTGTATACATAAACTATACACTAAATGGTTAAGAGCATAAATATGTCTACATCTATACTGTAGACATAAACTATACACTATATGGTTAAGTGCATCAATATGTCTACATCTATACTGTAGACATAAACTATACACTATATGGTTAAGTGCATAAATATGTCTACATCTATACTGTAGACACAAACTATACACTATATGGTTAAGTGCATAAATATGTCTACATCTATATTGTAGACACAAACTATACACTATATGGTTAAGTGCATAAATATGTCTACATCTATACTGTAGACACAAACTATACACTATATGGTTAAGTGCATAAATATGTCTACATCTATACTGTAGACACAAACTATACACTATATGGTTAAGTGCATCAATATATCTACATCTATACTGTAGACACAAACTATACACTATATGGTTAAGTGCATCAATATGTCTACATCTATACTGTAGGCACAAACTATACACTATATGGTTAAGTGCATCAATATGTCTACATCTATACTGTAGACATAAACTATACACTATATGGTTAAGTGCATCAATATGTCTACATCTATACTGGTGATATAAACTATACACTATATGGTTTAAGTGCATCAATATATCTACATCTATACTGTAGACACAAACTATACACTATATGGTTAAGTGCATCAATATGTCTACATCTATACTGTAGACACAAACTATACACTATATCGTTAAGTGCATCAATATGTCTACGTCTATACTGTAGACATAAACTATACACTATATGGTTATTGGTTAAGTATATAAATATTTGTCTACATCTATACTGTAGACTATTATCAGAGCCAAAACAAACCCAGAATTACAGCAATAAGGATACAATTAAGAACTGAACATGTTTCTCAACCAGAAACGCAGAAAGGCTAGTTCCTCTTATTCTTACTGAGTTATATAACTATCAAACGTTTCCGGTACAACATTTCTTTTGGGCCATAGACTATTGCAACATTATCAGCACAAATGAATGTGCCAGGGTTTAATAAAAACACCATCAGCAGGTTTTCATGATGGATTTTAATTTACATCTGTAGAGTTTTGTATACTTTACGTTCTTTGTTTCAAAACACCAAAGCAGTTTTGTTATTAGAACCGCCTTTAAGACTGATAATAAAGCAAAACTCACTCTTATTAATTACTGGAGACGCTGAGGCGTTTACAACAATTATTTAAAATTCCCATGGTCTAAGTTTTGGTTGGTCTTTTAACTCCTATGATCGAACTACTTCACTGACTTTGGATTTAAAAACCTTATACATAGTTACAATTATTTTTTGTTGCTATTATTATTATTATTATTATTATTATTATTATTATTATCATTATTATTATTATTAAGTAGTAGTAACAGTAGTAATAGTGGCAGTAGTTTTCAATTCCATCATAGTTCATTTCAAAGTAAGTCATGCTCTGTTTAACCCCGCACAGCAGCAATTTTCTTGATGTTGCACTATCTGAACTATCTGAATGACAACTCCAATAGTCTTCACGAAGACAAACGGCAATTAGTTCCGTACTTGAGAGAAAATTGAACAAATCGGAATTTTGTAACATGTCAGAAATCATTAACTTTTGGTCTAGTTGAAGGAAATCCCCAAAAGCCGGTGAGGTAATTTAGTAAAAGACCAGCGTTAATCGAAATCTGTGTTCAATTCCGGAAGAGCCGTGTAATATGTTATTGAATTTCAAAGTGAATACTTTTTGTAGCCATTTCAAGATCATCCGGTACGTTTTGTATTAGTTCCAGACATATCCTCTGATTAGAACGAAGACATATTTTTTATATGTACGCTTTTACTTATCTTTACTTTTCGTGCCCATGCCAAAGAGACCCCAATCAATAAGAGCCGCATAATGGCCATTAATGTCTTGCATTGTTGTGTTGCATATTGCCCATCTGGCAGTGATTGCGACGCTTGATCAGACACCGTCTATAAAAGATAAGCCTGTTTTCATTCCCCAAATGATTCGAATGTAATCAACAGCAAACATTTTATCCGTTAGTCTCTCCCGATGATTCAATGACATCGGTGAGGTCATGACCTATTATGTAGTATGATTCATGCGCAATTTGCTGATGTGATGTGTATAGAGTGGAATATTTAAAGGGAAATCAACTGTTAAAGACATAGTGCGTCCTTTAATAATAGGCAGAAAAATTTAAATTGCGCGCGAGCGCACAGAGAGAGAGAGAGAGAGAGAGAGAGAGAGAGAGAGAGAGAGAGAGATTCACCGTAAATGTTTATAGGGTGACATAATTAAAGTAATCAAGTCCATTCACGTTAGCATTTTTAGCGACTATCTGTCTTGACTATTAATATAAAACGCATGGGTCCAATATTAATAAACAGCGCCGGATTAAGCACCGTGGAGGCCCATAGGCAGTCAAACTTTTGGGGCCCCAGACCCACAGTCAAGGTCTCATGGGGGCCCCTGGGGGCCCCTTATGGGGCCCATAAAAGTCGCGGGGCCCATAGGCAGTTGCCTACTCTGCTTAATGGGTAATCCGGGACTGTTAATAAAGTAACAATAAGGAATCCATGTCAATAACGCAAATCAGTGTCTCGTAATGAAACTGTATGTGATAAGCACGAACAAAACGCCATATTCCTTGTCTGTTGTACATCGGAAATCTTTTAAAACTAAATATATTTATTGAGTAGTTTATTTTCGGATGAAACATTTTCAACCGTTTTGCAAGTATCAAATGAGTCGGATGATTTTTGTGTGTTTGTTTGATTAGGATTTTTAACGTAGCTTTAACAATTTTTCAGTCATATCGCTACGATGTCTAGAGTGAGGCAGGTTATAGTGATGTCTAGCACTGGGGCATCATGACGCATACATGTATCATGCTGTCCCACCCAGTCACATTATCCTGACACCAGGCCGACCAGTCCTAACACTAACCTCTTAATGCTGTGCGTCAACCCAGGCAGCTTTTAGTACCATTTTGTAAGTCTATGGTATGACTCGGCCAGGGATTGAACCCACGACCCCCCGCTTCCGCGGCGGACGCTCTAACGTTTAGGTCACCGGAGCGGTTTGAGTCGGATGATAGTTTTCAACGGTACCGAATTTTACTTTTTCAAGATCACTGATGAAGAACATGACGTATTTACAGGATGGAAGCAATTCATATATAATTGTGTTAATGGAAGGCGATTACTCCACCACACTGGCCTAAACACAAAACTTAAAGAGACAGACGGACAAACTGACAATGTGACACTTAACAGAATCATGGCAGGGTCACAACAAAGCAAAATATAGCAATATGTGGAGAGAGAGAGAGAGAGAGAGAGAGAGAGAGAGAGAGAGAGAGAGAGAGAGAGAGAATTAGCCTTTTCGTCTGAGATACGTTTGTATTGTAAGTAACGACAACCTTGTTATTGGATGACATCACACCAGTATGTCTGCTGTCTATCGCTTATTTATGCTGTTGTCATTCCTCTTGAAATATGTACATGCCAAACATCTTTCCCTCACGTCAAGATTTTACATTTAGATAAGTTCAGGATATAATCTTAGCTAACAAACAAGCGCATGTACAGAAACGGTTGTTTCTTCTCAGAAGTCTGCTTTAATCCTGCTCAATTTGTTTGTTTGGTTGTTTGACCAATACACTATGATTATTGTAATTATAGTCTCTTTGGGATGAATTTGGTCAGTTTCTTTGACACGAATGTTTGGATACATATTGTACATATCACATGCAGTCGAAATATAATTGAAACTAATTGATGCAAAAACTGAGCGGATCAGAATGCCGGTGAACCATAATGTTGTTCTGGTTCGGCACGCGAATTTTGTTTTTCCCATCCATGTTTTTAACAATGACAATGATCCGAAAGTCTACAGACTACGTACTATATGTCTATGTAAACGTGATCGAGATTTAATAACCTACAAATCAAAGCTATATTAATGTTTAATCATGCTAATACCCTCTCATAACGAGTAAATTTAAGTGTGGTATCGCAAGAGTGGAGCTACTTATAAACGATTTATCTGATACACATCGAAAATAATTCAAAACTTCAAAACTGAAGATGTAAGATAAAAATTCATTCTCTGATGTAACACTCTCGTGTTGCACACGTTAGGAATGTGATGAAAGAGATAAGGCTGTAATAAGAATATTCTGACAAACGTACATAACTGCAACCAACTGAATAAACGTGGGTATGGTAAAAGTGTTCTGGCAATGCTATCTGCAATTTTTCTGGCGGGAGGGGGTGAGATGACTGGCACACGTTTTTCTATCAGGTTCCTCACTTATCACCGAAAGATAGACTGAAAACATAACCCAAAGCAAATACACCAGTCTATTACCTTAATCTAAAAGATGAGGACCAAATTACGTGATAATTTACACAGGAAAAAAGAGTAAACGATCAAAGAAAGATAGCATATTAGATAACTGAAGAAAGACAAGGTCAGGCGCTTATTGGCTTAGGAAAGAATTATATCTGTATTTTTCTATAAGTAAAGGGATATATTTGTTTGCAATTCATCGTCTGCTGTAAATACTTTATATTTTATCTTCGTATAAAGCAATTTAAGATTCGGTATTGAGGGATGACCCCTCTAAACATGTACAATGTATCTGATCTTTAAAAAAGTTTATCCTGAATTTAAACAGTAGTTTACTAATCCATTTCACTGAATCCCACCGAGTAAATCGAATATGGATTTGTATTTGTGATCAAAATATGGTACAAAAAATACGTACACATTATGCTTTAGCGATATTGCAACAAAGTGGTTTGTGTATCAACAAGGTATGTTTTTCCTTCTAATCTTTAATACATTTCTTTGAATTGCACAGAATAAACAGACATGATTTTTTTTCTTGACTATCATATTGGCTCTCTCGTTAAAAATAGAGTTAATTTATTTGGCAAAATCAAGTTAATTATTTACGAATAAATGATGAAACTTGTTTAGGTTGACGCTGAGTTACATGGTGCAGTTGTCAAATTCAATATTAGCACACAAGTTTAAGCCGTTAACCAGACGGTGGCTATTGATCATTTGTTGATAAAATTTAAATCTATCCATCTTTGATATGATCGTATAGATTAGTCTATATTACAGACACATGGTGGTACTTGGCAATATTTAGGGTTAGGTAAAACCTGCTTTATTGGCGAGGACTGGATGTTGGCTTCAACCCATCGAAAAAATCCTTTCAACATGACTTTTAAGTCAGACGAAATCAAAACACAGGACAAGGATAGGCGAATGAAACCAATATTGTTTTGTCTAATAGAAATCTCAAGTTCTTGGTAATAAAGCAGCTTGAAATCTAGCCATGTGCAAACAGCCCGATTCTACTGTTATCTATGTAATTGTATGTTCTCGTTTGACATTCATGAGCTAAGTGGGTTATACAGTCATAATATACTCTATTCATGCTATAAAAGTTAGTAACAAATAATCCGATCGAAGTGGTTTGAACTTGATGATAAGAAACAAAATGTATTGTTAAAAAAATAAAAGACAGAACAAACAAACAAATGAGCTAAACGCCCGTCTTGATACACTCTTTTGAGTTCAGGCGCGTAATTCAGACGAAACCCTTTGCTCGAAACGTGCATATCGTGCATCATGAAAACAAGTCACAGATTACGATTATTTATATGTACTTCAGTCTGGAATTTTGACGCATAAATAAATGTCAATTTAGAATATCTGGATTATGGCCCTGAGTTCTTGATACTTCACCAATCGCATGTCCAGCAGCGCCTGCTTGTTTCTGTTTTGATGGCTTTGTTTTCGGACACACATATCTACTTGCATGAGAGAGAGAGAGAGAGAGAGAGAGAGAGAGAGAGAGAGAGAGAGAGAGAGAGAGAGAGAGAGAGAGAGAGAGAGAGAGAGATCAGAGCTCTATAATTAGTTCCATGCAGGATTCGAACCAGTGCAGGGAGTAACAGCAGCCAAATCTCCTGCGTCAGAGACCTAACCCACTCAGCCATGTTAATCAAACCTCGAAAAATAAAGTACAAAGTTGAAAGTAATGACTAAAGGTGCATGAAAACGCACTCGCCGTGCTTGCGGAATGTAACACTCATCTATATGCATAAACCCACTTCAATTCTTTATGAAATGCAAGACATTTACACGAAATTATAGGGATATGGTGTCTTCGAGCAAGACCGTCGGTGCCGTTATTTGCGGCACCGTTTCGATTCTTGCCGAGACTGCTTAAGATAAAACGAAAATAATCGCAATGACGTTTGTAAAATGATATGTTGATCATATGTAGCAAAACGGCAGGATTAACAGTGCTTATCACAAACTTTACGAAGGTGTAAAAACTAGTCATCAATATTATTTAATCAGGAATCAATGCTACCACCAAGTTACTTTTCGCATCAGCGATTTAGACAGAAACCTGATTTTCACCAGTGTACTGAAATTATCTTTACAACAGTAAAATCATAACCTGAATTCAAAACATTGCATATGTTACATAGGAAAAGTTTATAATTGCCGACACTCAGTAATTCTAGCTTTTCCAATTCTCTACCAAAGTATTTGTGTCTATGGACATAATAAATATATGTCGATTGTTCAACGATGTAGTCTATTGACATTTTAAATAGCTTAACATAAATGCCATTAACGACAGCAGCCTTTGAATCATATTTAAAAATTTCTTTTCAAGCAGATCTTCAACAATATTTGGTGTCTGAAGGAAAATTTCATTTTGCATACGTTCAGTGTTCAGTAGCGATGAATTTAAGTCCTTACAAATATATAGCCTAGTGTTCAAGATGGTCGAGCGGTCTGAAACGCTCGCCTTTATAGACCATTACCATAGCATCCCTATGTTGATTCGAGTCTTGGGCTTGGCCAGTGTGGGTATATGAGAAAGCTTACTATTAGCTTACAGTAGATCTGCCATTGTTACCTAGATTTTTCCGGGTTCTTCCTCCACCAGTTAAACTGGTCGCCATGTATACTCTATCATGTGCTGAAAAATAGCGCTACAACAACACTTATCTAGCCCAATAATTCAGAAGAAATCATTAAAACTATTTGCAATTGTATTGAAGTCATTAACGACTTTTACCATCAACAGTAAGAAAGGTTGTACATGTGTTTAATTTGGATGAAGATAGAAGAACTTTTTTAAGCATAACTGTTGGAACTATTTTCCTTTCCAAATTATCTGTCCTTATGAATGTTGTTAAAACTTATATTTCCATATTTAAGTTTATTTAAAATTGTCTTCGTTTCATCCTCGCTGTCTCTATGACGGTCTGAATAAAGTTTAAAATAGGTCAAGAAAAGAAAGCAAGTTGATGGTGTCAGACACAATTCATAAAAAGGACCCAATGCAACATGTTTTAAGTATCTGACTGTTTAAATAAATCATCCCTCCCCAAAGTTTCCATATGAAATAGGGCAAACTGTCAGTGACCCGAGGTCGCGTGACCCATTTTAGTTTGATAGCCAGTGTCATACATCTAGTCCTGATTACACTGTACGAGAAATATTACAAAATTTTTGGGTAAAAAACTCTTGGTTAAATATAGTTTTAAAACTGTCTATTTAGCGATTTTAATTCTCACCACACTTATAAATATTTTAAACCTGGAGAGATAGGAGATAGGTGAGTGTTGATTGAAAAATCGAAAATGAGTGACAATCAACATTTGTGTGCAGCGGCTGTTATCGAACTAGACATCAGACAAGCCAAAAACCACATAACCTGCATTTGAATGAAAAAATACACAAAATAAAGAACGGAAATCCTTATAGGCAAGTCACTGTCATTAGAATATTTTGTTTAAAGATTATACACTCTGTAGTCTGTCGAATACGACAGCTGTTTGAAGATTATACCGTACTCCAATCCCAACAATGTTCACGGTCTCAATCCGCACAATGAAATTTCTTTTAATACATGCATTAATTTGATGCAATACAAAATTCGAAGTATTATATGTAAGGGCTACAATTCTGAGGGAAAAAATGAAACTGTCAAAGAATTATTGTAACATTTTCTAACTTCTTTTTATCGACGTAGTCGTGCAACCGATAATCGCATTTATACACAAGGAAAGCAATGCAAAGGAAAACTGGGCGGTGTTTGCTTTAAGACTATATAAGAAACAGAAAATCTCCATTTCTTTGGTAAGCTATATCAGGAACATTTTCACTTCACTTCTGAAAATACTTCCTCATTTTACTCATAACATAAACATGTCAATGTCTGACACAAACCCAATACATACTGCTGGATGTTCATAGAGGAACTTTTAGGGAGATCGGATCCATTTACAATATTTAATTTTATAATGTTCCCAATGGATTTTATCATTAGGTTTTTTTCTGTTCTAAAATGCTTTGATTTTCTGATTAAGCTTTTGTATGGATTTTAATATATACTTAATTTAAAAAAGTAATTGCTTACATTGCGGATGGTCTATCTGTACAAATAATTTATTACACAAGACTGGGGAAATTCTAACAATACTAACACGTATCATTATTGTTTTGTTTTCCTTTCATAATAACCGAGATGCATCATTGTTTATTGTAATCATATATTCTAAATGTTTGTAATGTCACGATAATATCTGCTAACTGGAAGCATAAATCATTATTCTTCTATTTTATTATTCAGTGGCATTCGAAGCGTTTCTGATGCAAGTAGCATTTCTTTCAGGTGTTACAGAATCCAAGCATCCTGAGGGGTCCTTTCTCGCGAATTATATACGCATCTGTTTGGTACATGTATTAATGTATTTTTAGTATTACAAAGATAACGCCCAATATACTTAAGTCACTAATAATAAAATAATAGGACAAATTATCAGTGATATTTCCCAGAGAACTGTGCACCGCAAACTGTATTTAAGTAAACCTTACTTTCTGGAACGGTCAACGCTTATACATTGTCGAATCAACAGCTGGTATTATACAATTAGGCTTTCATATCACAAGGTCACAGTCTTAGAAATTATTTGAATATAATAAAATGATATTTCCTTGCGCCATTATTTCTAAAGGCACATTTCAAGGCTTTTCGTAGGTTCCAACAACACGTGATTAAGTTTGTTTCTTTTCCCTAATTATTTATCTAGTCTATATTATCTCTTTGGGCCCGACGAATTATTAACTTACTATAAATGATAATGTTTTGGTTAAAGTGTACATGTGAATAGACAGATATATTAATGATTGCATCATGAGTAAAAAAACAAACAAAATGTCATTGGATCTGTTAGTACATAGAGATCTTATTGAAACAAGTGAATAATCGGCATATTAGGTGAAAAATTAATTTTTTTTCATGAGTAGCGAAGCCAGGTGTGAAAATATTTTTCACCTACGAGATGAAAAATATCAGTTATTCACTTGTAAGAACAAAGTTTCTTTTTATTTTATGCTCAAACATAATGGCTAGCATATTGTTCCGTATAGCGGATTGCAGTAGCAGATTTCTTCCTGAATCCCGAGCGATGTCAGCGATTTACGGGTCATGTTTTCTTGTGTTTTGGGGATTCTTCACATAAAAAATCTAAGGAGTTGCATAATACTCCTTCCCAATTCAAAATCATATATCACATTATAAAAAAAATAATTCGCGCTTTGTTGGATTTATACTCGAGTAATGGTGGCTCAGCCACGTAAGTAATTAAGAATAAATTCGAATTTCACGTAAGTAATTAAGAATAAATTCGAATTTCACGTAAGTAATTAAGAATAAATTCGAATTTCACGTAAGTAATTAAGAATAAATTCGAATTTCACGTAAGTAATTAAGAATAAATTCGAATTTCACGTAAGTAATTAAGAATAAATTCGAATTTCACGTAAGTAATTAAGAATAAATTCGAATTTCACGTAAGTAATTAAGAATAAATTCGAATTTCACGTAAGTAATTAAGAATAAATTCGAATTTCACGTAAGTAATTAAGAATAAATTCGAATTTCACGTAAGTAATTAAGAATAAATTCGAATTTCACGTAAGTAATTAAGAATAAATTCGAATTTCACGTAAGTAATTAAGAATAAATTCGAATTTCACGTAAGTAATTAAGAATAAATTCGAATTTCACGTAAGTAATTAAGAATAAATTCGAATTTCACGTAAGTAATTAAGAATAAATTCGAATTTCACGGTTATCGAGATATCGATGCGGCAGTGAAATTTATTGTATTTCACTCCAGTGAATTATCACAATTATTTTTTGTGAGGATCCAGTAATTCACAACCTAGCATAAAATGAACGTTTTTCTTTACAAGATTGAAAACTAGCTCCGTTATAATCTAAAATTGATCTGAAACTTTTGCAGAGTTATGATATTGAATTCTTTTCTAAAAATCAACTAATGTATGACACAAATCACATTTGCTTTCTGTCTGTCCGTACGTCAATATAAATGTACGATCTAATGACAGATTTCCTTTTGTTACGTGTTTAGGCTCTTAGAAATCGTAACAAGTGAGGACTACAAGCTTTGTAAAAGTAAACAAATAATTTATTTCCCTAGAGAAACAAGGTAAAAATGAGAAAAAGAACTTACGGTTTTACGAATCAATTCAAAAATTATCCCAAGAATTAAAACATGGAAATCGTATTATAAAAATGTCTTAAATGAATCTGAGTTCTAATACCTATGAAATCCAAAATTGAAGACAATGGCGTCTGTTGTAACATGTAAAGTGCTACAGTCTCTTGTTGAATCACAGAAAATATTATTCCAGTTTTTGAATTCTGTACATATTTCGATAAATGTCCTTGTCCAAGAACTAATTTAGAGCACTAGTATTTCCAGAGAAAAGAATCGCCTTTCATTAAAATAATTTGAAAAATAAAAATAAAATAATGAGCCCAAATTGGACACAACATAACACACAAGGACGTCTCAAGTGTTAAGGCACTAATAACAATTATTTCTCAAAACATTAGTAATAAATCTAACTACAACGCAAAACATACTCCCGACTGGAGGTCAAGAATTCAGCCTTCTGAGAAAACCAAAAGCTTGTAACAATAAACACGTGTCATTTGTCACGTACTCCATATAAGGCATTTAAACTGCTTTAGGAATCTTACTCTGAGAAAGAATTTTAAAAAATTAAAAACTTGTTTACTAAAACCCTTAATGGTTTTGAATCAAGGTCAGGAACTAGGTCAGCATTAAATTCAAAGTTTCTATTATTAGTTGTTAACTTTGAAAAATGAAAAATTTAGTCAGAACTTAACTCTATTCCAGTAAATAAAGTAACACTACAATAGCACGTTATGGAATAAAAATTTAAAACTAACAAAAAAAAAATCAAAAAAAACCCCACAACAATAATATAAAATAAAATATACATGACACTATATTTATTAACATGTTTACATATGACAAACACGGAATAAGACATTTTTTTCTCATTATCTTAGTTGAATAATTTTCGGTATTGGATATTTTTATCGAAATCTTGGTAAGTGTTCGTGAAATATAATACGAAATAAGCATACGCACGTAAACATTATCTCAGCAGAATAAACATCTATTAGCCAATAAATCGAATAAGCACATCAGGTAATTGAGCAGTGATGCGTACTTTGAAGGAAACGATCCATGCAAGGATTTACAAACGATTCGAGCAGTTTCTGAGCAATGTGACATTTCTAATTAGTCCACGCTAAAATGTTTGAGTAATACCCTTTAGATATAATATATTTATACACCTTTAATATTAATTTGGATAATAAGCTAAAGTATAAATTGAAGTTATCGCAAATATGTTTACATTTCTTTCTTTTGGAATTCTACGTTTGCCTTTCGGAAGCTTTTGTTTACATCAACCGATTCTTATCAAACATTAAACAAAATATGATCGGAGTAGATTATATGAAAAACCGACTGACGGAAACACGGACATGCAGACGAACATAACTGATTAAAATATATCGACTAAAACGTGTGTGCATATTTGTTGCTGATCGCTACCAATATTAAAATAGGATTTATCAATATGGGCAATAATGTACCGGTTTTATTTGCTAATTTACAGTCAAACGACATGGTAAGATTCTCTTTCGAATATTCAACGTCTAGATATAGTTTCATTCTTTTTCATGACATTTATACATCCGATGCAACGTCGGTCTAGATACAAACCATTTTCACTACTGAAAATTTGAACGAAATTTGCCTTATATGAATCTAGAGTGGTCCTATCTTTCACGTAAATAGAAGACAACCATTTAGAGAATTAATACTCATATTAATATACAATGGCGCTAGAAAACAGGACGAACTATATTAACACCATACTTGGGCTGGTATTTGACAAACGAATTGCTCAAGAGCATGTGCTATAATTTCCATCATCATAGTAACAAAAATGAGAATTTAAAGCAACGTGATGACAGGATTATTCAGCCTACTAATATGTATTAAGATTACACTGCACTTTATTTGAAAGGTATGTGAGTGTCTAGTGGAACGTAATTGTCTACAATAAGTCCTATCTTCCACCTATGTGCATAACATGAACACAAGGTGCATTGAATTTGTATAGTTCCTAGCTGTCACTCATCAAACAGGCAGCATATTCACCATCAAGTAAATCTATAAAGTCTTATCTGCTATGCATAGTTTACTCTGTCTTTTAGAATACTTGATGTCTGGGTTCACTGTCTGGTCTAAAATAGTTCATCTACCAAATTATCTTCTTGCAATATTTTTTTTACAAGTGTCACTACAAGATCTAATTGTATATTTTCAGACTGCGCATATTTTGAATTTGTCTGTTTAGTTGTCTCGACAATTATCCAATATCACGGCTGGAATCGCTTTTTACAAAACTATTTGGCAGAAGATGTACTTCCGGCTGGCAACCGGCCAATTGATTGACCAATGGTTTATACCAAAACACGGGCTCGTAACTAAAACCAGGAAACAACTGGCGGCCGACAGGCAATTTACCAGATAACACAAAAACAATGGGAAACACACTGATCGGCTTCTCAACTATCTGGAAGTTATTTGCCAAACATTGCCAGATGTCAGACCGCTAGAGTAAGATAGACCATTTGTCGTATCAGAGTGATTTCCAACAATTCAACTGATGCTACTTGCTACGCCAATAACCGGTAATAGGAAAAATGCAATAATAAAAAGGATAAATATCAGGTAATATGCCAATAGAACAAATAAATATTAAAATGTAGGTTTTATTTCTCTCACCAAAATATCGTGATCCTATTGTACCTTTTTATATAAAAGAGTAAGATAACTTATGATAAAGTGAGTTACGTAATTAAATAGCCATTAACTCTATTTTGACCAAGACATACATCTGTCATTTTGTACATTAACGTATTTTAAGTCTTCCATCAGAAGGTCAAATAATCGCATTTGACAGCATTTCGTGGCGAACTTTTATAATTATACTAATTTTATTTCATTTATCACTAATATACAAGCAGAATAAGTAAAGAAAATATAAAAATATAAAGTAAGTTAGCAACTGAACAGACAAGTTAATTAAGAGACAAACACATACATACATACATACATACATACATACATACATACATACATACATACATACATACATACATACATACATACATACATACATACATACATACATACATGCCCGCACACACGCACACAAAACAAACAAACAAATAATAAATAGGATCACCTTTTCATCCCCAGCCTCCCATGTCAGATTAACTGTGTCCACTGTAGGAGGTAGAATGGGAATATTGTTGTTAAACTCGGGCTGCTGGAGGTAGGGGGACATTTTGCCATTACTGATTATATCCAGCTCAAATGGGTAACCTGAAAAGTGGAATATTATTATTATTATTATCATTATTATTATTATTATTATTATTATTATTATTATTATTATTATTATTATTATTATTATTATTATTATTATTATTATTATTATTATGTTTCTTCAAATTATTTGGATTCCAAAAGATTTTTGTGTTCTAAATTAATTCTTGGACAATGATAGTTATCGAAATTTACACAGAATTCAAACAATGGAATATTATTTTCTGGACTGTTGACGCATCTGTACGACACTGACAACAACATACGTCATCGCTTTCCATTTTAGATTTCATCGGGATTCGATCTCAGTTTCATGAGGACTTTTTATGACTAGGACTTCTACGTTTTAATTCTTGGATTATTTTTGTATTTGATTCGTAAAACCGTAAGTTGTTTTTCTCATTTGTACCTTGATTTTCAAGGGAATACATTATTTGTTATATTTTACATATCATGCTGCCTTCACTCTTTTCTTGTTACTCTTTGAAAGAGCCTAAACACGTAATAATAGGTTTAAATGAAGAAGAGAGTACAGATATAAATATTTGGACAAGATACCGTGAAAGAGATTTTTGAAACAGACAGCAACAGGGTTCTTTGGTAAATATGTAGGGTTTTATGTATTAACTATCAGAAAGTTATACATTTGAAAAGTTTGAAAAGAGAATACACTTAAAATATTAACCTATAAGTTTCTTTTCTTTTTATAAATAAGTGTTCATCTATGGCTGACTACTATTTTCCAGCAATCGGACTTCTTACATATCTGATGGCATATGATTTGTAATAAGTTATCAGCCAGTTCTAAATAGACAATGAAATCACGTCTAATTATTTATTGTCATTTTTTTTCAGTGCGATCACTTTGATGCCATTCCTAAGATTGATTTTTTAAACGCGAAATGTGCTGTTATATTATGAATTTTGAAAATTTGTTTTCAAAAGTGTAACAATGTCTACAGATACGGTACATAAATTCAAAGATAAATTGAAATACCTAGGTAGGTTTGACTAGCAAAGTTACAACAAATGGTTATTGCTGCTCCAATGACATAACATGGACCGCTCCGGTTGCCTAAGAGGTTAAAGTATTTGTCTAGAATTTTAAAGGTAGCTGGTTCGAAACCTGACCAAGTCAGGCCAAAGCCCTATAAAAATGGTACCAGCTGCTGCATCGCTCAGCTTTAACAGGTTAACGTTAGGACTGGTCCGCCTGGTGACAGGATAATGTGACTGGGTGAGACATTATGTCACATGTCTGCAGCATGATGCCCCATTGTTAGACATCACTATAAACTGCCACACTGCATACATCGTAGGGATATGACTCAAATTGTTATAGCTACGTTAACCCCATCCCCACACTCGACATAACATGTCCGTGTGCATTCTTGTCAACTTGCACTTCACTCCAATTCGATTTTAGTCCTTCAGGGCAAAATAAGCTAAACAGAACGCTCTTACTTCTGGCCACATGAAACTAAATTACCGAAACGAGGAGTTTAAAGTGCCATCTCAGAGTTGATGAAGTAAATACAATTCAATATTTTTTGACAAGAATATAAAATCTGGAAGCGGTATTTTTAAAAAAAAACCGATGGAAAAATTCGCCATAATAACTGAGTAATATTCTCAGGCGTGTTTTTGAAAATAATACACATTTGACCGTTTTTAGCGCTCGGTAATTTCCGGAGTGTGTGCATCACCTGACGTCATATTTTGAACACAAACACCTTTTTTCCGTTTCTATCGAAACATAAACATAGCACGTGTTCGGTTCCATATTAGCTTGAAAAGTTTTATCATCACAATCATGCCAAGAGGTGATAATGGAGGTACAAGCAAGGGCAGCAGGGTCAGGTGTCTTGCAGCATATTGTGGGAATACAAATTCTGATGGGTTTTCCATGCATTCCTTCCCGAAAGAACAGACACTTTGTCCTAGGTTTACAAATTTTATAAAATTCAAAAAAGCAAACTGGGATGGTCCGACTGAGTTATATGCCTTTTACTCCTTTTATTTCACACCAAATGCTTCCCATTTAGGTATAGATTTGAGGTTGAGCATATGGGTAGGGCACCAAAAAAAGTCCTTTCTATCCACTGTGTGAAGGAAAGCCAAGGTAACTGCAAATGTATCAAAACCTTCAACACCAAAGCATCAATTGTGTAGGCTTGAAATGTTGTCACAGTCAGAGGAAGGAGCTAGCCAAGTGTCACCTCCAATTTAAATAAGGATCTATTGAAGGGGAAAAGCAGCCTGTATGTGTTTCTAATGATAAGTACCATATTATTATATCTATGATATGCAACAGATCAGTCAACACATCATTTGCACCCTGTAGAATGTTCCTTCGCAGTTTCCAAAAGAAAAGCAGTAAACATCTACATGAACATCAACTGACATAAACATTTGATAAATATTGTCAACATTTTCATGTTGCCTTGAACTTTGTTTGACCATGTGAATTGAAAAATCTTTCTGCTGGTATATTTATAGAAAACCTACATACATATTTTATTATCGGACTGATGTGTGAATCAGATTATATACAGATATTTACAAAAATGATGAGGTATATGCCCATCACCAATTAATAAAATCTCTATAAAATGATATGTAGTAGAAATTGGACAATATTGTGTTATGAGTTTTCCGTGGCGATGGTGTTGTCATGTTCAACAATTTTCAAGTGTATCGTGATTAATTTTGTTTTAGAAGGTCAGTGAATAGCCATCAGTATCAATGACCGATAAATGTTCTCTGTTTTGTTTTAGATTATTGCTGCACATTCAGAGCAATTTCACAACAAACAGACAGTGACACAACTCAGTATCAATTGGATTAGAAAACAATATTTAAAATTATGAAATATGTACATAACTATGAGCTTTACATATATATATATATATATATATATATATATATATATATATATATATATATATATATATATATATATATATATATATATATATATATATAATCCATATTTTTGAGAATGAAATTTCTGACATGATTTTAAAAAATGCATGTTAGATTTCTAGAAATAAACTGAAGGAAGAACAACAGCTTAAACATTTGGAGAAAAGGATTGGTTTGTGTCATCATAAGGAGTACGAATGGTAAATTGAAGAAAACCATGCTATTCAAGTTTCATGCTGCTCTATAAGGCAATACATGTATGTCACAAGTATTATGCTTCGCCACGGAATGGTTATTCAATGTATGGATCAAACTTTTATTTTTCAGAAATGTTCCTTCTGATGCAGAAACTAAATTTTTAGTCTTTGAATCAATTCTGATGGATTTATTTAGATGTTGTACCAAGTGCTGTTCAATCACAGTTGGTGAAATTGTTTATGTAAATGAATCGTTGCTAAAGATAAAGCAAGAATACAAAAACTGCTATTATGTGCACCACTGATTTAGTCAGCCTTTTGTTGGATGTAAACCAGCTGGAAATGTTAATATCAGCAGGAATTTTATGTTTCTGGTTCAATTCCTAGAAAATCCTTATACATGTACAAATTCATGAATGTGTTATGCATAAGCATGTCAACATTTATCAACCATCAGAAATTGTATCCAGCTATTGGAAGTGTTTGGCACAATTTTCAAAGAACCTATGTGCAAGAGATCACTGAACAGCAAATATTTGTTACACTTGGAGGAGATGGCAGAGCTGACACTCCTGGACATAGTGTCAAATATGTCAGCTACATTATGCTAGACTTAGACATGGGCATTGCTGTGGATGTGGAACTTGTACATGTATAAAATAATATATGTACACAAAAATCATAATTTAAAGTTTTAATCAAACGAATTTTTTTGTTTTACACATCTCTTGATTAACAGGTGTACTTGGCTTGCCCTCACATAAAGTTTATCAGTTGCTTGTGCATGGTTTGAGGTTTTGTATATAAACTACAGCTTCCTTCATCAACTAAACTGGCCAGTAAAACAGAATTATTTTTAAAAGAGGCATTAATTAATAAAACTGGTTGACAGGATGTAAGTCAAATATTGTTAGATGCAGCATTAAACACCTCAAAATGAAATATAAAATTGCATATGATTTATAAATGGGCCAACATTATATTACAGAATTAATGAGGTAAATAGTAACTGCCACATGGAAAAGGAAGGCCTTGTAAAGAGTATGGAATTATATAAGTACCATGAGATCCCAATATAATCCCTAATTACAGACATACACTAATCCCTAAATACATAATCCCTAATTACAGACATACACGCATGTCCAAATAGTAAAATGGGTGATGGAAAATATGACAGACACTCAACGATGTTTTGATGTCTGGCATGTTGGCAAAGGTAAGAAAAATAAAATTCAAAATGTTTTTGCATTTATTTCATTGGTAACTTGCATTTTTGAAGTGAAGAAGAACCAGAGTAAAATAAATGTTAATGCAACAAGTGTTTCTGTTTTTAAAGTGACACTCATAATCATACCCAATGTAGGTGGTTTCATTTAGTGAAAAAGATTTAGATATTCATAATACAACATCTTGTTTAATCAGTTGGTGAAAATTGTTTTTTTTTAAACTTCCAATGACTTGGAAAAGGTATTGATGAAACAAACATTTCATGATGCCCATAAAGTGCCATATCAGTGTATCCACACTTATTCAGTTTATTTCTTGGTTAATGAGAATAGATATTCAAAATAGGAATGTAAAAATACCGATTGAAAATTTTTATGTAATAACTGCATTGGAGCCGATCTAAGATCGCATTTGCACCTGTTTACGATAATAACCGAACGCAACTGCCGACCACTTCCGGTATTTAGTGAAAAGAAAGCGTGACTTCACATTATGAACACTTGTTGTCAACAATGGCTGAGTCGGTATCGTCACATCATGAAAAAGTCTACAGAAACTCAACAGAAAAGCTGCGATTTTGAAGGAAGTGAATTGTCACTGTCCTGCGGGTCTTAGCCATTCGAAGATGGTGATTTAATAAGCCCAGAATATTATGATAATGGTGTACACGCGGCTGCCGGCTGCCGACACCCAAATTAATCCGAACCAGTTTGAATCCCGTTTCCAATACCGACGAATCGGAAGCTGCAGATGAAGATTACGAAGAAGAAAGACGAGATAGATTGAATTCATGGAAATTGTTTTCTGAATATGTCTACGGCCTAAGTTACGATAAATATATGTATCCGACGATATTTGCAGTAGTGTTCCACAGTATCATATTCATTTACAAATGAAAGTTTCTGACCTGTAATAAAATATGTAAAAGTGTATTGCATTTCATGGGTAGAGACGTATTTATACGTTGACAAGTAAAAGGTACATTGGATAACTGTTGCAAGCTTCGAAAACCTTTGAAAAATTGATACGATTTAGAAATACTTAAGATTCCTAGGAGAGGACGTGCTCTTTTGTACAGCTGTTGAAATAGGCATGATATTTACTGATACATGATAGCAAAATTGAATACATATTTTGTACACTGTATTATAAGTTAAAATTTTTAATTTCTGTTATGTATGCAAATAGTGTATGTTATAAACTATGAATTAAACCCTTTTTTATGTGGTAGTCATCTACTTGCAACTACTAATTCTTTCATCTCTAATTTAATTTTACAGGGCTGTACTAAATGTTTTACCTGTTCCTGACATTAGTCAGTTTGCGTCATTGTACTGTGATGCTGATGTGTTCATAAAACATTTGATAAGCACAGCACAATGCATTATAGAAAACTCTTATTTTAGGTGTAATTGTGGACATTGTTTGGTAATGTCCACAGCAAGAAAATGTGTATATTGTTGTGACATAGACAAGGTCAAAATTTTCTGCAATGAATACCAGGCATACAATGTATAACACACCATCCATTTTGTCTCGACATCCATGCTTTGATAGTTGTATACTACCAGTATAGACAACAATTTGGAGAACGTCCAGAACAAGGAAATGAGTAAGTAAAATGTCTGAGTAATTTTTCATGTTCTTTTGTTTTCATGATCTATGCATGAGAGCATAGTATTGGGATTATTAATACAGAAAATAAATAAACCACTTTTTCCAGTCATTTTATGCCACCTTCATTGATTGAACCCTCTTTTTGAGGCCTACATCATCTAACCTTTATACCACAGTGATACTGATAAGTCATGCCCCAAAAACAACCACATATACATGTTCAAATATTGATTTATTTCAGTTTTTGTGTCAGAAAATAAAATGGTTATATACATATATATATATATATATATATATATATATATATATATATATATATATATATATATATATATATATATATATATATATATATATATATATATATACAGATTATTTTGGAATCATATAACTTTTTTGGTATAAAAAATAACGTTATAGCACACTGGACCAATAACAATATCTACTAAAACTTTTGATTTCCTAATTTGATCTAATGCACAAAGCATAATTTATCTCAACTTAGTTTTCAAATTATTATTTCAGAAGACATCTGTATACAACATATAGACAATTTGTTCGGTGATGTTGGCACTTCTTGGGCAAGGAAGTGAGGGTCATCATTCCATCATGTGCTGTTCACAGGATCCGCACTGCCTTTCCTGATCAAAACCTGAACTACACATGCTTTCATGAGGTTGACAGTGATTAAACCTTCTAAGAAGATTTGGAGTAGCAATATCCTTATCAGGCTTCTCATACAGACTACATATAGGTGGTGGTACATTTACCCAGAGTTTGACTCCTTCATCATTTACCTGTCCAATTCTGCATGCTGTTTTCATCAGACTTAAAACATAATCTGTAAATTAAAGCAAATTTAATATGCATTGTATTGTACAAACCAAAAACTGCAACTTTGTGTTGAAGTTAATACATGAATTAAAAGTATTTGTCTTTACAATTGTTTGTATATTTTTATTATTTTACCATAGAGCGAAATCTTGATCTTTAAAATTAAAGGAGTGTCAACTGTAACAAATATTTTGCCGTTACTGTTTGAATTTAATATATAAAATATAATATAGGTATTTACACTTGGTACAACAATATTTATATCTCTAAGTGATATATTCCTTTCTGTTCATTAATTACTAATGCATATTCTTACTATATGTTGAGTCAGCTAGGATATTCCTGACAACGTATTCTCCATTCTTGTACTTTGGATACACTATTTTATATCTGGCCCTCCTATTCTTAGTGCTCGCTTGTTCTCTTTGGCTATTTTCATTAAAATGCAATGCAGCTAGCCAAAGCCTATTTCAAAGTAAATAAAGATGCAAAATACAATACATAATTCTATCAAAAACCAAATACTTTATTTGCAAACATTCCAAAACACTAAAAACTGTTATGCAATGTTACATTGCAGGATATCAAAAAATCAGATCTTGATATATATGATTTAATTTGAAGATGAATATATTGGACTATATATAAAACACTGCAAAACCTGAAACAGTATTTTTGTGTGTGGAAGAACCCTGGAAAACCCAGGGGAAGAACCACCGACATTCCATTTTGTTTTGTAGCTTTTTATTAATTGGGGATGGGAATAAACCTCATCATGTTTGTAAATATCCATATTTAATCTGATGCACACATTAGTCTGACAATGAAATATATATGTAGGCCTTCTGAATCAACCAGCAGAAAGATTTCTCTATTCAAATGGTCAAAATTGAAGGCATCATGAAAATTGTGACAATATTTATGAAATGTTTATATTATATTTATCAAATGTTTTTATCTCAGTTTTTGATTGATTGGATGTTTACTGCATTATTTTGGAAATTATGAAAACGTTCTACAGGGTAATGATGTGGTGACTGACTTGTTGAATATCATAGATATAATAATATGGTACTTGTCATTAAAAACTCAACATTGCTGCTTCTCTCTTTGTAAGCCCCTTCTTATTTTCTTTGGCGGTGTCACTTGAGAAGTAACTTCTTCTGATGGTGACAACATTTGAAGTCTACACAGCTGATGTTTTGGTGTTGAAGGTTATGATACCTTTTTTTACCTTGGTTTGGTTGTCAGTTTTCTCCACACAGTGGATAGACGGGACATTTCTTTGGTGCCCTACACATATGCTCAACTTCAAATCTGTATGTAAAAGGGAAGCATTCGGGTGTGAAATGAAAGGAGCATAGGGCAGAAAACTCAGTCGGACTATCCCAGTTTGCTCGTTTGATTTTTACAAAGTATGTCCACCTACGACTAAGTGATTGGTCCTTCGGGAAGGAATGCATGGAAAACCCATCAGCATTTGTATTCCCTATATTTATGAACACACCTGACCCCGCTGCCCTTGCTTGTACCTTCACGATGTGCTTTTGACATGATTGGGATGATAAAATAACTAATATGGAACGGAAAACGTGCTTTGTTTATGTTTCGATAAAAACGGAAGTAAGGCGTGTGTTCATAATGTGACGTCAGACGATCTATACACTCCGGAAATTACCGAGCGATAAAATCGGTCCGATGTGTAATATTTTCGAAAACACGCCTGAGCGTATTTCTCACTTATTATGGAGAATTTTTCCATCGGTTTATTTTATACCGCTTCCAGACTTTATTTTCGATTCAAATAATACTAAATTTGATTTACGTTATCTACACTGGTATGGCACTTTAATATCTGTTTCCATATACAGGAATGAAAAATAAATTATTTGCCTTATCAAAAGAAAAAGACTGTTAAGATATAACTCCATGGATAAAGAGTTTGATCAACGACCTATATTGGACGGCAGCATCATCGCCTGCTCAAAACAAAGAATTAATGCTGGAAAAGTGGCAGTCTGTTATAAACCACATCAGTAATGTGCACTATGGCCATGGTGATTTAGTTGTATCATGTGAACATGATACTTTGGAGGGAAGAGAAAGAAAAAAGCAGTGGTTCAAACCAGATTTTAAAAAATGGGTGAAACCTTTTGCTTTAAATAAAGTAAAATACTTGTATTCTTGGCAATAATGTTTTAAAATTCCATCAAGTTTGTTAAATTAGCAGATCTATTTCTTATTGGTCAGCGATATTTGGCGAGCAAAGGCATCGTATGGAGAACATAGTACAAAGGTATGTGACTTTGTCTAAACTGTTTTGGTCTAGCAATTTAATGCACTTAAATATATTTTTGTTTGTGCACACTTCAATTTTCACGCAAGATAGAATAAAGCAAAGCTTTGATGAATATATTTTATAACTTATAGGATCTAAAATATTTGTAAAGCTTGAAGAGATTGTGACCAGCAGACAAATGAGAACAGATGTACCAATGAAATTATCTGAACAACAAACTTCAGCACTGGAGGGATACAACTCCGTGATCATTTTGCACTAAAGATGATTGGTTTTTCCTATCACAGAATGCTTTCAAGGTAAATCTTACAATTATTGCACACAAAACGATACTGATTCAGGTTTTCCAGTTGTTTGAATTTATAGTCAAGTATATTCATCTTCAAATTAAATCATAGATAACATAGATCTGATCTTTAATATCCTGCGATGTAAAAAAGTATAACACTTTTTAGTGTCTTGGAAGTTTGGCAAATAAAGTATCTAAAAAAAATTAATTATCTGTATTTTGATAGAATTATATATTTGCATCTTAATTTACCTTGAAATTGGCTTTGCATTTAATGAAAACATCCAAAGAGAGCAAGCATGCACTAATGATGGGAGAGCCAGATATAAAATGGTGTATCCCAAGTACAAGAAAGGAGAATACATTGAAAGGAAAATCCTTGTTGGATCAACATATGGTAAGAATATATATTAGTAATTAATGAACAGAACGGAATACATCATTTAGATATATAAATACTCTTATACCAAGTGTACCTAAGTAAATATATTATATTTTCTTTTATTAAATTCAAACAGTAAAGGCAAAATATTTATTAAAGTTGACCCTCATTTAATTGGAAAGGTCACGAATTTACTTCTGATGAAATAATATTAAAATGCAAACAAGTTTAAAGACAAAACTTTTTAATTTATAAATCAACTTCAACAAAGGTTGCCGGGTTTTTTTTTTTGGCTTGTACAATACAGTACATAATTAAATTCACTTTAATTTGCAGATTATGTTGAATGTCTGATGAAAACAGCATTCAAAATTGGACAGGTGTTCACATGCATGATGAAAGAGTAAAACTTCTGGTAGGTTTACCACCACCAGTAATATGGTCTGTATGAAAGAACTGACAAGGATAATGCTGCTAAAAATATTCTTAGCAGGTTGAATCGCAGTGTGCCAGTTTACTTCAGGTTTTGATTAGGAAAGGCAGTGCAGATCCTCTTAACAACACATGATGGAATGATGACCCTCACTTCCTTGCCCAAGAGGTGCCAACACCAACTAGCAGATTGTGTATATGATGTATATCGATGTTTTCTGAAATAATAATTTGAAATTGAAGCCGACAAATATGCTTTATGCATTAGATCAAATTAGGAAATCAAACGTTTTAGTACTTGGTGTTAGTAGCGGCCCAAAGTTAAATGATTCCAACATGATCTACACACACACACACACACACACACACACACACACACACACACATTTATGTCTGAAAATAAAATGGTTATATATATAACCATTTTATTTTCAGACATAAATGATATAAAACAATATTTGTACATGTATATGTGTATTTTTGCAAGATGCCTTCAGAACAGGGGAGCAATACATGAAAGCATAAAATAAATGGACAAAGAGGTTTTTTTTATTTGCTATATTATTAACCCTAATACTCTGCTGTCTTGCATAAATCATGAAAACAAAAGAACGTGAAAAATTACTCAGACATTTTACTTACTCATTTCCTTGTTCTGTACGTTCTCCAAATTGTTGTCTATACTGGTAGTATGCAACCTTTTAAACATGGATGCCTAGAGAAACTGGACTGAACCCTGAATGTTGTGTTATATATTGTAACCCTGCTATTTATTGAAGACAATTATGACCATCTCTATGTGACAACAACATACGCATTCCCATGCTGTGGGCATTACCAAACAATGTCCACAATTGCACCTAAAATAGAGTTTTCTTCTTTAATGCATAAAGTTTGTCAAATTTAATCTCATATTTACTAACATATCAATAGCACAGTACAATGACACTAAAGTCTGGAACAGGTAAAACATTTAGTACAGCAGTGTAAAATTAAATTAGATATGAAATAAAGTAGAAGTAGTAAGTATATGCTTACCACATAGAAAATGGATTGTATCATAGTCTATAAAGTCAGCTCTTACATATTTCAAATTCGACATTTTAACTTGTATTTTTAAAACTTATCAACGTATAAATACGTCTCTACCCATGTAATGCAATACACTTCTACAGCCTTTATTACATGTGCGAAAAAATCTATTTGTAAACATATATGTATCGTCGGATACATATATGTATCATAACTTACGGCCGTAGACATATTCAGAAAACAATTCCCATGAATTGTCCGTTAATATATCTTGTCTTTCTTCTTCGTCATCTTCATCTGCAACTTCGGATTCGTCAGTATTAGAAAAATAGAGTTCAAACTGGTAAGGATTAATTTGGGTGTCGGCAGCTGATTCAACACCATTATCAGAATCTTCCGAGCTTATTACCTCCCCATCTTCGAATGGCGAAGACCCGCAGGACAGTGACAATTCACTTCCTTCAGAATCGCAGCTTTCGTTTTGAGTTTCTGAAAACGTGTTCATAATATGACGATACCTACTAGGCCTTTGTTTACAAGTGATCAAAATGTGACGTCACGCTCTGTTTTCATTAAATATAGGAAATGGTTGGCGGCTGCATTCGATTAGTATCGTAGACATGTGCTTAACCGATATTATATCAGCTCCCATAGAGTTATTAAAAACAAATTAATCATATTTTTACATTCGTAGTTTGAATATATATTCTCATTCACCAACAAATGAACTGAATAAATGTAGATACAGTGTTATGGCACTTTAAATATAGGATCAATGTTTTGTCTGATAGATTTTATCAGGCTACATATGTGTTGACAAGAATTAAAATATGTATTATTTAAATTGTTCAAGATTTTTCTATGAAAGTTACATAAAATCAGACCTATACAAATAACAAATGCCTGTCATTAATGAGGCTGTATGACTTGTTGACACCAACACATCCCTGTAGGGTTACGACAACACTAGAATCACAAATCCAAAATTTGTAGCGAGTAGGAACTTTTGACCCCAAATCCACTCGATGAGGACGACAATACAATAATAAAATGTCCCAACGTTTCGTGTTCGCTGAACTCTTTTATGGGAACTGTTAAATTCAATCACGCATAGCTTTGTTGACATTATTTTTTAATGTGTAATTCAATGTATTGTTTCGCTATCGATTGTTAGTATGTTATTTTAATGTTCTCGGACCTATCATATGAATTGCTGCAATCCACCAATATCTACATATACTTACAACTACTTACATAAATATATTCATAATGCTATAGGGATAAATCCTAAGCAATACCTGCATTTTTGTGTGGAAGAAGGATATATACACTACTGCTCTTTCTTTCTTTCTTTCTTTCTTTCTTTCTTTCTTTCTTTCTTTCTTTCTTTCTTTCTTTCTTTCTTTTTTTCTTTCTTTCAGTATTAGACCTAACTACACATTTATCTCGTCAATTATGTACTACGTTATATTCTTTGACGTAACAGAATTGATATACAGCCATTTGAAATGCTAATACTGGAAAATACCCAAGGTGCAAATTTCCGGCTTACACGCACGTTGTTGTATCGCACATTCAGGTGAAGTACCACTCAACGTGTTGTTTTCATTATATTTATGAGTTTAACATAGTTTCAAGGCTAAAAATTTGTATCTCTTGTTGCGCCTGTTTTAAATGATAATTATAAAACCGTAAAATAATGGTTTACATCAAGTAATAAGTGTTGTACATCCATAATGACAAACTCTTCGTAATAATACCATTGCAGATATTCAAAATCCTGAAGGATACAGATGATAATGACAACGATGATCATGAAAAAAAGATGACGATGATTTGACTTTTGCTGCAAAATATGGCTGCTAGCAGTTTTGCATTCTGAGTAAGTTCTGTGTTATACTTCATATACCGATTCGCGTGAGGTTCTGTAATGGCAGTTTTCGATGTAGTTACCATGCAAATATATTCATGCTAATGGGTTAAAAAGATTAGGCGAGTTGCTGTCTTTGTAATATGGCCTTGAATACTAATAAAACCAAGACTTACATAAATTTCGTAAATAACTTCCTGTTAAGTGGGGGTTGTGTCTATCGTTATCTAGAGGATGACCAGCCACAGTTTTTGTTGCTCGGGTCGAGCGGATAATAAGAATATGGAATTAATGGGTGGAATATAAATCTGAGCAGAGATATAGAACAGAAACACACGAGCCATGGTATATTAAATATAACAATTTAATCAAGTATATAAATAAAATAAAATAAATTCTAGAAGACACATGACGGATACACTTTAATTAGAAAATAATTACCAAAATATTTTTGCAAAATGCAATTAAAGGTTTCTTTTGCACAGATATGATCATTTTCATCATGACATTGAGTGAGAATGTAATAAATCAATTGTCCAGCATGACTATATGACCTGAATATATATGTATAGTGGAAAGTTGATGAGTAGGTTTGGGTCTATTTCACATAAGCTGCTCCAAAGACATTTGACACACTTCTCTCAAGCGTTTTAACTCTTCCAAAATGTCATGCAACACACAGACAGGTTTGTTCTTACATTTTTTAATAGCTATTTAACAGTGACGTCTTGTCCTATTCTTTCTTCTGAGAAAATATGTTCTTTCTTTGGTGTTGTAAAAAGTCTCTTACTCTTCCTTCTGTTTCTCTTCAGAATCATCATTAAGCTGCACTGATTGACTGAAGTATGTTAACCTTAAACTGACAGATTGTTTGTACTTGTTAAATTTAATTTTGTGGCTGTCTGTAAAAATGTCCAGGGTAGGAGTGATTACACACATTATAGTCACAAATTTGCTTATTATATTATCATACAAGACAAACATACACATTTACTTCCAGAACACGCCGAGATCTCTTGCAAAATATATCCATCTCAAATAATTGACAAAAAGAAACAAAATCCAAATATCTCCTTTATAAACTTTTGTGTATATTTATTTTCAAATATCTTATTCATACTTAGGAAATGAACTTTGTTTTTCAAATGTGAATTTGTTGCACGATGAAAGAAATAAAATAAGCGTTTTTTTCTACACGAATTTGTAATGCCATGATAGAAAGAAAACTGTGTTTAGAGGTCTGACGACCCACCATGTTAAATTCCGTCTGAGCCCAGAGAACCCCGCCATCTAATTTCCGTTAGAGGCCAGAATATCCGATTGTGTCAAACTCCCATTGACGCCAGAGAGCCCAGCCATCTTCAGTTTCGGTTATTGGATGCAAGAATGCCCGGCTATGTGAAATTTTCATTGAGACCAGAGAACTCCACTATATTAAATTCCAATAAGACTCCATAGTGTTTTTTCTTTTTTTTTGAACTAGATTTTTGAATGTACTCTTTCCCTGTCTTAATATTGGGGATTTCATCAAATTCAATACAAAGTGCACTATGCACAACCTCAAGGTATGTTAGGAACCAAATATTAATCTATCTCTCTCTCTCTCTCTCTCTCTCTCTCTCTCTCTCTCTCTCTCTCTCATTCTCTCTCTCTCTCTCTTTCTCACACACACACACACACACACACTCTTTTTTTCTCTCTCACTCATTTTCTCTCTTTCTCTCTCTCTCTCTCTCTCTCTCTCTCTCTCTCTCTCTCTCTCTCAGACACGGACACAAATACAGACATACACAGACACACTTTGTCTCAACCAGAAAAGTTTTATCCACGTGACGCCGAAAATGAACTGACAATTAATCTGTCTATGTTACCTTAAACGAAATCAATCTTAAAATTCAGCACATTAAATTCAGCCTAATTTCGAATTAAAGTTAACTATGTCACAAATAAAAAATGTACCTCTAAGTCAATGTGAAAGATTCTGTAACAAGTATGCTGCTCTTGGATAAAAGGTCTATCTTTGTACATAGCAAGTTACCATCGCTAGTGGAGTCTATAACTCGTTAATTTGAAGCAAACTTGATGAGACAAAATTTGTCTAACAGTGGACTATTTTGTTTTTAATAAACACAACTGGCTGGCAATAATTCTGACAAATTCGTCAACCAAACTGAAACAACCCATTATTCTGACTGGTTTTATAGTGGCTGTGTGTTTTGGCAAACATTACTTGCTGTCTTTAACACATGTAGCATTCAAAACATTTCAGTTATATTTATATATCTTCTTTTACATCCTACACTGTGAAGTAAATAAATGAGAGAGAATTTTCGGTGTTTTCAAAAGGTATGTTATAGTTGGTGAAGTTTTAACATTCATTACATTTCTCGTTGTTGGCCTTAGAGACTTTTACAAGTTATAACCAGTGTTTGTTTCCCTTTACACTCATTTGCGCTTCAGAGACCCTTATTTTTTTTTATTTGACCCCCAGTTTTGATACTAAAGTTTGGTTTTTACTCAGCCTGACCCCCATTTTTGACACCAAGGAGATATTTGACTCTCAGTCTTGCACTCCTAGGGGATACACTGAGTTATAACTCATGTTAGAAGCCACCAACCCCCTATTACATTTTCCGCCAGAGAGACCTACATTTTTTAAGTGAGACATTTTCAAATAAACCTATAATGTTACAATGGTGTATTTCCTGCGATACAGATCTATGTGAAACATATGGACCTATTTTCAACATGATTTCCCATCAAAACGTTTTCAACACACAAGATCATAGAAATGGATCCCTATTTCTAATTACACATTTTCCCCAAGCGCCGCTAAAAATGGCGGCCTAATGTTATTTCGCCTTGTGCCTCATATCGTGATTCTATACTTCGGTCATAAATCCCGTTTTTCCCAATGTGAAACCTATATACTTTCCATGCAACGTCGATATATATGAACCCAGTGCTAAAAGCCCCCCTCCCCCCCTCCGAAACATATACACAGAGATACCGTTGCATTTTATGATACTGGCATTCAAGGATACTGTTTCCCAAGCTGTTTATGTTTGTTTGTTAAAGATAAATTTAAACTGTCAGTCCCAAGTAATGTTATACTTTGATGACATTTTGTTGTCGATGATGTTAAAATTACAGGTAAAGATCTGAGAAATAGCTAATCACGAACAACACGTAGACTCGTAGAGGGGACAACTATTTATTCAAAGTTTAATCCCCACTGAACTCTCATATCCACGTTTGAACACATGTGAATATGGATTTTATTTGTGGCTTTATTTGTAGTAGTTGTCATATGGAATTTCACATTCAGATGCATAAGACAATAAAAACACCATTTTCTTCCTTGTAACTTAGTGGCGTCTTGAGGCTAATGAATTTTCAAGTACCATGGATATTGACATGAAGTTTTTCAATGAGTACAGTAATTATCTCAAATATCTAACCTTGAAACCCGACCATGTTTTTTTTTTTTTATATCTCAGCAAAGAATGCATATCGCTGCAAGGCTTCAAATAGATATCAAAGAGTGGAGTTTGGTTAGTCTGATCCCAAGACACTATCAACAATACTGTACTTTTACTGGGATATGATACACAGTTATCATTACCCGAACACGCCACATCGATGTTTGTGCCGCATGGACGCGGACAAGGTATCACACAACGCCCTTCACTGTTAAGCAGCCCCCTCCCCCCGTAAAATACTAACCGATGATTAAATTTATCTTTTCCATTCATTATATATTTCATTTACTGACTTAAATTTAAGCAAATTAACAGCAAAAACCTAATATTTTTTGTTTCTTTCTTACTTGGCAGTAATATAAATCATTATTATTACATATTATTGCTCTAGACGCGTTGCTCCCAACCCGTGGGCCGCGGACTTACAAGGTATAACATTTAGCGCGAAGGGGGCGGGGGGGGGGGGGGCGCCGCGATATATATATATATATATATATATATATATATATATATATATATATATATATATATATATATATATACGTTAAGAAAATGGCTAGAAATGGTACGGTAAGAAAATGGCTAGGAATGTACGGTAAGAAAAAGGCCCTGAATGGTACGGTAAGAAAATGGCTAGGAATGGTACGGTAAGAAAATCGCTAGGAGTGTTATGTTAAGAAAATGGCTAGAAATCGTACGGTGAGAAAATCACTAAGAATGGTACGGTAAGAAAATGGCTAGAAATGGTATGGCAAGAAAATGGCTAGAAATGGTATGGTTAGAAAATAGCTAGAAATGGTATGGTAAGAAAATGGCTAGGAATGGTACGGTAAAAAAAAGTAGTTACAAGTAATAGCTCCAGTTTCATTAAAATTCTCAAACATTTTTAAAAAAAATGTTTACATGATCATGCTTTTGTCATTTCTGACAACACTGGCTTTTGGAGGTCAGTACAATACATGCAAAATCAAATAACTCTTTAGTTTTGAAAGTGCGTCTTTTTCTTTTTGAAAACGAGCTGAGTAAACCTTAAATTTGCAAAAAAATGTACAATATTTTATAAGATATAAAACGGGATAAGTTCCAGGAGAATGCAGGTAATTACGGGCATAATTTTAACCTTAATATGGGCATAATAATAACGTCAATGCTTGTTGTTTCAAACCAAACTCTAAAAAAGATTTTAAAAATCTCAGTTTGTGTAATACAATTTTGAGACGTTTAGTGAGATCGGGCATGCCAGGATCATAAATATCCAATGGAATTGGTTGGATGTCTACCTAGGGCACATATAAAGAAAGTACCCTCTTTTGTTCAGCCTCCATGTATGCACACATTGTCTATCTTGAAGATAAGACAGACGTGGGATTTGCCACTTTAAACTGATTCAGTGTAGGTCAGTCTTATGCGATAAACATCGTGATGTCGAAATATCGAAAAGAAGCAAAGATCTCATATCAGCATTTCTCTGATTCTCTAAAACATTCTGCCACATATTATTGCTGAAAAATCCGGATTATCACATCTGATTTTCCGGTGTGTTTTAATTAAATGTGCATTAATTTTATATCTGTCTCATGCACGAAAAGCAGATAATAACGCCAGGTTGCAGATTTTCCTTCTTATATTCGGCGATATGGTCTTTATATGATTTGCTTTCTGCTTGTTTCTTTGCAAAATGCGGTAAATTCGTCATTTTATGGCGTGACTTTATCGTCATAAACAGTGGTTTCGTCCTTCTTTGCGATGGTTTTAAGATTATATGCGGTAGTTTTGTCATTTCGTGTTTTGATACATTTAATTTTATTTTCACAGATGGACTTCTTTTCTATATATTCGTTATTTATTTAGTAGTTAAGTCTTTCTATCCGACGCTTTTGTATTACGTGTTGTGCTTCATTTTGATGATGGTATTTGATAAGATTGCTATTGAAAACAGCATGAGTTAAATGCAGTGGTAAATGTACTAAAATCAGACATATAAAAAAAATATTTAAAAGAGAAGATATTTTGTCTCGAGCAGCACAAACAAAGGCAGCTATGTCAACGCTAAACCCATCTGGAGAGACCAGAATATCTGTCTGAAATTAAAATCAGACTATTGAGAGCACTAGTCATCTCAATATTTTTCTACTCATGATAGGCCTGGACCCTAAACAGCAGAATTACAATGGATAATCCAGGCTCTTAAAATGAGATGCTACAAAACCATCTTTGGCATCTCTTACATGGACCACATCACAAAAAAAGAAGTGCGTAACACCATTAGGTGCAAAGTAGGCTAATACGAAGACCTCCTCACCACCGTTAAAAAGAGAAAGCTGAAATGGTATGGTCATGTCACTAGAGCCAACAGTATATCCACAACAGTCCTGCAGGGCAGCATCCAGGATGGCAGAAGGAGAGGTAGACAGAGAAAAAAGTGGACTGACAACATCAGAAAGGACCAGGAAACGTTTTGCGTAGACAAAGTCATTGGTACATGATCGATGTAAGTGGAGGGAACTGGTAAGATGTTCAGCAGTACAGCGCCTCTACAACCACACTAGGTCAAGAGACTGATGGTGATCTTGACCAGGGCCGGAGAGAACGATAACGGGTTATGGTGTAAGAAACATATGTGCCTCTCATAGTTTGTTTCAAAGAAAATAATACATTTAAAAATTGTTGTTCGGCCAGGGTTCGCTTACGGGCACGGGTTCCAGGTATATATTACCGGTTGCTCCCCCCACCTCCTTCCTTGTACATACTGCCTGAGACGGACAAGGTGTTGTATTTTGTAAGCTCTTTCCTTATCGTTTTCTATTAGACTCATATACTTTCAACTCACCCTGCGTTCATGCTTATTGCTATTTTAGCATTTGGCTTTATTCTGTCAGCTTTTTGTGAGAAATGTATAGGGCAAGTTTAAATTATTTGGGACAAGTTCAACCTGAGTCGTCATTAATTATATAGAATTATTGTTTCTGTTTTAATTTTTTAAAACTATCTCCACCGTGCACAAACTGTGACAAAGCGTCCAGGCGTAGTTGTGTTCAAATGGCATCCTTAATTATCAATCTGGTGCATCTACAGCTTCTAAGGTTCTTAAAAGCGGATAAAAGAGTTATATTTATCTAGTTTTGATATTAGTATGACTGTCATGTCTCCGTAAACACCGAAGTTAAGCTTAAGTCATATGTAATACAAATTTTCCTCACCCATGAATAGTATCAAAATTTGCTTAACTCTGTAAATGCGACTTCCCATGAACAATTAAGAGCTAGTGTAGACTACTTCGTAATTTGCAATCCAAGTATTTGCTGTAATAATAAATAAAAAATCATTCAGGAGATTGTTTCTAATCTTAAGAAATTGTTAAAAGCCAATTACTTATATATTTATTAGCCGAAATCACCTGGGAGTTTGAAGCAAGGCCAAATAATATGACAACATGGCGGGAAGTTTAGCATTATGAGGCATTTACTGCTTTGAGATTGAACTAAACTCACTATTGGGGTTAACGACGAGATGAACGGTATGATATTATTTACAGCTCTTGTAAAATGAAATTTCTTAATACGTTAATGAAGCCGTTTGCATTATATATGTCACGTCGCCCTGTCCGTGATTGTGTAAATCAGGGAACCAATAAATGGTTAGAAGCCATGTGTATATATTAGACACCGCGGCTGTAGTTGGTCCTCTTCGTAAAGAGACAAAAAAAAATCAGCTTTGTTGAAAAGTCGCATGTGGACGTTGAAAGTTTTGTTCAAGAACATGGGACCCTTATAGGTGTCGTAAATCTCACGACGTTGACAGACGGTGCATTGTCTGCTAAGTTGAATATAATAGGGTAGAATCGACATCCAGTCAGAATTGAGAGAGGATGTGGTCACTATTTCAATCCAAATTTACTTAGCATTTTCGAGCTAGGAAGTTAGCAATTGCTCAAACATTGTACTGGGAATTTATAAAGCAATACTCCAGGAATGCCACTCATAATTTGGCGGGGAAATTCAAAGAAAGACAAAGCTTCAAAACGGAAGCTTGTAGGGGACATGCTTCCGGTATATTTTAGTCCCGAATCTATAGGAGGGAGGTGGAATAAAGACTAGTAGATACGTCGATTGTGAATTGAAGGCTAGTCGGAAAAGGAGTCGTGTAGGAGAAATTGGAGAAGGCTCAGTCAAGAGAATAAAGAGTTAGGAGGGAAGTCGGAAGGAGAGAAAGAATTGGCGGGATAGAAGGGATACAGATGAGGAGAAGACAAGACAGGTGGAAAATTTATCTCACACTATAAATCAAATGATGCAATATGCTAGCCACTTGGTCGAGAGGAAGAAGAGGGATTGGGGAATTATTATCATTTGACAATTGAATTCTATTAAATTGTTATTCGTTTGAATTTCACCTTTTTGTGTACTCAATAATTTAACTGTTGGCATTGCTGATTGAGGTGTTCGGAGCTTTACCTCTCTCTATCACAATTTCACTTTCTAAAAAATCGAGCACGTGTAGGACTTCTATAGTACTTTAAATATTATGTTGGGAGCACCCCACCCCAACATCAACAACATACCTAGTAGTAGTACTTAAGGTTTTAAGTGAAACCGGCCACGAAGGGTCATATGTTCACTATTTTATACTACCAATTAGTATGGTAGTGATTTAGATTTTCCCGTGGGGAAGGAATGGTGCCACATCTCCACAGGCATTTATGCATACAAATTATGCTATTTTATTTGGTCGTCATGTCGCGCCCCTAGAAGGGGCTATTGATATGAATGAGAGACGTAGGGAAGTGGGAATAGAACAGCCACGCACTCAACCCTATCAACCTATCGGAAGCTGCAATGCTAGAGGTGCAATGGCACCAAATGATGACTAGTGAAAAATGGTTTTCACGTCTAGTCTTTTGCTGGTGTTGATGTCTGGCCGAGGAAAAGGATCTGTAAACTGGCACGCCCTGGCTTTATCAAACCGAGTCCAGTTGTTGCTAGTGGACACCCTATACCGATATTGTGTAAGCCACCTGTGCAATTGAGTCAATCTTTCAAGTTATATTTTTTCCTAATCATCCTAATTTTCTAATTTTTGTCTAGTACGGAGTGTACATTTGGTGTGTTCCCTATAAATTTTGTAAACTAGGTATGTCAAGTGACATGGGTAGGTTGGTCAATGTCAGGTTAAATGGGTTGTTAATTTTGATGGTGGAGAGCAAAAATTATCAAGTTTGATTTTGAAGAACGAGATTGTCGAATATAGGCATCACCGTGTAGATGTTCTGTGTTTTTATTTTAGTTGTTTTTGTTAATATTTTTTTTCTTTTTCTTGGTTTTGGGGAGAAGGGGTTGTTTTGTTGTTGTTGTTACAATCGACCGTAACATTTAAGCTTTGGTTGGCTGAAAGACATTTCGTTAATTTGTAAATAACAGCTGAATCACGTAACCCGTAACCCTACCTCTCGACTCCAAGGTAGAATTACTGGTTATTTTTGGCATTTCAAACGGGATGATTTTGACAGTGCTCCGAACAGTTTGGATTGCTATATAAGGCTAATCCGCCGATAATCCGATGCATACGTGTCAGATGACAATATATTCATCACGTGACAGTAACAGGAGAAACAAACAGACACATAATCAAAATAAGCTAAATATTTCTAAAGAGTTAAACTAGAACTTGATTGATGTATCCGCCAGTTATCCATTGATTTTGCTAAGGTAATTCTTAATGACTACAGAAGTTGCATTTCCAAGTTTGTAAAACTGACTTTGACACGGAAATATGTTGTATATATTGACCAAAGATCGCTTCATTCAACTGTAACTCAAAGGCAAAGAGTGTGAAATGTTTCGAGTATCTAAAGACTGGTCGATATGTGCCGTCAAGTATTGCCAGCAAATCAGTCTGGAATAACTAAAATGCATTATGAACATCCAAACACCAACATGTCAATCAGTTTGGAATAATTAAAATGCATTATGAACATCCAAACCACAAACATGTCAATCAGTCTAGAATAACTGAAATACATTATGAACATCCAAACACCAACATGTCAATCAGTATAGAATAATTAAAAATGCATTATGAACATCCAAACCACAAATATGTCAATCAGTCTGGAATAAATGAAATACATTATGAACATCCAAACCACAAACATGTCAATCAACATCCAAACCACAAACATGTCAATCAGTCTAGAATAACTGAAATACATTATGAACATCCAAACACCAACATGTTAATCAGTATAGAATAATTAAAAATGCATTATGAACATCCAAACCACAAACATGTCAATCAGTCTGGAATAAATGAAATACATTATGAACATCCAAACCACAAACATGTCAATCAACATCCAAACCACAAACATGTCAATCAATCTGAAATAACTGAAATACATTATGAACATCCAAACAATCAAAATTTCAATCAGTCTGGAATAATTAAAATGCATTATGAACATCCAAACCAACAACATGTCAGTCGGTCTGGAATAAATGAAATACATTATGAACATCCAAACCAACAACATGTCAATCAGTCTGAAATAACTGAAATACATTATGAACATCCAAAAAATCAAAATTTCAATCAGTCTGGAATAATTAAAATGCATTATGAACATCAAAACACCAACATGTCAATCAGTCTGGAATAACTAAAATGCATTATGAACATCCAAACCACAAACATGTCAATCAACATCCAAAGCAACAACATGTCAATCATTATGGAATAATTGAAATGCATTATGAACATCCAAACCAACAACATGTAAATCAGTCTGGACTAATTGAAATACATTATGAATATCCAAAACCACCAACATGTCAGTCAGTCTGTAATAATTGAAATACATTATGAACATCCAAAGACCAATATGTCAATAAATCCCTACTTTACACTAATCTATACAACAGCCCTGTCCTTTGACCACACTGTAAGACCTTTTATGTGCAACCACATTTTATTTTGAAAGAAAGAGCAGGTGTAAAGCTTCGCTTCTGTTTATGAAGGAACTTCATATGGATTATGGTATTCCAAATCATAAACTGCTTTTATTCTTTTCTATGTCTATTGTTTGGAAACATTAAGTCTTTTTGTGAGAGAAAAATCAACCATTTATCTTAATTGAAGAGGAATATGCGTTAATCATTGATCCACCAAAAAGGACGTACATGTGACTTTTACCACATTTGCTCATGGCTGCAAATCGGATCCAACTACTTTTGTGTTGAAATCGTAGAAAAACGAAACCCATCACATCCTACCATCACGAACAACACAATAAATGTGTATAGCGTATTATTCTATCTTGTTTTGAATACGAATAATCTCCCAGAAATTACAAACTTACTTTCGACATCATAGAGTATTGTATTTTTACAGACTCACAGCGTGTGCTTTTTCGAACTCAGGCGGTATTGTTTTTTGTTTGTGTTGTTGACACTATATCACAACTTGTGATATTTCTAACTCGCAGGGCATTATGGTTGTAAGGACAATATATGCGCTCTTTGGAATTCATAGGGTATTTTATTGGTATCAACATTAAATCACTGCATGTACTCTCGCAGAGACAGAATAATTATCGGCCGACTAAACCAAGCGTGTCGCTAATCCGGAACAGTTCGTCGAATGATGTATAATTTCACAGCTTTGCTAGGTTAAGAGAGGCTAATAAAGTCACCTATCTTTGAAATGCAAACGTAGTCGACTTCAGATACCACAACATCCTGAAACAAACCACAATTTAACAGTATAGTCTAAATATTTTAATGATTTTGGATCTCCGTAAGAAAATATCCTGACCAATCAAAGCGATGCAATTTCGAGTCTGGAGTAAGAATTTGATGACACAAAAGATTGAGTAAAACTTTTAAACAAAGAATATGTTTTTTCACTAATCTCAATTTTTTCTTGTATTGTGTTTTTTTAAATACATTTCTTTTGCTTTGTTAGTAACAATGAATTTTACGGAACAATCAACATGGATTAAATTAATCATTAAGTTTCTTTCAAGGAGTCTTGCATGATCTCTTAAGAAATTTGAAAGGATTTTGTTATGTATATTTAATTTGTAGTAATTGATGGCTTTTATTAATGACTGTGTGTTGTGTATATCTGTATTGTGTACCTGACCATGTCCAAAATCAAGAAAATAGCCTACCGCATCAGTGCCATGTATTTTGTAAACAACATAACACACAACTAATATTTTTCTATGAGCGTGGATTAAATATTCAGATCATTATCAATGGAGGTAAACATATTTAGTTTGGTCTGGGTCTAGGACATCAGATTTCCATTTGGAAATTCCTATTTTAGTTGACAACTTTGAATGTTTTAGAAGTAAGCTGACCTTCATCGTGGCTTTGTGTGATTCTGATTGGTCCAAATAAGCCCATGCAATTATTGTGCAGTATCCTATTTACTGATTGGCTGGGATCATGGGAAAACATGTTTAATCCCGCCTTCTGGAATGTTTGATTTTTAATTAACATTTTTGTCGGCCATTTTTGAATACGACTCTCGAAAGGAAATTGAGAAAAAAATATCTCGGCTGTCTGAATATGGATATGTTATTCACACAGGAGTTTGTTATACCATACATAACCATATCATAATGAGATAAATGGCGTAAAACTTCAAGAGACGAACAACAATAAATAAAACAAAGTTTATTGCTTATTTGATTGCTTATTTAATGGCGGGGCGGAGGAGGGGGCAGTTTATCTGTAACATAGCTATATAATCCACCGTATATACAAGCGTGATTTCAATGTTAATTTACAGAAGTAAATAAACTCACCTCTGTTCACAGACAAATTTGGACATTGAACGGGTCTCCTAACTGGACATTGAACGGGTCTCCTAACTGACAGAACTTTATACAACCACAGCATTTTTCGCAGAATATTTGAGATGCAAATCCGACTAGAAAATAAATTTTCTTACGTCTTCTGTACAGTCTATTATTCCAGTCAAATACTGTAAATATCCGGTCACAAATGCATTGCAGTAAATGTGGGAATTTCTGCATCCAGTAATCCTATTTTACATTTTAAAAATGCAACAAGGTAATGTTTAGTTCTCAAGGTGACATTTTAGGGTAAACATGTACTCTAGGCCTACTGTGTACCTATCGAAAAATTTGGCATCGCATCACACTGATCATTCTATTATGAAAAAAATATTTTTTTTCGTTATTAAATGTTATGTTTATTCGGATGAAAGCTTTTACTTTGATTTATAGTTTCTACCAAAAAAAAATACAATCTAATTTTTCAAGTTCATCTTTGTTTGGGACTATTGTATGCACAAGAAATGTCAGAATGTCTAGTCTGTCAGAATGAACGAAATTATTCGTTCCTCTTTCTATCTAAAAAATTTCCATTGAAATAAAAACAATGTGATTAAAAGAATCTCAAATGGGCAATTGTTTAATATTAAATTTATAAAACTCGTTGAATAATGTCCAGCTTTTGCTCGCCAAGTCGAACGTTATACATACATACATACATACATACATGCATGCATGCATGCATGCATGCATGCATGCATACATACATACATACATAGATACATACATACATACATACATACATACATACATACATACATACATACATACATACATACATACATACATACATACATACATACATACATACATACATACATACATATATATATATATTGCATATGTTGTTCTGGATGATCCGAGAGAAAAGAAATATCAGTGGTGCTTACAGAATGAAAGCCAGAGTAAAGGTATATTTGTTATCAGTGTATTTATAAGGTAAGTATTAATACAGTAAAAATAGTTTGGGTTGGGTGGGTGGGTGTCATTCCAAATCTGAATATATTTGTCAAGTATAAACAGATTATTCACTGTAAACAGGTTGTTTGATTTGAATAGGGGTCCTTTTTGAGTGTGTCCCCATACACATGCCGTAAACTGCAAGGGCATAATGACTCCTAATAATTACAATACATTAATGTAAGTTTCTGTAAATATTCAGCTTTAACATATTCACTCCAAAAGCCGTATTCAATATTAATCAATATGTTCAAAGAGGGACAGAGTTATCTTTTTTCGGCAAGGGGTGAAAATCTCCTTGTTTAGGTGAGAAAACTCTGTTGTGAACTATGTACTAATTTCATGGATAAATTCTTACATGGTCTGTATTGATTTATCCAGAATCACCAGTGACAGATCAACTATGTGTTAAATACCTCGGCAGGCATGTAATTTGCCCGATAACTCAATATTTTAGATATAAAAGTAATACATTTTTTAATATAGTGTCTGTATATATTAACGGCTTTATTAATAAATCCACTGAAATGGTTATAAATTGTGAATCTAATAGTGGCACCAATTTCCATCAAATACAATTTCACTTTGTTTAAAAAAAATAAAGTGCAGACATCTTTAATCATGTTATTCTTACAAAATTGAAATGTGAAATCCTGCTCAAAATCATATTTGCCGCTCTGTTTTTATTAGCCATGGCGTGCTTAAACATGGCTCATAGTATTGCAGTTGAAGTTACACTGACTGCATATTTCTTGCAAAACAGGTTATCTGCTAATGGAGTGTTCAACTATCAATGGTCACGATCTGCTGTAAGGTGTACATTTACACAACTATCATTTCAGATACGAACAAATGATATTTTGTACTCGCTGTACCTGTGTGCGAGTAATTCTTAATTTTACTTTAGTGTTTTCGTATCTCTCTACGAGTTGATTCGTGCAAAACTTACACTGCTACTGTTTGTGTAGTTTGTTTTGTTAACAATATAGTAAATACTGTTAAGTTTGCATTTATACATGTCTGTATTCGTACAAGTGGGTAGGTATCTATGTCAAAAGAAAAACGAACAATCGGATGGACGGATGCATGCAGGAATTTATTATTAACTATATCGACTGCACATAAGAAAATATTTTGCCGATCCTTCTGAAAAGTTTTCTTTTCTGTTATTTCTTATCTCTGCAATTCGCGTAAATTTATACATGAATGAACATGTTCGCAAGTTACCCTCGATAAGAAAGCCCCGAATCAGTAAATTAGCTCCGAAAGCATCTTTTTTTATTGCATGGCTGATCACAGCTGACCACAAGGATGGTCGTTAAAAAAGGAGTCTAAAAAACGAAATATCACTCCATGACTTGTTACAAACTGCTCACTATGACGTCATTTTGTCTCGCCTATGGCATATCACGACACCAAGCACATATGATTCTTTCATTTAATGTTTGCTACCCAATGGCTGATTCAATATTGGGTAAAACAGTGGATGATTTGCAAAAATTTGCTTTCATTTTTTTTCGTTCAAAAATTAGGAGATTATTGATTAGGGTGATAAACGGGCAAACAAAAAGAAGTCAAAGACCCAGAGACTAAAACTAAAGAGGTACAAATTACGTAATCGCAACAAATTATATATATATATATATATATATATATATATATATATATATATATATATATATATATATAATCTCAATACCTACTCGTGCCCGTTTAATTCCTTTACAAACAATACCACTGGTTTTCCTTGTTTCATGTTAACAGTTTAATTCTAAGAGAAGTTGGAAATTATTTTACCCTGTCCTCCAAGAGTGTATGCAATAGGTTGTACGACGAATCCTTTATCTTGTAAAAAGAAATCTTTTATACTGTCATTAAAAAACTGCTTTTATTTATATTGTAGCTGAATGACAGCATTTTGAACATGTACATTCATATCTTTGGATTGGGTAGAAAGTGGTCGTGGAGGGGTGGGGGAAAGCCATATGTCTTGTACTAACTGCGTAGGTACAGTATACGACGATTTCTTACTTTCTTACTGATACATTAGAGAAAGCTGGGATATGAAGGCTAAAGTGTTATTTGAAAACAAACCATATTAATAGAGAAAAACATATTATTTGGGAGAAAAATTGGACTCCGAAAACACTGGCGATACATGTATATACATGTTAACATGTATTCCTTGTCTAATGGATTGATGTAATCAAATCAATTAAATCTAATGGATTGATGAAATCAAATCAACTAAAATCAGTTACGTTTGTTGCTTGTGCATGATACATAGCATATATTTTCAATAAAATAAATCCGATGAATTAGACTATCTGTCCAATTTAACTATACAATATAATTTATCTTGCAGTTCGTTTAATATTTTCGTATTTAAAATAAACGAAATTTAAATTTAAAGACACATGATGAAATAAATCCAGCAAAAAGCAAACCATGTTTTAAAATTCTGCTATATCTTGAAGAACAACCTTCTGTCGTATTTGTGGTAAGAAAGTCTTAAGTTTATACGTATCAAACAAAGCGCCAACGTTCTTTCTGGTTATAAAGAACTCTAGTACTTTTAAAGTTCATAACACCACCATTCCCGTCTAAGACCGATACATTGCATATGTTAATTTAAATTTGCAGTTACAATTTATTGTACACACACACACACACACACACACACACACACACATCATCATCATCATCATTATCATCACCACCACCACCACAATAACCACTGCCCAGTTTTGACAGACCGATCATTTGAACATATTTATCACAGCCAATAATTACCAAATTATAGATAAAGTGTGTGTGTGTGTGTGTGTGTTAGAAGTTTCGGAGTATGTTTGAAATATAAAAATTGTGGTAAGTGCTTACGCTAGTTGTGCATATAATGATATTTATAATGTATGTAAGCTCCTCCCGCTGATTTAAGAAGGATTGTAGAACTATTTTGGCCTTGTAATAGACTCGACTTGATGGCATTTTATGAGAGCTCTCATTCTGGTTTGATCTATGGAGTTCGAAAATCTTGGTTAAGAATAAAGGGAGTAAAACAGCTGTAAAAGAATCGTCCTATCGCAGCGGGAAAACTGGAATGCTTTGGGTTTTACATGAAATAGCGGACTAGGTCTAAATATACGGATACTTTTAATTCCGTACCTTTGTTGATTGATTGCGTTGGCAAAGCTTCTTGCGGACCAGGTCTGACAAACCGAGAAACAGGGTAAATATGTTTAGTCATATATCAGGAAATGTTTCACAGAGTTTTGTACATCAGCCGACGTTTTTATTGTGCTACCTCTTAGCCAACAGAATATATAATCGTTTCACAATTTCTCAGGAACTGACGCTATGATTTAACTTACAGAGAACAACCTGTTTCCGCCTTTTAAACACGAGACTGGGCTCTAAACGTTAATGAAATATATAACCCAACAATCATAAAATGCTTTCTGAAACACAAGCTGCAGTTCATTCCAAGTATTAGATGGTACCAATCCTAACCTTCTGGTAAATCTCACCAAAAATCTAAATAATGCAGCATAACGATCGGAAGATCTCTAACCCATTTCTGTCAGGTAGTGAGACAACCTCTGAAGTAGCTTTATGAATACATGTCAGCTTGATGTGTTGGGTGAATCGCCTCTGGCAGAAGGCAACACACGCTTATGACAAAAAGGCTGATAGTATTGATATTATTTCGATTGTGACTGTCTCCTTCCGTTTTCACATTGTTCCATGTGAACAAAAGTAGTTCCGAATAAAGTTTCTAATGGCGACTAATTACATTCGATGTTTCTTTCTTGACTTGATACAAAAGACTGGGGGTATAATGACTGACCGCATTACTCAGACCTTTACCAGTTTTGGCTTAAATGTTGCGATTAGAAATTGTATCCATCCGGGTACCTGGTGCTTTTATGTGAACAGAAAGCAGACGGTAGAAGGTCAAAGGTGTGCCGGTGATGCCTAGGCAAACATGTAGTAAGTACCTAAACTCTCAGTGAGAACTGAAATTTGTATTAGACAACAGTTTAAGCAAGGGGTGGCAATGGAAGTGTTTTGTGGTTGTTGGGATGGGGGTATGATGTTGTTGTATGGTTATTGTGATAGGACTTGGATGCTTTTCAACAAAGATATATTTTTTACACCTAAGAAAAAAATGTTTCAGGATTTGCCTCCATTCCTATTTGTCTGACTACACATCATATTCAGTAGAGACCATTAATTTAGTCAGCACATATGATCGATACAAAATGTTAAGGTAATTAAATTATATTTTCAATGTAGGCTGCTTTCGGAGTGGTAAAAATACAGACTTGATTAAATTCTAAACGAGTTATTCAATTTGCATCTCAGATTCAATTTCTAAATAAAGAAGCAAGTAACTTAGATGGCGGACTGAAAATGGAAGAAAATTAGAAATTACATTGCTTATTTACTCTGGAACTAAAAGCTGTGTAATTCATTTTGCAAGACACCATACAGCAAGTATTGTGCTAATTTGCCGTCGAATCCTATCCATCTATCCGTGCATATATTAGAAACATGCTAAAAAGGGAAATTAAGTAGTGCAAAGCCAAAACCCCTGATGCAATGGCTTTTTTTAATATATCGCTCAAGTAAAAACTCTCTCTCTCTCTCTCTCTCTCTCTCTCTCTCTCTCTCTCTCTCTCTCTCTCTCTCTCCAATATCCGTCATATCACAGTTTGTAAGTATCAACTGAATTGTTACATATATTAAGTGTTCACTTCGTACTGTTTTTCCTTATAATGCCGCGTCCCAATATTTACAAACGAGAGTGTACTCGAATATAATTGGATAATCTATGACCTGAATTCACTAGCATGTGGACAAAAAAAAAACAAAAAAAACTTTAATTCAGTATAAGTGGTTTCTACTACCATACGTAATTTCCAGCCCTGAAGTGCCCCTCAACTCTCAGATTTTAGAGGGTACTCTTTTCAACTTACTATAGGTTAATGTCCATGACTTCAGTGTGCCTTAAATATTGCTACAACCTAGATAGTTATCTAATTGCCAGGAATATTTCTTCCCCGTTAGTTGTTGATAAGCACAATACGCTTATCGTTGCATTTCACAATACGCAAAACGTGTATCTTATGGTTGTATCTCACAATACGCAAAACGTGTATCTTATGGTTGTATCTCACAATACACAAACGTGTATCTTATCGTTGTATCTCACAATACGTAAAACGTGTATCTTATGGTTGTATTCCCCAAAACCCAAACGTGTATCTTATCGTTGTATCTCACAATACGCAAAGCGTGTATCTTATAGTTGTATCTCCCAGTACGCAAAATGTGTATCTTATGGTTGTTTCTGCGTTACCTGCATGTGAACAATCTGATTTTGTTTAGATATAACTTTATATCTTTAGAGTTTCTTGATCGATCATAGTATTGCCATTGCACAAGGATTGATGTTCGCAAATCCAAGTCAAATGCATTATGATAGACGTTGAATGGTTTTCTGTGAATCTGGCACTTTCTTTGTGTTATAGTCAGAACACTGCTTTTTTTGGAGGGGGGGGCAGTGTTCGGAAAAAGCTATGGACATTCTTTGTTTCTAAACTGAAATTGTAATGAATCGGGATTTTAGGAAAGAGAGCTGCAAGCGTGGTCTTCACATGGGTTGTTTGATATTTATCAACATTTTGTTAGCAACTAAATAACACCGTGTTCTAGATGTCACTTCAGATTCGCTAACTCAAACTATTAACTACTAGAGGTGGTGTCAGATCTCTACACAACTGTATGAGAGATATGAAAAAGGCTTAAGCTATCTCTAATGATCTTATCCAGTGTTATCGACCTGTATGGACCCTTTCACTATTACCTTCAGAATTAAGCAAATGTTTCTATTGTTATCACGAGAACATCAAAGGAATCATTCATTCGGACGTGAGAAATAAAATGATAAAGATACGATCACCGATAAGATCTGACTGTTTACATTTATCTTTTGTGTACAGTTTATATCCGATATCATATACGATTAGGCAGAGTATAAATATTTCAAAGGTGAATTGATACCGAAATATTAGTATATATGGACGTAAGGCAAGAGTAGGGAAAGTCCACGGATGAAAAAGGAATACCAGATTAAAAGTGCGGGTACATGAGGCTCAACAATATATATTATAACAATTCACTGAAAATATTCATAGCTATGGATATAGATGTAAATATAATTCGTAAAGCGCGTCTAAAATCTGCACCAGAAAAAAACGCGAAACATTTTTACACGAACTTGCATTTGGGTCTGTAAAACATTAGTCTGATAAGGAACTTTTCAGTAGAACATATCTCAGAGATTTAAGATAGTCTATAGTTTCCTGGTATTAGCATCTTTTGAAGCACCTTACTGTAGTACGACAAGAAAAGCTTAAGAATGACTAAATCCCGCTGTGAATGGTAATTATGGGCCGTTCGTAAAAATTCCATGGCACACTGAACGAATTTGCACGTACAAAATGGTGGTTTAACAAAAAGAACTCTTTGCGTGCATGAATGCATCGAATACATTGAAATCAAGATTTAATGAACTTTGATCGTACGGATAGTCTACGTAAACTTAATGTCAGGAGAACAAGGGAAAATCTCAGAGATGAAAGAAACTGTGTTCTTGCCTGAAGAAGAGCGGTACTGTGGCATTCGACAGCTGTGCAGACTAAAACCACTTGAGAGATTGTAAAACTTCTGACGGTACTTGGATCACTAATACTTCACTTAAAAAGCTGGAAATCCACAAATTATTTGAAAATTGGAATTATGCCGGATTACCAGTACAACTCAATAAGCACATAGCGTACTCTATTATTCTTCCTCCTTTGCGCATCTCTGTCTCTGTCTCTCTCTCTAATGTCGTCACCTTTTCAGTCATTACTATGACGTCTTAATTGCTGCAGTTCTTGAGTCTCTCATTAAACCAAATTATCCTCGCAGTATGGAGCAAATGAATTAAGATAAATCAAATGAAGGGAAAGAAAGAGACAGGCTGGTGTCTTACTTTAAAATTAACCGCAATCCATATTACTTTATATCCTAAACAAACTGGAAGATATACTCTATCCATTTCAGTGTATTATATTTGTTTTCAGATACACAATGTCCCCAGCTAACGTAATTAAAGAAATCTAGTTGTTCAATTTTCGAAATTGTAATAATCATTTGGAGTAAGGTGGTTACGGTATTTTGAAGATATCATCAACGACTGATTTTATAACCAGTTCTTATTATCTCTGAAGGAATAAATAGAGATTCAAGAAAATAATAGTTATTAATTAGCGATACAAAATGGTCAGATGAAATGAAGTATAAGACAGGACACGATGTTAATAAATTACCTTGGAGCCGATAGAGCATCATTGCAACATCGTTGCTGTAATTTTAAGCAAAAATTGGTGTATCGACCGAACTAAACTTGCAGAAATTCAAGAATGAGTGCCCAGCTTGTAAAAATCGCATAAAACTCGCACTGTTTTAATTTAAAAACGAGCTGTTAAATATTGATATTTTATAAGGGTATTTGTATATATTACGTTTCTAATGAAATGTAAAATTTGAGACTTACCTATAAAATTGGCGACCTGCGCCTCGTCAATCCATAAAGAAAGTTTGCTCTTGGCTGTGATTCTTGTCAAAACCACGAGAAGAAGCAACACAATAACTCCATTCATTGTTTCCAAAATGGCCCACCAAACTCGTGATGGATCCTCTAGTTCAAAGTTTTAAGTTAGACTCCGCCCTGAACAAAATGCTGGATTTGTTTTTCCACCTGACCTCTCTGTTATTGGCTTTAATTGCAAACAGACATTTTCGAGCTGAAGCAGGTTAATCATACGTGAAATCACTATGAGTTTCATTTTGTTTCCAAAACTATTAAATGCCTATCCAGATATTGGAGAAATCACCATCATTAATAGTATATATTAGTTTAACACGAAAATATTCCTAAAAATTCTTAATACTGCGGGCAATCGTCTGACTACATGCTCGTACTGCTGTTTTGGTTCCTTCGTTCGCCTTTGCCAGCTGTATTTATTGCCAGCAGTCGTCTTGTTAGAGAGGTGTACCCCTCTGCTCATATTTAATTAAGACTGACCAGTCTGACAATGGACTTAGATGGCGCTGCGCATCTTGCCGATGGATGAAAATCTTCACTTGAAAGAGGGCGGGCACCGTATGATAGCGAAGGTGGATTAGAACAGTAACCCTAATCCAAAAGCAATCACATACCACAGCTGATAGACCGAGGGTGCTACTGAACCGAGGTGACTTTATTTCCTTACTATCAACTGTTCTACTAGACCCGTAATTGGCCGTAGCTGGTGAATAGAAAACACTGTTCAGATAAACTTGTAAAAAAGGGTACACCGGTCCAGTGGGGATGATAACATGGGAACTGTAAGACCCGAAACTCCCCTAAAGTTTATCCCACTTCTCCAATGTTAGAACCTGTTAAATCTAGGTTAAACGTTCCTTTATTAGAATGTTTCGCTGTAAAACTTCGACTAGTCTTTCCTCACCAGGGCGCCTTGTCCCTCACTTGAGCATCTTCAAGCAAACCATTTTTCAACTACGATTCGTACGAATAGTCTTGCTCATTTATGATTTCACCGCAGTAAAACAAACCTTCTTATGCCAACAACAGAGTATTTCTAGGCTGAAGTGCTGTTATCGTTAGTAGGTAGTCGTCTGTATCTCTGTTAGGCTCTTTAGATATCATAGCTTGCTCCGCCGTCTTGGGGAGAAAACCGCTATCACAGCGTTCATGACTATTATATAGACAACAAAAGACACTCTTCAGATCGACCTGTTTGTTTCCACAAGGGAATCACCCTCTTCTAAGACTTGAAAGGGCCAAACAGCGTTTAATTTGTTTGGTTAAATTTAATTGCACGCAAAATTATTGACTTTTACCTGTTTGAATATTCTATTAATTTTACAGCTTGTTGTGAGAATGGGGTATTATTGAAGGATTAACATAACTTATCGATTCGAGAGAAATTTGACCGAGTCTTTTGAACCGCGTGGACACAGATTTTCGCCCTTAGTAGCGCCAGTAGTAATCGGAAATCTTAAGCCCAAATTAGGTGTGAGGAATTCGAAATTCCATGTCGCAGCGTCTATTTTTTTTACTTGATGATTTAAAAATTAACCATTTTACGTCGAAGAGCATTATCTCTTTGCGGATTGTTTGCATTGAGGGTGTGTGTAATTTTACATATTGATAGTAGATGGTACAGCCATATTTTGTTTCAATTCTGACGTACATCGCCTAAGATGTTTTTTCTAATATATATATATCATGTATTAGATATTATCTATTTTTCTTTTCAAAGCCTTCTGTTGCACTTTGATGGTTTGACAGTGCATTCGGATTGGTAAGTCTAAGCACAATGAGATTTGAAAGGAAAGACTTGTGCACATAAAATTGCTATTTCAGAAATATAGTAACTGTCATTTCAGCCACTGGCTTTCTTATAAACAGGTCTAGAGTTAGGACAAAACTGAAGAAAAAATATCTAGCACATTTCAACTGTGAAGTTGTTTTAGCTCACACGTATGTTGTTCTTAATCGCTAATTATGAAACTATTGCAAAATAAAAGTAAAGTAGTGTGTGTGTGTGTGTGTGTGTGTGTGTGTGTGTGTGTGTGTAATTTGGATTTTAAATGTAGCTTTCACAATTTTGGAGTCATATCGCTACGATATCTGCAGTGTGGCAGTTTATAGCGATGTCTAGCACAGGGGTATCGTGCCACAGACATGTAGCAAGATATCCCACCCAGACATTATCCTGACACCAGGCCGACCAGTCCTGACACTAACCTCTTAGGTGGCGCTATATATATATATATATATATATATATATATATATATATATATATATATAAACCTTGTATACCTTAGGTATAGTTCAAAGAACCTCTAATTCTCTTTATTTTGGTGTATAATTGATGGGTGTAATATGGGTTATAGAGAATACAGCTTGACCTTACTCCAGATATGCACCTTTCAAAAAAAGTACTAGCTCCACTTGATCATTTTCACTTCCTTTACTTCAGAGATAAATTGCTATTATTCTAGTATGAAAAATTAATTTTCCCTATTGTAATAGCTGCTAAGGATAGTATACTTTAGACCAATTCAGGCTGATGTTTGGAGTACATGGGAGCCGTCATTTTAGTTGCAGTGTGCTGAGATCGTTTACAATTTTCAAAAGTACAATATCCAAAGAAATGTCAGCCACATTACATTAAAGTAGCATAGAGGTATGCCAACATTCTCTCCACTGTGCATGTTTTAAATGTAAACAACTTCACCTTACATATATCACTCTCTCAAAAGTACATAATAACTGGAGAGCGCCCCCTTAATGCCGAGCGCCTAGCGAGGCATCTGTTGGAAAATTGTTATTAAGTCCTTGATATGACTCGGCTGGAAGTCTAACCTGCCACCTCCGCATCCGAGGCCTATGCTCTAACCATTTAGGCCACCGGTAAAAGTAAAGTGGTATAGTCAAAATAACCAGTAAATACGCTCGTAAATATTTCTTCCACATACAATGAAATTAATTATGATACATTTACATTAAGTGAGTATATTGACCCCTCTATGACTATTTTTCATTCTTTATTTCTTTATGTTGTTTTGGGCCAATTTACAAAACGTCGAGCTTCTCGTACTTTCTTAATCAAAACGATTCTTAACACTTCATGTTTACTTAAATGTTTTTTTAAGGGAGCCGGTAAGTTTAAATGTATAAACAGGAAATTCATAATGTCTTATCTGTACGATGCGAACGAACAAGCATGCGTATATTTCCTAATTTATGGCATTTTGGTTCAAAGATTGGTAATGGGTCTAATATTCCAGTATGGAACACATATATTTACAAATTAATCCTAGAGCTAGTAAAGTAGAATAGATGGTCAGCTTGGATTTAATGGAGTGAAAATGAAAGCAAATAAATAATCATTTAAACAAACTATTGCATAACATCATACTTTTTTCTTTCGTTCTGAAAACATGGATCTTATATTCAAATGTCCAAAATTCCAAATATTTGTGTTGACGACCAAGCGATGAACCGTGATGTATCGAAATATTCTCGTTGATCAATATCTTACGTTTTACAGTTATTAATAAATTTATAATTTGTCATCCGTTTAATGTGTGCCAACTTAAAATACTCCAGGACAAAACTTTAAATTAGTTACTTCACCATGAAAGCGTTTATAAATCAAAAAGCAACATTAGTTTTGTTTTCGAAAAGTAAAATAGACAAGGATGTAGGAAGATACGTAAGCAAAGTAAGAACTTTGAAACTGAACGAGATCATAGTCGGCATCACCTAGACTGTTTACTCAGCATTGGCCTAAATACTTTTCGATTTTTTATGTTGTCGTCGGATATGAAAAGTATTGATAGACAAATTATTCATTATCTATCAACTTAACCCATCCAAATTTAATTTATTTATTTGTACAATTTAAATGTGAAAATTCGACGGCCACCATGTTTTGTCTATTGGTATATTTTAGCCATGGGTGTCTGAGGCCTCGATAATTTAGCGGAATTATTTCGGTTTGGTTTTCTTTTTTAAGTCATAGTTATAGATGTGTAGATGTTTTTGTAATAAAGGAATGATCATCTGAGATCTGAATAACTAGAACTTTAGTTTATTTTAGATTTATTCGAATAAATATTGATAATAAATCTAAAAGTGCCTTAACCATATACAAAATAATAAATAACTCTTGTAATAAATACTTAAGTCTCCTTACTAGATTTATAGTGATTGAATTTACTTAGAAAAGGTCAAAATATGAAAAATAATAAGAGATATAAAGTATTGAAGAGATTACAAAGCATTTGAAAACTATGTCTCGAACCCATGACTCCTACAGGATAGACTATGACTCTAGTGCACAGAATATAAATACTCATTTTCCTATATATATTTTAAACATCAATTAGAGACTCTTAGAATGTCTTTAATTTTTCAATAAATTCTTATTAATTCCAAATCGTCACGATATAATTTATCGAATTTCTTCTTTTTCCCCCCGACGAGTGATCATGATAAGGCTCATATTTGTTGGAATATAAAAAGTAGCTTCGTCATTTCTGTCGGTACTGTCAATTTTGTACCTCCTATTAAATTAGCCCCGGCATCTCCATCAGTATAGTCAATTTTATACCATCCTACTAAATTAGCCCCGGCATCTCCATTAGTACAGTCAATTTTGGATTCCTATCCACTATTTTTGTTATTTTTTATGAGAGACTGTAAGTAGAAGTGATATAATACAGCATATGGGCCAATTAGCATTTGTTTGCCAAGAAGTGTTTTTATTTTCGACTGTCAGACTGAATGTTATTATTCCAATTTAACATCTTCCCGTCAAAACAAATTTTCGTAAACATTAGGCGTTTTTTTTCCACACAGACGATAAAATGAATACTCTTCAAAGGATAGCGTTTATTGTGACAGAATAAGGTCGTTGTTACGGATTTTGGCTTAATGAACCAGTCGCTGTATTTTTCTGACGATGGAAGAAGATATAAAATCATTCTAATCATTAAAGAAATCTGTATTCCCCAAAGTTATTATACTTGCAGAAATATGATTAATACTGTGATCTTCTATCATCATACTAGAAATAGACTATTTATTGATTGATTGACTGATTGATTTATTGATTGATTGATTGATTTATTTATTTATTTATTTATTTATTTATCTATTTATTTATTTATTTATTTATTTATTTATTTATTTATTTATTTATTTATTTATTTATTTATTAATTTCCAAGACCTAGCTCGTTAACGTTACGGACAAGTTATTCATAACGTCTTCTTAAACATGTACCATATTGCCAGATGAACTTTTCTTGTTTCTTTGAATTTTGAGTCTGCTAAAGCCTTATAATAGCCTTTACATTGAAATTAGTCTCGTGATTTCGTCCATATGCGAATTTTCAAAGACGCAAAGGAAATAGAAAATAAATATATAATAACAGAGGCCATTCATCATCGTAAGTTTCTTTCGAAGATTATCATGAAGATGAAGGTTACACAGGGTTACAGTTAGTATCATTCTTTTTTTTCTTTTTTATCTTCCACCTACTCCACATATTTATATCATCGTCGTCGTCATTGTCATCGTCAGCATCGTCGTCATTGAAGTCATCATCATCATCAGCAGCAGCAGCAGCAGCAGCAACAGCAGCATCAAACTTCATCATCATCGTCGTCGTCCACTATTGTTTCCTTTCACGCAGGGCGTATCTCATGCAAATGCATTGTAAGGGGATGACAAAGCGAATCTTCAATCAAAAATTGAACTTTGTACTTCTTTGCAGAAAAACACACGTACACACCACCTCTCCGGCCACCTCCCCCCAGTGGATTTGGATGAGCTAGTCTGGACAGTAAGTGAAATCGTATATCTCAATACTATAAAATATAAAAGTTATTGTTATTTTAGGGTTTAACGCCATTTTTCAGCACAAGATAGACTATACATTGCGGCCAGTACTATTGGTGGAAGAGGAACCCAGGAAAACCCTGCAAAGAACCACCGACCCACGAGAAACCACCGGCAAGCTTTCTCACATACCCACATTAGCCGAGCCTGAGACTCGAACCCATGCAGACAGAGGTGAGATGGCAGTGATCCGTAACGGTTAGACCACTCGGTCACTATGTGCCACCCTGAAAGATAAATAATTTCAGTACAACTATGGATTACATCAAACATAAAGAATGTAATAAAATCGATACATGTATAATATAACACATCCCGCTGAAACTATATTCCTTGTCATAAATGTTTATGCTGTAATTATCGATAACTTAGTATTTTTCACCGGCCATTCTGTTGACTTGATTTTCAAGACGTGCAATAAAACCGTGATGAAACATGAGAGTACAAAAATTAGATTTAATTTCTTAAAATGTAGCCGTTGGTACGGTAAGACAGAGGCACGATAAAAATTTGAAAATTAATGTTACGCAAATGAGATGTAATATAATAATTACAACATTTGTCTACGTATCAAACTATGGCTTACATATAAAAGTTCAATATATAGCCACGAATTAGCCTGGATAAAAAGAGTTCAGGAACAAAAGATATATTATTTGTTTATTATCCCACGGATTATCGTGCGATAAAAACGAGAGCGTGAATCTCATTCATTTTAAATACCACTTATCGTCTGCTTCAAACTGGCTGACGATAGTTTATTGGCCGTACTAAGACACCTCGCTCCAATTGTCAAGTTGTTACAGAAGAGAATTAGCGACTTACTTAAGACGATTTTGTGGATTTAATCAATTTATACTTTAGTTTAGGTAATAAAAGGGAAAAGAGGTAGGCAAATTAGGCTTTAGAATGAAACTCTTCTTGCCACAAATTCTGCAGACAAGAGCCGAAAGTAAGAATCTAGTACGGAGTCATTCAAATGGGTAAACAAACTTAGGCCGTTGTCATCTAGATGTGTTTTCTTTCTCTAAAATTAAAGGCGTTTATAACCTTCAAGAAGATATGATAATACCGGTTATAACTTTTTAAATGGGTGCAGAAATCTGCACCAAATCCCTAAAGCCGCATGTAAATACGGGTAGGACAACGTATATCTAAACACAGTGACTCACAATTTTATACTGCAGTGGGCGAATATATGTGGGAGTGATTGCAAGCTATCCATTGTACGATATGCGTGTGATTCAGGACATGTCAATGCATTGTTAAGCCTGATATTGCCATCTGATAATTCTACATAGTTGTGCATATATATCCAACAAACTATTGTTTGAAACACCATTTTATTCGCATCAGATCAAACACACAATAAATTAACAATAGCATTGCCTTCTGACGGATTTTTCACGCAGTGGAGTCATCATTATAATAGCATCAAAACTTTGTTTGAAAGGTTCTGTTGATTATAGGTACAGAGATGCAGATATAGAACTTAGAGCCGAAGGATGAAGCGACAAAAACTACAATCAGCTACCATAATGGACAGTACCTCTTAAGCGATATGTTAATGTTTTATGTCCTTGGCTGTATGGCTTTTGGAGCAAAGGATGACATAATAGTCGATCATTTGATTATATCACAGCAAAACCTGTCATCTACACTTAGATACCTTAAGCTTGTTTTTAATTCAATAGTCATCAGTTTTAATATAAAATTAATTTGCATTTTTTGATCTATTATTTCTCAACGTATAACTAAATACATAAGGTTAAGAAAGAAAAGAAAAATTATTACAGCAACGATTCAAGCAATAATTTACATTACATTTAAAGCAGTTTTCAAAATGGTGACGTCCGGTACGAAGAAAGTTTTTAGAAATACTGGTAATTCACAAAATTACGCAATAATGTTACTATAAGCAGTACTTAGCGAAAATAATGTCACGTGCTTGAGACACTTAAGTGGTGGTATTTTAATCTCGGCTGGTGTTTTTGTCTGATTAGCTCTGATTTATTCCAATACTTTGACCAGTTGTTGCGAATAGTTGTCACATAAAGCCATTGCCAAACAGCCCCATGGGTGGCGTAGGATCAGAATGTTCCATAAAAAACAGTGCCACTACATGACCAACCTTTGCCCCTGTGTTAGCCTCGTTTTGAAATGTAATTTGTAAAATATTTTAGTGAAGACCGTTTGATTTCTAGCGTAAGCGTCAGCTTTATGTTATTTTTTTTTAAAATTTTGTTTCCAAAGCAAGGTTTAAACAAGAGAAAGGTCATTCGGTTAGTTCCTCGCAATATCTGACCTGTAACGAGACGTTCCCCATATTTTGGACCGTCCTCGTCCGTTTCCATCGCGTGCTAGAAAAAAACCCAACTCTAATGTCAATAATGGCTATTTTTTGTACTGCCCTCAACCTCGTTTAATGCGTTATGAAGAATATTGTAGGGTATGAAATGTCAATCGGAACAAGGTGACCCTGCCACTGCATCATTAATAGCAACATAAGTGTGAAGTGTCTAATTTTGAATAAGCATTGAACCTTGATGTTGAATGCATTGAGCATTAAATCGGAGACGTCTTTGTGAAGGATCACTTCGACCTTCCACCTTCATCTGTATTCATGTCAGTGTTAAAACGTCCAAGGGGACAGCTTTCCGACTCATTGAAATAGACATAAATATCTTAGCACAGTTTTGAGAAAGAGACAGCTGAACTTCCAATCCATGTCAAATAGTCATTCTTCAAAGGTCAAAGTTATATAACGTAATTCAGAGAGTCTGACTAAACTAAAGAAATTATTGATTTATATTTTTTAAATAGAAACTACTGCTTATGATTGGTCCTAGAGAAATTATGGCATACGCCTTGGAAGTAATGTGCATTTGAAGTGAGAACCTTGGTCGAAATCCTTTAGTCCGAAATTTTTAGAGAGAGAGAGAGAGAGAGAGAGAGAGAGAGAGAGAGAGAGAGAGAGAGAGAGAGAGGGGGGGGGGACAGGGCAGTCTGAAGGCGAAAGGAGGGGAAGTCCGGAAGTCCGGAAAAAGAAGTGACAAGTTCAGAATAAAGGACTATGAAGACTAGAAAGTTATAAAGCGGTCGGATTTAAAAGAGTCGAGGAAATATGAAACGTTGGAACACGGTCGAGAGGAAGGTTATACAATCAGGCTATGGACATTGCGCTCTTTTAACCGAGATTCGAGGAAATAAATACCAATTAGACACTACTATTAAATCCTGTTGATATAACGAGTTGAATTAAAATTACCACTAATAATTTGTTTGATTACATTGGTTATTGTTCTTGTCTAAGGGGACTAGTATTGAATTTTTTCCTACCAATAATCTTGCCCTCTTTTCTGTTGATATTCTATCTATTCACTCACACCGGGTCATAACATCGAGAGAGGTGATTCCCTAGATAACGCAGCTAAATTCAATTAACTATCCCTCTTACTAAGAGGGTGACGTTACAATAAGTAATAGTTGAAATCTATTGAAATTGTAAGAATTATTCTTTGTTTTCTTCTTCTTTTAAACGTTACAGAAATAACATGTAAACGTATGATTATTTAAATGATAGACGAATCGTCGTCGGACGTTGTTTACTACGCCTATCTGTTTATAGGGATCCTATCTGCACACGTTTTGCCAGATATTTGTCTACCAAATGCTTACCAGTTCATGATGAATCACTACGAATATATCATAATTACTTTCGCTTTGTTAAACATTAGAATAAAAGCCGATAAAAACATTGAAACTTGTCTAAAATGTGGTCTCTCAAGATATATAATCTCGCGTTACGGGTCATTACATTTTTCGTTGTATAATGCTTGCAGCCGCTGACACAAAACACGGTGTTCAATACTATAAAATTTTAATGTGGAGCTTCACAAAAATAGCTTAAGATTTTTTAATATTTTTTTTATTAGTAGCAGTGTACATTAGTATTAGTTCAGCCTAAATAAATATAGCAAATCCTTTTTTGTCTAGCTACTGTTGTCTTGTGCTAGTTTGGTCAAGCAAGTTTTAAATATTGTACGGTTGAAAGAATATTGCTGACCCTTTCTACAAGAGTACCTCCATCTTTCGTGATAGCTTTTGACTGATTGTTTAGTACAGCGATCTTGTAAGTCCCGTAAACCAGTGCAGAATTCCGTGCAGTTCGCCTGAGTGTTTCGTGCACTGCCTTCAGAAACTTTACGTAATCCAGATTTCCATATATTGTAATTCGTTGTGTATTACTCCGAACATTTTTTCACACAGTGCCTATTTCCGTGCGTTTTTTTTTAATTCCAAGCACATCGGTATCCATGAGTTCCTCCACAAAGTGTCAATTTTCATAGTCTGTTTTGAATGTCAAGCACATTGATATCCACGAGTTTCTCCACAGTGTCGATTTTCATACAGTTTGTTTGAGTGTTTGTACACAGCTCTCCAAAAAGTTTGTTCATACTGTGATTATTACCATGCATTTTCTAAAAGAACATTTAACTTATTGATGGAAGAATATTAAAATTTACAGCGCAGCCTATGAAAGAAATTTATGACCCATGACCGTTTAATGGCAAGTTCATAAGCAAATAATTTTTGACAAGTCCCAATATGACGCATGACTGTTTAACAGCAATTTAAATACATAAGCAATTCAGCTTTTGACAAATCCAATATTCGGCTGTTTCATGGCAAGTTGAATACATAACCGATTCAGCTTTGACAAATCCAATAGTCGGCTGTTTCATGGCAAGTTGAATAAATAAGCAAATCAACTTTGACAAATCCAAAATTTGTTTTTCTTACCAAAAGTAAGAATTTTTTAGTTGAACCAGGTCATTTTTTGCATAGTTCTGAATCAAAGTCGTTATTTTCCACATAGCTTTAAATTATGTTTCGGGGGTAAACTATTCGATTTATATTTGTCTGTCGGTTGGGGAGTGGTGGCGATGGTGTGTGTGTGTGTGTGTGTGTGTGTGTGTGTGTGTGTGTGTGTGTGTTAGACTCATTTCAGAGAACAAGGTCTCTTGCATCTTCATTCCAAGACTAATTTTGGACGTCAGTCTCCAGCTTGTTAATGCCATAAACTCACTTCGGACGACATTGACTACTGCTGTTAATGCCAAGATTCATCTCGGACAACAGGGACTATTGCTTTTGAATATCTAGACTTGCTTCTTTCAACAGAGTCTCCTACTTGTTAATGCTGAGACTTAATTTTGGACGACAGAGCCCTCAATTTGTTAATGCCTAGATTCACGTCGGACGACAGGGTCTTTTGCTTGTGAATGCCGATACTCATTTTGAAATGCCATGGCCTAGTGCTTGTTAATGAAGAATGAATACCAAAACAAAAAAAAATGATTGTCTTTAAGACGCATGATTCATACGCATTTGTTTTAACTAAGGAAGGGAATGTGATGGAGCAAAGAAAGAGGGAAACAGGATCAACATATAAATAAATATATAGCAAGAACAGAGAGATTTACTTTGAAGTGTGTATTATGCCTATGACGCCGCTGTTATATGGGCTACTTAAGTCCGTAGCAAAATGGTACGATATTTTACTCTTTTTTTTAAAAAAATCACTCATCCGGGAATCCAGCTACAGTTATTCCATATAGTCTATATATTTTTAATGACTTATCTTTGATGTCAAATGTAATTACGTAATAGAGGAATTATATCAGTTGACGGCTACATAACTCTTGCATGATGCTGACATAAACAACTTCATTCTCATAATTGAGGAGCGAGTCGACTAGAGGCATCAAAAACCGCCGTCATATTTTCATTGGGTCTATGTATGTATGTATGTATGTATGTATGTATGTATGTATGTATGTATGTATGTATGTATGTATGTATGTATGTATGTGTGTGTGTGTGTGTGTGTGTGTGTGTGTGTGTGTCTATCCATCCATCCATCCATCCATCCATCCATCCATCCATCCATCCATCTATCTATCTATCTATCTATCTATCTATCTATCTATCTATCTATCTATCTATCTATCTATCTATCTATCTATCTCAATACATACGTCCTTGATGAAAGATCTTAACTAAGTATGTATAATAAATCCGTGCATCAGGAATATGGTTTATCAGGACAGTTTGTTTCTCATATTTTCCCCGCCATGTGTCAATGTCTACACAACTGAAATGATACACATGTACAAATATAATCTTTAACCCCTGTTCACTTTTCAGTGAATTATTGTCATTCATTATTTATAAGAAAAAGGTCGTGAATCACGATACCTAGCCAATCACCTATTTGTTCCTCTTGTGTGTGGGGGTGGTGGGTGGGGGATGAGGCTCCCAAAACCCTTGCCCTGTGTTTAAGTATGGTATGCACAGAGTATAATGTAGTATATGGCATCCAAAAACCATTTAAGAATCAGCCTGAAAAATTTGGTAAACTATTGTTCAGAGGTTCGGGAAGCGAGAGGGTGAGAATATGGAATCAAGGGTAATAGAAAGAACATATATTGGACGGGTACGGGAGGGAATGGGTCATTATGTTTTGCAACAGATTCAGTTTAGTTTGAAATATGTTAAGAACTATTAAGAAGAATGTTCATCTCTTGATTCTCCCGATAAGTAGTGTGATAATAAGTACATTTCGTTACTACTATTACATTGTCGTAATGATTGGTATGCATCCATAGTGTGAAAGGAGATGTATTAAAGTCCATTGTAACTGATTACCTCAAGCGGTCAATAAAAACCACTGTAACTGATTACCTCAAGTGGTCAATGATCTAGCGGCTAATGAAACGATTCTTATTAATTATTTCGACTTTGTTTTTCAGGATGATGAGTCACTTGCTGAGGAAATTGGGATTGTGTTAAGAATGGCTGTGTTCCCTAAATCTGTAGATCTGTTATAGCTGAAGCTTCGATAACTGACCTAAACCTTTATAGTATAAAGTGAATGCCCGGAGTATACGGTAAAATATTTTCAGGAACGAATAATTAATTTAATAAATAGAGATTTTAATGATCTGGTCTATACACTATTCTTCTCTGGAGTTGGAAATAACATGGGAGCAATTACTTCACGTATAGATTGTTTCCGGAATAAAGAATACATTCATTTGGTTATTTACGAGGAAATATTAAACTGGGAATCCAGACGATCGAAACACAAACATACACGTTTACATAAAGGACAACAGGTTTTAGCACTCCCTATCTCGCTTCTCTGATTCCATCAGTGGTTAGTGATACGTCTCCTTATAGCTTACGTAATGTAAACAATTTCAGTCAGTACGGTCTAGAAGAAGTCTTTACTTGTATACAGATATAATGTATTGCGCGAACTCATATGTAAAAGTACGAGAAAGTTAAAGTTTAAAGTTGTATTTTTATAATACCACCCATACTGGACTGCGGGACAATCATACAATACGTGCATAAAGCGAACTCGACAATTCGTTTCTTCGAGAATGTTACGCCTTATCAATTGAGAATCGTCAAAGCAAGTCCATTAACAACTTGAAAATATCATTATGTAATCGCTACACTGATATTGCCAGATGTTTTGTTTGGAGTCGACAGAAATGTCGATTTTGTCGTGCTCAAGTCAGAAACTTTTACAGGTCACTAAACAAGCAATTAGATCACCGTTAAGTAGGTCTTGCAAAATGTAAACAAGATCACCGTCTAGTAGGTCTTGCCGAAGTTAAACAAGAATTCTGTTTTTCCCTCTTGTGAATATTACCAAGAACAACACACGAAATTGTTAATTCCCTAACTTCAACTTTAAGTACGTATCGTAATATAGCGATTTCTATATGAAGTAAACATTCGTATTATTGATGTCGTTCATAAATGTTTTGACGTCAAAACGATATGCATAAATGTACTTTTTATTGCCATTTGTGCACCTGTACGGGGCATGAAAAAAAACTTTTACAGCAATAAAATTCAGTTACCACACAACAATATATATATATATATATATATATATATATATATATATATATATATATATATATATATATATATATATATATATATATATATATATATATATATATATATATATATATATATATATATACCAGGAAGACCTGTACAGTTTCAATATCGCTTTGTGTTTTCTATAATTTACATGTTCGATTCTCATCACCTATTCCTGTACTGTTTTTCATTTTATCTTCATTCTTTTCTTCTTTATTCTCATCATTGATCAACTCAATCATTGTTCAACGTTGTGCTTTATAAATCCTAGGTCATTTGCTAATGTTTTGGTAAGAAACATTTCAGCTTTGATTATTCAACAATTTTAAACTTAAGCATATCCATCCCTCATTTTACAATTGTGGCATCGCCTATGACTAATAACGCTATAAGCCGTTGGCTTTCTATCTAATCCTTAGCCTTCAGTAGAGTACATCTTGTAATCCCAAAGAAGAAAAAAGTATGTAATAAAATGCTTGAACTAAACAGATTACATCAATGTAAGTTTGCGTCCACACAATGCAGTTTAACATAAATTCCATTAACACCCTTGCACGTCTAATACTGGGAATAGAAGAGTGATTTCCTGTTGTTGGAGAGATATTATACTACATCGTTTGTAAGTATGTTTTCGCATACATTCTTGCACCCCCGGTTTCTGAACAGGTCGAGAAATACATAATGCTTCTATAGTTATGGATAGCTTGTGTTGAGAGAGAGAGAGAGAGAGAGAGAGAGAGAGAGAGAGAGAGAGAGAGAGAGAGAGAGACTAGGTGTGTATGTACTTCAAAATTGTTTTCGAGATTAAATAGGTTACCATTTTAAACAATGGCTATATTAAAGGTCAATATAATTGGACCGGATTATATTTTGTATCTTACGAAACCAAAATATATTACTATAATTTCCGTTCTTTTTCGAAACACAATATTTTTTTCTCATCGCTATATCGGTACCAAATACACGAAAACAGATTCGTATCGAAATTAGATTTTTAAGTGTAAATTCAGGTCCTTTTACAATCACCGCTAGTGATATCAAAACATATATCCTATTTTTATTGTGTACACACATTTTCCTAATATATTATTGTTTTAAAAGAATAAATAATTCGCTATTAATTTACATGTCATTTCTTTTCTTTTTCTTTTTTAAAAGCGGCGATTTTGAACTTTAGAAGTTCCGTATCTGAAGATTTAACTTTATGCTTAACTAAACTCATGTCGGATACAATCATCAATCATGATCAGACGATTTTTATGCATATTGGAATATTTAATTAAACACTCCAACAATATTCAGGAACAATACTTTTAAACAGAAAATGTTGCTTGAATATGAAAGAGTCACAATTGCTTTCATTTATAAGACAATATAAATGTCTGACTCACCATCAGAAGTAGTATTATTCTAGAGGTTTAGGACCTTGCTCACTGTTTAAAATCCCGAAATCCTTTTTGATACTCATATTATACTTGTATATACTCTGGATTTATGTACACGAATGTATCCCGCGTAAGACCCATAACGAAGTTCCCACGAGGCTCCAGTACAGCCACTGTCAATACAATACTGTGAGTTGGCAGAAAGATCAATATAAACATGTAACTATTTTCTCTATTTTCACTTCCTGTAAATCAGTTATATTTTTGACCAACTAACACCTCGGTTCCGTATCTGTATTTGGGACTAATATTTTTTCAGCTTGAAAATTGTACTAAGGATTCTTTTTGTTACCCCAAGAAGTTGTGAGTAGATTATTTTCTCGCGTCCGTAACTTAATGTCTATCGCAGTTTTTATGTTAATAAGGTGATCGCCAAATACAATTACCCAGCAATCTTGCCTTTTTAGGCTCAACAAGCACACGCAATTCTAGCCATTTACATTAATCTCACGAATATATTAAGTCTTCAGCGATTGTGCGATCTGGTAGCCTGACACCGCGTTCTCTATACATTGTACCATTAAATAGAGTAAAAGATGACGGTTCTCGCTTTCGCCCAAAAATTGTTACACGGACAAGTGCGTTCTTGGTGTATATCAGTCGCGATTTTTCTCTTCTCAGTTCAGTTATTGTAGGTTCAGTATAATTAACTAGGAATGCAACCGACTTGGATTTGTCGGCAAATTCCACTTCTTTGTTATGGAACTCATCTCTGCGTACTTTCACGAACGATGGCGTACTTCGCGACTGAGCATTCTCGCGTCTTATTTCCAAGACGGCATCGATTTGGTACTGGTACACTAGGATGTAAATTCAACTACTGATTTCAGTTTGACTTTTTAACATATTATATTTCAGTGTATACTAAGGATGCTATGTCCTTCGAACTGAATTATATCTTCGGCTACCAACTACACCGATATAGTGTATGTGAAAGACTTTCAACATTATTGTCTTGGATGGTACTGATGGTCTACCACGCTAATAATAATGCATTAGTAATGCTATTGCACCCCACGATCCACTAAATCTAAGATGAATGTCACGTTGTGTGAGAAACTTTTCTAACAATTTTCTACCTCATGTTTATACGTGTCTTCTGACAGAATTCGTAATTAAAAGTACTCTGGGTAATGTCAACTTGTCTTTTATAATATTACGACTTTAGACCGATTCTAAAACAAAGCAACTACCAGTTCGTATCTTAACCATTGCGTCACAGTCAAGTTTGCGGTTAATTCAAAGATAACCTTGTCGTGGTGATGAGAAGTCTGTTTGTTTTGCAAGCATGCATTGATGTCATCAGTCGGCTCAGGCTTCGAGACCGGAAAACTCGACATTATAACATATCAGTATTACTACCCTAAACAGTTTTCAAAGAGACCACGGTAGTCAATTAGTACTAAGATAGTCAAATTTTGGGCGGGTTTCTCATGCAGCTAGACAATATTCTGTTACATTTATTTGGAAGAACCAATACAGTTCTAGAAGTGATTAAAGAAACATTACGTACTCCGAGAACAAATTGGGCACGCGTAGAAAAGACCCCAAAAGGGAGTTCAATGAAATTCGGACGAGATTTGGAGCAAAGACTTCTGAGGAAGCTTTCCGGGTGGGATAGGACGTCGTTTGAAGATTAGAGAGAAGAAGAAGACGTACAGGGCACGTGATAATAGGCAGTAGTGCGAAGGCGCAGTGTTGGGAGAACAAGCGATTGTGCAAAGGAGCAGGGTCGGGAGGAGAGAGTGTTGTGCGAAGGCGCAGGACCTGGAGAAGGGGCATTTCTGAAAAAGCAAAGGGCGGGATAACAGGAACAAAGATACCGGAAGTACCCACAAAGCGGAAGTTGCAGATGAGTAACACAGAAGGGACACTGGAAGGAAACACTCTCACCTTTAATTTCGCCTGCTGCTAAAATAACTGGCAATTTGAATACGTTTTATATTGATTGGAAGCAATTGAATTGAAAAAAAATTCCTGTAATTGTTACATACCGTGATATGTTTTTTTACATTGTTAAACCTTTCACCTTATTTTTTGTCACGTTTGCTATGCCCCTGCTATAAAGTCATATATAAGCTATAATCTACTGTCTTGGAAATATAACTGTGGCCATGTGTTTGATGTCTAAAGAGTTTCCGCAGGCTAGTGTTAAACTCGTAGGCAATGTTACCGTGATACATCAGAGACCGGAAAACATGATTGGTGAAGGCGACCGCTAGCATCATTTGACAAAGACTTGCCGTACCACACCTATGTGTTACAGCTTATTCCTAAGATAAGAGGAGAGCCCTCTGGGTGAACAACGCCTGTTCTAACCCGTACCCACGTTGACAGATAGTGAGTTGGACATTGTCCGCTAAGTTTGATTGGATCGGTTCATAGCGATATCCAATTGGAATTGAGATAGAGGGTGTGATTACAAGAAGAGTAACTTTCCAAACTTGTAAATGAAACGTTAGCCTAGACAGATTGCTGAGTAATGGGTTATTTCGAGAGATCCACTTGTAATTTGGTTGCCAAACCTAGAGGTAGAATCGAAGGAACGAAAAACATCGAAAAGGTCAGTAAGTTGTTTGCTCATTATTATCATAATAATACGGCATCATAATTGTAATTTGTAGTATGTATACTTAATTACTAGCATCGTTTGGTATGTAGAATAACCTCTGTAGTGTTTCATTTACATGTGCATCTAAGAAATGGGCTTGAGCCTACGTAAATAATTATTAGTTGCGAGGAAAAAATATGTAGATTGTTAACCTGTGGTCAGAATTAATTTTATAATTCGCTGTTAGGTTACTTCTTAGTGAGCCAGCACATTTATTAATGCGTTAGGTTAGAATTTACACATGCTTGAATTGTAAATTTGGAAAATGCGTAGTAGTTTGTAGGATTAGTTACTATGCACGTATGCATGTATCAGAGCATGTATATTTGAATGCTTGTGTTCATTGTATGAGTTGTAAGGTAAAGAAATGTATCTGATGTTGTTTAGTATGACGGGATTAGGAATATCTACTGATGTGACACAACTTATTGATATATGTATACGAAGTATTTAATACCATGCTGTATTATGACGTTTGTTTTACCATGCACGAACGTATGGGTATCTCCATGTGAATCAATACGTGACCAAATAAATTTAACAGCCGTTTTTTGATGATATGCTGTGTGTAATGTGAGATGGGAGGGCTAAGGAAAAATAGTGTACCGTCCTTGTATTTTCATAGGAAGCGTTTTAGGGGACACAGCACTTTGGGTTCGATCAAGTCCAGAGTCTTCAAGAGTTGGAGACGAAAGTGAGACTAGCTGAAACAATCGAAGTCAGCGGAAGTCTATTCGGTTTTGAGAAGGCGGAGAGAAAGTGAAGGAGGAGGAAAAGGAGTCGGGAGGAGAAAGTGGAGGAGGAGAAGGTCTATTGAGAATTCGAGGTGTAGGAGAAGAAATTTGGAGGAAGTGGAAAAGGAATTGCGAAAAATAGGCGAGAGAAAAATACTATAGATGAATAGAATACAAGGAAAGGTGGAAATCAATCTCACACTGCTAATCAAATGATGCAATCGGCTATTAAAGGGTCGAGTGGAAGGAGTGTAATTGGCAATTTTAATCATTTGATTATTGAATTGTTGATACATTGTTGTTCATTGAACTACAACCTTCTTGTATATTTAACCATCTAACCGTCGGCATTGCTGAATAGGGGCTCGGACATTTACATATATCGTACACTGATTAAACTTCCAACAAAAATCGAGACAGAGTTAGAGCACTCCACCCCAACCATAACAACCCTTTATGCAATTAGACTGTCGGCCTTGCTGACTGGGGGCTCGAAGCTATTTAATTATTTAAGTGTCCGTCTTTCAATGGGGGTAGTAATAATTCCGAAGGGGGGGGACGTGACTATGAACAAATGCAATTCAGAATTGCGCACCGTTTTGATATAACAATTATTATTTAGAAAGTACAGCTAGTGGTACTGCTGTTGTCAAAGTTATGTTGTCGAAATTATCGCTGTGGATGACTGATAATCCAATCGATTGCTGCAGAAATATGTTTGTTATAATTTTGTATTTCCGGTTTTTAATTGTGCTTTTTCTGCTGACCTAATCGGACCAAGTTGACTTTCCGTTCAAATCGTCGCTGTGGTAGTTTTTGCAATTTTGTTTCTCGCTTATTCTGCTATTTCCGCAGTTTTGGCAAGGATCTCTATGGTTGGCTCGATCAGTGACACAACTGTATGTTTAAAACAGGCTGCCATAATTTACTGGGGGTGGGAGTGGGTAAGGTCTCAACTGTAACTTCTGTCACACGTTTGAGGGATACAATGTACTCGCGATGAAATTCTATTTGATGTCGTCCATCGATGTGACGTCAATCAGCAGTTTCTGATATAGCAATCGTCTTTGTTTATGTTTATCAAGTAAATAGTGAGAACACTAGGCGGGCCTTTTGTGATCTTCGCAAACATATTTAAACACTCACCCCACGAGTGGTCGGTGGCACAATGAGTCCAATGAATATTGGTGAGACCATGTGCGTCAACTTGATAAATATCATTAGTATATTACATTTGTGTGTGTGTGTGTGTGTGTGTGTGTGTGAGAGAGAGAGAGAGAGAGAGAGAGAGAGAGAGAGAGAGAGAGAGAGAGAGAGAGAGAGAGAGGAGCGTGTGTGTGTGATTTGGATTTTAAACGTAGCTTTAACACATTTTCAGTCATATCGCTACGATGTTTGCAGTATGGCAGTTCATAGTGATTCTAGCACTGGGGCATCATTCCCACCCAGTTACATTATCCTGACACCAGGCCGACCAGTCCTAACACTAAACTCTTAATGCTGACCGCCAAGCGAGGCAGCTGTTAGTACCATTTTTATAAGTCTTTGGTATGACTCGACCAGGTACGAACTATCTACATCCTGAGTCCGAGACGGACGCTCTAACCACTAGGCCACCGGAGAGTTCTAACCTAATTGTAAATATGACTGTTCTTTGGACTAAAATGAAATACTATCTACAACTTACAGTCATGGACAATATATAAGCACACAATGTAAATTAAATATACATAACAATAAAACGTGAAAAATAGCACATATAACTTTACAAAATACAAAATATTGTATTTTTTCAGGATCACGTAAGACACATGAGCGTATCGTTGTCAGTGTTTATGTGTTGGCCTCTTGAAAATATTCATGATAGGTTGTCTTGATGATTAAGCATCACATCGTCGTATACCACATTATTGGGTCGAGGTCGTCAAGGGTTGGGGCTTCATCGATTACGGAAAAGCAATCAGTGGTGGAAGCTTTGTTTCTTGACTACAAAGCAAGTGCGTCCGTAAAGTTCTTGAATACAGTATATCTTAGATTATCGTTAGAAAATGATGCAGTCACATGCAGTCGATCCCATATTAACCATCGAAAGATCAGATTCAACAACACCTAGATTTTCCAAGATCCAGCCGGTTCAAAAATAGAAGCGCGAACCGTCTTTAGAAATATGTTACAGTGTGCTTAAATTGTTTGGATTTCAATGATGGTCAAGTCGGCTGTTGTTTCTCTTGAAGCTATAATGAATATCCCATCCATGACTTAACTGCAATTAATAATACACTTAGAGTGGTCAGATGGATTAAGTCACAGATAAGCTTAATAGCGCTGGCGGAAAAAATTGCATGACACATTCCTCCCTATTTTGCCAGTATGGAACGAACATATTAAAACTTGTCATCCATCGTCTGCATTTTGTAGTGCACTAGTTATTTTCTGTAATTGGCTCGTTCTGATGATTATAATGTGCGCGACTCTATTATTAATATTAAAGATCATATACTTGGTCGGACACATTTATCAATCATTATCGTATCTGATATCTGGTTTGCTAATTTCTGCTTCAGCTACTAGCATGTACACCTACACTAACATGAGTGGTTTTCATATTGGCAATGGTCAGTTTAATGTGTTGACCTTAGTCTTAAAAATATTTCAGGCCCATCTCCGAGATTTATCGTCAAGGAGAACAAATATGTTTGAAAATAATCCGTCTGCAACAACATGCTTCAAGCTTGAGGTGCTGTTCTGTAAACTCAACAGCTAATCAACAGGGCCTCTCGTATTGTAGTCTAAATGGCGGTCTCAGAAAGGACAATTTGCGGACTGGAGTCGTGTTTTTGCGTTCAGGGCTATCGTACGCGCTATTCATATTTTTCCCGCGGAAGTAACATCGGAAGGATTAGAGGGTTTAACCAGATAAGTAATACAAATCTCAAACTTCCACCCATCAACTATGTGCACACTGTTTTCAAAACAAATGCTAGCCTTTCATTCTCTGTTGGATATTTTTTGCGTGAAATGAAATATAGTTGTTATTTTGCCATTCAATTTCTGTTTGCTCTTTTTTTTAGCGTACTAGTTTGAATTTAATGCAACCGTTAAGTGAAAACAGTTGGTCTACTCTGATTTGATCCATATCCCCACTGAATATTTGACCTTCAGTTGTAATTGATGTCCTTGATAAATTAATATTCTCATGCTTCTTCAATGGGTATACATTTGTCCCATAACAAATATAGGTGGTTTATGTTTTGTATTTTGAATTGGAGTCAAGGTTAATTACCCAGTATATATTTTATAAGCAATCAACGACATCTAATTGGTGAACTGAAATGATAATGTTTCTGGTAAAATTATAAATACGATTTCAGAATAGCTACTCGACACCAATTGGCCGTTACTACACTCCAACTGGAAGTAAAGGTTGAAGTGCAAACGAACTTGTTGAATGCAGAACTGAAATCGAATATTTTATGTTCTTTTTCTTTACTGTGTCAATGTTTAGGTTATGGCATGCTGTTAGAAAGATCGTGTATCCTATTGTACGATGGCATCGGGCAACATAGTAAAAGATTTACCTATTATGGACATGTGTCACTTTGCTTTAAGACACGGAATGGGGTGGAGAAGGCAGGGGGCATATTTTCTGGCAAGGATGGTAATCTCTTTTCTCAATACTATTAACCAGCTTTGGGACAATGTGTAGAAATCCATCTCAAATGTTAACGCCCCAAGGCGATCATCAAGTCTGTGCAAATAAAAATACCATTAATCCTGTTATACGGCTGATTGGTTCAATTTTTACGACATATGACCTGTAACACTTAAGAATCGCGTCGGTCATTTTTCATCTGAGAAGGTTGTACAATCTTTTAAAGATCTTGTTGCCGATGAACTGTTTTATTATAAAGATGGACGCCTCTTTGTAGCACAGGAAAATAAATCCGTAGATTTCGTATTGTATCTTTAAAAATCTCAGATTTTAAACTCTAACGTTACCCCACTGTACCAAAAATAATTGTATATAACATTATTATGTAGTTTTGTCCATATTTGTGATCGTATAAAAGGAGACAGTATAACAAACATATGTCTTTGACTTAATTATTTTGATTAGTTTTAAGTCGGATTAAAATTGCAGCCAGTTTGATCGGTTAGCTTAAATTTAAGTCTTGACATAAGTTCTGTTGTGCTTTTTCAGACTTATTTCTTATCTTTTGGCAAATATGGTATGCCTGGTATAAAAGAGCCTGGTAAAAAGCAGTTTTTAACGTTAACCAAATTGATAGGGATTCTGACTTGTAAAACAAAATTAGTTCACATGCATATGTGTATTCAGTTTATTCCGTGTAAACCTAAGCTTTACATTCTATGAATAAATTTTAAAAAAGCTGTTTGGCTGTGTAAAAGTTTTCTGATTATTCAACATTATGAGTTTGACATCTAATTTTCTTTGTTAGGAATGTGAGAAAAGCAATCCTTCGTTATGCATCGGTGATGGATCTACTATCAGGAACAGAATTTTGCGACAGATTCTCTGCAATAAACACAGTCTTGTGTCTGACACAAAATTTAGAACTTTGCTATCCTACAACGATGCATATGAAGGATTATGATAATCTGCAATCCTTTCATAAAAATCAGTGCTAGTCCATGCGGCATGTTTCTATGTGCAAAAGGTGATTACTACAAAGGCCGTTTTATATTGTCATGTAATATGAAATACTTATTTTAAAAGTACCTTTAAAAAATTGTAATCATGTTTTAAAACCTGTAAGTTAATAATCGTGAATGGAAATGTATGCACCATGAAATGTTTGTAGTTCTTGATAAACAAGGGTTTCTTTAGTATTTAATTTCAAAACTATGAATTATATAAAAAGGTCCATTTTGTTTCATGACTGAAGACTAGTTATTATGTGGATAATCAATTTTTATTATAAAATTCTGATTCCGTGTTGGTTAAGATAATCCTGAACAGTTGATTTGATACAGTATAAAGTAATGGCAGAGAAAAGTACTGAGTAGACAATCTTGCAAAAGCCTGCTATTGCCCCACCCCCTTTTTAAATACAATTTTTAAAAAAATAAAACGAAATCTTTTGAACTGATACAAACGATGCTGAGAATACAAATTTTAATATATTCTTTAGTCTGATATCGATATTATAAAAGTGAAATTTAAGCAATTGTTCTTTTACATTAATTAAGAGACGCGTAGCTAATAGGCGACCAGTATATTATAGCTACCAATGAAAGTAATTATATGGATGTATATGCAATGTGAGTGGATTTAAATATCAGTTAATTATATGGATGAAAAGGTAAAGTAAAGTAAGGGTATTTTAACCTATTTTAACTATATAGATGTAAAAGTAGTGTGACGAGATTTGGATCTATCTTAATTAAATGGATGTAAATGTAATGTGATAAGAAGTGGATCTATGTTAAATATATATGTAAAGGTATTATGAGTGGATTTAAATCTGTTAATTATATGGACGTTAATGTAATGTGATGAGATTTTAATCTATGTTAATTATCGATATAAAGGTAATATATGTTAATTATAAATTTAAAGGTGATGTGAGTGGATTTTAAACTTAATTATATGGATGTAAAAGCAATTTGACGATATTTGAATCTGTTAACTATACGGACGTAAAGATAACAGGTAATGCGATTGGGTTTAAATCGTTGTTATTTATATGAATGTAAAGGTATTTTAACGAGATTTGGAGCTATGTGAATGATATGGATGTCAAGGTAATTCGACGAGATTTGAATCTATGTTAATTATGCGGACGTAAAAGCAATTTAACGAGATTTGGATCCATGTTAATTATATGGATGTAAAGGTAATGCGATTGTACTTAAATCATTGTTAATTATAAGGATGAAAGGATACTTCGACGAGATTTGGAACTGTGAATGATATGGATGTCAAGGTAATTCGACGAGATTTGGATCTATCTTCAATAATCTTTAATGTAAAATCAATATGAGTGGATTTAATCTATGCTCATTATATGGATGTAAAAATAATATGAGTGGATTTAACTTTATGTTCATCATATGGCTGTGAAAGTACTGTGAGTGGATTTAAATATATTATATTAATGTAAAAGTAATGTGACGAGATTTGGACTGGGCCAGTTATATGGTTGTCAAGGTAATGTGACGAGATTTGGATCAATGTTAATTATGGATGTAAAGGCAATGTGAGTGGATTTAAGTATACGTTCCAGAAAGATAAATATGATGATAATGTAATTGAGTAGCCATTTTGCTGGGGGTTTATAACTTTTAAAGACTCTATGGTATACTTTTTTGTCCCTTTTTTAAACACATAGCAACATAATAATATACAAAATAGGTATCTAGTATTTCAGACATTTCATTTCATTATTAAATGGCACATTTTTATTCTCTGTGAGGTAAGTTTGATACAAAGTCTGCTACTAATCTATCCCTATCGTCTCTTCTTGTACATGCCACGGACGTGGAGTGTCTGGAGGTTGTGTTAGCGATGTGTGTGTGTGTGTGCGTGGATTCTTAGTGTTTTTGGAGCAGAGATATGACTCCTCCTGAAATTCGTTCTTGCATTTATACATCCAACCTGGAAATATTCTTATGAATGCCGCCCCATATGTTTCTTGGATAGATTGGTTCACTTTAAATCGTCTGTCATATCATGGCTTTTCAAGCCAGATTAAGAGAAGAGTTTCTTAATAGTTTCACATATTTAATTGGTATTTTATTTTGAATACATAATATGAATCTTCAGTTCTTTCCTATAACTAAAACCAAATTAAAACTATTAGTATATTGGTCGTGCTTAGTAATTCCTAATATTGTATCTACTGCTGTATGGTGTATGCATCTATTTTTTAGCAACTTGCCTGAGCAATGAATACCAAAAGATGCAACTATAGTGAGATCATAGAATAAATGATAAGGCGATTCTACTATTTTTGTAGAACAAGAAAATACTTTGTCTTATCTAATTGTCATTTTTGGGGGTAAAAAAAACAAACCTATTTGTAAGAAGAATTCTGAAACCATTTACAACCATCTTTTGTATACCTATGTACCAGTAAATACTTCTTTTTCAAGTCAAAACACAACTAAGTTACAATTACATATCCATTTTGATATAAATTATGTTAAATTAGATCACTGCTTAGACAAACTTTCTTTTGTTGAATGACACTTTTGGTCTGTGTAGGATAATATCTGACACTTCTTTTCATGTATTCTCAAATATTATTTGATTGCACCTGTAATAATACTCTTATCGAATCCTTATTACACATGTATAAATTGCTTTTAAATTAAGAATTAAAATTAATAAACGGATAGCTGCAGATGCGGGACGTCGCGGGTTCTATCCCCGGCCATGTCATACCAATGACAAAAATGGTACTAACAGCTGACTCGCTTGGCGCTCATCATTAATAGGTTAGTGTTACGACTGGTCGGCCTGGTGTCAGGATAATATGACTGGGCGGGATATCATGCTACATGTCTGCGGCATGATGCCACAGTGCTAGACACCACTTTAAACTGCCACACTACAGACATCGTAGCGATATGACTGAATCTTTTTTTCAAAAAAGCTATGTTAAAATTGAAAATCACACACTCTCGCGGATTGCTGCATGAGAAATTCCTGATTATATTTGTCATTGAACTGTACAGATATTTTTGAAAAATGCTGTGATCTCCGACTTTAATGACATCAATGAATCACACAGCTAGAAACTAGTATCAAGATTGTTTATTTCGTGAAGTTTTAAACAACTGAATGAAACATCCTTCCAGAAATACGTTTTAGGAAATTCAATCCTAAAACAATAATATTTATGATGTTTTGGCATGTTCGAATTAAGAAGTTTTTTCTCTCCATAAAGCTGTATTCAAAATATGTATACGTATCCAGTTTGCTTTTAAAGCCCACAAAAGGATCTCATAGTGGCTGAGTGGTCTAAAGAGCTCACCTTTCCCAATGAATGTCATCTCACACCTCTGTTCGCATGGGTTTACGTCTCGGGCTCGGCTAATGTGGGTATGTGAGAAATCTGCTGGTAGCTTCCAGTGGGTCGGTGGTTTTTACCGGGTTTTTCCAGGGTTTTTTCTACACTAGTTATAGACCATATATAGCCTATCCTACGCTGAGAAATGGCGTCAACAAGAATAACAACAACGTAAACAACAATAAAGCCCATAAAAACCGTAGTTGGGAGAAATTTCTGTCATAGATGGGAAAATTATGAAGGTGTAAATAATTTCTCATTTTGTTATTAATCATTTGCATAATTTAATGTGCAAAGCATAATGCACGTAATATAATACAAGATATCTGAGAGAATATGTTCACCTTCAGCCGACAATTTTCAAGGACTAATATATGTGACATTAATACGGGAATACCTATTAAACAGTGAACAGTGATAGATTTTAACATGAACTCTCTCTCTCTCTCTCTCTCTCTCTCTCTCTCTCTCTCTCTCTCTTATAAATTTATATCTTCCTGTACTAGTATGATTTTCTTTTGCTTCATAGAAACATCTTGAAATTCATATTAATAATCCAAGCATAATTTAATATTTATTATTTAAATGCATCTGTATCACAATCTTTGTAAGGTAATCAGTGGGGTGGTACCCTGACCCACAGCTACCTATGTAGCTGTGAATGACGGGGTTCATTAAATATGTTTAAAAGAAAAAAAGTTTGAATTGGTAATTAGTGATATTTGTAATTCAGAAATCAGTTGTCAACTGTTAATACTTACTAATAAGTTCTTAGTTTAATAAATTACAGGATTCTTATTTGAAAAATAAATCCTGCTCAACCCCATCGAAAACATGTTTTAATAAAGTATTATGGGTCATCCTTGGTGGATCATGTGGGCTTATGTTTGCTTGTATTATAACCGAATTGATCTACATACTGTGTCAATTGTATCTGACTTATTTAGATATATTTCGCGACTGTACGTAAATAAAAAATATATTATTACAATTACTATTCGGATGTATATGCCATCACTCAAGAATCATCAATACCTTTTACAGAAAGGATTGTTTTCCCCATCAAGGTAGAAAGTGTTTCCTCTATTAAGGTAGAAATGTGCCCTGACATTCTTAATCTTACAACTGGTATCTTATCATAACGGATGCTCAAGAGACTAAACTGTAGCTAGAACTAGAGGACGATTTGGGACAAGTTTATGATTTCATGCGGGTAGGACGCCTTAGCAACCCATATATTCATCAAATAAAGCCTGGAAAAAGAAGCCAATATTTACACCTACAGATGTGTAAGAATCCAATATTTACACCTACAGCTGTGTAAGAATACAATATTTACACCTACAGCTGTGTAAGAATCTAATGTTTACATCTACAGCTGTGTAAGAATTCAATGTTAGCAACTACAGCTGTGTAAGAATCCAATGTTTACCCATACAGCTGTGTAAGAATTCAATGTTAACAACTACAATTGTGTACGAATCCAATCTTTACACCTACAGATGTGTAAGAATCCAATGTTTACACTTACAGATGTGAAATAATCCAATGTTCACACATACAGCTGTGTAAGAATCCAATGTTTACACCTACACCTATTTCCCGTAGGAGCCGATAATGTACCATTTTAAATTTAATTATATTTGAAAGTTTATAATTAAATTTGTTATTATCATTTATGAAATTCACTACCATACATGCATTCACTCATATTCAAATTAACAAGGTCATGATACGTTTCGATAGATGTAATCAAAGATATTAAATACATTTTTAGTGTAGAATCAATGTCATCCTCATGCATATATCTTTGTAACAGCCAGGACAATGTGACAGGATGGGGCACCTCGTTAGATGTATGCAGCATGATGCCTCAGTGCTAGACATCACTATAAACTGCAACACTGCATACATCCTTGATATATGACTGAAATATGTTAAAGTTACATTTAAAATCTATATCACACACATACACACACACACACACACACACACACACACACACACACACACACACACACACACACACACACACTTAGATTAAGCAATCCGTTGGATTACGACATAGGTCAAATGAAATGGAATAAGTAAGATAAATAAATATAGAAATTAATTTTAGATTAGTCTGAGAATATATTTGTGATATGAGTTTATAGTTGTAATGTTGACATCGAATATAATTCAAGAGGAATTATTTTTTTAATTATTCATTGCAAGTATTAAAATGCTCATTCACTTTTGGATTAATGCATTACTTTGGATTTTCTTGGACTCATTCAAAGACATTATGGATTGTGTCATTGTGTTATATCAGGACACTCAAGAATATTGAAATTAATTCAGAACATTCTATAGTTTTGAACATTTAAGATTATTTAGAATATAAATCACAATATTGTGTCTTTTGATAATAATTTGATTGTTGATTTTACCTAAATTGATGATTGAATGTACCTAAATTGCTGATTGATTTTATCTAAATTGCTGGTTGATTTTACCTAAATTGCTGGTTGATTTTATCTAAATTACTGGTTGATTTGACCTAAATTGCTTGGTGATTTTATCTAAATTGCTGGTTGATTTGACCTAAATTGCTTGTTGATTTTACCTAAATTACTGGTTGATGTTACATAAATTGCTAATTAATTATACCTAAATTGCTGGTTGATTTTATCTAAATTGCTGGTTGATTTTACCTAAATTGCTGGTTGATTTTATCTAAATTACTGGTTGATTTGACCTAAATTGCTTGTTGATTTTACCTAAATTGCTGGTTGATTTTACCAAAATTGCATGTTGATTTTACCTAAATTACTGATTGATGTTACCTAAATTGCTTGTTGATTTTACCTAAATTGCTTGTTGATTTTACCTAAATTGCTGGTTGATTTTACCTAAATTGCTCTTTGATTTTACATAAATTTCTGGTTGATTTTATCTAAATTACTGGTTGATTTGACATAAATTGCTTGTTTGATTTTATCTAAATTACTGATTGATGTTACCTAAATTGCTGGTTGATTTTATCTAAATTGCTGGTTGATTTTACCTAAATTGCTGGTTGATTTTATCTAAATTACTGGTTGATTTGACATAAATTGCTTGTTGATTTTACCTAAATTACTGATTGATGTTACCTAAATTGCTTATTGATTTTACCTAAATTGCTGGTTGATTTTATCTAAATTGCTGGTTGATTTTACCTAAATTGCTGGTTGATTTTATCTAAATTGCTTGTTGATTTTTGCCTAAATTGCTTGTTGATTTTACCTAAAGTGTTTGTTGATTTCACCTAAATTGCTTGTTGATTTTATCTAAATTACTGGTTGATTTGACATAAATTGCTTGTTGATTTTATCTAAATTACTGGTTGAGGTTACCTAAAATACTTGTTTATTTTACCTAAATTGCTGGTTGAGTTTACCTAAATTGATTGTTGATTTTACCTAAATTACTGATTGATTTTACCTAAATTGCTTGTTGATTTTACCTAAATTGCTGATTGAATGTACCTAAATTGCTTGTTGATTTTACCTAAATTGCTGGTTGATTTTACCTAAATTACTGGTTGATTTTACCTACATTGCTTGCTGGTTGATTTTACCTAAATTAGTGGTTGATTTTACCTAAATTACTGATTGATTTTACCTAAGTTGCTGGTTGATTTGATCTAAATTGCTGGTGGATTTTACCTAAATTGCATGCTTATATATTATATGTACATTACCTGAAAGGCATTTTTATAAACAGCAAGTCAAATGGATGAAGGATTGGGGCAGATTGATATCTCTGTCCTGGGAAGTTGTGTACCCATGTGCACTACTTTCAGTTTTCAACGTTTGGAGGAAGACGTAGATAAATGACAATCTTCGACATTCAATTGCAGGTTAGGTCTGTACATTTTTATTAGGAACCTACCATTTAAATCTTAGGGGGTGGGGTTGTGATCCCCTCTCTTCTACATAATTGTGATAAGACGTTAAGGCAAAGTTTAGCTTGAGAATGCAATGCTAATCATTATGGTCCTATTTTTTGCCTTTTATAAAGTGTAGTCCGCACTAACCCTATCTGCTGCCTGTATAATTCGAATTTCATGAAAGCTGCGAAAGTATATTAACATAAACGTTATCCCTAGATGGTAACGTCTGTACTCGCTTAGATCTGGAGTCTTACGGCACAATTCACAGATCTATGTCTGCTGTCATATAATGCCACATCAGATCTGGGTCTGTGCAGTCCTGTTAGGAGTAATCAGTAGATCAAACAAAAAGACTCAGATATGAAGGCGCATTATGCTAAGGCAGATTAGGCTTTATGTTCTTTGCAGTTGAATATACTTGAGTGCACACGGTAGATAATATCGCAAACCTTAGTGGTGTAAGGGAGGCAACTATTACATCATCATTGTTGTTAAATGCTGAAGTGATATTGCGAGTGCTGTTGATGAAAAACGTCAAGTGTTAACCATATTTTCTATAACGAATATATCAGACTACTTAATGTTGCTTTTTCATTTGCATCATACAATTTTATTGTTAAGTATACATATGTTATGTACATTATCATGTACAATTTTAATTCGCAAGGGTTATTTATTAATTAAGATGAGTTATAAATTAAGGGCGTCGATCCATTCATAAGTTTCGGATTGAAATTTACTATATTACAAGTTAGCATTACGCGATGTGAATGGATGACGAGGGTTTTCTAAAAAGGCTTGACTAACATAACTTGATAAGCTAGTGAAATCCACGTGACCATTGCTTATCGGTTCGATGCGAAATGTCCTTAGTAAATAACCCTTGCGAATTATAATCATAAATTATGTTATACATAATATATGTATACTTAATAATAAAATTACGATATAGCATTTTATATAATATAATTATTGCTTGCTATTAAGCATTCATACTAGTCTTGCCAGTCGTGGATGTATATTGAGAGGATTAATTTATTTAATTTAATCATTCGTTAGAATTATAGTGCTCTAACATATATTTAAAGACTATTTGAATATATAATAGCTGCACATAATTATTGTGAATTTATTTAAAGACTTTATAGGTTTATATTTTAATGATTTTTTTTGCACTTCTGACATGTCAGTACATCATAAATTAATATTCTGAATACATTTGCAACGCATTCGGATTACTCCAAGCTTTTGGTATTGATAGAACATTTAGGAATTGATGAATCCATGTACGGTAGTGTAAGTTATTTTTAATTATTTCGTTTTGTACTTTAGGGAAATAAATTTTATTTTTAATCGTATACAAACTTATTGGTTTATTACTTATTTTAAAACCATACAGTCTTAACAATATTATGACGAATTAAAAGTCTGTATGTACATCTACACTGAGGTTGAATAATCAGGTCTAAAATGAATTACTCGAAATGCTGAGTAACGTTTAAGGAAAGCAGGAAAGATGCTTTTGAATATATGATTCTTTCAGTGATGCACCAACCATATAATAATAATAATAATAATAATAATAATAATAATAATAATAATAATAATAATAATAATAATAACAAAAACAACAACAATAATAATAATAATAACAATAACGCCAATAGTAATAATAATAATAATAATAATAATAATAACAAAAACAACAATAATAATAATAATAATAATAATAATAACAATAACATCAATAGTAATAGTAATAATAATAATAATAATAATAATAATAATAATAATAATAAAGAGGACTTTGTATAGTGCCTCATCTTTAGAAACTCTAAGCGCTTTACAACATTTATACTAATATGACTACAACAATAACCAAAAACAAAACAAGCACCATGAAATTATAAATCATAAAAAGTGCTGAAACTATTTAAGGTACGAAACATTAAGTCTTTATGTTTGTTCTTGCAGTCGAAAAAGGTGAGTTTTAAGAGGTCTCTTAAAAGGGATCACTATCTTTGTGTCCAATTTCAACAGGCAATTCGTTTCACGTTGCTGAGCACTGATATGCAAAAGAACGTTTCCATTTGAATTCGTTTTCATAGAGGGAATAATGAGTATACGATTGTCAGAAGAGGAGCGTAAGTATCTTTCTGGTGTGTACACATGGGTGAGGCCAGATTGGTATGTTGGACTGGAGTCTGTCAGTGAAACGTATCACAAAGAACAAATTTTATGTTTGATTCTGGATCGAATGGATAGCCAGTGAAGGGTACAGAGCAGCGGGGAGGTGTGCTCTGATCGTGGTACTCTAAGGATAACCCGAGCAGCTTTTTTTTTTTTATTTTCAGAAGTTTCTTGGAGTAGATATTGTAACGAACCAGACATAATTGAGTTACAATAGTCCAGTCTTGAAAGTAATAATGAACACACAAGTGTTTTATTGGCATCAACTGAAAGATATTTGCGAATGGAGCTGATGCGTCACAGCTCAAGGTATGCAGCCTTGCATATGTTCATGACATGTTGGTGCAATGTGAGAGTAATGTCCAGAGTAACACCTAGGTTTCGTACTGACTGTGTGAATTTAATGTTGGTGTTGCTAATATGTATTGTTTGAGGTTAAGGATGTGAATGAGAAAGTTGTGTGGTGATCTGAATCCCCTGTTTTATCATCATTCATTTGCAGCTTGTTACATGTCATCTATGAATTCACATCAGAAATGCACCTATCTACTCCTTGGATGGTAGGATCAATTTCAGTTGAGTGGCTAAATTTGTATATTTGGGTGTCATCAGCGTTCAATTGGTGAGACACTGGATGATGGTCTATGACACTTGAGACCGGTTGAGTAAATAGAATGAAGAGAACAGGTCCAATAACAAACCCCCGTGGAGCACCACAACATAAATCAACTGGACTGGAGTGAACAAAAAGAAAAAGAAAAACAAAACAAACAAAAAAACTAAATAAAACCCAGCTTTATTTCAACTCATATTAGTGATGGCTTGATTCAAAGTATGGAACTGAACATTACATTTAAAAAAAAATAAACTTAACATAAAATAGCAGTATGTGTCTGGAGTACTTTAACATGCTCTCGTATTTTTTACTCCACGTGCAGACTATTGATGGATATTAATTCAGCACTGGTATATGTTAATGAATGCGTTTAAACTCTTTTCCATGTCTTCAAAATCAATACTTGTACAGATTATATTTTGCTTATCCTTTTGGAACAAATGCTCATTTTACAAGACGGGCAATTATGTACAGAAGAAGAGTGCAACCATTGTAAAAGCCCCATGTATGATTATTTGGCCCTCGGAAAATGCTGAGAGTACATTGTAAATGCAAAACATAATGTATAGTACAACCTAACCTTGCACGATAGCGTATATTATCCTTTAAAGCATAGGAAAGGCATAAGGTTTATTTGCGATAAAGTGTGCAGTCTAGATTCAGACCGATATTTAATAACAAGGTCTATACGCATGATCCTTTCAAAAATATTTTAAGCTGGACAATGGAAAACAAGACTTTGAAAGCAATTTTAGTTGAAACAAAAAGAAAACAATATTAACAAAATTAAGTTTTACAATTATATCAAAACACATACAGTGATTAAAGAAAACCGTCATCTATCAGTTTATTGTCTCCATCTGTCTACAATTTATTCCATATTTATTTATCTATCTGTTTATATCGATCATGCCAGACATACATCCTTGTTAGTACCACTAAAAGTAACAGTTAGAAAGCAAAATAAAGAAATAAGAAATACACACGACTGTTTCCTTATCAATGTGAAAAGCAATTAAATTGCATTACCTCGAAAATCTAGGACAGAATATTGATACAGTTCATAAGATTAAATATTGTGACATTCAAAAGCTAAACAAAGATCATTTGGGACTGAGGAAGACAGCATATACAGTCTGTTACAAAAGTTAGTGTATATACAAAGATAATGTTACAAATGTAAACTGGTCAATACCACGATCCGTTATCTAAAATGGAATTATTTTTTCCATTCGGAGATGCCATCCCTTTACTCTCAGTCGTGTGAGTGTGATGCTGCTTTACATTTCCAGTTCCTGTAGAGGAAAGAAGAACCGTAACTATATGGAATTACGTATATAGAAAGACGTATGTCTTGTATGTCTTGTAAGTCTTGTATGTCTCTCTTGTCTTGCGAGTCTTTTATCTACAATAGCTTTATTGAACACAGCGAATGCTACATCTGTAGTGAACTAGTACCCAGGATCCATGCTTGCAATTTTATAATCTCTCTCTCTCTCTCTCTCTCTCTCTCTCTCTCTCTCTCTCTCTCTCTCTCTCTCTCTCTCTCTCTCTCTCTCTATATATATATATATATATATATATATATATATATATATATATATATATATATATATATATATATATATATATAATTGATTGAATATGGATGTGCGTAATGAGGGAATTGCAATTCTACTAATCTGAATAAGATTATAAAACTCCCAAAAAAATAGCCACTAGAATTATTCCAAATACAGACTGACAGTCCATCTGTATATTAAATAAATGTAAAAAATTTGGATGGGAATTTCTGGCTTTCACTCTCCCCGTGACCCTCACCCCCGTAATTGAGGGAGTTGCTTCGGTAGTGCTTGCTTCATGCCTGTATTTAACATAATAATAGTACGGTTACATATATATAGAAGTTAGAGTGGTTCAGATTTGACAGGAGCACGTTAGTCAAATGTATTTTAGTTGACAAAAGGATTTGTCGAAGATTTCATATATATGAAGTTTACATTTACTAAGTGTACAAGTAATGGGCAATATGTGTGTGTGTGTGTGTGTGTGTGTGTGTGTGTGTGTGTGTGTGTGTGCATTTGTTTAATAAGGTCATTCGATTCTTGTTATATTAGCTTCTGGTGATATGTGGATGAATCAAGAAAAAGTAGATTACATGTATTTATGTGGATCATTTGAAGCATGAATTAGGCGAGAAATAATATATCTAAATATTTAGTCATACAGTTTTGACAGTGAAATATAAATTTAGTTTTGTTACAATATATTTTTCTAAGGATTAGGTGGAAATATACAAAACTCATGTGTTTTGTTCTGAGTGGGTGGAAAGAACAAGTTTAATATGGTGTAGGCTGTACGGACAATATTGTGTTCATACGCCGTTTCAAACGAGCCCCCCCCCCCCTCCAACCCGACTCGAAATGAAACACATGGTTTTGTATTTATTGCAAATCCTCTTTTTATATTCACACGTTCTTTTAAATATATTTAACTGGAAAGTTAAAAGAAAATGAATTAGGTATTTTGCCTTTTATGAAATATAGTTTACAACCATATACATGTACACGTAAACGTATTTAACCATGGATAAGCCTATATAAAATGTGCAGTTGCGTCATCTACCTGTCAATTTCAAATTGGATTTACTCTGCAGCTTTTAATTTTTCAAAATATTGTATGGGATTATTTATTTGATTTAATTTGTATTACAATGGTTTCCTTACTTCTCAGATGGAACATACGTTTTGGACCTGCATGTGTTCCCGTTTCATAGACTGTGCTTGTTGAATATACACTCCCAAGCAACGTTCAGGACAAATTTTTACAGACAAACAGTAATTCAATACATTTAGAAACCTCATTAATTTACAGTACATTATGTTATTATATTTTCAATTAATACAATAAATTATTGATACATTGAACTTGAAGTGATATTTTTTGTAAAGAATTAAGAAATGCAAATATATGGTGTCTTTTTAAGAAGGGGCAACATTTTAATATTCATTTGGATATATTTTAACAAGATAATTCGGAATAATGTTGCAGTATTGATCTGCTTCCCTTTCTTTATTTTCTATTTTAACAGCCTCAAGAATTTAAAATGCAAACATAATTCTCTCTGTGTCCAAGTAATCTCGAGGACATTATAATTGGATGTACTTGTAATTTTGGTCATAATCAATACAGTTGCTGTTCTGTGAAATGTTCACCTTTATGTTCCATTTTTTCCCCATCATTTTTATCCTTAGATTTACAAAGCTAATTGGCTTCCCTCGTTGTTTTAATAGACAAATTGTAAGTCTCTTAGCTTAAAGTTGCTCCTTGCAACACTATAATTGCCCCGACCAGTTTTGAGATTCTGACTGTGAAATCGAATTTAGCTGTGTTTGGTATTTGAGATTCTGACTTTGAAATCGAATTTAGCTGTGTTTGGTATTTGAGATTCTGACTGTGAAATCGAATTTAGCTGTGTTTGGTATTTGAGATGTGTCATATTGACGAAAAATGTTTCTTGGCAATTAAACCTGAGGTAATGATTTCTCCGACAGTTCTGACCATGCCATGAATGTTGACTAGACCCGCGTACTCTTTCTTCCTTTGTAAGGATTTAAACAAATTAAAATAATAATTTTACTCTCTCTCTCTCTCTCTCTCTCTCTCTCTCTCTCTCTCTCTCTCTCTCTCTCTCTCTCTCTCTCTCTCTCTCTCTCTCTCTCTCTCTCAATAACGGCATTTTATAGCTTGTTCAGATGTCAACCGGTTGTCATCGGAATATGGTGTCAAAGTTTCAGGAAATTTCACACACTTGGTAGTCTCTACCAACACTCTTCTACAAATTGATAGGTAATTAATACACTTACTATGCTGTTTTTATCCTGGAGGAATCAAAATATGACACTAAAAAATGGACGAATTTTCATGTTCCGTTGACATACACCTGATTTAAAAACAAATGCGTCAGTAGTCGAGGTATGCCAAAATAAGTTCAAGTAGGTTCATGTTGGGAATATGTTTCTTGAACGAAAAAAAACTTTGCTTACAGTTTCAATATGTACAATATATGTTTATTCGTTTCGTTACAGGATAATATTTCTACTTAAGCCGATTTCAGCTTTCTCGACTTTAATTGCTTTCCGGTCAACTGATATTTAGGCCAACGAAACTAGAAAACAGGTCCATTTCTTTTGTGAGAATTTTAATTTATTAGAGAAAAGACATCAGAGTCAGTAAAGTCTGACTAAAACAATATGACACTAACATTATAAAAGCGTCGTTATTTTAGTTGCCATTTTTGTGTGAAATATTCATGAAAATGTGACGTTTGCAATGATGTTAGTCGACATTAAAACACAATACACAGCTCCGTTAGTAAGGTTGTAAGACCTTGACGCCCGCAGCATAAATATAGACGTCGAGGTCTTACATGTAATACTACTTATAATACTCCGATCCATGATCCACAGTAGCAAAAAGTACTATTTTCACAAATATGACTGCATTTTCTCAAATTTACAAACATATATTAGCATTTTTTAAAATGATTAACAATATATAGCAATACATAATTTATGATATTGTATATGCGCACTATTATTTAATATTTTAAGTTGCAAAAGTATTTCCAGGCTGTTTCTTTTTATAGTGTGCGATACGGAATTGCTAAGAGAACATCTATATCGAACGCCAGATCAGCCAAGCAAGATCAAATGGGTATGTAATAAAATAACCTGGTGTACAACCTAATATATACAGGAAGATTGAACAATTTTGATTGTTGCTCCAGAAACAATAGTGATGGATGGATGAATTGACAACCAGACGCAAAACACATTGAAAGAGACTATTATTCAAGTTGAAAAAGACATACACACAAGCACAGAGACATACATGTAAATTCGACAGGATATCAGTTAAGTTCATTATTTGTTCTTTCAAGCGCTTTCCAATAATCACAATGATGTGCTTCAAATAGTTATATCATACTTATTTTAGAAGTATTTTGTAGATAAGTGATGTGACGTCATTACTAATATGTATTATGTAAGTTACATGTGTGATATGGACAGAAAAAGAAACGTCTTAACATCTACCTACAACACTTATGTACAAAAACACATCAAAACAAATCGTACATAAACGCACATATATAAAGGCCCTGCAAATGATGTTATGATATCAATGTATTTATACAATGTATAAAGTGATCCATACAAATGAAAACAGCTAACAGAGGTTTCCTTCGGTCATGTTACGAAAATGTATTAGTGTATTGATACAGTTTACAAAGAATTCCGTTGTTATTTTTCATAAATCTCGAAAAACCAATTAGAACGGTTGTGCAGATGTTATTAACTGTTGAAAGTGAATAATTATGTACAGCAAAACGTCAGATACCTGTTATTAATTTAATATGTAACCAAAGTTTCATGGATATATCATAAAATTTTTTGGAGGTATTCCCCGGAAATGAAAATGTGAAGGAGGGACTAACGGAACCCAATGCTATATTCACCACCAACCTCGCTAAGGATATACTTTACCATGTTTATTTTGTCCGATTCTTGTTTACTTGAAGCTTCACCTTACTTGCAACATACCCTATTTATACCGAACAGACTTAAGAATGCATACAATTTCTAAAAAGAAGCAAGTTACCATTCTACTACCCTTTTATTCGAGTTATCGTTCTTACCTAAAACGACAGATATAACAAATTTTGATATACTTACATGTGTGGACAATTCTGACATCAGATTCTTTTTGAAACGACCTTTCCAAAGTTATTGGTTTGAAATGGAAGGGGAGGCGTCTCTACATCTGGAAATGAAGCTCTGCCGCCATATGTAGGACCTGTCTTGTTGGATCTTAAATCCGATTGTACGTACTTATCCCACAATGAAGCAGATTTATCCATACGCCATACTGGTGGGGTGGCTTGTACCTAACAGGCAGCAAAAGTATGATTTCGTTCCAAATTCTTATGTATTGTGTATATCCATTTGGAAAATATTTTAAATGTGAACAAAGTTGAATGAAGGGCCAGATTTTATTGTAAGTCTAAAATAGCTAATTTCAAACATATTACACCATGTGGATGAAAGTGATAATTATTGTTTTGGTATTTTAATTTATTTTGATAATAATAGAGATACAACCAAATTTTTTTGAACAAAAGCGAAACAGATTCACGTCTTGTATAAGCATGCTATTCTGTTAAACTTAGTTCATAGCGATTCATTTAGTTTTTTTAGAAACAGCTGAAAAACTTAGTTTAGATCAATCTGTTATTTGTAATACGGAGAAACAGCTGTAAAAGTTTTTCTAACAACCCAAATGGTGTGTTCTCCAAAAGCAAGATGATAAGACATTATACGCATGATGTAGCACACAGTTACAATCGATGTTTCAGGTATATACGTAAATAAAAAAAATAAAAACGGTCATATATTAAATGAAAACGAATGATTTGATCTGCCGATGGGAAAATAAACTGCATAAAAACACAAGAAATTAAAGTATTTTTGTCGACCTTACCGATGGTAACGCTAGAGAGACAACTGCTCGGGACATCTGTGACTTGTCAAACTCTTCTATCTCTGTGAATTAAAGCAGTCAAATTACAACATATATATATATATATATATATATATATATATATATATATATATATATATATATATATATATATATATATATATATATATACACATACACACACACATATATATATATATATATATATATATATATATATATATATATATATATATATATAACGGTGAAAGGTACACTAGGCAAAATAATTGCTCATAGGATGCACGTGTGCGTGTGTATGCTTATGAAGGCGACCAGATCATCCTATAAAATTAACGTAGTTTAAAGTTAAATACTGTTTTGTTTTATGCTAAGAAATTATAAGATTATAACATTAGTGATATATACTTTCCAAAACAAACTGATATTCCAATCACCGCCAGGTTCTTTGTTGTCATTTGTTCCAATTGAGTTTAGAGCAAATATGAAATTTACATAAAGCAACTAACATACAAAACATATGGAGTATGTATGAAGTACCTAATATACAGATGTGGAATATATATGAAGCAGCCAGTATACAAATATAGAATATACATGAAGCGGTTAACAAACAGATATGGAATATACATGAAGCGGCTAATATACAAATATGGAATATATATGAGTGGCTAATATACAGACATGGAATGTACATGAAGTAGATAACATACAAATATGGAATATACATGACGCAGCTAACATACAAATATGGAATATACATGAGTGGCTAACATACATATATGGAATATACATGAAGTGGCTAACATACATATATGGAATATACATGAACCGGATAACATACGGATTTGTTATGAATGAATGAATGATTATACTACTTACCGGTCACACCGGATATTTCAGTCTGCGGCTTCACGGTAACGCGAGTCTTTGATTTTGGACCAGGATTCGATGGACTTTGTGTACAATTTAATGGAATAGGAAACAATTAACATAGAGTTCATAATGAAATGAACATGATAAGACTTCTTACAATCTGTATCTTCTCTCACACCTATGATAAAATTCGATAGTGACATTCATCCAGTCTAGAAGTTATGCTAAGAAACGTATGTAATTCATAATATATCACTTATTTAATTCAACATTCATCATGTATAATTGACTTAGTTAATAATGTATCACGCATTTAATTCATTATGTAGCATGTCTTTATTAGTTCATAATGCACCACTTAATTCGTAATGTATCACTTTTTTAATACATAACGTATCACTCATTCATAAATACTAGTATAGTAGGACTTACATGTACATGTACATGTGCAAATTATTTACCTAGGCAAATAATTCGATTGTCGAAAGATGTACATGTACCTGTTTGCAAATTATGGGTTAAACCGAATGATCTATAATCTTGAAATCAGACCTCTTAATGTTAATTTTCATCCAGTATTTTTCTTCAAATTTTATTAAGACTTCACATTAACAGCTTACAAGACTTACAAGACTTGACTGACTGTGTTGACAAACTGCACCAGGCAGTACCAAGATGTACGGACAGAATTATGATGCGTCGAATAACGTCATGAGTTAACTTCAAATTTGCATTTAAAAAATCCCTTTGTTTTGTATGTAATTTTTGAAATTAATACAACCTTCTCTTAACTTTGACAGCTCTGACATGACGAATGGTCACTCCAACAGATACCACGATGACTATCCCGACAACACTCCCCACCACCACAGTCACCACTCCACCTGTTGTCTCTATCCATTTGGAACTATGGGATTTCTCGGACTTCCCTCGATCTTCCGACACATTAATACCAGATCCATTAGCGGTACCTACATATTGTACTATGCTCATGATCTTGAAAATGTCCCAACTAGAGCCTGAGTTAAAAAGAAGACACCCACTCAACAACATGTAGACACCAATAATAACGGTGTTGACCTTATTTCACGCACATATATTGAGTCAAGGTTAAAGTGTTAAATCCATAATGTAGCACCTTAAAGGAAGCCAAATTCTGTTAAGAAAAAAAATGTTGAGAAAATTTCTCGTAATTAGGGCCTACAAAGATATCAAAATACACCATTACGTTTAATGGCAGTAGGCTTCTTGTTAATCAATGAATTCTCGTTAATTAAGCAGAAAAAAGAGATATAAGTATAAAGAACGAAAATATACTTTTCTCTCTCAGCCTGGAAAAATACTGTTTTACTTTGACAATAATTAAAAACTCCACAGTGCTGAGATAACATTTGTGTTCTTAACATGAATTGAAGTTAAAATAAAAAGCCTTCGGGTAGAAAATATTTGTATGTGTGTATAAATATCCGAAATAGCGGTTTTATGCAATAACGAATTTTCTAAAAGTTGTAGAGTTTATAAATTTCAAATTTGACAATATAATGAATTCTTGTCCTTAGACGATTGCAAACGTTTTATTGCCTCAAGAAGAATGGTCATGGTTGAATAAACTGAAATATATATTGTCCATTTATATTGACTGTAGCATTCATATGTCATTTTTTAAAGCAACACATCCTTTATCAGAGCTTTATCGGAGTACTCTTATATTATAGTCTGTACAATTGCTGCTGACTGACGTCTTACAGCTCACGCGATGTTTACAATACCAGCCGCAATCTAAACATTCCGATTTTGAGACTGTCATATGAGATTTGAATAGCTGATATCGTTAATGTCACAAAGGCTTTCTATTGATGCATATCTTAAATGATTACATGAAATTATATTCATTGCATTTTGAAACTGGAGACCGTAAAAATGAGAGAAACAAAGGAGAAGACAACTCTCTGTTGAAAATGGATCTTTACACTTTTGTTTAAGGATCTAACACAGAAAGATTATGTTGTCGTGAAATCCTTATACTACTATGCAGTAGTTTTATTTCTGAAATATATTTGATGACGTTGACCTACCTACAATTTCCAATGTCAGTTTTCCATGTGAATCTGCAAGCAAGGGGAGAAGTTCTTGAGCCGTCAACATACCCTTTACTGTCTTTACTTCAGACATGATGCCAGAACTACCACCAGAGGCCTTGGTTGAACTGGTGTTGGTAGTTGTGTTGTCTGTGGTGACCGCGTATATATGTGCAACACAGGAACTGAAATAAAGACATTGATATCTAATAACATGAGGATAAAATGAGGTTCTTAACACACATATTATGAACATTTTCGAGATGATATCAGTTTCATCTGGATTAATACTATCATTTGAGATGATGTCAATTTCATCTTGATTAATTCTATCATGTGAGATGATATCAATTGCATCTGAATTAATCCTATCATTTGAGATGATGTTCATTTCATCTGGATTAATACTATCATTTGAGATGATATCCATTGTATCTGGATTAATTATATAACTTGAGATTATATAAATTGCATCTGGATTAATACTATCGTTTGAAATGATATCAATTGCATCTGAATTAATACAAAATTTGCGATGATATCAACTGCATCTGGATTAATACTATCGTTTGAAATGATATCAATTGCTTCTGGATTAATACAATATCAACGGCAACTGGATTAATACAATCATTTGAGATGATATCCATTGCATCTGGATTAATCCTATCATATGAGATGATATCAACTTTGGACTTCCGGAAAGATGGCCGACATCACTTAACTGCTCGAGATAGGCTCTTCCGATTTTGTGCTATATTTATGATATTTGTGCTTGTTCTTTATCATCGTCTACATTATTGAGTTTCATCATGCATTGGCTGTTCCGTTCGTATGTGTTAATTCATCTCCTCGTTTTGGAAACGAGAACAATTAGAATTTTTCTCAGCGGTTTTGTCCCAATGTTAAGACGTCATTTGTTTTTGAATAAACCGCCGTCACGTGACCGCTTACAATATGACGGACCCTCATTAATTGGATTAAATGAGCACACCTTGGTTCTAGATATTACATTGTGCTCAAGACTAAACGAACTGGGAATACATTCATCATTTTTTAAATGTAAACGGAAGCAAAAAAAGAAACGTTCTTTCAAAGCTGGCCGGCGTAGAATAGGAAGAAGAATTCCAGTTATCTCCCTTTCGCCCATAACGGATAAACGACTTAAAAATTCTGCCGTTAATTTTAATAACCTGGTTCAAATTTCTCTTAAATCGTCAACCGTTGTGTCAACTGTCCCAGGGATACCACTGCGTATTGCATTATTCAACGCTCAGTCAGTAGGATCACCGGAAAAGTGCACAGAAATTGTTAATTTTATCAACGACCAGAATATTTACGTCTTCTTCATGACAGAAGCTTGGTTACATTCCGCAGGTGATGGATGTAAGTGTGCGGATTTAATACCCAGCGATTACTCCATTAAGTCGTTCCCCTGCAACTCTCGCGGATGTGGAATTGCTGTAATTACAAAGAATTCCATGATCAAATGCTTTAAGTACAACACAACCTTCAATTTCTGCCACACATCGTTTGAACTAGTCCAAACAACGCTCACACTGGAACAAAGGTCAGTCCATTTTTTCTGTCTCTACCGTCCTCCTCCTAGTAGAAAAAAACAAGTTGACTGAATCTTTCTTTTTGGAGCAGTTTCCAAATCTTCTAGAGTATGGAAATTCGATAGGTGGCAACCTAATTATTCTTGGAGATTTCAACTTTCACTTTGACTGTCCTGGTCAACCATACATGTCAAAACTCCTAGATTCCATTCATGTTTTCAATCTTAAACAGTCAGTTAACCAACCTACCCATAAACTTGTTCACATTTTAGACTGGTTTCTTTATAGACCTGATGATAATATTCTGCAATCCACCCTTGTATCCCACGAACTTGCATCGGATCACCTCTGCATTGTATGCCATCTCGATGTATCAGTCCCTAACTCTCCACATTTATTTGTTACTAAGAGAAACCTCCGTATGATAAATAGAACCAAATTCATACATGACATCCAAGAAAACCTTAAAACTTTCTTACATCCAACAGCGGAACAACTTGATAACTGCCTGCGTTCATTGCTTGAAAAACATGCCCCAGCCACCAAATGCCGATTATGAATAAAAAAAAGTGTTCTCCATGGTATAGCAGTGTTAGGGACCAGCTTCGCACTGCTAAAATACATCGCCGAAAAGCAGAGAGGCTTTGGCTTTCCACCAGACTCACTATTCATAAACAAATCTACGAAGCCGCTAAGAAGAACGTCACAAACATAGTCCATTTAGCCAAATCATCCCACTACAGTACTAAGATCACGGAGAGTTTCAGCTGCAAAGAGCTCTTCGAGATAACTAACAAAGTAATGTCAAGGAACAAATGTACACCACTTCCAACAACCTTCTCTCCACTTAACCTTCTGGACCAATTTGCAAATGTCTTCGATGAAAAAGTACAGACCATTAGAGATTCGTTTGATAGCACAATTTCAACTGATTCGTCACCACACAGTTATGATGCAGAATTTCAGCGACAACCGTTAGGAGTATTTGAACCTATTTCTATTGATTTAGTACGGACAATCGTGATGAAAAGTGCACCAAAGTCTTGTGAACTTGATCCAATTCCGACATCACTTCTGCTTGAGTGCTTTAACCCAATATTGCCTTCACTAACTGATGTGATTAATATCTCTCTCTCATCAGGGGAATTCCCATCATTTTTAAAAACTGCCATCGTAAAGCCACTGCTGAAGAAACCAACACTGGACCATAACGATTTAAAAAACTACCGCCCGGTTTCTAATCTCCCATTCATATCCAAAATCTTAGAAAAGGTTGTTCTAACTCAACTTGTATCTCATTTGAATTCAAACAGTCTTTTTAGCAATGTACAGTCTGCATATCGCCCTTGCCACAGTACGGAAACTACTCTTCTGAAAGTATTTAGTGACATTCTCTCTGCTTTGGATAGTGGAAAGATTACAGTCCTCACTCTCCTGGATTTATTTGCAGCATTTGACACAATAGATCATCATATATTACTCCACCGTTTCCAGCATGTATTTGGCATTCAGAATATAGCCTTACAGTGGTTCAAGTCCTACTTAGTTAACATGACACAAATTATATCTACAAATGGAATACACTCCAGCCCAGTTGACGTATGCTGTGGAGCTCCACAGGGATCTGCTCTTGGACCTGTTCTCTTCATTCTGTATACATTCTGTATACTCAGCCGCTCTCAAGTGTCATAGATCATCACCCAGTGTCGCACCAATTGTATGCTGATGACACCCAAATATACAAGTCTAGCCACCAAACTGATGTTGATGCTACCATCCATGGAGTAGAGAAGTGCATGTCTGATGTGAAATCATGGATAACATGTAACAAGTTGCAGATGAAAGATGATAAAACTGAGGCTATTCTGATCACAACACAAAGACATTCTCATTCACATCCTTTACCTCAGTCAATAAATATCAGCAACACCAACTTTAAATTCTCACAGTCAGTACGGAACCATGAACATATGCAAGGCTGCATATCTTGAATTGAGACGCATCATCTCCTTTCGTAAATATCTTTCAGTTGATGCCACTAAAACACTTGTGTGTACATTAGTACTTTCAAGACTGGACTATTGTAACTCAATTCTGTCTGGTTAGTCACAATATTTACTCCAGAAACTTCAAAAAGTTCAAAACACAGCTGCATGGATCATCTTTAGAATACCTCGATCAGAGCACACCTCACCACTGCTCTGTACCCTACATTGGCTATCAATTCGATACAGAATCAAACACAAAATTTGTTCTCTGTGCTATGTTTCAATGACAGACTCCAGTCCAACATACCTATCCAGCCTCACCCATGTGTATACACCAGCTAGATCCTTACGCGCTTCTTCTGATAATCGTATACTCATTGTTCCCAAGGTGAAAACAAAGTCATATGGAGAACATTCGTTTGCACGCCAGGGCCCGGCGACGTGGAACGAATTGCCCATTGAAATTAGACACAAAGACACAGTGGTCCCTTTGAAGAGTGCTCTTAAGACTCACCTGTTTCGACTGCAGGGACAAAAGTTAGCGACCTAATCATGTTTTGTATCTTATATGTTTTCAGCATGCTTTTATGTTTTCCAATTTCATTGTTTTTGTCATTTGTTGTTCTGTAGTGTAGTCACATCATTATTGATGGTGTAAAGCGCTTAGAGCTTCGTAAGATTAGGCGCTATACAAAGTCCTCATTATTATTATTATTATTATTATTATTATTATTATTATTATTATTATTATTATTATTATCAACTGCAACTGCAAAAATGCTATAATTTAAGATGATATCAACTGCATCTGAATTAAAAATATTATTTGATATGATATCAATTGCATTTGGATTAATGCAACCATTTGAGATGCTATCCATTGTATATGGATTAATGCATCTGGATTAATACAATCATATAATGGTTTAAACTGCATCTGGATTAATACATTAATTTGAGTTGATATAATTTCATCTGGATTATTAAAATAATTTGAAGTGATATCAACTGCATCTGGATTATTACTATCATTTGAGATGCTATGAACTGCATCTGGATTAATAATATAATTTGAGATGATATCAACGGCACCTGGATTAATACAATCATTTGAGAAATACGCAAACAACTAAAAGACAATGGAAAGCTGTAACTCGTTTCTATTTCTAACCTTTATTTAATAGTATGAGATTTGCTTTCCTTGTTGCTTACGTGCTTTAACACAATAATGAGATTAATGTGAACCTAACCGCTTAAATCTTGAAATTTGAAAATGTTCAGGTATACAGATGACTGACTAACGAACAGGACGGTCTAACAGATGAACAAAGAAATTAAGGACAATAAAATACGGATGAAGCTGACGAAAATACTTGGATGATTGTGGCAGTTAATAATAAGAGAATCTTGATGATATTGTTCAACATTGCAAGAACGAAAATTTGCAAATAGTACAAAAATATTTTAATTTCCGTAATAACACTTTTTTGCTGTGTGCTATTAATAATATACACATTATGAAACAGAATAACACTTGTGAAATTTGGCTTACTTCGCGGAGAGTTCCTGGACGCACCACTTCTTAGCGACTGCTGTCAGATATTGTGTCCGAAACACTAACGTCAGTTGTGAAAGGAACTGAGATTGTTTACTTTCAAAGTATGTCTTACTGATCCCCATGTAGAACGAAATGACTGCGATGTTAGGATCAAACGTTTGCAGTTCGACAGATGTGGGAATGATCGCGTGTAAAGATGGTATGCCTCTATCCCGTGCGCCCACAACGAAAATGTACACATTCCCAATTTTGGGGATATCTGTCAATTTGATTTCCCCTGCAATATAAATCAGCACATACATCAATTATTTCTAATATATGTTTGAATCTTGCTTAAAGAGAAAAAGTCAGTTACTATTAACGTACTATACTAAAAAAGATCGCATTAAAAGTCAGTAGGTATATTTATCTAACATGTGCACACGTGCTTCGTTTTGATTTAATTTTCATGTAGGATATTTAAGAGTTGTAAAAGATAAATTATTTTTGCATGATTCTTCTATTATATCTAGAAAAGATCACTTTCATAAAATAAAAGTTAAATTTAAAAACTGTAAAGGAAAACGTAATGGCATCGAGACCAAGTATCAAGCCACGTAAAATTTTCATCGCATTGTTCTTGCAAAGAGGAATTTTATGTTATACATATATAAATAATAGATGTTTACTACTCAAATAGTTCTTAATATTTTTATGCGAATCCAGTCTTGACGATTCATAAGTTAAAACTACAAAAAGACTAAACTTAGCTTAGATTGCAAACATAATAAAATATAACACAGTACAGCATAGATTATCTGAATTTTCAAATTACGTGTAAATGGTTCATAGATTAGGAAACAGCAAGTAGAAAGGTCGCAGAAGGATAAAAACGATACGATGGATATACTCATAAACTCCTGTCAAAATAATTTGGCTACGAAATTAAAACTTTACTGTGGTTCTGATCTGAATACGTTTTCTCTTGAAATTACCTGTCACTGAATCCAAGTTGAATAAATCCGGGTAGTTATTCTGTACAAAATAGTATTCGACGTCTGCATTCACTCCAGAGTCAGCATCCGTAGCAGAGACTGTTGCCACCGTTAACTGGCAATCGTTGCTATAGGCGATCTCGGAGACGATTTTGGTGGAAACAAAGACTGGATGGTTGTCATTCATATCAGAGATGTTGATAGTAACAGTAGTTGATGAAGACAATGGAGGTGTTCCAGCATCAGTGGCTATAAGGCTAAACGTAACGCTCGTGATAATGTCACTCTGAATGTGCTGTTTCAGAAAGATGGTGGACGTGGATGAATTTACACCGAAGTACTGGCATGCCAGAAGGCCCATGGTAGTTAGGTTATCGATCATCAATGTAATCTGTGAGTTGGCCTCACTATCAGCATCTGTTACAAGAACTGACAATACACTTGTACCGATATCAAGGTTATCTAAAACTGATACCGAGTAGGAATTGGAAGCAAATGTAGGAGCATGATCGTTCATATCTGCAATTGATATGGTCAGATTCGCATATGCTGACAATTCTGGAATTCCTTTGTCAACCGCTCTGACAAGAATATTATATGAAGACATAGCCTCACGATCTATTGCAGCTGACGTTGTAACAACGCCCGATAACATGTCTATCACGAAATCCGACGGGTTTCCACTCCAAAAGGTTACAATAGAAATTGAGAAAGCACCATTGGTACCAACATCGCCGTCCGTTACTAGTACCCTGTCAACAGTGGAATGAATAGGCACATTCTCAAAGACACTAAAGGATAATGATGCAGAACTAAATGATGGAGCATTATCGTTCACATCAAGAACAGTAACAGTTGCTGTAAGCATCGAACTTCTAACAGGTAATCCTCCGTCTTCAACTTGAATTCCCAACAGGTATTTATCGACAATTTCTCTGTCCAAGCCACGTTTAATCTGTATCAAACCAGTTGTTGAGTCGATTTTAAAACAACCATTTAAGTTGCCAGAAGCAATGCTGTATATCAGATGTCCATTTGCGCCTGCATCAAAGTCAATAGCATTAATGGCAAATATTTCAGTATTGATTACTGAATCTTCACGAAAAGATGCATCATAGTTTCCCATGATTACAGGGTCATTGTTATTCTCGTCGTTGACAAGGACAGTAACAGTTGCTATACCCGTGAGATGTGGAGAACCCTGATCTATCGCCATCACCATCAGTGTGTGACTGGAAGATAAATACAAGTGTTATGCAAAAGTTGGTGACTCACCTGCACCAGTGCGTGATGACCCCTTCCTGTATATAACTTGTAAATCATTATCATAAAAAGGTAAAGCAAAGCTTGTAAGATTGTTAACGTCGCTGCTGGACGAGTGATACATATGTTTCACTGTGCGAACATTGCGTGAGACCAGAAGTCTGAATATATTAATGAAAATCTATGATGTGACGGTCTCTACTATTGTTTATTCATTATATTAGTTGTTGTAGGGTTATATTAGTTAAAATCGATGACGTGACGATCCCCAATTCTGCTTATTCAATATATTAGTGAAAATGTACAACGTGATATGCTTGTATCAAACCATTTGATTTAACATGTTGCATCATATAAATTCTCTAAGATAATATAATCACTTATATTTACAACTCATCACCGTCACTATAGTACACGAAAGAGCTACAAAATGGAATTCAGTTTAAAATGTCTTCATCAATTTGTCTGACTGTTTATACTTGCTCATACGCCAGGTCAAACCGCAAACAAAACAGATCCCGAGCTGCCATAGCAACGACCTATCTGGATCTATGAAGCTTGTTTAACTTGGCCCCAGCTTAAAAGCGAGTATATTGGGTAAATAGACCATTGCTCAGTGCATTAGTTTATGAAAACAGTATGCAGTTTAATTATCTGTTGCAGCGTGCAAAGGATCGTACGTGCATATTTGCTTTCGTAAGGTAATACATCAGAGAGCAAGTACATATCTGCTTTCGTCAGTTTATACAACAGAGAGCAAGACATATTTGCTTTCGTAAGGTTATATAACAGCGAGCAAGTACATATTTGCTTTCGTAAGGTTTTCAACCTGAGAGCAAGTATTTAATGATTATTCAACAGGTTGACCATTGGTTGTTGTGGTGAAAGTACCTTAGATTCGATTCTCTATTAAGAGTTGCCCTCGTCGAGATTAAACCAGTGTTTGCGTCCGTCGTGAAGTACGCTGATTCAAGAAAATATACTAATATATTGTTGTTATTTAAGCTGGAGTCAGCATCCGTGGCAACGACCCGTATGACGCTTGTACCAATCGGAAATGCTTCGGATATACTGCCAAGTATATCTGATGGTTGGAAAACTGGTGGGTTGTCATTAATATCATTGATCCATATCGTCATCTGACACGTAGAAGACAGCGAAATCGACCCGTTGTCTGAAGCCTTAATCCTAAAGGAATATAACCTTTTAGATTCATAATCCAAGCTTGCCATTTTGACTGATATAGCGCCGGTCGAATGGTCTATTTCAAACGGTAATATTCCATCCGTGGATAAAACTGAATAGGTTAGCTGTTGGTTTAGTTCGGAGTCCGCATCAGTTGCAGTAACCCTTGTTGCGAAAGTGTATCCAGCAGCCTCGTTTTCGTACACGGAGAAATTGTACTCATTACTTGAAAATACTGGTGCATTATCATTTACATCGATCAGGTCCATAACAAGCCAGGTGTAATTTACATTTGTGTTGTTGATATCATCTCCTAAGTCTTGTACTTGGATAGTCACATTGAAACTCCGAGTGGATGTTTCAAAATCCAGAGGTGAAGACAGTGTCAGTGCTCCATTGTCTTCATTTATTGAAAGTACATAATCTGTATTACCCGATATTATCCTGTACTTCAAAATTCCATATTGCCCGGTGTCTTTGTCTGACGCACTGATGACAAACACAGTTGAACCTACCAATGTGTCTTCACTAACTGCCAAAATCTGCTTACCATTGATAAAATTTGGAGCATATTTGTTCACAGGGAGAACATTAACAGTGAGATATGAAAATGAACAAAGAGTAGTCGACCCTTGGTCAGACGCTTGAATCTTTAGTAGATATTGTGATTTTTCTACATAATTAATGTCACTTGCTATGATAATTAAACCGTTTGTCATATTGAAAACACCATTTGTGTTTCCATTTGCAATGCTAAACTGGAGACCCTGTGTACCAGACATTCCCTCATCTTTATCTGTTGCATTTACTTGTATGATAGTTGATCCTGTTCCAACACTTTCTAGTATCGATACTCTATATGCTGCAGGAGAGAAAACGGGATTGTTGTCGTTCACATCTAAAATTGTTATCGTCGTTGTAACTGTGACACTAAGCCGAGCAGTGCCTGAATCTGAAACCGTTATAACAAGAAAATACAATGATATTGTTTCTCGATCTAAATTATTTCCAGTTCTGATAATGCCGTTTGATGAGTCTATTTTGAAATCAGAATTATTATTTCCAGAAGATATAGTGAATACTAGTTCTGCATTTTCTTCAATATCGCCGTCTGTTGCTGTAATTATTAAAACTATATTACCAACCGCCAAATCCTCAGCGATGGATGTATCGTAAGTCCCGCTTATCACAGGCGCATTGTCGTTGGCGTCCTCAAGCAGTACGATTATGTTTAGTGTCCCGGTAAGTTGTGGAGACCCCTGATCTATGGCTAGGATGGTTAAATTGTGTCTGAAATGGAGAGGTTATTATAAAGTTATTTAAGAATTGAGAGCATATTTCTATTTATATATTTCAGCTTTTGGTTTTCGTCGTTACAGATTGATTGGCGGATGTAAAGGCATTCTAACAGAGATTGCACGTATCACATGTGAAGAAGGGTATATGCATGATATAAAAACAGTAACGTAATTCAATCTATATTTTCATAACAATAACAAGAAAAACAGAATATAGTAAGTTATACATCTTTTATAAACAATAATCAATTATCATTTACCGTCTTTCACACTATAAATAAATAACATGTTTATATTATCTGGATATCATTAATGGTTATTGACCATTTTTTTTATGTTAATTTTAGAAAATACAGACCCCGCTTAAAATGCAACGCAAAAACATTAGAATTGTGTTTGGTAGAAATCGTTGTTGTCTTTCAATTTGTTTCTCGTAATGGCTCAGTTTTTTAATTTGTCGCATTTATTTACATCACCCAGTATATTTTCAACTTATGCATATAACAATACAATATCGATGCTTATTTTATGCCTTATTCAATCGAACGAACTCTCGTGATCGAATAACTTAACTATGAAAGCATTTATTTCTTTAAAAAATGTATTGTAAAAATAACTTTTTTGGGGTGGGTGGGTGGTATAAAACAACTAGACCCTGACTAAGCTAGCAGACTACATCATCAAACAAATAGCAGAATCAAAACCTATGACTACAAATTGATTGGAGCCATTCCTGCCCCCACCCAATCGAAACATTAAAACACACACACACACACACACACACACACACACACACACAGAGAGAGAAAAAACTTAGAGCCCCACAAGAACTTCTCCAGAATAGTCAGCAATTAAAAAGCTCTATTTCAGAATTAGTGCATGTTACTACTTTGAACAAGTTCTTAGATCGTGTACAGCGCGCCATAACTTGACCACGATAATCGGTGTTTTATATTACTAACTGTAAATGCAATGCTCTTGTACAGCTGTAAAGCCAAGGTCGAGACGACTATGCCACGATACTGTAAGTTTAGTTCCGTGGAGTATCAATATGGATTTTGTTTTTCACAATAGGTAAGATTTTCTTAACAGCTATTTGTCTCAGTAGACAATATGGTTTTGGCGAGGTTCTCTGAGGAATTTCTTTCTTTGTTTTCAATATTTCTACCATGAAGAAGCTTCTTGACTTATGGAAAAACATTTACAATATCTTTTGGAAGAAGGTTTACAATCTCCTTTGGTGAACAAACTTATTTCCTAGTATACTCTTTGTCAGTACAGGCCAGGTAAGGGACAGACTAAACTATCTGTGTCATTACAGGCCAGGTAAGGGGCAGACTAAACCATCTATGTCATTACAGGCCAGGTAAGGGGCAGACTAAACCATCTATGTCATTACAGGCCAGGTAAGGGGCAGACTAAACCATCTATGTCATTACAGGCCAGGTAAGGGACAGACTAAACTATCTGTGTCATTACAGGTCAGGTAAGGGACGGACTAAACTATCTGTGTCATTACAGGCCAGGTAAGGGGCAGACTAAACCATCTATGTCATTACAGGCCAGGTAAGGGACAGACTAAACCATCTATGTCATTACAGGTCAGGTAAGGGGCAGACTAAACCATCTATGTCATTACAGGCCAGGTAAGGGACAGACTAAACTATCTTTGTCAGTACAGGCCAGGTAAGGGACGGACTAAACTATCTGTGCCATTACAGGTCAGGTAAGGGACAGACTAAACTAGATGTGTCATTACAGGCCAGGTAAGGGACAGCCTAAACTATACGTGTCATTACAGGCCAAGTAAGGAACAAGGTTTCTGCGACTGTACAGGCCAAGTAAGGAACACACCAAACTATTTATCTCATTAAAAGCTTGGTAAGGAACAGACTAAACTATCTGCCTCAATACAGGACAAGCAATGTTCAAAGCAAACTGTCTTCTACATACAATATACCATATTGTTATTTATAGCAAATAGTTTGGTTTGTTCCGTACATGGTCATAAAACAAATCATCTGTCTTAAACTGTAAACTGTTAAAGGAGTTTTGCAAATAATTACGTAGTAATAAACCTTTAATACTCAATCACCGGTCTTGAAAGTTCATTGCAATTTTGGCACGTTTATTTGAGTATATTTCATATAGAGGTAGGTTAATCAGTCCATCACATTTAGGTTAATCAGTCTTTAGGCTAATCAGTCCATCACATTTAGGCTAATCAATCCATCACATTTAGGCTAATCAATCCATCACATTTAGGCTAATCAGTCCATCACATGTAGGCTAATCAGTCCATCACATTTAAGTTAATCAATCCATCACATTTATTTGTATCAAGATAATAGTTTTTAGTGATGCAACTCTATATATCGGTATACCGATATATCGGGCTTCGATGCTTTTGGAATACTTACGGCAATACAATTATCTGTACTGCTGTTTTGTTCACGGTCTTACCTACATCTTACAAATCTGTATATTTCTCAAACTTTTTCCGTTTTAATTCAAAAGTCACATTTTCTTTTTCTCCTAGATACGCGCTTACCACGAGATTGAAAGAGAAATTTAAACGCGATGCACTGTACCATTATTCGGTATCCGGAGAAATCTTACCGGGAAGCGGGGGTGGGGGTGGGTGGGTAAAAGTCAAGACCAGAGAGTATTTTGGTCCTAATTCTAAAGACACTAAAAAAAATGAATGGTTCTCAATCCAGGCTTCACAAAGTGAAGCATCAGGTAGATTTGTTCCGGAATGAATCCCTAATAATATTGGATGATGATTTTTAAAAAATGATTTTACGTTCAGCAATACAAGTTTCCACTCCTTCCACAAGTAACAAGACAAATGTTATGCATTCCTTCAACTTCCGTTACCGAATAGATGTTGATGATGTGTTAATTTTCCTCATGAAAAATATGCAGTGATTTATTTAGTGTCTTGCTAAAATAAATGAGAAAAATAGTTCAAATGTGCTGAGACATATAGAATCTATGTTGGGGTTTGGACAGAGACAATAAAATCCCAGCCTAGGGGTTATATTATTTGTCTCCCCACGCGGCTTGTCCGAGGCTTCAATTAAAATCAATTTTATTGCTTTCAGTTGCTGGTAGACGTGAATCATTTTTAGGTTAATTTTTATGTTCAATTGACTAGATTACCATTTGAATTCTTGCAACGTTGCATCACTTAGAAGTGTTTTTTTAAAAAAAGTAGAAACTGTTAAAGTGATTATTGTGTTGTTATCATTAGGTGTTACTTTATTGCAATACGTATTGTAATATGGATTTGTTATATTGCATTATATCGCAATACAGTTTTGTGCGTATCTTTGCATTCTTCATATATTTCATTCCATGGTACAGTTATGCTTGAACAACTGAATGTGTCGGATGTTATTTTAAAACTGAAATGTGTAAGCTTCGATTCAGTGCCTATTCTAAAGAATTTAAAAGCATGGGCATTGGTTAGTTATAACAATATTGCACATATCAATATATTTTACTCACATATCCATCGATTCCCTGTCTAATAATGCTAATGTACTGATGATTCCAGAGGATGGGTCTACAGAGAAGTATGAAGACGTTAAGGCGTAGATTATCACATTATTATCATTAACTTCTGAATCTTCATCTGTTGCAATGACAACAGTAACGCTCGTCCCTATGGCTGAGGATTCAGACATGCTTATGGAGTAATCTGTCATATGGAACATTGGAGTGTTATCGTTGACATCGTTTATCTGAATTTTCACAAGACTGTTAGATGAAAATGATGGAGATCCTCTGTCAGTCGCCCTCACAACTACTGAATATATCGTTTTCGTTTCATAATCAAACGATGCTGTTGTTGACAATATACCAGTGGATGCATCGATGCGGAAGTGGAATAATCCATCACCCCCTACAATGGAATAAACTACTTGGGCGTTTAATCCCGAATCGAAGTCAGAAATATTTATTCCAACGGAAAATAAATATCCGATGTCAGCATCTTCGTTAATAGATGCAATGTAAGTATTTGTACGCGAACCATTGAACATGAATATTGGAGAATTGTCATTAACGTCTAGCAGAGCAATGACAATCCATGTATTATCTGTGAACGTGTTGTTGGCATAATCTCCCAAATCTTGCATTTCTACAGTTAGATTATAAATCCGTGGCAAAGAATCGTAGTCCAGCGGCGAATCAACCATTAAGTCACCAGACGTTTCATCAACAGTAAATTGTCCATGTGTGCTACCACTGACTAGGCAGAATTTCACTTTCCCATACTGACCTGTGTCCTCATCTGTGGCAGAAAATGTAAAAATAGTCGTTCCAATGGAAGTATTTTCATATGTCGATATCGAGATTTCACGAACATTAAAAGTTGGTCTGTATTCATTAACGGCGACGACAGAGATAGTTACATATGCATAGGAAATCAAAGGGATAAGTCCTTGATCGGAAGCTTTAATTTTAAGAAGGTATTCGGATGACGTCATATAATCAATATCCTTGGAAAGAACTATGTTATTTCTATCCATAATAAAAGTGTCATCACTGTTCCCACCAACAATACTGAATATCAGACCCGCTGTTCCCGCGATGCCAAGGTCTTCATCTGTAGCATGGACCTGAAGTACAGTACTCCCAATTGACTCGTTCTCCATGACGGACCTCCAGTAAACACTTGGGCTGAAAACTGGAGGATTGTCATTTACGTCCAGTATTATGACTGTAGCGTTTATCGAAGCAGTCCTTTGGGCATCTGCATTGTCATATACTGTAACTTCTAACAAATACTCACCAATGGTTTCGCGGTCCAATGCATTTCTAACGCGAATAGAACCTGTTAATACGTCGATTTTGAAATAAAAATCATTTATCCCGGACTTAAAAGCAAATGTCAATGCACTGTTTTTGCCTATATCATTGTCAGTTGCAAATATTTTGAAAACTTCTGTATTAACATCTATATTTTCGTAGATTGCTGTATTATAAGTTCCGCTTATAATGGGGTCGTTGTCATTTATGTCCTCAATCTGAACTGTGATTGTCGCTGTTCCAGTCAGCTGTGGAGCTCCTTGATCAATGGCATAGACCCGTAAAAGATAGCTGCAATGACAAAAGATATATTTATTGTCGCGATCTTGTTTACATTTCGTCTTTTTTAAAACTTGCATTACAATATATGTGGCGAAATTTTTTAATTTTGCATTCCTACATAACGTTGACAATGCTCAAGGTGCATAATGGCATATGTCCGATTGATGATCGATCTACTCAAAATGGCAGATAACAAACTGTAAAAATGCTTTGAAATAATCACATATCATATGGAATTAAATCATTTCACTTGTATTATATATCAAAATAAATTATGGAATATAATTATATCGTAGTTGCGTGTTTGAATCTCTTGCAGAAAAATGCTTTCTAAAACGCATTTCAAACCATGTGTGGTGCATTAATACATATGCACAAGATTATACAACATATAAAACTTTAGTTTTGTTACTATACAGAAACTTTGACTAAAAAGCATTTTCAATGGACCAGAGTGGAAATGGGGCATTTTTTAGTGCTTTTAAAATTATATTTCGCATGCATTAATTACTTGATCGTGAGTACTGAATGCACGTATATACATGAGAGATTACTATACAAATGGTAAGCAACAAAAAATAAAAAAATAAATGATACCTTGGTGTCATCTCTCTATCCAATGTATAATTACATGTTATTACTCCAGATGTAGAGTTGAGAATGAAATACATCGACTCCAACATGTATGTGAACACATTGTTGTTGTTGACAATGCTGTCAGCATCACTCGCAGTAACGGAGGTTATTGAAGTGCCTATTCCAGATGATTCAGGAGTACTAATAGTAAACTCTCTTGCTTGGAAGACAGGGGCGTTGTCATTTACATCATTCAATATTATTTTCACACGGCATTCAGTCGATAAAGATGGAAAACCCTTATCAGATACTCTCACCAGGAGAGACAAGGCTTTCGTGATTTCATAATCAAACGTTGATGCACTGGTCGCTAGAAATCCCGTGGAGCTATTAATAGAAAATAAACCAGATGTTTTGCCATTAACGATGGAAATTGTCACTTCTGCATTGATACCTGTATCACGGTCAGATGCAACGATAGCAGTCCTTAGGGTGTAACCAGAGTCAACACCTTCATCCATGTACATGGTATAGCTGCTAGTCGGTAATCCATCGCTGATGCACACGGGTTTATTATCATTTGAGTCCATCACCTGTGCGAATATAAATAATCTGTTGGAAAAGGTGTTATTGGATTCGCCACCATTGTCTGTCACTTCAATGGTCAAATTATATAACCTTGGATCATTTTCAAAATCTAATTCTGACGTTAACAACAATTCTCCACTGTCCTCGTCTACATAAAATACTGAATGATTGTACCCATCGACAATGTCATATTTCAGTTCACCGTATTTGCCAGTATCATTGTCCGATGCCGAGAAAGTGTATATTACTGTTCCAACGGACGCATTTTCATAGACAAATATATTATCTACTGTTGTAATAAAGAATGGTCTGTATTCATTTACAGCGATAACTTTCACGTTGAGGTAGGTAAATGAACTCATCGATTTAATTCCCTGGTCTTTGGCTTGAATCTTCAATTGATACTGTGCTGTTGTGGAATGGTCAATGTCCCTTTGTAAAATGACGTAATTACCTGACATATTAAACTTCTGCTCATTATTTCCACCAACAATATTGTAGTAAAGACCTGCCGTTCCGGATAAACCATCGTCAATGTCTGTTGCTGATAGCCGAATTATGGTAGTACCAATAACTGTATCCTCTAGCAGAGTCGTGCTGTAGATGCTTGGATTAAATACCGGGTAGTTATCGTTAATATCAGTAACATGGATAGTAACCATTGTACTGGAGGATCGTTTATATGGTGACCCCGATGTGCAATCGCTGGCCACAACGATCAATATATACGCTGCTATGGCTTCTCTATCTAGCGCACCGGCAACCCTGATAGTTCCATCAATAGGGTCTACGAAAAATTGGGACTGAATATCTCCTGAAACGATGGAATACCTGACAATACCGTGATTGAGTCCTAAGTCTGCATCTGTGGCAGTAACCTGGATCACATCGCTACCTAAACTTGCATTTTCAGCCACACAAATGGTATAATTCCTGTCAAAAATAGGGTTATTATCGTTGATTGGATTTATCCATATTGTTATTTCAATCGTTGATGTCAATGCTGGGGAACCTTGATCATCTACTGTAACAGTCAAAAAATAGCTGGTCGTGTTTTCGTAGTCAAGAGTATTCGATACTGTTACTTCTCCAGTTGAGTTGTCAATTGAAAACATATTGTTGGCTCCAAAAGATATAACAAACATGAGATTTTGGGATGAGCTGTCATTGTCGTAACAAGACGGTGATGCAATGGTTGTGGACATGGCTGCATTTTCATCAACATATATTATGTACACTTCTTTGTCGCAAACGGGATAATTGTCATTGAAATCGTTCACTCTAACTATCAGTGAAGCTGTTCCTGTCAAAGAAGCAAAATTGTTTCCATCTGTTACCTCTATTGTTAAATTGTAGGCCGATGTTTTTTCTCGATCCAAATAGTTTTGAAGCTGAATGATTCCTGTAGTTTCAGATATCCAAAATTTATCTTCAGAATTACCAGATGTGATGAAATAATATAGTATAACACTGGATAAATCGGCATCTGTTGCATTTACTTCATAAACTTTCACTGCTATGTCCGTATTTTCGTTTATATCGACAAGATTCCCTGTTGATAATATATCCGGGGCATTGTCATTGATATATTCAACAGTGATCGTGACATTCACATATACGTCATTTTTATTGTCTGAAACCTGAATATAAAGTTGGTGAATATATTCCTTCTCCCTATATAGTTCGCCCACTGTCATAACTTCGACTCCGTTACTGATGACATTTAAATAGTAAAACCTTTTTTCATTCCCGGATAAAAGGCTATAGGTAAGGTTGTCTCTATCTGCGTCTGAGCAAGAAATGCTGCCAACCACTGTTCCTTTTGTTACGTTTTCCAGAATGGTGTATTCGTACACATTGAAATCACAGACAGGACTGCTGCCTGTGATATTTGATACGAACACTGAAACCATAACAGATGCTGAGCGTGGGGTTGGATCGGCGTCGTAGGCCAAAATTTGCAAGTACACAACCGAATATGTTTTCGAGTTAAGCGTCGTTCGTGTCCTTATCACCCCTGTCTTGTAATCAATCTGAAACCAGTTCAGCCAATCCCAGTGGGGTTTGCTAAAGATTATGACACCTAAAGAATAATGAAAAGATTAGCTTAGGTGTATTTATCAAAAGCTTATGCTATCCAATATGACAAAACCTATGATCACTGAACTAATCGAGATTAACCAAGACAAATAGTGTTTTCAATATGTTCACCGATGTTGTAGTAGATATTGAGGGTAAATAATTTTTTGTTTATTTACACATAGTTTGCTTGTCTCAGCGTATATAATAAACATCAGGGTATACATGTTAAATCGTCGATCGAATGCAACATAAGGCGTACCATCCTAGACTGAAATTCACACAAAATGTTCATTGTTGTTAAATGTAAAATTCACATATTATTAATTACCAGTTTTATTTGATATTTGATCATACCAATACGGAATCAATATTGTACATTTGATTGGATCACTTCGTCTTCTTAATATCTTAAAGATGACTTTATCTCCTCGATATCTGTAGTAGGATATACTTAAAAGAGCCTCTCCATGATATACAACTCGGGTTTAAGTAATTGCAGAAATAGGATCACAAAACGCGCCTGTCTAATTCTTAGTGCATTTGAGGAAATAAATAGGCAACCCATTTTGGCGCGCAAATCCTTTATTTTAAATCATCGTGATATTTTTAGCTCTTGTCAATATAATTTAAACTATTGGTTCTAAGCAAAAGCCATTTTAAAGATAAGCGACAAGATAGTAATAAGATGGCAGACATATAAACACCATGGTCTGGAAAGAAAACCTGTTTGACTCACCTTTTACACTAGTGCAGCGCTTTATTTTATTTGTTATTTAATATTTTCACAAATATCCACAATCTGATTGCTGTTTCTAAGCTTCGCAACAAACATAGTTTTAATTAAATGCCTGACTACCCAGCTCACAGGCACATATGTGGCGTGCGTGAGATTATGGTGATGCAGAAAAAAATCTTCATTTAGTGATACAGCTGGAAATTTCTTACAAAATGATGGTGGAAAGGGTACACTTAAGTGAAAAGAGACCTTCGTTGATAGAGGAAGCATCTGGCTCATCATTGATCTGACATTAGCTAAACATGCTGAGCTGAATGATTTTGGCCAGAGCCTGAAAATAGTTACTCATACTGTAACATGTCCAGAATCTTTACGATACAATGTTGCTGTTGAGAAATAAAAGACTCTAAAGTAGTAACAAGCAAATTTTGAGGTACGCACACCGTACGAAGGAAATGGTAATTACAAAAGACCATGTAGCTTAAAGACCCGGTGAGCTAAAGACGAAAGACAAAGTCAAACCAGAAGACCATGGGGTTCAAAGTCATGTGAGCTAATCATGAAGGACAGTTTCAAACTTTAAGTCCATTGGGCTCGAAGACCAAATGAGTGAAACGAGAAGACCAGGGTCGAATCAGAAATCAACAGTGCTTACAAGACCGGGTGGGCTAAATACGATTGACACAGTCAAACCCGAAGTGCATCGGACTCAAAGACCAGGTGAACTAAATACGAAGGATATAAATGTATTGGTCTCAAAGACCAGGTGAGCTAAATACGAAGGATATAAATGAATTGGTCTCAAAGACCAGGTGAGCTAAATATGAAGGATATAAATGCATTGGTCTCAAAGATCAGACGAGCTAAATACAAAGGACAGACGTGCGTTGGGCTTAAAGACCAGGTGAGTTAAACACGAAGGACGAAAGTCAATGAGACTCAAATACCTCATAGGCCAGGTGAGCAAAAGTCAAAGAACAGAAGTGCATTGGGTTCAACGATCACGTGACCTAAATACAAAGGACCAATTCCAAGGAACTCAAAGATCAGGTGAGCCAAACACGAAGGACAGAAGTCAATGGGACTCAAAAACTTCAAAGACCAGGTGAACACAACTCGAAGGACAGAAGTGCATCAGGCTCAAATACTAGATGCGCTAAACACGACAAACTGAATCTGCACGCAAATATATTCGTACGACTCGATTTAGAGTACATGCATCCTATATATACATTAATCACATGTTATGGTTATAACATAATGAAATTAAACTTATTGTGTAGACGTCCGTCTTAATTTGTCTATTTATTTATTCAGGTAGCTATTGATCTGTCCGTATCTATGCATAAATCCTAGAGCAAATGCACACACACACACACACACACACACACACACACACACACACACACACACAATTACACCATGATTGAATTTTACCTGCTTGACCTGCGTCCCTGTCTGTTGCATTAACATTACCCACAAATGTTCCTACAGGTATGTCTTCCGATATATTGTAAACCAAATTGCCGTGTTCAAAGGTGGGAGAATACTCATTTGTATCTGAAATAAAGTCAGAATTTTTTTTTAGTCAATGTGATATTACAAAAACACGTCGAGTCAAGACCGCTGATGATCTTGGAAGTAATTTTCCTAGATATCGAAAACATTGCCTACCTGAGATATAACAGCTTCGATTATTCCTGTATGAATTTAAAGAAAACCTGTGTTAATGTTCCTGCATTGATGTTGTATATACAGATTCATATAATGATGTTGCTTAAACAAGTTCTTTTAATGTTGTTGTATATACACGATCCTATAATGATGTTGAATATAAACGTTCGTATAATGATGTTGTGTATACATGTTCATATACTGATGTCGAGAATACACGTTCCTATAATGATTTGGTATATGAACTTTCCTATACTGATGTTATATATACACAGCTCAATACTGATGGTGTTTTTATACACGTTCCTATACTGATGTCGAATATACCCGTTCCTATACTAGTGTTCTATATACACATTCCAATATGATGTTGTATAAACATGTTCTTTTAAAATTGCAGTTTATACACGTTCATATGATTATGTTCTGTATATACGTTCCTATAATGATGTTGTACATACACGTTCCTATAATGATGTTGTATACAAAACATTCTTATTATGCTGTTGTACATACACTTTCTTATGTTGATGTTTTATATTCACGTTCCTATAATTATAGTGTGTATAGACGTCCTTATAATCATGTATATATCGCTTCCTTGGATGATGTTGAATACACACATTCTTATAATGATACTGTACATACTACACGTTCTTATGACTTTGACTAGGCATAGAATACGAAACCCACAATGTTCGACCAACCAATGACGTTCGGCCTTAAATGTGTAGAACAGCATTATGCGGTACTGGTAGCATTGCTCTTTGTCAAACGAGACATTCTATTCCCATCCAGCCCATACCAACATGGAACAGATTTACAATTACAAGACATAAACATTGATTCATTCATAAATTCAAAGCATACATGAATGTAAAAAACGAAACCACTATAACTATTATGTTGGCGATTGGGGCCCATGATGGTGGAGTGATCTAAGGCGCTAGCCTTTACAGATCACTGACATTTCACCCATGTTGCGTGGGTTCCAGTACACCGCTTTGTCATCGTGGGTATGTTTAGAAATTCTGTCAGTATCTTCCCGTAGGTCGGTGGTTCTTCATGGATACATTCTTCACCAGCTATTCAGGCCAAATGTATGGCCGCCTATCATGTGCTGAAAAATGGGTCTATCTGATAACAACAAAAATGGTGGCAATCGAATGTCACGCTTGACAAAGAACGATAGCTAGTAGTTTAAATTATAATTTGTATTCAAATCATCTATCTAATGCTAGTAATATATATTGTTCAGTGGTGAAACAGAGATGCCAAACACCTTCTTCTAGACTGTCACAAATATTTTGATTTTACGGATCACAACTTCTTTTGCTTTCAAATTTGAAACCTTTTATTACTTGGCAGGCCTACAGAAAACAAACATGCAAAGTAGTCCACTAAAAATATTTTGTAAAGAGAGGATATTTTCTTGAAACGAGTGAAAATATATTATACATGATGTGTATTTCTTTGTGAAACCCTTCCAGATGGTTATTCAGTTTAATGCAAACTAACCATTACTACCCTTTATGTAACTAGTTATCTTTCAAGTTATATATATATATATATATATATATATATATATATATATATATATATATATATATATATATATATAATTTAACAACCTCGTAGGAGCTTTTTATTGTGTGTAAATAAGACTGTTGCGTATTCATTTCTTCTATACATTCTCATTTACTGATTGCTATCAAACAAAATTATCTAACAATGCACGTAACATCTGTGAACTACTTTTAAGCAGCTAAAAGCGTTTCATATCAGCATCAAATTCCTTTACAAAAGAAAAAGAGCGTTTTTACAAACACTCTTAGCTAATTTTAATTAAAATAACTCTCACTCAAAAATCGGATTTTTGTATACCTTGAACAATAACTGAAACTGTCGCCGTTGTTGTAAATGAAGGTGTCCCCGAATCACTGATTTCAATTATTAACTGGAAGGACTCGTACATTTCCCTGTCCACAAACGACGCTGTTGAGACCTGGCCGGTTGAAGACACCGCGAAAGTAGATTGTGTATTACCTAATGCTATTGTGTAGCTCATCGCACTGTTGGAATAACCAATATCATTGTCGCTGCATTCAATTTTGGTCACATTTGTTGCTATTTTGACGTTTTCGATCAGCTGTACGATGTAGAGAGAGCTTTTGCAGGTAGGTGCATTGTCATTGACATCGGTAATGATAATCGTGAGTGTAGATGTTGTAGTTAGCTTACCTAATTCGTTTATGAAATAAAATAATTACATGAACAAAATTATCATTTACTAATTCTGTTTTCATTTCAAAGTTAATAATGCGAATGGAAATTTTACGATCTGGCACTTTAAGTAAAAATTAGCATAATAAAGTGAAATTCGTTTATGATAATCTCAGAATTAGAGAACAATTTCATTTTGTAAAGAATTAATAAATAAATGATCGTGTGCTCTGTTTTTGTTTCTTCTGCATTCAAAAAATCTTAGATTACTTTTAAATTGTACTTTTTCTGATTTCTGATTCATTGCAACAGTATTTCAAAATCTGATAACAATATTTTTTAGTTTTAAAAAATCCCAATGTCAGCAAAACATGAAAAGGAGAAAGGAAAACATGGAATATTTTACGTCATTTCAGTTCAGGACGAAAATTAGCATAACTGAATGAACCACATGATTCCAGGTTGTTAGAACCAAGAAAACTGTGTTGTTATCGAAAATGTTCAATATAAGATAAAAATTGTTAAGGTACTTATCTACCTGGAGTATGTCCCTTGTCAACGGCGGCAATAACAATCTTGTACATATTGGTTGTTTCGGCATCCAGATTACCGACCAGACATATAGTGCCAGTTATAGAGTCAATAGTAAACTTAGAACGAGCACCGGATAGAAAAGAATAATTTACTAAGCCATCATCTCCCGAGTCCGAGTCATTAGCAACAGCGGTCATAACAACGTGATTCATGGCGGTGTCTTCTGGAAGAGAAACAATGGAACTGAAAGAAGTAAAGACCGGTGCAAACTCGTTGTATCCAGTTACTTGTATGGACACAATGGTAGTCCCTGTTTGTTGTACCTGATCGACAACGGCGATGGTCATATTGTAAGAGGATGTTGTCTCAGAGTCCAGACTAGTTGCATCTTGAACGACAATGTTACCGGCCGTATCTATCGTAAAAACGTTTCTAGTATTTCCACTCCAGATCGAAAACGATAATATAGCATCATCGGGGTCGGATGCTGACACGGACAAAACAGTCGTGCCCTCACTGGCATTCTCGGAAACAGATGTTTCGTAATAAAGAGAGAGAAAAACTGGCGCTGTACTGTTGGTTATACTTATGAGAACAGTTGTGAAAGAAGTTCGACTGTAGGGTGAAGTTCCATTATCAGCAGCGTAAACAGTTAGATTGTATACTGGAGTCAAAGTCCTGTTCAACGTGGTTGTAGTTTTAATGACCCCTGTAGTTGGGTTTATTTCAAAATCCGAGTTTTCTGGCTTGATTGAGTATATAATGCTATTTGCAATGTCATCATCAGTTGCCTTTAAAACTAAAACATCCTTGTCGACGGCTGTGGCCTCTGCAATTTCAATATTGTACGTGGCTTTCGAGAATGAAGGTGTATGCTCATTGATGTCCTTAATTATTATGTTATATGTGACGGTGAAGGACAATGATGCCAAGCCTTCATCTGAAACAGTAACTAGAATATAGAAAGAAGAAGTGGACTCGTAATCAAAAGAGGAAACTAGTATAATCTCACCAGTTGAAGAATTGATAGAAAATTCAGGTGAAGTTGGCCCTCCATTAACACTAAATATGTAATAGCTTAATACTCCATTCGACACGGCGCCAACATCCGTGCAGTTGAAGGCGGGAAGTATTGTTCCAACAGTCTGGTTCTCTGCGTACTGTAATACGTGTAAGGAAGAAGCACACACAGGATAGCTATCGTTGGCATTTTTTACAGTTATATATACGATCGTAGCATCTGACTTTGCAGGGGAGCCCATATCAGTCGCGGTAATTATCAACGAATGTTGTTGCATTGATTCAAAGTCCAAAGGAGATCTCACATGCACCTTTCCCGTACATTCGTCCACGTAAAAATATTTATCAGTTAAAGAATATTTTACGACTCCATCTTCCCCAGTGTCGTCATCCGTGGCACTGACTTGTGTCACAAAAGTACCGACCCGAGCATTTTCACTTACGCTAGTGTTGTACGACTTAGATAGAAACCTGGGTGCATACTCATTCTGGTTTAGAACCTCCACATGGACAATAGTCTCCGAAGATCTGGATCCAGAATATTCTAATGTGTCATACGCCTTAACCCTTAGGGAATACGAACTTGCCATCTCATAATCAAACGGACAGGTTATTGAAATGTGTCCATAGTAGAAATCAATACTGAAAAGGCCATGCTTATTTCCGCCTGAAATGAGAACGAAATATGCCTTATGTTTTTGGATCCAATTATTCTTCAACATAGTTTAAATGATCATTTAACTTACAACAATATTTAAAAGTTTGCTGTAGCATTGACTCCTTTACTCGTCAGTTAAGCTTACCTAGTTACGGTTGTTATGGAGTATGCAAGATATTCGAACTAAATGACATTGTTGGTATCACTGCATGAAATGCATTCATGCAAAATGTACAGATCAACGCTTGATATGCACATATTTAAAACCTCCAGCGAAAATATACAATAATGTTTGGACATCCAGCAGTCGACTTATTTTACATCAGTTGGAAAGAATATTATATCTTACGATGGAAATTTAATGCATGAAGTATGGACATAGTTTTATAAATTATATAAAAAAACATTTAGGTCTCATCAAAGAAAGTTTGAAAATAAGTCGGCCGACGATAAAGTGGACATGCCCTTAAGAACCAATTTCCTTTGTAATTATAATTTAACTGGATTGCAGTGAGTTGATTCTTCGATTGTTGCCGAATATTACGGCATTGTAATTATAATTATGTGCAGTACTTCATTACTAGACAAGTTAGTACGCAGAATTACCTTTGTAGTGTTTAATTTACATGCGTATTTGAGAAATGAGATATGATTATGTAAATAATTATGTAGACTGCTGGCACGTGGTCAGAATTAATATTGTACTTGTCTATTTGGTTGCTTCGTAGTAACTTAGTGTATTTATTCATGTGATATTCAAGTATTTGAAACTGCTGAATTTAATTGTAACAGGAAAACGGTTGTAGTGTGTAAATTAGTTAATATGGATATTAGGATATATCAGAACATGGATATTTGAATATTTGTGCACACTTTGTAGGAGTGTAATGTACAAAAATGCGGCTGGTTGTTGTGATATTGTTCAGTATAATGGGATTAAGAATATATATATATATATATATATATATATATATATATATATATATATATATATATATATATATATATATACTAATGTGATTCCAATTATTGATGTCTGTAGGATAAGTATTTTATACCGTGCTTTTATTACGACTTTGTTTACCATACAAGAACGTATGGGTATTTCGATGTGCACGAATGCGTGACGAAAAATATAATAGGTTTTATCTGATGATTAATTATTGGTTAGTGTGAGACGAAATGGCTAAGAAAATATTGTAATGTACATATGTTTGCACAGGAAGCTTTTAGGAGACAGACTTCCGTTTTAGTTTAGTCTCGAACCTCTAGGAGGGAGACAGAATAAAGACTAGTGGAGAAGTCGAATGTGAATAGAAGGCTAGTCGGAATTGGAGTGAAGGAGGATAAATTGGAGTATTCAAGGAGGAGAAGAAATTAGGAGGGAAGTCGTAAGGAGAGAAGGAATTGGCGGGATAGGAGAGATACTGACGAATTGGAGAAGAAAAAAAACACAAGTGGATAAGCTATCTAACAATCAAATAATGGAACAGGCTATCACTTAATCAAGAGGAAAAAGATTGATTGGCAATTATTTTAATTTGACCTCTCTCTCTCTCTCTCTCTCTCTCTCTCTCTCTCTCTCTCTCTCTCACACACACACACACACACACACACACACACACACACACATCCTTTGCTCAATTTTGACAACTTTTACCATCACTCAAGTCCATCCAGAAATATCATTGTATGGCACAAACGAGCTAAAATATCGATGCAATGACGAACGTAGAGGATTTTCGTTTGTGTCATCCCACGATATCTCTGGATGGACTTGAGTGATGGTAAAAGTTAAGTCAAAACTGAGCAAAGGATGTTATAGTCCACATTAATTTCCATGAGCAGGTAGGTTCATGGCTTAGCGTTCATGTGAATGGCGTAGCTAATCAAATGTTTGTAGTATGGCGTAGCTAACCAAATGTTTGTAGTATGGCGTAGCTAACCAAGTGTTTGTAGTATGGCGTAGCTAACCAAGTGTTTGTAGTATGGCGTAGCTAACCAAGTGTTTGTAGTATGGCGTAGCTAACCAAATGTTTGTAGTATGGCGTAGCTAACCAAGTGTTTGTAGTATGGCGTAGCTAACCAAGTGTTTGTAGTGCTCTGCTTTAATTATTAAAACCATATTTTATGTTTAAATCATAAAGTGTGTATTACACTGATTTAATCACGCTGAAGAAAAATAGAAACCAAAAAAAAAAACCACCCCAAAAACAAGAACAATCAACTTATCAGTATGTAAACGTGATTTAAAAAAGCCACATAAGGCATATAAGTACATAGCGGGGATGTTACGAGTTCATTAACTAGGTAAATACACGGCTGACTGTAGTAAATCTGAACTTTGTCCAATAATGACTGACTTCCATACTGATAGAATTATATGACGATCGAAATATATTGATCGAATTGTATGATCTCATTATATAATGATCGATGTATAAAATGATCTATGTATATAATGATCGAATTATATAATGATCGAGATCGAGAAATATACGTACAAAATAGTTAGATAATACAATATGCTAATTATCATTCTTGTTAAAAAGATGCACCTAATCCGTTGTATTTAAAAATGTTGGGGAACAAAATCCTTCCCATCATGGTGATTAGGTATTGTCTGTCCTCCTCGAAACAAATTTCCAAAAAGAGTCAAATAAGTTCATATCTTCTATAAAGTTATAATTTAATTTTATCAAACTGAAAATAATTGAGTGGTGTTTAAAGGTATATCAAGGCATAAAAATAGTATTTAGCACAGAGAAAAATACAGAAAAAGTGTTCCTTTTTGCAGAAACATAACGAAATCCCGATTCGAATTATTTTGCCAGAAGTTGACTCTGAAAGCCATTGATTGTGAATCAGGCGCATTATCCTCTTAATCTACAAGCAGCCGAATTGAAATTATAAAATATATTTATTTATTTTATCGTATGCAGTGCATATCCAGCCATTCAACAGCATCATCGTCAGCAAGGTACAGAGCTTGCAGTACACCGGGGAACTCTGTCTGTGGACAGGTCTTTACAATGCGAGATGTGGTCTGTAGAACACCACAGTTACAAGAAGAGTCCGTTGCCTGGTCCCATCGGACAAGGATGACTGAACAACGACTCTGACCTCTCCGGAAACGGTTCAGCTTGGTCCACATATATCATGGAAGGTTGAAGCCAGGAGGGCAGACAGACACTTGGTTCGGCTTCGAGTGAGTGGTTTACAACAATGTCGAAGACCACTCGATACTCGATGCCGAAATAGCTGTCATATCCTCCAGCAACGGACCTAATTCGATTGGATGTCTCGACGCCAAGCTGACTGCTGGATGTGAGATGTCCACGTACAGTGGAAGTTGCTTACTGATAAAATAGAATAAAGTAATAATATGACGAAGAAAGTTGTTATGGAAAGAAATTAAATCTGTTTGCATATATTTTGTCTTATAAGGAACTATATCACGTCTAATACAAATTTTCTAAAAGATTTACCCTGTATTTCGAACATAATATATCCATAGAAGTTAGGTTCCCAGTAATAGTCTTCGTCCTGTGCATTTAACCTAACGATAGTTCGATTTCCGACATTCTCTTCCATGGTGACGCTACATTAATAAGAAGCATGTAAAAGGTTAAACAAAGAAAATAGGACAGCATACCGTCGGTGAATAAATCAGGGACCTTTAATTTCCCGACCAATATATGACATGGACAAGGATGTCAAACTGACCACTTTTGATAAGATTAATCATTTTCCGTGTCTTCATCATTATCGTCAATTCCTTGAGCACTAATGACGGGAAATACATAGGGCTGATATTAAGCTTTTTCAAAACAGGAATAACTGACGTTAGATATATGTAAAGAACAAAGTGTCACGATCGTTATGAACACAAGTCAGTACCATGATCTCATGCTATATCACCCACTAAATCATTTACCATAAACTATGAATGTTAATCAACGTACGAAATGAGGGAATGTCGCTCATTTTGACGGGTGTGGTGTGGGATCTGGTCATGGCATAGACATACCTATGTACATGCATTTATCATCAGCTGTACTTGTTCAAAGAAATGAATTTCATCCTACCCAAATACGGACCAAAAATGACCAATCGGAATATAATTAGGGAAGGACTTTGTCACACATATAGAAATATATCTTAAGTACGACCTGTATCGTTCCTGTGTGAAAACAGGTGTGTGATCATTGGCATCACCAACGTTGACCGTGACATTTGCATGTGAAGTCCTATTTCCATCTGTAGCAATGACGTTGATTGTGTGCTGGTTGACTGTCTCGTAATCAAGGCTGTCTTTCAGCATGATCAACCCAGAAGCCAGATCTAGGGTAAATAGTGCCTCGTGGTTGAGGAAAGCATACATTACAACGTCGTCAATATCAAAGTCAACAGCTTTTAACGTTATCACCGAAGTTGATATAGGGGACGCTTCAGAAATTGTTACTATGCCATTACTGGATCCTGAAAATATAAATAAATCTATCACTCATCGCACTTAAGGACTGTTTATTGCAGAACAAAAAATGGAATTCGCATTGTCAGGAATTACGTCATCATGAAATTGTGTTGGAATCTGGATACAATTAAGCGAATGTAAGACATAGGATAATGTATCTGATAAGACTTCTTACGACATACCTCTATTTAGATTTCTTTGATGTAAGTTAAGTGTGAACTTCAATATTTACTTTCAAACGTGTGTGTATGTGTGTGTCTGTGTGTGTGTGTGTGTGTGTGTGTGAGAGAGAGAGAGAGAGAGAGAGAGAGAGAGAGAGAGAGAGAGAGAGTCTCAATGATTACAAATATGATAATAAAATATCTAGCTTTAGAAAAAAGGCTATAGAACATCGCGCAATGTGACAGCTGGTGGTAGATAGTATTTTACATTGGTGTGGTAGTGTGTGTGTGTGTGTGTGTGTGTGTGTGTGTGTGTGTGTGTGTGTGTAACTAGGATTTTTAACGTGGCTTTAACAAAGTTACAATCAGTCCGAATCAGTAGTAGTTTAGTACATGTATAAATCTTAATACTTGCCTAAAGTGAAAATAGGATCGAATTCATTGACATCTGTTATATGCACAGTACCGTATATTTTTAAGGTGTTGTTCCCGTCAGTAACATCTACAATTAAGGAAAACATATTTACACCAGTCTCATAGTTAAATGAGCTTTTGGTAAGAAGCGTGTTATTTATCATTTCAAAATGCAGGCTGGAGCTGGTACTGTGGATGACATAGGACAGATCGGATTGTCCTTCAACATCAGAACAGTTTAAAGTCAAAATGACTGTTCTAACTGCAGTATCTTCTGGTATAATGACCGCAAATGTTTCTTCCAAGCAAACAGGAGGACCATCTTTCCAAGACAACTGCAGCATGATGGTCAGCGTTGTCGTTGCCGACTTGATTCCAGCCTCCTCAATGGCTTGTATGACAAGCTCATACTTTTGAGTTGAATCAAAATCTAATGTATCTATTACGAATAACTCGCCGCTGCTTAAATCGATTGCAAATTTTCCGTCATCGTTTCCAGAAATGATTGAGTAAAGTAGGTTTCCATATGGAGAACTAGGGCCATCTGGGTCACTAGCATTCACTTGAAGAATAAGGTATCCCATGCCAGCACTTTCAGGAACGGTTGGACTGAAATTACTTGAGAACGTAGGACCACCTTCGTTGATATCAATTACTGTTATGTGTATATATGTGGTTGTACTTTTACTAGGTGCTTCATTGTCAGAAACGACAACATTTAGTTCGTATGAGGATTTTGTTTCAAAGTCCAGCGAGTCTGAAAGTAAAAGAATTTCGTAAAGAAAGAGAACAATTTAACATTCGTGGAACTGAAAAAAGAAGACTAATACGGGAAAGAAAAACTATTTTACAACTGTTGTATCAATCAAGACATAGGAACATTCTGTTTTGCTCGCTGTTTTGTCATTGCTTGTAATTCTGTATTTATTAGCCTCGATGAATCGACATATTTACTGAAAAGTAGTTCTTGAACATGAGTGTACAAAGCAAGCCAAAAAGTATGATGAATTATTTGAATGTGCACTCTAAGTTGCTAGATAAAGAGGCGTTCTTGAATAATTCGCCTCAGAGACTGTTCATTGCAATATTTGTTCATTTTTCTGTTGAATTCCCCTCTCTCCTATGAGGAGATTTTATTTTCTTCCCGTGTAGATAAACCGTTTTGTGATGTACTGCAGTTATTTCCTTTACCACTGACCTATTCCAACAGAAAGAATGACTCAAGTCAATTATAGTTTGCTTGTAAAAGGTTTGTGAGAGAGAGGTAATTTTGTTTTCTTCCCAAATCTGTACATTAATGACAAAATCTGCTGATATAGGTGTGGTAAATGCGAGAAGGCCCGATTTTCACGTAAATGTGTGAAGCATCACCGAGCAACATCCAGATGTAAAAACGTCCTATTGATAATGCAGTCGTATTACGACGTCATCTTTTATCAATAATAAACTTACAATTTCACATAACAGTGATGCTAGCATGATATTTATAGATATCATTTCTATTTGCAGAAAAAAACAACTTGTTATATCAGCTGAAGCGTTTGACTTTTGTTGCTAAAGTAGTTGGTGACAGAGAAACTACAAATCTGTCTATTACTGATAGAACATCTGCTTACATAAATCCATGAAAAGAATTTGTATGTACAGTAAAAAAATCCATGTTTATGATAGACAAAATAAAGAAGGGTTTATGCGAGTTTTACTGCTCACCAAGATTTAACATTTCCAAAGGAATATCGACATTATCTTTTAATATTAATTTATTTTCAAATGTCAGAGGAATAAATCAATATGTTGCATTTATGTGCTAAATCAAAAATGATTCTGTAAAGGATTTTCTTAATGATCAAAACTCACGAACAGCGAACGATTGCATTATTAATCCAGATGAATAAAAATTAAATCCGAAATATGGCATTTGATTAGATGAAGCATCTGAAAACGTAATGGTCAAATTATTGAGACTCACTCAGAAGCTGAAGTGATGCAGATCCATTTGTGTTGATCGTAAAGTCATTTCCGGCTGGAATCTGGGTTAACACGTACGACAAGACAGCTTTTGGGTCCTCGTCACTACAGCAAAGGTCAGATATTAATGTGGACCAAACCACTGAAACATCAAAAGGTTTACACATTACTGTACACTGTCACTGTCAACAGCATAAAGTTTCGATAATCAGGTATGCTTATCTTAATTGAGACAATATTTTCACGCGTTATTAACTTACTTAAATCCAAATTGATGAAGTAAGTAAATGTTCTTTAATCAAATTTGATTGGTAAAGTAAGCTCGCAGAAAAATCGGTAATTTATTGCATATAAACTAATTTGTCGAGACCTCAGAGGCACATACCCAGAATGTTATTCAATTTTGCATAAATCATATAAAGAGTACATCTTCGCCAGGGAAGTTTATATCGAGGACACCACTTACATAACGATGGTATATGAAGTGCAAATTTGTTCATACCGTCAAATCAGCCGGGAAGGGGCGGAGTACTCGACCAATCAGATTATTTAATAAGTTCACACAAAATGCTTCAGCTATTTTTGTATTAGTTCATACTAACTCAGTATGGCCTAAAATAGAAACGACTGATGACTAACGAATGTATCAGAAACCTATATGAAGCGACCTTATTGGTCTCAACTGACACACACCTTCATAAATCGTGTGGCCGCAACATCAAGCAACGCTTCTACAAGATAATTTGTTCTTTGTGTGTAAAACGTTCCTATGAAGGAAATAAACACAAAAGAACCCAGGATATCGAATATGATTTAGAGATCGCTGTCGACTGAAGGGTTCTTACTTACACTTGCAAATATTACAAAATATTCATCTTACCACGTAATGACCATATATCATAAAACTATATTTTCCCATTCACACGGGTTTCTTTGCGTCACGTTTGACTGATTCATCTAAAAGCTTTTCTAAGCCCAATATTTGTTCTTTACGCCATGCTCCACAAAACACAATTTCAACACCTAATACAAAGAATTATTAATATATCAAATTTTAAACAGTTGTTTATTAAAATGCCTGGAGAATTCCTTAAGATAAAAAATTATGGAGGCTTCATTTTACGATAAAGTCTCGTGAATACTGTACATTATGAAGTCTGCTCCAAGAAATTGGTTAATTACTTCTTGTCAGTAATATCCTTTCAACATCGACTCCTCATAATCAACAAATAGTTCCTAACATCTAAGCTATAAGCGGAGAGATAAACCTACTCTAGGTTTATTACTATATTTAGAGACACACTCGTAAACACATGCAAAGTATTATGTCCATTTGAAAAAGTAATTTAAAATAAAAATGATACCTGTATTTTCAGCGACTGAGAGTGTGTGCAGGGTAAGACAACATGACGGTTCTTGGTCATTTGCATCCACGACATATATTGTCACTGTTCCTGTACTCTTAATAATAATAATAATAATAATAATAATAATAATAATAATAATAATAATAATAATAATAATGAGTTTTGTATAATATTGCATGGTCTCAATATTTAACATTCAGTTTTTGGAAAAGTCTACAGCCAGCATGTATTTTCGGAACGATATCATACGAAACACTTCGTGCCACAGACTACACGAGAGGCCGACCATTACATCAATTAATGAATCAAGTCAACCGCTTGTAATAATATTATGAACAAAGCTGCCTCTTTACCATACATTTCAATCAATGTGTTTAGAGCTACTTGCATTCGATCGATACATTTCAATCAATATGTTTAGAGGTACTTGCATTCGATCGATACATTAAAATCAATATGTTTACAGCTACTTGCATTCGATCGAAAGGTTCTAGACAAATACATAATTTATTTGGACAGGATGTGGACGGCGAAGCATTAACATTAGTGTTTGGTCAAGACGGATGCTTCTTAATCAAAGCCGCTAATTATTAGATATGCTTATCTTATGACCAACAGGTAAGTTATATTGCTACACTAAAGATATTTAACCATGTAGTTTGTGTCCGTTATGTCCTAATAAAGCATACGAATTGTTAGAAATGCCGACAAATGTCCCGAAAGCCGTGTAACATACCAATTGTACGTCAACACTCTTAAACTATTCTAATATGATGTTAATATTTCTGCTTATCTTGTGATATTCCGGGTTCAAAGAAATACACACGTGTGGGTATTGATTCTTTAGAATGAGTCTTGCCTTTTTTTTGGGACAGTATATTTCTTACCTCAAGTCCTCCTCCATCCTCCGCTACTATTGACAACTCATACGGTGAGATATCGAAGTCTAGTGATCTGACCAGAAATAATTCTCCAGTTAACCTATTTACTACAAAATGCTCTAAAAAAGAAAATTGAATAATGTTTGCAATAAGAAGAGACAGTTTTGAAATTTTAACACGAAACTCGATATTTCACATATTAAAGCAAAACATAAGTGGTAAAAGTTTAAGCTTGGGACTTGTCAATCAACCACAAAGGACTTTACATTAACAAATTGCGTTTGATAGGCTTGAACAGATTGTCAACTCAGTCTTAAAATCAAGCTCGGAATATTGCAATCTTTATCCCAGGTCAAACAGTTTATAAACGGTTTCAGGAATACACGATTTAGATTGAGGTTTTATCATTCTTAGATAAAGTTCCATCCATGCAAAAAAAATTGAATATTAGCGAAAGCTGATCATTGAATGTAATTATTTTCAATAGCTTTTGAAATATTTGATCTCTAAATTTCAAGTAAATCGTACTTTCTTTTTAAAACAATGATTTGCTAAAGACCGGCGGGGTATCTTTTAAAACACGGTAAACACCACCAAGCATAAATAACCCCACGCAAACGTGATGAAGTTTCACAGATTGGTAACTGAACATACGAAACCCATAATCAATATACATATACCGCATCGGGTAGAGAATTTTTAATTGATCTAATGCATTTTTTCATAAATTATATTGAGGATATCTTTAATCTATGTTAATTTACATGTACCTAATTCTAATCGATAGGAAGTGACATTATGTGGATAGGCGTCCTCATCTGTAGCCGTATAAAACAATAGACTGGTTCCCACATTTGTTTCCTCTGGAAGAGTTATATTTGCAGGTCCAGTGAAAACGGGCTCATGCTCGTTGACAGGTGTGATAAATATGATTATCAAAACCGATGCTGAATTGACACCATCGTCCACTTCCACAGCCAGTGAGTAACTCCTGATACCATAATCATAATCGAGAGCTAAAAGTACCAAAGAAATAATAATAATAATAATAATAATAATAATAATAATAATAATAATAATAATAATGATGATGATGATGATGATGATGATGATAATATAAAAAAAACTGAGCACTCTCCTGTCTTAAAGTAGTAATAGGTTTAAAATTTTAATTGGTCTATATTTAGTTCAAGCTGTAAGCACTCGATTTGGTGTTCGAATTCTAAATATTTAATTATTCACTTAGATTCTGCTAACCAATGTATTTGATTTTATCTCAATCTAAAATGTCTGACGTGTTGCAACTAAATAAAGGTCTAGAAAACGTCTTTCCGTTCCATGCTTTTATTACGACAAACGTGACCAACTTACTGCAGCTAGACAAACGTGAAACTTCAGGTTGTCATTTGCCAGTATGACAAGATGATTAAATATTACACCCCCTCCCCTGACAATAATAATCTTGCAATAGTTCAGAAATGGAATCTAAGACGAACGGCATCCATTGTGTATGCATATTTGTTTCATGTGTATGTAAACAAATTTTACAGCTTGTAGGAAATGCATAGACCTGATGAAACGACATTACAAACTTTCCATTTTGCAGGTATTATACGCAGTTCATGGCTTTGAAAACGATATACTTGTTAAGATTATACATTTTCAAATAATGCTATAAGTAGTAATATGTGGCACTTGAGAACAAGAAATGAAAATTGAGACCCAACGGAAAAACCTATGTTAAATGGGCCCATAGGTTTAACATGGTTGGGACACTTGAGACACAAGACGTCACGGCAATGGGAACAGTATTACAAGTGGCGACCGCAGTGGGGCGAGGACTAACTAGCAGTGTTCGAGTTAACCTCGATGCACTCTACTCTACTTGGGTATGGAAACTCCCAAGTTAAAGGAACTCGTAGGTTTGACATGGGAATGTTACTTGAGCGATATGGGCAGTGTAACATGGAAATGGCACTTGAGGGGCAAAAGGGTTTATGATGTCAAATGGGATGATGGGTTACACAAACACACAAAGATGAGAAGAAAATAAACATAATTTTGGCAAGAATGAAGGAATACCTTCTCTTGGCATGGGACAGGCCCTGAAAAGGACCGTTGGGGTTTCTTAACTAACATTAGTTAACATATCTTGCACTCACCGATCTTCTTCTCTTCCTCAAACCAGATGATCATGACCTAATGTGCGCAATCTTCTGTAATCTAATATTTGTCTGTCTGTAGTCGTCAATCCGACAAGAGAATAAGATGACAGAAAAATTAAAAGAAACACTGGACATCCTGGTCTTCATTGAGCAGCTACTCTAGCTACTTGAGCGAGTAGTGGATCAATGGTAGATGTTAAGCAGTGTACGAAAGGAAGCATCTGCTCTCTAACCAGTAAGTACCTGATTAAACAGATATAGAAGAGGAAAAAAACGAAGCTGAAGATCGTATGTTATAAGGAGAACAGTAAAAGAAGAATGACAGGAAACAGCACAATTTCCAAAGAATAAATGAGAACTGGATCAAGGTCCAAGAAAGGTTTTGGGCCATAGGTCATCCTGACGGGATTCCTGTCTATATTTCTGAGGATGGAAAGAAGAAAGCATAGTTCCTAGACAAACTGAGGAAATGGTAGAAGAACTGGAGGAAATAGAACCCCCAACAGCACTTATCAGGCCCCTCATATTCCTTTGTGGGTGTTTTGTGCGTGTTTTTAAATTTAACCTTTACAATACTTTCATATTTCATTTTGACCCCCTCCCCCCTTTAGACCCAGCAAATCCTCTTGTCCCTCATGTGTCGCTCCAGTGCCATTTTTGTTAACATAGTTCATTAACATAGTATTTTCCATACCTACATAAAGTAGTGCGTATTGAGGTCAACTCAAACACTGGTCCTAGTGACGTCATGCCCTGGGTCTCAGGTGCCCCATCCAAGTTAACCCTATGAACCGTATGTGGCACACTTAACATAGAATTTCTTGTTTGGTTCTCAATGGTCATTTCTGGATTTCAAGTGCCGCATATTGCTACTGCATACGATAGGACGATTTATAGTTTTGTCTCATGAGAATTTTGACTTCAGACAGATTAATAATATTGTAAATGTGTGTCCTACTAGATTTACGTTTGCTTCACGATTTAAGTTCCTGTTGTATGTTTTTGGTACATCAATTACACAACGGATCATCATATATGGATATCCATCACACACGCTTTGGTATTTGCTATAGCTTACCAAACACTCGGGAAAGACTTTGTAACGTGATTTACTACCGTCAGAATTGAAGTAGATAATCAAAAGGTGTTTACATTTTAAGAAGACCAAAGACAATGAAATAATCTGTGCACATTCAATTAAAATTAAGAATAAAACCGCCTAGGCTTGTCAATCGTAAAAGTGACAATTATGATGAGCATATAAAATAAGTTTTAATAATTATATTATTATAATTACTTTCTAAATCCAGTCCAACTGTCTTTCTATTTTAATGTTCGGAAATATATGCTAAAGCTAACAAAATAGTTCTTTTGTGATTTGATGCTTCTCTCTGTATTCCATCCACGGGAGGATTATTGAAGACAATTTCAATATCATGCAAAACGTAGGTTTGGATTTTGAGGCAGTACTGAAGACTGCATTTGATGTTTTAAACGGTCGAGTTACAGTGACTACCAGCCACTGAAGAACACTAGTGAGCATAAGAACATGTTAAAAATTCTAGAAAAAGGCATCACATGGAAATGGTACAATCAATGTATACATATAATTTGAACTGACATTATCATGCGACAGACAATGCATACTTACTGTTGTTGACATAGATATTCCCATTATAATCGATACTAAAAGCATCGCCGATGTTGCCGAAAGTAATGGTAAAAGCTAATGTGTCATCAATATCTGCATCCGTACAATTAAAATGTCTCACCTGAAATGGATACAAAATGTTCTCTGTAAGTGAGATTTCCAAAAATGACGTAGCGATAAAGGTACCTCACTGCGATTTCGAACTTTAAAATAACTTTAAATTTACTGTGCTTGAATTCAACTAGGTAAGCAAAATCAAGTGTGCCCCTTCCCCAACCAATCAACAACAACTATTTTAAATAAAATCAAAATTATTAGTTCTGTGCCTGATACCGAGAGTCATAATAAAGTTAAAGACACTTCAAAAATGTTTGATTCCTTATGGATAAATTTTAAAAAAGTGCGTGTTGTAAAGATTTGGTAATCTAATTTGCAAGAGAAATGACATGAAATATTAAAGGAGGAAAAGGATAATTGATTATAAAACTTATATAAATGATCGGCAAAACGATTTTAGTCACTTACAGTGTCACCAACAGTGGCTGACTCGCTGACACTGGCGGTGAAAACGCTTTGAGAGCACATGGGTTTGTTGTCGTTTACGTCTATGAGAGACACTGTGACAGTGGTGCTCCCTGTCAACGGAGGAAAACCTTTATCCACCGCCTGGATGATAAGCTCGTAAGAGAGTTTTTTCTCCGAGTCCAAAGTTTGCATCAAAACTATTTCACCAGATGTTGGATTTACAGCGAATGTATTGTCCATGTTTCCTTCTGAACAAATAGAGCAAATATTATTCCAGCGTTTATTCGCATTCAAGACGGTCATGACAGAAACTACACAATTCGTATTGGTACAGAAGTTGCATTTGAAGGAAAATTTAACAGAAATAAGGATAATGTGATATCAATATCATACTTCAGTAAATGTCATTCAAAAAATCATATCATACTTCAGTAAATGTCATTCAAAAAATCAGAGTTTCTTTTTGAATTGACATGTGTATATTAAAAGGGGATTTCATTGGCTTTTATTCGTATAGATTCCTTACTTTTGCTGATGGCTGTAATGCTTCCTTAGCACAAGATGTGTGCTGGTACGAGACAATTTTGTTAATAATGGTATAATATTCTCAAAAAGATCTGGAAGACATTTTACAAGAAATATTATGATTCTGAGATTTGAAAATGATAAGTTATGGAGAATACAATGTCTTCAAGTTCCATGATGAAAATCATAGTATGTCTCCAAATAATACAAAATAAATACGATAAAAACTTTCACCTTGGATTTACTCAGAAACACAATGAACTGTTTATAACGAATAGATTAACATACTGCATGAATCAAGCGAACCTGAAGCTGGCTATTACTTTACGACAAAAGAAGAAATGCCGAAATTCAAATATATTTCGAAACGGTAAATTGAGCGTGTACTGTTTCATGCGTCTTATAAGATTGTAAAGAAGGAAAAGTTGGCTTTAAGAAACCAGTGATTTAGAATCAAACGATACTCAGCACAAATCTTTGAAACTAAATGAAGCTGCTTTTAATTCAAGAGTAGCTGTATAAAGCGTTGGTAACCTAATGTAATAGAGAAATGACATGAAATATTAAATGAGGAAAATGATCGTTGATTATAAAAGATATTTAGCTGTTTTTAATCCACGTGTAGATGTTTTTAATCCACGTGTAGCTGTTTTTAATCCACGTGTAGATGTTTTTAACTCACGTGATAATGCTACGAATTATGTCACGTTTTGAAAGTTTCTAGCAGAATCTTCAAGACCATATGATATAATATCACATATCAGAAATACAAGATGTGTGTGTGTGTGTGTGTGTGTGTGTGTGTGTGTGTGTGTGGACGTTTGATTATTATACAGAAATTAAAATATGCTCTTCACTTTCATTTAATTATTTTCTTGAATAGCAATGAAATACAAACATATTCTTATACATTGCATTATTGTCTATAATAATAACAAAAAAATACTGAATGTATAAAACTATAACGAAACCTAACATAATTCATTGATACAAATTACAAATTGTTTATGTTATGTAAATAAAGGAATATATATATATATATATATATATATATATATATATATATATATATATATATATATATATATATATATATATATATATATATATTCCTTTATTTACATAAATTACAAATTGTTTATGTTATGTAAATAAAGGAATATATATATATATATATATATATATATATATATATATATATATATATATATATATATATATATATATATATATATATATATATTCCTTTATTTACATAACATAAACAATTTGTAATTTGTATCAATGAATTATGTTAGGTTTCGTTATAGTTTTATACATTCAGTATTTTTTTGTTATTATTATAGACAAGAATGCAATGTATAAGAATATGTTTGTATTTCATTGCTATTCAAGAAAATAATTAAATGAAAGTGAAGAGCATATTTTAATTTCTGTATAATAATCAAATGTTCACACACACACACACACACACACACACACACACACACACACACACAGACAGAGTGGCAGAGTTATCACGTGACCAGTGTGTCATTTTTATTCATATTTACATATCATACTTTTTATATGGATAACACGTGTAATAACACCGTGTGGTGTCATACATTTCATCATGTTAATCAAGACTGAGACATCCGATAGTATTTCAAAATCAAATTTTTTGTACTGTTCTGTGGTCAAATAAAATTAGTACTTTCGTAATGTGATAATTATCTTAGATTGTGCTTATTTCAAATTAATTTTATGAAACTTGTCGAATAATTTAAATCTTTTGTTCGCCAAAGGTCGTGAAAGGTATAATCTACTCGTTTCATAAATTTCATATAAAATGAGCACTCATACAAAAAAATCCTCTGCATATGAAACAGTAATAGATTTGAAATAAAGAAAGAAAATATGTCCGTAGTTATTTGAAATAAAATGATTAATATTTTGACAAAGATGTTATACAAGTATTAACAAACCTAAAATTCTGTAAGATAAAATATCGTATTCGGCATCAGAAGCTGTGACGCTAGCAACTGTTGTCCAGATGGAGGAATCTTCCGGAATCTAATAAATTAAAGGAAAACAACATTTCATTGAGCGTATCACTAAATGGAAATCTTCTGACACTGTATTTCTAAGCACTCGTGAGCCACTAAACCTACATATATTTATTTATTTATTTATTTATTTATTTATTTACACAACCACTTTCTCGTTTATTTTGAAACCGTATATCCAGTTGGTATTTTTACATTTAAAAAGATATGTGGCCAACTTCCTCTCTCTAACTTGACACTGGAAACACCTGAGCATCTATATTTACCTTGTAGACTCTTAAATACAGCATGATAGTCTATCGATGATTTCTAAGCAAATAAAATGGTCAGTACAGCCTTTGACACAGGATTTCGTTATGTTGAGTAAATTTCTGTTTTATAAACCTTTGTGGAGAAAACCTTTAAAATAAATTTTCCGTTTATTGCAGAACCAATATTAATCGTTTTTATTGCAATTTAACTTTCTTCTACACTTGTTCATCTTTACGAAGTCTGTATTTTCTTTTTAACACAAATAATTGTACCCCCGGGGAGGGGACACAGGTGAATATGATCTTCTAGAGCCTCATGAAGTCTGCACATTTATTTATCACAGATACAACGTAGTGTGTAACCGTTCGTGCTAAGAGTACAAAGCCAACCGATGTGTTGCAATGTTTAGACTGCTGATTGTTCTAGTGAGCGCCAAGAAAACAGTATACAATTTTGTTCTTCTTAAGTTTTTTTGTTGGATTGCATTACAGAGTGTGTCCAATCCCAATTTATGTGTTTCGGCTGCAGCGAGTGTCTTGTTTATACCTTTCATCTACTTTTATGGCAGCTTAAAGCTGACTTTGTCTAGTTGTCTTCATTATACAATTTAATGAGCAGATTTCGCTGAGATCAAAGGGGAAAACCAGTGGGTTATATAGAAGTTGTGTGGAGAATAACTTACGGTCAAGGTGCTGTTGGGAGAAGTTGGTCCGAACACAGGGGCGTTGTTGTTTTTCCTATTCACTGTTATCATCACATATGTCTTTCCTGTCAACTCCGGACTACCGTCATCTGTAACGACTACTATTAGGCCGTAAGCGAGAGGGTGGTTGTCTGGTGAATCTAGATTAATGCAATTGTTGATGCTTATCTGGTTTGTTTTGGTCCCATCAAAGGTAAAAAATCTCCAAGGATCGCCATATTTTACCGAGTAAGAAAGAGACTGCGAAAAATCTCCGTCTGTTGCAAAGAGCTCAATGACGCTTGTATCTATGGAAATATAACATGAAACGCCAAGGTAATAAATAAATACATTGAATTATTTCTACTACATACGCCACATTTCTGACATCTAATATAAAATATATGAACATCGAATTTTGAGGAATTTGTCTTCATTTTGTGATCACGGTCGTTTTTACAAATCTGCAGCATGGATAACTCTGACGTACTCGTGTATGTATGCGCTAATACACAGGGGCTCGTTACAAAGCAAATTAGGAGTATCCGTCCATGAATCAGGGTCTAACCTGTAACAATATTTAATATATGAAAGTCGACGGAAATGTAGAATAAAATCACGTCTGTCAGCTAGAACACCTTACTAGAAAATAATGACTTATATATACTTTTCCTTTCCTCAGTGATGTACTTCTATAGACAAAAAAAAATACTTTGAAGTAATATACACAAAGCTGAAGCTATAGTTCTAACAATTATGTCATTATGAAAGAGTGTGCAATAGAAAGATCAGTGGCATGGAGTTAATATGCTTTGGATACAAGCTGTAACACTGTATACAATAGAATAAGTGGTAAAAGCATATTCAGTTTTTGATGTGGTGAAAAAAGTGTTTTTTTAAAAAAAATATTGAATGCTTTGCATTTAAAATATGTATAATACAACAATCGAATTTTTTTTAAAAACGTTCCAGGCACCTTTAAGAGCGTCCTCGTCAATTGAAACGACATACGTTGACTGATTAAAGGTAGGGGTGTACTCATTCACATCAGAAAGTGATATAAAGAGCGAAACATTGGCTGAATTCCCTCCCTTGTCCGTGACTGTTAGTAGCAAATCATCAAATGTAGTAATCTCCCCTTCATAGTCAAAAGGTTTGGTTGTCGTCATCAAACCTGTGGAGGAGTCAATCTTGAAGAAACTTGCATGCGTTCCTGTCAGTGAAAAAAAGATTACGTTTGAAACGGAATTTTTACTTTTGTAAGTAATAAATTGATTTTTTTCTTTCGTGTATTCATTATGTCAAACTAGCCGAGAATATCAATCATACATTGTTTGGCAGTACTGTATTGTTCTAGTTATACAATTTATAACGGGAAAGGTATACAATTTGGTTCATTCGCTTCATATAATGTATATTAAGCATTATTCAAGGTTCATAATTGGAATTCAGTAAATGAATTATAGAATGCTGTTTCCAATCGCTCGCACAACAATTTTAGGGATTCGTCTATAATTTGCAAGCATGACAAATATAATTTTTATTTTGCTTCTGGAACTTAAGAAAAAATATTGACACACTGAGAACGATGAAATCTGAAACTTAAGCTTTAAGCAATAAAATAAATAACAAAGAGGAGAGTGCAGTAACAAAAATACGAACCCGAGAGTGTGTAGTTGAGGGTATCCCCGACGTCGGCGTCTATAACATCAAATAATCCAGACAAAAAGATGTTAGCAGGTTGGTTTTCTTGTATGGTTACTGATAGTGGCCCTGATATAAATGGGACTTCGTCAAACTCGTTTTGAATTTTTATATTCAAAATGCCGTTCACGTGAGTGCTTTCATCATCAACTCTGTACAAAATATAAAACATTAACTAACCATTCGCCATGCCTTTATCGCTTGTTTTCGGTATCGAAGAACGGATATTGATACTTCTTTTTAAAACAAATTGAATTAGTCTTTAACTCCCCGGAAAAAAAAGAGTACCCAAAATGTTTTCAACTAACTTGCTACGGCATATCTATGATTGAAATATTCTCTTCTCACAGATGAATCAGATACTTCACTGATTGGTTCTTTGTGTGGGGTTTTAACAGCGCTTTCAAACACTTTTTGTTCTTATTTCATGCCGATGAAATAGGAACTTAGTGCATTTCTCAAAGAAATATCGAGGCAGCCGACTCGGGCTATCCTGGGTGAGAATGAACCCGCTACCATTTGATTACAAATCCGATCCTGTATGTATGTATGCATGTAAAATCAATTTAAGAAACAACACAAAAAAATAATAATAATAAGTTCAAAACAAATTAAAACAGTAAAATAATTGAGGAATTAACTTATATATATATATATATATATATATATATATATATATATATATATATATATATATATATATATATATATATAGTAATAATAACCATCATCATTATCATCATCATCATCATCATCATCACAATAAAAGCAATAATAATAATAATAATAATAATAATAATAATAATAATACTAGTAAAAAGAAGAAAAACAACCACAATAATAATACTAACATAATACTTAAAAGTAATAGTAATACTAGTAATAATAATAATAATAATAATAATAATAACAATAATAATAATAAAAAAAAGAAGAACAAGAACAACAACAACAATAATAATGCTAACATAATACTTAAAAGTAATAGTAATACTAGTAATAATAATAATAATAATAATAATACTAATAATAATAATAATAATAACCATCATTATCATCATCATCACAACATCAACTGCAACAAGAATAATAATAATAATAATAATAATAATAATAATAATAATAATAATAATAATGACTGAACTAATAGATTACAAATGAGACTAAACATACTTTTTAAAAACAACTGACGCATGATGCAATATAATTTAAACAGAACTCTTTCTACTAGACCTTATCGTTCAAATCAAACTTGCCAATGTGTTCCATCTCCTGTATAATATAATTATTGTTTTACCAGTATTAGTCCTTCTGTAGTTTGACTCAATGGGCATCATTTCGATGGACTGTGCAGTGTCTCTGTAGCTGACATGGCTGGAGAATGTTTGTATTGATAATGGTTTGTTAAAAAAAAATATATAGATATATATTTGCTTTATTGCGCATTATTTTTCTGAAGATATATTGGGCAGCACAGGTCGTGCATGTCGGGAACTAAAGTAGTTTTTTTTCTCTCCAGACATTCGAATATTTGATTAACGTAACTCCTTTTGATGAACTCTTGAAAGTAGCATAGTAGAAAATTAACATATTATTTCATCAAATCAGTCTGAAGAGATTTTACTACTTACAGTGAGTTTGGACACTTTGTCTTTCTTTTATATCTGATAGCTTTGTTTATGAGTAAACCATATATGCAACAGAATTTTGATATAAAACCCATAATGATTGCATTCAGTCCCGGATTACCCATTAGGCAGAGTAGGCAACTGCATATGGGCCCCGCGACTTTTATGGGCCCCATCAGTTTGACTGCCTATGGGCCTCCACGGTGCTTAATCCGGCGCTGATTGCATTATGTCGATGATGTCAGTCAGCAATCTTCTTCTGGAAGTATATAATAGTCATTTGATTATGCGACCTTTTTACTATACGCACCTTATTCGCAATGTATATGCTCTGTCCCGTACATTCTCATAATCAAATTCTGCATTGGTCAGGATAGCATGCTCAGAAAGGCTGAATTTTGTCCTTGGGCTTTGGCTGAGAATTGTCAATGTCAATGTATCATTCTCGGTATCGGATACCGAAATATTGTATATACATGTTCCCACAGGAGTTGTCTTTCGTATCGAGATGGTTCTGCTTTCATCAGTATTGAGGTTGTTAAAGACAGGCGCTGCACCTTAAATATATAACGGATGCGTATCATTAAGAAAATAAAATAATTTGCTTTACTAAATATTTACAAATGTTCTACCATTACCAGAAACGCATATGGTGAACATTTAGAAAACGAATTATTCCATCTCTGGAAATGAAGTTTGGGGGTATTTGCCATATGTTCTGATTAGAGGCAGGAAAATGAAATAATTTTTAATGAAATACTACATTTAGCAAGTCCTAGACAAGACATTATTACTTTCCAATACGTAATATTCACCAAGCCAACCTTTACTGAATCCATTTTATACATTCGTCATTTCATGGCGAAGACATTTCATGGACTTCATAGATTAAAACAAATTTTAGCATTGGGGACTTCATAAGAGTTAGAGAAAAAGCTAAAGGTACATCTTTTCCTAACTAATGTGGGATTTCTATTTCACTTTATAACCTAAATATGTGACCCATATTTGTTTCGTATTAACTATAACATTTATAATAAAGTATGTTCTGTCCCTCCAACCAATGCTTGTTGTAACCATGGAAATGCAGGATGTACAAACATTGGCTTTATTATAGCAGATTTACCAGAACAGAATTAATAAATTGAATCCTTAAACTTTCATCAACTCTCGTACTTCGTTTTGAGTTTTTAAATATTGACACAATGGACGGTGCCTGCATTCCTTCCGCTATTAATTACGCTTTATCTTGCTTTTGATGTTCAACGTAATACAAATATGCTAGAAAGTTGGTATTCGTTCCAAAGTGTTTCTGGAAAATATTTGTCTTTTACCCAAACATTCTATGGAGATAATTGGAAACTCAATCTATTTATAATAGCTTTTTGAGACCTTTCCAACTCACATTGGCTTGATGTTCCAAGTACTTTTTAATAGGCTAACATAAATATGTGTTCCAAGTTTTTTTTTTTATTAGGCTAAACTAAATCTGTGTTCCCAGTACTTTTTATGAGGTTAACATAAATCTGAAAATTCCGCGTGATATTTTGTAAGCTTGCAATAGTTCATAGTAATTGCATTGTTCGGTAATGAGACTGAAGACATTGTTTCAGAGGCTATTTTCGATCACTTTATTGTTCTTAGAAGAAGAATCATTCCATGAAAGAGAGATGATTTCTTGGACCCTTATAAAGAAAGTTAAATTTTGATATATCAAAGGTATAAAATATGGTGAAATTTATTCAAAATAAAAAATAAAATCCAAAATGCAAAGAATGTTAAAACATTAAAAAAAATCCAGAAAAAAACCCACTTTATAGTCTTGGAGTGGGAATGGTTGGTTCTCGTCATGGTCATGTGACATAAACGTGACATAAACGATCACGTGACTTCTCCTTCCGTGATTTCGCAATTTGCGGATTGTTTTTCGAAACTGAATAAGATATAATCGTTGTTTCAGTAAAATATAGTTAGTTTTGGGCTTTTACATATGACGTTAAGTCATTTTATTTTGTTCTAGCCACGATTTTGAATCCATGTTAACTTTTCTTTAGTTCATTTGAATTTTAAAGGATTATATCGTTATGTCTGTAAATATTTGATGTGCTCATATATAAGTTAAAGACAAGACAGTTTATCAAACGTTTATTTGGATTTCAAACACCGGAGTGTTAAGTTAATCTTGTGATTTTACAAGGAACTAAAGATAAACACAACACAAACTTCATCATACGTCATCGTCTTCCATCTTGGATTTTCCAACATGACTTGAACTTAAATCTTTTAGAAGATTTCATTACAAGAACGTTTGTAATTAATTCGTGAATTATTCTTGGATTAGTTTTGAATTTGATTTTTAATACTGTAAGTTCTTTTTAATTTTAACAATCTTTTTCCAGGGAAATAAATTATTCATTAAATTTTACAAAGCTTGCTTTTTTCACTATTTTTTTGTTACCCTTTATTTAAACATAAACTCGAAACACTAATATCGATGCGTGGACGTTAGAGAAAACGTCTAAATAGTTAAATTCTGTGCATAAGAGGGAAAATTGGACTGTATACCTGCATTGCAAGAAACAGATCTACGATGTATGTAATAAAAACTTCTATCGATTATCAGGATCATCTATGGATCACGTTTTATCCTACATACATGAAACGCTAGCTAAGAAGTGTGTGTATGTGTACGCATGCGTGTGTGTATGCATGGATTGTTATCGTAGCTTTAACAATTTTTCAGTCCTATCTCCATCACGTCTGCAGTGTGGTAGTGTATAGTGATGTTTTGCAATGGGGCATCATGACCCAGATATAGCATCATGTTCCCCCCAGTCACATTATCCGGCATGAGATTTAATTGGTATACTTTACTTCACATTCTATTATATGCTGGTAGATGGTTTGACCTTGTCAAAGACTGATGCACATTCAGCTTCGGGAACTGGCATGTTTTTTTTAAAATTTTGTTTGTGAAATATTGAAAAGCTTTATATCAGTTTTGGTTCCTCTGCCTGGATTTCCTTATCGCCCCCACCCAACCCCCAACTCCCCAATGCATTTAGAATGGAAACTAAAGTTAAGTCAGAATATGATATGGTTTCAATGCACCATATGCATTTGGACTTACATAGATCGATCAGTCCGTGAGAGAGAGAGAGAGAGAGAGAGAGAGAGAGAGAGAGAGAGAGAGCAGAAGAAATATTACATTCTAGTTTCCATATTATTTAGCTTTGTGAGGCAAAAACATAAGAATGTGTTATTCGTAGACTTTTCTATCTCTTTATTTTATCTATTTAGTGTTATCTAGTGTTCTTACCTAGAGCAAATATTTTGGCTCTCCCAAGCAATACACATTGGAGAAATATGAAGTACAGCCCCATCACTAGTTTGTCGTGGTAGTTGTGAAAACAACTGATGTCACTCAATTCGTCATTTAAATAAAAAGTATATAAAACTAAGTCAGCAGATATGCTGAAAAATAAACATTCTGAAATAAATCAAAACACATTTGAGGAATACTTGAGTAGTGATAGTTGGCACCCTAGCATCAAAGGAAATCCCAGTCAAAGAGGTCGTGGGCAACTTAAGCGTCAAGGAAAATATATAATGGGGAAATGTGACATAGAGTGAAAGGGAAATTGGATATAGCGACCAGGATTGAGCCACTTTAGCGTCAATAGGACCTTAATGTTAACAATGGGTATATCAAAATTGGCATCAATGGGAATTTATCGCTAGAGTGCCTCCATCACTACTTACATGCAACTATTAAAACTATTTTTAAAACAGACAAAACTCTTTAATCAATTCAAATTTTTTTAAAAATAAAGCCATTTATACGACACTTTTTTTGATTATAATACGATGATCAATGGAGCAATTAGAGCCCTTAGTGATTGTATAATGGTTGATAAGCATAAGCTTGTTCTGACTATTTAAGTTTGTTATCAAACTTATCTGTGCTCACGTCTTCATAATTTAATAATTTAAAAGAAAGTTAAAAAAAAACTAATTATTTTGTGAAAATAAAATATGACGTAGATATCAGGGTTTTAGTTGGCGGTACAAACTTAATTAAGTGACAATTTGTTTCATTCCTCGTTTACAAAATATAAAAAGATCAAAGACAAACGTTAACTCACAAACACAGGGTCATTTCAGCCTTCGAACTTAAAAATAGTTTAACTAGTAATAAATATGTAAGGTGACTTTTTTCTAATTCCATGTAACATTTTACTATTAAATCTTGCAGAATTTCAAAAGGCAACTAGTTTTGTTTATGCATTAAATTTGTAACTATCAAAGGAACTAATAAGTTTATAAGCTTTCGTTTTCACAATACGAGTTTATATATATATATATATATATATATATATATATATATATATATATATATATATATATATATAGAGAGAGAGAGAGAGAGAGAGAGAGAGAGAGAGAGAGAGAGAGAGAGAGACTTACATCTATAACAGACGGGTCAGTAGTCAGTATTTTCCCTTCAGTTACGAAAAAATGTGAGATTTGTTTGTCTCTCGATTGTTTTATTCCATTCCAATATTCGCATCGGTCGAATACACTGTGTTAGTTACTAGACAAATTTATGGCAAGAATACCAAGACAGTTGGCATGAATAAAGCCCAGAGAGGTTATGTGCAAATTGTACTGTCATTTTGTTAATTGATTATGAAGACATTCCAGTGTTGATTACAGTCGCGTGTTAGTTGACATGACATTTTTGTGAGGAAAGGTCATGTGACATCGCACGGTGAGTAATATAAAGTAACAAATAAATAAACTTAACCATGGTAGATGTTTAGTATCTGTTTCTTTAATCTATGATTTAAAAAGTTACTTATTTGAGTGTTCTTCATTGTAAGGTAATTAACAATTTCATAAAATAGGAAACAATGGAATAAAAACCAATTGCAAGGTTTGCTATGAAACATAGCAATCGTCTATCTGGTTACGTATGTCCACTGACCTTGAGTTATTGTTTGTTGCATATTGGTCAATATGTATTTGGGCAAACTTTTGCACGCTTTCAACGATAGCCTTCTAAAGAACAGAAAGAGTATGTGGAAATGTTTTTGGCATACTTCGCCTGGTGCAACATTGTAGACGCAAAGATTCAATAGGTAAGGTTGCTAGTTTAGCTTCAAAAATATATATTTTACCGTGCAGCAACAAGGTTTTGTTGGCCGCATTCGGATATGAGTCGCACGTTGATGAATAGTAGGATGGACGGCCACCCAGACCCGGCCGGAGTTACTGACTCTGAAATGCATTGCCCTGCCTGGTGTAACGTAACAAATATGATCTTGCCAGGTCGGGTTTTTTTAATAGAGATTTTTGCTTATTTTGCAGAAGCCGGCAAAATTGGATTGGATGAATCAGAAAAAAATTAAAACCCTTTAGTTGTGTTAAGTTAAAATTGACTTGAAATATAAATACTAGTAGTATCTGATAAAATTATAAATAAAGTATTCGTCTTTTCAAATTTCTAGTCCAATGCTGATAAATATATATTCATACACTTTGTCAAGCACTTGTACAGATCAAGCAGGTTAGCTATAAAAGCTCACTGTATTTGAAGTAAAATAATCTTGTAATTAAAATTTAAATAGAATATATTGGGTTTTTAAACTTGCAGACTGTTTTTTCACACATTTGTTTGATTGCGTGCATCTATGTACCGATAGCGTCTCAGTGACACGTCTATGCTAGACACAAAGCTGTTGAGTAGGCGTGTAGAATCATGGCATGTTGTTTTTCGTTTAAGAAATTTGAAGATGACTTATACGTCATTAACTTGTTGAATAACAACCTATTTGTGTGAAATCATTGCCATAAATAATTTAAACAAGTTTGAGATATTGATATTGGCTTTTAAATAATCTGTAGATACTACGCTTCATTTGAGATTCGCTGAAGCTTATTTATCGATTGATTAAAGTGACTCTACATCAGATACAATTATCGCCAGACATTTAGAGGGACACGACAATGATCCAAAAGTCATTTATTCGTGGCATCGACCCTTATAATTTATAGCAGGACAAAATCATTGCATACATTTATTTTAAAGTATAAGGAACAAAACAAATGGTTATGTATTCTTGAAACTGTTTCAACGCGAAATTCAAGTCATGCTCAGATTGCTGTAATCAGATTAGATAATTCAAATGGATCAAATTGTTGCTTCGAGCGTACAAGGAGAGGAATCCAGACCAAGGTTTTTCAATAGAAAACGGAACTGTAAAGGATTTTTTTAGTATCTATTACAAAATACTGTTTACTGACAGTAGATTTTGCAAGGTTCTTTTACATTTCTCTACTATAGTCAATAGCGTGTGAGGCGCCGATAAACGCCACTCACACACGCACGCACACACACATAAATACATACATGCATCCATCTATCCATGCATGCATGCATCCATCTATAGAACACACACACACACACACACACACACACACACACACACACACACAGACACAGTCAATTCCACTTAACTGCACATCGGTTAACTGCACACTCCGGATAACTGCACGTAGTCACGCCGGTCCCGTTTTTTTTCCCAATGCTTCTAAATGGGAACAAATTTCGGATAACTGCACTTCGCTTAAAAGCACACTCCGGATAATAGCACAATAAATTTCTGCCCGTGGCACATATTCAATACAATTTTACTCCGGTTAACTGCACATTGTATAATCATGAACAGTTTTTTGCCAGTCCACTGCTGTAGAGCGTCAAATAAGCCGACAATTAAGCCGGTAAATGCGACTTTGTAAATGATTGACATTTAAAAGACGCCTTAGGTATACATGTGTATCCGCGCCCACTAGGGAGCAATAGCGTGGGGAAAATCATAGTACATTGTTCTAAACCGTTCGGGTTTGAATGATTTCAAACCAACAAATGGATGGTTGGAAAGATGGAAAATGCGCAACGGAATTCAATTTAAACGATAACACGGCGAAAAACAGGATGCAGACGACTTTGGAGCTGAACAATTTTTTTTTGTGGGAGATGACCCATCAATGTCTGACAGTAGTTTTCGAATAACAAGCGATCTATAGAATTTCTTGAAATTCGCTATAATTCCTTGATCCATTGGTTGAATAACTGAAGTTGTGTTCGGAGGAAGGAAAACAAGCTTAACATTTAAGTAAAAGTTGAAAGAGTGGATTCTATTCATTGTTTAAATTTATTCTTCACATATATTCGTGCCATGCTGATTTAAAGCTATACTATACCGTAGTTCGGTTAACTGCACACTCCGGTTAACTGTACAGTGTCGTGATATGCCTGAGGATGTGCAGTTAACCGGAGTCGACTGTACACACATCCATCCATCCATCCATCCATCCATCCATCCATCCATTCATCCATCCATCCATCCATACATACATACATACATACATACATACATACATACATACATACATACATACATACATACATACATACATACATACATACATACAGATAAAGGAAGAGCATTGGAAACAAAAATTGACGAGAAAGAAAATAAAACTAATCAAAGTCAAGTATCGGATGCTAGAAATTCTCCACTGAGAAACGATGACACGAATGATATAAACAATAATAATTCCAAATCAATCCAGGTGCGAATGAGCACTATGACATATAGTGGAATGAAGAGGAGATCAAAAACAAAATCTTTGTTGTTATCTCGAATAAAAGCAGACTATGGTCCAGAAGAGTTAAATCATGTAATACGCAGACGTGCATACAATGGAAGAGTACAGATCACAAATATTAAGATTCTTAAAAAGTGGTCAAATATGAAGGGAGAAACCTATATCGTTCGTGTGACTGTTCCGGAAAACCTGCTTACCAAAACTTTACAGCAGGGATTTTGGCCAACAATTGTATTAGCTAGAGAATGGTACGAGAGATAAATGAGTCATTGTCTTTAATTTGCATGTGGAAAAGCTTTTGTTTACTTTCTGAATTATGACTACTCTAATCATAATGACTTGGAATGCGAAGGGCATTATGACAGGAACGCCCTATCTTTGTTTATTACTTCATACGGTAGATATTGTATGAATACAAGAGCATTGGCTATATCCAGATCAACTACATTTTTTTCAAAGCATTGACAGGATTTGTACGGCTTTCTCGAGACTGGATAGCAGAATTAATGCATGTCTATGTGAAAGAAAGCGTCCCTCTGGATTTGGATGAACTGCAATTTTCTGTCGGAAATCATTACCGGTTCGTCCTATGAATAACATTGGGAACGACAGAGTTATTGCAGTTGAAATTACCCTGCGCGCTATTAAATTGTTTCTGTGTTGTGTGTTGTTTCCTTCCACAAACGCCTCTTTAGATGATTATAAAGAAATAATGGAAACTGTGGAATGTCTATATGATGAATATAATCAAAAAGGTTGTGTGATTATCTGTGGTGACTTTAGTGTGGAGCTACCCAAAAAAGGGATTCCAAAAGGCAAATATGGTAAAGGTTACATACTACAATCCTTCCTTACAAATAGGCATCTAATGTCAACATGTGATATTTTCCTTTCTGAAATACCAGGATATACACATTGCTCATCTGACGGCAAAAGCTCGTCTTTGATTAACTACATTTTGATACCCTCCTCCTAAATAGATTCAGTCCGTAGTGCTAATATTGAAGATGACCATCATGTCCATTTATCTGATCATTTACCTGCACGAGCAGAGTTTTTAGTTCGAGAGGAACTCCTGGAATGAACATTTTCCAGATATCCAGTTACAATTAACTGGCAAAAGGTTTCTTCAGAACCACAGGAGCGGTACAGAAGTGAAATCAACGAGTACCTGAACTCAGTGGAGATATTTGTAAATAGCATTTCGGATGTACAAAACACCCTTGTTACTGTCGCGACTGTTTTACGCAACACAGCTGATAAAATGCTTCCCAAAAAAACCTTCCTTCCACACTTAAAACCTTACTGGAAATTTATTAATGTGGCTGAACTACATAAAGAGATGAGAAGAAAACGATTGTTATGGATAAAAGATGAACGGCCAAGTGGGATACAATCTAAAACGTATGCAGAATACAAAAATGCGAAAAGAAATTTCAGAAAACAATTAAACAAGGCAAAAGATCAGTACGAACAAGAACAATTCAACGAGCTGGAAAAAGCTGTAGAACTGGTTGTAGGGAAATTCTACAGAATAGTAAGACTTCATAAGAAGGGACAGAGACAAGATATTTCTGAACTAAAAGTGGAAGGGGAAATAATACGGGACCCTGATTTAATTCGTGACGCGTGGTGGACTGAAATAGCAGATATTAATTTTAACGAATCGTTTGCAGCTGAAATTAGAAACACAATGAAACATATTGTGGATTCAAATTTTGATGACGGAGCTGATAAGGATATGTGTGAAACCATACTACAGAAAGATATTGAAGAGGCTGTAAGAGAGCTGAAGAAAAAAAAATCATGTGGACATGGCAACATATGTGCATAGCACTTAATGTTTGCCTGTCAATCGATTAGTTATATTTTGTGCAATGTGTACAATAGCATAATTTCCTTGGAAACGTATCCTGAGTACTACAAAATTGTAAATGTTATACCTATCTTTAAAGGCGGGGAATAGGAAAAGCTAGATATGAAGAACTATAGAGATATCTCAATCGTTCCCGTACTTCAAAAAGTTTTTGAAAAAATACTGCTGAAAAGGCTAATTTTTTTCAGCGAAAAAATTGGTTTCCGTCACCCATTACAACAAGGATTTCGAAGCGAATGCAGTGGCATCACTGCAGCCTTCATTATAAAAGAAGGAATAGCCCATTATTTAGAAGGTCAATCAAACGTTTATGCTGCATTCCTGGACAATGCAAAGGCCTTTAAATACTGTATGGCATGATGGCTTGATTTATAAGCTATTTCATCTCGGAATTAAAGGAAAACTAGGAGATTAATTAGAAATTCGTTTCGAGAAGTTAGGGCTCATGTTCTACTCAACGGGCATCATTCGAAACCATACGCTGTCAATCAAGGGGTAGATCAAGGAAGAACGCTATCGGCATGGCTATTCTTAGTCATGATAAATGACATAATATCCTTGCTGGAATCAACAAAATGTGTAATACAAGTTGGCACTCTGAGTATCCTCTGTGTTTTACTAGCAGAGGACACGTCCTTGCTATCTTCGTCATGGTCTGTGTATTTTACTTCGCAACCGCAATGACTATGCATCGAAGTGGAGACTCCGGTACAATGCTGAAAAAAGCAATATTGTCATTTTTTCGAAGAAGAAAATCAAACAAAAATCTATGTTCATGGTCGGAGATAAAATGATTCCTATAGTTTCTTCTAGAACCTATACTGGGGTTACTCCCTCCACAGATCTTTTTAATATTGCTGCGTTAAAACAAATGCTTGTGATAAAGGAAGGTCAGTATTTTATTCCATTGTTGGGACTGGCATTGGAAAGGATGAAATGAATCCAATTAACAGTGTTACAATATGGTTAAAAATAGTACTACCTGCAATGACATATGGATGCGAATTGTGGTCCAACTCGAACCAGTCACAGATATACGATCTGGAAGCATGTCAAAGAAAAGCGGCAAGAAGAATTATAGGTCTTGATCAGCGCTCTTGTACAGAAACAGCAATTAGTTGTCTTGGAATGTGGACCATTGAGGGTTATGTGGATAAAATCAAATGAGGTTTCTTAAATAAAATCTGCAGAGCTAAAGGTTCATTTATATGGAAAATTATATTCCACAGAAGAATCCTTGACTTCCTGATACATGAGAGCGAGAGCGTTGATTTTGTTAAAGATATATATCGTTTTCGTTTGAAATACCAGCTTGACGTTTTTTTCCACCTATACGTGGACACTCTATACATTGCCCCAAAATCAGCCTGGAGGAGGAATATTGAAATGGCAGTTCACTGCTGTGAAGAATCATTGTGGAGATCTAAACTTGAAACGAGACCTGAACTTTTACATTATGCAAATGTTCATACTAATCTTCAACCACTAGCAGTTTGGAAACTTGGTAAATGTTTTCCTAATAAAACTTGGACTTTCGTTAACATTGCTTATTTAACTATGTTTCCGTTGCAGCAGAGTATGAAATAACTGTAAACTCTGCAAGAGATTGACTACCAAGCATATCTTACTCTACTGCCAAGCCCTAAACGACAAGTGTAACACTATGTTTGAAAACTTAATAGATGCAATTGACATCCTAGACTCGCACTGGCTTTTATGCCAGGACAATGACACACTACTTCATATCCTTTTGGGCAAGAGAGTGGACATCTTTGATTCTATGGATGATCAATAATGGCAGGCATTCATGTGTGTGGTGGCTGATGGAATAGACACAATTTGCAGAAGAGCAAATGAACATGAAAACGATATCTCATGGTATGCTTTTTCAGCAAATTAAGGAAATGGACCCAATTCATTTATATCTAATAAATAACTCACATGTGTTCTGGGTGAGAACATGATAATCAATTTAAATCGTTTCAGTTGAATGTAAATAATTCCAATTCCTTTTTTATTGTTCTCTTTATCGGTGTTGCGTATATAACTCGTTTGGAATGAGTTCTCTCACGCATGTGTTTTGATATTACGTTATCTTTGCTTTTGTTGCTATATAGTGTACTGTAAGTAATTTAATGACAAGCTATGTTCCTAACGTTTCTGTATTTACGAAACATTAACTGAATAAAATCTCTTCTTAAGAAGAAATAAAGTCAGTCAGTCATACATACATACATACATACATACATACATACATACATACATACATACATACATACATACATACATACATACATACATACATACTGCCCTTGTATATAAACTAAGGTAAAACTAAGAATACAAGTGTTTGAGACTGGTGAAATGATTGAAGCAATCTTCCGTGATTTTTAAGAAAGCGATATATGAAGGAGACCATTCGTTGCTCATTAAGAAAAATTCAGCCAACATCGTTCTCGACTTCAATTTTCTTGGTTCACATATAAAATAATAGAGACTGAGTGTATGTATGTATGTATGTATGTATGTATGTATGTATGTATGTATGTATGTATGTATGTATGTATGTATGTATGTATGTATGTATGTATAGCATGTACGCTATGATATACTACGTGATGTATACATTTTTCATTAAAAGGAAACGAGACTTGCCAAGTTTCTTTTGAATGAAAAATGTATACAACGATTGGTATATCGTTGATACAGCGGAATACTATACATATTTATTTTTTTATATGACATACAAATACATATTTTGTTCCCTTTTGAACGGAGTTCAAGTTTACTACAGGCATCTGTGAAATGACCCGGTGAATGAACTCCTCACTTCCCAGAATGTGTCCGCTACAAAATGTAGTCTTGTAGATATTTACAAACATCCAAGCATATGGATAAGTTGATTGTTTTCTTATTTTAGTTTCTAGTTTTCTTCAGAGTGATTAAATCAATATAATACAAATAATTGAAGCATTGAATTTAACAATAAAAGTAAAGCAATACAAACATTTTGTTAGCTACGCCATTCACATGAACGCTAAGCCATTGACATACCGAGCTCATGGAATTCAATGTGTAATCTAAGCAAAGCGAAATGATCAACTAACAAGAGTTAATTAAAATATTTTAATATATTTACAGTTGACCTAAGTCATTATTTCGCTTTAGTAACAGTACAAGCTACCATAAACTCTAACTCTTTCTGTCTACGCCTATGGTCGGTTTGACTCTCTCTCTCTCTCTCTCTCTCTCTCTCTCTCTCTCTCTCTCTCTCTCTCTCTCTCTCTCTATATATATATATATATATATATATATATATATATATATATATATATATATATATATATACCTTTACCATTATTAATAAGTTTAGATATATCGTGGAATGAAACAAACAAAAGTCCTCTAAGTTCGTTATTTCATAGCTTTTAGCCCGTATCTTGCTACGATGGTAAAAATATATGAGGAGAGATAGACCTTCTGACATTTTTATATTTAATTAATAAAAATCGATTATAAAAACATTGTAAGATATTTAGGAAAAAAACAACAACAACAGTATGTGTACCACGTAACTGAGGAAATTACAGTATAATACGACATTGATTGCAACTTTGTATCATTTATAAACACCGTAGATAAATCCCAAAGATAGTGCACACGTCTCGTTACAAGGAACCATTTTATTGTAGGTTACCTGGTGTACTTTCTATTTCAAGGTTTTAAGCCAGCACAAATTCCTTTTCTCTCTAACTCCACATCCGCATTTCTGAGTGTGTATATATTGTTACGTATATTTGATTTAAATCATTTATCTTTAATTGTCAGATCCAAATTTGTCATTTTGGGTTTAAAATTCATTAATTGGGAGATTATTCTAGAAAATCTCTATGACCTTTGCTTTTCTTGTAAATAACAAGTGTTGGCCTCATTTTCTGACCTTGCTTCAGAGTGATAAACAGGCCTTAGAAATGATTGGTTGTTTTCCAAGGACATCTTTTTATTTTTAGTTCGGGGGGTGGGGGGGTGGGGTGGGGTGAGAAGTGGCAGATTCTTATCTGGATCTTTCCGTGCGTACGTGTTTAAATGATCGTACGTTTGTTCTATGACCTTCCAGAAAATCACGTGATCCCTTGTTTACGTAAAAACAGGTATTTAATTTATTGTTTGGGAGAGAACAGGTCAGTAGATGTTGGGGTTTTATAATATTAAGTTGTGTCTTCTTTTTGAGTTATTTTTAATTACAGTGTACTGGAAATTGTGTCAATTCGTTGGAGCAAGAGGAATTATTTTATTTATTTGGAAAAGAATATGTGCTTATAGATTTTCATTTGGATTATTTAAAAAACAAGAACTAAATCACGTGACATCGTCGTCCATATTGGATTACATCGTCAAGATTCGAACCGGGAACTATTAGGACATTTATTTATCAGGACTCTTGCATTAGTGGATTATTTTGTGAATTCTATATTGGATTAATTTTTGGACTTGATTCTCTAAAACTGTAAGTTTATTTATTTTCTTTATGAAAATATTTGTACTTAATAAATTGTTTGTTAAAGTTTTACAAGCTTGTTAGTTTTCACTCTTTCTGTGTTGCTGCTTATTCGAGCATAAGCTCGTAACAATATATACTTCCAAAATTCCCTAAAATATCAATCAGTTAATCAGCCAAGTAAAAGAAAGAAGAAAAAAAACTTGGATATATATATATATATATATATATATATATATATATATATATATATATATATATATATATATATATATATATATATATATATATCCAAATCCAAGTTTTTTCTTTCTTTTTCGTGGCTGATTAACTGATTAATATTTCGGGAATTTTCGAAGTATCTCCGGTGCTTTAATTGCGTATGACTTTTTATGACCTCCAATGAGTATGTGGATGGAGATTATGAAGTGGAGGATGGTGTTTAAATTAAGAATGTATATAGAATAGAGACCAATAAAAGTGGAAGTTGGTGTATACATTTGTGGAGTGTGTGTGTGTGTGTGTGTGTGTGTGTGTGTGTGTAAGCTTTAGCGGTTTATACATTTATGATCTAGATTTTGTATATTTTTCGTATCTTACAATACTAGTTACAGGAAATCTAATGAATTAATTGAAGAAATGTATACACATGTGAATATACTAGACCTTTAACCTAGAACACATTCTATGGCCGAATGTTATAGTTAACAGGCCCTTCATGTAGTGTATGATTTCCCGAGTATGGTACTGTATTTAGAATAAAACCCTTCAAAGAGTATATATTCATTCGGCTTTCAGTCTTTGAAAAAGATGGAAGAATCAAAACAAGTCTTAGTAGTAAGGAATTATAAGGGTTCTGGTTCACATGTCTATGGAAGGCTTATTTGTCCATGGAAAGGTTGTTCTTTGGCGTCGGGGTGGTGGATCTCTGGGGATTCTGGCTTACTATGTTTGCGTTTTGTACATAGGGGTTTTGGCTCACTTGTCCATGTAAAGGATACACTGCGAGGACTGTGGAGAAATACCGGTTCTGGACCACAAAAAGTGAGGGTTTTTAGGGAGTAGTAGGGAGGGCGAATCGGACAACTTTATAGAAGCGTTTATTTGGCAAACCAATGCTTCCTCCAAAGTCGTAAAAAGATTGTAATCTAATGAGGTTCGTCAGGCTGATATATTATTTCTTCCACATGATAGTGGTCGTTTGTGGTCGTATTTTCCACCTTGTGTGAACTTACCAATTATTCTTCTACTGAGATCTTTTGCGTGTTTATTTCAAACTTCAAAAATTTCTTTGGACCATTTCACGATCATTTCTTCGTCGATATCGGAGAATTGTTTCTTGTTTTCGCTGATTATACTATGTAGACTATCGGGTTGTGGTAACCAGACTTCAGTTTGTTTTCGATATGATATAATTGCTTCACTGACAATCAGCGAAATCAGCATTTTAGAATCAATCATATGCCGTAATAACACTATTGGCATCCAGTGTTTTTCAGAGATGTGTCTACCAAACCAAACATAACAACACGGATGAAGTCCTTTAGCCAATTCAAATGATATCACACGAGCGAATCCGGTTAAATCAAAATCGGGCAGTGGTCCATTAATCGCAACACGGTTCATCTCTTGTGTGGGATTCCAAATCTTTTGAAGTACTCAGAACACTCTCCATACCCGACAAAACACGCAATCATATTAACCGAATTAATACTTTTGGGGTCGTATTTTGTATTCTATAATCCACTATGGCCATTTGCAACGCAGCTTGATTCGATATCTGAGAGAAATTCTGCGCGTGTTGGTTTCCATAGATTTCTCTTTCTCGTGAAATGAGCTGCAACTGACGCAATTGTTAAACAGTTTGTTAGTAATTGTTCATCGTGTTCCGTTGAAAAACCACTAGCTAGTTTTTTCATCTCGTTGTGGAGGGCTTCAGTACGGTATAATTCGCCATTGGGTCTTACAAATTGATCGAATTTACTCTCTTCGTCTTCAAAACTGTCAAGTAACCACACTGACACCGGATCGTTTTTACTTAACTCGTAAATAAAATCAAATAAATTTCCCGTGTAATATTTAATGGTTCTATCCCGCGGAAATATTGTTACTGCAGGTGTCCACGCGTGTTCATTATGGTCAATAATTTTGATTGCAGTTCCTTTTGATTTATATTTCGATTTGTGTAATACCTCTCCTCCTGTTATCGTCATTACGGTTATTGGGAATCTTAATGATGTTTCTAATTTGGCTATATCTTGAATTGTTGCGCCGTTCTCTTTCACTGTTAATCCCCATTCGTTTATTTTTTTGTGTCTTAGATCCGTCAATTTGTTTCCACGCAACGCATTTGTAAAATGTCAATTCCAGTTAGAATTCCTAGTTTGGAATCCTAACTCACAGTGACAGTTCTCCTACTTTTCAGGATGGGGTCAAATTTGTCGCGTATAATCCAATTCTCCGTCTCTGAGATGATAATGAATTTCACTCTAAAAAAAATGTTTCTTGTCAAGATGCGAGATTGTCACTGCTTCTCTTTCGTCGTTCATGGTAGCATCAACACTACCATCAATTCGAAATGTTTACCAATAGTGAGATGCTCCATCGCGCTTGGATTCATTAAATGCATCACGGATTCTATCCAACATGCTTCTATCACTTATTAGACCCTTTGGTACATCAGTGGAGACTCTATCGAGATTGAATTTAGCATTTTTCCAAGGCGTAATTTTCGATAATATCTCGAACTTCTCCATATTATAATTAAAACAAGTATTGAAATAAGGAATTTATTATATAATGAATCCTTGCAAATGGCTTATGATAGGATCAGTAACCGCTTGTAACAAATCATGCAGAAATGAATTCTGTGGATATCATTTACATAGCGTTCGTCATGGAAGTTTTGGGCCTTTACCTTACATACGATGTGGAGTAGGTGTGCGTGGTAAGTCGCAGTTATGTCTCAATTGCAGTGGTAAGCGATACAGAGAGCTAAAGCGCTATTATGATAAACGAGTCAAGGACTCCATCAAAGATTCCGTTAAACACTCCATCAAAGATTCCGACTCTGACTCTGTCAACGACAAAATCATAAGAACACCTCAAGACTACAATGAAAGATTCTCAAGTAATAATTAAACCAAATAATTAATTAGACAAATAATATTATAGTATATAAATGAACCAAGAATTTCAACCATATCCTGTGATCATCGATTATGAAGCATCTCGTGATGGTATTGTCAGAAACCGCAGACTGAATAAATCATTCGGTTTTGATAATAATCAGGAATTTTGATGTTTAGTGCTGGAGAGAAAAATAGTACTGTCACAGAATCGTATACGAGTGTTTCCATGGGTTGATAAAAGATGGATTTGTAATCAACCACATTGATTCCAATCCTAAGAACAATTCTTCATCGAATCTATAGTCTATTACTCAGAGTGAAAACATCAAAGAAGGAGGGACTGGAAAACACTCGAAAAATGCGAACCCTATAAATCATTTAATACGGAAAATAACGAAGAAAGAAATCAATGAATGAAGCCGGAAAGTATATCGATATTTGTATACCCTCAGTATGAAAAGTAGCAGAACAAATATATCAATCAGCGATTTCCAAGAGAACCGGACATATAATTCGATTCGTTTACATCTGAATTATTATATGTAGCATTAAGGGGAATAACTCGTGTATGCTTGTATACGGTTTTTGAAACAGAGATAAGAGTTACGTATATCAATGGGATTTTTCGATGACTGAATGGCTTTTTTTGTGTGGTTCACATACTTGTAGATTACGAACACTAGTGTATTCCATACACGGTTGGGATCTCGTCCTGGGGCCCAGCGTTCGAATCTCGTGGCAGGCATTATTGTCGACGGGACCGATCAGAAGGTTTTTCTATATAATAATTGGGGGTTTAAGCCATTCGAAATTCAAATCGTGAAATCACCATACGTCACACACCGTCACACGTGCGAATATGTTTTTGCATTCAACCTGGGGTGATTTTGTTCGGGGTATGGTGGTTTCAATTTGAATGTAGAACAGCCCCGTGTGTGTATGTGCTGTGTGTCCACCTATAATCCATTGTTATATGTTGTATTGTCTTGTGCTGTCCTATTTGTACATATCATTGCAAATACCATATAATTTCATTGTAAATACCATTATGCAAATACCATATCATTTCATTGTAAATACCATTATGTAAATACTTGTATATGTATATATGTATATGTATATATCTATATATCTATATGTAAATGTGACGTCCATTTACCAAGCATACCTTATTGGAGTTCTAACTCGTTATTTGACGAGTTAGATCCCCTCTCAGAGACTATGCTTCGTGGTACCTCTTAGCCTCTCAGATGTGAATAACACCTGAGGGGTTCCAAATGGGTTTTATCATGTATAACACCTTAGAGCGAATGGAGTTCATCATATCATATCATATCATAACTTGCATAATCTCTAGGCGCAATAAGATGTGAATAATGTTTTGTTATTTCATATTAAATATATAATATATCATATAATGAATTTCGAAAATATGAAGGTCATTATTAACGAGATTTCAAATTTGAAAATCAAGGAATTCAATTGTCAGATAAATTAGATTGTGATCGGATTCTTTCTGATTTTCAAGATATTGATGATAGCGCTCGGAATAATAAATATATGTTACCGAAATCCTATTCTTTTTTAAAGAGAACTCAACACGCTGTAATGACTCACTTGCATTTTGTAACGACATCAACAAATTTATCCCGCTGTTCATTGCTGTCGAAAGGGTCAGAAGCGAATTGGGCAAACAATATGAAATCAAATGCACAATAAACTCGAAAATCAAAACAATAAGAGAAGAAATCATCAGACAAAATGAAAACCCTCCTTTGGTTACCTCAACACAGTGAAAAATCTCTGATGCCCAACCCGTTGCAGGTGAGTAATCCGCATACAATAAAGCCCCATTGACAAATAATTAAATAGACAGGTATGCGCTTACTCGCATAGAACGAATTTATATAGACAGGTAAGATAGTGTCATTTGTTTTGCATGGTGATTTATCACTACGCGGAAATAATGAACACACTGTGAAATTCAAAAATATTTTTACTTACAATTTAGATCGTATTTTATATTTATAATGGTAGGCAAAGCCCTAACAACTAAATTAGCACGCGAACAATTAGCTGCGATTAAGAAATTTATTCCGATTCATGATTCCGTTTGAAATACGCTAAAAGCAAGACAAGAATTTCAAACCACTTTTACAACGGGAATCGAACAATTATTCAAGCCAACAACCACTGCTACTAAGGATAGTGTACCAACACTTGAAAAAATAGCAAAGGAAACTGAAAAAAGACATCAGCGCTGTTACAAAACCCCATCCTGGTCCAAAAAAACCAATGAAAAAATAGTAGAGAAATTAGGTAATCGATTAATGAGGAGGGGTTAGCAGCAATTGATAAGACTGATAAAGCAGAAATTCCTGCGCTTGTTGTTACGACTTATGAAAACAAAAAAAATGTTGAAAACAGGACAACACATGTATATTAAAAATATAGAACATTGGGCTGATGTGTTTTACAAAATCAAAACTAATACAAGTCGAATTTATCAAGACAATGCATCATACATTGGATATCTCAAATGCGGTGGGTACAGTGAATGATCAATATGAAGAACTAAAAACAAAAACAAAAAATCGCAAAGATTGCAAAGACAAAAACAACCGACTTCAAAGAAAATATCTTTCTCACCTCAACGACAACCACCACCTGATGATGATAATACGCAATCATTGTATATGCCATCCGATCAAGATGAATCTAATGATGAACTTTTTAGACATTAACAAGATCAGGATTAATTAATGAGGCATCTGATATCTGCAGACGACTATTTGAAGGTGGTATCATATATATTGGTGTATATCGAGAGTTTATATATGAGCTAGAAGACGGTTATCACAGTGATTAAATCACCATATTAGACAAATGTCATTTAAATAAGATGATCATACGCTACAACCACAACAAACCAACCATGGTCTATGTAGTAAATTCACGACGTCCTGTTTATAGAGCGTACTATGTAGATGGTCTACCATTGCAGGGTTATTTGCAAGAATGGCTCCAAAAATAGCACCAATCGCAAAACAGTTATCAATGAAAGCTATTGATGTTATTCGTGATAAGGGTGTTAGCGCTGGTGCTGTTGCCGGGAAAGCATTTCCGCGGATAAAAAAACTACTAGCGTTAGTTCGGCGAAGAAGAAACCACCGATGACATCGTCATCATTGATAAAATCACTAGAGAAACTACCATCTACGGAAATTATGCCCGCGAGTATTAACAAAATAGTAAACAACGCAGTGGATCAGAATATAGCATCACGGTATGACACTCAGGAAAATATTACTGCAAATATGATAGCGGGAAGTGGTTTTAAATCGCGAGCGAGATCGCGATTTAGATCAAGAAATATATAATAATCTGTTCAAATCGGCTCCTGATACAGCGTTCAATATGGGTGCCCTAGTGCCCAAAAATGATTCTGTATGCGATTATCAATTTTATTCCTATCATGCAGTACAACCGGATCTTCGATCAAGAATCGAACTTCAGGTCCATGATACCATCAAATACTTTCTACCCTCTGAAGCGTTTATCGAAGTAGAAGGAGAACTCGTAACAAATGATGCTGCTTATAATGATGCACCATATGCAGATGACTCAAATATCCGAGTTGGTTTTGTCAATAATGGTATCATGCCGCTATTAGAAAGTGCTAGATACATGATTGATGGAAGAGAAATCGAGTGTATAGAGCGTGAGGTTGATGTTTCCACAACAATAGTGGGGTTGGCAATATATTCTGATGATTATACAAGATCAGCAGGTCCGTCTGTGATGATCTCTAAGGATCTCACTGATCACGCTGAACACATTCCGTATACTAAATTGCATACACCAAGAGCTACTGCAGTTGATCCACAACCCGATTCTCTTGAACACGAATATAGACCAGCTGGTAACTTTGATATTATAAACAGTACTAATCTTAATCACAACTTGGGGTTTGCAACACGTGTAGCAATGTTGCAAGGACAGCGTCGACAATTTTCATGAGCGATTCCACTGCATCATATTTTCGGATTTTGCAGAAATGTTAGAATAGTTATCTATGGAGCGAAGCATACAGTAGCACTCGTGCGAAAGGGTAGTGATAATGATGCAATCTGGCGTGGTGCTGGTGTTGCTGATGGTAAAGTCATTATATCAAAACTATCGTTGTGGATGCCAGTAATGACTCCATCAATCACCGCAGAAGAAAAATTACTATCATTTATGGATCATGGAGGAAAATCTTTGCAATCATGGTTAACAACAACAACAGATACCATGGATTCTAATATTGATGGTACACTTACATGGCACCTGGTATCAAAACAAGGTGTTTCAGCTCCGCGTCATATATTTATTGCGTTACAGGATAAAACGCGATTAAACTCACAATTACGCAGCCATATGATGTTTGATCAAATAGGTGTTAATGAAGTATCATTGACAATAAACGGCCAACAGGAACCATCCGAGGATATACTACTTGATTACGGAACCAACCAAATAGCACCCGCGTATCATCGTTTGTTGACATTTATGGGACGAGATAATAATGTGGATACTGGTCTGCAAATATCACAATGGGATTTAAAAAAAACGATATCCCATCTAATACTTCTCGCTGGAACATCTTGACTTAACAAGACAATCCGTAGTTGACATACACTTCAGATCTCGTGTAACTCGCCCTGTTGGTGCTGGTGGTGTTGTCACTATCCCGAATTACAGAGCAGTTGCTGTCATTCTCAGTGACAAATCAATGCTACTCGAAGGTGTTGGTGGACGAATGAGGGTAGTTGATGTACCAGTAGAAAATATGTGGACAATCAGACCAATCTGTTATTAAATAAAATGTCATATAGTCATGTTAGTGTAACGTTAGCTCCTGGTCAAATTAAAAAATTGCAGTCGGAATCAGCTAAAAAATGTGGAACTACTATATCGCTGAACATAATTAGATGGCTGATGGTCAGAATAAACTATCAATGACAACTCGTCAGATAAAACACTTCAATGATGCTATCAAAAATAAAAAAGGTGTTCAGATCACTTTCTCTGCGGCCGCAATTAAGAACATGATAAAATCAAGTGGTATATTCCCACTTTTCGCTGCGTTACCAGCGTTGATTGCGGAAGCGGCCCCAGCGGTAGCAAATGCCGCCGCCCTAGGAGCCGTTGGTACAGCGGCAGAGATGGCACTAAAGAAAGCTACCGGGCAGGGATAAAAAAAAAACAATCAGGAAATGGTCTAAGATTACCAGGAACTCCGTATTCATGGTACAGCGCAAAGGGCTTGAGGCTAGGAACAGTTACAAACAATAGTTCCCATGTTAAATTTTGATTTACTCGATGCTGATAAAAAAAAAACATTAGAGGTGTCTTATGAGAGATCGATTACCACAACAACCAAACAACGCTGAAAGCGGTATCATTAATCTCGATAACATCACCGGACCTGGAACCCACTGGGTTGCATACGCGATTGATCCACGTGTGATTGTTTATTTCGACTCATATGGGTTAGCACCGCCTAAAGAATTTATGCGTTATATAAACCGCTTAAAAGTCTTATCTGGTATTCAACGCTACCAACACAGGAAATGAATGACCCACCAATATGCGGCATAGAAGTATTAAATGTACTCAACGCTATTTCATCATCGGGGAAAACCACCCCATAAAACCGTACACAAATATACGAGTAATCGCTTTTTAGAGAGAAATTATATAAAATAACATGATTGATATTTGGGGGAAATCTTTATCAATCCTGAAAAAACCCACCACGGATAAATCTGCAACCGGTGATGTAAAAAAAATAATCGAAGATGAAATATCCGAGATGTTAAACCTTGCAAGTGTTGATCCCAATGAAATAGCTGTATTTGATGATCGTCAGGGTAAATTGAAAACTAGTAATGTTTCTCTTTATGATATTTTAGTTAAACAACGCGGTGTAACGGAAAATGATATCGCGGTATTTTCCGATCAGGGTAAACTCAATTCAGATGTCCATTTCAACTATTGTAGATAGAATTAACAATTTAGAACCACTAAAGAAACTACGCCATGAATACGACGACCATATAACTATGATCAGTTTTCTAAATTACAAAGAGGTATAATTGACAATATTGACAAAAATCTATTAGATTTTTTTGGCAATCCACCGGTGACCACACCGAAACTCACGGAAATAAAAACCACTATCGATGTTTTGACAAACCTAAGATCCTATTATGACGCTCATATCGAACAATTTACTACGTTACGTAAAACTTTAAAAACACCGATGACGCCGTCGATAAATGTTTTGGTAAAAATGCTAAACCCGAAGAAATCAAAAGAGATCTCGCTGGTATTATCACGAAACTCGATGAAATAACCGCGATTAATCGGCGAATAGAAGTTGTTCGCGAAGATATTAAAACGACCAACGATGTCATCAGGGATGATCTACCGAGGATGATAGAAAAACTTGAAAAAATAAAATTCCCTCACGAACTCAAAAATATCGAAAATAATGTGTACGCGATCCAACACGGATCATTTACGTGGACACCATCCACTAACATATTAAATATCATTGCGGCCGTCAAAGGTATTTATCGATTAACACTAGTGTCGCCGACTCAATTTAATATTTCATCAACGAGTTCATCTGAGTTCAACAATATGACATCAACGATCATCGACAAGGAAACAACTGAACGATTCACAATAATATCCACTAATAATAATTTGGCTAGGGTTTCAGTAACATGGCATGTGGAATTCGTAGCGGATTTAAGTAAACAACTGAATTAAAAATCCATAGGATTTTCAACGCTGGCGAATTTAACGCCAGGAATTTGAAATCTGTTATAATAAATAAAATGTCATCATTGGCAACGTCACAGCAATACCGCTATGATCAGGTCAGAGAATTTCAAACTAAACTCAAAACACTCACTGAGGAGTACTAAACAAAAATACAAAAGTACCGACGAAGAATCACCGCAGTTGATGTTACCGTATACACAGTATCAGGTGTAATCACCGGAGCCGGTATAATACTCTCCTCGGTGACAATATTTGCCCCGATAGCTGTTCCAATTTGTATATCAGCGACGAAACAATCGCTGAAATTATTTCAATAATAACAAAGAAATATCATCATGCATCCAGCGCAAACTGCAGGATTACGTAGTTAAGTTCCATGTTGTGTCAACCGCGTACTCCCAGTTATCCTCGATGATATCGTCCTCCCTCGATGACACATTAATATTCGAAAATGAGTTTTCCGCGATGGTACGTGTTTATGATTCCGCGATGTCAAAATTAGAAAAACAACATGAGTATAATAACAATGGCAACGCGACAAGAACTATTTCAACGAATAGCGGAAAATACTACCCCAGTGAAATCATCATGATATCAATAACCTCAACGAATCCTGAATTCAGTGTGAATTTCCCTACTGCGGTTTCAGTTAAGGAAATAGCACTAGCAAAACTACGAGTATACCATAGTTGGCCAAATATCAGATCAGTACCATTTAGTGGTCAGCAACCGAATAATTCCCTGGTGTTTGCGAGTAAGAATGAACCCGATGGTACTCCAGACCGGAACGTTGTTTCGCTACCGTCTGGGTCCTAGCAAATCGAACAAATCAATAACGAATTTCAGCGTAGAATAAAATCCATTACTGGAAAAGAATCGAAAATCGCTATAACGGTTCATGAACCAACGCTATCATCTGCCATTGAGCTAAACTCGCCCGGGTATGTCCTAGACATAAATCAAAGCTCAATAAGGACCGTGCTAGGATGGCCTGAAATCCCACCTCGATAAGAAACCGTTAATATACCACCTGAACCGAAAAAATCTGATTATGTTTCATAGTTATCGAGGTTGGATTAACGGTACAAATAGTTTAGGTCATTATGCTGAACCACTAAATCATTCTGATTTTGCTGATGGTTTTTTGAGTTAGAGGATCCATGGACGATAAGTATTAAGTAATAAAGGAATTCAACATGAACCAACAATTCACGGATATGAATTCCAGGTTTGGAAAATTGAAAAAACACTTCATAGAAGTTAGTAAAACCCCACCTAACCGAGATGAAGCCATCAAATACATGGAAGTGTGTAATAAAATTATCGCAGACATGGAATTTTTCAATTCGCGCTTTGTTCGATTTATAATAACCATAATAATCCTAAAACGAGAATATAATTTGCAAAGAAACTTAATATACGCATAGAAGATATCCTCCCCGATTTTAAGTTGCCAGGCTATAATGCACCAGAACTAAAAAAAATTTCTCAATGATGCCATCGATGATGGTTTTAAAAGGATTCACGACGCATGGAAGAAAATAGCACAACCACAAAAAACAATCCTCAAACATAATAATGACCCAGATGATGGCGGTAGGCATATCGCTCCTCAAAACGTCAATATATCCTCGGTGATTGCAGTGAATTTAGTATGTGATGTTATCGAAGGAAGTTATAAAATGAATCTCGAAAGATCAAATCAAGCTCAACAAGGATATATTGTATACTCATTTGCACCAACATCTCCTCCATGGTTTCTAATCATTGAGGATCCAACTAACCCAGTCTATATGCGATGTCATAATGATTCGTTAACGAGAATTAATTTCAAACTCACTGACCCGTCAAATAATCTAATTGATTTACGAGGTGAGGTTTTACAAAGTAGCCTGTTTGTGAAATCCTAAAGGATTTTCGTCTTAAGACTTTCATCGTATCAAGATTTTTACTCCCATAGCAGCAGAGAGGGCGCGACAATGACTTTGCATCTCCAAGGAAACTTTTTTTTTCGATTTTGGAGGAAGCCTTGGTTTGCCAAATAGACGCTTTTATAAAGTCCCCCGATTCACCCCCTCCCCCCTCTTCTGCTATGGAGGAAATTTTTTTTTTTACGATTTTGGAGGAAGCCTTGGTTTGCCAAATAAACACTTCTATAAAGTTGTCCGATTCGCCCTCCCTACTACTTAGGGAATGATCAATTAGGTGTGATTGTAATGTAGCGAAGATGTCTTTTGCCTTGCGATCTCTGGAACGTCGACGACGTTGGCCATTTCGTCGAAGTAAGTCTAACCTATCCAGAACATCTTCACAACGCTCACAACGATTATCCATTCTGTGCCGAACAAATTCTCGTGGACAACTTTATGCTGTCTTAGTAAGAATTACTAAAAATGAAACAGTTGAGACTCAGATTATAAGGTTAAAAAAATAGTACCGAATCTCAACCACAATAAAAAGCTCCAAAATGCATTATCGGCTACTCAAACAAGCGTCAGTCGCCGTAGATGAAAACCTACATCAATCTCAATAAGCCACCACCCGATTAGAAAATACTTTTCAAGGTTATAAAAAAATAGCGTCTTCGAGAAAGCCATGAAAAACATACGAGATCAGCTTGTAGCTAATGATGCCTTTGTCAGCATGAAATTATTTGATGAAGACCTGGTCGCCATCGAATCCAGAGAAAACAATCTGCTTTTGGATAAACTGTCTATGTTGGCACGGCTGTTCTTGATCCCTACAAAATGCCTCTGCTGAAGTTTCACTACCACTTCATCAAAGACAAGTATGGCGACAAGCCCAAGCTGCTCATAACCGCTACTAACTCGCTCGTGAACAAAATTCAGACGCATATTCGGATCATGAATTCTTTGACCTCAGCGATTATCCACGAGACCATCCTCTACACTGTGATGATAATAATAAGATCAAAGAAAAGTTCAAAGATGAAACGTAAAGAGTGCTCATCAGAGAATTCATCGGACTTCTTTTCAAAGTGTGCTGCATCACTATGACGCCATCATGAAAACTTAAAGGAATCAATATGTCAGTCACCGCTAAAGTAATCACCGCACACCATTTATAAACAATAACTCCATGAATATCTCATCTACTACTCGATGAGAACATTCCGATATCAGCGACACCACATAGTCAACGACGTCGTTAACAAAAGAGAATTGTGTCCCTTTGACGATAAAAAGTATTACACTGATGGAAAGCACATCTTCACTCATTAACACAAAGACATACAAAAACAACAGTGAGTCAGAACCCCAGAGATCCACCATCCCGACGACTAAAACAAAGTTTCCATGGACAAATAAGCCTTCCATAGGTAAGTAAGTCAGAACACCCAATTTTTTTCCTAATACTGAGCTTCCTTCTAGTAAGAGATTTACAGCCGTTCGGAAGTATGTTTAGTACCAGAATATGGACTTATGTTAAATCCATGCAATATCTGTTAAGAAAAGAACATTGGTAAGCAGAATGTATACAACATCAAAGAAAAGAAAAGACAATTAAAAAGAGAGACAGTGGTAGAGACACATGTTATCCTTGTTAAGAAAAGGGGCATTGGTCTCCATAGTCTTACAATCATGAGAAGCAGAAGTTAAAAAAGGAAGAAGAGCGTTCTTCAAAACAACTGAGGAAACCCATATTCATTCAAAAGGCAAGACGACAAGAAGAAAGTAAAATGAAGAACCCATCACAGTGAAATAAAGTTTAATAAAAGAAAAGAGACGAACATTTGCTTTTGAGATGTGTTATAAAATCTTCATTGTGATTATGATTCAAAGTGAATTTACAGGAAAACCGTTTCTTTTTGTCTATATTTTATTTTCGTATGGATAAGACACACACACACACACACGCACACGCACACACGCACACGCACACACACACACCTTTGAATGATAGAAAGGAATTTAAGAGTTACATTATTTGTTAACCATTGAGCGGTATATCTTTTCTAAAAGATATAGTTAGTAATGAAAAGGACCGTTGGCGTTTTCTTAATTACAAAATCGTATGGACATGACATCATCAGCTTTAACCGTCGTAATCCATGTTCACGCCCAAGTCCTACTCGTTCTGCTGTCGCTTTTGCTGCTTTGATAGTGGTAGCAGCGGCTACAGCTACTGCTGGTATCTCAGTAGCGGAGTCGGCGGGAGTCTAGAAATCTTGGCACCCGAAGGTCTCTGTCTCTTAGGCTGAGCTAACGAAATATGACACATTTGTCTCAGATACTCTAACTCCTTTAAAATATCTTGTTAGTCATTCACACTTTAAAGTTTTCCTCTTCTATTCGTAATCATCTCGTTTTTCTCCTCTTTGTTTTTGAGGTAGTTAAACAAATACTTCTGATTCTTTATATTGTTACAAACAATTATCCAATTCTACCTCTTATTCTTTCTGAAATCACCCACCAATGGTAATGATCTAGAAGGTGGTAAAAGTAGTTGTCTTCAAATTCTTGAATTGACGACAGGAAATCAGCGAAAGGTAAATTTTAAAATTACATTTTCGTTTAAGCCCCAGACTGCCATATATGACCCTAACTTTCTATGGCTGTCTGTGGATTAGATAAATCCTGTGATTCGTCCTTTTGCTCAATGAAATTCACCTTATATTAAATTTCCCTTACGCCGAATTTTCTTTTTATGATCCAGGCTTCATCGTACTATGTTAAATTCCCTTGATGGCCTCTAATGCAAATCTATGGGATAAGGTTAATGTCCCTTATGCCCCCAATATCATTATACAATCACGTAAATGTTTTCGCACAATTCAATTCAACCCATCAAAATCCTGTTACACTATCTATCCTGTAACTTAAAAACGTTGGATCTGCGTCACTGGAATTATAATTTTGTGAGTAAATTACCCAGAAAGTTCGTATGTCGTGCTCACTACTGGAGTAGAATACCACGAAAAATTCGACCGATGGCGAACAACAAATATTGGTGATGCTTTAAAATCGGAGACCTGCATGCACCGAACATGGGAATGAAATTCATAGCGGACATGAATGTACTGGAAGTCTTACTTCGTTCTGGTTTTTAAAAGTTTTCTCGTTTTATTTAAAAAAATCAGTGTAAAATCGCGCATTACATAATTTGCTTACTTACTCAACAAGGTCAAGGTCAATATTTTTCAATAAATAGAGTATCTAGATAAACTCTTCGAAAGTAAGCTGTTATTCTTGTATCCTCCTCGATCCTTTGTCTAACTTGCGATTCAATTCGCGTCGCCCTATGTCTGGCTGTAGAAATATAATCCTTGTCCATCTTTTGCCTGACTAGAGAGAGAGAGAGAGAGAGAGAGAGAGAGAGAGAGAGAGAGATTAAAGTAGTTTGTCGATAAACACTTCCTATCCTTGTGTATGATTCTATGTTTGTGTGTAGGTACGTATGTGGTGCGTGTATAAACACTCCTACCATTTGTTTTGATGTGTTACTATACAGGTCGATAAGAATTTATTTTGGCTAATAAAGGGTACGGGACACATATGCCGGACATATGTATATCAGTTTTCGTTTTCTTAAAGAATTCTATACTGTATCTTTCGAGTTTGAATCCATTATTGTTTTCATAGGAGACGATTGCATCTTATTCTATGTTAATGTAGTCATATCTGGGAATCTGTCATCTAGAACTAGAAAATCACGTTAACTTTATGAATAGTTTCACAGAAGAAAACACCCTTTTATATGCAATGCTTGTAATTTATTTAGAATTTCGTTTAGGTTCTAACTTTTCTTTTTGCAGATTGGTTTTGCTTCGACACGCAAAAGCTTTATTCAACAGATGTCGTTATATAAGTATATCCCTGTACTCCTTTCAGTGTTTCCTTCGTCTTCTTCTTAACCTACGTTTCTTCCAGCAGATGCTAGATGTCCTGAGCAAAATCCAATTAAATTCATTCATTCAAGTGAGATTACTCCGTAACTACCTTTCATTGTTAATCCCATATTTGGATTTGACTGGATGACGAGTATTAATTTTTCCTTTTGAATTAATAACAATTTCGTTTGCCAAGACACATTTGAAACATTATTTGCAAATTAAGCTAGTACATATGGACCATACCACATTACATATCAAGTGCAGAGACCAAATGCATTATTTATAGAGAACGTCTTTTACATAATTGTTTAGTTTGTCAGAATTGAATCATGTTGACCCACCTAAATAACAAGCAAAGCTAACTTCATAGCAAGTATCGATATGACAATAAGTAGTGGAATTTCCCATACTCCATCAGGGCTTATTTATCCATTTTGTTCTCCAAATTGTTTCATATTAAACGTTTGGGCTGAAATACTGTTGATCTAGAATGTGATATATTATATTAGCCAATTGTTTTTATCACTGATTATGCCCTCTGTGTGTCGATTGTTTTTGCTATTCCAGTTAAACGTATTCATCAGACACTGCTTAGATTGTAGTCTGTTTATATATATATATATATATATATATATATATATATATATATATATATATATATATATATATATATATATATATATATATATATATATACGTTGATGCATTAAATATGGGTATTAAACCTTTTAAAACCCTGAAATATTCCATTATACCGTGATAAGAATCGTGAAATTCATCTAGTCTACTTGACAGGCAGGTCGACTTGTAGTGGTACGAAGGTTTGGAACTTATAAATCTAAATTCGTCTCTTAGTTGAATCGTGCGTATTAAATGATAGAATTTCTTATGTATAACTTAGAAAGAAATTAGCTTACCTTTGTAAAATATAAGATACGAAAGCCAGCAACGTGTTACTAGTCCGTAATTTGAAGATTTAGACCATACATTACTTGTTGCTGGGTGACAAAGAATCAATGTACCAAGCGGAATAATCGCATTTTGTCAGTCATTCGAACAGTCTTAAGTTTGTAACTGATTTTATCATTCATTATTGTAAGATCTTTACTTTGCAGAACTTTTTATTTCATTTTACTGAGTTAAACAGTGTAAAATAGATAGGAAAAAATGTTGAACCGCATTTATTCATCATCAGTAGGTTTGTATTAATGCGTTATTCACATCAAGATTAACTTTACCATTTTGTTGTGTTCCACGTAATCATACGTGTGGCTTTTTTAAACCAACTGAACAAATGTGACTCAAACTTAATACCAATGGTTTTTTTAGGACATGCTCGATATTTTCTTACTCGGATTGGTCCTCTATCAGCGGTGTGGCTTCCATAGTAACCATATATCAAATATATTTGTATCCGTGAATGTTACGGCAGTTTCGATTAACTTTGCTACAAAGGCTTGTTAAGATTTCTCAGTCAATATAAAATTTGTGGTGGCTCCCAAGCAACAATGTTATTTCTTTAGCAACTGGTTCTAAATCAGATTTTAGAATACGTCTCCATAAAGAATTAGCCAATTCTAACGAGACATGATCCCGAGAGCTAAAGATGACAATCTTTCAAGACTCAAACTATCATAACAGTTTGACGGCTCCTGTCTATTTATAGTTTAGTTCATTGTAATAATCAGAAAACTGAACACCTCTAACAATCTAACTACGAGCTTAACAAAAAAAACCCACTATCCAAATGACATACGTTTCATCACTCAGAGGTTTCGGATCATGCAGACATTAATTAATGGACGAAATTATTAATGCCAGAATGTATAGGTGCCTATCATTGATTCCTGCTTGGAATTAAGATCGTTTGCTTACACGGGGAAGTAACCCCGAATGCAATCGTAGTTACACACATTGAAGTTTCTCCCCTTCTCTAGTTGGGGACTTTAAACTTACCAAATAGCTATATTTACTAAACTATTGGAGTGAGTTCGCTCTTTTTGATAGATTTTAAGAATAATAAGGGTGTATTGTTTATGTAACCTTTTCACAGTTTGTATAGTCGACTTTTCGGTCTATCGTACCTTTCTTTTATAAAGTTAGTGTAGGTAAGTTAATGTTTTCACTGTAATTAATTATTAATTAACTTATTAGTTGTTAACTATTTAATAAAGATATTTTTTGAGTTAGATTATAATTCACAGATTATTTTCTTTTTCTCCCGTTTCTTTGCATACACTAATTTACTTTCACACATTTGACACCGGTCTCACAAACTGTGCTCTGAATAGTTCTTAGCTGTTTGTTTCTTTTCTGTGTCCCCCCCCCCACCCCCAAGAAACAAAATCATCCGCATTTGCAATATTACAATAACACAATTTAATTCAGAATTCATTATACCATCATGGATATGGTGTTGTTGTTGCCACACAAGTATCATCTAGGTCAGACGTTATTTTTGACATGCTCGATTATGTTTCTTCAGGGTGTGTCCTCTATCAACGGCGTGGCTTCCATAATAACCATATTGCATACCAATTTTCAGCTTCTGACACACTCTGTTGACTATTACATTTGCCAGAAATACTTGTTAAGACACGCTCCGTCAAAATTATATCTGTAGTGGTTCTCCTAGTAACAGTGTGGCTTCTTTAGCAACTTGTTTGTATAAAGATGTTTTACTTCATCTCTATATCGGTTTAGTTTATTCTAATGAAACCTGGTAGCAATGTTTCTTTATTAAAATTGTGTCCTATTTGTCATCCTTAGCAGCAGCGTGACTTCATTCATTTGCTAGCAACCAAATGGAAAACATGTTTTTAATCTATTTTATATAATTGCTAAACGCAATTGTATCAGAATCATACAAACTCCATTAGCAATCATGTGGCTTATTTAGGAACCAGATGGCAAACGTTTTCTTTACACGTTATTTTCATTGACCAACTAATTGTGATCAAATTTGATATAGTTTCTTGTTGAATGATCTATCCAAAATGTGTTTGTGTGACTTCACTAGCAGAAGTTTGAGTTCCAATGCAGATGTGTGTAAAATCTTTATGCGATATCTTCTACAGAAAGGTTCTGTCAGTTCAATTAAACTTAGTAGGAATATTTGTAATGACAAGCCTTAGAACTATTTTGAATGGGTTGACTTACCTAGCAACAGCATTGATTTCACAGCACGCATATTGAAAATCTTATATGAACTTATGCATTACGGTGACTGAGAGTTAGAAAGATTCGAACATCCTGTGGGCTGATAATTAGCATTTTGTCTTGTGAGCGTTAGTCTATAACTAGTTCTTTATGGCTGTGTTTTTTTATTTAAAGACTAGTGATAGATGGTGCTACATAACCCCGAGGGAAGTAGGGTGTGTCTCTTGTAGCGACAGCGGAAGACAGTTACCAATACCTGATTGTGGCTTGGCTTAATGTCCTATTGGTGCCCCTCTCTGCATCAAGTAATCGTTTCATTCTAATCTGAACTGGAGAGTGTCAATCTCAGTTTCGCGTAGACAAATTTCCACCCGTGGTTTGAATTACTTCTCGATGCTAGTTTTGCGAACCGAGTCAATACTCCGTAGTCAATATTTTGATTGGCAGGCGGCATCAATGATTCAAGAGCTTGGTCAGTATCTGGTCTGCCCCACATAGCTTTGAAGTACTGCCGTTATGTGCTATACGACATTATTTACACGACTTGAAATTGGGTGACGTAATCGTAAGGGTCAACTATTGCACGCACGTTTGGATTAAGTTATTTCCCGTCACCATCACAATTGTTCTTAATAAACTTGAAATCTTCCTCTTTAAATAAATTGGATTCTGGCCAAGTCTCGGGTTATATTATGACGCGGGGGTCTCCATTCATCATTTTTTTTTTATCTCATTCTTGAAGGTCATAATTAATATGTCAGACCTCCTCGAAAGTCTCCTAGACTGCATTTGATGCATTAGCAGTAACCCCAGCAGATGCCTTGGCTGACAGCAGCCAGTACAAGATGAGGGGCGTTTATCATGTCGCATAGCTGTTGTGGCAATCCACTTACTCATCCATTTGTCGCATGTTACGTTTGCGCTTGTCATTTTTGTAAGCATCAAAATAGGTTTCAAAAGTTTTTTGGACAATATACTGCGAGTCTTTAATTGCCTCTAGACTTGTCAAGACCACCGGGACACCATCCCCGAACCTTGTGCTGGTAAGGTCTATGTTAACAAAACAGTATATGTGGACGTAGCCTCGTCAAAGAAAGGTCGGAATTTCCGCAAGACCATGACAACTGAGTAACATGTTGCGCGTACGTTGCTCATGACATGGACATCTATACCATATTAGCGTTGTAGCGAATTAGTGTAGCGCTGAACCAAGTGCAACAGGTAGGTTTTCTTGTATCCTGGCGTCTAAGGGGGTCTATGGGATTCTTTTGCCATTAGAAGATTACGTCGCCATAGACGATATTTTGGTTCTGGTTGCGTTCTATGTCATCAAAACCCGGGGTAATCAACAACTTTAGAGATTGACACTTTCCTTAATGGCGACATGTATTTATTCCCGATTCAGTTAAAATGTCTGTAAATATCACGGGTAAACTTACCACATGCCATGCTACAATTTCTGCGGGCTGGGCACAAGTAATGGCATTTGATTGTACGCCTACGGTTTGTCTGGATACCGTAACGAGGCTCAATAGGACGGTGTCTAATTTCTGCCATACGACACGGTTAGGTGGTTCATGTGTGTAGACCAACCCTGATTGATGTCACTAGACGTTACTAGTAGACAGCTTTTGTCATCCAAGGAAGCACATATCTTAAAGCTGGTCCGTCAAAATAACACGAATGACTACGGCTGGGTATCAGATTTCCTTATTTATCTCGGGCACGTGAATTATATCCTAGGTGAATTTCAGCTAGAACAGCGGTTCTCAACCTGTGGGTCGCGACCCCGTCAGGGGTCGAACAACGATTTGCCAGTGGTCGCTTACGACCATCGGAAATATACATTTTTACAGTTATGAACGAAAATAAGTTTACGGTTGGGTCGCCACAACATTTGGAATTGCATTAAAAGGGTCGCGGCACTAGAAAGGTTGAGAACCGCTGAGCTAGAAGATGCAGTTACTATAATAGGAGGTTAAATGTTTACCACACGGCTCATTTTTGTTTGTGTGAGTGATTGTACGGGAATTGGGGCAGATACAGGAAATAAATTTAAATAGTACTGGTTGACTCTGAAGAGTCATTTGAACACGTGCAGGGGTCTGTTATGAGGAAGAATCTGGAGCAGAGGGTGCCGCATTTCAGTTTACATTGGACATAAATTTACATTATAGAAAGCTCTTTAAGTCGTATACCATGATTGGCACAGTTGCGGATTTTCCAAAGAATATACTAGGAATGTCATAAAAGAATGATCAGCTTTGGGACGTCGTATACTACTTATTAGACAGGGCAGTTTTGGAGACCATTTGAATGCAATTTCTCGTCACGGTTTTATTCTGTAGTAGTTTAGTACCCTTCCCCCCACCCCGGATTGTTTGCATAGTTTGATGACTGCGACGAATAGCCTGTTCACCGTATGATTCATCAAACTTGAACTCAAAACTGGCAGGCATTAAGTGTCTGTAGAATCCACGAATTACACAGCGGATATATATATATATATATATATATATATATATATATATATATATATATATATATATATATATATATATATATATATATATATATATATATATATATATATATATACAATCAACCCCTGTAGCTGAGTGCGATGAAATGATTCTGCCCGTCTGATTGAGGAATAATAGGCCTATGTTTTGTTGATCTTCATAAAGCATTCTTGGTGTTAAACTTTCATTTACCATTTAATAGACCTTAATTTACCATTTAATATGTCGTTTGCCATTTTAAACTCAGGGTTTGTAGCGATAATGATCATATTTAATGTCACTCTGAATAGTAGTCCTGACAAAGCAGTTGTCTAATATTTTTCAGCTCGAGCTTCTGAATCTCCTTTAGACGTGTTCTGGTGACCTTGAGGGTTGTTACAGAATAAAACATGGCTAGCTGCTGAGGTTTTCTGTTTTCAGATCCACTTCTAGGTTTTATCTCTTTGCACCATGCAGACATTTATGTGGTTTTGAGCGTGGTGATGGCTCTTATCTAATTCTCCAAGTTAAAGATTTAACTTTTTTTTGGGAAAATCATGTATGCATGTTTTCTTAACCAACATTGTATTTATGTTTGAACCTTGACTATTCTAATATTTTCTTTAAAGAAGTCAGTTGATAGTTTGCATACTTCTGAGTGATTGTAAAACATTGCTTCTCAAGCAGTTTTAGCAAAAGAAAAAAAAAATGGTTTTGAACATTCATTGTAATTGTTTTATATTATATTCTTTTATACTATTGTTCATTGCACGGCAAATAAAATCTCACATTTATAGAAAATGGTGATAAAGATTTAAACTGCAATTTTTTCTTGCTTTTATATCAAGTCAACTGCATGGTGCGTTTTTCGTTACGTATTATTTATGTAAATAACAGTTAATAACCAAATTAAGTAACATATAATATCATATAAGACAAAGTCAATCAATAACCCGGTAGATGAATATTTTATATTACTTTAATTGAGTTTAGATGATAAATAAATGAAGGAAGGATGGAATCTATCTGTGAATGTATTGCAATCCCATGAATTTTTTTTCATGGGAGAGTTTGAGCTCTACTGTTTTGAGATACATAAGAAAACCTCTTTTTTAAAATTATAAATGTTTAAAACCATTTGAGCTGTAGTTATTCTGATTTTCGAATGACAGTTAAATAGTTTTTGGTTTCTTCTAATTAACAATAAACCAACTTGCGATATTTCTTCCACTTCATAATGCACGCCAAATATCAATCGGTCGATGTTTTCCCTTTTCCATGCAGGATATATATCAATCGCAAATGTAGCATAAATCTTCCATATTAAATACAGAAGAAAAATAAATGGCTGGCGAATACTGACCTTAACCTAGCGCACATACAACAATTGTATCCACAAAAACATTTTTGCTAGTTTAAAAAAAATCAATTTGTTCAAGTTTTTAACATAAGCAATACCATTTTTCTTTCGTTTTGAAGCATACGTTGTGTCTGCCTTCACCTACAACGTTTACTTTTCACTTTGCATGTGAATTTATTTAAAGAAGTATTTTTTCTTATAAACGTATCTTGCAGATAATCCTGGTTACGTGGTTACATTCTAACCAATGGAAATCCCCTTTACCTTTACTAGCTAAGTATGTACACCTATCTGTTTTCTACATACTGCATTTATTCGCTCTTGCAACGGAACTACAGGATATTGTGTCATCCGATTTTGTACATACAATTTTTCGGCTCATATAACAAATACTAATTATCTAGTTCATTTAACAGACATAAAATTACAAGAATAGCCGTTCCAATACCATACATACAACTGCCTGTAATCACTGTTCTGGAAATACTCAAGTGCCATCTTCGTAAAAGAAGGTTCAGTTAATACAAGCAATATCTTGCTAGTAATCAAAGCCTTGGTCATAATAATACCAAAACATACAAAATTTAGCGTCAAAAATACTAGCGAGTCAGCCAATGAGATGCAAAATCACCTGTGTGGATCCCTACGTTTGAAACTGCCATAGACCTTGAAGATCTAAGCTCATATTTCAATTTTGATCACAATCAGATCAGAAGTATTAAGAAGTATAAACCTAGCCGATGACATACAAGATCATTTCATAGATATGCATCATCATCAATCTCTTGATCTAGTGTGGTCGTTGAGGCACTTGTCTCCATCTTGTGCCAATGCCCGTGTCTCCGCAAAACTTTTCCTGGTCGTTTCTGTGATGTTGTCAGTCTACCTTTTTATCCGTCTACCTCTCCTTCTGCCACCCTGAACACTGCCTTGCAGTACTGTTGTGGATAGATTGTTGGCTCTAGTGACATGGCCACACCATTTCAGCTTTCTCTTTTTGACAGCGGTGAGGAGGTCTTCATAATGGTCTACTTTGTGACTGATGGTGTGACTCACTTCTTCATTTGTGATGTGGTCCATGTTAGATATGCCAAGGATGGTTATGTAGCATCTCATTTCAAGTGCCTGGATTCTCCTTTGTAATTCTGCTGTCAGGGTCCAGGTCTCACATGAATACAGAAAGACTGAAATGACTAGTGCTCTCAATAGTCTGATTTTAGTTTTCAGACATATATTCTTGTCTCTCCAGATGGGTCTTCGCTTTGACATAGCTGTCATTGTTTGTGCTGCTCGTAACAAAATTTCTGCTCTTGATCCCTCTTCGGTGATTTTGAAACCAAGATATTTGAACTGGCCCACTGTTTACAGTTCCTGTCCTCTGACTTTAATCTTGGTTGAGATTTGTTTGCCACTGTTTGTCACCAGCTTTGTCTTCTCGGCGCTTATCTCCATGTCAAATCTGGAAGATGTTTCATCCATGTTCTTCACTAAGGTGTCAAGCTAATCTTCACTGCCTGCCAGCTCATCAATGTCATCTGCAAAGCGTAGGTTGGCGATGTTACGCCCTCCAATGCTGACCGTCACACATTGGTTTTCCAGGGCTTCGCTCATGATGCGCTCTAAGCAGATCTTGAAAAGCGTGGGTGACAGTAGACAGCCTTGACGCACTCCAACTGTTGTCATGAACCAGTCCCCCACAGAACCTTGAGCAATTATTGCACTGGTAGCCTTGGCGTGCAGCTGCTTGATGGTATTGGTCAACTTTTGACCCATATTGTACTTTTTCATTGTGGCCCGCAATGCCTCATGCCACACTCTGTCGAAACCGTTTTTTAAATCTATGAACACATGATAGATGTCTTGTTCATGTTGTGAGTACTTTTCACACAGAACCCTAAGATTAAATATTTGTTCTGTTGTGCTTCTTCCACTCCGGAACCCTGACTGTTCTTAAGCGATTATTTCTTCTAAATATAAATATATAAATAGAAATATAAAACATAGATACGCATGGATATTGCTAAATAATGACAGTTCAAGTACTTGCCGATATAAGTATAAATTCCAAATTTGATCGAAATCGGATCAGAAATACATTATCCAGAAAAGGATAACAACCTCAGTAGATCCGGTTAGTAGATATCACCCATTACCGAGTCTATGTAATATCTTATGATGCAAGCACATATTCCAGATGTTTAAATATCCAATTCAGAAATGTGAACTTCAGAGTGGAAGCAAGCAGCTGCACGATAATATCGACGTTATACGTAGGTAACGCTCATGATCTATTTCTTCCGAATTTTGATTTTATAAACATATTTTACAAATAGGACTGAAATTGAATCAGAAATATGCAAGATGTTGCTGACGAAATTGATTTCGTGTTAGAGAATTTATTGCTTTTACACAAATGGAAAGAAAAACATGACATTTGTTACAAAGTAATGATACACCAAAGTGATGACATACCTTACAATGGAGGGTAAAAACTGTTGTTATAGACAAACAGATGACCTGAATTAAAATTTAATACATAAGAAGAATTTTGCTTTTCGGGAAGTTTGGCTTATGATCTAGTTATTAAGCCTATATAACGCAAAATATATTTGTTTGTTTACGATAACTATACTTTGTTCGCCATGCCAGATAACACGATTCTCACGGTAATTCGTTTGCCAAATAAGGCTTGTTATACCATATTTGTATAATCTACGAGATGTTATTTTAATTCAAGCCATACTCATTAATGTCTGTTTACATTTTCAAGAGTGCAATATCCTTATATGGCATACACAATAAAACGAGGCTGAAACGGAAGAAGTTCTTAGGTGGTTTAATAATATCAGACGATCCTTCAGAAAGTGTCTGCGGGTTTTTCCATGACCAAGTTAAGAAATCATGGAATTAAATAATAAGACTATTTAATTTCCAGGTACATCTACATACTTTCTGACAATATGTTGAAAAAGCACCGGATGTGAATCACACACAGCCGCTCCATTTATACATATTCAACCTCATTTTATTACCACGTGATAAAGGCGTATTAATATTAGTATTGAAGTGACGTTGTGTGCAGTGCTTTACAAAGAGAAAATGTTAAAATTAAGCTTTCACAAAAAAAGTTAATAAGGGAGTGGAGCTGTGCATAAGTACCAAAGGGAAGACTTTTCTATATAATAAATAATATTAATGATGCCATAGACTATCACTGCTGGCTGAATCAGATATAATGATATGAAACCCATACAGCTTTCTGGTAGCATGACTGATGCCGATAATTCATGTCTTTATCGAGCAAAATGACTCTTTATGTGTGAAACATATCGTAGAAACATAGAAATTTTTCTGCACGAATCTACAAATAACAAAATTGAAATACAACATTAAATATATGCAAAAACAATGTAAAATGAAAAATAAAGTGGAATATTCGCTTCATTAATAAAATACTATCGTGTGTGTGTGTGTGTGTGTGTGTGTGTGCGTGCGTGTGAAAATTGGAGGAAAAAAAACTAATTTTGTCTGCTACATGTCAAGTATGGGATCTGTAAGGAAATACGTAATTTATTTGTGCAGAATCTGTGCTGTTGACTAATTACGTTTACATTATAGCATAATGGAGTGTGTTTATTTTAATTATGGAACTGAAGGGCTCTCTATTGAAATTTGCAAGTTCTGCCATGTGCTCTTCGTGGTTAAGATCAGTTTTAACTAGATACAGCTGTTATACTACGCATAATTAACAATAAAATGAAGCTTTCGTTTACAAAACCTAGGTGGATGATTTGATTAATAAGAAGCTTGAACGACAAAATTGTGCATAAAGATCATTAATGGATCATTTTAAAAGTTATGAAAAATAAACACTCTTCTAACATAATGACTCATATGTGATACTTGTACTGACGTATCCATTTCGATGAAAGAGTTTCAATGGTTAAAGCACTATGCATTAAGCTAAGAATATTCAGTTGTTAAAAAAATAAGTTTTTATTTAAGTTACTTTTCAAGAAGTGACAGGTATCGCTTAAAAGCATGCTTGATACAGACTTTCGGACTATTTTTTTTTTTTTACTAAAGAATTCATTGAGTACCTGCTATACAAAATAAGTTCGTATGGGTTTAGTCATGCGTTTATCCCAGCATAAAGGTTTAACATTTCTGCTTTAAATCTGTACCCTGAATAGTATGTGTCATCCATAAAATTTAAGGCTGAGAAAAGCTTTAATTACTAACTTCAGCTGTCAGTAAAGCCAATACATAGGGATAATAATATACAATATGGTTTTAGAACACTTTATTTAAAACAGCTATATGCCCTACCGTATATCTTAATGTATGAACATCTAACCTATCCTTGAAGGATATTATCAAACTTTAAGCTGCTAGTAGTATTGATATTTTGAAACCTAAGTAATAGTGTTTAAGTTACTTAAAATTGAAATACAGCCTAAGAATGCAAACATCGTGTACACTACATCAACAATGTGTCTGTGTCTGCGCGTGAGACAGAGCGTGCGTGCTTGCGTGTAATATTTCATCATTTATGTATGCAAGGCTTTTAAACCTTGAAATACTGATCTTAAAATAACTTTCTCTTAGTTTTAAATGGAAACATGCATTTAGAATATACAATTATGATGTATAAAAAAGGAGTGTCAATATGAATTTATATCTTCATACATATAAATCCTTAATATATATATTAACTGCGCAAGACTGCATGTAAAATAAAATTTAAGTTCCGGCATCTCAAACAATGTGTCTGTCTGTATGTATATACGTTTTTTCAATGTACATCATAATTTTGTTTATTATTAAATACATGTACATTAAATTCAATGTACATCATAATTTTGTTTATTATTAAATACATGTACATTAAATTCAGAATCCGCTCCTATCCTTTTTCTTGTCAAGCTATTTGCTCTGTAGCACCTTTTCTCAAGGATTAAATCCAGTTGCTAGTCGGTGCATACTAGTAACAAAATAAGGATAAAAGCAAAATAAGAAAGCTAATGAATGATAGTGTAAGATGTTTAAATTAATGGAGATTAAGAAACTAGGAATAATACTCTTACTATTAAAACAGTTGTGGGTATAAAAGATAGACTGCGCAAACTGCAGATTTGAAGAAATATATGTTTATTGGTTCCGGGCAGAGAAGGCATGTTCAAGTTCTGGTTTAACCAAACATTTAAAGATAGATTCGGATATTTGTTTGCTTGTGTTTTTAAAATATATTTTTGAAATATACAATGGTCCCGGTAGAGGTTGCAACTAAAGTATTTCATACTATCTATTGCTGCAATAATTCCCAATTTATGTATCAAATTTGGTGTCTTAATATGACATGCATTATATATTGTTAATAATCAATGGTTTTACTCTTAGTAACACAAAAGAGTGAAAACCATCCAATTTTGTAAATAATTAATTTCTCTACGATATAAAGTGATATTTAAAACGAACTTACAATATTGTGAATTAAATCCCAGATAGTCCCAAAAGTTCTATTACAATCCAGAATTAGAGTTTCAAATGAATTACAGTAGTGATCTCAATGAATTCCAATTTTGAATGTGTTGATTGATTTACCAAGAACCTGGGATGTGGTAACGTGTTAATTGTTTTGATGTATCACCGAGATGTTATATAAACTGTCTGTGAATTAATTAACAATAATCCCAAAATAGTCATTATAGCCCCATAAACTAATAATGAGCACTGAAATTCTAGTCAATAATTTAAATAAATAAGTAACTCCTTCTAATTTAAAAACTAAGCACAACAATAATACTGATTTCACTCGGTTGTTAGCCTATGAATGAGTAATCTTGACTTGAAGTAAACATCTGCATATACCCATCCACTTAACCTAGGTGGCAAATATCTTTGTTTGAAAATACGCTGCCATCTTAATAGAAAAAATTTGATACATAAGTAAATATTTCTACAATTTAGAATTATATTAATATTTAACCTTCAATAATATGTATTTATTAGCTATGCATTGTGGTGTTTACACAAAAAATGGCACTAGTCAAGTAGGACCTTAAAAAGCTTAAAAACACAAATGTCACGTTGTAGAATTAACAACTTTTCAACATGTGTATGTTAGACCCCGAGGCTATAATTTCGCGCCGTCAAAATGTAGTAAGGTGTCCATTCAGTTAATTGGCATAGCCATAAACTAGTGACTCGAGCATTATTTTTGCCAAAGCCATTGTTCACAGGTAAGTGTAGAATTTTTGTTCGGAACAAAGGAAGATCAAAGAGGGTCCTAATGCAGCCTGACAGACCTTGTCTAATCATTATATGAGCCAGCATCCAATCGGAATTGAGCAAGGCGTGGCCAAACATTAGAATAGCAAGTTTAAATCTCTTATCTTGAGAACCAAAATGTCAGTAAGCTAAAACCATCTTGCTGTGGAAGTAAGGGAAATACACTACTCCTACGCCATTCGATATTGGCGGGAAACTTGTATATTCCGGGAATTACAAGGAGCTTCAGTACAAGTCAGTTACTATTTGCTCGATTATTATCAAATATTACTACAAAAAGTATTTTAATTATTGCAATATGTATACTTTAGTACGTATAATTAGCATTTGTAGTTTGATTCATTCGTAGTGTTTGATATACATGCATATTTTGAGATATGAGCAATGTTTTGTAAAGAACTAATATTGTAATTCGCTATTGGGTTAAGTCGTAGTAACCTCAAGCATTGATTCATTTGATTTTATAGATTTGCGAATTTTGAGTTGAATTATAAACTTTGCATACTGGTTGCAGTGTGCAACATAAGTTATAGCGATTTGCCTATTTGTGTATACTTTGTAGGAGTATCATGTGTAAGGATATATCAGCGCATGGCTATGTGCATATCTATGTACACTTTGTAGAAGTGCAATGTACAGAAATGCGTCTGATTATATGATATTGTTCTGTACAATAAGATTGAGAACCTATCTATCTATCTTTCTATATATATATATATATATATATATATATATATATATATATATATATATATATATATATACCGTGTACACTTAGCAGGGAGAATTTGTATTTCGATGGGCACGAATGCGTGACCAAATATGCTATGTGAATGTCCTTGTATGTATACTTTAGGAGCTTTTAGGACCAGAGGGAATTACCGCAGTGCAGTTTGTCCGAGTCTCTTGGAGACAAAAGAGAAGGAAAAACGGAGGAAGAAGTCAGAAAGAAGAACGGAGGGAGACAAAGGAAAAGAGAAGGAATAATCATATAGATGTGTAGAACTCAGGACAGGAGGAAAATTTCACACACTAATTCAAAGGATGAAATAGGCCGTCACTTGGTCGAGTGATAGGGTTTTAGTTCAATTTAATTTGAGAGATGACTGTTATTAAATTATATTAAATTGTTGTTTTTTGAATTTCACATTTTGTGTATTCATTAATTTAATTGTCGTCACTGCTGACTGGGGGCTCAGAGCTTTGCATCTCCCTATCACTACTTCAATTTCCGACAAAACGAGCCAGGGTGGGTCTTGTGTATTAATTTAAATAAATGGGGAGCACCCCACCTCCAAACTGAATAAGAACAAAATTCACAATAAAACTAGAATTGGGTGTATATTGTAAGTCTTGCCATATATATTGAATTGGGTGTCTTGTAAGTCATGCCATATATATCGAATTGCGTGTCTATTGTAAGTCATGCCATACATATGAAATTGTGGGTGTCTTGTAAGTCCTGCAGTATATCGAATTGAATGCCTGTTGTAAATCATGACACATATATCGAATTTGATGTTTTGTCTAGAAGTGGGTGTCCGTTGTAAGTCATGCCATAATTATCGAATTGGGTGTATGTTGTAACTCATGTCATATATATCGTCTTGTAAGTGTTACATATATCTGATTGTTGTTGTTGTATGGTGTAACGCCATTTTTCAACACACGATAGGCTATGCATTTCGGTTTGTATTAATAGTTGAGGAAGAACCCGGGAAAACCCCCAGAAAAAACAACCAACCCACGAGAAGCGACTGGCAAGCTTTCTCACATCCCCACATTGGTCGAATCTGATACTCGTACCCACGCAGAGGTGAGATGGCAGTGATCCGTAACGGTGGGCGCTTTAGAAGACTCGTTTACTCGGTGCTCTATTTCTAACTGAATATATATTTAATTTAATCGTTTGTTTGTCAGTTTAAAAAAAAATAATAAAAATTATATTACTCGCCATTATTTCACTTGAGATGATATTGTTCAGAAAATCAGATGACCGGAATTATTCTTTCGTGAGCGACTAATGTTGACCTAGATCCTGACCTTGATTCTAAATCAGTAGCAGCTACAACAAAAAGTTATATTTTTATTTTAAAATGACTGTTTGTTGTCAAAGGCCATGACAGGACTACCTTACATAAGAAGTAAATAACTGTTTTATTTTATCCTTTAAAAAATTAAATTGGTTCTCGTCAAGATCATGTTAGGACTCCGTGTGTGTGTGTGTGTGTGTGTGTGTGTGTGTGTGTGTGTGTGTGTGATTATGATTTTTAATTTAGCTTTAACAAAGTCACATTATCCTGACACCAGGATGACCAGTCCTAACACTAACCTCTTAATGCTGAACGTCAAGTGAGACAGCTGTTAGTATCATTTGTGTAAATCTTTGGTATGACTCGACCGGGGATAGAACCCACGATCTCCCGCTTCCGCGGCGGAAGCTCTTACCAATAGGCCACTGGAGCGGTTGTTAGGACCATGTGATGTAAATAAAGCATGTGACCCTTATGTCAAAAACCAGGGTTTTTCGTATTTGCGATGATTTTAATTTTAATAAGATATGTTTAGAGAAATGTTCTCAGTTTTGAGCTTTTTACGTTTGATATCAAGTTCTTCTGTTGTAGCAAGTTTATGGAGGTATATCAGATCAGTTGGATTTTAAAATATTAATTCGTTTTTCTGTAAATATTTGATGTGCTCATACAAAAATCTTGGACATCGACAGATCATCAAACTTTTATTCAGATTTCCAACATGGGAATGTTAAATCTTCTAATTCAACAAGGAACCATATATAAACCGTACAGACTACAGCATGCGTCATCGTCCTCCATCCTGGAGTTTCCAACAGAACTCTAACTTGAATATATCAACACATTTAGTTACTAGGACTTTTGTAATTTAATTCTGTGATTATTCTTGGATTATTTTTGGAATTTATTTTTAAAACTGTAAGCTCTTTTTTCAGTTTTACAATCTATTTTCCAAGGATATAAATTATTTATTACATTTGACAAAAGCTTGTTGTTTTCACTCTTTCTTTGGTACCGTTTAATAGCGCTTAAACTCGTAACATAAGTCATTATATATATATATATATATATATATATATATATATATATATATATATATATATATATATCAAAGTGAGGGTCTGTTGTAAGTCATGCCATTTTAAATTGAGTGTGTTTGGAAGGCATGCAGTTTTGACTAAATCATCGAAATTCAACATAAAAACACACTCTCCAACTATGTCACCAAGTGGTAGGTGACATTAAAGCAGTTTAGTATGTTGTTGAATTGATTCAGTAAGTTTGATACAGCTATACGTTCAAAAAGTTTCACATAAAATACATGTGAGTGAAATTGCTCTGTAGTTTTCTGTGTCGCTTTTTAACCTTTTAGCAAATAATTAGCAATCGCTTGCTTTGGTGGAATCTATAATATCATGGCCTGAAGTGGATGAATTTGGGTAGAGAATCTTAAGAGTTGGGTCTGTTCGCATATCTGAGTTACTAAAGTATTGATGGACGTATTGAGTTATGGTTAGCTGCTTTGGGGATCCATATTTGCTAGCAGTTTAAATCTGGCATTTAGGGACTATTGTGACTGTTGTTGAAAACTATGTAACTGAAAATAAACAAGTTTCACAAAACCTAAATAATTCAATTATCAAGTTTATCAACTAAAACTGAAAGAAGCTTGTTTCGTAAAACCTAAATAATTTCATTATCAAGTTTATCAATTAAAACTGAAACAAGCAAGTTTCGTAAAACCTAAATAATTTCATTATCAATTTAATCAATTAAACTATAAAAGATGCTTGCAGTGTTATGAGATGACTCCAAAATAATCCTAGAATAGGATCTATTAAGGTCCAAAATAATTATGAATAGGATCTATTAAAGTCCAAAATAATCCTAGAATAGGATGTATTAAAGTTCAGATGAATGAGAAGTTCCGTATAAATTTCAGAACCAGAAATGTAGTAGTTCGAGCGAAACAAAACGATGGCAAAATGGTGTTGTCCAAAAGTCCTTAAAGAGTTCACAATAGTTCCAAAATAATATTATTCGTTTAGCACTTGATATTTCACTGAATACTCCAAACATTTTCCAACTCAGATAATATCGAAGCACAGCATACAATACGTCTGCAGACTTTGATGTAAAGTAAGGAACACAAGAAATGATGAAATCTGATTGATCATTTCTGTACTTATACACAACTTCTAGAATTTATTACAACTATATGTCGCAAGATACCCCATGTGACAGATCTTACTACTCAATCTAATATCTCAAAATACCTATGCATGTGACCTAACTCATCCAACAGGAATTAATTTAATTCTTAAAAGATAACATCTGATATATCTGTCGAATGGGGAAAATGGCATAATCTTGTAGACATATTTAGTAATTATTATATTATTAATAACTTACGTTCCTTAACATCTTTAAAAAAAGACCATATGCACGTACACCAAGCCCATCTATAGATAATTACTCCAATTTTCAGTCTAAAATAAGCATTAAAAATATACAAAATCATGAACCAGACGTTACAAAGAATATATATGCATAACATCAGTGGCGTGTTTTTGTCTTTCGACTGCTTGAAACTGTTCAGAAGTAACATAATAGATTGTTCTGTATTGTCAAACAACAAACTAATTAGGTAAGTATTATTACGATATATAGTGTTAATACAGGTGCAACATCATTATGTACACAACAGAATACCTCGACAAATGAATGACTTCCAGGATGTCAGTTTTTCGAAGTATAGATTAAGTCAAACAATACTGAAAACGTCAATTGTTCGTAATTGTGCCAAACATATATTCTCAGTATCACGGGATATAGAACATAGTTTGTTTATTAAAACATTTCTAAGATCACAGTACATTTTTCTCATTCAAATGTAATTTGTAAGCTTACGTCCTTTGAAGAACTAAATTCCTCTAGTTTCGTTTCCGATCCTAATTCTGTCCTCGTGGGATCTCTGAGAACTGAGCGAATACATGTAACTTTTTATGGAAGGCAGGAACGTATCTTTGAATAGCTTGTTAAAAAAACGACTTATTATAAAATAGGTGTTAGCATGGGGTACAAATCTATATTGATTACTGACGTAATAAAAGTCGCGGCAGCACCCCTACAGCACCAAGACTAATGCCCTCGTACAAAGGTTGGGAACGAAAGCAACTAAAAAAAATAATAGATGTATATATCCAAAAGTATTTGTACAAACGTTTACGATCAAGTCAATATCAAAGTTTCGAAGAATTAGTCAATAGCGACTGGATGTAACCCATAAAAGTGACCGCTGTTTCATCTGATGTGTAGTTTTGTGTATAAATGACGCTCACAGACCGTGTTGAGTGTGGCATGTCACAAAAAAGATCGGACTGTCATCAATAACAATAGTTGATGTACTCAGGTAATCGCAAATTTGAATGCCATCTGATTGTGATAGACTCGTGGCATTACTAAAACTTCCATTATTCGAAAAACACATCACAATATGCGATTTTCCTTTCACAGGAACGTGATGTTTTGGTGCAACATTGCGAAGATAATAACCATTTCGAAGATTTTCTTGTATCTCAAGTGTACACCTTCGTGCTGCTTTCCATATGTTGGTACTTTGGTCAACATCTTCTGACGTGTAAACAGAAAACCTCTGCTCAGTATGACTGGAACCTACCCCTGGGTATGGAGACCCGTTTAGATCATCTTGTATGTTTGGAGGTAGGAAACGTCTAAGATCTACAAGAATTTCAATGCATATATCTATGTTGCGTGCCCTGTTTACATTTCCAAATATCAAACGTACAAATGCAAAAGACATTGCTGCTATAACAGCTCCTGAAAGTTTCACTTCGTTCTGTTTACACATTTGGATAACTTGTCTTGTTTCAACTGAATTCAATGTGAAATTTTGTATTAATGATTTTAGTCTTTTGCCGGACAATGACAATATTTCATTAGCAAATCGAAAGTTGTACTCATTTAGGACTGTGTCGTTTCTTTCTGATCCCAATGCTGATCCTGGATTTGACTTTATGGATGTCTTTTCTTTCGGCAAATTTTCCCCTATTGCGCTTAACAGGCAATCTATGGGTGGATATAACGGATGTGAATATATTGGTCCAATATCCTCAAGCCTCTGGGCGGAGCGCAAGTATTGAATAAAATCGGCCATAAACCACTTAAAGTAAGTGGTATCGGAAATAGCGTGATGTGCAGATAGAAGAAAAATATACTGATAATTGAGCTGTATTTTTGCTGCAGTAGGCGTTCCAGTCTTGCCACAAGTTTCCTTCACCGATATCAACCTACATCGCCATAGAGGACCATTTTCAACGTCAAAACTCAAAGACCCCTATTCTGACATAAGGTACCGCCAGTTTGTAGAATTTTCGTGTCTGAAATCTATTAAAATTGGTTTCATTTCCAGGAAATTATACATACACGGGTTGACTTGATCTTGTACAATGCGCATACGAAATAATGGATGCTTTCTTGCGATACAAAACATAGCTGTCCTCACGTGGTCATCAGTCAACGGTTCGCATGTTGAGATGTGGAGGGCTGCAGAGGCAACATCCATTCCTGCAAGGAAATTGCGATGATAAGACAACTCTAAGGATCCAAGAGCACGTGTCAGGTGTGGGTTTGGATTTAGAGGATCATTATTGAAAGAATTTGTTTCTTGATTTTTGGATTTCATTATTGTCTTCATCTTTTCAGCAATTAATCATAATTATTTTATTTTTATGTTATTGCCTCGTCATTAGTAAGTAAAGAAACCATTTGATTGATAACTGAGCATGCTACACTTCATAATTTTCAAATTCTATTTATGCAAAACGTTTCTTTTCAATCCAAAATTGTGTTATGTCAGCAAGTCTTTTTCATGACTCCACTCTCAACTCCTCTTAAATCAGTATTTCACTAGAGTCAAAATAGAATAGTATATATGTTGATAGTGCTACCTACTCTTGATTCTTTCCAAAGTTCATTGTTTCAATATGTTATAGTGTTTATGTTGGTGGCGCTTTCTCAGTGACTTTACATTGACGAACTGATGTGATTCCTGCCTTCACCATTAGTTTTTTTCCTTTTCACGTCATCTAATTTCTTTTCATAACGCACAATAACAGGTTCTGAACTCATTCTGAAAATGTAAATTACAAGATTTGGAGTTATTTTGTGATTCAGTTGGAGCAAATTGGGATTGTTAGCAACAAACTATAATGTAAACGTCATGACAATTGTGAATATTGTAATTATAAAGAAATATACCTGGTACGGTTGTTATTGCACAAACAGTTGCAAAACTTTATCACCAAGTTAAAGTCTTAAAAAGACGTATGTTACAAATACATAAATAAAAGAAATCAAAGGAAGATATATTAGGCAGTAAATTACACGTACAGCTAATAGATTCAAACACAAAAGAAGATCATGCAAGTTGTGAAATGCAATAGAAATAGCGCAGAAGACACGGTTGTAAAAAAGATATACATTGAGCGACGCTAAAGTGGTGAATACAAAACTATACGATCCAATTAAATATTTCGTTGCCTTTGGCCATTTCCGATTTGCAAGATGCTAAAATTAGAAATGAAATTTAAAATTTTGTTTGAAATGAAATTCTTAATCATATTTTTTAGAAACATCGGCTATGAACAATATAATTTTGGTCAATATTTTGGTCCAAACATTATAAAACATGCATGGGAAACACGTAAACAGTGGTATTAATTTTCAGCTCATCTTTCACTGCATATGTGAAGTTTTTATTTAAAAATGCCCATATAATTCCATTGCACAATCTATAAGTATCAACATGTTTTTCGTGGTTTAGTTTCGAGGGTCTCGCTATCCCTATTGGGTAATAGTTCTGACTAGTTTTTCATCATACGTATTTTATCTAATTTTAATTCGCGGACATCTTTCAAATTTACCGTGCACTAATTACAATAGTTTCCGCCGCAAGAATTTGTTGTAGAACTCTTTGAATAGCATTTGCTGGATGACATTTCGGATCAATTCCTAAGGCCAGATTCAAAGAGAGTATAGAAACGCTCGCAGTCTTTATTTAAATGTAAAACTGTGTTTTCAAGTAATTGACAAATATTGTAAGAGATAGACATTCTACTTACCAATTTTATATTGATGTGCATGATAAATGTAAACTCAACATGTTAAATATTACACATGTTTTAATAATTATCAAGTGTAAAACTGTGGTGAGTTTGTTTTTATGTCTTTTAAACACCTTTTGTGTCATTAATTTGGTCATGAGGTATGACATGGTTCTAAAATTATTCAACATGGCTAGTAAAGACTGCATTGTTTTGGCAACATTTAACGCATCATTTCGATAAAATAACATATAGAACAGCGTGTGAATCACCGTAAGGGTGTAAAGGACTCGAAAAAGTAGTATTATACATTCGTTTTCGTGGAATAGTAATACACTGATCGCGTCATTCCTGCAGTGCCTGAATTTAAACGGTTATCTAAAATGAACATATTGCATTTTTGTGCTGCACTGGCTCTAAGTTCACCTGAGCAAAATATTCATATTTAACGTATACATTGTTGGTTATTTTTGTCCCAAAAAATAATAATGTTATACTAATAAATCAGTCTGGGTTGTTGCAGTTATCAAGTTTTCTTGATTGATGCACCTAACATGTAGACATTGATTACACGTTTCGGCCATAAAGGTAATAATGCACTCTGATTACCGAGCGTGATTGTGTGCATAAAAATATCGTGCGCAAACGGTATAGTCGTGTGGATGCACATACAATCAGAAAAGATGTTTCAAAGGCAAAACGTACTGTTATCATTGAATACCACAAGTAGAGTGTGCATGTATTCAGCCTGTATCTATGCAGTGCACCAGATAGAAGGAGAGCAGTTTGGAATGATTACGTGCTATTAACAGGAAAGGTTTCAATCCCACATGAAAACAAATGGTATGAAAAATGTTATCAATATTAAATTGTATAATGACAACATTCTGAAAGAAACCACCCTGTCACATGCAGTACGTATTCCTCACCCCTCTTCATTCACGCAGTAAAATAATAATGTATGAAATCGATTCATTTTGGTAATGTATTTCCGAGGTCTTGATTGTACATGAGGCATTGATTGCACAACATTTGCGTAATATTTTATCGAAAGATAGATGATTTTGCTATTATTATCATACCTTTGTAATTGTACTGTATTTGCCAACAGGGCTGTGTTTGTTTATCAGACATGAAAATGCATTTTTTAAAAATGGATTTATTGTAGGTATGCTCAGTACACCTCGTTGACGGAAGACTTTCAACAGAGAATCCTGAACCAGCCCACAATTTAGGATTTGAGAAGGATGTTATACCTGTCCAGTGGCTACCTTTAAGGCATCCTCTCCCTTTAATCAAACATTTATGAAAATTTGGATGCAAAATAGGAAACATCAGGTGATTTTTATTGCAAGTTATAGTTCTTTAGAAGATGTTGATGTACATGTAACGATCTTAGGTACAACATGTGTACAGACATATCCAGTAATTTGTCATCAGATTTAGTGAATAATGTACACACTGTATAAATCATTAGACATTAATGACCTTATAGTTTCATTTTCGTAAGAAGCTTTAGTTTATTAAATGGACCTTCTAGAAAGTGGTGGGTTCGCCCCTCTGCTGCTCGTCCAAACACGAGATGATTTTTATCTGTCGAGTAGAGTCACTTGAAAAAGATAAGTTGCATAAGGCACAAATGAACACGAAAATATATTTCGTACGCCGAAGTATATGAATTTCGTAAACTAAACCGAATCAGATATCATGACGTTTTAGCTAGATGCATATACCTATTCAATATTGATGGTGTAGCCCATAGCTTGCCAGGGAAAGTACATACACTTCGTTGATTGAGTCGACGTGAAAGAAAGTTGATCAACCACCACATGCACTTGATTCTTCTGGGTAAATTAACGTGGCGAGTGTATACATTGATTTACCCAGAATCAAGTGCCTCTGTCAGCCACACTTGGAATCACATCACAATTATTATTTCCAGTTCAGTACGAATGTAGTTCTAGTCTATTTTTAGAACATTTTCTCCTCTCTCATTTTAGTGGTGATAAAAGAATTATATTGATGCATTTTTGGTAGGGATTTAAAGGTAATTGTTTGTTCTTGAGAATATGAGCCGAGAGAGTGGTTGTCTGTGTGTATTTTGGCGACAGTGCACATGGAGTAATAAGGCCTTCGTGATGATCCGGAAGTGAAATATGTTTTCTGTGTACATGCTGTTCTGTTTACAGTGCAGCCGCTCAAAAAAAAATGCCGGTGAACCACTGAGAAGAACTTCACCGTGAAGTCATCTTTGGATGTATTTTAGATTAACATATGATTTGTATTGATTGTTACACAGTTGAAAGGTCAGTACTGAGAAATATATGTAGAGAACATATAGTAAAATTAAGTGTGGTGTATGTCTACTTGGTTAGCAAAAATAGGGCCTGTATGATTATACCAACAAGGTTGCTTTTATTGCCACTAAATCTATCTTTAGATGCGTGGGATCAGTGATAGAATGAGACAAAGGTTTGATGTGTCCATAAATCAAGCGGCGCACAATCAGGTTCAGTCATCACGACCTCGCTCTCCTTATAATATTACCTAATTATCCATGGCCCACCTGACCTGGATGCTAAAGAAGCGGGTTTCAATGTGCATGTACCGGGTTCAAATATGTTGTCCCAGGTCTGCAAATGTCAAAGAGTCTCAAACTCGAAAATATGTGTGAATGCGTATGCAAAATTAACTAATCTCTCAAGTGCCGAAGTCGTCTTTAAACGTCAAGAAGGAATTCACAAACACAATTGCATGGTTTAAATTACAATATTCACATCGTTGCCGTAAGCAGCAAACCTGCTTCCTATATACCTTTCGGCTCTTCCCAAAACTTAAGCAAAAATAGTTGTATTAGCATCCATGAAAAATAAATGGGGTTCCAGCTTTGCGTCGACCAGATTTCAAACTATATATATATTTTTTTTAAATTGCAACTTCACAAGATTGTTTCTGGGTCGGCATGTGGTATGCACTTATTCTTTTCAAACTGGTGAACAGTCGCTGAAACTCTGCCTACTTAGGTTATGAACAACTGAGACGAGCCTTCTTGAAAGTGCCCTTACTAAACAGCGTAATGTATTGCTCACTGGGCATTTAATAATTTCTTCTGTTAAATTATGTCTTTATCCTTTTTATACTTCTTAGTCAACGCTGTGCTTGTCAATCTTTCATAAATAGGTGAAGCGGGACACGTACGTTGTGGTCGTTTGTACAAAACAGAAAAGAACAAAACTTTTATTACTAAAAAAAGAGATCTCAGGCCACACATGGGTGGCATATGATAATATCACTACTGCTACAATAGTATAAGGCGATTTCACTATCATACGGAGATGCAAATCACATAATAGCCAATATTTACAATCATATTAAGACTATACCTTCGGACGTAATATTAGAACCTTCCGGTACATACGTCTAACATTTGGGTACATACGTCTAATCTTTTGGTAGAGCACATTGTCTCTCATGGGGTGTACAAACGTTGTAAGAGAGAACAATATCATTCTGAGTTATCGTACATTTTATCTTCCATAGATAGCACAAAGAATATGATAATGTTTTCATTATTACCGTAACAAATTGGCAAGATTTTGGTGAATTTTATATCTCACCAAAGGATGTTTTTCTTTAACAGAAAAGTTTTAGAAACACATCCCTTTTTTGTGTAATGTGGAATAATTAAACAATTCGTGCCAGATGAATGTTTTCACAATAATTACATTTTTATTCCTCAAACGGAGTATTATCCGTTAGATTATCGCCAATCGTAAATCTATATCATCTTTTCGTGTACCAAATATTCAGATCTTTGTCTCTGTAAAATAAATACTTGATTTGCATTGATTTGAGTATTCATCATACACATTCAAATTATGTATGAAAGATTTTTCGTCAGAGCCTACACTAATATTATCATAGATGTAAAGTAGTTAAAACATTCGAAGGAAGATTTAAAGACATGGAGTGATCCGAAAAATGTACATGTACACTAGTACACTCTTTTTCTAACATGATTACATACCGTATTTCCCAGCGTAACCCAGACTCATTCTTGTAACGGCGTTAAGCTTTATACGTAAAAATCATTGTGGCGTGAAGATAATATATTTTCCAAGCATTTTCACCTTCAGGGTTTATTTAACAAAGTAGCCAATTGATTGCTGAGCAAAGAGCAGGTATAGCATCAGCCAAAAATTGGATGTCTTATACGTCATGACTTGCAAGCCTGTTGCACTCAATATATTTACAAAACTGTTGATTTTGGAAAGAGAATGAATAACCACACATGCCACATCTGTAACAAACTCTATTCAAGTCTCACCAGATGCACTTATTGTATAAAAACCGGGATGGGTTAAGTTAGCAAGCAGACATAAAGAGAAATGTATTTCTTATTGTATGTATTTATTTACTTATTTCTTTCTTTCTTTCATTCTTTTTTCTTTCTTTCTTTCTTTCTTTCTTTCTTTCTTTCTTTCTTTCTTTCTTTCTTTCTTTCTTTCTTTCTTTCTTTATTATTATTATTATTATTATTATTATTATTATTATTGGAGTTATCATATTTTTCCCGTTAAGGAGAGTTTTCTTATTCTTGATTCTTCTTCTTCTTCTTCTTCTTCTCTCTCTCTCTCTCTCTCTCTCTCTCTCTCTCTCTCTCTCTCTCTATATATATATATATATATATATATATATATATATATATATATATATATATATATATATATATATATATACTAGAGAGTAACAGATGCGGAAACAGGAACAAAGACATACAAGCACACAGAGATATATACTGGAGATTTGGAGTGTGTGTATGTTTATTATAACTATAATTCACATTCCCAACTGATTCTGGGTTTTAACGTGTAGATAAAATACATAATTGCTAGTTAAGTTAAATATCAGCCATGCTAGAAATTACATTGTTTTGTATTTTGTAACCTTTAGGAAGAGTCAAAAATATAAATTATATAATATACCACGGACAAAGACAGCATGTAAACTATCTAAGTATATATCATGAAACTCGTCTGTCATCATTAAGCGTACTTTGGCCTGAAAACAGTTTATGATTATCGAAGCTATTTCCCTGAAGTACTGCTTTAAGTCTAACATAACATTGTCCCTTTTTAGAAGTCCAACGCTCCATTGGAAATAATAATGCATACCGACACTTGTTTGTAACAACAGTATATATGTGATAAAAGGGTGGTGTATAAAGGAACAAAGTTACTTACCGTACTCTAGCAATGCACGCATTAGGTATTATAGAAAGCTCCGGGAAAGAATACGAACCGGATTTAGCAATGTGGATTGTTTGCAATGTGATAAAGCACAAGGCACACAAGCCTAACAGGAGACGAGATTCACGCGATTAGACGACACTTGAATTATACAAGATACCTGTGTACATGGCGATAAGATATTTACTTTCGTCATACTTCGACTCTCCGGTTACCGCTATGGAGTAAATTATACCTTTTGTAAGTTGTTCAGTATAATAGGGCATAAAGCGAGAACAACGACCATCGACGCCTGCTATCATTTTTCCAAATTTAATTTAGTCTGATTAATAAAATAGTTAAAATATCATCGTCCTCATTCTTTTGTCAGACATAGTTTCATTTGATATTTATGAATATCACATAACGAACTGAATTACATAGCAAACATTTTATATTAGCAGTATCCAAACTCACTTTGTAATTCATTGCGCTTTCCCGAGGCTTTAGGTGGAAGTACAAAACTTTCGACGTAATTATCAACACTTAATTCTGGAAGATTATCTCACACTAGCAGACCGGTTTGTATACACTTCTTTGGTTGACCCCTCTTCCATCTTCTACGTAATGATATTTGGCTTGAACTTTGGATACTATCAAATATAAACCAGTATACCTTTGATGCATGCATTGTGTACATACCTAAACCGTAGAGTGATACTTGACTTACAAGTTGTGTGTGTGTACGCATGCGTCCGATCTTGAGGTGGGTGTGGAGTGAGATAGAGTGAGAGAGTAGTTTTTAAAATATGACCATATATATTTGAATGAATAGCAAAAATTTATATACCTTTACAAACTAACTTGAAACTTATTATTATTTTCTTTAGTAAACATACAAACACAAGAACTCGTCCTCATATTCCCTAAACTCTGCCTGTGTAAACATACAGACAAAAGAAACTCGTCCTCGTAGTCCCAAAACACTGCCCGTGTAAACATACAAACACACGAAGGTCGTTCTCGTAGTCCCTAAACTCTGCCTGTGTAAACATACAGACACAAGAAGCTCGGCATCTTAGTCCCTAAACTCTGCTTATGTAAACATACAGACACAAGAAGCTCGGCATCTTAGTCCCTAAACTCTGCTTATGTAAACATACAGATACAAGAGCCCATCATCGTAGTCCCTAAACTCTGAATGTGTAAACATACAGTCACAAGAAGATCATACTCGTAGGCCGTAAACTTTACCTATGTAAACATACAGCCACAAGAAGCTCATACTCGTAGCCCCTAAACTCTATACAGCCACAAGAAGCTCATACAAGCTTCAGTACAGGTCAATTACTTTTTGCTCGATTGTTATAAAATATTGCTACAAAAATTATTTTAATTATTGCAGTATGTATACTTTAGTACGTATAATTACCATTTGTAATTTGATTCATTCGTAGTGTTTGATATACATGCATATTTTGATATATGAGCAATGTTTTGTAAAGAATTAATATTGTAATTGGCTATTGGGTTAAGTCGTAGTAACCTCAAGCATTGATTCATTTGATTTTATAGATTTGCAAATTTTGAGTTATATATATATTGTTACGTCTATTGGATTTAAATTATTTATTTTTGAATGTTAAATCCAAATATGTCATTCAATGGTTTAATGTTCATTAATTGGGAGATTTTTCTGGAAAATTCACTCTGAGCTAGACTCTAGCTGTAAACACATGTTGACCTTGGCTTGTTGATCTAATTCCTGACCCTGCTTTAACCACTGTCAACAAGCTTCTAAAACTATTGGTTAATTTCAAGGACAACTTTTTATTTTTAGTTCTTGGGGGTAGGAAATATCTAGATCTTTCTTTGAGTACGTGATTTAGTGTAGGCAGCCTCTTTCTGTGACCTTCCATGAACTTCCATAAAACCACGCGATCACTTGTTTACTTAAGAAAAACAGTTATATAAATTGTTGTTTGGGATATAACAGTTCAGTAGATGTTGGGCTTTTATGATGTTAAGTTGTGTTTTCTGTTTGAGTTATAATTTTAATTACCTTGTACTGAACATTGTGTCAATTCATTGAAGCAAGTGGATTTATTTATTTATTTCGAGGAGAAAACCTGTGTTCGTAATTTCATTTGGATGATTATAAAACAAGAACTGCATCACGTGACATTGTCAGCCATTTTCTATTATATCGTCAAGATTCGAACCTGGAATTATTAGAACATTTATTTATCGGGACTCTTGCAATTCCATTAGTGGATTATTTTTGTGAATTCTATATTGGATTAATGTTGGATGTAATTCTCTAAAACTGTAAGTTTATTTATTTTATGAAAATAATTGTACTTAATAAATTTATTGTTCAAGTTATACAAGCTTGATAGTTTTCACTCTTTCTGTGTTGCTGCTTATTCGAGCCTAAGCACGTAACATAGATATTGGGATCTCGTCTTGGGATTTAAATAAACTGGAATTTAAATTTGAATTTCACCTAGTTTTTGAAAATTTTAAATCTTTAGTGAGACTGACACGCTTGTATTAAAATGACATCTAAGGTAGAAATATTTCTTTCTAATCCTACCCAGGAGCAATTAGATCTTTTCAAAAAAGATGAGTTGATTCAACTTGCTAGAAAATATGATCATTCTGAAGTGAAGGCTTCTTTAACGAAACAAGATATCAAACAAATTTTGGTTCAATATTTGGTAGAACAGGATATGTTGGAACAAAGTGCTTTAATTTCGGTCAGTAAGTCTGCATCAGACTCTGACAGGCTGAGCCGTGAAAATTGTTTTAATCTTGACCCTTACTTTGCTTTGTACATTTGCTCTGTTTCTTACGTGCTCTCGTAATTGTCTGTGATTCCCTTTTGGGCCTGTACTATTTCAAACTTTATCATGGACTGAAGTTAAGATATCGTGTACTGATCTGATTGAGGTTATTTTATGCTGCTGCAAGAAATTTTGAGTAGATACGTACGCGTGAATACAGTCTGATCGATATTAATTCACTAGCCCCACCAGAGATGCCGATAAATATCGATATAGCGTTGACAATAATTATGATTGGTGCACATACAATTGTTATTGCTGTGATTAAATTAAACCAAAGACCAACAGCCGTTACCGCAGGAAGTCTGTAAATAGCATCTACGACCAACATCATCCTTTATATTTTGTGATTAGCTCGGTTAAGTTGGCAATTTCATCTTGGAGCTGATGTTCTGCTTCGATTAATTTTTAACAAAGGTAAGACTGATGATAAGTCATATTCTTGTATTATTAACAGAATCGTCTATTTTAATTGTACGACAGCCATACATTATCCGGTTTCATCATCAAGCGTAGACGCGATACACACACGCACTTTTCTCGCCATTTACCCTTTTCTACTTGTGTAATTGTCATAAAATTATTGAAAACCTCTACCTCTGAAACACTTTAATCTTCGGTTTTATGTGCGTTTTGGTCGTTTGTCAAACTTCACACTTCACAACACACCGATTAAACAAGAACCTTTCACATCTAACGATCGTCTTTGCTGAATAAGTGTTATCCGCACATATGCGTTCTTGTTTCTTTTTCTCAGCTGAGTGAATGTTGGTTGAAAATATTCGAAGGTCAAGGTAGTAAATTTATATGCGAAATCATGTGAGGGTTTGGTGATCTCACTTTGACGCAGATATTCCTCAACAAGTGGAGCAGAATTGTTACAAATGTTTATATCCGCTGATAATTGATCCAACAACCCTTCACCATGGCCAGACTCCATCACTTATATACAATAGAAATCTAATCTTAACCACAAACACCTTAGACGGTTAAGTACTCGTCTGGATAAACGATGAGTGTTTAGAACTGAATTTCATCTCCGGCTGCTAATAATGCCGAGAATGCAACTGTGTAAAAGTGTAAAACATCATTGTCACGCCCTATTGTTCGTGATATTAGTGCCACAAAATCAAGATCACGATACCACTTTTCATTTCAGCATTCTCATTTGACCATTTGCACCAGAACTGAAAAAACGTCAGTCCTTTGCTAAGATTACCTCGTCAGATTTGTATCCTTCTGTGATTAATATTCCTTGAATTTGACACCACACAATTATTACACCTGGTAATGCGAGCACCTAAGTGAACTGCGGACTCAAGTACTGTTTCATTCCACTATTGGCTGGATCAACATAGTCGTTGATAAGCGTGACCGACACGCCAGTCTCTGATTCATCCACTGTCAGTGAACAAAACCAGATTCTTTACTGCCAAGTTAGCTTGCAAGTCAACAATAACATCTTGAATTTCTGTATTAGACGTTTAATATTTACCACTTTGATCTTCAAAATTTACAAGCCTACCTGGATCAGCACCATCAACAACATGATTTGTAAACTCAGACAAATCCGCTTTTGGTGGCAAATCTTCTCAGATATACATCAACACAGTGTCGTCCAACTATTTAACTTCTGTAAATCTTAATATACGTTTATAATATTAACCATGCTTTAATGTGAAATCAGTGCCTGCGTTGTCTGTGAACGCTCCAGTGCACTCAGCGCTTTAATTAGAAGATGTGGGCATATGGGTTCGTCGAACTGGGTCTAAATTGGTATAGTCGAATACAACAGTGGTTGTTCGCTATAGATGTCATTCGTGATAAGGGTGTTAGTGCTGTTGGTGATGTTGCCCGGAAAGCATTTGCCGCGGATAAAAAGAAACTACTAGCGTTAGTTCGGCGATGAAAGAAACCACCGATGACTTTGTGATCAGTGATAAAATCACTAGAGAAACTACCATCTACAGAAATTATGCCCGCGAGTATTAGCAAAATAATAAACAACGCAGTATATCAGAATATAGCATCACCGTATGACACTCAATGAAATATTACTGCAAATAAGATAACGGGAAGTGGTTTGAAATCGCGAGCGAGATCGCGATTTAGATCAAGAAATATATAATAATATATTCCAATCGGCTCCTGATGCAGCGTTCGATATGGATGCCCCAGTGCCCAAAATGATTCTGTACGCGATTATCAATTCTATTCCTATCATGCAGTAAAACCGGATCTTCGATCAAGAATCGAACTTCATGTCCATGATACCAGCAAATACTTTCTACCCTCTGAAGCTTTAATCGAAGTAGAAGGAGAACTCGTAACAAATGATACTGCTCATAATGATCCAAATATCCGAGTTGGTTTTGTCAATAATGGTAACATGGCGCTAATCGAAAGTGCTAGATACATGATTGATGGTAGAGAAATCGAGTCTATAGAGCGTGAGGTTGATGTTGCGACAACAATAGTGGGGTTGTCAAGATATTCTGACGATTATAAAAGATCTCGCTGGAACATCTTGACTTAACAAGACAATCCGTAGTTGACATACACTTCAGAGCTCGTGTAAATCGCCCTGTTGGTGCTGGTGGTGTTGTCACTATCCCGAATTACAGAGCAGTTGATGTCATTCTCAGTGACAAATCAATGCTACTCGAATGTGTTGGTGGACGAATGAGGGTAGTTGATGCACCAGTAGAAAATATGTAGACAATTAGATCAATCTGTTATTAAATAAATGGTCATATAGTCATGTTAGTGTTACGTTAACTCCTAGTCAAATTAAAAAATTGCAATCGGAATCAGCTAAAAAATGTGGAACAACGATATCGCTGAAACACAATCAGATGTCTGGTGGTCAGAATAAACTATAACTGACAACTCGTCAGATAAAACACTTCAATGATGATATCAAAGATAAAAAAGGTGTTCAGATCACTCTCTCTCTGCGTCCGCAATTAAGAACATGATAAAATCAAGTGGTATATTCCCACTTTTCGCTGCGTTACCAGCATTGATTGCGGCAACGGCCCCAGCGGTAGCAAAAGCCGCCGCGCTAGGAGCCATTGGTACAGCGACAGGGATGGAACAAAAGAAAGCTACCGGGCAGGGATACAAAAGAAAGAAACGATCAGGAAAGGGTCTAAGATTACCAGGAACTCCGTATTCATGGTACAGCGGAAAGGGCCTGATATCAATTACCACAACAACCAAACAACGCTGAAACCGGTATCATTCATCTCGATAGCAGCACCGGACCTGGAACCCACTGGCTTGCATACGGGATTGATCCGCGTGTGATTGTTTATTTCGATTGATATGGGTTAGCACCGAATAAAGAATTTATGCGTTATATAAACCGCTTAAAAACTCCTATCTGGTATTCAACGCTACCAACACAGGAAATGAATGACCCACCAATATGCGGCATAGGAGTATTAAATGTACTCAACGCTATTTCAACATCGGGAAAACCACCCCATAAAACCGTACACGAATATACGAGTAATCGCTTTTTAGAGAGAAATTATATAAATAACATGATTGATATTTGGGGGAGATCTTTATTAAGATTAAAATAACCACCACGGAAATATCTGCAACCGGTGATGTAAAAAAAAATAATCGAAGATGAAATATCCGAGATGTTAAACCTCGCAAGTGTTGATCCCAATGAAATAGTTGTATTTCAAGATCGTCAGGGTAAATTGAAAACTATTAATGTTTTCTTTGATGATATCTTAGTTAAACAACGCGGTGTAACGGAAAATGATATCGCGGTATTTTCCGATTAGGGTAAACTCAATCCAGATGTTCTCATTTCAACTATTGTGGATAGAATTAACAATTTATTTAGAACCATTAAAAGAAACTACGCCATGAATACGACGAGCATATAACAAAACTAGATCAGTTTTCTAAATTATAACGAAGTATAATTGACAATATTGACAAACCTCTATTAGATTTCTTTGGAAATCCACCGGTGACCACACCGAAACTCACGGAGATAAAAACCACTATCGATGTTTTGACAAAACTACGATCCTTTTATGACGCTCATATCGAACAAGTTACTACGTTACATAAAAACTTTAAAAACACCGATGACGCTGTCGATAAATGTTTTGGTAAAAATGCTAAACCGGAAGAAATCAAAAGAGATCTCGCTGGTATTATCACGAAACTCGATGAAATAACCGCGATTAATCGGCGAATAAAGTTGTTCGCGAAGATATTAAAACGACCAACGATGTCATCAGGGATGATCTGCCGAGGATGATAGGAACACTTGAAAAAATAAAATCCCTCACGAACACAAAAATATCGTAAATAATGTGTACGCGATCCAACACGGATCATTTACGTGGACACCATCCACTAACATATCACCGCGGCCGTCAAAGGTATTTATCGATTAACACTAGTGTCGCCGACTCAATTTAATATTTCATCAACGAGTTTATCTTGGGTCAACAATATGATATCAACGATCATCGACAAGGAAACAACTGAACGATTCACAATAATATCCACTGATAATAATTTGGCTAGGGTTTCAGTAACATGGTATGTGGAATTCGTAGCGGATTTAGGTAAACAACTGAATTAAAAATCCATAGGATTTTCAACGCTGGCGAATTTAACGCCAGGAATTTGAAATCTGTTATAATAAATAAAATTTCATCTTTGGCAACGTCACAGCAATATCGCTATGATCAGGTCAGAGAATTTCAAACTAAACTCAAAACACTCACTGAGGAGTTCCAAACAAAAATAAAAAAATACCGACGAGGAATCACCGCAGTTGATGTTACCGTGTACTCGGTATCAGGTGTAATCACCGGAGCCGATATAATACTCTCCTCGGTGACAATGATTGCCCCGATAGCTGTTCCAATTTGTACATCAGAGACGACAACAATCACTGGAATTATTTCAATAATAACAAAAAAATAAATAAACTACAATCATTCAGCCAGCGAAAACTGCAGGATTACGTAGTTAAATTCCATTTTGTTTCAACCGCGTACTCCCAATTATCCTCGATGATATCGTCCTCCCTCGATGACACATTAATATTCGATAATGAGTTTTCCGCGATGGTACGCGTTTATTATTCCGCGATGTCAAAATTAGAAAAACAACATGAATATAATAACAATGGCAACATCACAAGAACTACTTCAACGAATAGCGGAAAATACCACCCCAGTAAAAACCAGCATGATATCAATAACCTCAACGAATCCTGAATTCAGTGTGAATTTCCCTACTGCGGTTTCAGTTAAGGAAATAGCACTAGCAAAACTACGAGTATATCATTGTTGGCCAAATATCAGATCAGTACCATTCGGTGGTCAGCAACCGAATAATTCCCTGTATTTGCGAGTAAGAATAAACCCGATGGAACTCCAGACTAGAATGTTGGTTTCGCTACAATCTGGGTCCTACCAAATCGAACAAATCAAGAACGAATTTCAGCGGAGAATAAAATCCATTACTGGAAAAGAATCGAAAATCGCTATAACGGTTCATGAACCAACACTATCATCTGCCACTGAGATAAACTCGCCCGGGTATGTCGTAGACATCTATCAAAGCTCAATAAGGACCGTGCTAGGATGGCCTGAAATCCCACCTCGATTAAAAAAACCGTTAAAATACATCCTGAACCGAAAAAAATCTGATTATATTTCAACGAAGGAAGATTATCATAGTTCTCGTGGTTGGATTAACGGTACATTCACAAATAGTTTAGGTTATTATGCTGAACCACTAAATCATTCTGATTTTGCTCGTTTTTTTGAGTTAGAATGATCCAGGGACGATAAATATTATGTAATAATGGAATTCAACATGAACAAACAATTCAAGAATATGAATTCCAGGTTTGAAAAATTGAAAAATAACTTCATAGAAGAAGTTAGTAAAACCCCACCTAACCGAGATGAAGCCATCAAATACATGGAGGTGTGTAATAAAATTATAGCAAACAATTCGCGATTTGTTCGATTTATATTAGATCATAATAATCCTAAAACGAGAACAGAATTTGCAAAGAAACTTAATATACGCATAGAAGATATTCTACCCGATTTTAAGTTGCCAGGCTATATTGCACCAGAACTAAAAAAATTCTCTCAATGATGCCATCGATGGTGGTTTTAAAAGGATTCACGACGCATGGAAGAAAATAGCACAACCACAAACAACAATCCTCAAACATAATAATGACCCAGATGGTGGTGGTAGGCATATCGCTCCTCAAAACGTCAATATCTCCTCGGTGATTGCAGTGAATTTAGAATGTGATGTTATCGAAGGAAGTTATCAAATAAATCTCGAAAGATCAAATCAAGCTCAACAAGGATATATTTTATACTCATTTGCACAACATCTCCTCCAGGGTTTCTAATCATTGAAGATCCAACTAATTCAGTCCATATGCGATGTCATAATGATTCGTTAAAGAGAATTAATTTCAAACTTACTGAACAGTCCAATAATCTAATTGATTTAAGAGGTGAGGTTTTACAAAATAGCCTGTTTGTGAAATCCTAAAAGGATTTTCCTAAAAGGATTTTCGTCTTAAGACTTTCATCGTTAAAAGATTTTTACTTCCATAGCAGCAGAGAGGGCGCGACAACAACTTTGCGTCTCGAAGGAAACTTTTTTTCGATTTTGGAGGAAGCCTTGGTTTGCCAAATAGACGCTTCGATAAAGTTGCCCGATTCGCCCCCCCCCCCCTTCTGCTATGGAGGTAAAAAATCTTTTAACGATTTTGGAGGAAGCTTTGGTTTGCCAAATAAACGCTTCTACAAGGTTGTCCGATTCGCCCTCCCTACTACTTAGGGAATGATCAATTAGGTATGATTGTAATGTAGCGAAGATGTCTTTTGCTTTGCGATCTCTGGAACGTCGACGACGTTGGCTATTTCGTCGAAGTAAGTATAACCTATCCAGAACATTTTCGCAACGCTCACAACGATTATCCATTCTGTGCCGAACAAATTCTCGTGGACAACTTGATGCTGTTTAAGTGACAATTACTAAAAATGAAGCAGTTCAGACTCAGATTATAAGGTTAAAACAAATAGTACCGAATCTCAATCACAAAATGCATTATCGGCTACTCAAACAAGGGTCAGTCGCCGTGGATGAAAACCTACATCAATCTCAATAAGCCACCACCCGCTTAGAAAATACTTTTTCAAGGTTATAAAAAATAGCGTCTTCGAAAATGCCATGAAAAACATACGAGATAAGATTGTAGCTAATGATGCCTTTGTCAGCATGAAAATATTTGATGAAGACCTGGTCGCCATCGGATCCAGAGAAAACAATCTGCTTTTGGATAAACTGTCTATGTTTGCACGGCTTGATCCCTACAAAATGCCTCTGCTGAAGTTTCACTACCACTTCATCAAAGACAAGTATGGCGATAAGCCAAAGCTGCTCATAACCGCTACTAACTCGCTCGTGAACAAAATTCAGACGCATATTCGGATCTGTATCAACGTCATGAACACTGTGATGATAATAATAAGATCAAAGAAAAGTTACAAGATGAAACGTAAAGAGTGCTCATCAGAGAATTCATCGGACTTCGTTTCAAAGTGTGCTGCATCACGATGACGCCATCATGAAAACTTAAAGGAATCAACGTGTCAGTCACCGCTAAAGTAATCACCGCACACCATTTATACACAATAACTCCATGAACATCTCATCTACTACTCGATGAGAACATTCCGATCTCAGCGACACCACATAGTCAACGACGTCACTAACAAAAGAGAAGTGTGTCCCTTTGACGATAAAAAGTATTACACTGATGGAAAGCACATCTTCACTCATTAACACAAAGACATACAAAAACAACAGTGAGTCAGAACCCCAGAGATCCACCATCCCGACGACTAAAACAAAGTTTCCATGGACAAATAAGCCTTTCATAGGTAAGTAAGTCAGAACACCCAATATTTTTCCTAATACAGAACTTCCTTCTAATCAGAGATTTACAGCCGTTCGGAAGTATGTTTAGTACCAGAATATGGACTTATGTTAAATGCATGCACTATCTGTTAAGAAAAGAACATTGGGATGCATAATGTATACAACATCAAAGAAAAGAAAAGACAATTAAAAAGAGAGACAATGGTAGAGACACATGTTATCCTTGTTAAGAAAAGGGGCATTGGTTTCCATAGTCTTACAATCAAGAGAAGCAGAAGTTAAAAAAGTAAGAAGAGCATTCTTCAAAACAACTGAGGAAACCCATATTCATCCAAAAGGCAAGACGACAAGAAGAAAGTAAAATGAAGAACCCATCACAGTGAAATAAAGTTTAACAAAAGAGACAGACATTGAATAAAAGAAAAGAGACGAACATTTGCTTTTGAGATGTGTTATAAAATCTTCATTGTGATTATGATTCAAAGAGGATTTACAGAAAAACCGTTTCTTTTTGTTTATATTTTATTTTCGTATGGATAAGACACACAGACACACACACACACACACACACACACACACACACACACCTTTGAATGATAAAAAGGAATTTAAGAGTTACATGATTTGACAACCATTGAGCGGTATCTCTTTATTTCTAAAAGATATAGTTAGTAATGAAAAGGACCATTGGCGTTTTCTTAATTACAAAATCGTATGGACTTGACATCATCAGCTTTAACCGTCGTAATCCATGTTCGCGCCCATGTCCTACTCGTTCTGCGGTCGCTTTTGCTGCTTTGATAGTGGTAGCAGCGGCTACAGCTACTGTACTATTACTCTGAATATACGAGCTGCAGGCGTACTCCAATACACTGTCTCCGTTTCTTCAGCCATATATATTATACTTTAATTGTTCAACAGTGGCAAACAGTAGCAATGCCGGCGCCCCTATACATTGCAGGTGACGTCACGTGTCCAATCTCTTATGATCAAATAAGAGACCCACGCTCTGACTGAGTCTTGTAACACGCGTTCTAAATGTTGAAACAAATTCATCCATTTCCATTCGATCTTTTGAGCCGCATTCTATTAAGCTGTGAAGATAACATGACAAGATGAAGGTAAAACTATTGTCATCGACTATCATTTCTAACATGCTGTTTAACTTGTACTAGTTTTATGGGCCTAGACCCGATAATATAGATAAGTAGAGTGTATTTGAAGGGACAATTGTGTATGAAGCTGTTATTGACGTATGGGTCTGCTGTGAGACGAAGTTTGCAGAGAAGAAGACCATTGAAGCGATTCGATTTGTGTTAACCTAAGTTAGTTAGCAAATACCAACAGTAATTTTCAGGGCCACCGAGATTTCTAGAAAAACGCAAGACTAATCCTATTTGCGAAAAGAATTGTGTTTATGCTTTGTGTATATTTGTGTATGTCTCTTTTTTCTCATTAAAATGTATAATCTCTTTAGTCCTCAGCTCTTCTGTATGATAGGTCATGTGAGAGAGCAATGTAGACACTTTCTAGTGTGCGGCATAAACACTTCTACCATTTTATTTGGATAGTATGTGTAATGGCTTACTGCATTGCAGGGAGTTTGTTTTGGACTATAATAAAAAAAGTGGGTACTGGAGAGTAGGATGTGTGTTTGGATAGTAATCAAAACGTGGCTGCTGGATGGTACATTTGCTATTCTGGTTGTAGATCACAATTTTAAAATTACATTTTCGTTAAAGCCCCAGACTGTCTTATCTGACCCTAACTTTCTATGGCTGTCTGTGGATTAGATACATCCTGTGATTCATCCTTTTGCCCAATGAAACTAGCCTTATATTAAATTTCACTTACGCCGAATTTTCTTTTTACGATCCAGGCTTCATCATACTATGTTAAATTCCCCTGATGGCCTCTAATGCAAATCTATGGGATAAGGTTAATGTCCCTTATGCCCCCAATATCATTATACAATCACGTAAATGTTTTCGCACAATTCAATTCAACCCATCAACATCCTGTTACACTATCTATCCTGTAACTTAAAATGTGGGATCTGCGTCACTGGAACTATAATTTTGTGAGTAGATTACTCAGAAAGTTCGTATGTCGTGCTCACTACTGGAGTAGAATACCACAAAAAATTCGACCGATGGCGAACAACAAATATTGGTGAGGCTTTAAAATCTGAGACCTCCATGCATAGAACATGGGAATGAAATTCATAGCGGACATGAATGTACTTGGAAGTTTTACTTCGTTCTGGTTTTTAAAAGTTTTCTCGTTTTATTTAAAAAAATCAGTGTAAAATCGCGCATTACATAATTTGCTTACTTACTCAACAAGGTCAAGGTCAATATTTTTCAAAAGATAGAGCATCTAGATAATCTCTTCGAAAGTAAGCTGTTATTCTTGTATCCTCCTCGATCCTTTGTCTAACTTGCGATTCAATTCACGTCGCCCTATGTCTGGCTGTAGAAACATAATCCTTGTCCATCTTATGCCTGACTAGAAATATAATTCGTTTCATGTTAGGATTGACTTGATCTTCACAATGTGCAGCAATACAATATATCCTTTTGGCGGTGTAAATGAGAGAGAGAGAGAGAGAGAGAGAGAGAGAGAGAGAGAGAGAGAGAGAGAGAGAGAGAGAGAGAGAGAGAGAGATTAAAGTAGTTTGTCGATAAACACTTCCTATCCATGTGTATGATTCTATGTTTGTGTGTAGGTAAGTATGTGGTGCGTGTATAAACACTCCTACCATTTGTTTTGATGTGTTACTATACAGATCGATAAGAATTTGAATCCATTATTGTTTTCATAGGAGACGATTGCATCTTATTCTATGTTAATTTAGTCATATCTAGGAATCTGTCATCTAGAACTAGAAAATCACGTTAACTTTATGAATAGTTTCACAGAAGAAAACACCCTTTTATATGCAATGCCTGTAATTTATTTAGAATTTCGCTTTGGTTCTAACTTTTCTTTATGCAGATTGGTTTTGCTTCGACACGCAAAAGCTTTATTCAACAGATGTCGTTATATATGTATATCCCTGTACTCCTTTCAGTGTTTCCTTCGTCTTCTTCTTAACCTACGTTTCTTCCAGCAGATGCTAGATGTCATGAGCAAAACCCAATTAAATTCATTCATTCAAGTGAGATTACTCCGTAACTACCTTTCATTGTTAATCCCATATTTGGATTTGACTGGATGACGAGTATTAATTTTTCCTTTTGAATTAATAACAATTTCGTTTGCCAAGACACATTTGAAACATTATTTGCAAATTAAGCTAGTACATATGGACCATACCACATTACATATCAAGTGCAGAGACCAAATGCATTATTTATAGAGAACGTCTTTTACATCGTTGTTTAGTTTGTCAGAATTGAATCATGTTGACCCACCTAAATAACAAGCAATGCTAACTTCATAGCAAGTATCGATATGACAATAAGTAGTGGAATTTCCCATACTCCATCAGGGCTTATTTATCCATTTTGTTCTCCAAATTGTTTCATATTAAACGTTTGGGCTGAAATACTGTTGATCTAGAATGTGATATATTATATTAGCCAATTGTTTTTATCACTGATTATGCCCTCTGTGTGTCGATTGTTTTTGCTATTCCAGTTAAACGTATTCATCAGACACTGCTTAGATTGTAGTCTGTTTATATATATATATATATATATATATATATATATATATATATATATATATATATATATATATATATATATATATATACGTTGATGCATTAAATATGGGTATTAAACCTTTTAAAACCCTGAAATATTCCATTATACCGTGATAAGAATCGTGAAATTCATTTTGTAACATCTAGTCTACTTGACAGGCAGGTCGACTTGTAGTGGTACGAAGGTTTGGAACTTAAAAATCTAAATTCGTCTCTTAGTTGAATCGTATTAAATGATAGAATTTCTTATGTATAACTTAGAAAGAAATTAGCTTACCTTTGTAAAATATAAGATACGAAAGCCAGCAACGTGTTACTAGTCCGTAATTTGAAGATTTAGACCATACATTACTTGTTGCTGGGTGACAAAGAATCAATGTACCAAGCGGAATAATCGCATTTTGTCAGTCATTCGAACAGTCTTTAGGTTGTAACTGATTTTATCATTCATTATTGTAAGATCTTTACTTTGCAGAACTTTTTATTTCATTTTACTGAGTTAAACAGTGTAAAATAGATAGGAAAAATGTTGAACCGCATTTATTCATCATCAGTAGGTTTGTATTAATGCGTTATTCACATCAAGATTAACTTTACCATTTTGTTGTGGTCCACGTAATCATACGTGTGGCTTTTTTAAACCAACTGAACAAATGTGACTCAAACTTAATACCAATGGTTTTTTTTAGGACATGCTCAATATTTTCTTACTCGGATTGGTCCTCTATCAGCGGTGTGGCTTCCATAGTAACCATATATCAAATATATTTGTATCCGTGAATGTTACGGCAGTTTCGATTAACTTTGCTACAAAGGCTTGTTAAGATTTCTCAGTCAATATAAAATTTGTGGTGGCTCCCAAGCAACAATGTTATTTCTTTAGCAACTGGTTCTAAATCAGATTTTAGAATACGTCTCCATAAAGAATTAGCCAATTCTAACGAGACATGATCCCGAGAGCTAAAGATGACAATCTTTCAAGACTCAAACTATCATAACAGTTTGACGGCTCCTGTCTATTTATAGTTTAGTTCATTGTAATAATCAGAAAACTGAACACCTCTAACAATCTAACTACGAGCTTAACAAAAAAAAAAACCACTATCCAAATGCCATACGTTTCATCACTCAGAGGTTTCGGATCATGCAGACATTAATTAATGGACGAAATTATTAATGCCAGAATGAATAGGTGCCTATCATTGATTCTTGCTTGGAATTAAGATCGTTTGCTTACACGGGGAAGTAACCCCGAATGCAATCGTAGTTACACACATTGAAGTTTCTCCCCTTCTCTAGTTGGGGACTTTAAACTTACCAAATAGCTATATTTACTAAACTATTGGAGTGAGTGGCCACGTTATTCGCTCTTTTTGATAGATTTTAAGAATAATAAGGGTGTATTGTTTATGTAACCTTTTCACAGTTTGTATAGTCGACTTTTCGGTCTATCGTACCTTTCTTTTATAAAGTTAGTGTATGTAAGTTAATGTTTTCACTGTAATTAATTATTAATTAACTTATTAGTTGTCAACTATTTAATAAAGATATTTTTTGAATTAGATTATAATTAACAGATTATTTTTTTTCTTCTCCCGTTTCTTTGCATACACTAATTTACTTTCACACATTTGACACCGGTCTCACAAACTGTGCTCTGAATAGTTCTTAGCTGTTTGTTTCTTTTCTGTGTGCCCCATCCCCCACCCCCCCGAAACAAAATCATCCGCATTCGCAATATTACAATAACACAATTTAATTCAGAATTCATTATACCATCATGGATATGGTGTTGTTGTTGCCACACAAGTATCATCTAGGTCAGACGTTATTTTTGACATGCTCGATTATGTTTCTTCAGGGTGTGTCCTCTATCAACGTCGTGGCTTCCATAATAGCCATATTGCATACCAATTTTCAGCTTCTGACACACTCTGTTGACTATTACATTTGCCAGAAATACTTGTTAAGACACGCTCCGTCAAAATTATATCTGTAGTGGTTCTCCTAGTAACAGTGTGGCTTCTTTAGCAACTTGTTTGTATAAAGATTTTTTACTTCATCTCTATATCGGTTTAGTTTATTCTAATGAAACCTGGTAGCAATGTTTCTTTATTAAAATTGTGTCCTATTTGTCATCCTTAGCAGCAGCGTGACTTCATTCATTTGCTAGCAACCAAATGGAAAACATGTTTTTAATCTATTTTATATAATTGCTAAACGCAATTGTATCAGAATCATACAAACTCCATTAGCAATCATGTGGCTTATTTAGGAACCAGATGGCAAACGTTTTCTTTACACGTTATTTTCATTGACCAACTAATTGTGATCAAATTTGATATAGTTTCTTGTTGACTGATCTATCCAAAATGTGTTCGTATGACTTCACTAGCAGAAGTTTGAGCTCCAATGCAGATGTGTGTAAAATCTTTATGCGATATCTTCTAAAGAAAGGTTCTGTCAGTTCAATTAAACTTAGTAGGAATATTTGTAATGACAAGCCTTAGAACTATTTTGAATGGGTTGACTTACCTAGCAACAGCATTGATTTCACAGCACGCATATTGAAAATCTTATATGAACTTATGCATTACGGTGACTGAGAGTTAGAAAGATTCGAACATCCTGTGGGCTGATAATTAGCATTTTGTCTTGTGAGCGTTAGTCTATAACTAGTTCTTTATGGCTGTGTTTTTTTATTTAAAGACTAGTGATAGATGATGCTACATAACCCCGAGGGAAGTAGGGTGTGTCTCTTGTAGCGACAGCGGAAGGCAGTTACCAATACCTGATTGTGGTTTGGCTTAACGTCCTATTGGTGCCCCTCTCTGCATCAAGTAATCGTTTCATTATAATCTGAACCGGAGCGTGTCAATCTCAGTTTCGCGTAGACAAATTTCCACCCGTGGATTGAATTACTTCTCGATGCTAGTTTTGCGAACCGAGTCAATACTCCGTAGTCAATATTTTGATTGGCAGGCGGCATCAATGATTCAAGAGCTTGGTCAGTATCTGGTCTGCCCCACATAGCTTTGTATTAAGATGTGTGTATTCTGACTGCGAAAGTCAAATATATTTAGAGTGGTTATTTGAGCGATGACCTACAGACTCTCGCACCAATATGTATGTGATGTTAAGAATGGACGCAAAACTAGTTGCAAGACTTTTGTCTAAGTCATTAGGAGGAAAAGTAGTATTGTCGTTATGTGCTGTACGACATTATTTACACGACTTGAAATTGGGTGACGTAATCGTAAGGGTCAACTATTGCACGCACGTTTGGATTAAGTTATTTCCCGTCACCATCACAATTGTTCTTAATAAACTTGGAATCTTCCTCTTTAAATAAATTGGATTCTGGCCAAGTCTCGGGTTATATTATGACGCGGGGGTCTCCATTCATCATTTGTTTTTTATCTCATTCTTGAAGTTCATAATTAATATGTCAGACCTCCTCGAAAGTTTCCTAGACTGCATTTGATGCATTAGCAGTAACCCCAGCAGATGCCTTGGCTGACAGCAGCCAGTACAAGCTGAGTGGCGTTTATCATGTCGCATAGCTGTTGTGGCACTCCACGTACTCATTCATTTGTCACATGTTACGTTTGCGCTTGTCATTTTTGTAAGCATCAAAATAGGTTTCAAAAGTTTTTTGGACAAGATACTGCGAGTCTTTAATTGCCTCTAGACTTGTCAAGACCGCCGGGACCCCCTCCCCGAACCTTGTGCTGGTAAGGTCTATGTTAACAAAACAGTATATGTGGACGTAGCCTCGTCAAAGAAAGGACGGAATTTGCGCAAGACCATGACAACTGAGCAACATGTTGCGCGTACGTTGCTCATGACATGGCCATATATACCATATTAGCGTTATAGCGAATTAGTGTAGCGCTGAACCAAGTGCAACAGGTAGGTTTTCTTGTATCCTGGCGTCTAAGTGGGCCTATGGGATTCTTTTGCCATTAGAAGATTACGTCGCCATAGACGATATTTTGGTTCTGGTTGCGTTCTATGTCATCAAAGCCCGGGTTAATCAACAACTTTAGAGATTGACACTTTCCTTAATGGCGACATGTATTTATTTCCGATTCAGTTAAAATGTCATTAAATATCACGGGTAAACTTACCACATGCCATGCTACAATTTCTGCGGGCTGGGCACAAGTAATGGCATTCGATTGTACGCCTACGGTTTGTCTGGATACCGTAACGAGGCTCAATAGGACGGTGTCTTATTTCTGCCATACGACACGGTTAGGTGGTTCATGTGTATAAACCAACCCTGATTGATGTCACTAGACGTTACTAGTAGACAGCTTTTGTCATCCAAGGAAGCACATATCTTAAAGCTGCTCCGTCAAAATAACACGAACTACTGCAGGTTGACTACGGCTGGGTATCAGATTTCCTTATTTTTTTCGGGCACGTGAATTATATCCTAGGTGAATTTCAGCTAGAACAGCGGTTCTCAACCTGTGGGTCGCGACCCCGTCAGGGGTCGAACAACGATTTGCCAGTGGTCGCTTACGACCATCGGAAATATACATTTTTACAGTTATGAACGAAAATAAGTTTACGGTTGGGTCGCCACAACATTTGGAATTGCATTAAAAGGGTCGCGGCACTAGAAAGGTTGAGAACCGCTGAGCTAGAAGATGCAGTTACTATAATAGGAGGTTAAATGTTTACCACACGGCTCATTTTTGTTTGTGTGAGTGATTGTACGGGAATTGGGGCAGATACAGGAAATAAATTTAAATAGTACTGGTTGACTCTGAAGAGTCATTTGAACACGTGCAGGGGTCTGTTATGAGGAAGAATCTGGAGCAGAGGGTGCCGCATTTCAGTTTACATTGGACATAAATTTACATTATAGAAAGCTCTTTAAGTCGTATACCATGATTGGCACAGTTGCGGATTTTCCAAAGAATATACTAGGAATGTCATAAAAGAATGATCAGCTTTGGGACGTCGTATACTACTTATTAGACAGGGCAGTTTTGGAGACCATTTGAATGCAATTTCTCGTCACGGTTTTATTCTGTAGTAGTTTAGTACCCTTCCCCCCACCCCGGATTGTTTGCATAGTTTGATGACTGCGACGAATAGCCTGTTCACCGTATGATTCATCAAACTTGAACTCAAAACTGGCAGGCATTAAGTGTCTGTAGAATCCACGAATTACACAGCGGATATATATATATATATATATATATATATATATATATATATATATATATATATATATATATATATATATATACAATCAACCCCTGTAGCTGAGTGCGATGAAATGATTCTGCCCGTCTGATTGAGGAATAATAGGCCTATGTTTTGTTGATCTTCATAAAGCATTCTTGGTGTTAAACTTTCATTTACCATTTAATAGACCTTAATTTACCATTTAATATGTCGTTTGCCATTTTAAACTCAGGGTTTGTAGCGATAATGATCATATTTAATGTCACTCTGAATAGTAGTCCTGACAAAGCAGTTGTCTAATATTTTTCAGCTCGAGCTTCTGAATCTCCTTTAGACGTGTTCTGGTGACCTTGAGGGTTGTTACAGAATAAAACATGGCTAGCTGCTGAGGTTTTCTGTTTTCAGATCCACTTCTAGGTTTTATCTCTTTGCACCATGCAGACATTTATGTGGTTTTGAGCGTGGTGATGGCTCTTATCTAATTCTCCAAGTTAAAGATTTAACTTTTTTTTGGGAAAATCATGTATGCATGTTTTCTTAACCAACATTGTATTTATGTTTGAACCTTGACTATTCTAATATTTTCTTTAAAGAAGTCAATTGATAGTTTGCATACTTCTGAGTGATTGTAAAACATTGCTTCTCAAGCAGTTTTAGCAAAAGAAAAAAAAAATGGTTTTGAACATTCATTGTAATTGTTTTATATTATATTCTTTTATACTATTGTTCATTGCACGGCAAATAAAATCTCACATTTATAGAAAATGGTGATAAAGATTTAAACTGCAATTTTTTCTTGCTTTTATATCAAGTCAACTGCATGGTGCGTTTTTCGTTACGTATTATTTATGTAAATAACAGTTAATAACCAAATTAAGTAACATATAATATCATATAAGACAAAGTCAATCAATAACCCGGTAGATGAATATTTTATATTACTTTAATTGAGTTTAGATGATAAATAAATGAAGGAAGGATGGAATCTATCTGTGAATGTATTGCAATCCCATGAATTTTTTTTCATGGGAGAGTTTGAGCTCTACTGTTTTGAGATACATAAGAAAACCTCTTTTTTAAAATTATAAATGTTTAAAACCATTTGAGCTGTAGTTATTCTGATTTTCGAATGACAGTTAAATAGTTTTTGGTTTCTTCTAATTAACAATAAACCAACTTGCGATATTTCTTCCACTTCATAATGCACGCCAAATATCAATCGGTCGATGTTTTCCCTTTTCCATGCAGGATATATATCAATCGCAAATGTAGCATAAATCTTCCATATTAAATACAGAAGAAAAATAAATGGCTGGCGAATACTGACCTTAACCTAGCGCACATACAACAATTGTATCCACAAAAACATTTTTGCTAGTTTAAAAAAAATCAATTTGTTCAAGTTTTTAACATAAGCAATACCATTTTTCTTTCGTTTTGAAGCATACGTTGTGTCTGCCTTCACCTACAACGTTTACTTTTCACTTTGCATGTGAATTTATTTAAAGAAGTATTTTTTCTTATAAACGTATCTTGCAGATAATCCTGGTTACGTGGTTACATTCTAACCAATGGAAATCCCCTTTACCTTTACTAGCTAAGTATGTACACCTATCTGTTTTCTACATACTGCATTTATTCGCTCTTGCAACGGAACTACAGGATATTGTGTCATCCGATTTTGTACATACAATTTTTCGGCTCATATAACAAATACTAATTATCTAGTTCATTTAACAGACATAAAATTACAAGAATAGCCGTTCCAATACCATACATACAACTGCCTGTAATCACTGTTCTGGAAATACTCAAGTGCCATCTTCGTAAAAGAAGGTTCAGTTAATACAAGCAATATCTTGCTAGTAATCAAAGCCTTGGTCATAATAATACCAAAACATACAAAATTTAGCGTCAAAAATACTAGCGAGTCAGCCAATGAGATGCAAAATCACCTGTGTGGATCCCTACGTTTGAAACTGCCATAGACCTTGAAGATCTAAGCTCATATTTCAATTTTGATCACAATCAGATCAGAAGTATTAAGAAGTATAAACCTAGCCGATGACATACAAGATCATTTCATAGATATGCATCATCATCAATCTCTTGATCTAGTGTGGTCGTTGAGGCACTTGTCTCCATCTTGTGCCAATGCCCGTGTCTCCGCAAAACTTTTCCTGGTCGTTTCTGTGATGTTGTCAGTCTACCTTTTTATCCGTCTACCTCTCCTTCTGCCACCCTGAACACTGCCTTGCAGTACTGTTGTGGATAGATTGTTGGCTCTAGTGACATGGCCACACCATTTCAGCTTTCTCTTTTTGACAGCGGTGAGGAGGTCTTCATAATGGTCTACTTTGTGACTGATGGTGTGACTCACTTCTTCATTTGTGATGTGGTCCATGTTAGATATGCCAAGGATGGTTATGTAGCATCTCATTTCAAGTGCCTGGATTCTCCTTTGTAATTCTGCTGTCAGGGTCCAGGTCTCACATGAATACAGAAAGACTGAAATGACTAGTGCTCTCAATAGTCTGATTTTAGTTTTCAGACATATATTCTTGTCTCTCCAGATGGGTCTTCGCTTTGACATAGCTGTCATTGTTTGTGCTGCTCGTAACAAAATTTCTGCTCTTGATCCCTCTTCGGTGATTTTGAAACCAAGATATTTGAACTGGCCCACTGTTTACAGTTCCTGTCCTCTGACTTTAATCTTGGTTGAGATTTGTTTGCCACTGTTTGTCACCAGCTTTGTCTTCTCGGCGCTTATCTCCATGTCAAATCTGGAAGATGTTTCATCCATGTTCTTCACTAAGGTGTCAAGCTAATCTTCACTGCCTGCCAGCTCATCAATGTCATCTGCAAAGCGTAGGTTGGCGATGTTACGCCCTCCAATGCTGACCGTCACACATTGGTTTTCCAGGGCTTCGCTCATGATGCGCTCTAAGCAGATCTTGAAAAGCGTGGGTGACAGTAGACAGCCTTGACGCACTCCAACTGTTGTCATGAACCAGTCCCCCACAGAACCTTGAGCAATTATTGCACTGGTAGCCTTGGCGTGCAGATGCTTGATGGTATTGGTCAACTTTTGACCCATATTGTACTTTTTCATTGTGGCCCGCAATGCCTCATGCCACACTCTGTCGAAACCGTTTTTTAAATCTATGAACACATGATAGATGTCTTGTTCATGTTGTGAGTACTTTTCACACAGAACCCTAAGATTAAATATTTGTTCTGTTGTGCTTCTTCCACTCCGGAACCCTGACTGTTCTTAAGCGATTATTTCTTCTAAATATAAATATATAAATAGAAATATAAAACATAGATACGCATGGATATTGCTAAATAATGACAGTTCAAGTACTTGCCGATATAAGTATAAATTCCAAATTTGATCGAAATCGGATCAGAAATACATTATCCAGAAAAGGATAACAACCTCAGTAGATCCGGTTAGTAGATATCACCCATTACCGAGTCTATGTAATATCTTATGATGCAAGCACATATTCCAGATGTTTAAATATCCAATTCAGAAATGTGAACTTCAGAGTGGAAGCAAGCAGCTGCACGATAATATCGACGTTATACGTAGGTAACGCTCATGATCTATTTCTTCCGAATTTTGATTTTATAAACATATTTTACAAATAGGACTGAAATTGAATCAGAAATATGCAAGATGTTGCTGACGAAATTGATTTCGTGTTAGAGAATTTATTGCTTTTACACAAATGGAAAGAAAAACATGACATTTGTTACAAAGTAATGATACACCAAAGTGATGACATACCTTACAATGGAGGGTAAAAACTGTTGTTATAGACAAACAGATGACCTGAATTAAAATTTAATACATAAGAAGAATTTTGCTTTTCGGGAAGTTTGGCTTATGATCTAGTTATTAAGCCTATATAACGCAAAATATATTTGTTTGTTTACGATAACTATACTTTGTTCGCCATGCCAGATAACACGATTCTCACGGTAATTCGTTTGCCAAATAAGGCTTGTTATACCATATTTGTATAATCTACGAGATGTTATTTTAATTCAAGCCATACTCATTAATGTCTGTTTACATTTTCAAGAGTGCAATATCCTTATATGGCATACACAATAAAACGAGGCTGAAACGGAAGAAGTTCTTAGGTGGTTTAATAATATCAGACGATCCTTCAGAAAGTGTCTGCGGGTTTTTCCATGACCAAGTTAAGAAATCATGGAATTAAATAATAAGACTATTTAATTTCCAGGTACATCTACATACTTTCTGACAATATGTTGAAAAAGCACCGGATGTGAATCACACACAGCCGCTCCATTTATACATATTCAACCTCATTTTATTACCACGTGATAAAGGCGTATTAATATTAGTATTAAAGTGACGTTGTGTGCAGTGCTTTACAAAGAGAAAATGTTAAAATTAAGCTTTCACAAAAAAAGTTAATAAGGGAGTGGAGCTGTGCATAAGTACCAAAGGGAAGACTTTTCTATATAATAAATAATATTAATGATGCCATAGACTATCACTGCTGGTTGAATCAGATATAATGATATGAAACCCATACAGCTTTCTGGTAGCATGACTGATGCCGATAATTCATGTCTTTATCGAGCAAAATGACTCTTTATGTGTGAAACATATCGTAGAAACATAGAAATTTTTCTGCACGAATCTACAAATAACAAAATTGAAATACAACATTAAATATATGCAAAAACAATGTAAAATGAAAAATAAAGTGGAATATTCGCTTCATTAATAAAATACTATCGTGTGTGTGTGCGTGCGTGTGAAAATTGGAGGGAAAGAAACTAATTTTGTCTGCTACATCTCAAGTATGGGATCTGTAAGGAAATACGTAATTTATTTGTGCAGAATCTGTGCTGTTGACTAATTACGTTTACATTATAACATAATGGAGTGTGTTTATTTTAATTATGGAACTGAAGGGCTCTCTATTGAAATTTGCAAGTTCTGCCATGTGCTCTTCGTGGTTAAGATCAGTTTTAACTAGATACAGCTGTTATACTACGCATAATTAACAATAAAATGAAGCTTTCGTTTACAAAACCTAGGTGGATGATTTGATTAATAAGAAGCTTGAACGACAAAATTGTGCATAAAGATCATTAATGGATCATTTTAAAAGTTATGAAAAATAAACACTCTTCTAACATAATGACTCATATGTGATACTTGTACTGACGTATCCATTTCGATGAAAGAGTTTCAATGGTTAAAGCACTATGCATTAAGCTAAGAATATTCAGTTGTTAAAAAAATAAGTTTTTATTTAAGTTACTTTTCAAGAAGTGACAGGTATCGCTTAAAAGCATGCTTGATACAGACTTTCGGACTATTTTTTTTTTTTTACTAAAGAATTCATTGAGTACCTGCTATACAAAATAAGTTCGTATGGGTTTAGTCATGCGTTTATCCCAGCATAAAGGTTTAACATTTCTGCTTTAAATCTGTACCCTGAATAGTATGTGTCATCCATAAAATTTAAGGCTGAGAAAAGCTTTAATTACTAACTTCAGCTGTCAGTAAAGCCAATACATAGGGATAATAATATACAATATGGTTTTAGAACACTTTATTTAAAACAGCTATATGCCCTACCGTATATCTTAATGTATGAACATCTAACCTATCCTTGAAGGATATTATCAAACTTTAAGCTGCTAGTAGTATTGATATTTTGAAACCTAAGTAATAGTGTTTAAGTTACTTAAAATTGAAATACAGCCTAAGAATGCAAACATCGTGTACACTACAGCAACAATGTGTCTGTGTCTGCGCGTGAGACAGAGCGTGCGTGCTTGCGTGTAATATTTCATCATTTATGTATGCAAGGCTTTTAAACCTTGAAATACTGATCTTAAAATAACTTTCTCTTAGTTTTAAATGGAAACATGCATTTAGAATATACAATTATGATGTATAAAAAAGGAGTGTCAATATGAATTTATATCTTCATACATATAAATCCTTAATATATATATTAACTGCGCAAGACTGCATGTAAAATAAAATTTAAGTTCCGGCATCTCAAACAATGTGTCTGTCTGTATGTATATACGTTTTTTCAATGTACATCATAATTTTGTTTATTATTAAATACATGTACATTAAATTCAATGTACATCATAATTTTGTTTATTATTAAATACATGTACATTAAATTCAGAATCCGCTCCTATCCTTTTTCTTGTCAAGCTATTTGCTCTGTAGCACCTTTTCTCAAGGATTAAATCCAGTTGCTAGTCGGTGCATACTAGTAACAAAATAAGGATAAAAGCAAAATAAGAAAGCTAATGAATGATAGTGTAAGATGTTTAAATTAATGGAGATTAAGAAACTAGGAATAATACTCTTACTATTAAAACAGTTGTGGGTATAAAAGATAGACTGCGCAAACTGCAGATTTGAAGAAATATATGTTTATTGGTTCCGGGCAGAGAAGGCATGTTCAAGTTCTGGTTTAACCAAACATTTAAAGATAGATTCGGATATTTGTTTGCTTGTGTTTTTAAAATATATTTTTGAAATATACAATGGTCCCGGTAGAGGTTGCAACTAAAGTATTTCATACTATCTATTGCTGCAATAATTCCCAATTTATGTATCAAATTTGGTGTCTTAATATGACATGCATTATATATTGTTAATAATCAATGGTTTTACTCTTAGTAACACAAAAGAGTGAAAACCATCCAATTTTGTAAATAATTAATTTCTCTACGATATAAAGTGATATTTAAAACGAACTTACAATATTGTGAATTAAATCCCAGATAGTCCCAAAAGTTCTATTACAATCCAGAATTAGAGTTTCAAATGAATTACAGTAGTGATCTCAATGAATTCCAATTTTGAATGTGTTGATTGATTTACCAAGAACCTGGGATGTGGTAACGTGTTAATTGTTTTGATGTATCACCGAGATGTTATATAAACTGTCTGTGAATTAATTAACAATAATCCCAAAATAGTCATTATAGCCCCATAAACTAATAATGAGCACTGAAATTCTAGTCAATAATTTAAATAAATAAGTAACTCCTTCTAATTTAAAAACTAAGCACAACAATAATACTGATTTCACTCGGTTGTTAGCCTATGAATGAGTAATCTTGACTTGAAGTAAACATCTGCATATACCCCTCCACTTAACCTAGGTGGCAAATATCTTTGTTTGAAAATACGCTGCCATCTTAATAGAAAAAATTTGATACATAAGTAAATATTTCTACAATTTAGAATTATATTAATATTTAACCTTCAATAATATGTATTTATTAGCTATGCATTGTGGTGTTTACACAAAAAATGGCACTAGTCAAGTAGGACCTTAAAAAGCTTAAAAACACAAATGTCACGTTGTAGAATTAACAACTTTTCAACATGTGTATGTTAGACCCCGAGGCTATAATTTCGCGCCGTCAAAATGTAGTAAGGTGTCCATTCAGTTAATTGGCATAGCATAAACTAGTGACTCGAGCATTATTTTTGCCAAAGCCATTGTTCACAGGTAAGTGTAGAATTTTTGTTCGGAACAAAGGAAGATCAAAGAGGGTCCTAATGCAGCCTGACAGACCTTGTCTAATCATTATATGAGCCAGCATCCAATCGGAATTGAGCAAGGCGTGGCCAAACATTAGAATAGCAAGTTTAAATCTCTTATCTTGAGAACCAAAATGTCAGTAAGCTAAAACCATCTTGCTGTGGAAGTAAGGGAAATACACTACTCCTACGCCATTCGATATTGGCGGGAAACTTGTATATTCCGGGAATTACAAGGAGCTTCAGTACAAGTCAGTTACTATTTGCTCGATTATTATCAAATATTACTACAAAAAGTATTTTAATTATTGCAATATGTATACTTTAGTACGTATAATTAGCATTTGTAGTTTGATTCATTCGTAGTGTTTGATATACATGCATATTTTGAGATATGAGCAATGTTTTGTAAAGAACTAATATTGTAATTCGCTATTGGGTTAAGTCGTAGTAACCTCAAGCATTGATTCATTTGATTTTATAGATTTGCGAATTTTGAGTTGAATTATAAACTTTGCATACTGGTTGCAGTGTGCAACATAAGTTATAGCGATTTGCCTATTTGTGTATACTTTGTAGGAGTATCATGTGTAAGGATATATCAGCGCATGGCTATGTGCATATCTATGTACACTTTGTAGAAGTGCAATGTACAGAAATGCGTCTGATCATATGATATTGTTCTGTACAATAGGATTGAGAACCTATCTATCTATCTTTCTATATATATATAATATATATATATATATATATATATATATATATATATATATATATATACCGTGTACACTTAGCAGGGAGAATTTGTATTTCGATGGGCACGAATGCGTGACCAAATATGCTATGTGAATGTCCTTGTATGTATACTTTAGGAGCTTTTAGGACCAGAGGGAATTACCGCAGTGCAGTTTGTCCGAGTCTCTTGGAGACAAAAGAGAAGGAAAAACGGAGGAAGAAGTCAGAAAGAAGAACGGAGGGAGACAAAGGAAAAGAGAAGGAATAATCATATAGATGTGTAGAACTCAGGACAGGAGGAAAATTTCACACACTAATTCAAAGGATGAAATAGGCCGTCACTTGGTCGAGTGATAGGGTTTTAGTTCAATTTAATTTGAGAGATGACTGTTATTAAATTATATTAAATTGTTGTTTTTTGAATTTCACATTTTGTGTATTCATTAATTTAATTGTCGTCACTGCTGACTGGGGGCTCAGAGCTTTGCATCTCCCTATCACTACTTCAATTTCCGACAAAACGAGCCAGGGTGGGTCTTGTGTATTAATTTAAATAAATGGGGAGCACCCCACCTCCAAACTGAATAAGAACAAAATTCACAATAAAACTAGAATTGGGTGTATATTGTAAGTCTTGCCATATATATTGAATTGGGTGTCTTGTAAGTCATGCCATATATATCGAATTGCGTGTCTATTGTAAGTCATGCCATACATATGAAATTGTGGGTGTCTTGTAAGTCCTGCAGTATATCGAATTGAATGCCTGTTGTAAATCATGACACATATATCGAATTTGATGTTTTGTCTAGAAGTGGGTGTCCGTTGTAAGTCATGCCATAATTATCGAATTGGGTGTATGTTGTAACTCATGTCATATATATCGTCTTGTAAGTGTTACATATATCTGATTGTTGTTGTTGTATGGTTTAACGCCATTTTTCAACACACGATAGGCTATGCATTTCGGTTTGTATTAATAGTTGAGGAAGAACCCGGGAAAACCCCCAGAAAAAACAACCAACCCACGAGAAGCGACTGGCAAGCTTTCTCACATCCCCACATTGGTCGAATCTGATACTCGTACCCACGCAGAGGTGAGATGGCAGTGATCCGTAACGGTGGGCGCTTTAGAAGACTCGTTTACTCGGTGCTCTATTTCTAACTGAATATATATTTAATTTAATCGTTTGTTTGTCAGTTTAAAAAAAAATAATAAAAATTATATTACTCGCCATTATTTCACTTGAGATGATATTGTTCAGAAAATCAGATGACCGGAATTATTCTTTCGTGAGCGACTAATGTTGACCTAGATCCTGACCTTGATTCTAAATCAGTAGCAGCTACAACAAAAAGTTATATTTTTATTTTAAAATGACTGTTTGTTGTCAAAGGCCATGACAGGACTACCTTACATAAGAAGTAAATAACTGTTTTATTTTATCCTTTAAAAAATTAAATTGGTTCTCGTCAAGATCATGTTAGGACTCCGTGTGTGTGTGTGTGTGTGTGTGTGTGTGTGTGTGTGTGTGATTATGATTTTTAATTTAGCTTTAACAAAGTCACATTATCCTGACACCAGGATGACCAGTCCTAACACTAACCTCTTAATGCTGAACGTCAAGTGAGACAGCTGTTAGTATCATTTGTGTAAATCTTTGGTATGACTCGACCGGGGATAGAACCCACGATCTCCCGCTTCCGCGGCGGAAGCTCTTACCAATAGGCCACTGGAGCGGTTGTTAGGACCATGTGATGTAAATAAAGCATGTGACCCTTATGTCAAAAACCAGGGTTTTTCGTATTTGCGATGATTTTAATTTTAATAAGATATGTTTAGAGAAATGTTCTCAGTTTTGAGCTTTTTACGTTTGATATCAAGTTCTTCTGTTGTAGCAAGTTTATGGAGGTATATCAGATCAGTTGGATTTTAAAATATTAATTCGTTTTTCTGTAAATATTTGATGTGCTCATACAAAAATCTTGGACATCGACAGATCATCAAACTTTTATTCAGATTTCCAACATGGGAATGTTAAATCTTCTAATTCAACAAGGAACCATATATAAACCGTACAGACTACAGCATGCGTCATCGTCCTCCATCCTGGAGTTTCCAACAGAACTCTAACTTGAATATATCAACACATTTAGTTACTAGGACTTTTGTAATTTAATTCTGTGATTATTCTTGGATTATTTTTGGAATTTATTTTTAAAACTGTAAGCTCTTTTTTCAGTTTTACAATCTATTTTCCAAGGATATAAATTATTTATTACATTTGACAAAAGCTTGTTGTTTTCACTCTTTCTTTGTTACCGTTTAATAGCGCTTAAACTCGTAACATAAGTCATTATATATATATATATATATATATATATATATATATATCAAAGTGAGGGTCTGTTGTAAGTCATGCCATTTTAAATTGAGTGTGTTTGGAAGGCATGCAGTTTTGACTAAATCATCGAAATTCAACATAAAAACACACTCTCCAACTATGTCACCAAGTGGTAGGTGACATTAAAGCAGTTTAGTATGTTGTTGAATTGATTCAGTAAGTTTGATACAGCTATACGTTCAAAAAGTTTCACATAAAATACATGTGAGTGAAATTGCTCTGTAGTTTTCTGTGTCGCTTTTTAACCTTTTAGCAAATAATTAGCAATCGCTTGCTTTGGTGGAATCTATAATATCATGGCCTGAAGTGGATGAATTTGGGTAGAGAATCTTAAGAGTTGGGTCTGTTCGCATATCTGAGTTACTAAAGTATTGATGGACGTATTGAGTTATGGTTAGCTGCTTTGGGGATCCATATTTGCTAGCAGTTTAAATCTGGCATTTAGGGACTATTGTGACTGTTGTTGAAAACTATGTAACTGAAAATAAACAAGTTTCACAAAACCTAAATAATTCAATTATCAAGTTTATCAACTAAAACTGAAAGAAGCTTGTTTCGTAAAACCTAAATAATTTCATTATCAAGTTTATCAATTAAAACTGAAACAAGCAAGTTTCGTAAAACCTAAATAATTTCATTATCAATTTAATCAATTAAACTATAAAAGATGCTTGCAGTGTTATGAGATGACTCCAAAATAATCCTAGAATAGGATCTATTAAGGTCCAAAATAATTATGAATAGGATCTATTAAAGTCCAAAATAATCCTAGAATAGGATGTATTAAAGTTCAGATGAATGAGAAGTTCCGTATAAATTTCAGAACCAGAAATGTAGTAGTTCGAGCGAAACAAAACGATGGCAAAATGGTGTTGTCCAAAAGTCCTTAAAGAGTTCACAATAGTTCCAAAATAATATTATTCGTTTAGCACTTGATATTTCACTGAATACTCCAAACATTTTCCAACTCAGATAATATCGAAGCACAGCATACAATACGTCTGCAGACTTTGATGTAAAGTAAGGAACACAAGAAATGATGAAATCTGATTGATCATTTCTGTACTTATACACAACTTCTAGAATTTATTACAACTATATGTCGCAAGATACCCCATGTGACAGATCTTACTACTCAATCTAATATCTCAAAATACCTATGCATGTGACCTAACTCATCCAACAGGAATTAATTTAATTCTTAAAAGATAACATCTGATATATCTGTCGAATGGGGAAAATGGCATAATCTTGTAGACATATTTAGTAATTATTATATTATTAATAACTTACGTTCCTTAACATCTTTAAAAAAAGACCATATGCACGTACACCAAGCCCATCTATAGATAATTACTCCAATTTTCAGTCTAAAATAAGCATTAAAAATATACAAAATCATGAACCAGACGTTACAAAGAATATATATGCATAACATCAGTGGCGTGTTTTTGTCTTTCGACTGCTTGAAACTGTTCAGAAGTAACATAATAGATTGTTCTGTATTGTCAAACAACAAACTAATTAGGTAAGTATTATTACGATATATAGTGTTAATACAGGTGCAACATCATTATGTACACAACAGAATACCTCGACAAATGAATGACTTCCAGGATGTCAGTTTTTCGAAGTATAGATTAAGTCAAACAATACTGAAAACGTCAATTGTTCGTAATTGTGCCAATCATATATTCTCAGTATCACGGGATATAGAACATAGTTTGTTTATTAAAACATTTCTAAGATCACAGTACATTTTTCTCATTCAAATGTAATTTGTAAGCTTACGTCCTTTGAAGAACTAAATTCCTCTAGTTTCGTTTCCGATCCTAATTCTGTCCTCGTGGGATCTCTGAGAACTGAGCGAATACATGTAACTTTTTATGGAAGGCAGGAACGTATCTTTGAATAGCTTGTTAAAAAAACGACTTATTATAAAATAGGTGTTAGCATGGGGTACAAATCTATATTGATTACTGACGTAATAAAAGTCGCGGCAGCACCCCTACAGCACCAAGACTAATGCCCTCGTACAAAGGTTGGGAACGAAAGCAACTAAAAAAAAAATAGATGTATATATCCAAAAGTATTTGTACAAACGTTTACGATCAAGTCAATATCAAAGTTTCGAAGAATTAGTCAATAGCGACTGGATGTAACCCATAAAAGTGACCGCTGTTTCATCTGATGTGTAGTTTTGTGTATAAATGACGCTCACAGACCGTGTTGAGTGTGGCATGTCACAAAAAAGATCGGACTGTCATCAATAACAATAGTTGATGTACTCAGGTAATCGCAAATTTGAATGCCATCTGATTGTGATAGACTCGTGGCATTACTAAAACTTCCATTATTCGAAAAACACATCACAATATGCGATTTTCCTTTCACAGGAACGTGATGTTTTGGTGCAACATTGCGAAGATAATAACCATTTCGAAGATTTTCTTGTATCTCAAGTGTACACCTTCGTGCTGCTTTCCATATGTTGGTACTTTGGTCAACATCTTCTGACGTGTAAACAGAAAACCTCTGCTCAGTATGACTGGAACCTACCCCTGGGTATGGAGACCCGTTTAGATCATCTTGTATGTTTGGAGGTAGGAAACGTCTAAGATCTACAAGAATTTCAATGCATATATCTATGTTGCGTGCCCTGTTTACATTTCCAAATATCAAACGTACAAATGCAAAAGACATTGCTGCTATAACAGCTCCTGAAAGTTTCACTTCGTTCTGTTTACACATTTGGATAACTTGTCTTGTTTCAACTGAATTCAATGTGAAATTTTGTATTAATGATTTTAGTCTTTTGCCGGACAATGACAATATTTCATTAGCAAATCGAAAGTTGTACTCATTTAGGACTGTGTCGTTTCTTTCTGATCCCAATGCTGATCCTGGATTTGACTTTATGGATGTCTTTTCTTTCGGCAAATTTTCCCCTATTGCGCTTAACAGGCAATCTATGGGTGGATATAACGGATGTGAATATATTGGTCCAATATCCTCAAGCCTCTGGGCGGAGCGCAAGTATTGAATAAAATCGGCCATAAACCACTTAAAGTAAGTGGTATCGGAAATAGCGTGATGTGCAGATAGAAGAAAAATATACTGATAATTGAGCTGTATTTTTGCTGCAGTAGGCGTTCCAGTCTTGCCACAAGTTTCCTTCACCGATATCAACCTACATCGCCATAGAGGACCATTTTCAACGTCAAAACTCAAAGACCCCTATTCTGACATAAGGTACCGCCAGTTTGTAGAATTTTCGTGTCTGAAATCTATTAAAATTGGTTTCATTTCCAGGAAATTATACATACACGGGTTGACTTGATCTTGTACAATGCGCATACGAAATAATGGATGCTTTCTTGCGATACAAAACATAGCTGTCCTCACGTGGTCATCAGTCAACGGTTCGCATGTTGAGATGTGGAGGGCTGCAGAGGCAACATCCATTCCTGCAAGGAAATTGCGATGATAAGACAACTCTAAGGATCCAAGAGCACGTGTCAGGTGTGGGTTTGGATTTAGAGGATCATTATTGAAAGAATTTGTTTCTTGATTTTTGGATTTCATTATTGTCTTCATCTTTTCAGCAATTAATCATAATTATTTTATTTTTATGTTATTGCCTCGTCATTAGTAAGTAAAGAAACCATTTGATTGATAACTGAGCATGCTACACTTCATAATTTTCAAATTCTATTTATGCAAAACGTTTCTTTTCAATCCAAAATTGTGTTATGTCAGCAAGTCTTTTTCATGACTCCACTCTCAACTCCTCTTAAATCAGTATTTCACTAGAGTCAAAATAGAATAGTATATATGTTGATAGTGCTACCTACTCTTGATTCTTTCCAAAGTTCATTGTTTCAATATGTTATAGTGTTTATGTTGGTGGCGCTTTCTCAGTGACTTTACATTGACGAACTGATGTGATTCCTGCCTTCACCATTAGTTTTTTTCCTTTTCACGTCGTCATCTAATTTCTTTTCATAACGCACAATAACAGGTTCTGAACTCATTCTGAAAATGTAAATTACAAGATTTGGAGTTATTTTGTGATTCAGTTGGAGCAAATTGGGATTGTTAGCAACAAACTATAATGTAAACGTCATGACAATTGTGAATATTGTAATTATAAAGAAATATACCTGGTACGGTTGTTATTGCACAAACAGTTGCAAAACTTTATCACCAAGTTAAAGTCTTAAAAAGACGTATGTTACAAATACATAAATAAAAGAAATCAAAGGAAGATATATTAGGCAGTAAATTACACGTACAGCTAATAGATTCAAACACAAAAGAAGATCATGCAAGTTGTGAAATGCAATAGAAATAGCGCAGAAGACACGGTTGTAAAAAAGATATACATTGAGCGACGCTAAAGTGGTGAATACAAAACTATACGATCCAATTAAATATTTCGTTGCCTTTGGCCATTTCCGATTTGCAAGATGCTAAAATTAGAAATGAAATTTAAAATTTTGTTTGAAATGAAATTCTTAATCATATTTTTTAGAAACATCGGCTATGAACAATATAATTTTGGTCAATATTTTGGTCCAAACATTATAAAACATGCATGGGAAACACGTAAACAGTGGTATTAATTTTCAGCTCATCTTTCACTGCATATGTGAAGTTTTTATTTAAAAATGCCCATATAATTCCATTGCACAATCTATAAGTATCAACATGTTTTTCGTGGTTTAGTTTCGAGGGTCTCGCTATCCCTATTGGGTAATAGTTCTGACTAGTTTTTCATCATACGTATTTTATCTAATTTTAATTCGCGGACATCTTTCAAATTTACCGTGCACTAATTACAATAGTTTCCGCCGCAAGAATTTGTTGTAGAACTCTTTGAATAGCATTTGCTGGATGACATTTCGGATCAATTCCTAAGGCCAGATTCAAAGAGAGTATAGAAACGCTCGCAGTCTTTATTTAAATGTAAAACTGTGTTTTCAAGTAATTGACAAATATTGTAAGAGATAGACATTCTACTTACCAATTTTATATTGATGTGCATGATAAATGTAAACTCAACATGTTAAATATTACACATGTTTTAATAATTATCAAGTGTAAAACTGTGGTGAGTTTGTTTTTATGTCTTTTAAACACCTTTTGTGTCATTAATTTGGTCATGAGGTATGACATGGTTCTAAAATTATTCAACATGGCTAGTAAAGACTGCATTGTTTTGGCAACATTTAACGCATCATTTCGATAAAATAACATATAGAACAGCGTGTGAATCACCGTAAGGGTGTAAAGGACTCGAAAAAGTAGTATTATACATTCGTTTTCGTGGAATAGTAATACACTGATCGCGTCATTCCTGCAGTGCCTGAATTTAAACGGTTATCTAAAATGAACATATTGCATTTTTGTGCTGCACTGGCTCTAAGTTCACCTGAGCAAAATATTCATATTTAACGTATACATTGTTGGTTATTTTTGTCCCAAAAAATAATAATGTTATACTAATAAATCAGTCTGGGTTGTTGCAGTTATCAAGTTTTCTTGATTGATGCACCTAACATGTAGACATTGATTACACGTTTCGGCCATAAAGGTAATAATGCACTCTGATTACCGAGCGTGATTGTGTGCATAAAAATATCGTGCGCAAACGGTATAGTCGTGTGGATGCACATACAATCAGAAAAGATGTTTCAAAGGCAAAACGTACTGTTATCATTGAATAACACAAGTAGAGTGTGCATGTATTCAGCCTGTATCTATGCAGTGCACCAGATAGAAGGAGAGCAGTTTGGAATGATTACGTGCTATTAACAGGAAAGGTTTCAATCCCACATGAAAACAAATGGTATGAAAAATGTTATCAATATTAAATTGTATAATGACAACATTCTGAAAGAAACCACCCTGTCACATGCAGTACGTATTCCTCACCCCTCTTCATTCACGCAGTAAAATAATAATGTATGAAATCGATTCATTTTGGTAATGTATTTCCGAGGTCTTGATTGTACATGAGGCATTGATTGCACAACATTTGCGTAATATTTTATCGAAAGATAGATGATTTTGCTATTATTATCATACCTTTGTAATTGTACTGTATTTGCCAACAGGGCTGTGTTTGTTTATCAGACATGAAAATGCATTTTTTAAAAATGGATTTATTGTAGGTATGCTCAGTACACCTCGTTGACGGAAGACTTTCAACAGAGAATCCTGAACCAGCCCACAATTTAGGATTTGAGAAGGATGTTATACCTGTCCAGTGGCTACCTTTAAGGCATCCTCTCCCTTTAATCAAACATTTATGAAAATTTGGATGCAAAATAGGAAACATCAGGTGATTTTTATTGCAAGTTATAGTTCTTTAGAAGATGTTGATGTACATGTAACGATCTTAGGTACAACATGTGTACAGACATATCCAGTAATTTGTCATCAGATTTAGTGAATAATGTACACACTGTATAAATCATTAGACATTAATGACCTTATAGTTTCATTTTCGTAAGAAGCTTTAGTTTATTAAATGGACCTTCTAGAAAGTGGTGGGTTCGCCCCTCTGCTGCTCGTCCAAACACGAGATGATTTTTATCTGTCGAGTAGAGTCACTTGAAAAAGATAAGTTGCATAAGGCACAAATGAACACGAAAATATATTTCGTACGCCGAAGTATATGAATTTCGTAAACTAAACCGAATCAGATATCATGACGTTTTAGCTAGATGCATATACCTATTCAATATTGATGGTGTAGCCCATAGCTTGCCAGGGAAAGTACATACACTTCGTTGATTGAGTCGACGTGAAAGAAAGTTGATCAACCACCACATGCACTTGATTCTTCTGGGTAAATTAACGTGGCGAGTGTATACATTGATTTACCCAGAATCAAGTGCCTCTGTCAGCCACACTTGGAATCACATCACAATTATTATTTCCAGTTCAGTACGAATGTAGTTCTAGTCTATTTTTAGAACATTTTCTCCTCTCTCATTTTAGTGGTGATAAAAGAATTATATTGATGCATTTTTGGTAGGGATTTAAAGGTAATTGTTTGTTCTTGAGAATATGAGCCGAGAGAGTGGTTGTCTGTGTGTATTTTGGCGACAGTGCACATGGAGTAATAAGGCCTTCGTGATGATCCGGAAGTGAAATATGTTTTCTGTGTACATGCTGTTCTGTTTACAGTGCAGCCGCTCAAAAAAAAATGCCGGTGAACCACTGAGAAGAACTTCACCGTGAAGTCATCTTTGGATGTATTTTAGATTAACATATGATTTGTATTGATTGTTACACAGTTGAAAGGTCAGTACTGAGAAATATATGTAGAGAACATATAGTAAAATTAAGTGTGGTGTATGTCTACTTGGTTAGCAAAAATAGGGCCTGTATGATTATACCAACAAGGTTGCTTTTATTGCCACTAAATCTATCTTTAGATGCGTGGGATCAGTGATAGAATGAGACAAAGGTTTGATGTGTCCATAAATCAAGCGGCGCACAATCAGGTTCAGTCATCACGACCTCGCTCTCCTTATAATATTACCTAATTATCCATGGCCCACCTGACCTGGATGCTAAAGAAGCGGGTTTCAATGTGCATGTACCGGGTTCAAATATGTTGTCCCAGGTCTGCAAATGTCAAAGAGTCTCAAACTCGAAAATATGTGTGAATGCGTATGCAAAATTAACTAATCTCTCAAGTGCCGAAGTCGTCTTTAAACGTCAAGAAGGAATTCACAAACACAATTGCATGGTTTAAATTACAATATTCACATCGTTGCCGTAAGCAGCAAACCTGCTTCCTATATACCTTTCGGCTCTTCCCAAAACTTAAGCAAAAATAGTTGTATTAGCATCCATGAAAAATAAATGGGGTTCCAGCTTTGCGTCGACCAGATTTCAAACTATATATATATTTTTTTTAAATTGCAACTTCACAAGATTGTTTCTGGGTCGGCATGTGGTATGCACTTATTCTTTTCAAACTGGTGAACAGTCGCTGAAACTCTGCCTACTTAGGTTATGAACAACTGAGACGAGCCTTCTTGAAAGTGCCCTTACTAAACAGCGTAATGTATTGCTCACTGGGCATTTAATAATTTCTTCTGTTAAATTATGTCTTTATCCTTTTTATACTTCTTAGTCAACGCTGTGCTTGTCAATCTTTCATAAATAGGTGAAGCGGGACACGTACGTTGTGGTCGTTTGTACAAAACAGAAAAGAACAAAACTTTTATTACTAAAAAAAGAGATCTCAGGCCACACATGGGTGGCATATGATAATATCACTACTGCTACAATAGTATAAGGCGATTTCACTATCATACGGAGATGCAAATCACATAATAGCCAATATTTACAATCATATTAAGACTATACCTTCGGACGTAATATTAGAACCTTCCGGTACATACGTCTAACATTTGGGTACATACGTCTAATCTTTTGGTAGAGCACATTGTCTCTCATGGGGTGTACAAACGTTGTAAGAGAGAACAATATCATTCTGAGTTATCGTACATTTTATCTTCCATAGATAGCACAAAGAATATGATAATGTTTTCATTATTACCGTAACAAATTGGCAAGATTTTGGTGAATTTTATATCTCACCAAAGGATGTTTTTCTTTAACAGAAAAGTTTTAGAAACACATCCCTTTTTTGTGTAATGTGGAATAATTAAACAATTCGTGCCAGATGAATGTTTTCACAATAATTACATTTTTATTCCTCAAACGGAGTATTATCCGTTAGATTATCGCCAATCGTAAATCTATATCATCTTTTCGTGTACCAAATATTCAGATCTTTGTCTCTGTAAAATAAATACTTGATTTGCATTGATTTGAGTATTCATCATACACATTCAAATTATGTATGAAAGATTTTTCGTCAGAGCCTACACTAATATTATCATAGATGTAAAGTAGTTAAAACATTCGAAGGAAGATTTAAAGACATGGAGTGATCCGAAAAATGTACATGTACACTAGTACACTCTTTTTCTAACATGATTACATACCGTATTTCCCAGCGTAACCCAGACTCATTCTTGTAACGGCGTTAAGCTTTATACGTAAAAATCATTGTGGCGTGAAGATAATATATTTTCCAAGCATTTTCACCTTCAGGGTTTATTTAACAAAGTAGCCAATTGATTGCTGAGCAAAGAGCAGGTATAGCATCAGCCAAAAATTGGATGTCTTATACGTCATGACTTGCAAGCCTGTTGCACTCAATATATTTACAAAACTGTTGATTTTGGAAAGAGAATGAATAACCACACATGCCACATCTGTAACAAACTCTATTCAAGTCTCACCAGATGCACTTATTGTATAAAAACCGGGATGGGTTAAGTTAGCAAGCAGACATAAAGAGAAATGTATTTCTTATTGTATGTATTTATTTACTTATTTCTTTCTTTCTTTCATTCTTTTTTCTTTCTTTCTTTCTTTCTTTCTTTCTTTCTTTCTTTCTTTCTTTCTTTCTTTCTTTCTTTCTTTCTTTCTTTCTTTCTTATTATTATTATTATTATTATTATTATTATTATTATTATTATTATTATTGGAGTTATCATATTTTTCCCGTTAAGGAGAGTTTTCTTATTCTTGATTCTTCTTCTTCTTCTTCTTCTTCTCTCTCTCTCTCTCTCTCTCTCTCTCTCTCTCTCTCTCTCTCTCTCTCTCTCTATATATATATATATATATATATATATATATATATATATACTAGAGAGTAACAGATGCGGAAACAGGAACAAAGACATACAAGCACACAGAGATATATACTGGAGATTTGGAGTGTGTGTATGTTTATTATAACTATAATTCACATTCCCAACTGATTCTGGGTTTTAACGTGTAGATAAAATACATAATTGCTAGTTAAGTTAAATATCAGCCATGCTAGAAATTACATTGTTTTGTATTTTGTAACCTTTAGGAAGAGTCAAAAATATAAATTATATAATATACCACGGACAAAGACAGCATGTAAACTATCTAAGTATATATCATGAAACTCGTCTGTCATCATTAAGCGTACTTTGGCCTGAAAACAGTTTATGATTATCGAAGCTATTTCCCTGAAGTACTGCTTTAAGTCTAACATAACATTGTCCCTTTTTAGAAGTCCAACGCTCCATTGGAAATAATAATGCATACCGACACTTGTTTGTAACAACAGTATATATGTGATAAAAGGGTGGTGTATAAAGGAACAAAGTTACTTACCGTACTCTAGCAATGCACGCATTAGGTATTATAGAAAGCTCCGGGAAAGAATACGAACCGGATTTAGCAATGTGGATTGTTTGCAATGTGATAAAGCACAAGGCACACAAGCCTAACAGGAGACGAGATTCACGCGATTAGACGACACTTGAATTATACAAGATACCTGTGTACATGGCGATAAGATATTTACTTTCGTCATACTTCGACTCTCCGGTTACCGCTATGGAGTAAATTATACCTTTTGTAAGTTGTTCAGTATAATAGGGCATAAAGCGAGAACAACGACCATCGACGCCTGCTATCATTTTTCCAAATTTAATTTAGTCTGATTAATAAAATAGTTAAAATATCATCGTCCTCATTCTTTTGTCAGACATAGTTTCATTTGATATTTATGAATATCACATAACGAACTGAATTACATAGCAAACATTTTATATTAGCAGTATCCAAACTCACTTTGTAATTCATTGCGCTTTCCCGAGGCTTTAGGTGGAAGTACAAAACTTTCGACGTAATTATCAACACTTAATTCTGGAAGATTATCTCACACTAGCAGACCGGTTTGTATACACTTCTTTGGTTGACCCCTCTTCCATCTTCTACGTAATGATATTTGGCTTGAACTTTGGATACTATCAAATATAAACCAGTATACCTTTGATGCATGCATTGTGTACATACCTAAACCGTAGAGTGATACTTGACTTACAAGTTGTGTGTGTGTACGCATGCGTCCGATCTTGAGGTGGGTGTGGAGTGAGATAGAGTGAGAGAGTAGTTTTTAAAATATGACCATATATATTTGAATGAATAGCAAAAATTTATATACCTTTACAAACTAACTTGAAACTTATTATTATTTTCTTTAGTAAACATACAAACACAAGAACTCGTCCTCATATTCCCTAAACTCTGCCTGTGTAAACATACAGACAAAAGAAACTCGTCCTCGTAGTCCCAAAACACTGCCCGTGTAAACATACAAACACACGAAGGTCGTTCTCGTAGTCCCTAAACTCTGCCTGTGTAAACATACAGACACAAGAAGCTCGGCATCTTAGTCCCTAAACTCTGCTTATGTAAACATACAGACACAAGAAGCTCGGCATCTTAGTCCCTAAACTCTGCTTATGTAAACATACAGATACAAGAGCCCATCATCGTAGTCCCTAAACTCTGAATGTGTAAACATACAGTCACAAGAAGATCATACTCGTAGGCCGTAAACTTTACCTATGTAAACATACAGCCACAAGAAGCTCATACTCGTAGCCCCTAAACTCTATACAGCCACAAGAAGCTCATACAAGCTTCAGTACAGGTCAATTACTTTTTGCTCGATTGTTATAAAATATTGCTACAAAAATTATTTTAATTATTGCAGTATGTATACTTTAGTACGTATAATTACCATTTGTAATTTGATTCATTCGTAGTGTTTGATATACATGCATATTTTGATATATGAGCAATGTTTTGTAAAGAATTAATATTGTAATTGGCTATTGGGTTAAGTCGTAGTAACCTCAAGCATTGATTCATTTGATTTTATAGATTTGCAAATTTTGAGTTATATATATATTGTTACGTCTATTGGATTTAAATTATTTATTTTTGAATGTTAAATCCAAATATGTCATTCAATGGTTTAATGTTCATTAATTGGGAGATTTTTCTGGAAAATTCACTCTGAGCTAGACTCTAGCTGTAAACACATGTTGACCTTGGCTTGTTGATCTAATTCCTGACCCTGCTTTAACCACTGTCAACAAGCTTCTAAAACTATTGGTTAATTTCAAGGACAACTTTTTATTTTTAGTTCTTGGGGGTAGGAAATATCTAGATCTTTCTTTGAGTACGTGATTTAGTGTAGGCAGCCTCTTTCTGTGACCTTCCATGAACTTCCATAAAACCACGCGATCACTTGTTTACTTAAGAAAAACAGTTATATAAATTGTTGTTTGGGATATAACAGTTCAGTAGATGTTGGGCTTTTATGATGTTAAGTTGTGTTTTCTGTTTGAGTTATAATTTTAATTACCTTGTACTGAACATTGTGTCAATTCATTGAAGCAAGTGGATTTATTTATTTATTTCGAGGAGAAAACCTGTGTTCGTAATTTCATTTGGATGATTATAAAACAAGAACTGCATCACGTGACATTGTCAGCCATTTTCTATTATATCGTCAAGATTCGAACCTGGAATTATTAGAACATTTATTTATCGGGACTCTTGCAATTCCATTAGTGGATTATTTTTGTGAATTCTATATTGGATTAATGTTGGATGTAATTCTCTAAAACTGTAAGTTTATTTATTTTATGAAAATAATTGTACTTAATAAATTTATTGTTCAAGTTATACAAGCTTGATAGTTTTCACTCTTTCTGTGTTGCTGCTTATTCGAGCCTAAGCACGTAACATAGATATTGGGATCTCGTCTTGGGATTTAAATAAATTGGAATTTAAATTTGAATTTCACCTAGTTTTTGAAAATTTTAAATCTTTAGTGAGACTGACACGCTTGTATTAAAATGACATCTAAGGTAGAAATATTTCTTTCTAATCCTACCCAGGAGCAATTAGATCTTTTCAAAAAAGATGAGTTGATTCAACTTGCTAGAAAATATGATCATTCTGAAGTGAAGGCTTCTTTAACGAAACAAGATATCAAACAAATTTTGGTTCAATATTTGGTAGAACAGGATATGTTGGAACAAAGTGCTTTAATTTCGGTCAGTAAGTCTGCATCAGACTCTGACAGGCTGAGCCGTGAAAATTGTTTTAATCTTGACCCTTACTTTGCTTTGTACATTTGCTCTGTTTCTTACGTGCTCTCGTAATTGTCTGTGATTCCCTTTTGGGCCTGTACTATTTCAAACTTTATCATGGACTGAAGTTAAGATATCGTGTACTGATCTGATTGAGGTTATTTTATGCTGCTGCAAGAAATTTTGAGTAGATACGTACGCGTGAATACAGTCTGATCGATATTAATTCACTAGCCCCACCAGAGATGCCGATAAATATCGATATAGCGTTGACAATAATTATGATTGGTGCACATACAATTGTTATTGCTGTGATTAAATTAAACCAAAGACCAACAGCCGTTACCGCAGGAAGTCTGTAAATAGCATCTACGACCAACATCATCCTTTATATTTTGTGATTAGCTCGGTTAAGTTGGCAATTTCATCTTGGAGCTGATGTTCTGCTTCGATTAATTTTTAACAAAGGTAAGACTGATGATAAGTCATATTCTTGTATTATTAACAGAATCGTCTATTTTAATTGTACGACAGCCATACATTATCCGGTTTCATCATCAAGCGTAGACGCGATACACACACGCACTTTTCTCGCCATTTACCCTTTTCTACTTGTGTAATTGTCATAAAATTATTGAAAACCTCTACCTCTGAAACACTTTAATCTTCGGTTTTATGTGCGTTTTGGTCGTTTGTCAAACTTCACACTTCACAACACACCGATTAAACAAGAACCTTTCACATCTAACGATCGTCTTTGCTGAATAAGTGTTATCCGCACATATGCGTTCTTGTTTCTTTTTCTCAGCTGAGTGAATGTTGGTTGAAAATATTCGAAGGTCAAGGTAGTAAATTTATATGCGAAATCATGTGAGGGTTTGGTGATCTCACTTTGACGCAGATATTCCTCAACAAGTGGAGCAGAATTGTTACAAATGTTTATATCCGCTGATAATTGATCCAACAACCCTTCACCATGGCCAGACTCCATCACTTATATACAATAGAAATCTAATCTTAACCACAAACACCTTAGACGGTTAAGTACTCGTCTGGATAAACGATGAGTGTTTAGAACTGAATTTCATCTCCGGCTGCTAATAATGCCGAGAATGCAACTGTGTAAAAGTGTAAAACATCATTGTCACGCCCTATTGTTCGTGATATTAGTGCCACAAAATCAAGATCACGATACCACTTTTCATTTCAGCATTCTCATTTGACCATTTGCACCAGAACTGAAAAAACGTCAGTCCTTTGCTAAGATTACCTCGTCAGATTTGTATCCTTCTGTGATTAATATTCCTTGAATTTGACACCACACAATTATTACACCTGGTAATGCGAGCACCTAAGTGAACTGCGGACTCAAGTACTGTTTCATTCCACTATTGGCTGGATCAACATAGTCGTTGATAAGCGTGACCGACACGCCAGTCTCTGATTCATCCACTGTCAGTGAACAAAACCAGATTCTTTACTGCCAAGTTAGCTTGCAAGTCAACAATAACATCTTGAATTTCTGTATTAGACGTTTAATATTTACCACTTTGATCTTCAAAATTTACAAGCCTACCTGGATCAGCACCATCAACAACATGATTTGTAAACTCAGACAAATCCGCTTTTGGTGGCAAATCTTCTCAGATATACATCAACACAGTGTCGTCCAACTATTTAACTTCTGTAAATCTTAATATACGTTTATAATATTAACCATGCTTTAATGTGAAATCAGTGCCTGCGTTGTCTGTGAACGCTCCAGTGCACTCAGCGCTTTAATTAGAAGATGTGGGCATATGGGTTCGTCGAACTGGGTCTAAATTGGTATAGTCGAATACAACAGTGGTTGTTCGCTATAGATGTCATTCGTGATAAGGGTGTTAGTGCTGTTGGTGATGTTGCCCGGAAAGCATTTGCCGCGGATAAAAAGAAACTACTAGCGTTAGTTCGGCGATGAAAGAAACCACCGATGACTTTGTGATCAGTGATAAAATCACTAGAGAAACTACCATCTACAGAAATTATGCCCGCGAGTATTAGCAAAATAATAAACAACGCAGTATATCAGAATATAGCATCACCGTATGACACTCAATGAAATATTACTGCAAATAAGATAACGGGAAGTGGTTTGAAATCGCGAGCGAGATCGCGATTTAGATCAAGAAATATATAATAATATATTCCAATCGGCTCCTGATGCAGCGTTCGATATGGATGCCCCAGTGCCCAAAATGATTCTGTACGCGATTATCAATTCTATTCCTATCATGCAGTAAAACCGGATCTTCGATCAAGAATCGAACTTCATGTCCATGATACCAGCAAATACTTTCTACCCTCTGAAGCTTTAATCGAAGTAGAAGGAGAACTCGTAACAAATGATACTGCTCATAATGATCCAAATATCCGAGTTGGTTTTGTCAATAATGGTAACATGGCGCTAATCGAAAGTGCTAGATACATGATTGATGGTAGAGAAATCGAGTCTATAGAGCGTGAGGTTGATGTTGCCACAACAATAGTGGGGTTGTCAAGATATTCTGACGATTATAAAAGATCTCGCTGGAACATCTTGACTTAACAAGACAATCCGTAGTTGACATACACTTCAGAGCTCGTGTAAATCGCCCTGTTGGTGCTGGTGGTGTTGTCACTATCCCGAATTACAGAGCAGTTGATGTCATTCTCAGTGACAAATCAATGCTACTCGAATGTGTTGGTGGACGAATGAGGGTAGTTGATGCACCAGTAGAAAATATGTAGACAATTAGATCAATCTGTTATTAAATAAATGGTCATATAGTCATGTTAGTGTTACGTTAACTCCTAGTCAAATTAAAAAATTGCAATCGGAATCAGCTAAAAAATGTGGAACAACGATATCGCTGAAACACAATCAGATGTCTGGTGGTCAGAATAAACTATAACTGACAACTCGTCAGATAAAACACTTCAATGATGATATCAAAGATAAAAAAGGTGTTCAGATCACTCTCTCTCTGCGTCCGCAATTAAGAACATGATAAAATCAAGTGGTATATTCCCACTTTTCGCTGCGTTACCAGCATTGATTGCGGCAACGGCCCCAGCGGTAGCAAAAGCCGCCGCGCTAGGAGCCATTGGTACAGCGACAGGGATGGAACAAAAGAAAGCTACCGGGCAGGGATACAAAAGAAAGAAACGATCAGGAAAGGGTCTAAGATTACCAGGTACAGCGGAAAGGGCCTGATATCAATTACCACAACAACCAAACAACGCTGAAACCGGTATCATTCATCTCGATAGCAGCACCGGACCTGGAACCCACTGGCTTGCATACGGGATTGATCCGCGTGTGATTGTTTATTTCGATTGATATGGGTTAGCACCGAATAAAGAATTTATGCGTTATATAAACCGCTTAAAAACTCCTATCTGGTATTCAACGCTACCAACACAGGAAATGAATGACCCACCAATATGCGGCATAGGAGTATTAAATGTACTCAACGCTATTTCAACATCGGGAAAACCACCCCATAAAACCGTACACGAATATACGAGTAATCGCTTTTTAGAGAGAAATTATATAAATAACATGATTGATATTTGGGGGAGATCTTTATTAAGATTAAAATAACCACCACGGAAATATCTGCAACCGGTGATGTAAAAAAAAATAATCGAAGATGAAATATCCGAGATGTTAAACCTCGCAAGTGTTGATCCCAATGAAATAGTTGTATTTCAAGATCGTCAGGGTAAATTGAAAACTATTAATGTTTTCTTTGATGATATCTTAGTTAAACAACGCGGTGTAACGGAAAATGATATCGCGGTATTTTCCGATTAGGGTAAACTCAATCCAGATGTTCTCATTTCAACTATTGTGGATAGAATTAACAATTTATTTAGAACCATTAAAAGAAACTACGCCATGAATACGACGAGCATATAACAAAACTAGATCAGTTTTCTAAATTATAACGAAGTATAATTGACAATATTGACAAACCTCTATTAGATTTCTTTGGAAATCCACCGGTGACCACACCGAAACTCACGGAGATAAAAACCACTATCGATGTTTTGACAAAACTACGATCCTTTTATGACGCTCATATCGAACAAGTTACTACGTTACATAAAAACTTTAAAAACACCGATGACGCTGTCGATAAATGTTTTGGTAAAAATGCTAAACCGGAAGAAATCAAAAGAGATCTCGCTGGTATTATCACGAAACTCGATGAAATAACCGCGATTAATCGGCGAATAAAGTTGTTCGCGAAGATATTAAAACGACCAACGATGTCATCAGGGATGATCTGCCGAGGATGATAGGAACACTTGAAAAAATAAAATCCCTCACGAACACAAAAATATCGTAAATAATGTGTACGCGATCCAACACGGATCATTTACGTGGACACCATCCACTAACATATCACCGCGGCCGTCAAAGGTATTTATCGATTAACACTAGTGTCGCCGACTCAATTTAATATTTCATCAACGAGTTTATCTTGGGTCAACAATATGATATCAACGATCATCGACAAGGAAACAACTGAACGATTCACAATAATATCCACTGATAATAATTTGGCTAGGGTTTCAGTAACATGGTATGTGGAATTCGTAGCGGATTTAGGTAAACAACTGAATTAAAAATCCATAGGATTTTCAACGCTGGCGAATTTAACGCCAGGAATTTGAAATCTATTATAATAAATAAAATGTCATCTTTGGCAACGTCACAGCAATATCGCTATGATCAGGTCAGAGAATTTCAAACTAAACTCAAAACACTCACTGAGGAGTTCCAAACAAAAATAAAAAAATACCGACGAGGAATCACCGCAGTTGATGTTACCGTGTACTTGGTATCAGGTGTAATCACCGGAGCCGATATAATACTCTCCTCGGTGACAATGATTGCCCCGATAGCTGTTCCAATTTGTACATCAGAGACGACAACAATCACTGGAATTATTTCAATAATAACAAAAAAATAAATAAACTACAATCATTCAGCCAGCGAAAACTGCAGGATTACGTAGTTAAATTCCATTTTGTTTCAACCGCGTACTCCCAATTATCCTCGATGATATCGTCCTCCCTCGATGACACATTAATATTCGATAATGAGTTTTCCGCGATGGTACGCGTTTATTATTCCGCGATGTCAAAATTAGAAAAACAACATGAATATAATAACAATGGCAACATCACAAGAACTACTTCAACGAATAGCGGAAAATACCACCCCAGTAAAAACCAGCATGATATCAATAACCTCAACGAATCCTGAATTCAGTGTGAATTTCCCTACTGCGGTTTCAGTTAAGGAAATAGCACTAGCAAAACTACGAGTATATCATTGTTGGCCAAATATCAGATCAGTACCATTCGGTGGTCAGCAACCGAATAATTCCCTGTATTTGCGAGTAAGAATAAAACCGATGGAACTCCAGACTAGAATGTTGGTTTCGCTACAATCTGGGTCCTACCAAATCGAACAAATCAAGAACGAATTTCAGCGGAGAATAAAATCCATTACTGGAAAAGAATCGAAAATCGCTATAACGGTTCATGAACCAACACTATCATCTGCCACTGAGATAAACTCGCCCGGGTATGTCGTAGACATCTATCAAAGCTCAATAAGGACCGTGCTAGGATGGCCTGAAATCCCACCTCGATTAAAAAAACCGTTAAAATACATCCTGAACCGAAAAAAATCTGATTATATTTCAACGAAGGAAGATTATCATAGTTCTCGTGGTTGGATTAACGGTACATTCACAAATAGTTTAGGTTATTATGCTGAACCACTAAATCATTCTGATTTTGCTCGTTTTTTTGAGTTAGAATGATCCAGGGACGATAAATATTATGTAATAATGGAATTCAACATGAACAAACAATTCAAGAATATGAATTCCAGGTTTGAAAAATTGAAAAATAACTTCATAGAAGAAGTTAGTAAAACCCCACCTAACCGAGATGAAGCCATCAAATACATGGAGGTGTGTAATAAAATTATAGCAAACAATTCGCGATTTGTTCGATTTATATTAGATCATAATAATCCTAAAACGAGAACAGAATTTGCAAAGAAACTTAATATACGCATAGAAGATATTCTACCCGATTTTAAGTTGCCAGGCTATATTGCACCAGAACTAAAAAAATTCTCTCAATGATGCCATCGATGGTGGTTTTAAAAGGATTCACGACGCATGGAAGAAAATAGCACAACCACAAACAACAATCCTCAAACATAATAATGACCCAGATGGTGGTGGTAGGCATATCGCTCCTCAAAACGTCAATATCTCCTCGGTGATTGCAGTGAATTTAGAATGTGATGTTATCGAAGGAAGTTATCAAATAAATCTCGAAAGATCAAATCAAGCTCAACAAGGATATATTTTATACTCATTTGCACAACATCTCCTCCAGGGTTTCTAATCATTGAAGATCCAACTAATTCAGTCCATATGCGATGTCATAATGATTCGTTAAAGAGAATTAATTTCAAACTTACTGAACAGTCCAATAATCTAATTGATTTAAGAGGTGAGGTTTTACAAAATAGCCTGTTTGTGAAATCCTAAAAGGATTTTCCTAAAAGGATTTTCGTCTTAAGACTTTCATCGTTAAAAGATTTTTACTTCCATAGCAGCAGAGAGGGCGCGACAACAACTTTGCGTCTCGAAGGAAACTTTTTTTCGATTTTGGAGGAAGCCTTGGTTTGCCAAATAGACGCTTCGATAAAGTTGCCCGATTCGCCCCCCCCCCCCTTCTGCTATGGAGGTAAAAAATCTTTTAACGATTTTGGAGGAAGCTTTGGTTTGCCAAATAAACGCTTCTACAAGGTTGTCCGATTCGCCCTCCCTACTACTTAGGGAATGATCAATTAGGTATGATTGTAATGTAGCGAAGATGTCTTTTGCTTTGCGATCTCTGGAACGTCGACGACGTTGGCTATTTCGTCGAAGTAAGTATAACCTATCCAGAACATTTTCGCAACGCTCACAACGATTATCCATTCTGTGCCGAACAAATTCTCGTGGACAACTTGATGCTGTTTAAGTGACAATTACTAAAAATGAAGCAGTTCAGACTCAGATTATAAGGTTAAAACAAATAGTACCGAATCTCAATCACAAAATGCATTATCGGCTACTCAAACAAGGGTCAGTCGCCGTGGATGAAAACCTACATCAATCTCAATAAGCCACCACCCGCTTAGAAAATACTTTTTCAAGGTTATAAAAAATAGCGTCTTCGAAAATGCCATGAAAAACATACGAGATAAGATTGTAGCTAATGATGCCTTTGTCAGCATGAAAATATTTGATGAAGACCTGGTCGCCATCGGATCCAGAGAAAACAATCTGCTTTTGGATAAACTGTCTATGTTTGCACGGCTTGATCCCTACAAAATGCCTCTGCTGAAGTTTCACTACCACTTCATCAAAGACAAGTATGGCGACAAGCCAAAGCTGCTCATAACCGCTACTAACTCGCTCGTGAACAAAATTCAGACGCATATTCGGATCTGTATCAACGTCATGAACACTGTGATGATAATAATAAGATCAAAGAAAAGTTACAAGATGAAACGTAAAGAGTGCTCATCAGAGAATTCATCGGACTTCGTTTCAAAGTGTGCTGCATCACGATGACGCCATCATGAAAACTTAAAGGAATCAACATGTCAGTCACCGCTAAAGTAATCACCGCACACCATTTATACACAATAACTCCATGAACATCTCATCTACTACTCGATGAGAACATTCCGATCTCAGCGACACCACATAGTCAACGACGTCACTAACAAAAGAGAAGTGTGTCCCTTTGACGATAAAAAGTATTACACTGATGGAAAGCACATCTTCACTCATTAACACAAAGACATACAAAAACAACAGTGAGTCAGAACCCCAGAGATCCACCATCCCGACGACTAAAACAAAGTTTCCATGGACAAATAAGCCTTTCATAGGTAAGTAAGTCAGAACACCCAATATTTTTCCTAATACAGAACTTCCTTCTAATCAGAGATTTACAGCCGTTCGGAAGTATGTTTAGTACCAGAATATGGACTTATGTTAAATGCATGCACTATCTGTTAAGAAAAGAACATTGGGATGCATAATGTATACAACGTCAAAGAAAAGAAAAGACAATTAAAAAGAGAGACAATGGTAGAGACACATGTTATCCTTGTTAAGAAAAGGGGCATTGGTTTCCATAGTCTTACAATCAAGAGAAGCAGAAGTTAAAAAAGTAAGAAGAGCATTCTTCAAAACAACTGAGGAAACCCATATTCATCCAAAAGGCAAGACGACAAGAAGAAAGTAAAATGAAGAACCCATCACAGTGAAATAAAGTTTAACAAAAGAGACAGACATTGAATAAAAGAAAAGAGACGAACATTTGCTTTTGAGATGTGTTATAAAATCTTCATTGTGATTATGATTCAAAGAGGATTTACAGAAAAACCGTTTCTTTTTGTTTATATTTTATTTTCGTATGGATAAGACACACAGACACACACACACACACACACACACACACACACACCTTTGAATGATAAAAAGGAATTTAAGAGTTACATGATTTGACAACCATTGAGCGGTATCTCTTTATTTCTAAAAGATATAGTTAGTAATGAAAAGGACCATTGGCGTTTTCTTAATTACAAAATCGTATGGACTTGACATCATCAGCTTTAACCGTCGTAATCCATGTTCGCGCCCATGTCCTACTCGTTCTGCGGTCGCTTTTGCTGCTTTGATAGTGGTAGCAGCGGCTACAGCTACTGTACTATTACTCTGAATATACGAGCTGCAGGCGTACTCCAATACACTGTCTCCGTTTCTTCAGCCATATATATTATACTTTAATTGTTCAACAGTGGCAAACAGTAGCAATGCCGGCGCCCCTATACATTGCAGGTGACGTCACGTGTCCAATCTCTTATGATCAAATAAGAGACCCACGCTCTGACTGAGTCTTGTAACACGCGTTCTAAATGTTGAAACAAATTCATCCATTTCCATTCGATCTTTTGAGCCGCATTCTATTAAGCTGTGAAGATAACATGACAAGATGAAGGTAAAACTATTGTCATCGACTATCATTTCTAACATGCTGTTTAACTTGTACTAGTTTTATGGGCCTAGACCCGATAATATAGATAAGTAGAGTGTATTTGAAGGGACAATTGTGTATGAAGCTGTTATTGACGTATGGGTCTGCTGTGAGACGAAGTTTGCAGAGAAGAAGACCATTGAAGCGATTCGATTTGTGTTAACCTAAGTTAGTTAGCAAATACCAACAGTAATTTTCAGGGCCACCGAGATTTCTAGAAAAACGCAAGACTAATCCTATTTGCGAAAAGAATTGTGTTTATGCTTTGTGTATATTTGTGTATGTCTCTTTTTTCTCATTAAAATGTATAATCTCTTTAGTCCTCAGCTCTTCTGTATGATAGGTCATGTGAGAGAGCAATGTAGACACTTTCTAGTGTGCGGCATAAACACTTCTACCATTTTATTTGGATAGTATGTGTAATGGCTTACTGCATTGCAGGGAGTTTGTTTTGGACTATAATAAAAAAAGTGGGTACTGGAGAGTAGGATGTGTGTTTGGATAGTAATCAAAACGTGGCTGCTGGATGGTACATTTGCTATTCTGGTTGTAGATCACAATTTTAAAATTACATTTTCGTTAAAGCCCCAGACTGTCTTATCTGACCCTAACTTTCTATGGCTGTCTGTGGATTAGATACATCCTGTGATTCATCCTTTTGCCCAATGAAACTAGCCTTATATTAAATTTCACTTACGCCGAATTTTCTTTTTACGATCCAGGCTTCATCATACTATGTTAAATTCCCCTGATGGCCTCTAATGCAAATCTATGGGATAAGGTTAATGTCCCTTATGCCCCCAATATCATTATACAATCACGTAAATGTTTTCGCACAATTCAATTCAACCCATCAACATCCTGTTACACTATCTATCCTGTAACTTAAAATGTGGGATCTGCGTCACTGGAACTATAATTTTGTGAGTAGATTACTCAGAAAGTTCGTATGTCGTGCTCACTACTGGAGTAGAATACCACAAAAAATTCGACCGATGGCGAACAACAAATATTGGTGAGGCTTTAAAATCTGAGACCTCCATGCATAGAACATGGGAATGAAATTCATAGCGGACATGAATGTACTTGGAAGTTTTACTTCGTTCTGGTTTTTAAAAGTTTTCTCGTTTTATTTAAAAAAATCAGTGTAAAATCGCGCATTACATAATTTGCTTACTTACTCAACAAGGTCAAGGTCAATATTTTTCAAAAGATAGAGCATCTAGATAATCTCTTCGAAAGTAAGCTGTTATTCTTGTATCCTCCTCGATCCTTTGTCTAACTTGCGATTCAATTCACGTCGCCCTATGTCTGGCTGTAGAAACATAATCCTTGTCCATCTTATGCCTGACTAGAAATATAATTCGTTTCATGTTAGGATTGACTTGATCTTCACAATGTGCAGCAATACAATATATCCTTTTGGCGGTGTAAATGAAGAGAGAGAGAGAGAGAGAGAGAGAGAGAGAGAGAGAGAGAGAGAGAGAGAGAGAGAGAGAGAGATTAAAGTAGTTTGTCGATAAACACTTCCTATCCATGTGTATGATTCTATGTTTGTGTGTAGGTAAGTATGTGGTGCGTGTATAAACACTCCTACCATTTGTTTTGATGTGTTACTATACAGATCGATAAGAATTTGAATCCATTATTGTTTTCATAGGAGACGATTGCATCTTATTCTATGTTAATTTAGTCATATCTAGGAATCTGTCATCTAGAACTAGAAAATCACGTTAACTTTATGAATAGTTTCACAGAAGAAAACACCCTTTTATATGCAATGCCTGTAATTTATTTAGAATTTCGCTTTGGTTCTAACTTTTCTTTATGCAGATTGGTTTTGCTTCGACACGCAAAAGCTTTATTCAACAGATGTCGTTATATATGTATATCCCTGTACTCCTTTCAGTGTTTCCTTCGTCTTCTTCTTAACCTACGTTTCTTCCAGCAGATGCTAGATGTCATGAGCAAAACCCAATTAAATTCATTCATTCAAGTGAGATTACTCCGTAACTACCTTTCATTGTTAATCCCATATTTGGATTTGACTGGATGACGAGTATTAATTTTTCCTTTTGAATTAATAACAATTTCGTTTGCCAAGACACATTTGAAACATTATTTGCAAATTAAGCTAGTACATATGGACCATACAACATTACATATCAAGTGCAGAGACCAAATGCATTATTTATAGAGAACGTCTTTTACATCGTTGTTTAGTTTGTCAGAATTGAATCATGTTGACCCACCTAGATAACAAGCAAAGCTAACTTCATAGCAAGTATCGATATGACAATAAGTAGTGGAATTTCCCATACTCCATCAGGGCTTATTTATCCATTTTGTTCTCCAAATTGTTTCATATTAAACGTTTGGGCTGAAATACTGTTGATCTAGAATGTGATATATTATATTAGCCAATTGTTTTTATCACTGATTATGCCCTCTGTGTGTTGATTGTTTTTGCTATTCCAGTTAAACGTATTCATCAGACACTGCTTAGATTGTAGTCTGTTTATATATATATATATATATATATATATATATATATATATATATATATATATATATATATATATATATATATACGTTGATGCATTAAATATGGGTATTAAACCTTTTTAAAATCCTGAAATATTCCATTATACCGTGATAAGAATCGTGAAATTCATCTAGTCTACTTGACAGGCAGGTCGACTAGTAGTGGTACGAAGGTTTGGAACTTATAAATCTAAATTCGTCTCTTAGTTGAATCGTATTAAATGATAGAATTTCTTATGTATAACTTAGAAAGAAATTAGCTTACCTTTGTAAAATATAAGATACGAAAGCCAGCAACGTGTTACTAGTCCGTAATTTGAAGATTTAGACCATACATTACTTGTTGCTGGGTGACAAAGAATCAATGTACCAAGCGGAATAATCGCATTTTGTCAGTCATTCGAACAGTCTTAAGTTTGTAACTGATTTTATCATTCATTATTGTAAGATCTTTACTTTGCAGAACTTTTTATTTCATTTTACTGAGTTAAACAGTGTAAAATAGATAGGAAAAATGTTGAACCGCATTTATTCATCATCAGTAGGTTTGTATTAATGCGTTATTCACATCAAGATTAACTTTACCATTTTGTTGTGTTCCACGTAATCATACGTGTGGCTTTTTTAAACCAACTGAACAAATGTGACTCAAACTTAATACCAATGGTTTTTTTAGGACATGCTCGATATTTTCTTACTCGGATTGGTCCTCTATCAGCGGTGTGGTTTCCATAGTAATCATATATCAAATATATTTGTATCCGTGAATGTTACGGCAGTTTCGATTAACTTTGCTACAAAGGCTTGTTAAGATTTCTCAGTCAATATAAAATTTGTGGTGGCTCCCAAGCAACAATGTTATTTCTTTAACAACTGGTTCTAAATCAGATTTTAGAATACGTCTCCATAAAGAATTAGCCAATTCTAACGAGACATGATCCCGAGAGCTAAAGATGACAATCTTTCAAGACTCAAACTTTATGAATAGTTTCACAGAAAAAAACACCCTTTTATATGCAATGCTTGTAATTTATTTAGAATTTCGTTTAGGTTCTAACTTTTCTTTGTGCAGATTGGTTTTGCTTCGACACGCAAAAGCTTTATTCAACAGATGTCGTTATATAAGTATATCCCTGTACTCCTTTCAGTGTTTCCTTCGTCTTCTTCTTAACCTACGTTTCTTCCAGCAGATGCTAGATGTCCTGAGCAAAATCCAATTCTCAGTCAATATAAAATTTGTGGTGGCTCCCTAGCAACAATGTTATTTCTTTAGCAACTGGTTCTAAATCAAATTTTGGAATACGTCTCCATAAAGAATTAGCCAATTCTAACTAAACATGATTCCGAGAGCTAAAGGTGACAATCCTTCCAGACTCAAACTGTTTTCCCTGGAATTAATTATTAATTAACTTATTAGTTGTTAACTATTTAATAAAGACATTTTTGAGTTAGATTATAATTCACAGATTAGTTTCTTTTTCTCCCGTTTCTTTGCATACACTAATTTACGTTCACACATTTGACACCGGTCTCACAAACTGTGCTTTGGATAATTCTTACCTGTTTGTTTCTTTTCTGTGTGCCCCCCCCCCTCCGCAACAAAATCATCCGCATTTGCAATATTACAATAACACAATTTAATTCAGAATTCATTATACCATCATGGATATGGTGTTGTTGTTGCCACACAAGTATCATCTCGGTCAGACGTTATTTTGACATGCTCGATTATATGTTTCGATAGGGTATGTCCTCTATCAACGGCGTGGCTTCCATAATAACCATATTGCAAACCAATTTTCAGCTTCTGACACACTCTGTTGACTATTACATTTGCCAGAAATACTTGTTAAGACACGCTCCGTCAAAATTATATCTGCAGTGGTTCTCCTACTATCAGTGTGGTTTCTTTAGCATCTGGTTGGTATAAAGATTTTTTACTTCATCTCTATATCGGTTTAGTTTATTCTAATCAAACCTGGTAGCAATGTTTCTTTATTAAAATTGTGTCCTATTTGTCATCCTTGGCAGCAGTGTGACTTCATTCATTTGCTAGCAACCAAATGGAAAACATATTTTTAATCTATTTTATATAATTGCTAAACGCAATTGTATCAGAATCATACAAACTCCATTAGCAATCATGTGGCTTATTTAGGAACCAGATGGCAAACGTTTTATTTACACGTTATCTTCATTGTCCAACTAATTGTGATCAAACTTGATATTATATTTTCTTGTTGAATGATTTATCAAAAATGTGTTCGTATGACTTCACTAGCAGAAGTTTGAGTTCCAATGCAGATGTGTGTAAAATCTTTTTGCGATATTTTCTACAGAAAGGTTCTTTCTGCCAGTTCAATTAAACTTAGTAGGAATATTTGGAATGACAAGCATTAGAACAATTTTGAATGGATTGACTTACCTAGCAACAGTATTGATTTCACAGCACACATATTGAAAATCTTATATGAACTTATGCATTACGGTGACTGAGAGTTAGAAAGATTCGAACCTCCTGTGGGCTCATAATTCGCATTTTGTCTTGTGAGCGTTAGTCTATAACTCGTTCTTTATGGCTGTGTTTTTTTATTTAAAGACTAGTGATAGATGGTGCTACATAACCCCGAGGGAAGTAGGGTGTGTCCTCTTGTGGCGACAGCGGAAGGCAGTTACCAATACCTGATTGTGGGTTGGATTAACGTCCTATTGGTGCCCCTCTCTGCATCAAGTAATCGTTTCATTCTAATCTGAACCGGAGCGTGTCAACCTCAGTTTCGCGTAGACAAATTTCCACCCGTGGTTTGAATTACTTCTCGATGCTAGTTTTGAAAAACCGAGTCAATATTTCGTCGTCAATATTTTGATTGGCAGGCGGCATCAATGATTCGAGAGCTCGGTCAGTGTCTGGTATGTTCCACATAGCTTTGTATTAAGATGTGTGTATTCTGATTGCGAAAGCCAACTATATTTAGAGTGGCTATTTGAGCGATGACCTACAGACTCTCGCACCAATATGTATGTGATGTTAAGGATAGAGGCAAAGCTAGTTGCAAGACGTTTGTCTAAGTCATTGGGAGGAAAAGTAGTATTGTCGTTATGTGCTGTATGACATTATTTACACGACTTGAAATTGGGTGACGTAATCGTAAGGGTCAACTATTGCACACACGTTTGGATTAAGTTATTTCCCGTCACCATCACAATTGTTCTTAATAAACTTGGAATCTTCCTCTTTAAATAAATTGGATTCTGGCCAAGTCTCGGGATAAATTATGACGCGGGGGTCTCCATTCATCATTTTTTATCTCTTTCTTGAAGGTCATAATTAATATGTCAGACCTCCTCAAACGTCTCCTAGACTGCATTTGATGCATTAGCAGTAACCCCAGCAGATGACTACAGTACAAGCTGAGTGGCGTTTATCATGTCGCATAGCTGTTGTGGCACTCCACGTATTCATCCATTTGTCGCATGTTACGTTTGCGTTTGTCATTTTTGTAAGTATCAAGATAGGTTTCAAAATTTTTTGGACAAGATACTGCGAGTCTTTAATTGTCAAGACCACCGGGACCCCCTCCCCGAACCTTGTGCTGGTAAGGTCTATGTTAACAAAACAGTATATGTGGACGAAGCCTCGTCAAAGAAAGGTCGGAATTTCCGCAAGACCATGACAACTGAGTAACATGTTGCGCGTACGTTGCTCATGACATGGACATCTATACCATATTAGCGTTGTAGCGCTGAACCAAGTGCAACAGGTAGGTTTTCTTGTATCTTGGCGTCTAAGGGGGTCTATGGGATTCTATTGCCATTAGAAGATTACGTCGCCATAGACGATATTTTGGTTCTGGTTGCGTTCTATGTCATCAAAGCCCGGGGTAATCAACAACTTTAGAGATTGACACTTTCCTTAATGGCGATATGTATTTATTCCCGATTCAGTTAAAATGTCTGTAAATATCACGGGTAAACTTACCACATGCCATGCTACAATTTCTGCGGGCTGGGCACAAGTAATGGCATTTGATTGTACGCCTACGGTTTGTCTGGATACCGTAACGAGGCTCAATAGGACGGTGTCTTATTTCTGCCATACGACACAGGTGGTTCATGTGTGTAGACCAACAATGATTGATGTCACTAGACGTTACTAGTAGACAGCTTTTGTCATCCAAGGAAGCACGTGTCTTAAAGCTGGTCCGTCAAAATAACACGAACTACTGCAGGTTGACTACGGCTGGGTATCAGATTTCCTTATTTATCTCGGGCACGTGAATTATATCCTAGGTGAATTTCAGCTAGAAGATGTAGTTACAATAATAGGAGGTTAAATGTTTACCACACGGTTCATTTTAGTTTGTGTATAGTGATTGTAGGGGAATTGGGGCAGATACAGGAAATAAATTTAAATAGTACTGGTTGACTCTGTAGAGTCATTTGAACACGTGCAGGGGTCTGTTATGAGGAAGAATCTGCAACAGAGGGTGCCGCATTTAAGTTTACATTAGACATACTTTTACATTATAGAAAGCTCTTTAAGTCGTATACCATAATTGGTACAGTTGCGGATTTTCCAAAGAATATACTAGGAATGTCATAAAAGAATGACCAGTTTTGGGGTTAATACCTGACGTCGTATATTACTTATTAGACAGGGCAGTTTTGGAGACCATTTGAATGCAATTTCTTGTCACGGTTTTATTCTGTAGTAGTTTAGTACCTTCCCTCCCCCCCCGGATTGTTTGCATAGTTTGATCACTGCGACGAATAGCCTGGAACTCAAAACTGGCAGGCATTAAGTGTCTGTAGAACCCACGAATTACACAGCGGATATATATATATATATATATATATATATATATATATATATATATATATATATATATATATATATATATATATATATATATATACAATCAACCCCTGTAGCTGAGTGCGATGAAATGATTCTTGATTCTGCCCGTCTGACTGAGGAATAATAGGTCTATGTTTAGTTCATAAAGCATTCTTGGCGTTAAACTTTCATTCACCATTTAATATACCTTAATTTACCATTTAATATGTCGTTTGCCATTTTAAACTCATGGTTTGTAGCGATAATGATCATATTTAATGTCACTCTGAATAGTAGTCCTGACAAAGCAGTTGTCTAATATTTTTCAGCTTGGGCTTCTGAACCTCCTTTAGACGTGTTCTGGTGACCTTGAGGGTTGCTACAGAATAAAACATGGCTAGCTGCTGCGGTTTGCTGTTTTCAAATCCACTTCTAGGTTTTATCTCTGCACCATGCAGAAATTTATGTGGTTTTGAGCTTGGTGATAGCTCTTTTCTAATTCTCTAAGTTCAAGATTTAACTTTTTTTGGGAAAATCATGTATGCATATTTTCTTAACCAACATTGTATTTATGTTTGAACCTTGACTATTCTAATATTTTCTTTAAAGAAATCAATTGATAGTTTGCATACTTCTTAGCGATTGTAAAACATTGCTTCTCAAGCAGTTATAGCAAAAGAAAAAAATTGGTTTTGAACATTCATTGTAATTGTTTTATATTATATTCTTTTATACTATTGTTCATTGCACGGCAAATAAAGTTTCACATTTATAGAAAATGGTGATAAAGATTTAAACTGCAATTGTTTCTTGCTTTTATATCAAGTCAACTGCATGGTGCGTTTTTCGTTACGTGTTATTTATGTAAATAACAGTTAATAACCAAATTAAGTAACATATAATATCATTTAATCCAAAGTCAATCAATAACCCGGTAGATGAATAATTTATATTACTTTAATTGATTTTAGATGATAAATAAATGAAGGAAGGATGGAATCTATCTGTGAATGTATTGCAATCCCATGAATGTTTTTTCATGGTAGAGTTTGAGTTCTACTCTTTTGAGATACATAATAAAACTTCTTTTTTTAAAATTATAAATGTTTAAAACCATTTGATCTGTAGTTATTCTGATTTTCAAATGACAGTTAAATAGTTTTTGGTTTCTTCTAATTAACAATAAACCAACTTGCGATATTTCTTCTACTTCAAAAGGCTCGCCAAATATCAATCGGTCGATGTTTTCCCTTTTCCATTCAGGATATATATCAGAAATGGCAAATGTAGCATAAATCTTCCATATTAAATACAGAAGAAAAAAATGGATGCGGATACTGACCTTAACCTAGCGCACATACAACAACTGTATCCACAAATTCAGTTATATAAATACTAATAATCTTCAGAAAAATAAACATTTGTGCTAGTTTAAAAAAAAAATCAATTTATTCAAGTTTTTAACATAAGCAATACCATTTTTCTTTCGTTTTGAAGCATACGTTGTGACTGCCTTCACCTACAACGTTTGCTTTTCACTTTGCACGTGAATTTATTTAAAGAAGTATTTTTTCTTATAAACGTATCTTGCAGATAATCCTGGTTACGTGGTTACATTCTAACCAATGGAAATCCCCTTTACCTTTACTAGTTAATGCCATTTCAAGTATGTACACCTATCTGTTTTCGACATGCTGAATTTATTCGCTTTTGCAACGGAACTACAGGATGTTGTGTCATCCGATTTTGTACATACAATTATTCGGTTCATATAACAAATACTTATTATCTGGTTCATTTCACAGACATAAAATTACAAGAATAGCCGTTCCAATACCATACATACAATTGCCTGTGATCAATATTCTGGAAATACTTAATGGCCATCTTCGTAAAAGAAGGTTCAGTTAATACAAGCAATCTCTTGCTAGTAATCAAAGCCTTGGTCATAATAATACCAAAACATACAAAATTTGGCGACAAAAATACTAGCGAGTCAGCCAATGAGATGCAAATTACCTGCGTGGATCCCGGTTACTTTTGAAATTGCCATAGACCTTGAAGATCTAAGCCCATATTTCAATTTTGATCACAATCAGATCAGAAGTATTAAGAAGTATAAACTCAGCCGATGACATACAAGATCACTTCACACCATTTCAGCTTTCTCTTTTTGACAGCTTTGTCTTCTCGGCGCTTATCTAAATGTCAAATCTGGAAGATATTTCATCCATGGTCTTCACTAAGGTGGCAAGCTAGTCTTCACTGCCTGCCAGCTCATCAATGTCGTCTGCAAAGCGTAGGTTGGTGATGTTACGCCCTCCAATGTTGACCGTCCCACGTTGGTTTTCCAGGGCTTTGCTCATGATGCGCTCTAAGGAGATGTTGAAAAGCGTGGTTGACAGGAGACATCCTTGACGTACTCCAACTGTTGTCATGAACCAGTCCCCCCACATTGTACTTTTTCATTGTGGCCCACAATGTCTCATGCCACACTCTGTCGAAAGACGTTTTGAAATCTATGAACACATGATAGATGTCTTGTTGATGTTGTGAGTACTTTTCACACAGAATTGAATTTTTGTTCTGTTGTGCTTCTTCCACTCCGGAACCATGGCTGTACTTAAGCGATTATTTCTTCTAAATAAAAATATATAAATAGAAATATAAAACATAGATACGCATGGATATCGCTAAATAATGATAGTCCAAGAACTTGCCGATATAAGTATAAATTCCAAATTTGATCGAAATCGGATCAGAAATACATTATCCAGAAGAAGGATAACAACCTCAGTAGATCCGGTTAGTAGATATCACCCATTACCGAGTCTATGTAATATCTTATTGATGCAAGCACATATTCCAGATGTTTAAATATCCAATTCAGAAATGTGAACTCCAAAGTGGAAGCAAGCAGCTGCACGATCATATCGACGTTATACGTAGGTAACGCTCATTATCTATTTCTTCCGAATTTTGATTTTATAACCATATTTTACAAATAAGACTGAAATTGGATCAGAAATATGCAAGATGTTGCTCACAAAATTGATTTCATATTAGAGAATTTATTGCTTTTACACAAATGGAAAGAAAAACATGACGTGGTTACAAAGTGATGATACACCGAAGTGATGACATACCTTACAATGGAGGGGAAAGACTGTTGTTATAGACAGACAAATGACCTGAATTAAAATCTAATACATATGAAGAATTTTGCTTTTCGGGAAGTTTGGCTTATGATAAAGTTATAAGGCCTATATAACGCAAAATATATTTGTTTGTTTACGATAACTGTACTTTGTTCGCCATGCCAGATAACACGATTCTCACGGTAATTCGTTTGCCAAATAAGGCTTGTTATACCATATTTGGATAATCTACGAGATGTTATTTTAATGCAGGCCATTCTCATTAATGTCTGTTTACATTTTCAACAGTGTAATATCCTTATATGGCATACACAATAAAACGAGGCTGAAACGGAAGAAGTTCTTAGGTGGTTTAATAATATCAGACGATCCTTCAGAAATGACCAAGTTAAGAAATCATGGAATTAAATAATAAGACTATTTAATTTCCAGGTACATCTACATACTTTCTGACAATATGTTGAAAAAGTACCGGATGTGAATCACACACAGCCGCTCCATTTATACATATTCAACCTCATTGTATTACCACGTGATAAAGGCGTATTAATATTAGTATTGAAGTGACGTTGTGTGCAGTGCTTTACAAAGAGAAAATGTGTGATTAAGCTTTCACAAAAAAAGTTAACAGGGGAGTGGAGCTGTGCATAAGTACCAAAGGGAAGACTTTTCTATATAATAAATAATATTAATGATGCCATAGACTCTCACTGCTGACTGAATCAGATATAATGATATGAAACCCATACAGCTTTCTGGTAGCATGACTGATGCCGATAATTCATGTCTTTATCGAGCAAAATGACTCTTTATGTGTGAAACATATCGTAGAACATAGAACTTTTTCTGCATCAATCTACGAATAACAAAACTGAAATACAACATTATATATATATGCTAAAACAAAGTAAAGTAAAAATAAAGTGGAATATTCGCTTCATTGATAAAATACTATCGTGTGTGTGTGTGTGTGTGTGTGTGTGTGTGTGTGTGTGTGTGTGTGTTTGAAAATTGGAGGGAAAACAACTAATTTTGTCTGCTACATCTCAAGTATGGGATCTGTAAGGAAATACGTAATTTATTTGTGCAGAATCTGTGCTGTTGACTATGTATAATGGAGTGTTTATTTTAATTATGGAACTGAAGGGCTCTCTATTGAAATTTGCAAGTTCTGCCATGTTCTCTTCGTGGTTAAGATCAGTTTTAACTAGATACAGCTGTTGTACTACGCATATTTAACAATAAAATGAAGCTTTCGTTTACAAAACCTAGGTGGATGATTTGATTAAAAAGAAACTTGAACGACAATTGTGCATAAAGATCATTAATGGATCATTTTAAAAGTTATGGAAAATAAACACTCTTCTAACATAATGACTTATATGTGATACTTGTACTGACGTATCCATTTCGATGAAAGATTTTCAATGGTTAAAGCACTATGCATTAAGCTAAGAATATTCAGTTGTTAAAAAAATAAGTTTTTATTTAAGTTACTTTTCAAGAAGTGACAGGTATCGCTTAAAAGCATGCTTGATACAGACTTTCGGACTAATTTTTTTTACTAAAGAGTTCATTGAGTACCTCCTATACAAAATAAGTTCGTATGGGTTTAGTCATGCGTTTATCCTAGCATAAAGGTTTAACATTTCTGCTTTAAATCTGTACCCTGAATAGTATCTGTCATCCATAAAGTTCAAGGCTGAGAAAAGCTTTAATTACTAACTCCAGCTGTCAGTAAAGCCAATACATAGGGATAATAATATACAATATGGTTTTAGAACACTTTATTTAAAACAGCTATATGCCCTACCGTATATCTTAATGTATGAACGTCTAACCTATCCTTGAAGGATATTATCAAACTTTAAGCTGATAGTAGTATTGATATTTTGAAACCTAAGTAATAGTGTTTAAGTGACTTAAAATTGAAATACAGCCTAAGAATGCAAACATCGTGTACTCTACAGCAACAATGTGTCTGTGTCTGCGTGTGAGACAGAGCGTGTGTGCTTGCGTGTAATATTTCATCATTTATGTATGCAAGGCTTTTAAACCTTGAAGTACTGATCTTAAAAAAAAACTTTCTCTTAGTTTTAAATGGAAATCATCCAGCTTTCAAGAAGGCCCTGTAAAAGTCTTCCAATAACATGCATTTAGAATGTACAATTATGATGTATAAAAAAAGGAGTGTCAATATGAATTTATATTTTTATACATATAAATCCTTAATATATGTTGACTGCGCAAGACTGCATGTAAAATAAAATTTAATTTCGGGCATCTCAAACAATGTGTCTGTCTGTATGTATATACGTCTGTTCAATGTACATCATACTTATGTCAAATACGAATGTTATTTTGTTTATTATTAAATACATTAAATTCAGAATCCGCTCCTATCCTTTTTCTTGTCAAGCTATTTGCACTGTATCACCTTTTCTCAAGGATTAAATCCAGTTGTTAGTCGGTGCATTCTAGTAACAAAATAAGGATAAAAGCAAAATAAGAAAGCTAATGAATGATAGTGTAAGATGTTTAAATTGAAGGAGATTAAGAAACTAGGAATAATACTCTTTCTATTAAAACAGTTGTGGGTATAAAAGATAGATTGCGCAAACTGCAGATTTGAAGAAATATATGTTTATTGGTTCCGGGCAGAGAAGGCATGTTCAAGTTCTGGTTTAACCAAACATTTAAAGATAGATTCGGATATTTGTTTGCTTGTGTTTTTAAAATATATTTTTGAAATATACAGTGGTCCCAGTAGAGGTTGCAACTAAAGTATTTCATACTATCTATTGCTGCAATAATTCCCAATTTATGTATCAAATTTGGTGTCTTAATATGACATGCATTATATATTGTTAATAATCAATGGTTTTACTCTTAGTAACACAAAAGAGTGAAAACCATCCAATTTTGTAAATAATTAATTTCTCTACGATATAAAGTGATATTTAAAACGAACTTACAATATTGTGAATTAAATCCCAGATAGTCCCAAAAGTTCTATTACAATCCAGAATTAGAGTTTCAAATGAATTACAGTAGTGATCTCAATGAATTCCAATTTTGAATTTACCAAGAACCTGGGATGTGGCAACGTGTTAATTGTCTTGATGTATCACCGAGATGTTATATAAACTGTCCGTGAATTAATTAACAATAATCCCAAAATAGTCATTATAGCCCCATAAACTAATAATGAGCACTGAAATTCTAGTCAATAATTTAAATAAATAAATAAATCCTTCCAATTTAAAAACTAAGCACAACAATAATATTGATTTCACTCGGTTGTTAGCCTATGAATGAGTAATCTTGACTTGAAGTAAACATCTGCATATACCCCTCCACTTGACCTAGGTGGCAAATATCTTTGTTTGAAAAAACGCTGCCATCTTAATAGAAAAAAATTGTTTCTGGAACCTTCTAAGGTCAGAATCAAGAATGAATATACATAAGTAAATATTTCTACAATTTAGAATTATATTAATATTTAACCTTCAATAATATGTATTTATTAGCATTGCATTGTGGTGTTTACACAAAAAATGGCACTAGTCAAGTAGGACCTTACAAAGCTTAAAAACACAAAAGTCACGTTGTAGAATTAACAACTTTTCAACATGTGTATGTTAGACCCCGAGGCTATAATTTCGCGCGGTCAAAATGTAGTAAGGTGTCCATTCAGTTAATTGACATAGCCATAAACTAGTGACTCGAGCATTATTTTTGCCAAAGCCATTGTTCACAGGTAAGTGTGGAATTTTTGTTCGGAACAAAGGAGCATCAAAGAGGGTCCTAATGCAGCCTGACAGACCTTGTCTAATCATTATATGAGCCAGCATCCAATCGGAATTGAGCAAGGCGTGGCCAAACATTAGAATAGCAAGTTTAAATCTCTTATCTTGAGAACCAAAATGTCAGTAAGCTAAAACCATTCGATATTGGCGTGAAACTTGTATATTCCGGGAATTACAAGGAGCTTCAGTACAAGTCAGTTACTATTTGCTCGATTATTAAAAAATATTACTACAAAAAGTATTTTAATTATTGCAGTATGTATACTTTAATACGTATAATTACCATTTGTAGTTTGATTCATTCGTAGTGTTTGATATACATGCATATTTTGAGATATGAGCAATGTTTTGTAAAGAACTAATATTGTAATTCGCTATTGGGTTAAGTCGTAGTAACCTCAATCATTGATTCATTTGATTTTATAGATTTGCGAATTTTGAGTTGAATTATAAACTTTGTATACTGGTTGCAGTGTGCAACATAAGTTATAGCGATTTGCCTATTTGTGTATACTTTGTAGGAGTATCATGTGTAAGGATATATCAGCGCATGGATATGTGCATATCTATGTACACTTTGTAGAAGTGCAATGTACAGAAATGCGTCTGATCATATGATATTGTTCTGTACAATAGGATTGAGAACCTATCTATCTATCTTTCTATATATATATATATATATATATATATATATATATATATATATATATATATATATATATATATATATACCGTGTACACTTAGCAGGGAGAATTTGTATTTCGATGGGCACGAATGCGTGACCGAATATGCTATGTGAATGTCCTTGTATGTATACTTTAGAAGCTTTTAGGGACCAGAGGGAATTACCCCAGTGCAGTTTGTCCGAGTCTCTTGGAGACAAAAGAGAAGGAAAAACGGAAGAAGAAGTCAGAAAGAAGAACGGAGGGAGACAAAGGAAAAGAGAAGGAATAATCATATAGATGTGTAGAACTCAGGACAGGAGGAAAATTTCACACACTAATTCAAAGGATGAAATAGGCCGTCACTTGGTCGAGTGATAGGGTTTAGTTCAATTTAATTTGAGAGATGACTGCTTTTAAATTATATTAAATTGTTGTTTTTTGAATTTCACATTTTGAGTATTCATTAATTTAATTGTCGGCACTGCTGACTGGGGGCTCAGAGCTTTGAATCTCCCTATCACTACTTCAATTTCCGACAAAACGAGCCAGGGTGGGTCTTGTGTATTAATTTAAATAAATGGGGAGCACCCCACCTCCAAACGGAATAAGAACAAAATTCACAATAAAACTAGAATTGGGTGTATATTGTAAATCTTGCCATATATATTGAATTAGGTGTCTTGTAAGTCATGCCATATATATCGAATTGCGTGTCTATTGTAAGTCATGCCATACATATCAAATTGTGGGTGCCTTGTAAGTCATGCAGTATATCGAATTGAATGCCTGTTGCAAATCATGACACATATATCGAATTTGATGTCTTGTCTAGAAGTGGGTGTCCGTTGTAAGTCATGCCATAAATATCGAATTGGGTGTATGTTGTAACTCATGTCATATATATCGTCTTGTAAGTGTTACATATATCTGATTGTTGTTGTTGTATGGTTTAACGCCATTTTTCAACACACGATAGGCTATGCATTTTGGTTTGTATTAATGGTGGAGGAAGAACCCGGAAAACCCCCAGAAAAAACAACCAACCCACGAGAAGCGACTGGCAAGCTTTCTCACATCCCCACATTGGCCGAATGTGATACTCGTATCCACGCAGAGGTGAGATGGCAGTGATCCGTAACGGAGGGCGCTTCAGAAGACTCGTTTACTCGGTGCTCTATTTCTAATTGAATATATATTTAATTTAATCGTTTGTTAGTTTAAAAAAAGAAAAAAATTATATTACTCGCCATTATTTCACTTGAGATGATATTGTTCAGAAAATCAGATGACCGGAATTATTCTTTCGTGAGCGACTAATGTTGACCTAGATCCTGACCTTGATTCTAAATCAGTAGCAGCTACAATAAAAAGTTATATTTTTATTTTAAAATGATTGGTTGTTGTCAAAGGCCATGACGGGACTACCTTACATAAGAAGTAAATAACTGTTTTATTTTATCCTTTAAAAAATTAAATTGGTTCTCGTCAAGATCATGTCAGGACTCCGTGTGTGTGTGTGTGTGTGTGTGTGTGTGTGTGTGTGTGTGTGATTATGATTTTTAATTTAGCTTTAACAAAGTCACATTATCCTGACACCAGGATGACCAGTCCTAACACTAAGCTCTTAATGCTGAGCGTCAAGTGAGACAGCTGTTACTATCATTTGTGTAAATATTTGGTATGACTCGACCGGGGATAGAACCCACGACCTCCCGCTTCTGCGGCGGAAGCTCTTACCACTAGGCCACTGGAGCGGTTGTTAGGACCATGTGATGTAAATAAAGCATGTGACCCTTATGTCAAAAACCAGGGTTTTTCGTATTTGTGATGATTTTAATTTTAATAACATATGTCTAGAGAAATGTTCTCAGTTTTCAGCTTTTTACGTTTGATATAAAGTTCTTTTGTTGTGGCCAGTTTATGGAGGTATATCAGATCAGTTGGATTTTAAAATATTAATTCGTTTTTCTGTAAATATTTGATGTGCTCATACAAAACTCTTGGACATCGACAGATCATCAAACTTTTATTGAGATTTCCAACATGGGTATGTTAAATCTTCTAATTCAACAAGGAACCATATATAAACCGTACAGACTACAGCATGCGTCATCGTCCTCCATCCTGGAGTTTCCAACAGAACTCTAACTTGAATATATCAACACATTTAGTTACTAGGACTTTTGTAATTTAATTCGGTGATTATTCTTGGATTATTTTTGGAATTTATTTTTAAAACTGTAAGCTCTTTTTTCAGTTTTACAATCTATTTTCCAAGGATATAAATTATTTATTACATTTTACAAAGCTTGTTGTTTTCACTCTTTCTTTGTTACCGTTTAATAGCGCTAAAACTCGTAACATAAGTCATTATATATATATATATATATATATATATATATATATATATATATATATATATATATATATATATATATATATATATATATATATTAAAGTGGGGTGTAAGTCATGCCATTTTAAATTGAGTGTGTTTGTAAGGCATGCAGTTTTGACTAAATCATCGAAATTCAACATAAAAACACACTCTCCAACTATGTCACCAAGTGGTAGGTGACATTAAAGCAGTTTAGTATGTTGTTGAATTGATTCAGTAAGTTTGATACAGCTATACATTCAAAAATTTTCACATAAAATACATGTGAGTGAAATTGCTCTGTAGTTTTCTGTGTCGCTTTTTTACCTTTCAACAAATAAAAAGCAATCGCTTGTTTTGGTGGAATCTATAATATCATGGCCTGAAGTGGATGAATTTGGGTAGAGAATCTTGAGAGTTGGGTCTGTTTGCATATCTGAGTTACTAAAGTATTGATGGACGTATTGAGTTAGGGTTTGCTGCTTTGGGGATCCATATTTGCTAGCAGTTTGAATCTGGCATTTAGGGACTATTGTGACTGTTGTTGAAAACTAAGTAACTGAAAATAAACAAGTTTCACAAAACCTAAATAATTTAATTATCAAGTTTATCAACTAAAACTGAAAGAAGCTTGTTTCGTAAAACCTAAATAATTTCATTATTAAGTTTATCAACTAAAACTGAAACAAGCAAGTTTCGTAAAACCTAACTAATTTCATTATCAATTTAATCAATTAAACTATGAAAGGTACTTACAGTATTATGAGATGAATCCAAAATAATCCTAGAATAGGATCTATTAAAGTCCAAAATAATCCTAGAATAGGATCTATTAAAGTCCAAAATAATCCTAGAAAAGGATCTATTAAAGTTCAGATGAATGAGAAGTTCCGTATAAATTTCAGAACCAGAAATGTAGTAGTTCGAGCGAAACAAAACGATGGCAAAATGGTGTTGTCCAAAAGTCCTTAAAGAGTTCACAATAGTTCCAAAATAATATTATTCGTTTAGCACTTGATATTTCACTGAATGCTCCAAACATTTTCCAACTCAGATAATATCGAAGCACAGCATACAATACGTCTGCATACTTTGATGTAAAGTAAGGAACACAAAAAATGATGAAATCTGATTGATCATTTCTGTACTTATACACAACTTCTAGCGTTTATTACAACTATATGTCGCAAGATACCCCACGTGACAGATCTTACTACTCAATCTAATATTTCAAAATACCTATGCATGTGACCTAACTCATCCAACAGGAATTAATTTCATTCTTAAAAGATAACATCTGATATATCTGTCGAATGGGGAAAATGGCATAATCTTGTATACATATTTAGTAATTATTATATTATTAATAACTTACGTTCTTTAACATCTTAAAAAAAGACCATATGCACGTACATCAAGCCCAACTATAGATAATTACTCCAATTTACAGTCAGAAATAAGCATTAAAAATATACAAAATCATGAACCAAACGTTACAAAGAATATATATGCATAACCTCAGTGGCGTGTTTTTGTCTTTCGACTGCTTGAAACTATTCAGAAGTAACATAACAGATTGTTCTGTATTGTCAAACAACAAACTAATTAGGTAAGTATTATTACGATATATAGTGTTAATACAGGTGCAACATCATTATGTACACAACAGAATAACTCGACACATGAATGACTTCCAGGATGTCAGTTTTTCGAAGTAAAGATTAAGTCAAACAATACTGAAAACGTCAATAGGTCGTAATTGTGCCAAACATATATTCTCAGTATCACGGGATATAGAACATAGCTTGTTTATTAAAACATTTCTAAGATCACAGTACATTTTTCTCATTCAAATGTAATTTGTAAGCTTACGTCCTTTGAAGAACTAAATTCCTCTAGTTTCGTTTCCGATCCTAATTCTGTACTCGTGTGATCTCTGAGAACTGAGCGAATACATGTAACTTTTTATAGAAGGCAGGAACGTTTCTTTGAATAGATTGTTAAAAAAACGACTTATTATAAAATAGGTGTTAGCATGGGGTACAAATCTATGTTGATTACCGACGTAATAAAAGTCGCGGCAGCACCCCTACAGCACCAAGACTAATGCCCTCGTGCAAAGGTTGGGAACGAAAGCAACACAAAAAAAGATGTATATATAAAAAAGTATTTGTAAAAACGTTTACGATCAAGTCAATATCAAAGTTTCGAAGAATTAGTCAATAGCGACTGGATGTAACCCATGAAAGTGACCGCCGTTTCATCTGATGTGTAGTTTTGTGTATAAATGACGCTCACAGATAGTTGACCGTGTTGAGTGTGGCAGGTCACAAAAAAGATCGGACTGTCATCAATAACAATAGTTGATGAACTCAGGTAATCGCAAATTTGAATGCCGTCTGATTGTGATAGACTCGTGGCATTACTAAAACTTCCATTATTCGAAAAACACATCACAATATGCGATTTTCCTTTCACAGGAACGTGATGTTTTGGTGCAACATTGCGAAGATAATAACCATTTCGAAGATTTTCTTGTATCTCAAGTGTACACCTTCGTGCTGCTTTCCACATGTTGGTACCTTGGTCAACATCTTCTGACGTGTAAACAGAAAAGCTCTGCTCAGTATGACTGGAACCTACCCCTGGGTATGGAGACCCGTTTAGATCATCTTGTATGTTTGGAGGTAGGAAACGTCTAAGATCTACAAGAATTTCAATGCATATATCTATGTTGCGTGCCCTGTTTACATTTCCAAATACCAAACGTACAAATGCAAAAGACATTGCTGCTATAACAGCTCCTGAAAGTTTCACTTCGTTTTGTTTACACATTTGGATAACTTGTCTTGTTTCAACTGAATTCAATGTGAAATTTTGTATTAATGATTTTAGTCTTTTACCGGACAATGAAAATATTTCATTAGCAAATCGAACGTTGTACTCTTTTAGGACTGTGTCGTTTCTTTCTGATCCCAATGCTGATCCTGGATTTGACTTTATGGATGTCTTTTCTTTCGGCAAATTTTCACCTACTGCGCTTAACAGGCAATCTATGGGGGGATATAACGGATGTGAATATATTGGTCCAATATCCTCAAGCCTCTGGGCGGAGCGCAAGTATTGAATAAAATCGGCCATAAACCACTTAAAGTAAGTGGTATCGGAAATAGCGTGATGTGCAGATAGAAGAAAAATATACTGATAATTGAGCTGTATTTTTGCTGCAGTAGGCGTTCCAGTCTTGCCACAAGTTTCCTTCACCGATATCAACCTACATCGCCATAGAGGACCATTTTCAACGTCAAAACTCAAAGACCCCTCTTCTGACATAAGGTACCGCCAGTTTGTAGAAATTTCGTGTCTGAAATCTATTAAAATTGGTTTCATTTCTAGGAAATTATACATACACGGGTTGATTTGGTCTTGTACAATGCGCATACGAAATAATGGATGCTTTCTTGCGATACAAAACATAGCTGTCCGCACGTGGTCATCAGTCAACGGTTCGCATGTTGAGATGTGGAGGGCTGCAGAGGCAACATCCATTCCTGCAAGGAAATTGCGATGATAAGACAACTCTAAGGTTCCAAGAGCACGTGTCAGGTGTGGGTTTGGACTTAGAGGATCAGTATTGAAAAAATTTGTTTCTTGATTTTTGGATTTCATTATTGTCTTCATCTTTCAGCAATTAATCATAATTATTTTATTTTTATGTTTTTGCCTCGTCATTAGTAAGTAAAAAAATCATTTGATTGATAACTGAGCATGCTACACTTCATAATTTTCAAATTCTATTTATGCAAAACGTTTCTTTTCAATCCAAAATTGTGTTATGTCAGCAAGTCATTTTCATGACTCCACTCTCAACTCCTCTTAAATCAGTATTTCACTAGAGTCAAAATAGAATAGTATATATGTCGATAGTGCTACCTCCTCTTGATTCTTTCCAAAGTTCATTGTTTCAATATGTTATAGTGTTTATGTTGGTGGCGCTTTCTCAGTGACTTTACATTGACGAACTGATGTGATTCCTCCCTTCACCATTCGTTTTTTTCCTCTTCACGTCGTCATCTAATTTCTTTTCATAACGCACAATAACAGGTTCTGAACTCATTCTGGAAATGTAAATTACAAGATTTGGAGTTATTTTGTGATTCATTTGGAGCAAATTGGGATTGTTAGCAACAGACCATAATGTAAACGTCATGACAATTGTGAATATTGTAATTATAAAGAAATATACCTAGTACGGTTGTTATTGCACAAACAGTTGCAAAACTTTATCACCAAGTTAAAGTCTTACAAAGACGTATGTTACAAATACATAAATAAAAAAAATCAAAGGAAGATATATTAGGCAGTAAATTACACGTACAGCTAATAGATTCAAACACAAAAGAAGATTATGCAAGTTGTGAAATGCAGTAGAAATAGCGCAGAAAACACGGTTGTAAAAAAGATATACATTGAGCGACGCTAAAGTGGTGAATACAAAACTATACGATCAAATTAAATATTTCGTTGCCTTTGGCCATTTCCGATTTGCAAGATGCTAAAATTAGAAATGAAATTTAAAATTTTGTTTATTTTTTAGAAACATCGGCTATGAACAATATAATTTTGGTCAATATTTTGGTCCAAACATTATAAAACATGCATGGGCAAACAAGTAAACAGTGGTATTAATTTTCAGCTCATCTTTCACTGCATATGTGAAGTTTTTATTTAAAAATGCCCATATAATTCCATTGCACAATCTATAAGTATCAACATGTTTTTCGTGGTTTAGTTTCGAGGGTCTCGCTATCCCTATTGGGTAATAGTTCTGACTAGTTTTTCAGCATACGTATTTTATCTAATTTTAATTCGCGGACATCTTTCAAATTTACCGTGCACTAATTACAATAGTTTCCGCCGCAAGAATTTGTTGTAGAACTCTTTGAATAGCATTTGCTCGATGACATTTCGGATCAATTCCTAAGGCCAGATTCAAAGAGAGTATAGAAACGCTCGCAGTCTTTATTTAAATGTAAAACTGTGTTTTCAAGTAATTGACAAATATTGTAAGAGATAGACATTCTACTTACCAATTTTATATTGATGTGCATGATAAATATAAACTCAACATGTTAAATATTACACGTTTTAATAATTATCAAGTGTAAAACTGTGGTGAGTTTGTTTTTATATGTCTTTTAAACACCTTTTGTGTCATTAATTTGGTCATGAGGTATGACATGGTTTTAAAATTATTCAACATGGCTAGTAAAGATTGCATTGTTTTGGCAACATTTAACGCATCATTTCCATAAAATAACATATACAACAGCGTGTGAATCACCGTAAGGGTGTAAAGGACTCGAAAAAGTAGTATTATACATTCGTTTTCGTGGAGAATAGTAATACACTGATCGCGTCATTCCTGCAGTGCCTGAATTTAAACGGTTATCTAAAATGAACATATTGCATTTTTGTGCTGCACTGGCTCTAAGTTCACCTGAGCTAAATATTCATATTTAACGTATACATTGTTGGTTATTTTTGTCCCAAAAAATAATAATGTTATACTAATAAATCAGTCTGGGTTGTTGCAGTTATCAAGTTTTCTTGATTGATGCACCTAACATGTAGACATTGATTACACGTTTCGGCCATAAAGGTAATAATGCACTCTGATTACCGAGCGTGATTGTGTGCATAAAAATATCGTGCGCAAACGGTATAGTCGTGTGGATGCACATACAATCAGAAAAGATGTTTCAAAGGCAAAACGTACTGTTATCATTGAATACCACAAGTAGAGCGTTCATGTATTCAGCCTGTATCTATGCAGTGCACCAGATAGAAGGAGAGCCGTTTAGAATGAGTACGTGCTATAACAGGAAAGGTTTCAATCCCACATGAAAACAAATGGTATGAAAAATGTTATCAATATTAAATTGTATAATGCCAACATTCTGAAAGAAACCACCCTGTCACATGCAGTACGTATTCCTCACCCCTCTTCATTCACGCAGTAAAATAATAATGTATGAAATCGATTCACTTTAGTAATGTATTTCCGAGGTCTTGATTGTACATGAGGCATTGATTGCACAACATTTGCGTAATATTTTATCGAAAGATGATTTTGCTATTATTATCATACCTTTGTAATTGTACTGTATTTGCCAACAGGGCTGTGTTTGTTTATCAGACATGAAAATGCATTTTTTAAAAATGGATTTATTGTAGGTATGCTCAGTACACCTCGTTGACGGAAGACTTTCAACAGAGAATCCTGAACCAGCCGACAATTTAGGATTTGAGAAGGATGTTATACCTGTCCAGTGGCTACCTTTAAGGCATCCTCTCCCTTTAATCAAACATTTATGAAAATTTGGATGCAAAATAGGAAACATCAGGTGATTTTTATTGCAAGTTATAGTTCTTTAGAAGATGTTGATGTACATGTAACGATCTTAGGTACAACATGTGTACAGACATATCCAGTAATTTGTCATCAGATTTAGTGAATAATGTACACACTGTATAAATCATTAGGCATTAATGACCTTATAGTTTCATTTTCGTAAGAAGCTTTAGTTTATTAAATGGACCTTCTAGAAAGTGGTGGGTTCGCCCCTCTGCTGCTCGTCCAAACACGAGATGATTTTTATCTGTCGAGTATAGTCACTTGAAAAAGATAAGTTGCATAAGGCACAAATGAACACGAAAATATATTTCGTACGCCGAAGTATATGAATTTCGTAAACTAAACCGAATCAGATATCATGACGTTTTAGCTAGATGCATATACCTATTCAATATTGATGGTGTAGCCCATAGCTTGCCAGGGAAAGTACATACACTTCGTTGATTGAGTCGACGTGAAAGAAAGTTGATCAACCACCACATGCACTTGAGATTTGGAGTCTGTGTATGTTTATTATAGCTATAATTCACATTCCCAACTGATCCTGGGTTTTAACGTGTAGATAAAATACATAATTGTTAGTTAAGTTAAATATCAGCCATGCTAGAGATTACATTGTTTTGTATTTTGTAACCTTTAGGAAGAGTCCAAAATATAAATTATATAATATACCACGGACAAAGACAGCATGTAAACTATCTAAGTATATATCATGCAACTTGTCTGTCATCATTTATCGTAGTATGGCCTGCAAACAGTTTATGATTATCGAAGCTATTTCCCTGAAGTACTGCTTTAGGTCTAACATAACATTGTCCCTTTTTAGAAGTCCAACGCTCCATTGGAAATCATAATGCATACCGACACTTGTTTGTAACAACATTATATATGTGATAAAAGGGTGGTGTGTAAAGGAACAAAGTTACTTACCGTACTCTAGCAATGCACGCATTAGGTATTATAGAAAGCTCCGGGAAAGAATATGAACCGGATTTAGCAAAGTGGATTGTTTGCAATGTGATAAAGCACAAGGACACACAAGCCTAACAGGAGACGAGATTCACGCGATTGGACGACACTTGAATTATACAAGATACCTGTGTACAAGGCGATAAAATATTTACTTTGCTGATACTTCGAATCTCCGGTTACCGCTATGTAGTAAATTATACCTTTTGTAAGTTGCACAGTATAATAGGGCATAAAGCGAGAAAAACGACCAACGACGCCTGCTATCAATTTTCCAAATTTAATTTAGTCTCATTAATAAAATAGTTAAAATATCATCGTCCTCATTCTTTTGTCAGACATAGTTTCATTTGATATTTATGAATATCACATAACGAACCGAATTACATAGCAAACGTTTTATATTAGCAGTATCCAAACTCACTTTGTAATTCATTGCGCTTTCCCGAGGCTTTAGGTGGAAGTACAAAACTTTCGACGTAATTATCAACACTTAATTCTGGAAGATTATCTCACACTAGCAGACCGGTTTGTATACACTTCTTTGGTTGACCCCTCTTCCATCTTCTACGTAATGATATTTGGCTTGAACTTTGGATACTATCAAATATAAACCAGTATACCTTTGATGCATGCATTGTGTACATACCTAAACCGTAGAGTGATACTTGACTTAAAAGTTGTGTGTGTGTACGCATGCGTCCGATCTTGAGGTGGGTGTGGAGTGAGATAGAGTGAGAGAGTAGTTTTTAAAATATGACCATATATATTTCAATGAATAGCAAAACTTGATATACCTTTACAAACTACCTTGAAACTTATTATTATTTTCTTTAGTAAACATACAGACACAAGAACTCGTCCTCATATTCCCTAAACTCTGCCTGTGTAAACATTCAGACAAAAGAAACTCGTCCTCTTAGTCCCAAAACTCTGCCCGTGTAAACATACAAACACACGAAGTTCGTTCTCGTAGTCCCTAAATTCTGCTTGTGTACACATACAGACACAAGAAGCTCATCCACGTAGTCTCTAAATTCTGCATGTGTAAACATACAGACACAAGAAGCTCGGCATCTTAGTCCCTAAACTCTGCATGTGTAAACATACAGACACAAGAAGCTCGGCATCTTAGTCCCTAAATTCTGCATGTGTAAACATACAGACACAAGAAGCTCGGCCTCATAGTCCCTAAACTCTGCTTATGTAAACATACAGACACAGGAGCCCATCATCGTAGTCCCTAAACTCTGCCTGTGTAAACATACAGACACAAGAAGCTCATACTCGTAGGCCGTAAACTCTACCTATGTAAACATACAGCCACAAGAAGCTCATACTCGTAGGCCGTAAACTCTACCTATGTAAACATACACCCACAAGAAGCTCATACTCGTAGCCCCTAAACTCTATACAGCCACAAGAAGCTCATACAAGCTTCAGTACAAGTCAATTACTTTTTGCTCGATTGTTATAAAATATTGCTACAAAAAGTATTTTAATTATTGCAATATTTCTACTTTAGTACGTATAATTACCATTTGTAATTTGATTCATTCGTAGTGTTTGATATACATGCATATTTTGATATATGAGCAATGTTTTGTAAAGAATAAATATTGTAATTCGCTTTTGGGTTAAGTCGTAGTAACCTCAAGCATTGATTCATTTGATTTTATAAATTTGCAAATTTTGAGTTGATTTATAAACTTTGTATACTGGTTGCAGTGTGCAACATTAGTTATAGCGATTTGCCTATTTGTGTATACTTTGTAGGAGTATCATATGTAAGGATATATCAGCGCATGAATATGTGCATATCTGTGTACACTTTGTAGAAGTGAAATGTACAGAATTGCTTCTGATCATATAATATTGTTCTGTACAATAAGATTGAGAACCTATCTATCTATCTATCTATCTAGCTATATATATATATATATATATATATATATATATATATATATATATATATATATATATATATATATATATATTGTTACGTCTATTGGATTTAAATTATTTATTTTTGAATGTTAAATCCAAATTTGTCATTTAGGGTTTAATATTTATTAATTGGGAGATTTTTCTGGAAAATTCAGGCTGACCTAGACTCTAGCTGTAAACACAGGTTGACCTTGGCTTGTTGACCTAATTCCTGACCCTGCTTTAAACATTGTCAACAAGCTTCTAAAACCATTGGTTAATTTCAAGGATAACTTTTTATTTTTAGTTCTTGGGGGTAGGAAATATCTAGATCTTTCTTTGAGTACGTGATTAGTGAAGGCAGCCTCTTTCTGTGACCTTCCATGAACTTCCATAAAATCACGCGATTACTTGTTTACTTAAGAAAAACAGTTATATAAATTGTTGTTTGGGATAGAACAGTTCAGTAGATGTTGGGCTTTTATGATGTTAAGTTGTGTTTTCTGTTTGAGTTATAATTTTAATTACCTTGTACTGAACATTTTGTCAATTCATTGAAGCAAATGGATTTATTTATTTATTTGGAGCAGAAAACCTGTGTTCATAATTTCATTTGGATGATTTTAAAACAAGAACTGCATCACGTGACATTGTCAGCCATTTTGGATTACATCGTCAAGATTCGAACCTGGAATTATTAGAACATTTATTTATCAGGACTCTTGCAATTCCATTAGTGGATTATTTTTGTGAATTCTATATTGGATTAATGTTGGATGTAATTCTCTAAAACTGTAAGTTTTTTTATTTTATGAAAATAATTGTACTTAATAAATTTATTGTTCAAGTTATACAAGCTTGTTAGTTTTCTCTCTTTCTGTGTTGCTGCTTATTCGAGCCTAAGCACGTAACATAGATATTGGGATCTCGTCTTGGGATTTAAATAAATTGGAATTTAAATTTGAATTTCACCTAGTTTTTGAAAATTTTAAATCTTTAGTGAGACTGACACGCTTGTATTAAAATGACATCTAAGGTAGAAATATTTCTTTCTAATCCTACCCAGGAGCAATTAGATCTTTTCAAAAAAGATGAGTTGATTCAACTTGCTAGAAAATATGATCTTTCTGAAGTGAAGGCTTCTTTAACGAAACAAGATATCAAACAAATTTTGGTTCAATATTTGGTAGAACAGGATATGTTGGAACAAAGTGCTTTAATTTCGGTCAGTAAGTCTGCATCAGACTCTGACAGGCTGAGTCGTGAAAATTGTTTTAATCTTGACCCTTACTTTGCTTTGTACATTTGCTCTGTTTCTTATGTGCTCTCGTAATTGTCTGTGATTCCCTTTTGGGCCTGTACTATTTCAAACTTTATCATGGACTGAAGTTAAGATATCGTGTACTGATCTGATTGAGATTATTTTATGATGCTGCAAGAAATTTTGAATAGATACGTACGCGTGAATACAGTCTGATCGATATTAATTCACTAGCCCCACCAGAGATGCCGATAAATATCGATATAGCGTTGACAATAACTATGATTGGTGCACATACAATTGTTATTGCTGTGATTAAATTAAACCAAAGACCAACAGCCGTTACCGCAGGAAGACTGTAAATAGCATCTACGACCAACATCATCCTTTATATTTTGTGATTAGCTCGGTTATGTTGGCAATTTCATCTTGGAGCTGATGTTCTGCTCTGATTAATTTTTCACAAAGATAAGACTGATCATCCATCATATTCTTATATTATTAAGAGAATCGTCTATTTTAATTGTACGACAGCCATACATTATCCGGTTTCATTATCAAGCGTAGACGCGATACACACACGCACTTTTCTCGCCATTTACCCTTTTCTACTTGTCTAATTGTCATACAAATATTGAAAACCTCTACCTCTGAAACACTTTAATCTTCGGTTTTATGTGCGTTTTGGTCGTTTGTCAAACTTCACACTTCACAACACACCGAAAAACAAGAACCTTTCACATCTAACGATCGTCTTTGCTGAATAAGTGTTATCCGCACATATGCGTTCTTGTTTATTTTTTTCTCAGCTGAGTTAATGTTGGTTGAAAATATTCGATGGTCAAGGTAGTAAATTTATATGCGAAATCATGTGAGGGCTTGATAATCTCACTTTGACGCAGATATTCCTCAACAAGTGGAGCAGAATTGTTACAAATGTTTATATCCGCTGATAATTGATCCAACAACCCTTCACCATGGCCAGACTCCATCACTTATATACAATAGAAATCTAATCTTAACCACAAACACATTAGACGGTTAAGTACTCGTCTGGATAAACGATGAGTGTTTAGAACTGAATTTCATCTCCGGCTGCTAATAATGCCGATAATGCAACTGTGTAAAAGTGTAAAACATCATTGTCACGCCCTATTGTTCGTGATATTAGTGCCACAAAATCAAGATCACGATGCCACTTTTCATTTCAGCATTCTCATTTGACCATTTGCACCAGAACTGAAAACACGTCAGTCCTTTGCTAAGATTACCTCGTCAGATTTGTATTCTCCTTCTGTGATTAATATTCCTTGAATTTGACACCACACAATTATTACACCTAAGTGAACTGCGGATTCAAGTACTGTTTCATTCCACTATTGGCTGGATCAACATAGTCGTTGTTAAGCGTGACCGACACGCCAGTCTCTGATTCATCCACTGTCAGTGAACAAAACCAGATTCTTTACTGCCAAGTTAGCTTGCAACTCAACAATAACATCTTGAATTTCTGTATTAGACGTTTAATATTTACCACTTTGATCTTCAAAATTCACAAGACTACCTGGATCAGCACCATCAACAACATGATTTGTAAACTCAGACAAATCCGCTTTTGGTGGCAAATCTTCTCAGATCTACATCAACACAGTGTCGTCCAACTATTTAACTTCTGTAAATCTTAATATACGTTTATAATATTAACCATGCTTTAATGTGAAATCAGTGCCTGCGTTGTCTGTGAACGCTCCAGTGCACTCAGCGCTTTAATGAGAAGATGTGGGCATATGGGTTCGTCGAACTGGGTCTAAATTGGTATAGTCGAATACAACAGTGGTTGTTCGCTATTGATGTTATTCGTGATAATGGTGTTAGTGCTGTTGATGTTGCCGGGAAAGCATTTTCCGCGGCTAAAAAGAAACTACTAGCGTTAGATCGGCGATGAAAGAAACCACCGATGACTTCGTCATCAGTGATAAAATCACTAGAGAAACTACCATCTACACAAATTATGCCCGCGAGTATTAGCAAAATAATAAACAACGCAGTATATCAGAATATAGCATCACCGTATGACACTCAGGGAAATATTACTGCAAATAAGATAGCGGGAAGTGGTTTGAAATCGCGAGCGAGATCGCGATTTAGATCAAGAAATATATAATAATATGTTACAATCGGCTACTGATGCAGCACTCGATATGGATGCCCCAGTGCCCATAAATGATTCTGTACGCGATTATCAATTATATTCCTATCATGCAGTAAAACCGGATCTTCAATCAAGAATCGAACTTCAGGTCCATGATACCAGCAAATACATTCTACCCTCTGAAGCGTTTATCGAAGTAGAAGGAGAACTCGTAACAAATGATACTTCTCATAATGATCCACCATATGCAGATGACTCAAATATCCGAGTTGGTTTTGTCAATAATGGTATCATGGCGCTAATCGAAAGTGCTAGATACATGATTGATGGGAGAGAAATCGAGTCTATAGAGCGTGAGGTTGATGTTGCCACAACAATAGTGGGGTTGTCAAGATATTCTGATGATTATACAAGATTAACAGTGATGTGATGTTCTCTAAGGATCTCACTGATCACGCTGAACACATTCCGTATACTAAATTTCACACACAAAGGGCTACTCCAGTTGATCCACAACCCGATTCTCTTGAACACGAAGACAGACCAGCTGGTAACATTGATATTATAAAAAGTACTAATCTTAATCACAACTTGGTGTTTGCAACACTCGTAGCAATGTTGCAAGGACTGAATCGACAATTTTCATGCGCGATTCCACTGCATCATATTTTCGGATTTTGCATAAATGTTAGAATAGTTATCTATGGAGCGATGCATACAATAGCACTCCTGCGAAAGGTTAGTGATAATGATGCAATTTGGCGTAGTGCTGGTGTTGCTGATGGTAAAGTCATTATATTAAAACTATCATTCTGGATGCCAGTAATGACTCCATCAATCACCGCAGAAGAAAAATTACTATCATGTATGGATCATGGAGGACAATCATTGCTATCATGGTTAACAACAACAACAGATACCATGGATTCTAATATTGATGGTACACTTACATGGAACCTGGTATCAAAACAAGGTGTTTCAGATCCGCGTCATATATTTATTGCGTTACAGGATAAAACGCGATTAAACTCAAAATTACGCAGCCATATGATATTTGATCAAATAGGTGTTAATGAAGTATCATTGACAATAAACGGCCAACAGGAACCATCCGAGGATATACTACTTGATTACGGAACCAACCAAATAGCACTCGTGTATCATCGTTTGTTGACATTTATGGGACGCGATAATAATGTGGATATTGGTCTGCAAATATTACAATGGGATTTTAAAAAACGATATCCCATCTATTACTTCTCGCTGAAACATCTTGACTTAACAAGACAATCCGTAGTTGACATACACTTCAGAGCTCGTGTAACTCGCCCTGTTGGTGCTGGTGGTGTTGTCACTATCCCGAATTACAGAGCAGTTGATGTCATTCTCAGTGACAAATCAATGCTACTCGAAGGTGTTGGTGGACGAATGAGGGTAGTTGATGCACCAGTAGAAAATATGTAGACAATTAGATCAATCTGTTATTTAATAACTGGTCATATAGCCATGTTAGTGTTACGTTAACTCCTAGTCAAATTAAAAAATTGCAATCGGAATCAGCTTAAAAATGTGGAACTACGATATCGCTGAAACTCTCAGATGTCTAGTGGTCAGAATAAACTATAACTGACAACTCGTCAGATAAAACACTTCAATGATGATATCAAAGATAAAAAAGGTGTGCAGATCACTCTCTCTGCGGCCGCAATTAAGAACATGATAAAATCAAGTGGTATATTCCCACTTCTCGCTGCGTTATCAGCGTTGATTGCGGCAGCGGCCCCAGCGGTAGCAAAAGCCGCCGCGCTAGGAGCCATTGGTACAGCGACAGGGATGGAACAAAAGAAAGCTACCGGGCAGAGATACAAAAGAAAGAAACGATCAGGAAAGGGTGTAAGATTACCAGTAACTAAGTATTCATGGTACAGCGGAAAGGGCCTGAGACTAGGAACAGTTTACTAACAATAGTTCCCATGTCAACTTTTGATTTACTCGATGCTCCTAAAAAAACTAGCGATAAAAACTTTAGATGTGTCTTTATGAGATATCAATTACCACAACAACCAAACAACGCTGAAACCGGTAGCATTCATCTCGATAGGAGAACCGGACCTGAACCCACTGGGTTGCATACGCGATTGATCCGCGTGTGATTGTTTATTTCGATTGATATGGGTTAGCACCGAATAAAGAATTTATGCGTTATATAAACCGCTTAAAAACTCCTATCTGGTATTCAACGCTACTAACACAGGAAATGAATGACCCACCAATATGCGGCATAGGAGTATTAAATGTACTCAACGCTATTTCAACATCGGGAAAACCACCCCATAAAACCGTACACGAATATACGAGTAATCGCTTTTTAGAGAGAAATTATATAAATAACATGATTGATATTTGGGGGAGATCTTTATCAAGCCTAAAAAAATCACCACGGAAATATCTGCAACCGGTGATGTAAAAAAAATAATCGAAGATGAAATATCCGAGATGTTAAACCTCGCAAGTGTTGATCCCAATGAAATAGTTGTATTTCAAGATCGTCAGGGTAAATTGAAAACTAGTAATGTTTTCTTTGATGATATCTTAGTTAAACAGTAACGGATATGATATGATTTTCCGATCAGGGTAAACTCAGTCCAGATGTTCTCATTTCAACTATTGTGGATAGAATTAACAATTTATTTAGAAAAATTAAAAGACACTACGCCATGAATACGACGAGCATATAACAAAACTTGATCAGTTTTCAAAATTACAACGAAGTATAATTGACAATATTGACAAACCTCTATTAGATTTCTTTGGAAATCCACCGGTGACCACACCGAAACTCACGGAGATAAAAACCACTATCGATGTTTTGACAAAACTACGATCCTATTATGACGCTCATATAGAACAAGTTACTACGTTACATAAAAACTTTAAAAACACCGATGATGCCGTCGATAAATGTTTTGGTAAAAATGCTAAACCCGAAGAAATCAAAAGAGATCTCGCTGGTATTATCACGAAACTCGATGAAATAACCGCGATTAATCGGCGAATAAAGTTTTTCGCGAAGATATTAAAACGACCAACGATGTCATCAGGGATGATCTACCGAGGATGATAGAAACACTTGAATAAATAAAAATCCCTCACGAACACAAAAATATCGTAAATAATGTGTTCGCGGTCCAACACGGATCATTTACGTGGACACCATCCACTAACATATTAAATATCACAGCGGCCGTCAAAGGTATTTATCGATTAACACTAGTGTCGCCGACTCAATTTAATATTTCATCAACGAGTTCATCTGGGGTCAACAATATGATATCAACGATCATCGACAAGGAAACAACTGAATGATTCACAATAATATCCACTGATAATAATTTGGCTAGGGTTTCAGTAACATGGTATGTGGAATTCGTAGCGGATTTAGGTAAACAACTCAATTAAAAATCCATAGGATTTTCAACGCTGGCGAATTTAACGCCAGCAATTTGAAATCTATTATAATAAATAAAATGTCATCTTTGGCAACGTCACAGCAATATCGCTATGATCAGGTCAGAGAATTTCAAACTAAACTCAAAACACTCACTGAGGAGTTCCAAACAAAAATAAGAAAATAACGACGAGGAATCACCGCAGTTGATGTAACCGTGTACTCGGTATCAGGTGTAATCACCGGAGCCGATATAATACTCTCCTCGGTGACAATGATTGCCCCGATAGCTGTTCCAATTTGTATATCAGCGACGACAACAATCGCTGGAATTATTTCAATAATAACAAAAAATAAATAAAATACAATCATATAGCCAGCGCAAACTGCAGGATTACGTAGTTAAGTTCCATATTGTGTCAACCGCGTACTCCCAATTATCCTCGATGATATCGTCCTCCCTCGATGACACATTAATATTCGATAATGAGCTTTCCGCGATGGTACGCGTTTATGATTCCGCGATGTCAAAATTAGAAAAACAACATGAGTATAATAACAATGGCAACATCACAAGAACTACTTCAACGAATTGAGGAAAATACCACCCCAGTAAAAACCAGCATTATATCAATAACCTCAACGAATCCTGAATTCAGTGTGAATTTCCCTACTGCGGTTTCAGTTAAGGAAATAGCACTAGCAAAACTACGAGTATATCATTGTTGGCCAAATATCAGATCAGTACCATTCGGTGGTCAGCAACCGAATAATTCCCTGTATTTGCGAGTAAGAATAAACCCGAGTGAACTCCAGACTAGAATATTGGTTTCGCTACAATCTGGGTCCTACCAAATCGAACAAATCAATAACGAATTTCAGCGGAGAATAAAATCCATTACTGGAAAAGAATCGAAAATCGCTATAACGGTTCATGAACCAACACTATCATCTACCACTGAGATAAACTCGCCCGGGTATGTCGTAGACATCTATCAAAGCTCAATAAGGACCGTGCTAGGATGGCCTGAAATCCCACCTCGATAAAAAAAAACGTTGAAATACCACCTGAACCGAAAAAATCTGATTATATTTCAACGAAGGAAGATTATAATAGTTATCGTGGTTGGATTAACGGCACATTCACAAATAGTTTAGGTTATTATGCTGAACCACTAAATCATTCTGATTTTGCTCATTGGTTTTTGAGTTAGAAGGATCCAGGGACGATAAATATTATGTAATAAAGGAATTCAACATGAACAAAGAATTCAAGGATATTAATTCCAGGTTTGAAAAATTGAAAAATAACTTCATAGAAGAAGTTAGTAAAACACCACCTAACCGAGATGAAGCCATCAAATACATGGAGGTGTGTAATAAAATTATAGCAAACAATTCGCGATTTGTTCGATTTATATTAGATCATAATAATCCTAAAACGAGAACAGAATTTGCAAAGAAACTTAATATACGCATAGAAGATATTCTCCCCGATTTTAAGTTGCCAGGCTATATTGCACCAGAACTAAAAAATTCTCTCAATGATGCCATCGATGGTGGTTTTAAAAGGATTCACGACGCATGGAAGATAATAGCACAACCACAAACAACAATCCTCAAACATAATAATGACCCAGATGGTGGTGGTAGGCATATCGCTCCTCAAAACGTCAATATATCCTCGGTGATTGCAGTGAATTTAGAATGTGATGTTATCGAAGGAAGTTATCAAATAAATCTCGAAAGATCAAATCAAGTTCAACAAGGATATATTTTATACTCATTTGCACCAACATCTCCTCCAGGGTTTCTAATCATTGAAGATCCAACTGATTCAGTCCATATGCGATGTCATAATGATTCGTTAACGAGAATTAATTTCAAACTCACTGAACAGTCCAATAATCTAATTGATTTAAGAGGTGAGGTTTTACAAATTAGCCTGTTCGTGAAATCCTAAAAGGATTTTCCTAAAAGGATTTTCGTCTTAAGACTTTCATCGTAAAAAGATTTTTACTTCCATAGCAGCAGAGAGGGCGCGACAACAACTTTTCGTCTCGAAGGAAACTTTTTTTCGATTTTGGAGGAAGCCTTGGTTTGCCAAATAGACGCTTCGATAAAGTTGCCCGATCCCCCCCCCCCTCTTCTGCTATGGAGGTAAAAATCTTTTTACTATTTTGGAGGAAGCCTTGGTTTGCCAAATAAACGCTTCTACAATGTTGTCCGATTCGCCCTCCCTACTACTTAGGTAATGATCAATTAGGTGTGAGTGTAATGTAGCGAAGATGTCTTTTGCCTTGCGATCTCTGGAACGTCGACGACGTTGGCTATTTCGTCGAAGTAAGTATAACCTATCCAGAACATCTTCGCAACGCTCACAACGATTATCCATTCTGTGCCGAACAAATTCTCGTGGACAACTTGATGCTGTTTTAGTAACAATTACTAAAAATGAAGCAGTTCAGATTATAAGGTTAAAACAAATAGTACCGAATCTCAATCACAAAATGTATTATCGGCTACTCAAACAAGGGTCAGTCGCCGTGGATGAAAACCTACATCAATCTCAATAAGCCACCACCCGCTTAGAAAGTACTTTTTCAATGTTATGAAAAATAGCGTCTTCGAAAAAGCCATGAAAAACATACGAGATAAGCTTGTAGCTAATGATGCCTTTGTCAGCATGAAAATATTTGATGAAGACCTGGTCGCCATCGGATCCAGAGAAAACAATCTGCTTTTGGATAAACTGTCTATGTTTACACGGCTTGATCCCTACAAAATGCCTCTGCTGAAGTTTCACTACCACTTCATCAAAGACAAGTATGGCGACAAGCCCAAGCTGCTCATAACCGCTACTAACTCGCTCGTGAACAAAATTCAGACGCATATTCGAAACTGTATCAACGTCATGAACACTGTTATGATAATAATAAGATCAAAGAAAAGTTACAAGATGAAACGTAAAGAGTGCTCATCAGAGAATTCATAGGACTTCGTTTCAAAGTGTGCTGCATCACGATGACGCCATCATGAAAACTTAAAGGAATCACATCAACATACACCGCTAAAGTAATCACCGCACACCATTTATACACAATAACTCCATGAACATCTCATCTACTACTCGATGAGAACATTCAGATCTCAGCGACACCACATAGTCAACGACGTCGTTAACAAAAGAGAATTGTGTCCCTTTGACGATAAAAAGTATTACACTGATTGAAAGCACATCCTCACTCATTAACACAAAGACATACAAAAACAGCAGTGAGTCAGAACCCCAGAGATCCACCATCCCGACGACTAAAACAAAGTTTCCATGGACAAATAAGCCTTTCATAGGTAAGTAAGTCAGAACACCCAATTTTTTTCCTAATACTGAACTTCCTTCTAATCAGAGATTTACAGCCGTTCGGAAGTATGTTTAGTACCAGAATATGGACTTATGTTAAATCCATGCACTATCTGTTAAGAAAAGAACATTGGGATGCATAATGTATACAACGTCAAAGAAAAGAAAAGACAATTAAAAAGAGAGACAATGGTAGAGACACATGTTATCCTTGTTAAGAAAAGGGGCATTGGTCTCCATAGTCTTACAATCAAGAGAAGCAGAAGTTAAAAAAGTAAGAAGAGCATTCTTCAAAACAACTGAGGAAACCCATATTCATCCAAAAGGCAAGACGACAAGAAGAAAGTAAAATGAAGAACCCATCACAGTGAAATAAAGTTTAACAAAAGAGACAGACATTGAATAAAAGAAAAGAGACGAACATTTGCTTTTGAGATGTGTTATAAAATCTTCATTGTGATTATGATTCAAAGAGGATTTACAGAAAAACCGTTTCTTTTTGTTTATATTTTATTTTCGTATGGATAAGACACACCCACACACACACACACACACACACACACACACACACCTTTGAATGATAAAAAGGAATTTAAGAGTTACATGATTTGACAACCATTGAGCGGTATCTCTTTATTTCTAAAAGATATAGTTAGTAATGAAAAGGACCGTTGGCGTTTTCTTAATTACAAAATCGTATGGACTAGACATCATCAGCTTTAACCGTCGTAATCCATGTTCGCGCCCATGTCCTACTCGTTCTGCGGTCGCTTTTGCTGCTTTGATAGTGGTAGCAGCGGCTACAGCTACTGCTGGTATCTCAGTAGCGGAGGCGGCGGCAGTCTAGAAATCTTGGCACCCGAAGGTCTCTGTCTCTTATGCTGAGCTAACGAAGTATGACACTTTTGTCTCAGATACTCTAACTCCTTTAAAATATCTTGTTAGTCATTCACACTTTAAAGTTTTCCTCTTCTATTCGTAATCATCTCGTTTTTCTCCTCTTTGTTTTTGAGGTTGTTAAACAAATACTTCTGATTCTTTATGTTGTTACAAACAATTATCCAATTCTACCTCTTATTCTTTCTGAAATCACCCACCAATGGTAATGATGGAGAAAGTGGTAAAAGTAGTTGTCTTCAAATTCTTGAATAGACGACAGAAAATAAGCGAAAGGTAAACTGAAATGATCTTCTTCTGAATAAAGAATATTGTATATAGCTGCTTTATTAGTCGTAGTCACAGTGCTATTACTCTGAATATACGAGCTGCAGGCGTACTCCAATACACTGTCTCCGTTTCTTCAGCCATATATATTATACTTTAATTGTTCAACAGTGGCAAACAGTAGCAATGCCGGCGCCCCTATACATTGCAGGTGACGTCACGTGTCCAATCTCTTATGATCAAATAAGAGACCCACGCTCTGACTGAGTCTTGTAACACGCGTTCTAAATGTTGAAACAAATTCATCCATTTCCATTCGATCTTTTGAGCCGCATTCTATTAAACTGTGAAGATAACATGACAAGATGAAGGTAAAACTATTGTCATCGACTATCATTTCTAACATGCTGTTTAACTTGTACTAGTTTTATGGGCCTAGACCCGATAATATAGACAAGTAGAGTGTATTTGAAGGGACAATTGTGTATGAAGCTGTTATTGACGTATGGGTCTGCTGTGAGACGAAGTTTGCAGAGAAGAAGACTATTGAAGCGATTCGATTTGTGTTAACCTAAGTTAGTTAGCAAATACCAACAGTAATTTTCAGGGCCACCGAGATTTCTAGAAAAACGCAAGACTAATCCTATTTGCGAAAAGAATTGTGTTTATGCTTTGTGTATATTTGTGTATGTCTCTTTTTTCTCATTAAAATGTATAATCTCTTTAGTCCTCAGCTCTTCTGTATGATAGGTCATGTGAGAGAGCAATGTAGACACTTTCTAGTGTGCGGCATAAACACTTCTACCATTTTATTTGGATAGTATGTGTAATGGCTTACTGCATTGCAGGGAGTTTGTTTTGGACTATAATAAAAAAGTGGGTACTGGAGAGTAGGATGTGTGCTTGGATAGTAATCAAAACGTGGTTGCTGGATGGTACATTTGCTATTCTGGTTGTAGATCACAATTTTAAAATTACATTTTCGTTAAAGCCCCAGACTGTCTTATCTGACCCTAACTTTCTATGGCTGTCTGTGGATTAGATACATCCTGTGATTCATCCTTTTGCCCAATGAAACTAGCCTTATATTAAATTTCACTTACGCCGAATTTTCTTTTTACGATCCAGGCTTCATCATACTATGTTAAATTCCCCTGATGGCCTCTAATGCAAATCTATGGGATAAGGTTAATGTCCTTTATGCACCCAATATCATTATACAATCACGTAAATGTTTTCGCACAATTCAATTCAACCCATCAACATCCTGTTACACTATCTATCCTGTAACTTAAAATGAGGGATCTGCGTCACTGGAACTATAATTTTGTGAGTAGATTACTCAGAAAGTTCGTATGTCGTGCTCACTACTGTAGTAGCATACCACGAAAAATTCGACCGATGGCGAACAAGAAATATTGGTGAGGCTTTAAAATCTGAGACCTCCATGCATAGAACATGGGAATGAAATTCACAGCGGACATGAATGTACTTAGAAGTTTTACTTCGTTCTGGTTTTTAAAAGTTTTCTCGTTTTATTTAAAAAAATCAGTGTAAAATCGCGCATTACATAATTTGCTTACTTACTCAACAAGGTCAAGGTCAATATTTTTCAATAAATAGAGCATCTAGATAATCTCTTCGAAAGTAAGCTGTTATTCTTGTATACTCCTCGATCCTTTGTCTAACTTGCGATTCAATTCACGTCGCCCTATGTCTGGCTGTAGAAACATAATCCTTGTCCATCTTATGCCTGACTAGAAATATAATTCGTTTCATGTTAGGATTGACTTGATCTTCACAATGTGCAGCAATACAATAAATCCTTTTGGCGGTGTAAATGAGAGAGAGAGAGAGAGAGAGAGAGAGAGAGAGAGAGAGAGAGAGAGAGAGAGAGAGAGAGAGAGAGAGAGAGAGAGAGAGATTAAAGTAGTTTGTCGATAAACACTTCCTATCCATGTGTATGATTCTATGTTTGTGTGTAGGTAAGTATGTGGTGCGTGTATAAACACTCCTACCATTTGTTTTGATGTGTTACTATACAGACCGATAAGAATTTGAATCCATTATTGTTTTCATAGGAGACGATTGCATCTTATTCTATGTTAATTTAGTCATATCTAGGAATCTGTCATCTAGAACTAGAAAATCACGTTAACTTTATGAATAGTTTCACAGAAGAAAACACCCTTTTATATGCAATGCCTGTAATTTATTTAGAATTTCGCTTTGGTTCTAACTTTTCTTTTTGCAGATTGGTTTTGCTTCGACACGCAAAAGCTTTATTCAACAGATGTCGTTATATAAGTATATCCCTGTACTCCTTTCAGTGTTTCCTTCGTCTTCTTCTTAACCTACGTTTCTTCCAGCAGATGCTAGATGTCCTGAGCAAAATCCAATTCTCAGTCAATATAAAATTTGTGGTGGCTCCCTAGCAACAATGTTATTTCTTTAGCAACTGGTTCTAAATCAAATTTTGGAATACGTCTCCATAAAGAATTAGCCAATTCTAACTAAACATGATTCCGAGAGCTAAAGGTGACAATCTTTCCAGACTCAAACTGTTTTCACTGGAATTAATTATTAATTAACTTACTAGTTGTTAACTATTTAATAAAGACATTTTTGAGTTAGATTATAATTCACAGATTAGTTTCTTTTTCTCCCGTTTCTTTGCATACACTAATTTACGTTCACACATTTGACACCGGTCTCACAAACTGTGCTTTGGATAATTCTTACCTGTTTGTTTCTTTTCTGTGTGCCCCCCTCCCCTCCGCAACAAAATCATCCGCATTTGCAATATTACAATAACACAATTTAATTCAGAATTCATTATACCATCATGGATATGGTGTTGTTGTTGCCACACAAGTATCATCTCGGTCAGACGTTATTTTGACATGCTCGATTATATGTTTCGTCAGGGTATGTCCTCTATCAACGGCGTGGCTTCCATAATAACCATATTGCAAACCAATTTTCAGCTTCTGACACACTCTGTTGACTATTACATTTGCCAGAAATACTTGTTAAGACACTCTCCGTCAAAATTATATCTGCAGTGGTTCTCCTACTATCAGTGTGGTTTCTTTAGCATCTGGTTGGTATAAAGATTTTTTTACTTCATCTCTATATCGGTTTAGTTTATTCTAATCAAACCTGGTAGCAATGTTTCTTTATTAAAATTGTGTCCTATTTGTCATCCTTGGCAGCAGTGTGACTTCATTCATTTGCTAGCAACCAAATGGAAAACATATTTTTAATCTATTTTATATAATTGCTAAACGCAATTGTATCAGAATCATACAAACTCCATTAGCAATCATGTGGCTTATTTAGGAACCAGATGGCAAACGTTTTCTTTACACGTTATCTTCATTGTCCAACTAATTGTGATCAAACTTGATATTATAGTTTCTTGTTGAATGATTTATCAAAATTGTGTTCGTATGACTTCACTAGCAGAAGTTTGAGTTCCAATGCAGATGTGTGTAAAATCTTTTTGCGATATTTTCTACAGAAAGGTTCTTTCTGCCAGTTCAATTAAACTTAGTAGGAATATTTGGAATGACAAGCATTAGAACAATTTTGAATGGATTGACTTACCTAGCAACAGTATTGATTTCACAGCACACATATTGAAAATCTTATATGAACTTATGCATTACGGTGACTGAGAGTTAGAAAGATTCGAACCTCCTGTGGGCTCATAATTCGCATTTTGTCTTGTGAGCGTTAGTCTATAACTCGTTCTTTATGGCTGTGTTTTTTTTTTATTTAAAGACTAGTGATAGATGGTGCTACATAACCCCGAGGGAAGTAGGGTGTGTACTCTTGTGGCGACAGCGGAAGGCTGTTACCAATACCTGATTGTGGGTTGGATTAACGTCCTATTGGTGCCCCTCTCTGCATCAAGTAATCGTTTCATTCTAATCTGAACCGGAGCGTGTCAACCTCAGTTTCGCGTAGACAAATTTCCACCCGTGGTTTGAATTACTTCTCGATGCTAGTTTTGAAAAACCGAGTCAATACTTCGTCGTCAATATTTTGATTGGCAGGCGGCATCAATGATTCGAGAGCTTGGTCAGTGTCTGGTATGTCCCACATAGCTTTGTATTAAGATGTGTGTATTCTGATTGCGAAAGCCAACTATATTTAGAGTGGCTATTTGAGCGATGACCTACAGACTCTCGCACCAATATGTATGTGATGTTAAGGAAAGAGACAAAGCTAGTTGCAAGACGTTTGTCTAAGTCATTGGGAGGAAAAGTAGTATTGTCGTTATGTGCTGTACGACATTATTTACACGACTTGAAATTGGGTGACGTAATCGTAAGAGTCAACTGTTGCACACACGTTTGGATTAAGTTATTTCCCGTCACCATCACAATTGTTCTTAATAAACTTGGAATCTTCCTCTTTAAATAAATTGGATTCTGGCCAAGTCTCGGGATAAATTATGACGCGGGGGTCTCCATTCATCATTTTTTATCTCTTCCTTGAAGGTCATAATTAATATGTCAGACCTCCTCAAACGTCTCCTAGACTGCATTTGATGCATTAGCAGTAACCCCAGCAGATGACTACAGTACAAGCTGAGTGGCGTTTATCATGTCGCATAGCTGTTGTGGCACTCCACGTACTCATCCATTTGTCGCATGTTACGTTTGCGCTTGTCATTTTTGTAAGTATCAAGATAGGTTTCAAAAATTTTTGGACAAGATACTGCGAGTCTTTAATTGTCAAGACCACCGGGACCCCCTCCCCGAACCTTGTGCTGGTAAGGTCTATGTTAACAAAACAGTATATGTGGACGTAGCCTCGACAAAGAAAGGTCGGAATTTCCGCAAGACCATGACAACTGAGTAACATGTTGCGCGTACGTTGCTCATGACATGGACATCTATACCATATTAGCGTTGTAGCGCTGAACCAAGTGCAACAGGTAGGTTTTCTTGTATCCTGGCGTTTAAGGGGGTCTATGGGATTCTTTTGCCATTAGAAGATTACGTCGCCATAGACGATATTCTGGTTCTGGTTGCGTTCTATGTCATCAAAGCCCGGGGTAATCAACAACTTTAGAGATTGACACTTTCCTTAATGGCGACATGTATTTATTCCCGATTCAGTTAAAATGTCTGTAAATATCACGGGTAAACTTACCACAAGCCATTCGATTGTACGCCTACGGTTTGTCTGGATACCGTAACGAGGCTCAATAGGACGGTGTCTTATTTCTGCTATACGACACAGGTGGTTCATGTGTGTAGACCAACAATGATTGATGTCACTAGACGTTACTAGTAGACAGCTTTTGTCATCCAAGGAAGCACGTGTCTTAAAGCTGGTCCGTCAAAATAACACGAACTACTGCAGGTTGACTACGGCTGGGTATCAGATTTCCTTATTTATCTCGGGCACGTGAATTATATCCTAGGTGAATTTCAGCTAGAAGATGTAGTTACAATAATAGGAGGTTAAATGTTTACCACACGGTTCATTTTAGTTTGTGTATAGTGATTGTAGGGGAATTGGGGCAGATACAGGAAATAAATTTAAATAGTACTGGTTGACTCTGTAGAGTCATTTGAACACGTGCAGGGGTCTGTTATGAGGAAGAATCTGCAACAGAGGGTGCCGCATTTAAGTTTACATTAGACATACTTTTACATTATAGAAAGCTCTTTAAGTCGTATACCATAATTGGTACAGTTGCGGATTTTCCAAAGAATATACTAGGAATGTCATAAAAGAATGACCAGCTTTGGGGTTAATACCTGACGTCGTATATTACTTATTAGACAGGGCAGTTTTGGAGACCATTTGAATGCAATTTCTTGTCACGGTTTTATTCTGTAGTAGTTTAGTACCTTCCCCCCCCCCCCGGATTGTTTGCATAGTTTGATCACTGCGACGAATAGCCTGGAACTCAAAACTGGCAGGCATTAGGTGTCTGTAGAACCCACGAATTACACAGCGGATATATATATATATATATATATATATATATATATATATATATATATATATATATATATATATATATATATATATATATATATATATATATACAATCAGCCCCTGTAGCTGAGTGCGATGAAATGATTCTGCCCGTCTGACTTAGGAATAATAGGTCTATGTTTAGTTCATAAAGCATTCTTGGCGTTAAACTTTCATTCACCATTTAATATACCTTAATTTACCATTTAATATGTCGTTTGCCATTTTAAACTCATGGTTTGTAGCGATAATGATCATATTTAATGTCACTCTGAATAGTAGTCCTGACAAAGCAGTTGTCTAATATTTTTCAGCTTGGGCTTCTGAACCTCCTTTAGACGTGTTCTGGTGACCTTGAGGGTTGCTACAGAATAAAACATGGCTAGCTGCTGCGGTTTGCTGTTTTCAAATCCACTTCTAGGTTTTATCTCTGCACCATGCAGAAATTTATGTGGTTTTGAGCTTGGTGATAGCTCTTTTCTAATTCTCTAAGTTCAAGATTTAACTTTTTTTGGGAAAATCATGTATGCATATTTTCTTAACCAACATTGTATTTATGTTTGAACCTTGACTATTCTAATGTTTTCTTTAAAGAAATCAATTGATAGTTTGCATACTTCTTAGCGATTGTAAAACATTGCTTCTCAAGCAGTTTTAGCAAAAGAAAAAAATTGGTTTTGAACATTCATTGTAATTGTTTTATATTATATTCTTTTATACTATTGTTCATTGCACGGCAAATAAAGTTTCACATTTATAGAAAATGGTGATAAAGATTTAAACTGCAATTGTTTCTTGCTTTTATATCAAGTCAACTGCATGGTGCGTTTTTCGTTACGTGTTATTTATGTAAATAACAGTTAATAACCAAATTAAGTAACATATAATATCATTTAATCCAAAGTCAATCAATAACCCGGTAGATGAATAATTTATATTACTTTAATTGATTTTAGATGATAAATAAATGAAGGAAGGATGGAATCTATCTGTGAATGTATTGCAATCCCATGAATGTTTTTTCATGGTAGAGTTTGAGTTCTACTCTTTTGAGATACATAATAAAACTTCTTTTTTTTAAATTATAAATGTTTAAAACCATTTGACCTGTAGTTATTCTGATTTTTTTCAAATGACAGTTAAACAGTTTTTGGTTTCTTCTAATTAATAATAAACCAACTTGCGATATTTCTTCTACTTCAAAAGGCTCGCCAAATATCAATCGGTCGATGTTTTCCCTTTTCCATTCAGGATATATATCAGAAATGGCAAATGTAGCATAAATCTTCCATATTAAATACAGAAGAAAAAAATGGATGCGGATACTGACCTTAACCTAGCGCACATACAACAACTGTATCCACAAATTCAGTTATATAAATACTGATAATCTTCAGAAAAATAAACATTTGTGCTAGTTTAAAAAAAAAAATCAATTTATTCAAGTTTTTAACATAAGCAATACCATTTTTCTTTCGTTTTGAAGCATACGTTGTGACTGCCTTCACCTACAACGTTTGCTTTTCACTTTGCACGTGAATTTATTTAAAGAAGTATTTTTTCTTATAAACGTATCTTGCAGATAATCCTGGTTACGTGGTTACATTCTAACCAATGGAAATCCCCTTTACCCTTACTAGCTAATGCCATTTCAAGTATGTACACCTATCTGTTTTCGACATGCTGAATTTATTCGCTCTTGCAACGGAACTACAGGATGTTGTGTCATCCGATTTTGTACATACAATTATTCGGTTCATATAACAAATACTAATTATCTGGTTCATTTAACAGACATAAAATTACAAGAATAGCCGTTCCAATACCATACATACAATTGCCTGTGATCAATATTCTGGAAATACTTAATGGCCATCTTCGTAAAAGAAGGTTCAGTTAATACAAGCAATCTCTTGCTAGTAATCAAAGCCTTGGTCATAATAATACCAAAACATACCAAATTTAGCGTCAAAAATACTAGCGAGTCAGCCAATGAGATGCAAATTACCTGCGTGGATCCCGGTTACGTTTGAAATTGCCATAGACCTTGAAGATCTAAGCCCATATTTCAATTTTGATCACAATCAGATCAGAAGTATTAAGAAGTATAAACTCAGCCGATGACATACAAGATCACTTCACATATATGCATCATCATCAGTCTCTTGATCTAGTGTGGTCGTTGAGGCACTGTGTTGTTGAACATCTGACCAGTTCCCTTCACTTGCCTCCATCGTGTGCCAATGCCCGTGTCTCCGCAAAACTTTTCCTGGTCGTTTCTGTGTCAGTCCACCTTTTTCTCCGTCTACCTCTCCTTCTGCAACCCTGGACACTGCCTTGCAGTACTGTTGTGGATAGACTGTTGGCTCTAGGGACATGGCCACACCATTTCAGCTTTCTCTTTTTGACAGCTTTGTCTTCTCGGCGCTTATCTAAATGTCAAATCTGGAAGATATTTCATCCATGGTCTTCACTAAGTTGGCAAGCTAGTCTTCACTGCCTGCCAGCTCATCAATGTCGTCTGCAAAGCGTAGGTTGGTGATGTTACGCCCTCCAATGTTGACCGTCCCAGATTGGTTTCCCAGGGCTTTGCTCATGATGCGCTCTAAGCAGATGTTGAAAAGCGTGGTTGACAGGAGACATCCTTGACGTACTCCAACTGTTGTCATGAACCAGTCCCCCCACATTGTACTTTTTCATTGTGGCCCACAATGTCTCATGCCACACTCTGTCGAAAGACGTTTTGAAATCTATGAACACATGATAGATGTCTTGTTGATGTTGTGAGTACTTTTCACACAGAATTGAATTTTTGTTCTGTTGTGCTTCTTCCACTCCGGAACCATGGCTGTACTTAAGCGATTATTTCTTCTAAATAAAAATATATAAATAGAAATATAAAACATAGATACGCATGGATATCGCTAAATAATGATAGTCCAAGAACTTGCCGATATAAGTATAAATTCCAAATTTGATCGAAATCGGATCAGAAATACATTATCCAGAAGAAGGATAACAACCTCAGTAGATCCGGTTAGTAGATATCACCCATTACCGAGTCTATGTAATATCTTATTGATGCAAGCACATATTCCAGATGTTTAAATATCCAATTCAGAAATGTGAACTCCAGAGTGGAAGCAAGCAGCTGCACGATCATATCGACGTTATACGTAGGTAACGCTCATTATCTATTTCTTCCGAATTTTGATTTTATAACCATATTTTACAAATAAGACTGAAATTGGATCAGAAATATGCAAGATGTTGCTCACAAAATTGATTTCATATTAGAGAATTTATTGCTTTTACACAAATGGAAAGAAAAACATGACGTGGTTACAAAGTGATGATACACCGAAGTGATGACATACCTTACAATGGAGGGGAAAGACTGTTGTTATAGACAGACAGATGACCTGAATTAAAATCTAATACATATGAAGAATTTTGCTTTTCGGGAAGTTTGGCTTATGATAAAGTTATAAGGCCTATATAACGCAAAATATATTTGTTTGTTTACGATAACTGTACTTTGTCCGCCATGCCAGATAACACGATTCTCACGGTAATTCGTTTGCCAAATAAGGCTTGTTATACCATATTTGGATAATCTACGAGATGTTATTTTAATGCAGGCCATTCTCATTAATGTCTGTTTACATTTTCAACAGTGTAATATCCTTATATGGCATACACAATAAAACGAGGCTGAAACGGAAGAAGTTCTTAGGTGGTTTAATAATATCAGACGATCCTTCAGAAAGTGTCTGCGGGTTTTTCCATGACCAAGTTAAGAAATCATGGAATTAAATAATAAGACTATTTAATTTCCAGGTACATTTACATACTTTCTGACAATATGTTGAAAAAGCACCGGATGTGAATCACACACAGCCGCTCCATTTATACATATTCAGCCTCATTGTATTACCACGTGATAAAGGCGTATTATTATTAGTATTGAAGTGACGTTGTGTGCAGCACTTTACAAGAGAAAATGTTTGATTAAGCTTTCACAAAAAAAGTTAACAGGGGAGTGGAGCTGTGCATAAGTACCAAAGGGAAGACTTTTCTATATAATAAATAATATTAATGATGCCATAGACTCTCACTGCTGACTGAATCAGATATAATGATGTTAAACCCATACAGCCTTCTGGTAGTATGACTGATGCCGATAATTCATGTCTTTATCGAGCAAAATGACTCTTTATGTGTGAAACATATCGTAGAAACATAGAAATTTTTCTGCACCAATCTGCAAAATTGAAATACAACATTATATATATATGCTAAAACAAAGTAAAATAAAAATAAAGTAGAATATTCGCTTCATTAATAGAATACTATCGCGCGCGCGCGTGCGCGCGCGCGTGTGTGTGTGTGAAAATTGGAGGGAAAAAAAACTAATTTTGCCTGCTACATCTCAAGTATGGGATCTGTAAGGAAATACGTAATTTATTTGTGCAGAATGTGTGCTGTTGGCTAATTACGTTTACATTATAGCATAATGGAGTGTGTTTATTTTAATTATGGAACTGAAGGGCTCTCTATTGAAATTTGGATGTTCTGTCATGTGCTCTTCGTGGTTAAGATCAGTTTTAACTAGATACAGCTGTTGTACTACGCATATTTAACAATAAAATGAAGAGCTTTCGTTTACAAAACCTAGGTGGATGATTTTATTAATAAGAAACTTGAACGACAACTGTGCATAAAGATCATTAATGGATCATTTTAAAAGTTATGAAAAATAAACACTCTTCTAACATAATGACTCATATGTGATACTTGTACTGACGTATCCATTTCGATGAAAGATTTTCAATGGTTAAAGCACTATGCATTAATCTAAGAATATTCAGTTGTTAAAAAAATAAGTTTTTATTTAAGTTACTTATCAAGAAGTGACAGGTATCGCTTAAAGGTATGCTTGATACAGACTTTCGGACTAATTTTGTTTTGCTAAAGAGTTCATTGAGTACCTCCTATGCAAAATAAGTTCGTATGGGTTTAGTCATGCGTTTATCCTAGCATAATGGTTTAACATTTCTGCTTTAAATCTGTACCCTGAATAGTATCTGTCATCCATAAAGTTCAAGGCTGAGAAAAGCTTTAATTACTAACTCCAGCTGTCAGTAAAGCCAATACATAGGGATAATAATATACAATATGGTTTTAGAACACTTTATTTAAAACAGCTATATGCCCTACCGTATATCTTAATGTATGAACATCCAACCTATCCTTGAAGGATATTATCAAACTTTAAGCTGATAGTAGTATTGATATTTTGAAATCTAAGTAATAGTGTTTAAGTTACTTAAAATTTAAATACAGCCTAAGAATGCAAACATCGTGTACTCTACAGCAACAATGTGTCTGTGTCTGCGTGTGAGACAGAGCGTGCGTGCTTGCGTGTAATATATCATCATTTATGTATGCAAGGCTTTTAAACCTTGAAGTACTGATCTTAAAAAAAAACTTTCTCTTAGTTTTAAATGGAAATCATCCAGCTTTCAAGATGGCCATGTAAAAGTCTTCCAATAACATGCATTTAGAATGTACAATTATGATGTATAAAAAAGGAGTGTCAATATGAATTTGTATTTTTATACATATAAATCCTTAATATATGTTAACTGCGCAAGACTGCATGTAAAATAAAATTTAAGTTCCGGCATCTCAAACAATGTGTCTGTCTGTATGTATATACGTCTGTTCAATGTACATCATACTTATGTCAAATACGAATGTTATTTTGTTTATTATTAAATATATTAAATTCAGAATCCGCTCCTATCCTTTTTCTTGTCAAGCTATTTGCTCTGTAGCACCTTTTCTCAAGGATTAAATCCAGTTGCTAGTCGGTGCATACTAGTAACAAAATAAGGATAAAAGCAAAATAAGAAAGCTAATGAATGATTGTGTAAGATGTTTAAATTAATGGAGATTAAGAAACAAGGAATAATACTCTTACTATTAAAACAGTTGTGGGTATTAAAAGATAGACTGCGCAAACTGCAGATTTGAAGAAATATATGTTTATTGGTTCCGGGCAGAGAAATCATGTTCAAGTTCTGGTTTAACCAAACATTTAAAGATAGATTCGCTTATTTGTTTGCTTGTGTTTTTAAAATATATTTTTGAAATATACAGTGGTCCCAGTAGAGGCTGCAACTAAAGTATTTCATACTATCTATTGCTGCAATAATTCCCAATTTATGTATCAAATTTGGTGTCTTAATATGTCATGCATTATATATTGTTAATAATCAATGGTTTTACTCTTAGTAACACAAAAGAGTGAAAACCATCCAATTTTGTAAATAATTAATTTCTCTACGATATAAAGTGACATTTAAAACGAACTTACAATATTGTGAATTAAATCCCAGATAGTCCCAAAAGTTCTATTACAATCCAGAATTAGAGTTTCAAATGAATTACAGTAGTGATGTCAATGAATTCCAATTTTGAATGTGTTGATTGATTTACCAAGACCTGGGATGTAGCAACGTGTTAATTGTCTTGATGTATCACCGAGATGTTATATAAACTGTCCGTGAATTAATTAACAATAATCCCAAAATAGTCATTATAGCCCTATAAACTAATAATGAGCACTGAAATTCTAGTCAATAATTTAAATAAATAAATAAATCCTTCTAATTTAAAAACTTAACACAACAATAATACTGATTTCACTCGGTTGTTAGCGTATGAATGAGCAATCTTGAAGTAAACATCTGCATATACCCCTCCACTTGACCTAGGTGGCAAATATCTTTGTTTGAAAATACGCTGCCATCTTAATAGAAAAAAATTTGTTTCTGGAACCTTCTAAGGTCAGAATCAAGAATGAATATACATAAGTAAATATTTCTACAATTTAGAATTATATTAATATTTAACCTTCAATAATATATATTTATTAGCTATGCATTGTGGTGTTTACACAAAAAATGGCACTAGTCAAGTAGAACCTTAAAAGCTTAAAAACACAATATAAAAGTCACGTTGTAGAATTAACAACTTTTTAACATGTGTATGTTAGACCCCGATGCTATAATTTCGCGCCGTGAAAATGTAGTAAGGTGTCCATTCAGTTAATTGACATAGATATAAACTAGTGACTTGATCATTATTTTTGCCAAAGATATTGTTCACATGTAAGTGTGGAATTTTTGTTCGGAACAAAGGAGCATCAAAGAGAGTCCTAATGCAGCCTGACAGACCTTGTCTAATCATTATATGAGCCAGCATCCAATCGGAATTGAGCATGGCCTGGCCAAACATTAGTATAGCAAGATTGAATCTCCTATCTTGAGAACCAAAATGTCAGTAAGCTAAAATCATCTTGCTGTGGAAGTAAGGGAAATACACTACTCCTACGCCATTCGATATTGGCAGGAAACTTGTATATTCCGGGAATTACAAGGAGCTTCAGTACAAGTCAGTTACTATTTGCTCGATTGTTATAAAATATTACTACAAAAAGTATTTTAATTATTGCAGTAGGTATACTTTAGTACGTATAATTACCATTTGTAGTTTGATTAATTCGTAGTGTTTGATATACATGCATATTTTGAGATATGAGCAATGTTTTGTAAAGAACTAATATTGTAATTCGCTATTGGGTTAAGTCGTAGTAACCTCAAGCATTGATTCATTTGATTTTATAGATTTGCGAATTTTGAGTTGAATTATAAACTTTGTATACTGGTTGCAGTGTGCAACATAAGTTATAGCGATTTGCCTATTTGTGTATACTTTGTAGGAGTATCAATGTAAGGATATATCAGCGCATGGATATGTGCATATCTATGTACACTTTGTAGAAGTGCAATGTACAGAAATGCGTCTGATCATATGATATTGTTCTGTACAATAGGATTGAGAACCTATCTATCTATCTTTCTATATATATATATATATATATATATATATATATATATATATATACCGTGTACACTTAGCAGGGAGAATTTGTATTTCGATGACCAAATATGCTATGTTAATGTCCTTGTATGTATACTTTAGAAGCTTTTAGGGACCAGAGGGAATTACCCCAGTGCAGTTTGTCCGAGTCTCTTGGAGACAAAAGAGAACGAAAAACGGAGGAAGGAGTCAGAAAGAAGAACGGAGGGAGACAAAGGAAAAGAGAAGGAATATTCATATAGATGTGTAGAACTCAGGACAGGAGGAAAATTTCACACACTAATTCAAAGGATGAAATAGGCCGTCACTTGGTCGAGTGATAGGGTTTAGTTCAATTTAATTTGAGAGATGACTGTTATTAAATTATATTAAATTGTGGTTTTTTCAATTTCACATTTTGTGTATTCATTAATTTAATTGTCGGCACTGCTGACTGGGGGCTCAGAGCTTTGCATCTCCCTAACACTACTGCAATTTCCGACAAAACGAGCCAGGGTGGGTCTTGTGTATTAATTTAAATAAATGGGGAGCACCCCACCTCCAAACTGAATAAGAACAAAATTCACAATAAAACTAGAATTGGGTGTATATTGTAAGTCTTGCCATATATATTGAATTGGGTGTCTTGTAAGTCATGCCATATATATCGAATTGCGTGTCTATTGTAAGTCATGCCATACATATCAAATTGTGGGTGTCTTGTAAGTCCTGCAGTATATCGAATTGAATGCCTGTTGTAAATCATGACACATATATCAAATTTGATGTCTTGTCTAGAAGTGGGTGTCCGTTGTAAGTCATGCCATAAATATCGAATTGGGTGTATGTTGTAATTCATGTCATATATATCGTCTTGTAAGTGTTACATATATCTGATTGTTGTTGCTGTATGGTTTAACACCATTTTTCAACACACGATAGGCTATGCATTTCGGTTTGTATTAATGGTGGAGGAAGAACCCGGGAAACCCCCCAGAAAAAACAACCAACCCACGAGAAGCGACTGGCAAGCTTTCTCTCATCCCCACATTGGCCGAATCTGATACTCGTACCCACGCAGAGGTGAGATGGCAGTGATCCGTATCGGAGAGCGCTTTAGAAGACTCGTTTACTCGGTGCTTTATTTCTTATTGAATATATATTTAATTTAATCGTTTGTTTGTCAGTTTTAAAAGAAAAATTATATTACTCGCCATTATTTCACTTGAGATGATATTGTTCAGAAAATCAGATGACCGGAATTATTCTTTCGTGAGCGACTAATGTTGACCTAGATCCTGACCTTGATTCTAAATCAGTAGCAGCTACAACAAAAAGTTATATTTTTATTTTAAAATGATTGGTTGTTGTCAAAGGCCATGACGGGACTACCTTACATAAGAAGTAAATAACTGTTTTATTTTATCCTTTAAAAAATTAAATTGGTTCTCGTCAAGATCATGTTAGGACTCCGTGTGTGTGTGTGTGTGTGTGTGTTTGTGTGTGTGTGTGTGTGTGTGTGTGTGTGTGTGTGTGTGTATGTGTGATTATGATTTTTAATTTAGCTTTAACAAAGTCACATTATCCTGACACCAGGATGACCAGTCCTAACACTAACCTCTTAATGCTGAGCGTCAAGTGAGACAGCTGTTAGTATCATTTGTGTAAATCTTTGGTATGACTCGACCGGGGATAGAACCCACGACCTCCCGCTTCCGCGGCGGAAGCTCGTACCACTAGGCCACTGGAGCGTTTGTTAGGACCATGTGATGTAAATAAAGCAAGTGACCCTTATGTCAAAAACCAGGGTTTTTCGTATTTGCGATGATTTTAATTTTAATAATATATGTTTAGAGAAATGTTCTCAGTTTTGAGCTTTTTACGTTTGATATCAAGTTCTTCTGTTGTAGCAAGTTTATGGAGGTATATCAGATCAGTTGGATTTTAAAATATTAATTCGTTTTTCTGTAAATATTTGATGTGCTCATGCAAAATTCTTGGACATCGACAGATCATCAAACTTTTATTCAGATTTCCAACATGGGAATGTTAAATCTTCTAATTCAACAAAGAACCATATATAAACCATACAGACTACAGCATGCGTCATCGTCCTCCATCCTGGAGTTTCCAACAGAACTCTATCTTGAATATATCAACACATTTTGTTACTAGGACTTTTGTAATTTGATTCTGTGATTATTCTTGGATTATTTTTGGAATTTATTTTTAAAACTGTAAGCTCTTTTGTCAGTTTTACAATCTATTTTCCAAGAATATAAATTATTTATTACATTTTACAAAGCTTGCTGATTTCACTCTTTCTTTGTTACCGTTTAATAGCGCTTAAACTCGTAACATAAGTCATTATATATATATATATATATATATATATATATATATATATATATATATATATATATATATATATGTATATATATATATATATCAAAGTGGGGGTGTGTTGTAAGTCATGTCATTTTAAATCGAGTGTGTTTGTAAGGGATGAAGTTTTGACTAAATCATCGAAATGCAACATAAAAACACACTCTCCAACTATGTCACCAAGTGGTAGGTGACATTAAAGCATTATGTTGTTGAATTGATTCAGTAAGTTTGATACAGCTATACGTTCAAAAATTTTCACATAAAATACATGTGTGTGAAATTGCTCTGTAGTTTTCTGTGTTGCTTTTTTACCTTTCAACAAATAAAGAGTAATCGCTTGCTTTGGTGGAATCTATAATATCATGGTCTGAAGTGGATGAATTTGGGTAGAGAATCTTGAGAGTTAGGTCTGTTTGCATATCTGACTTACTGAAGTGTTGATGGACGTATGAGTTAGGGTAAGCTGCTTTTGGGATCCATATTTGCTAGCAGTTTAAATCTGGCATTTAGGGACTATTGTGACTGTTGTTGAAAATTAAGTAACTGAAATAAACAAGTTTCACAAAACCTAAATAATTTAATTATCAAGTTTATCAACTAAAACTGAAAGAAGCTTGTTTCGTAAAACCTAAATAATTTCATTATCAAGTTTATCAATTAAAACTGAAACAAGCAAGTTTCGTAAAACCTAAATAATTTCATTATCAATTTAATCAATTAAACTATGAAAGGTACTTACAGTATTATGAGATGACTCCAAAATAATCCTAGAATAGGATCTATTAAAGTACAAAATAATCCTAGAATAGGATCTATTAAAGTTCAGATGAATGAGAAGTTCCGTATAAATTTCAGAATCAGAAATGTAGTAGTTCGAGCGAAACAAAACGATGGCAAAATGGTGTTGTCCAAAAGTCCTTAAAGAGTTCACAATAGTTCCAAAATAATATTATTCGTTTAGCACTTGATATTTCACTGAACACTCCAAACATTTTCCAACTCAGATAATATAGAAGCACAGCATACAATACGTCTGCAGACTTTGATGTAAAGTAAGGAACACAAGAAATGATGAAATCTGATTGATCATTTCTGTACTTATACACAACTTCTAGAGTTTATTACAACTATATGTCGCAAGATACCCCACGTGACAGATCTTACTACTCAATCTAATATTTCAAAATACCTATGCATGTGACCTGACTCATCCAACAGGAATTAATTTAATTCTTAAAAGATAACATCTGATATATCTGTCGAATGGGGAAAATGGCATAATCTTGTAGACATATTTAGTAATTATTATATTATTAATAACTTACGTTCTTTAACATCTTAAAAAAGACCATATGCACGTACACCAAGCCCAACTATAGATAATTACTCAAATTTACAGTCAGAAATAAGCATTAAAAATATACAAAATCATGAACCAAACGTTACAAAGAATATATATGCATAACCTCAGTGGCGTGTTTTTGTCTTTCGACTGCTTGAAACTTTTCAGAAGTAACATAATAGATTGTTCTGTATTGTCAAACAACAAACTAATTAGGTAATTATTATTACGATATATAGTGTTAATACAGGTGCAACATCATTATGTACACAAAAGAATACCTCGACACATGAATGATTTCCAGGATGTCAGTTTTTCGAAGTATAGATTAAGTCAAACAATACTGAAAACGTCAGTTGGTCGTAATTGTGCCAAACATATATTCTCAGTATCACGGGATATAGAACATAGTTTGTTTATTAAAACATTTCTAAGATCACAGTACATTTTTCTCATTCAAATGTAATTTGTAAGCTTACGTCCTTTGAAGAACTAAATTCCTCTAGTTTCGTTTCCGATCCTAATTCTGTCCTCGTGAGATCTCTGAGAACTGAGCGAATACATGTAATTTTTTTTATAGAAGGCAGGAACGTATCTTTGAATAGATTGTTAAAAAAAACGACTGATTATAAAGTAGGTGTTAGCATAGGTTACAAATCTATATTGATTACCGACGTAATAAAAGTCGCGGAAGCACCCCTACAGCACCAAGATTAATGCCCTCGTACAAAGGTTGGGAACGAAAGGAACAAAAGAAAAATAGATGCATACATGTATATCCAAAGGTATTTGTACAAACGTTTAAGATCAAGTCAATATCAAAGTTTCGAAGAATTAGTCAATAGCGACTGGATGTAACCCATGAAAGTGACCGTATTTTCATCTGATGTGTAGTTTTGTGTATAAATGACGCTCACAGATAGTTGACTGTGTTGAGTGTGGCAGGTCACAAAAAAGATCGGACTGTCATCAATAACAATAGTTGATGAACTCAGGTAATCGCAAATTTGAATGCCATCTGATTGTGATAGACTCGTGGCATTACTAAAACTTCCATTATTCGAAGAACACATCACAATATGCGATTTTCCTTTCACAGGAACGTGATGTTTTGGTGCAACATTGCGAAGATAATAACCATTTCGAATATTTTCTTGTATCTCAAGTGTACACCTTCGTGCTGCTTTCCAAATGTTGGTACCTTGGTCAACATCTTCTGATGTGTAAACAGAAAACCTCTGCTCAGTATTACTGGAACCTACCCCTGGGTATGGAGACCCGTTTAGATCATCTTGTATGTTTGGAGGTAGGAAACGTCTAAGATCTACAAGAATTTCAATGCATATATCTATGTTGCGTGCCCTGTTTACATTTCCAAATATCAAACGTACAAATGCAAAAGACATTGCTGCTAGAACAGCTCCTGAAAGTTTCACTTCGTTCTGTTTACACATTTGGATAACTTGTCTTGTTTCAACTGAATTCAATGTGAAAGTTTGTATTAATGATTTTAGTCTTTTGCCGGACAATGACAATATTTCATTAGCAAATCGAACGTTGTACTCTTTTAGGACTGTGTCGTTTCTTTCTGATCCCAATGCTGATCCTGGATTTGACTTTATGGATGTCTTTTCTTTCGGCAAATTTTCCCCTACTGCGCTTAACAGGCAATCTATGGGTGGATATAACGGATGTGAATATATTGGTCCAATATCCTCAAGCCTCTGGGCGGAGCGCAAGTAATCAATAAAATCGGCCATAAACCACTTAAAGTAAGTGGTATCGGAAATAGCGTGATGTGCACATAGAAGAAAAATATACTGATAATTGAGCTGTATTTTTGCTGCAGTAGGCGTTCCAGTCTTGCCACAAGTTTCCTTCACCGATATCAACCTACATCGCCATAGAGGACCATTTTCAACGTCAAAACTCAAAGACCCCTCTTCTGACATAAGGTACCGCCAGTTTGTAGAATTTTCGTGTCTGAAATCTATTAAAATTGGTTTCATTTTAGGAAATTATACATACACTGGTTGATTTGATCTTGTACAATGCGCATACGAAATAATGGATGCTTTCTTGCGATACAAAACATAGCTGTCCGCACGTGGTCATCAGTCAACGGTTCGCATGTTGAGATGTGGAGGGCTGCAGAGGCAACATCCATTCCTGCAAGGAAATTGCGATGATAAGACAACCCTAAGGATCCAAGAGCACGTGTCAGGTGTGGGTTTGGATTTAGAGGATCATTATTGAAAGAATTTGTTTCTTGATTTTTGGATTTCATTATTGTCTTCATCTTTCAGCAATTAATCATAATTATTTTATTTTTTATTATTGCCTCGTCATTAGTAAGTAAAAAAATCATTTGATTGATAACTGAGCATGCTACACTTCATAATTTTCAAATTCTATTTATGCAAAACGTTTCTTTTCAATCCAAAATTGTGTTATGTCAGCAAGTCTTTTTCATGACTCCACTCTCAACTCCTCTTAAATCAGTATTTCACTAGAGTCAAAATAGAATAGTATATATGTCGATAGTGCTACCTCCTCTTGATTCTTTCCAAAGTTCATTGTTTCAATATGTTATAGTGTTTATGTTGGTGGCGCTTTCTCAGTGACTTTACATTGACAAACTGATGTGATTCCTGCCTTCACCATTAGTTTTTTTCCTCTTCACGTCGTCATCTAATTTCTTTTCATAACGCACAATAACAGGTTCTGAACTCATTCTGGAAATGTAAATTACAAGATTTGGAGTTATTTTGTGATTCAGTTGGAGCAAATTGGGATTGTTAGCAACAAACTATAATGTAAACGTCATTATAATTGTGAATATTGTAATTATAAAGAAATATACCTGGTACGGTTGTTATTGCACAAACAGTTGCAAAACTTTATCACCAAGTTAAAGTCTTAAAAAGACGTATGTTACAAATACATAAATAAAAGAAATCAAAGGAAGATATATTAGGCAGTAAATTACACGTACAGCTAATAGATTCAAACACAAAAGATCATGCAAGTTGTGAAATGCAGTAGAAGTAGCGCAGAAGACACGGTTGTAAAAAAGATATACATTGAACAACACTAAAGTGGTGAATACAAAACTATACGATCCAATTAAATATTTCGTTGCCTTTGGCCATTTCCGATTTGCAAGATGCTAAAATTAGAAATGAAATTTAGAATTTTGTTTGAAATGAAATTCTTAATCATATTTTTTAGAAACATCGGCTATGAACAATATAATTTTGGTCAATATTTTGGTCCAAACATTATAAAACATGCATGGGTAAACAAGTAAACAGTGGTATTAATTTTCAGCTCATCTTTCACTGCATATGTGAAGTTTTTATTTCAAAATGCCCATATAATTCCATTGCACAATTTATCAGTATCAACATGTTTTTCGTGGTTTAGTTTCGAGAGTCTCGCTATCCCTATTGGGTAATAGTTCTGACTAGTTTTTCAGCATACGTATTTTATCTAATTTTAATTAACGGACATATTTCAAATTTACCGTGCACTAATTACAATGGTTTCCGCCGCAAGATTTTGTTGTAGAACTCTTTGAATAGCATTTGCTGGATGACATTTCGGATCCATTCCTAAGGCCAGATTCAAAGAGAGTATAGAAACGCTCGCAGTCTTTATTTAAATGTAAAACTGTGTTTTCAAGTAATTGACAAATATTGTAAGAGATAGACATTCTACATACCAATTTTATATTGATGTGCATGATAAATGTAAACTCAACATGTTAAATATTACACAAGTTTTATAATTATCAAGTGTAAAACTGTGGTGAGTTTGTTTTTATATGTCTTTTAAACACCTTTTGTGTCATTAATTTGGTCATGAGGTATGACATGGTTCTAAAATTATTCAACATGGCTAGTAAAGACTGCATTGTTTTGGCAACATTTAACGCATCATTTCGATAAAATAACATATACAACAGTGTGTGAACCACCGTAAGGGCGTAAAGGACTCGAAAAAGTAGTATTATACATTCGTTTTTGTGGAATAGTAATACACTGATCGCGTCATTCCTGCAGTGCCTGAATTTAAACGGTTATCTAAAATGAACATATTGCATATTTGTGCTGCACTGGTTGTAAGTTCACCTGAGCTAAATATTCATATTTAATGTATACATTGTTGGTAATTTTTGTCCCAAAAAATAATAATGTTATACTAATAAATCAGTCTGGGTTGTTGCAGTTATCAAGTTTTCTTGATTGATGCACCTAACATGTAGACATTGATTACACGTTTCGGCCATAAAGGTAATAATGCACTCTGATTACCGAGCGTGATTGTGTGCATACAAATATCGTGCGCAAACGGTATAGTCGTGTGGATGCACATACAATCAGAAAAGATGTTTGAAAGGCAAAACGTACTGTTATCATTGAATACCACAAGTAGAGTGTGCATGTATTCAGCCTGTATTTATGCAGTGTACCAGATAGAAGGAGAGCCGTTTAGAATGATTACGTGCTATTAACAGGAAAGGTTTCAATCCCACATGAAAACAAATGGTATGAAAAATGTTATCAATGTTAAATTGTATTAATGACAATATTCTGAAAGAAACCACCCTATCACATGCAGTAGGTATTCCTCACCCCTCTTCATTCACGCAGTAAAATAATAATGTATGAAATCGATTCACTTTAGTAATGTTTTTCCGAGGTCTTGATTGTACATGAGGCATTGATTGCACAACATTTGCGTAATATTTTATCGAAAGATAGATGAATTTGCTATTATTATCATACCTTTGTAATTGTACTGTATTTGCCAACAGGGCTCTGTTTGTTTATCAGACATGAAAATGCATTTTTTAAAAATGGATGTATTGTAGGGATGCTCAGTACACCTCGTTGACGGAAGACTTTCAACAGAGAATCCTGAACCAGCCGACAATTTAGTATTTGAGAAGGATGTTATACCTGTCCAATGGCTACCTTTAAGGCATCCTCTCCCTTTAATCAAACATTTATGAAAATTTGGATGCAAAATAGGAAACATCAGGTGATTTTTATTGCAAGTTATAGTTCTTTAGAAGATGTTAATGTACATGTAACGATCTTAGGTACAACATGTGTACAGACATATCCAGTAATTTGTCATTAGATTTAGTGAATAATGTACACACTGTATAAATCATTAGACATTAATGACCTTATAGTTTCATTTTCGTAAGAAGCTTTAGTTTATTAAATGGACCTTCTAGAAAGTGGTGGGTTCGCCCCTCTGCTGCTCGTCCAAACACGAGATGATTTTTACCTGTCGAGTAGGAGTCACTTGAAAAAGATAAGTTGCATAAGGCACACATGAACACGAAAATATATTTCGTACGCCGAAGTATATGAATTTCGTAAACTAAACCGAATCAGATATCATGACGTTTTAGCTAGATGCATATACCTATTCAATATTGATAGTGTAGCCCATAGCTTGCCAGGGCAAGTACATACACTTCGTTGATTGAGTCGACGTGAAACAAAGTTGATCAACCACCACATGCACTTGATTCTTCTGGGTAAATTAATGTATACACTCACCATATGGTGAGTGTATACATTGATTTACCCAGAATCAAGTGCCTCTGTCAGCCACAATTGGAATCACATCACAATTATTATTTCCAGTTCAATACGAATGTAGTTCTAGTCTATTTTTAGAACATTTTCTCCTCTCTCATTTTGGTGGTGATAGAAGAATTATATTGATGCATTTTTGGTAGGGATTTAAAGGTAATTGTTTATTCTTGAGAATATGAGCCGAGAGAGTGGTTGTCTGTGTGTATTTTGGCGACAGTGCACATGGAGTAATAAGTCCTTCGTGATGATCCGGAAGTGAAATATGTGTTCTGTGTACATGCTGTTCTGTTTACAGTGCAGCCTCTCAAAAAAAATGCCGGTGAACCCCTGACAAGAACTTCACCGTGAAGTCATCTTTGGATGTATTTTAGATTAAAATATGATTTGTATTGATTGTGACACAGTTGAAAGGTCAGTACTGAGAAATATATGTAGAGAACATATAGTAAAATTAAGTGTGGTGTATGTCCACTTGGTTAGCAAAAATAGGGCCTGTACGATTATACCAATAAGGTTTCTTTTTATTGTCACTAAATCTATCTTTAGATGCGTGGGATCAGTGATAGAATGAGATAAAGGTTTGATGTGTCCATAAAGCAAGCGGCGCACAATCAGGGTCAGTCATCACGACCTCGCACTCCTTATAATATTACCTAATTATCCATGGCCCACCTGACCTGGATGCTAAAGAAGTGGGTTTCAATGTGCCTGTGCCGGGCCCAAATATGTTGCCCCAGGTCTGCAAATGTCAAAGAGTCTCAAACTCGAAAATATGTGTGAATGCGTATGCAAAATTAACTAATCTCTCAAGTGCCGAAGTCGTCTTTAAACGTCAAGAAGGAATTCACAAACACAATTGTATGGTTTAAATTACAATATTCACATCGTTGTCATAAGCAGCAAGTCTGCTTCCTATATACCTTTCGGCGCTTACCAAAACTTAAGCAAAAAAAGTTGTGTTAGCATCCATGAAAAATAAATGGGGTTCCAGCTTTGCGTCGACCAGATTTCAAACTATATATATTTTTTTTAAAAATTGCAACTTCACAAGACTGTATCTGCACTTATTCTTTTCAAACTGGTGAACAGTCGCTGAAACTCTGCCTACTTAGGTTATGAACAACTGAGACGAGCCTTCTTGAAAGTGCCCTTACTAAACAGCGGAATTTATTGCTCACTGAGCATTTAATAATTTCTTCTGTTAAATTATGTCTTTATCCTTTTTATAATTCTTAGTCAACGCTGTGCTTGTCAATCTTTCATAAATAGGTGAAACGGGACACGTACGTTGTGGTCGTTTGTACAAAACAGAAAAGAACAAAACTTTTATTACTAAAAAAGATATCTCAGGCCACACATGGGTGGTATATGATAATATCACTACTGCTACAATATTATAAGGCGATTTCACTAACATACGGAGATACAAATCACATAATAGCCAATATTTACTATCATATTAAGACTATACATTCGGACGTAATATTAGAACCTTCCGGTACATACGTCTAACATTTGGGTACATACGTCTAATTTTTTGGTAGAGCACATTGTCTCTCATGGAGTGTACAAACGTTGTAAGAGAGAACAATATCATTCTGAGGTATCGTACATCTTATCTTCCATAGATAGCACAAAGAATATGATAATGTTTTCATTATTACCGTAACAAATTGGCAAGATTTTGGTGAATTTTACAATTCTTGATGGCAAAAAGATTTATATATCACCAAAGGATGTTTTTCTTTAACAGAAAAGGTTTAGAAACACATCCATTTTTTGTGAAATGTGGAATAATTAAACAATTCGTGCCAGATGAATGTTTTCACAATAATTACATTTTTATTCCTCAGACGGAGTATTATCCGTTAGATTATCGCCAATCGTAAATCTATATCATCTTTTCGTGTACCAAATATTCAGATCTTTGTCTCTGTAAAATAAATACTTGATTTGCATTGCTTTGAGTATTCATCATACACATTCAAATTATGCATGAAAGATATTTCGTCAGAGCCTACACTAATATTATCATAGATGTAAAGTAGTTAAAACATTCGAAGGAAGATTTAAAGACATGGAGTGATCCGAAAAATGTACATGTACACTAGTACACTCTTTTTCTAACATGATTACATACCGTATTTCCCAGCGTAACACAGACTCATTCTTGTAACGGCGTTAAGCTTTATACGTAGAAATCATTGTGGCGTGAAGATAATATATTTTCCAAGCATTTTCACCTTCAGGGGTTATTTAACAAAGTAGCCAATTTATTGCTGAGCAAAGAGCAGGTATAGCATCAGCCAAAAATTGGATGTCTTATACGTCATGACTTGCAAGCCTGTTGCACTCAATATATTTACAAAACTGTTGATTTTGGAAAGAGAATGAATAACCACACATGCCACATCTGTAACAAACTCTATTCAAGTCTCACCAGATGAACTTATTGTATAAAAACCGGGATGGGTTAAGTTAGCAAGCAGACATAAAGAGAAATGTATTTCTTATTGTATGTATTTATTTACTTATTTTTTTCTTTCTTTCTTACTTTTTTTCTTTCTTTCTTTCTTTCTTTCTTTCTTTATTTATTTATTTATTTATCATTATTATTATTATTATTATTATTATTATTATTATTATTATTATTATTATTGGAGTTATCATATTTTTCCCGTTAAGGAGAGTTTTCTTATTCTTGCTTCATCTCTCTCTCTCTCTCTCTCTCTCTCTCTCTCTCTCTCTCTCTCTCTCTCTCTCTATATATATATATATATATATATATATATATAGAAATGTTCTCAGTTTTGGGCTTTTTACGTTTGATATCAAGTTCTTCTGTTGTAGCCAGTTGATGGAGGTATATCAGATCAGTTGGATTTTAAAATATTAATTCGTTTTTCTGTAAATATTTGATGTGCTCATGCAAAATTCTTGGACAACGACAGTTTATCAAACTTTTATTCAGATTTCCAACATGGGAATGTTAAATCTTCTAATTCAACAAGGAACCATATATAAACCGTACAGACTACAGCATGCGTCATCGTCTTCCATCCTGGAGTTTCCAACAGAACTCTAACTTGAATATATCAACACATTTTGTTACTAGGACTTTTGTAATTTAATTCGGTGATTATTCTTGGATTATTTTTGGAATTTATTTTTAAAACTGTAAGCTCTTTTTTCAGTTATACTATCTATTTTCCAAGGATATAAATTATTTGTTACATTTTACAAAGCTTGTTGTTTTCACTCTTTCTTTGTTACCTTTTATTAGCGCTTAAACTCGTAACATAAGTCATTATATATATATATATATATATATATATATATATATATATATATATATATATATATATATATATAGACACAAGTGGGGGTCTGTTGTAAGTCATGCCATACATATTGAATTGGGTGTCTTTGTAAGGCATGCAGTTTAGACTATATTATCGAAATTCAACATAAAAACACACTCTCCAACGATGTCACCAAGTGGTAGGTGACATTAAAGCATTATGTTGTTGAACTGATTCAGTAAGTTTGATACAGCTATACGTTCAAAAATTTTCACGTAAAATACATGTGAGTGAAATTGCTCTGTAGTTTTCTGTGTCGCTTTTTTACCTTTCAACAAATAAAGAGCTATCGCTTGCTTTGGTGGAATCTATAATATCATGGTCTGAAGTGGATAAGTTTGGGTAGAGAATCTTGAGAGTAGGGGCTGTTCGCATGTCTGAGTTACTGAAGTATTGATGGACGTATGAGTTAGGGTTTGCTGCTTTGGGGATCCATATTTGCTAGAAGTTTAAATCTGGCATTTAGGGACTATTGTGACTGTTGCTGAAAACTAAGTAACTGAAATAAACAAGTTTCACAAAACCTAAACTATTTAATTATCAAGTTCATCAACTAAAACTGAAAGAAGATAGTTTCGGAAAACCTAAATAATTTCATTATCAAGTTTATCAATTAAAACTGAAAGAAGCAAGTTTCGCAAAACCTAAATAATTTCATTATCAACTTTATCAATTAAAACTGAAAGAAGCAAGTTTTGCAAAACCTAAATAATTTCATTATCAATTTAATCAATTAAACTATGAAAGGTAATTACAGTATTATGAGATGACTCCAAAATTATCCTAAAATAGGATCTATTAAAGTCCAAAATAATCCTAGAATAGGATCTATTAAAGTTCACATGAATGAGAAGTTCCGTATAAATTTCAGAATCAGAAATGTAGTTGTTCGAGGGAAACAAAACGATGGCAAAATGGTGTTGTCCAAAACTCCTTAAAGAGTTCACAATAGTTCCAAAATAATATTTTTCGTTTAGCACTTGATTTTTCACTGAACACTCCAAACATTTTCCAACTCAGATAATATCTAAGCACAGCATACAATACGTCTGCAGAATTTGATGTTATGTAAGGAACACAAGAAATAAGAACGAATCCAAAATAGGAATGAAATCTTATTGGTCATTTCTTTAGTTATACACAACTTCTAGAGTTTATTACAACTATATGTCGCAAGATACCCCACGTGACAGATATTACTACTCAATCTAATATTTCAAAATACCTATGCATGTTACCTAACTCATCCAACAGGAATTACCTTAATTCTTAAAAGATAACATCTGATATATCTGTCGAATGGCGTAAATGGCATAATCTTGTAGACATATTTAGTAATTATTGTATTATTAATAACTGACGTTCTTTAACATCTTAAAAAAGACCATATGCACGTACACCAAGCCCAACTATAGATAAGTACTCCAATTTACAGTCAGAAATAAGCATTAAAAATATACAAAATCATGAACCAGACGTTACAAAGAATATATATGCATAGCATCAGTTACGTGTTTTTGTCTTTCGACTGCTTGAAACTATTCAGAAGAAACATAATAGATTGTTCTGTATTGCCAAACAACAAACTAATTAGGTAAGTATTCTTACGGTATATAGTGTTAATACAGGTGCAACATCATTATGTACACAAAAGAATACCTCGAAACATGAATGACTTCCAGGATGTCAGTTTTTCGAAGTATAGATTAAGTCAGACAATACTGGAAACGTCAATTGTTCGTAATTGTGCCAACATATAGTCTCAGTATCACGGGATATAGAACATAGTTTGCTTATTAAAACATTTCTAAGATCACAGTACATTTTTCTCATTCAAATGTAATTTGTAAGCTTACGTCCTTTGCAGAACTAAATTCCTCTAGTTTCGCTTCCGATCCTAATTCTGTCCTCGTGGGATCTCTGAGAACTGAGCGAATATATGTAACCTTTTATGGAATGCAGGAACGTATCTTTGAATAGCTTGTTTAAAAAAAAGACTTATGCAATAGGTGTTAGCATGGGGTACATGTTGATTACCGACGTAATAAAAGTCGCGGCAGCACCCCTACAGCACCAAGACTAATGCCCTCGTGGAAAGGTGGGGAACGAAAGCAACAACAACAACAAAAAAGATGTATATATCCAAAGGTATTTTGTACAAACGTTTACGATCAAGTCAATATCAAAGTTTCGAAGAATTAGTCAATAGCGACTGGATGTAACCCATGAATGTGACCGCCGTTTCGTCTGATGTGTAGTTTTGTGTATAATTGACGCTCACAGATAGTTTACCGTGTTGAGTGTGGCAGGTCACAAAAAAGATCGGACTGTCATCAATAACAATAGTTGATGAACCCAGGAAATTGCAAATTTGAATGCCATCTGATTGTGATAGACTCGTGGCATTACTAAAACTTCCATTATTCGAAAAACACATCACTATGTGCGATTTTCCTTTCACAGGAACGTGATGTTTTGGTGCAATATTGCGAAGATAATAACCATTTCGAAGATTTTCTTGTATCTCAAGTGTACACCTTCGTGCTGCTTTCCACATGTTGGTACTTTGGGCAACATCTTCTGACGTGTAAACAGAAAAGCTCTGCTCAGTATGACTGGAACCTACCCCTGGGTATGGAAACCCATTTAGGTCATCTTGTATGTTTGGAGGTAGGAAACGTCTAAGATCTACAAGAATTTCAATGCATATATCTAAGTTGCGTGCCCTGTTTACATTTCCAAATACCAAACGTACAAATGCAAAAGACATTGCGGCTATAACAGCTCCTGAAAGTTTAACTTCGTTCTGTTTACACATTTCGAAAACTCGTCTTGTTTCAACTGAATTCAATGTGAAATTTTGCATTAATGATTTTAGTCTTTTGCCGGACAATGACAATATTTCGTTAGCAAATCGAACGTTGTACTCTTTTAGAACAGTGTCGTTTCTTTCTGATCCCAATACTGATCCTGGATTTGACTTTATGGATGACTTTTCTATCGGCAAATTTTCCCCAATTGCGCTTAACAGGCATTCTATGGGTGGATATAACGGATGTGAATATATTGGTCCAATATCCTCAAGCCTCTGGGCGGAGCGCAAATATTGAATAAAATCGGCCATATACCACTTAAAGTAAGTGGAATCGGAAATAGCGTGATGTGCAGATAGAAGAAAAATATACTGATAATTGAGCTGTATTTTTGCAGCAGTAGGCGTTCCAATCTTGCCACAAGTTTCCTTCACCGATATCAACCTACATCGCCATAGAGGACCATTTTCAACGTCAAAACCCAAAGACCTCTCTTCTGACATAAGGTACCGCCAGTTTGTAGAATTTTCGTGTCTGAAATCTATTAAAATTGGTTTCATTTCTAGGAAATTATACATACGCGGGTTGATTTGGTCTTGTACAATGCGCATACGAAATAATGGATGCTTTCTTGCGAGACAAAGCATAGCTGTCCGCATGTGGTCATCAGTCAACGGTTCACATGTTAAGATGTGGAGGGCTACAGAGACAACATCCATTCCAGCAAGGAAATTGCGATGATAAGACAACTCTAAGGTTCCAAGAGCACGTGTCAGGTGTGGGTTTGGACTTTGAGGATCATTATTGAAAGAATTTGTTTCTTGATTTTTGGATTTCATTATTGTCGTCATCTTTTCAGCAATTAATCATAATTATTTTATTTTTATGTTATTGCCTCGTCATTAGTAAGTAAAAAAATCATTTGATTGAAAACTGAGCATGCTACACTTCATAATTTTCAAATTCTATTTATGCAAAACGTTTCTTTCAATCCAAAATTGTGTTATGTCAGCAAGTCTTTTTCATGACTCCACTCTCAACTCCTCTTAAATCAGTATTCACTAGAGTCAAAATTGAATAGTATATATGTCGATAGTTCTATCTCCTCTTGATTCTTTCCAAAGTTCATTGTTTCAATATGTTATATTGTTTATGTTAGTGGCGCTTTCTCAGTGACTTTACATTGACGAACTGATGTGATTCCTGCCTTCACCATTAGTTTTTTTCCTCTTCACGTCGTCATCTAATTTCTCTTCATAACGCACAATAACAGGTTCTGAACTCATTCTGGAAATGTAAATTACAAGATTTGGAGTTATTTTGTGATTCAATAGGAGCAAATTGGGATTGTTATCGACAAACTATAATGTAAACGTAATGACAATTGTGAATATTGTAATTATAAAGAAATATACCTGGTACGGTTGTTATTGCACAAACAGTTGCAAAACTTTATCACGAAGTTAAAGTCTTAAAAACACGTATGTTACAAATATATAAATAAAAGAAATCAACGCAAGATGTATTAGGCATTAAATTAGACGTACAGCTAATAAATTCAAATACAAAAGAAGACCATGCAAGTTGTTAAATGCAGTACAAATAGCGCAGAAGACACGGTTGTAAAAAAGATATACATTGAACGACGTGAAAGTGGTGAATACAAAACTATACGAAGCAATTAAATATTTCGTTGCCTTTGGCCATTTCCGATTTGCAAGATGCTAAAATTAGAAATGAAATTTAGAATTTTGTTTGAAATGAAATTCTTAATCATATTTTTTAGAAACATCGGCTATGAACAATATAATTTTGGTCAATATTTTGGTCCAAACATTATAAAACATGCATGGGCAAACAAGTAAACAGTGGTATTAATTTTCAGCTCATCTTTCACTGCATATGTGAAGTTTTAATTTCAAAATGCCCATATAATTCCATTGCACAATTTATCATTATCAACATGTTTTTCGTGGTTTAGTTTCGAGAGTCTCGCTATCCCTATTGGGTAATAGTTCTGACTAGTTTCTCAGCATACGTATTTTATCTAATTTTAATTCGCGGACATCTTTCAAATTTACCGTGCACTAATTACAATAGTTTCCGCCGCAAGAATTTTTTGTAGAACTCTTTGAATAGCATTTGCTGGATGGCATTTCGGATCCATTCCTAAGGCCAGATTCAAAGAGAGTATAGAAACGCTCGCAGTCTTTATTTAAATGTAAAACTGTGTTTTCAAGTAATTGACAAATATTGTAAGGGATAGACATTCTACTTACCAATTTTATATTGATGTGCATGATAAATATAAACTCAACATGTTAAATATTACACGTTTTAATAATTATCAAGTGTAAAACTGTGGTGAGTTTGTTTTTATATGTCTTTTAAACACCTTTTTGTGTCATTAATTTGGTCATGAGGTATGACATGGTTCTAAAATTATTCAACATGGCTAGTAAAGACTGCATTGTTTTGGCAACATTTAACGCATCATTTCGATAAAATAACATATACATCAGCGTGTTAATCACCGTAAGGGTGTAAAGGACTCGAAAAAGTAGTATTATACATTCGTTTTCGTGGAATAGTAATACACTGATCGCGTCATTCCTGCAGTGCCTGAATTTAAACGGTTATCTAAAATGAACATATTGCATTTTTGTGCTGCACTGGCTGTAAGTTCACCTGAGCTAAATATTCATATTTAATGTATACATTGTTGGTAATTTTTGTCCCAAAAAATAATAATGTTATACTAATAAATCAGTCTGGGTTGTTGCAGTTATCAAGTTTTCTTGATTGATGCACCTAACATGTAGACATTGATTGCACGTTTCGTCCATAAAGGTAATAATGCACTCTGATTACCGAGCGTGATTGTGTACATACAAATATCGTGTGCAAACGGTGTAGTCGTGTGGATGCACATACAGTCAGAAAAGATGTTTGAAAGGCAAAACGTACAGTTATCATTGAATAACACAAGTAGAGTGTACATGTATTCAGCCTGTATCTATGCAGTGCACCAGATATAAGGAGAGCCGTTTAGAATGATTACGTGCTATAAACAGGAAAGGTTTCAATTCCACATGAAAACAAATGGTATGAAAAATGTTATCAATGTTAAATTGTATAATGACAATATTCTAAAGGAAACCACCCTATTACATGCAGTACGTATTCCTCACCCCTCTTCATTCACGCAGTAAAAAAATAATGTATTAAATCGATTCACTTTAATAACGTATTTCCGAGGTCTTGATAGTACATGAGCCATTGATTGCACAACATTTGCGTAATATATGTAGAGAACACATAGTAAAATTAAGTGTGTTGTATGTCCACTTGGTTAGCAAAAATAGGGCCTGTGTGATTATACCAGTAAGGATGCTTTTAATTGTCACTAAATCTGTCTTGTAGATGCGTGGGATCAGTGATAGAATGAGCCAAAGGTTTGATGTGTCCATAAATCAAGCGGCGCACAATCAGAGTCAATCATCACGACCTCGCTCTTCTTATAATATTACCTAATTATCCGTGGCCCACCTGACATGGATGGTAAAGAAGCGGGTTTCAATGTGCATGTGCCGGGCACAAATATGTTGCCCCAGGTCTGCAAATGTCAAAGAGTCTCAAACTCGAAAATATGTGTGAATGCGTATGCAAAATTAACTAACCTCTCAAGTGCAGAAGTCATCTATAAATATCAATAAGAAATTCACAAACACAATTGCATGGTTTAAATTACAATATTCACATCGTTGCCGTACGCAGCAAACCTTTATTCTATAGAGAGAAGCAAATACGGAAACAGGAACAAAGACATACAAGCACACAAAGATATATACTGGAGATTTGGAGTGTGTTTATGTTTATTATAACTATAATTCACATTCCCAACTGATCCTGGGTTATAACGTGTAGATAAAATACATAATTGCTAGTTAAGTTAAATATCAGCCGTGCTAGACATTACATTATTTTGTATTTTGTAACCTTTAGGAAGAGTCAAAAATATAAATTATATAATATACCACGGACAAAGACAGCATGTAAACTATCTAAGTATATATCATGCAACTCGTCTGTCATCACTAAGCGTAGTTTGGACTACAAACAGTTTATGATTATCGAAGCTATTTCCCTGAAGTACTGCTTTAGGTCTAACATAACATTGTCCCTTTCTAGAAGTCCAACGCTCCATTGAAAATAATAATGAATACCGACACTTGTTTGTAACAACAGTATATATGTGATAAAAGGGTGGTGTATAAAGGAACAAAGTTACTTACCGTACTCTAGCAATGCACCCATCAGGTATTATAGCAAGCTCCGGGAAAGAATACGAACCGCATTTAGCAATGTGCATTGTTTGCAATGTGATAAAGCACAAGGACACACACGCCTAACAGGAGACGGCATTCACGTCGATTGGACGACACTTGAATCATACAAGATACCTGTGTACAAGGCGATAATATATTTACTTTCCTCATACTTAGAATCTCCGGTTACCGCTATGTAGTAAATTATTCCTTTTGTAAGTTGCACAATATATAGGGCATAAAGCAATAACAACGACAATCGACGCCTGCTATCAATTTTCCAAATTTAATTTAGTCTCATTAATACAATAGTTAAAATGTCATCGTCCTCATTATGTTGTCAGACATAGTTTCATTTGATATTTATGAATATCACATAACGAACCGAATTACATAACAAACGTTTTATGTTAGCAGTATCCAAACTCACTTTGTAATTCATTGCGCTTTCCCGAGGCTTTAGGATGAAGTACAAAACTTTCGACGTAACTATTGTTACGTGCTTAGGCTCGAATAAGCAGCAACACAGAAAGAGTGAAAACTAACAAGCTTGTAAAACTTTAACAATGATTTGTATTAAGTACAATTATTTTCATAAAATAAATAAACTTACGGTTTTAGAGAATCAAATCCAACAAATATAGAATTCACAAACTAATCCACTAATGGAATTACAAGTCCTGATAAATAAATGTTCTAATAGTTCCAGGTTCGAATCTTGACGATGTAATCCAAAATGGCTGACATTGTCACGTGATACAGTTATTGTTTTATTATCATCCAAATGAATCATGAGCACATGTTTTCTCCTCCAAATAGATAAATAAATCTTCTTTCTTCAATGAATTGACACAAAGTCCAGAACAACAGAACAAGATAATTAAAATTAACACTCAAACAGTAAACACAAGTTAACAATATAAAGCCCAACATCTACTACTGTTAGCTTCCAAAACACAGCTATATATATATATATATATATATATATATATATATATATATATATATATATATATATATATATATATATGTAATTCCCTCGTAAACAAAAAGGAATCATGTGATTCTGGAAGGTCATAGAAAGAAGCTACCTTCACCAAGTCACGTACTAAAAGAATGAACCAGAAGAAAAATCAGCCACTAATTACTAAAAAATAAAAAGTTATCCTTGAAATTAACCAATAGTTTTAGAAGCTTGTCTAAAGCAAGGTTAGGAATTAGATCAACAAGCCCAGGTCAAATCTTGTTTACAAGTAGAATGTAGGTCAGCCTGAATTTACCAGAGAAATCTCCCAATTAATGAATATTAAACCCTAAATGACAAAGTTGGATTTAACAATTAAAAAATAAATAATTTAAATCCAATAGCCGTAACACTATCAACGCTTAATTCTGGAAGATTATCTCACACTAGCAAACCGGTTTGTATATAATTCGTTGGCTGGGTATGTGTGGATGAAAGTAGATCGATGACCCTTGATTAACGAGGATAGGACCCATTATAGGTAATACAGTAGTATACTTGCCTTATTAGTCTCCTTAAAATTACCTTTAGATGCCCGAAAGCAGTGTCGGGCAGTGTCAAACATTTGGATCTGCCCTTAGGACAGCCAGGCCACAATTATACCATCAAAGGGTAAGCCATCACTGCGTAAGAGAGCGGATTTGAATGTGCCGAACCCATTGATTTGCTCCTGATTTACGTACATATATGTCCTTGTATGGAGAGGATATTAATGTCCTCAGTAGATCTGGATTAGTTCGATGTTCCATGATAAAAGTCGCCCCTCGTCCATCTTCTACGTAATGATATTTGGCTTGAACTTTGGATACTATCAAATATAAACCAATATACCTTTCATGCATGCATTGTGTACATACCTAAACCATAGAGTGATACTTGACTTACAAGTTGTGTGTGTGTACGCGTGCGACCTAGCTTGAGGTGGATGTGGGGTGAGATGGAGTGAGAGAGTAGTTTTTAAAATATGACCATATATATTTCAATGAATTGAAAAAATTTATATACCTTTACAACCTACCTTGAAACTTATTATGATTTTCTTTAGAAAACATACAGACACAAGAACTCGTTCTCATATTACCTAAACTCTGCCTTTGTTAACATACAGACAAAAGAAACTCGTCCTCGTAGTCCCAAAACACTGCCCGTGTAAACATACAAACACACGAAGTTCGTTCTCGTAGTCCCTAAATTCTGCCTGTGTACACATACAAACACACGAAGGTCGTTCTCGTAGTCCCTAAACTCTGCCTGTGTAAACATACAGACACAAGAAGCTCATACAAGCTTCAGCACAAGTCAGTTATTATTTGCTCGATTGTTATAAAATATTGCAACAAAAAGTATTTTAATTATTGCAATATGTATACTTTAGTACGTATAATTACCATTTGTAGTTTGATTCATACGTAGTGTTTGATATACATGCATATTTTGATATATGAGCAATGTTTTGTAAAGAATTAATATTATAATTCGCTATTGGGTTAAGTCGTAGTAACCTCATGCATTGATTCTTTTGATTTTATAGATTTGCAAATTTTGAGTTGAATTATAAACTTTGTATACTGATTGCAGTGTGCAACATTAGTTATAGCTATTTGTCCATTTGTGTATACTTTGTAGGAGTATCATGTGTAAGGATATATCAGCGCATGGATATGTGCATATCTGTGTACACTTTGTAGAAGTGTAATGTACAGAAATGCGTCTGATCATATGATATTGTTCTGTACAATAGGATTGAGAACCTATCTATCTATCTATCTATCTATCTATCTATCTATCTATCTATCTATCTATCTATCTATCTATCTATCTATCTATCTATCTATCTATACCGTGTACACTTAGCAGGGAGAAAGTGTATTTCGTTGTTCACGAATGCGTGACCAAATTTGCTATGCTAATGTCCTTGTATGTACACTTTAGAAGCTTTTAGGGACCAAAGGGAATTACCCCAGTGCAGGTTGTCCGAGTCTCTTGTAGACAAAAGAGAAGGAAGAACGGAGGGAGTCAAAGGAAAAGAGAAGGAATAATCATATAGATGTGTAGAACTCAGAACAGGAGGAAAATTTCACACACTAATTCAAAGGATGAAATAGGCCGTCACTTGGTCGAGTGATAGGGTTTTAGTTAAATTTAATTTGAGAGATGACTGTTATTGAATTATATTAAATTGTTTTTTGAATTTTACATTTTGTGTATTCATTAATTTAATTGTCGGCACCGCTGACTGGGGGCTCAGAGCTTTGCATCTCTCTACCACTACTTCAATTTCTGACAAAAGCGAGCCAGGGTGGGTCTTGTGTATGAATTTAAATAAATGTGGAGCACCCCACCTCCAAACTGAATAAAAACAAAATTCACAATAAAAATAGAATTGGGTGTATATTGTAAGTCTTGCCATATATATTGAATTGGGTGTCTTGTAAGTCATGCCATATATATTGAATTGCGTGTCTATTGTAAGTCATGCCATACATATCAAATTGTGGGTGTCTTGTAAGTCATGCAGTATATCGAATTGAATGCCTGTTGTAAATCATGACAAATATATCGAATTTGATGTCTTGTAAATTATATCCTATATATAGAAGTGGATGTCCGTTGTAAGTCATGCCATAAATATCAAATTGTGTGTACGTTGTAACTCATGTCATATATATCGTCTTGTAAGTGTTACATATATCTGATTGTTGTTGTTGTATGTTTTAACGCCATTTTTCAACACTCGATAGGCTATGCATGACGGTTAGTATTAATGGTGGAGGAAGAACCCGTGAAAACCACCAGAAAAAACAAACCAACCCACGAGAAGCGACTGGCAAGCTTTCTCACATCCCCACATTGGCCGAATCTGATACTCGTACCACGCAGAAGTGAGATGGCAGTGATCCGTAACGGAGGGCGCTTTAGAAGACTCGTCCACTCGGGGCCCTATTTCTAATTGAATATATATTTAATTTAATCGTTTGTTTGTCAGTTTAGAAAACAAAACAAACAAACAAACAAACAAAAAATTATATTACTTGCCATTATTGGACTAGACATGATATTGTTCAGAAAATCAGATGACCGGAATTATTCTTTCATGAACGACTAATGTTGACCTAGATCCTGACCTTGATTCAAAATCAGTAGCAGCTACAAAAAAAAGTTCTATTTTTATTTTAAAGTGATTGGTTGTTGTCAAAGGCCATGACAGGACTACCTTACATAAGAAGTAAATAACTGTTTTATTTTAGCCTTTAAAAATTTAAATTGGTTCTCGTCAAGATCATGTTTGGACTCTGTGTGTGTGAGTTTGTGTGTGTGTGTGTGTGTGTGTGTGTGTGTGATTATGATTTTTAATTTAACTTTAACAATTTTTCAGTCATATCGCTACGATGCCTGCAATGAGGCAGTTTATAGCGATATCTAGCTCTGAGGCATCATGCTACAGACATGTAGCACGATGTCCCACCGAGTCACATTATCCTGACACCAGGATCACCAGTCCTAACACTAACCTCTTAATGCTGAGCGTCAAGCGAGACAGCTGTTATTATCATTTGTGTAAATCTTTGGTATGACTCGACCGGGGATAGAACCCACGACCTCCCGCTTCCGCGGCGGAAGCTCTTACCACTAGGCTACTGGAGCGGTTGTTAGGACCATGTGATGTAAATAAAGCATGTGACCCTTATGTCAAAAACCAGGGTTTCTCGTATTTGCGATGATTTTAAATTTAATAAGATATGTTTAGAGAATTGTTCTCAGTTTTGGGCTTTTTACGTTTGATATCAAGTTCTTATGTTGTAGCCAGTTTATGGAGTTATATCAGATCAGTTGGATTTTAAAATATTAATTCGTTTTTCTGTAAATATTTGATGTGCTCATACAAGACTCTTAGACAACGACAGTTTATCAAACTTTTATTCAGATTTCCAACACGGGAATCTTAAATCTTCCAATTGGACAAGGAACCATATATAAACCGTACCGACTACAGCATGCGTCATCGTCCTCCATCCTGGAATTTCCAACAGAACTCTAACTTGAATATATCAACACATTTAGTTACTAGGACTTTTGTAATTTAATTCGGTGATTATTACTTGATTAATTTTGGAATTTATTTTTAAAACTATAAGTTCTTTTTTCAGTTTTACAATCTATTTTCCAAGGATATAAATTATTTGTTACATTTTACAGAGCTTGATGTTTCCACTCTTTCTTTGTTACCTTTTATTAGAGCTTAAACTCGTAACATAAGTCATTATATATATATATATATATATATATATATATATATATATATATATATATATATATATATATATATATCTATATATATAAGTGGGTGTCTGTTGTACGTCATGCCATACATATTGAATTGGGTTTCTTTGTAAGCCATGCAGGTTAGACTAAATCATCGAAATTCAACATAAAACCACACTCTCCAACCATGTCACAAAGTGGTAGATGCCATTAAAGCAGTTTAGTATGTTGTTGAATTGATTCAGTAAGCTTGATACAGCAGCAGAGAGGGTGAACCCTACAACGTTTTTAGACAAAATTTTGATTGAATCCTTAAAACGAGCCTTCCTACGATCTCATTTTAACCAAAAAAAATGTCTCAGGGGCAAACCCTACAACGTTTTCAGACAAAAAATTGATTGAAATTTTAACGAACCTTCCCTACGAAATCTCATTTTAACTAAAAAAATGAAAACGGAGACTTTTACGATTTTTTAATTAATTTTGGTCGCAACTTGTTGTCATCCACCCTCTCTGCTGCTACAGGTTAACAAAAAATAATAAATGATTCGATCAAGTCTTTAGGACTTTACAAACAAACTAATCGCTAACACCTCTTCTTGTAAATCAATCAGATTATTTGACTGGTCGGTGAGTCGGAAATTAATTCTCGTTAACGAATTATTATGGCATCGCATGTAGACAGGATTAATTGGGTTTTCAATAATTAGGAATCCTGGAGGAGCTGTTGGTGCAAATGAATAAAGAATATATCCCTGCTGAGCTTGATTTGATTGTTCTAGATTAATTTGATAGCTTCCTTCAATTACATCACATACTAAATTAAGCGCAATCACCGTTGAAATATTCACATTTTCAGGAGCAATATGCCTGCCGCCACCGTCTGGGTCATTATTATACCTGAGGAGGACAGTTGAATCTGATTTTTGTAGCGCTTTGATATCGGTTTTAACAATTCTTGCTAATTCATTAGCGTTGTATTTCGGAAACTTGAAATTACGCAGATTGTCTTCTGTGATATTGTAATCGGTTAGGAATCGTTGTTTATTGTCGCTGTTGTCATTAATTATTGTTTGAATAATTAGTTCATAGATATATTCCATGTCCGATATAAGTTGAATTATTATTTCAACGTGTTTTTGCGATCTTGTTTTCCGTAGTTGTTCTAGTTGTGTGTCATATAATTGTTTAATCTCATTAAAATAGCCACGGACGTCAGTTAGCGTAAATGAAATAGTAACAGATGAGTCGGTTGTTCTTTTAATGATAAAATCCCATTGCAATGTGTCTTTGTTGGTAAATATAAATCTATCGCCGATTCTTCCTTTTCTTATATCAGATAAATTATCTCGATAACTGGGATTGATTTCATGATATGATTGTACATCCGTGGTTAAGTCGGTGGTGGATTTTTCCGGTGGTTTTTCAGGCCATCCTAGTACGGTTCTAATAGAACTCTGATAGATATCTACGACGTATCCTTCTGTGCTTATCTCAATTGCGGATGATAGCGTCGGCTCATGAACTGTTATAGCGATTTTCGATTCTGTTCCAGTAATCGATTTTATTCTACGCGCGAATTCATTATTGATTTGTTCGATTTGGTATGATCCGGTTGGTATGGAAACAACGTTCCAGTCTGGGGTTCCGTCGGGTTTATTCTTATTTGCAAACACTAAAGAATTATTGGGTTGTTGACCACCAAATGATTTTGATCTGATATTAGGCCAACTGTGATACACTCGTAGTTTTGCTAGCGCTATCTCCTTCACGGGGACTGGGCTAGGGAAATTCACACTAAATTCGGGTTCCGTTGATGTTATTGATATCATGCTTGTTTGTACTGGGTTCGTGTTCTCCACTATTTGTTGAAGTAATTCCATCGGTGTCGTCATTGTTATTATACTCATGTTGTATTTCTAATTTTGACACCGCGGAATCATAAATACTGACCATCACTGAGAACTCACAATCTGGTATGGTTGAGATTATTGAGATCATTTTGGTTTTTGGGTTCGTGTTTGGGTTTGTTTTTGGGTTCGTGTTTTCCAATTCCATCGGTGTTGTCATTGTTATTATATTCATGTTGTTGCTCTAATTTTGATATCGCTGAATCAAAAATACTGACCATCGCTGAGAATTCACTATCTGATATAATTGTATTATCGAGTGACGACGATATCATCAGGGATAACTGCGAATATGCGGTTGATGCAATATGAAATTGAATTAAGTAATTCTGCAGTTTACTCTGGCTGCATGATGATATCTTTTTTGCTATCCCGGTTGATATACCCCCGATTGTAGCCACCGCAGAAATGCAAATTGGAACTACGACCGGGGCAATCATTGTAACCGATGCAAGTATTATTCCGGCGCCAGCGAGAACGCTTGACACCGAGTACATAGTAATATCAATTGCGGTGATTCTTCGTCGGTATTTTTTATTTTTATTTGATACTCCTCAGTGAGGGTTTTGAGTCTAGTCTGAAATTCTCTGACCTGATCATAGCGACATTGCGTTGATGAAATCATTTTTATTTTAAAAATACTAGTGTTTTCAATTGTGTTTTCAAGTTCGCGGAAAGTAATTTCAAATTCGCGGAAAACTCTTTCACGGTGTCGAATCGATATTACGACGATGATGGAATCACTGTTGTTATTTTAAATCAGCTAGTGTTTTCAATTATCCCACCAACGAATCGGTTTTAGGATCTGATGAGGGGACACCGGATACAAATTCTATTATACAGGGTAGTGACTCCCTAATCACATACTCGTCGGAATTGGTTATAACAATCGGAAATGAGATTGGTATAGCAGGTGGAGGTTTTGGTACTTTATCTAATATATATGTCAGCGTGTTAACACCGCGGATACCTGTGTTGCTGAATTCCAAATCAAATTTACGGTGATGTATTATTGTAAGTCGGTAGCAACCTGGTGCACCAGTATGTTTGTTGCCAACATAAAGATAATTTCTGTTTCCTCGGATCCAATCAAAAGTCCCACTATCAACCGTGTACACGATGTTATTGACGCTTACACTATGTGGAGTTTTTACTTTATCGATAACCGCTTTAATTTCAGCGAGGGTTGGACCTGTCAACGATGTGGTTTCAGAAACAGGTGTTCTCCCCAAAAATCTATCCACGATGGTATTAAGTGTTGTTTGTCTCACCATAAACATATTAATATCTTTGAGAGTCATCGTAGATGTAGCCGGGACACCAAAGAAACTATTAGCGATGTAGGCATTGTGAGTGTGCTTGCCGATAAACTCTCTGATTTCAGCGAGAGTCATGCCTGCCACAAGCGGGGTTCCAAAAAACTTAACAATGACGTCGTTAGTGGGTTTTTGATCTTCTATTAGTTTAGAAATCTCGAGATAATTTGCCTTGATTTCATTTTCATTCATCATCCTTCCCGCGTCCTTGTTAAAAAAGAATAGCGATAGATAGTTTTTAATTTCAGCGAGAGTCATGCCAACCACAAGCGGGGTTCCAAAGAATTTATGTACGACATTTTTGCGAAAAGAATTGTAACCTCGTATATAATCCTCCAGATCACGGCCGTGGGCGGTAATCTTGTTGTCTTGGGTGGTAATCATGCTGTCTTGGGCGGCAATCATGTTGTCGTGGGCGGCAATCTTGTTGTCGTGGGCGGCAATCTTGTTGTCTTGGGTGGTAATCATGCTGTCTTGGGCGGCAATCTTGTTGTCGTGGGCGGCAATCGCGTCGGTGATCGTAGACACAAGTGCGCCTGGTTTAAGTCGTCCGTCGTTGGAATATAGCGCAATAGAGTTTTCAGCGGCGTCGCGCTGCCGTATCAAAATGTCATTCAATGACACATCACTAGATTTCAATTTACCCTGTTTGTCCTGAAATACAACTATTTCGTTCGGGTCAACATTTACTAAATTTAACGTCTCAGCGATTTCATCTTTAATTAATTTTTTTATATCCTTGACAGAATCAGGGGGTGCAGTGCCATCGGGTTTGGGTTTCAAAGATCTCCCCCAAATATCAATCATGTTATTGAAAAACTCTTTCTCTCTCTAAAATCGTTTTTGACGACTTCGTTGAAAAATCTTCGATTTTCTCCAGCGATTACTAGTGTATTCATTCACGATAACATGTGGTGGTTTTCCGCTTGGGTTACTCAAGGAGTTAGAAATAGCGTTAAGGACATTTAATACTTCGCTGCCACATATTGGTGGGTCAATCATCGTTTGTGTTGGTAGCGTAGAATACCAAGTCTTCATTGGAAGGGTTTTTATGTAACGCATAAACTCTTTTGGTGGGGCTAATCCATATGAATCAAAATAGACAATCCCACGTGGATCAATAGCGTATGCAACCCAGTGAGTTCCGGGTCCGGTGCTGTTATCTAAATTAATGATTCCGGTTTCAACGCTGTTTGGTTGATGTGGTAATTGATCTTTCATAAAGACACCTCTGAAGTTTTTAATCGCGAGTTTTTTAGCAGCATCGAGTAAATCAAAATTGGACATGGGAACCATCATAGACTCTCCAATTAATAAACCGGTCCTAGTCTTAGACCCTTTCCGCTGTACCACGAATACGGGGTTCCTGGTAGTCTTAGACCCTTTCCCTTTTTTTATATCCTTTCCCAGTTGCCTTCTTTAGTGCCATTCCTGCTGCAGTACCAACGGCTCCTAACGCTGCCGCTTTAGCCACCGCTGGGGCTGCTGCTGCAATCAATGCTGGTATCGCAGCTAACAACGGGAATATACCGCCTGTTTTAATCATATTTTTGATAGCAGCCGCAGAAAGAGTAATCTGAACACCCTTTTTTGCTACTAGTGCATCATTGAAATGTTTCACCTGACGAGTTGTCAGCGATAGTTTATTTGCACCACCAGTCATTTGGTTGGGTTTCAACGTGATTGTGGTTCCACATTTTTTAGCTGATTCCGATTGCAATTTTTTTAATTGACCGGGAGTTAACGCAACACTAATATTACTATATGACATTATACATAATTGATTGATTCTAAATCGTTTACAATTTCAATGAAACGTTTACATATTTTCCACTGGTGCATCTACCACTCTCATTCTTCCTCCAACACCTTCAAGTAGCATTGATTTATCACTGAGAATGACAGCAACCGCTCTATAATTCGGGATAATGATAGGAGGTACCCCACCAATTGGGGGACCTCTCGGACGCTCTACACGGGCTCTAAAGTGTATATCAACGACAGATTGTCTCATCAAATCGAGATGTTCCAGTGAAAAGTAATAAATCGGATAGAGGCTTTTAAAATCCAATTGTGATATTTGCAAACCAGTATCCACATTTAGATCACGTGCCATAAATGACAACAGGTTATGATAGACACGTGCAATATGATTTTGACCGTAATCAAGTTGTATATCCTCGGATGGTTCCTGCTGTCCGTTTATTCTCAGCGAGACTTCATTAACACCTAACTGATCAAATATCATATGACTTCGTTCTTGATTACCAACTCGCGCATTATTCTGTAACGCTACAAATATATGACGTGGTGCTGAAACCCCTTGTTTTGATGCCAGGTGCCATGTGAATGTACCATCAACACTGTCTTGTTTAATATCCGTGGTCACTGGTAACCAACTCAACAACGACTTTCCTCCTTGATCCATAAATGATAGTAGTCGCTGTTCTTCTGTGATTGATGGAGTTAACACTGGCATCCATAATGATAGTTTTGTTAAAATAACTTTACCATCAGCAACCCCAGCATTACGCCAGATTGCATCATCATCAGTACCCTTTCGTACAAGTGCTACTGTATGCTTCGCTCCATAAATAACTTTTCGGACGTTTCTACAGAATCCAAATATTTGATGCAATGGAATCGCACATGAAAATCGTCGATGCTGCCCATGCAACGTTGCTACACGTGTTGCAAATCCTAAATTGAGATTACCATTAACGCCTCCGAGAATATCAAACGCAGCTCCGGGTCTAGTTCGACGTTCTGGATTAGCTGCTTCCTGTTGATCGGCTTCTGCATTATCTCTTGCTGTTAACACTTTAATGTATGGAAGGTGATCAGCGTTATCAGAGGTATCCTTTGCAAACATCATAGATGGACCAGCCGACCTTGTATAATCATCAGAATATCTCGCTAACCCGATTATTGTTGTTGCAACATCAACTTCACGGTCAATGGATTCAATTTCTTTTCCATCAATGAGATATCTAGCGCTTTCAAATAACGCCATTATTCCGTTATTAATAAAACCAACTCGGACATTTGCGTTATCTGCATATGGGGTATCAGCTGCAACATTTGTTACAAGTTCTCCTTCTACTTCAATAAATGCCTCACACGGTAGAAAATATTTACTGGTATCATGAACCTGAAGTTCAATTCGCGATCGGAGATCTGGTTGTACTGCATGATAAGAATAAAATTGAAAATCGCGTACAGAATCATTCTTGCCAACTGGGGCATCCATATCAAATGCTGGATCAGGTGACCTTTTGAACATTTTATTCTATTTATCAGAGTCTAAATCGCGATTTTCCATTTCATCGTCGTGGTTTTTTAAAGCCACTTCCCGCTATCATGTTTGCTATCATGTTATTTTGGTCCCCTTGATTTATCAAGGGAGTCACCAATGATGCTAGTTTTTCATCTACTGCGTTATTTATTATTTTACTAACACTTGCAGGCATTTCTGCTGTAGATGGCAATGGTACCGGTTTCTTTTTTCGTCTCACTAATGATGTTATTTTATTCTTCGCGGCTGAAAACGCTTTTCCAGCAAGATCTCCAACAGCACCAATACCCTTATCACGAATAACATCAATGGCTTTCATTGATAATTGTTTAGCTAACGGCATCACTTTTGGAGCCATTCTCGCAAATAACCCTGCAATGGTATTACCTAAACCATCTCCGTAGTATGCTCTATAAACTGGAAACCGTGAATTAACTACATAGACGAGGGTTGGTTTATCATGATTGTAGTGTATGATCATTATTTTAAATCAGAAACAATTTTTCAATTGTTATTTATCTAATCGAATGACTTCGTCATCAGATTTTTCAATTCAGTCACTATGATACCCACTTTCCACTAACTCGCCAATGAAATCTCGATATGTGCTGATATCCATGATACCACCCTGAAATAATCGTCTACAGATATCAGCTGCTTCATTAATTATTTCCGGTGAGTTATTTCCGGCTCGTTTTCCTCCGATGAGAATCTCTAACCGTGATATATCACTGAGAACACTACCAGGACATGTCATGGTAGAGTCAAAGACTCCAGCGTTGAAATCCTTTGGATTTTTAATCGAATATCCTTTTCCGCTTGTTTCCTCAGTTGTACCAGTTGCGCCCTGACTATCATCAAGTAATTGCCTTTGTCGGCCTCGACCTTGTTGTTTTTGTATACCATAACTATCAACTCCTGCTTTAAAAGTTCTGTACTTAATTGTATCCTTTTTCAAATTACCAGTAATCTCCTTGTTTATTTTATATAACCAATCTACCCAGTCGTCTCGTTTAATTGTGTTTTTTTTATACTCGTCTTTTAAAAACTCTCTCCTTGAATAATATTTTTGGACAGCGAAAATGCCAAAATCCGCATAATCTTCGAGTTTATCCAATTGATGTTGTTTGATTTCTGTTATAGCTTTTTCGGTGAATTTGTCTATAAAGGGAATACCTCTTGGGGTGACGACATCAACAGGTTGTGGTTCAGGTGTGGAAACTCTTTGAGTTTCAGGCGCAGAATCATCAATATCAGCTAATCGTTCATACTCGCGCTGAGTTTTTATATCACTGGATAACTGTTGTATCCCTGCGCGTGTTTGTCCGGTCTCTGCTGCTATCTTTTCAAGCGTATCAAGCAGCGGCGCCTTCTTTACTCGTTCTCGCTCAGGAATATCTCCGTATATCGCTGCTTCAGTTAACTTTTTCACATCTTTGGTCGCACTTGTTATCGGTGTAAACAGTTGTTCACTTGACACAGAAAAGTCAGTCTGCGCTTGTTGTCGTTGTTGCAGTTTATTCCGTACAGAGTCGCGAATTGATACAAATCTCTTAATTGCATCCAGTCGTTCACGAGCCAATCGGGTTGTTAATGCTTCATTGACCATTATTTGAAATCAAAAACAATTTTTCAATTGTAAAACAATTTTTCAATCCGACCTAACACCACCGTGGAAGTGTTATTTCATCCTATCAGGTTTGTGGAAAGTGTGGAAATCCTTATAAAAATAAATAATATCACACTTTCCACACTTTTCCCTTGATCAATCTGAAACGTCCATCAATTTTTATTCAGTGTGAAATATTTTCACTGTTTTTGACATTATCAATCAAAAAATGCTAAAAAAAATTAAAATCTCTATGAGGGACGGTCACAATCAAATAATGATAAATGGTCAATCAAAATTGTTCATTTTCTTGAATTAACGCCCGTAGGTTTCTAATTTTAGAATTAACCTCCTTTTTCAATTCGTATTCGTACCCCAATTCTTTTCGTATTCGTTCTACGATGGTATACAACGGAGCGAACACACTTACGTCACTGGAAAATGCGAGAGAGTCCCGAATAGAATTCTGAATTCTCTTGATGAGCGCATACTTCTTTGGTAGCATATATTTATTGTTGTTAACTCCGTATTCTATATCCTGAAAATCAGACATGATTTGATCAGGATTTAACCCATCTGATAGTTCAATATCCCAACTTTTCAATTTTGAAATCTCGGATAAAATGCTATTCATGTTTTCAGAATTCATTACTCTATAATAATGATATATTTCTAAATGAAAAATATGACGCATTAGACATAACTAAATTGAACTTTTTGTCCCGTCCTTTTTGAAATAGCCGATCGATAAATCCCCTCTGCAACATATCGTACTGAGGCTCTACAAATATCGAAGTGCCTACCGGCTTCATTCATTGATTGAAATATTTTTTCTTCGTTAGTTATCGTATTCAAAGATTTCACAGGTCTCTTCCCAACCGTTTTGCATTTTCCAGTCTCTCCTCGTTTGGTATTCTCACTTTGTGTGATAGCCTGCAGATTTGATAAAGAATTGTTCTTTGGATTAGAATCGATATGATCAATAACAAAATCATCCTCGATCAATCCATAAAAGCATTCAAATGCGAAACGATGATTGAGATAAGTTTTCTTCCCAACAGTAAACATCAAGTACCCTTGATTATTCACAGCACCAACTGGTTTCTTCAGTCTGCGGTTTCTTACAACACCATCACTGGATGCTTCATAATTTGTGATCACAGGGTGTTGTCTGAATTCTTGGTTCATTCGTATACTAAATACTATTTGTCTAATTCATTGTTTGGTTTAATGATAAATCTTTCAATGTAGTCTTGAGGAGTTCTTATGATTTTGTCAGGGACGTTGTCGCTGACAGTGTCAGGGTCAGAGACTTTATCAGGGTCATAATTTCTGATTGATTGTCCATTTTTTATTCTTTTATCATAATAACGCTTCAACTCCCTGTATCGCTTTCCACCGCAATTCAAACACAACTGAGATTTTCCCCTGACCCCAACCCCACATCGTATGCAGGGTAACGGGCCAAGGCTTCCACGACGAAAGCTTTGCATATGATACCCACAGAACTCATTTCTGCATGATTTGTTACACGGGGTTGTTGATCCAATCATAAGCCACTTACAGTGATTCATTATATATAAATTCTTCATTTAAATGCTTGTTTTAATTATAGCATGAGGGAATTAAGGAGAACGCCTTCGAAAAATGCTAAATTCAATGCTGATAAGGAGTTTAAGAGATTATTGAAAATTAATCCTAAATTTAATATCGATAGACCCAAAAAACGTCCAAGAGACGGAAACATGAAAGAGTTTAAGAGATTATTGAAGATTAATCCTAAATTTAATCTCGATAAACCAAAAAAACGTAACAAAATTAATCTCAAACGTCCAAGAGACGGAAACATGAAAGAGTTTAAGAGATTATTAAAAATTAATCCTAAATTTAATCTCGATAAACCAAAAAAACGTTTAATAGACGGAAACATGAAAGAGTTTAAGAGATTATTAAAAATTAGTCCTAAATTTAATCTCGATAAACCAAAAAAACGTAACAAAATTAATCCTAAATTTAATCTCGATAAACCAAAAAAACGTTTAATAGACGGAAACATGAAAGAGTTTAAGAGATTATTAAAAATTAATCCTAAATTTAATCTCGATAAACCAAAAAAAACGTCCAAGAGATTACCCTGGAAAGATGCTCAATTCAATCTCGATATAGTTTCTAATACACCAAAGAATACAATTCTTGATAAAGCCATGATTAGTAAAATCAGAGACTGTTTTAATGAATTCAAGCGTGATGGAGCATCTTATTGTTGGTCAACATTTCGAATTGATGGTGTTGTTGATGCTACCATGACTGATGAAAAAGCAGCAGTGATAATTTCACGTGTTGGGGAAAAAAAGTATTTTTTCCGAATCAAATTCATTATTGAAGTCGATGGCAAATGGATTATTAGGGATAAATTTGAACCAATTCTCAAGAATAAAAAAGCTGTCATTGTGAGTAGAGATTCCAAACCAGGATCTCTAACCGGCATTGACAAACCATACTACGAAAGATCTTATCCCGTAACAGCAATGGTTTATGGGATATATCCGTTAAATGATAAACCCGATATCGCAAAACTAGCTCCTATGAAATATTCTAGTTCACTGAATTGCGTGGCAACACGGGTAATGGAACACTTCACAAATGCATCCCGAGGAAATAAACTAACTGATCTGCGACGTAGGAAAATAACCGAATGGGAACTGACAGTGAAACAGCATGGTGCAAAGATTTCTGATATAGCTAAATTAGAAACATCATTAAGATTTCCAATAACCGTTATGACGATAACCGGAGAGGTTTTATACGAACCGAAATATAACAAAAATGGAGCGCCAATACAGATTATTGATCATAACAAACACGCGTGGACACCTGCGGTAACAGTATTTCCACGAGAACGAACCGTGAAATATATCCCTAAGGAGTTCGTCGGGGATGTTTTCTATGAAGAGAAATTATTCGATGCTATTCATGCGTTGTGTAAAGATGATCCTGTGTCAGTGTGGTTACTTAGAAGTGATGAAGATCCCGAAATAGGATTCGATCAATTTGTAAGACCAAATGGTGAATTATATCGCGTTGAAGAATTAGATAACAGAATGAGAAAAATCGCTAGTGATTTTTCACCGGAGAGTTTCCATGAAAAACTACTCACGGATAGTTTTACTATTCCATCAGTGATAGCTCACTTCGCAAGAGAAAAAAACTCATGGCGTCCAACACGAAGTGATTTTCTCGAGGATGTTAAATTGAGTTGCGTCGTATTTGGTCATGGAGGACTGTGGAATACGAAATACTCACGTGATGGTATGATTTCAATTGATATATCCGCGTGTTATCCCGGAAGTTTTCTCGGGTATGGGGAATGTGCTGAGTACTTCAAACGATTTGGACACCCCACGCATGAAATGACTCGTGTTGCGATTAATGGACCATTGCCTGATTTTGATTTAACCGGATTCGCTCGTGTGATATCATTTGAATTAGCGTCAGGATTACATCCGTGTAGTTATGTTTGGCTCGGTAGACACCTATCTGAAAAGGCCTGGATGCCAATAGTGCTATTGAGATATATGATTGATTGTGGTATGCTAATATCGCTGATTGTTTCCGAGGCTATTATATGCTATCGAGCTCAGAAAGAAGTTTGGCTACCACAACCCGATCTAGATAGAATAATCAGCGAACAGCGAAAACAATTCCCTGATTTCAATGAAGAACAAATCATGAATCGGTCTAAGAAGTTATTTGAAATTAAAAAAGAACAAGCAAAAGATTTTGGACGAAGAATAATCGGTAAATTTACCCAGGGTGGACGATACGACAATGCAAAATATTCTTCGCGGTTGATCATAGATATCGCTGAATACGATTTTATTGTAACGGATTTAATGAAACAGGGAAAACTTGTATCCCGTAAGGATGCTTTTCTATCCAATGGTGAGAAAATGGGTACGGTTGTTACCTACTGTGATGGATATAATTCCCAGTATACACATTTGAGAAGTTCAATGCTAGCCTATGCTTCTATTAATCTATTTTCGATGATAAATAGATTTCCTAATACCGCGGTTAGAGTGGCCACTGATTCGATGTATATACACAATAAGTACAAATCAGCTGTAGCTAAATTCACATATCCCGAAGAAAATTGGGGGCGTTGGCGATTTAAAAAGGAGATGCTACATGAGTATTGTGAATCGGCAGACGTTGCCATGGATGATAAATATCTTTGTTGTAACCGTATTGAAATTCAATCAGAATTTTCTAATGCACCACCGGTATCTGATCCAGTATGTAGATACAAGACAGTTTATTTAAACGGTTGTGGTGGGTCAGGAAAGACAACTCGTGCAATTGAATTATTTCGTCGGTCAACCATGATTGTGTTAACACCGACTCACAGACTCGCCAGAGAGATGATACAGCGAGGGGTAAATGCCTGTACTTATCATAGTTTCTTTCGATGGAAGGGTGACAAATGGACTCCTGAGCGTATGGGTGATAAATTCATTCCTGAAATCATAATTTGGGATGAAATATGCACAGTGTCATTAGATGTATTACAAACATTTCTCGAGTGGTTGTTAAACAAAAACACAAAAGTCGTCATGTGCGGTGATCATGGCCAACCACCACCATTTGTCGGTGCATCTCCACATGAATGGCTAAGGGGTTTTGTAGACTATTATGAAGAAATTACCACTGATTATAGATCAATTGATGAACGATTACGAGAATTCAAAGCGCTAATTAGATTACAACCGGATAGAATCCAATGCGAAATAGCGCGTGAAGTGATTTCAGAAACTATAATGAATGATTTCTGGGAAACATGGAGACCAAATGATTTGATAATTGCAAGTAGAAAAATAGTCAGGGACACACTTCAGATGAAGTTATTTGAATTGCATAAAGAAAAATTTGCAACGCTTCCAGTACCCCTTTGTTATAGGCCATCGGATACACGAAAACAGAACATTGAAGTTGATATTCCAGGACAGAGTGAAAAACAAATTCTCGTATTAAATGATATTGTGCTGGTTGATATCAGCGTCGTCGAAAATGCATTGCGTGCTAATAAATCCCCGTGGACGCTAGGATACGCAGCAACAATACACTCTTCACAGGGATTGACTATATCGGATACAATTGTTTGGATGGTGGATAATCACATCGAATGGTCGAATTTAGTCTATCTCGCAGTATCCAGAGTACGAAAAATAAATCAACTTCGAAGAATTGTCCTGACAGAGTCAGGCGATGATAATGACACAACAATGGATGATATTGATGTTAAAATTATTGATAAAAAACTCTCCGGTTACAAACAACAGGACAAAAAAAAACAACGAGAATTTGATATTGATACTGAATTAATAATTACGCTGAAGAAACAACAGAATAATCACTGCGCGAGTTGCAATTGTATAATGCATTGGCAGTATTCGGATAAGGATCCTCGCCAATTTACCGTAGACAGAAAAAATAACAGTCTCGGTCATGTCAGAAATAATGTGATGCTGACTTGTCTTGATTGCAATAGACGCAACGGCGCTAGTTAAGACCATGCGGTGGCAATTGAGTATCCTCGGGAATTACCTGTAGTTGTTGTCGAGTAAAACCCCGCTGAGGGGCAGTTGAATCCAGTTTATAGACTGGAGGTCTACCAGTTGATCGTGTTATACTAGATATCTTGTGTGCAGTAACACTCCAAATAGGATCAGTAGCCCTTTTTCTACCCCCTTCAAGCTCTCCTGGTTCGTATAAATACCTCACAATGACATTACTACCAAGAATTGGTTCTTTGAAATCTTTTTGTGGTTTTTCAGGTATTGACTTCTTTTTAATCGCGTTGATAGGTTTCATGTTGATTGTTCTAGTAATCTCGTTATTCAGTGCAGTAATCACAGATGGTAATCTTTTAACCCATTCACGGGATCTTTTTTCTTGGATGAATTCTTTTGCGTATTGATATCCAAATAACCGCTCAGCAATCGTCCGATTAAATCGTTCTACAATGGCCTGATCGCGATGTAGCGCAGTATGCCCTCGTCGTATGGTGACATTATGATGTTTCATTGTAGATAACACTGCACCCTGAAATTCCTTGCCAGGATCAACCTGCAATAGATTTGGCCAGTGCAGAGGACCTCGTCGATAAATCCTTTCAAATGCAGAAGCGACTTCAGTGGCTGATTTTGTTTTTAACGGTTCTGCTTCTTTGTATCGACTTGCAATATCAACTATGGTTAAAGCGTATTTGTAACCACGATCATGTGGCAGAAATAATATATCAGCCTGATGAACTTCATTAGGAGCGGTCACATCAAAATGCGAGAATTGAATTTGTTTAGGCGGTGGTAGATAAATTTGCCATAGTGCCTGTTTGGATAACCAATTAGCCGCAGTGGTTTTTTTCACTTTTGCAGCGCTAGCGAGTTTATGGACTGCTGATTTACCCCTCCAGTATCCTCTTGGGGAATAATAAATTGATTCCATATTATTAATTACCGGCACCTAACATCAATTTACTTTTCATAGCCGATTTTATCAAAAATGAAGCCAATTTTTCTTTGAAGGATTTATCAGGAATAGCATTTAACGCATGAATTAATTTCACATCCGCGAGATGCCTGTGTTGCAGATTGCTGCTTTTATAAGCAACATCATGAAGGTGACAGGCCTTATCAATGGCGTTTATTGGTTCTTCACCGGGGTTGGGTTGATTTTGATCATTGAGTCTGATATCAAGTCTGGTTCCCGGTCCACAGTAGCTATATCCTGGAAGGTGCTTTTCTCCGGGGTATTTTGCCCATGGGGTTCCAGGGAGCTTTGCCAATTTGGCTGCGATATCACCTCCTCGTTTTTTTTAAAATCAGATCTCATAGACACAAATCTAAATTTCTTTGTACCACATTGCACGCATTTACCAGAAAGCGCTGATCGGTTATTTTTAGTTGAAATCGTCGTCAAGTCATCTGTGCCAGTACGCGTTTTACACTTCACACAATATAGATCCATAATTTATGTATAGAGATATGGATATAATTGATTTTTCAGCGACTAAAACAAGAGAACCAGTTAAGCATCATGCAGCGCTACCAAACTCTATCCGGATGATTATAATCGGGCCATCTGGATCCGGTAAAACGCAATTGTTACTCAATTTAATAATGAGATGGATGAAGTGGGATAAGTTGTATTTAATTGCCCCTAGCGTAGATGATCAACGATGTTATGAAGTGCTAAAAGATTTTAACGACAGCGCGATAGAAAAATCCGGAGAGGGTATTATTGAGTTTATAACCGATATCGATGAAGCACCGAGCATTGATGATATTGATGGAGATATTAACAATTTAGTCGTATACGACGATATAATGTTGGATAAACAAAAAAATCATGCTAGGATCTTTTCCCGGGGGCGTCACAAAAACACTGACGTGATATATGTCACTCAACGCTACACTCAGGTTCCAAAAGTCATCAGAGATAACTGCAATATTCTTGCTGTATTCAACGGAGTTGATACTCATACTCTTAGAAATATATGGCAGACATGGTGTTCTGATATGGACTTCAATCAATTTCGAGATTTCTTTAGTCATGCTCAGTCAACCCCGTACGGATTCGCAACAATAAATCTACATGATCCTCGGACACGATATCGTATCGGACTGGATCAAATATTCGGTTAAAATCATTTATTATTTTTTGTTAACCTGTAGCAGCAGAGAGGGTGGATGACAACAAGTTGCGACCAAAATTAATTAAAAAATCGTAAAAGTCTCCGTTTTCATTTTTTTAGTTAAAATGAGATTTCGTAGGGAAGGCTCGTTAAAAATTCAATAAATTTTTTGTCTGAAAACGTTGTAGGGTTTGCCCCTGAGACATTTTTTTTGGTTAAAATGAGATCGTAGGAAGGCTCGTTTTAAGGATTCAATCAAAATTTTGTCTAAAAACGTTGTAGGGTTCACCCTCTCTGCTGCTGATACAGCTATACGTTGAAAAATTTTCACATAAAATACATGTGAGTGAAATTGCTCTGTAGTTTTCTGTGTCGCTTTTTTACCTTTTAGCAAATAAAGAGCAATCGCTTGCTTTGGTGGAATCTATAATATCATGGTCTGAAGTGGATGAATTTGGGTAGAGTATCTTGAGAGTAGGGGCTGTTCGCATGTCTGAGTTACTGAAGTATTGATGGACGTATTGAGTTAGGGTTAGCTGCTTTGGGGATCCATATTTGCAAGCAGTTTAAATCTGGCATTTAGGGACTATTGTGACTGTTGTTGAAAACTAAGTAACTGAAATAAACATGTTTCACCAAACCTAAATAATTTAATTATCAAGTTTATCAAGTTTATCAACTAAAACTGAAAGAAGCTAGATTCGCAAAACCTAAATAATTTCATTATCAACTTTATCAATTAAAACTGAAAGAAGCAAGTTTTGCAAAATCTAAATAATTTCATTATCAATTTAATCAATTAAACTATGAAAGGTACTTACAGTATTATGAGATGACTCCAAAATAATCCTAAAATAGGATCTATTAAAATTCACATGAATGAGAAGTACCGTATAAATTTCAGAACCAGAAATGTAATAGTTCGAGCGAAACAAAACGATGGCAAAATGGTGTAGTCCATAACTAATTAAAGAGTTTACAATACTTGAAAAATAATATTATTCGTTTAGCACTTGTTTTTTCACTGAACACTCCAAACATTTTCCAACTCAGATAATATCTAAGCAAAGCATACAATACGTCTGCAGACGTTGATGTTAGATAGAACGTGTAGATAAAATACATAATTGCTAGTTAAGTTAAATATCAGCCATGCTGGAAATTACATTGCTTTGTATTTTGTAACCTTTAGGAAGAGTCAAAAATATAAATTATATAATATACCACGGACAAAGACAGCATGTAAACTATCTAAGTATATATCATGCAACTCGTCTGTCATCACTAAGCGTAGTTTGGACTACAAACAGTTTATGATTATCGAAGCTATTTCCCTGAACTACTGCTTTAGGTCTAACATAACATTGTCCCTTTTTAGAAGTTTAATACCGACACTTGTTTGTAACAACAGTATATATGTGATAAAAGGGTGGTGTGTAAAGGAACAAAGTTAGTTACCGTACTCTAGCAATGAACGCATTAGGTATTATAGAAAGCTCCGGGAAAGAATACGAACCGGATTTAGCAATGTGCATTGTTTGCAATGTGATAAAGGGGGCAGGGTCCAGTTTTTATGTACAAATTTAATGTCGCATGCACCTGCCTAATGTAAAAATTCATTAAAAATATAATACGCGAGTGAGGTCAAAAAGGTACATATTTCTGGATAGGTATTATGTAGTGCAACATAATCATATCACACACATGACCTGACAAGTCTATTGAAGTTCTTAGAATAAAATATTTATGTACCCCAACCCTTATTTTATACATGAATTTTTCACATCCGAAGGCCATTTTTGACAGCATGTGGTGCTCACAGTGCAAACGCAAGGCCTTTTCCTAGATGAAAATTTTGAAAAACATTGTCTACTAAATAGCTTGTCTACGTGTCTACTGCTATGGGAGGCTAGCTCTTCTTCCTAGCCGACTACCGGTATTTCACAATCAACATACTGCAGAGTAACTATGGAAAGTGTACATGTCTGACATCAATTTCAAGAACAACACAAGCCTGAAACACCTAGTTCACAAATTTATCCATATCTTTAATTATTACACAAAAGTAGCTCAAAAACTCACACCATACCCTTAAGTTAAGAAATTTGCCAGGGGCCAATTTACGAAACTGGACCCTGCCACCTTAAGCATTTTGAAAAAAATAATTTGTCAAAAATTTTGTACATATCACTTACCTAGACATTATCTAAGAAAATGGTATCAAGGAAATTATTTTGTATGCTAAAGTAAAAATGTTATTACTCTTTTAGAAAAGTGACTACATTGCGGCAAAATGCATTGCATTGTAATACTTTGTGCTAGGGTTGCTGTCTTGAAAAGAATTAAACTTGTGTGCAATGGAATATTTCCTGTCCTTTTTGCCATCGTATAGTCAGGAAGATACCAGAATTACATGATGATGTTGACTGAATGCTAAGAATGGATTTTATAGTTGCAAATAGTGACTGAATATGAGATACACTATGTTATTAGCGATAGAACTTCTCTATTGTTCAAGCAATTATTTGTTGAAATTTTTCTTTTAAAAAGTGCCACTTAAGAAAAATGTTACCAGACATTTACATTTATAATGTACTTTAATAATAATTATAGCTTGAGACATACACATCAACATTCCTGACCTGGTATTGTTCTAGTGATGCTAACATAAACAGCATTGGGGGGGGGGGTGAATACACCTATGTCTAGCTAATTGGGACAGATATAAAGAAACAAATATTATTCTATGTTGGGACATTGATGTGAGGAACCTTGCTGAACTTATATTAACATATCAGATAAATTCAGTGACAACGGGCCTTTGAAATGAACCATTCTCAAGCCCAAAATACAAAATAAATACACAATCCATACAGTTAACCCAAATATTCTCAGAATCCTATCCACTCACAGCTGACTTTAGCAATTGCAAGAATATAGAGAATGAGAGGAAATAGAAAGAAAAGCTACAAGAAAAATATTAACAAGAAGAAAATTCAGTACAAAAAGGGACATGTTGTAACTTCTATTACTTTAAATAAGGACCTACCAGAAAATACAAGTCATGATGAAGCCAAGTCAGTCTTTCATAATCAATCTTTAGTGCGTTTGGATCATAATGAATACATGCTTCAAACTTAAATGCTTCTACCAATATGACTGAGACAACAGATCCTAACATCATTCCATGCAAATTGAGACCTACAAAAAGGAAAACAACTGACATTATTATTCATTCTGTACTAAGTAAAAAAGTGGCTACCAGTATGACAGAAGAAAACTGTGTTGTCAACATCAATAAACTTTCAGAACTAATCAGGGTATTTCTGCCACATCAATGTAAGAATGCTTTTCCAGGTGTTACGGTACACAAAAGACAGGGTTTGTGCATTACTGTTTGTGTGCAATGCAATAATTGTAACTTTAAATCCAATATGGTGGAACTGTTCACAAAAGTACTAAAACTTTAATTCTTTTTCCTCGAAACATTGTCCGCAATATGCCATATCCATCACTATTTGCAACACCGTTCCATTGATGACATTCACCATTTATAACAGTATGTCTACTTATGATTTCTTGAAAGTGCATTTGCTCCTGTGGAGTGAAATGACTTAGAAGAATGTGTGATGTCATGTCATGTAATGTTTTTGTGTGTCTGCAATGAAATATGAATAACTTTCATTAAAATAGGAGTACAGAGCTTGTTACCTACATGAAAATCAAGTAAACACATTTTAAACCCCCATTTTCTCTCAAAGCAACTTAGTTAAGCTCAAAATATGCTAACTTGTCCTGATACCAATAGGTATAATTTATAGGTGCAAAAAGAAATTACCTCCCTTGAATGTCCTATAGAGCTGAGAGATTCAAAATAAGGAGACAAATAGAGGTACTATGATAAGGCTAATGTATAAGAATTAATTGCATATGAATAAAGAACAGAAAATAAGACAAAATGTGGTTCATTGCACAATTTTTTTTATAGCATTTGTTCCTTAAGGGGGCAGCGTCCAGTTTTTATGTACAAATTTAATGTCGCATGCACCTGCCTAATGTAAAAATTCATTAAAAATATAATACGCGAGTGAGGCCAAAAAGGTACATATTTCTGGATAGGTATTATGTAGTGCAACATAATCATATCACACACATGACCTGACAAGTCTACTGAAGTTCTTAGAATAAAATATTTATGTACCCCAACCCTTATTTTATACATGAATTTTTCATATCCAAAGGCCATTTTTGACAGCATGTGGTGCTCACAGTGCAAACGCAAGGCCTTTTCCTAGATGAAAATTTTGAAAAACATTGTCTACTAAATAGCTTGATGCAATTCATAATAGTTGTCATCCATGCCGTTTTTGAGATATTCTACTTGCCTTGAACCCACGTGTCTACTGCTATGGGAGGCTAGCTCTTCTTCCTAGCCGACTATTGGTATTTCACAATCAACATACTGCAGAGTAACTATGGAAAGTGTACATGTCTGACATCAATTTCAAGAACAACACAAGCCTGAAACACCTAGTTCACAAATTTATCCATATCTTTAATTATTACACAATAGTAGCTCAAAAACTCACACCATACCCTTAAGTTAAGAAATTTGCCAGGGGCCAATTTACGAAACTGGACCCTGCCACCTTAAGCATTTTGAAAAAAATAATTTCTGTCAAAAATTTTGTACATATCACTTACCTAGACATTATCTAACAAAATGGTATCAAGGAAATTATTTTGTATGCTAAAGTAAAAATGTTATTACTCTTTTAGAAAAGTGACTACATTGCGGCAAAATGCATTGCATTGTAATACTTTGTGCTAGGGTTGCTGTCTTGAAAAGAATTAAACTTGTGTGCAATGGAATATTTCCTGTCCTTTTTGCCATCGTATAGTCAGGAAGATACCAGAATTACATGATGATGTTGACTGAATGCTAAGAATGGATTTTATAGTTGCAAATAGTGACTGAATATGAGATACACTCTGTTATTAGCGATAGAACTTCTCTATTGTTCAAGCAATTATTTGTTGAAATTTTTCTTTTAAAAAGTGCCACTTAAGTAAAATGGTACCAGACATTTACATTTATAATGTAATTTAATGATAATTATAGCTTGAGACATACACATCAACATTCCTGACCTGGTATTGTTCTAGTGATGCTAACATAAACAGCATTGGGGGGGGGGGTGAATACACCTATGTCTAGCTAATTGGGACAGATATAAAGAAACAAATATTATTCTATGTTGGGACATTGATGTGAGGAACCTTGCTGAACTTATATTAACATATCAGATAAATTCAGTGACAACGGGCCTTTGAAATGAACCATTCTCAAGCCCAAAATACAAAATAAATACACAATCCATACAGTTAACCCAAATATTCTCAGAATCCTATCCACTCACAGCTGACTTTAGCAATTGCAAGAATATAGAGAATGAGAGGAAATAGAAAGAAAAGCTACAAGAAAAATATTAACAAGAAGAAAATTCAGTACAAAAAGGGACATGTTGTAACTTCTATTACTTTAAATAAGGACCTACCAGAAAATACAAGTCATGATGAAGCCAAGTCAGTCTTTCATAATCAATCTTTAGTGCGTTTGGATCATAATGAATACATGCTTCAAAATTAAATGCTTCTACCAATATGACTGAGACAACAGATCCTAACATCATTCCATGCAAATTGAGACCTACAAAAAGGAAAACAACTGACATTATTATTCATTCTGTACTCAGTAAAAAAGTGGCTACCAGTATGACAGAAGAAAACTGTGTTGTCAACATCAATAAACTTTCAGAACTAATCAGGGTATTTCTGCCACATCAATGTAAGAATGCTTTTCCAGTTGTTACGGTACACAAAAGACAGGGTTTGTGCATTACTGTTTGTGTGCAATGCAATAATTGTAACTTTAAATCCAATATGGTGGAACTGTTCACAAAAGTACTAAAACTTTAATTCTTTTTCCTCGAAACATTGTCCGCAATATGCCATATCCATCACTATTTGCAACACCGTTCCATTGATGACATTCACCATTTATAACAGTATGTCTACTTATGATTTCTTGAAAGTGCATTTGCTCCTGTGGAGTGAAATGACTTAGAAGAATGTGTGATGTCATGTCATGTAATGTTTTTGTGTGTCTGCAATGAAATATGAATAACTTTCATTAAAATAGGAGTACAGAGCTTGTTACCTACATGAAAATCAAGTAAACACATTTTAAACCCCCATTTTCTCTCAAAGCAACTTAGTTAAGCTCAAAATATGCTAACTTGTCCTGATACCAATAGGTATAATTTATAGGTGCAAAAAGAAATTACCTCCCTTGAATGTCCTATAGAGCTGAGAGATTCAAAATAAGGAGACAAATAGAGGTACTATGATAAGGCTAATGTATAAGAATTAATTGCATATGAATAAAGAACAGAAAATAAGACAAAAAGTGGTTCATTGCACAATTTTTTTTATAGCATTTGTCCCTTAAGGGGGCAGCGTCCAGTTTTTATGTACAAATTTAATGTCGCATGCACCTGCCTAATGTAAAAATTCATTAAAAATATAATACGCGAGTGAGGCCAAAAAGGTACATATTTCTGGATAGGTATTATGTAGTGCAACATAATCATATCACACACATGACCTGACAAGTCTACTGAAGTTCTTAGAATAAAATATTTATGTACCCCAACCCTTATTTTATACATGAATTTTTCACATCCGAAGGCCATTTTTGACAGCATGTGGTGCTCACAGTGCAAACGCAAGGCCTTTTCCTAGATGAAAATTTTGAAAAACATTGTCTACTAAATAGCTTGATGCAATTCATAATAGTTGTCATCCATGCCGTTTTTGAGATATTCTACTTGCCTTGAACCCACGTGTCTACTGCTATGGGAGGCTAGCTCTTCTTCCTAGCCGACTATTGGTATTTCACAATCAACATACTGCAGAGTAACTATGGAAAGTGTACATGTCTGACATCAATTTCAAGAACAACACAAGCCTGAAACACCTAGTTCACAAATTTATCCATATCTTTAATTATTACACAATAGTAGCTCAAAAACTCACACCATACCCTTAAGTTAAGAAATTTGCCAGGGGCCAATTTACGAAACTGGACCCTGCCACCTTAAGCATTTTGAAAAAAATAATTTCTGTCAAAAATTTTGTACATATCACTTACCTAGACATTATCTAACAAAATGGTATCAAGGAAATTATTTTGTATGCTAAAGTAAAAATGTTATTACTCTTTTAGAAAAGTTACTACATTGCGGCAAAATGCATTGCATTGTAATACTTTGTGCTAGGGTTGCTGTCTTGAAAAGAATTAAACTTGTGTGCAATGGAATATTTCCTGTCCTTTTTGCCATCGTATAGTCAGGAAGATACCAGAATTACATGATGATGTTGACTGAATGCTAAGAATGGATTTTATAGTTGCAAATAGTGACTGAATATGAGATACACTCTCTTATTAGCGATAGAACTTCTCTATTGTTCAAGCAATTATTTGTTGAAGTTTTTCTTATAAAAAGTGCCACTTAAGAAAAATGTTACCAGACATTTACATTTATAATGTACTTTAATAATAATTATAGCTTGAGACATACACATCAACATTCCTGACCTGGTATTGTTCTAGTGATGCTAACATAAACAGCATTGGGGGGGGGGTGAATACACCTATGTCTAGCTAATTGGGACAGATATAAAGAAACAAATATTATTCTATGTTGGGACATTGATGTGAGGAACCTTGCTGAACTTATATTAACATATCAGATAAATTCAGTGACAACGGGCCTTTGAAATGAACCATTCTCAAGCCCAAAATACAAAATAAATACACAATCCATACAGTTAACCCAAATATTCTCAGAATCCTATCCACTCACAGCTGACTTTAGCAATTGCAAGAATATAGAGAATGAGAGGAAATAGAAAGAAAAGCTACAAGAAAAATATTAACAAGAAGAAAATTCAGTACAAAAAGGGACATGTTGTAACTTCTATTACTTTAAATAAGGACCTACCAGAAAATACAAGTCATGATGAAGCCAAGTCAGTCTTTCATAATCAATCTTTAGTGCGTTTGGATCATAATGAATACATGCTTCAAACTTAAATGCTTCTACCAATATGACTGAGACAACAGATCCTAACATCATTCCATGCAAATTGAGACCTACAAAAAGGAAAACAACTGACATTATTATTCATTCTGTACTCAGTAAAAAAGTGGCTACCAGTATGACAGAAGAAAACTGTGTTGTCAACATCAATAAACTTTCAGAACTAATCAGGGTATTTCTGCCACATCAATGTAAGAATGCCTTTCCAGGTGTTACGGTACACAAAAGACAGGGTTTGTGCATTACTGTTTGTGTGCAATGCAATAATTGTAACTTTAAATCCAATATGGTGGAACTGTTCACAAAAGTACTAAAACTTTAATTCTTTTTCCTCGAAACATTGTCCGCAATATGCCATATCCATCACTATTTGCAACACCGTTCCATTGATGACATTCACCATTTATAACAGTATGTCTACTTATGATTTCTTGAAAGTGCATTTGCTCCTGTGGAGTGAAATGACTTAGAAGAATGTGTGATGTCATGTCATGTAATGTTTTTGTGTGTCTGCAATGAAATATGAATAACTTTCATTAAAATAGGAGTACAGAGCTTGTTACCTACATGAAAATCAAGTAAACACATTTAAACCCCCATTTTCTCTCAAAGCAACTTAGTTAAGCTCAAAATATGCTAACTTGTCCTGATACCAATAGGTATAATTTATAGGTGCAAAAAGAAATTACCTCCCTTGAATGTCCTATAGAGCTGAGAGATTCAAAATAAGGAGACAAATAGAGGTACTATAATAAGGCTAATGTATAAGAATTAATTGCATATGAATAAAGAACAGAAAATAAGACAAAATGTGGTGGTTCATTGCACAATTTTTTTTATAGCATTTTTCCCTTAAGGGGGCAGGGTCCAGTTTTTATGTACAAATTTAATGTCGCATGCACCTGCCTAATGTAAACATTCATTAAAAATATAATACGCGAGTGAGGCCAAAAAGGTACATATTTCTGGATAGGTATTATGTAGTGCAACATAATCATATCACACACATGACCTGACAAGTCTACTGAAGTTCTTAGAATAAAATATTTATGTACCCCAACCCTTATTTTATACATGAATTTTTCACATCCGAAGGCCATTTTTGACAGCATGTGGTGCTCACAGTGCAAACGCAAGGCCTTTTCCTAGATGAAAATTTTGAAAAACATTGTCTACTAAATAGCTTGATGCAATTCATAATAGTTGTCATCCATGCCGTTTTTGAGATATTCTACTTGCCTTGAACCCACGTGTCTACTGCTATGGGAGGCTAGCTCTTCTTCCTAGCCGACTATTGGTATTTCACAATCAACATACTGCAGAGTAACTATGGAAAGTGTACATGTCTGACATCAATTTCAAGAACAACACAAGCCTGAAACACCTAGTTCACAAATTTATCCATATCTTTAATTATTACACAATAGTTGCTCAAAAACTCACACCATACCCTTAAGTTAAGAAATTTGCCAGGGGCCAATTTACGAAACTGGACCCTGCCACCTTAAGCATTTTGAAAAAAATAATTTCTGTCAAAAATTTTGTACATATCACTTACCTAGACATTATCTAACAAAATGGTATCAAGGAAATTATTTTGTATGCTAAAGTAAAAATGTTATTACTCTTTTAGAAAAGTTACTACATTGCGGCAAAATACATTGCATTGTAATACTTTGTGCTAGGGTTGCTGTCTTGAAAAGAATTAAACTTGTGTGCAATGGAATATTTCCTGTCCTTTTTGCCATCGTATAGTCAGGAAGATACCAGAATTACATGATGATGGTGACTGAATGCTAAGAATGGATTTTATAGTTGCAAATAGTGACTGAATATGAGATACACTCTGTTATTAGCGATAGAACTTCTCTATTGTTCAAGCAATTATTTGTTGAAGTTTTTCTTATAAAAAGTGCCACTTAAGAAAAATGTTACCAGACATTTACATTTATAATGTACTTTAATAATAATTATAGCTTGAGACATACACATCAACATTCCTGACCTGGTATTGTTCTAGTGATGCTAACATAAACAGCATTGGGGGGGGGGTGAATACACCTATGTCTAGCTAATTGGGACAGATATAAAGAAACAAATATTATTCTATGTTGGGACATTGATGTGAGGAACCTTGCTGAACTTATATTAACATATCAGATAAATTCAGTGACAACGGGCCTTTGAAATGAACCATTCTCAAGCCCAAAATACAAAATAAATACACAATCCATACAGTTAACCCAAATATTCTCAGAATCCTATCCACTCACAGCTGACTTTAGCAATTGCAAGAATATAGAGAATGAGAGGAAATAGAAAGAAAAGCTACAAGAAAAATATTAACAAGAAGAAAATTCAGTACAAAAAGGGACATGTTGTAACTTCTATTACTTTAAATAAGGACCTACCAGAAAATACAAGTCATGATGAAGCCAAGTCAGTCTTTCATAATCAATCTTTAGTGCGTTTGGATCATAATGAATACATGCTTCAAACTTAAATGCTTCTACCAATATGACTGAGACAACAGATCCTAACATCATTCCATGCAAATTGAGACCTACAAAAAGGAAAACAACTGACATTATTATTCATTCTGTACTCAGTAAAAAAGTGGCTACCAGTATGACAGAAGAAAACTGTGTTGTCAACATCAATAAACTTTCAGAACTAATCAGGGTATTTCTGCTACATCAATGTAAGAATGCTTTTCCAGGTGTTACGGTACACAAAAGACAGGGTTTGTGCATTACTGTTTGTGTGCAATGCAATAATTGTAACTTTAAATCCAATATGGTGGAACTGTTCACAAAAGTACTAAAACTTTAATTCTTTTTCCTCGAAACATTGTCCGCAATATGCCATATCCATCACTATTTGCAACACCGTTCCATTGATGACATTCACCATTTATAACAGTATGTCTACTTATGATTTCTTGAAAGTGCATTTGCTCCTGTGGAGTGAAATGACTTAGAAGAATGTGTGATGTCATGTCATGTAATGTTTTTGTGTGTCTGCAATGAAATATGAATAACTTTCATTAAAATAGGAGTACAGAGCTTGTTACCTACATGAAAATCAAGTAAACACATTTAAACCCCCATTTTCTCTCAAAGCAACTTAGTTAAGCTCAAAATATGCTAACTTGTCCTGATACCAATAGGTATAATTTATAGGTGCAAAAAGAAATTACCTCCCTTGAATGTCCTATAGAGCTGAGAGATTCAAAATAAGGAGACAAATAGAGGTACTATGATAAGGCTAATGTATAAGAATTAATTGCATATGAATAAAGAACAGAAAATAAGACAAAATGTGGTGGTTCATTGCACAATTTTTTTTATAGCATTTTTCCCTTAAGGGGGCAGGGTCCAGTTTTTATGTACAAATTTAATGTCGCATGCACCTGCCTAATGTAAACATTCATTAAAAATATAATACGCGAGTGAGGCCAAAAAGGTACATATTTCTGGATAGGTATTATGTAGTGCAACATAATCATATCACACACATGACCTGACAAGTCTACTGAAGTTCTTAGAATAAAATATTTATGTACCCCAACCCTTATTTTATACATGAATTTTTCACATCCGAAGGCCATTTTTGACAGCATGTGGTGCTCACAGTGCAAACGCAAGGCCTTTTCCTAGATGAAAATTTTGAAAAACATTGTCTACTAAATAGCTTGATGCAATTCATAATAGTTGTCATCCATGCCGTTTTTGAGATATTCTACTTGCCTTGAACCCACGTGTCTACTGCTATGGGAGGCTAGCTCTTCTTCCTAGCCGACTATTGGTATTTCACAATCAACATACTGCAGAGTAACTATGGAAAGTGTACATGTCTGACATCAATTTCAAGAACAACACAAGCCTGAAACACCTAGTTCACAAATTTATCCATATCTTTAATTATTACACAATAGTAGCTCAAAAACTCACACCATACCCTTAAGTTAAGAAATTTGCCAGGGGCCAATTTACGAAACTGGACCCTGCCACCTTAAGCATTTTGAAAAAAATAATTTCTGTCAAAAATTTTGTACATATCACTTACCTAGACATTATCTAACAAAATGGTATCAAGGAAATTATTTTGTATGCTAAAGTAAAAATGTTATTACTCTTTTAGAAAAGTTACTACATTGCGGCAAAATGCATTGCATTGTAATACTTTGTGCTAGGGTTGCTGTCTTGAAAAGAATTAAACTTGTGTGCAATGGAATATTTCCTGTCCTTTTTGCCATCATATAGTCAGGAAGATACCAGAATTACATGATGATGTTGACTGAATGCTAAGAATGGATTTTATAGTTGCAAATAGTGACTGAATATGAGATACACTCTGTTATTAGCGATAGAACTTCTCTATTGTTCAAGCAATTATTTGTTGAAGTTTTTCTTATAAAAAGTGCCACTTAAGAAAAATGTTACCAGACATTTACATTTATAATGTACTTTAATAATAATTATAGCTTGAGACATACACATCAACATTCCTGACCTGGTATTGTTCTAGTGATGCTAACATAAACAGCATTGGGGGGGGGGGGGTGAATACACCTATGTCTAGCTAATTGGGACAGATATAAAGAAACAAATATTATTCTATGTTGGGACATTGATGTGAGGAACCTTGCTGAACTTATATTAACATATCAGATAAATTCAGTGACAACGGGCCTTTGAAATGAACCATTCTCAAGCCCAAAATACAAAATAAATACACAATCCATACAGTTAACCCAAATATTCTCAGAATCCTATCCACTCACAGCTGACTTTAGCAATTGCAAGAATATAGAGAATGAGAGGAAATAGAAAGAAAAGCTACAAGAAAAATATTAACAAGAAGAAAATTCAGTACAAAAAGGGACATGTTGTAACTTCTATTACTTTAAATAAGGACCTACCAGAAAATACAAGTCATGATGAAGCCAAGTCAGTCTTTCATAATCAATCTTTAGTGCGTTTGGATCATAATGAATACATGCTTCAAACTTAAATGCTTCTACCAATATGACTGAGACAACAGATCCTAACATCATTCCATGCAAATTGAGACCTACAAAAAGGAAAACAACTGACATTATTATTCATTCTGTACTCAGTAAAAAAGTGGCTACCAGTATGACAGAAGAAAACTGTGTTGTCAACATCAATAAACTTTCAGAACTAATCAGGGTATTTCTGCTACATCAATGTAAGAATGCTTTTCCAGGTGTTACGGTACACAAAAGACAGGGTTTGTGCATTACTGTTTGTGTGCAATGCAATAATTGTAACTTTAAATCCAATATGGTGGAACTGTTCACAAAAGTACTAAAACTTTAATTCTTTTTCCTCGAAACATTGTCCGCAATATGCCATATCCATCACTATTTGCAACACCGTTCCATTGATGACATTCACCATTTATAACAGTATGTCTACTTATGATTTCTTGAAAGTGCATTTGCTCCTGTGGAGTGAAATGACTTAGAAGAATGTGTGATGTCATGTCATGTAATGTTTTTGTGTGTCTGCAATGAAATATGAATAACTTTCATTAAAATAGGAGTACAGAGCTTGTTACCTACATGAAAATCAAGTAAACACATTTAAACCCCCATTTTCTCTCAAAGCAACTTAGTTAAGCTCAAAATATGCTAACTTGTCCTGATACCAATAGGTATAATTTATAGGTGCAAAAAGAAATTACCTCCCTTGAATGTCCTATAGAGCTGAGAGATTCAAAATAAGGAGACAAATAGAGGTACTATGATAAGGCTAATGTATAAGAATTAATTGCATATGAATAAAGAACAGAAAATAAGACAAAATGTGGTGGTTCATTGCACAATTTTTTTTATAGCATTTTTCCCTTAAGGGGGCAGGGTCCAGTTTTTATGTACAAATTTAATGTCGCATGCACCTGCCTAATGTAAACATTCATTAAAAATATAATACGCGAGTGAGGCCAAAAAGGTACATATTTCTGGATAGGTATTATGTAGTGCAACATAATCATATCACACACATGACCTGACAAGTCTACTGAAGTTCTTAGAATAAAATATTTATGTACCCCAACCCTTATTTTATACATGAATTTTTCACATCCGAAGGCCATTTTTGACAGCATGTGGTGCTCACAGTGCAAACGCAAGGCCTTTTCCTAGATGAAAATTTTGAAAAACATTGTCTACTAAATAGCTTGATGCAATTCATAATAGTTGTCATCCATGCCGTTTTTGAGATATTCTACTTGCCTTGAACCCACGTGTCTACTGCTATGGGAGGCTAGCTCTTCTTCCTAGCCGACTATTGGTATTTCACAATCAACATACTGCAGAGTAACTATGGAAAGTGTACATGTCTGACATCAATTTCAAGAACAACACAAGCCTGAAACACCTAGTTCACAAATTTATCCATATCTTTAATTATTACACAATAGTAGCTCAAAAACTCACACCATACCCTTAAGTTAAGAAATTTGCCAGGGGCCAATTTACGAAACTGGACCCTGCCACCTTAAGCATTTTGAAAAAAATAATTTCTGTCAAAAATTTTGTACATATCACTTACCTAGACATTATCTAACAAAATGGTATCAAGGAAATTATTTTGTATGCTAAAGTAAAAATGTTATTACTCTTTTAGAAAAGTTACTACATTGCGGCAAAATGCATTGCATTGTAATACTTTGTGCTAGGGTTGCTGTCTTGAAAAGAATTAAACTTGTGTGCAATGGAATATTTCCTGTCCTTTTTGCCATCGTATAGTCAGGAAGATACCAGAATTACATGATGATGTTGACTGAATGCTAAGAATGGATTTTATAGTTGCAAATAGTGACTGAATATGAGATACACTCTCTTATTAGCGATAGAACTTCTCTATTGTTCAAGCAATTATTTGTTGAAGTTTTTCTTATAAAAAGTGCCACTTAAGAAAAATGTTACCAGACATTTACATTTATAATGTACTTTAATAATAATTATAGCTTGAGACATACACATCAACATTCCTGACCTGGTATTGTTCTAGTGATGCTAACATAAACAGCATTGGGGGGGGGGGGTGAATACACCTATGTCTAGCTAATTGGGACAGATATAAAGAAACAAATATTATTCTATGTTGGGACATTGATGTGAGGAACCTTGCTGAACTTATATTAACATATCAGATAAATTCAGTGACAACGGGCCTTTGAAATGAACCATTCTCAAGCCCAAAATACAAAATAAATACACAATCCATACAGTTAACCCAAATATTCTCAGAATCCTATCCACTCACAGCTGACTTTAGCAATTGCAAGAATATAGAGAATGAGAGGAAATAGAAAGAAAAGCTACAAGAAAAATATTAACAAGAAGAAAATTCAGTACAAAAAGGGACATGTTGTAACTTCTATTACTTTAAATAAGGACCTACCAGAAAATACAAGTCATGATGAAGCCAAGTCAGTCTTTCATAATCAATCTTTAGTGCGTTTGGATCATAATGAATACATGCTTCAAACTTAAATGCTTCTACCAATATGACTGAGACAACAGATCCTAACATCATTCCATGCAAATTGAGACCTACAAAAAGGAAAACAACTGACATTATTATTCATTCTGTACTCAGTAAAAAAGTGGCTACCAGTATGACAGAAGAAAACTGTGTTGTCAACATCAATAAACTTTCAGAACTAATCAGGGTATTTCTGCCACATCAATGTAAGAATGCCTTTCCAGGTGTTACGGTACACAAAAGACAGGGTTTGTGCATTACTGTTTGTGTGCAATGCAATAATTGTAACTTTAAATCCAATATGGTGGAACTGTTCACAAAAGTACTAAAACTTTAATTCTTTTTCCTCGAAACATTGTCCGCAATATGCCATATCCATCACTATTTGCAACACCGTTCCATTGATGACATTCACCATTTATAACAGTATGTCTACTTATGATTTCTTGAAAGTGCATTTGCTCCTGTGGAGTGAAATGACTTAGAAGAATGTGTGATGTCATGTCATGTAATGTTTTTGTGTGTCTGCAATGAAATATGAATAACTTTCATTAAAATAGGAGTACAGAGCTTGTTACCTACATGAAAATCAAGTAAACACATTTAAACCCCCATTTTCTCTCAAAGCAACTTAGTTAAGCTCAAAATATGCTAACTTGTCCTGATACCAATAGGTATAATTTATAGGTGCAAAAAGAAATTACCTCCCTTGAATGTCCTATAGAGCTGAGAGATTCAAAATAAGGAGACAAATAGAGGTACTATAATAAGGCTAATGTATAAGAATTAATTGCATATGAATAAAGAACAGAAAATAAGACAAAATGTGGTGGTTCATTGCACAATTTTTTTTATAGCATTTTTCCCTTAAGGGGGCAGGGTCCAGTTTTTATGTACAAATTTAATGTCGCATGCACCTGCCTAATGTAAACATTCATTAAAAATATAATACGCGAGTGAGGCCAAAAAGGTACATATTTCTGGATAGGTATTATGTAGTGCAACATAATCATATCACACACATGACCTGACAAGTCTACTGAAGTTCTTAGAATAAAATATTTATGTACCCCAACCCTTATTTTATACATGAATTTTTCACATCCGAAGGCCATTTTTGACAGCATGTGGTGCTCACAGTGCAAACGCAAGGACTTTTCCTAGATGAAAATTTTGAAAAACATTGTCTACTAAATAGCTTGATGCAATTCATAATAGTTGTCATCCATGCCGTTTTTGAGATATTCTACTTGCCTTGAACCCACGTGTCTACTGCTATGGGAGGCTAGCTCTTCTTCCTAGCCGACTATTGGTATTTCACAATCAACATACTGCAGAGTAACTATGGAAAGTGTACATGTCTGACATCAATTTCAAGAACAACACAAGCCTGAAACACCTAGTTCACAAATTTATCCATATCTTTAATTATTACACAATAGTAGCTCAAAAACTCACACCATACCCTTAAGTTAAGAAATTTGCCAGGGGCCAATTTACGAAACTGGACCCTGCCACCTTAAGCATTTTGAAAAAAATAATTTCTGTCAAAAATTTTGTACATATCACTTACCTAGACATTATCTAACAAAATGGTATCAAGGAAATTATTTTGTATGCTAAAGTAAAAATGTTATTACTCTTTTAGAAAAGTTACTACATTGCGGCAAAATACATTGCATTGTAATACTTTGTGCTAGGGTTGCTGTCTTGAAAAGAATTAAACTTGTGTGCAATGGAATATTTCCTGTCCTTTTTGCCATCGTATAGTCAGGAAGATACCAGAATTACATGATGATGGTGACTGAATGCTAAGAATGGATTTTATAGTTGCAAATAGTGACTGAATATGAGATACACTCTCTTATTAGCGATAGAACTTCTCTATTGTTCAAGCAATTATTTGTTGAAGTTTTTCTTATAAAAAGTGCCACTTAAGAAAAATGTTACCAGACATTTACATTTATAATGTACTTTAATAATAATTATAGCTTGAGACATACACATCAACATTCCTGACCTGGTATTGTTCTAGTGATGCTAACATAAACAGCATTGGGGGGGGGGGTGAATACACCTATGTCTAGCTAATTGGGACAGATATAAAGAAACAAATATTATTCTATGTTGGGACATTGATGTGAGGAACCTTGCTGAACTTATATTAACATATCAGATAAATTCAGTGACAACGGGCCTTTGAAATGAACCATTCTCAAGCCCAAAATACAAAATAAATACACAATCCATACAGTTAACCCAAATATTCTCAGAATCCTATCCACTCACAGCTGACTTTAGCAATTGCAAGAATATAGAGAATGAGAGGAAATAGAAAGAAAAGCTACAAGAAAAATATTAACAAGAAGAAAATTCAGTACAAAAAGGGACATGTTGTAACTTCTATTACTTTAAATAAGGACCTACCAGAAAATACAAGTCATGATGAAGCCAAGTCAGTCTTTCATAATCAATCTTTAGTGCGTTTGGATCATAATGAATACATGCTTCAAACTTAAATGCTTCTACCAATATGACTGAGACAACAGATCCTAACATCATTCCATGCAAATTGAGACCTACAAAAAGGAAAACAACTGACATTATTATTCATTCTGTACTCAGTAAAAAAGTGGCTACCAGTATGACAGAAGAAAACTGTGTTGTCAACATCAATAAACTTTCAGAACTAATCAGGGTATTTCTGCTACATCAATGTAAGAATGCTTTTCCAGGTGTTACGGTACACAAAAGACAGGGTTTGTGCATTACTGTTTGTGTGCAATGCAATAATTGTAACTTTAAATCCAATATGGTGGAACTGTTCACAAAAGTACTAAAACTTTAATTCTTTTTCCTCGAAACATTGTCCGCAATATGCCATATCCATCACTATTTGCAACACCGTTCCATTGATGACATTCACCATTTATAACAGTATGTCTACTTATGATTTCTTGAAAGTGCATTTGCTCCTGTGGAGTGAAATGACTTAGAAGAATGTGTGATGTCATGTCATGTAATGTTTTTGTGTGTCTGCAATGAAATATGAATAACTTTCATTAAAATAGGAGTACAGAGCTTGTTACCTACATGAAAATCAAGTAAACACATTTAAACCCCCATTTTCTCTCAAAGCAACTTAGTTAAGCTCAAAATATGCTAACTTGTCCTGATACCAATAGGTATAATTTATAGGTGCAAAAAGAAATTACCTCCCTTGAATGTCCTATAGAGCTGAGAGATTCAAAATAAGGAGACAAATAGAGGTACTATGATAAGGCTAATGTATAAGAATTAATTGCATATGAATAAAGAACAGAAAATAAGACAAAATGTGGTGGTTCATTGCACAATTTTTTTTATAGCATTTTTCCCTTAAGGGGGCAGGGTCCAGTTTTTATGTACAAATTTAATGTCGCATGCACCTGCCTAATGTAAACATTCATTAAAAATATAATACGCGAGTGAGGCCAAAAAGGTACATATTTCTGGATAGGTATTATGTAGTGCAACATAATCATATCACACACATGACCTGACAAGTCTACTGAAGTTCTTAGAATAAAATATTTATGTACCCCAACCCTTATTTTATACATGAATTTTTCACATCCGAAGGCCATTTTTGACAGCATGTGGTGCTCACAGTGCAAACGCAAGGCCTTTTCCTAGATGAAAATTTTGAAAAACATTGTCTACTAAATAGCTTGATGCAATTCATAATAGTTGTCATCCATGCCGTTTTTGAGATATTCTACTTGCCTTGAACCCACGTGTCTACTGCTATGGGAGGCTAGCTCTTCTTCCTAGCCGACTATTGGTATTTCACAATCAACATACTGCAGAGTAACTATGGAAAGTGTACATGTCTGACATCAATTTCAAGAACAACACAAGCCTGAAACACCTAGTTCACAAATTTATCCATATCTTTAATTATTACACAATAGTAGCTCAAAAACTCACACCATACCCTTAAGTTAAGAAATTTGCCAGGGGCCAATTTACGAAACTGGACCCTGCCACCTTAAGCATTTTGAAAAAAATAATTTCTGTCAAAAATTTTGTACATATCACTTACCTAGACATTATCTAACAAAATGGTATCAAGGAAATTATTTTGTATGCTAAAGTAAAAATGTTATTACTCTTTTAGAAAAGTTACTACATTGCGGCAAAATGCATTGCATTGTAATACTTTGTGCTAGGGTTGCTGTCTTGAAAAGAATTAAACTTGTGTGCAATGGAATATTTCCTGTCCTTTTTGCCATCATATAGTCAGGAAGATACCAGAATTACATGATGATGTTGACTGAATGCTAAGAATGGATTTTATAGTTGCAAATAGTGACTGAATATGAGATACACTCTGTTATTAGCGATAGAACTTCTCTATTGTTCAAGCAATTATTTGTTGAAGTTTTTCTTATAAAAAGTGCCACTTAAGAAAAATGTTACCAGACATTTACATTTATAATGTACTTTAATAATAATTATAGCTTGAGACATACACATCAACATTCCTGACCTGGTATTGTTCTAGTGATGCTAACATAAACAGCATTGGGGGGGGGGGGGTGAATACACCTATGTCTAGCTAATTGGGACAGATATAAAGAAACAAATATTATTCTATGTTGGGACATTGATGTGAGGAACCTTGCTGAACTTATATTAACATATCAGATAAATTCAGTGACAACGGGCCTTTGAAATGAACCATTCTCAAGCCCAAAATACAAAATAAATACACAATCCATACAGTTAACCCAAATATTCTCAGAATCCTATCCACTCACAGCTGACTTTAGCAATTGCAAGAATATAGAGAATGAGAGGAAATAGAAAGAAAAGCTACAAGAAAAATATTAACAAGAAGAAAATTCAGTACAAAAAGGGACATGTTGTAACTTCTATTACTTTAAATAAGGACCTACCAGAAAATACAAGTCATGATGAAGCCAAGTCAGTCTTTCATAATCAATCTTTAGTGCGTTTGGATCATAATGAATACATGCTTCAAACTTAAATGCTTCTACCAATATGACTGAGACAACAGATCCTAACATCATTCCATGCAAATTGAGACCTACAAAAAGGAAAACAACTGACATTATTATTCATTCTGTACTCAGTAAAAAAGTGGCTACCAGTATGACAGAAGAAAACTGTGTTGTCAACATCAATAAACTTTCAGAACTAATCAGGGTATTTCTGCTAGATCAATGTAAGAATGCTTTTCCAGGTGTTACGGTACACAAAAGACAGGGTTTGTGCATTACTGTTTGTGTGCAATGCAATAATTGTAACTTTAAATCCAATATGGTGGAACTGTTCACAAAAGTACTAAAACTTTAATTCTTTTTCCTCGAAACATTGTCCGCAATATGCCATATCCATCACTATTTGCAACACCGTTCCATTGATGACATTCACCATTTATAACAGTATGTCTACTTATGATTTCTTGAAAGTGCATTTGCTCCTGTGGAGTGAAATGACTTAGAAGAATGTGTGATGTCATGTCATGTAATGTTTTTGTGTGTCTGCAATGAAATATGAATAACTTTCATTAAAATAGGAGTACAGAGCTTGTTACCTACATGAAAATCAAGTAAACACATTTAAACCCCCATTTTCTCTCAAAGCAACTTAGTTAAGCTCAAAATATGCTAACTTGTCCTGATACCAATAGGTATAATTTATAGGTGCAAAAAGAAATTACCTCCCTTGAATGTCCTATAGAGCTGAGAGATTCAAAATAAGGAGACAAATAGAGGTACTATGATAAGGCTAATGTATAAGAATTAATTGCATATGAATAAAGAACAGAAAATAAGACAAAATGTGGTGGTTCATTGCACAATTTTTTTTATAGCATTTTTCCCTTAAGGGGGCAGGGTCCAGTTTTTATGTACAAATTTAATGTCGCATGCACCTGCCTAATGTAAACATTCATTAAAAATATAATACGCGAGTGAGGCCAAAAAGGTACATATTTCTGGATAGGTATTATGTAGTGCAACATAATCATATCACACACATGACCTGACAAGTCTACTGAAGTTCTTAGAATAAAATATTTATGTACCCCAACCCTTATTTTATACATGAATTTTTCACATCCGAAGGCCATTTTTGACAGCATGTGGTGCTCACAGTGCAAACGCAAGGCCTTTTCCTAGATGAAAATTTTGAAAAACATTGTCTACTAAATAGCTTGGTGCAGTTCATAATAGTTGTCATCCATGCCGTTTTTGAGATATTCTACTTGCCTTGAACCCACGTGTCTACTGCTATGGGAGGCTAGCTCTTCTTCCTAGCCGACTATTGGTATTTCACAATCAACATACTGCAGAGTAACTATGGAAAGTGTACATGTCTGACATCAATTTCAAGAACAACACAAGCCTGAAACACCTAGTTCACAAATTTATCCATATCTTTAATTATTACACAATAGTAGCTCAAAAACTCACACCATACCCTTAAGTTAAGAAATTTGCCAGGGGCCAATTTACGAAACTGGACCCTGCCACCTAAAGCACAAGGAACACACACGCCTAACACGAGACGGCATTCACGTCGATTGGACGACACTTGAGTCATACAAGATACCTGTGTACAAGGCGATACAATATTTACTTTCCTCATACTTAGAATCTCCGGTTACCGCCATGTAGTAAATTATTCCTTTTGTAAGTTGCACAATATAATAGGGCATAAAGCAAGAACAGCGACCATCGACGCCTGATATCAATTTTCCAAATTTAATTTAGTCTCATTAATAAAATAGTTAAAATATCATCGTCCTCATTCTTTTGTCAGACATAGTTTCATTTGATATTTATGAATATCACATAACGAACTGAATTACATAACAAACGTTTTATGTTAGCAGCATCCAAACTCACTTTGTAATTCATTGCGCTTTCCCAAGGCTTTAGGTTGAAGTACAAAACTTTCGACGTAATTATCAACACTTAATTCTGGAAGATTATCTCACACTAGCAGACCGGTTTGTATACACTTCTTTGGTTGACCCCTCTTCCATCTTCTACGTAATGATATTTGGCTTGAACTTTGGATACTATCAAATATAAACCAGTATACCTTTCATGCATGCATTGTGTACATACCTGAACCGTAGAGTGATACTTGACTTACAAGTTGTGTGTGTATGTGTACGCGCGCGACCGAGCTTGAGGTGGGTGTGGGGTGAGATAGAGTGAGAGAGTAGTTTTTAAAATATGACCATATATATTTCAATGAATGGCAAAACTTTATATACCTTTACAAACTACCTTCAAACCTATTATTATTTTCTTTAGTAAATATACAGACACAAGAACTCGTCCTCATATTCCATAAACTCTGCCTGTGTAAACATACAGACAAAAGAAACTCGTCCTCGTAGTCCCAAAACTCTGCCCGTGTAAACATACAAACACACGAAGTTCGTTCTCGTAGTCCCTAAATTCTGCCTGTGTACACATACAGACACAAGAAGCTCGGCCTCATAGTCCCTAAACTCTGCTTATGTAAACATACAGACACAAAAGCCCATCATCGTAGTCCCTAAACTCTGCCTGTGTAAACATACAGTCACAAGAAGCTCATACTCGTAGGCCGTAAACTCTACCTATGTAAACATACAGACACAAGAAGCTCGTACTCATAACCCCTAAACTCTGCCTGTGTAAACATTCAGACAGAATAAGCTCGTCCTCGTAGTCCCTAAATTCTATCTGTGGAATGGATATAAATCCTAAATACTCTTGAATGATTCAGTTGTGTATATAAAATTAAATATTTACATTACCTCGCAAAATACTGGAGTCGCATAAAACGCTTACGAAGACACCCCACCCCTCCACCCCTCTCTCTCTCTCTCTCTCTCTCTCTCTCTCTCTCTCACACACACACACACACACACACACACACTCGCACACACATACACACAAACACACACGCATACACAACAAGTTCAAATCATAATCAGTTATTGTAGGCTGTATACATTATCCTTAATTTGGTCTTCCAGCCTTTTGCCTTTCCCAGCACACCCCCAAATTTACTTCTTTTCTAATAGATGAGGCTGCACCTTGTATTGGATTTCTAACAAAAGTGTTTAAAATTGCCACATTATAAAATTGCTTTAGGCATAAGGTATGCACATGTTCTTGAGAAACAGACAAAGAACATCGCTGAATTGGTTGTGAATCATTAGAATCTAAGCTTGACCCTATTAACATTTGACAATATCGATATATTTAAGATGATAAGAGCTGTATTCAAGTTACATTTCCCTCGACAGCTACAGTGAATAATTTCACTTACCACCATTGAGCACAAAATAATACCTACTCTGTACCTTTCAATATTTGTTGGTCGCCCGTGTAATTCAAAGATCGTCGTGGTCGTTTGTACACAGCAATTTTCTCATATGAAACACGGCTGGATTTCTTCCGTTCTTTTCATATGACCGCCTTACGCATGAAAAAGTACAATTGATGCAAACAGATATTCCACACACATTAACCTTCAATATGTATTTTACAATGTAAGCTGTGCTTTTAAATCTTTCTTAAATAACATTTGGTCGCCAGTACCAATCATACTTAAAAATGAGACATTACCGTCGTGGCGTTTTTATATACCAGCTTTCTCGTTAGAGGATGCATCCATGGGCGCCCGTAAATAGCGGCAGTGGTCTGAGGGGCACTTGTTCACCATCCACCATTTCACCTGTAAACATGTTTGGGTCAACATCCGTAAAGCTTAATAGCTGAAAAACACTATATATTTGCACTTGGCCCACCTAAAAAAAATAAATAAAATAATTCTGCGGGCGCTCCTGGACGCTCCCTCTTGACGAAATTTGAAATATGAAGCAAAACTACTTCCCTGTTGGTCTCTCTTTCCCAGCTTCAACACAAAAGGCTGCCAGTAATATGAGATTGGTGTACACATCTGCAATGTGAACAAAACAGTGTGCTATAAATAAAGGTTGACTATATTAGGAATATAGTTTACCTGGAACGCGTGATGTGAAGATGATATTGTATCCAACTAGACATATTTTATCATTAATACCCATTTTCAGCCTTCGACCGCTTCGGTTGCCTAATTGTTAGAGCGTCCTCCTCTGATGCGGTAGGCGTGGGTTCGATCAAAGAGGTTAGTATTAGGGCTGGCAGGACTGTTGTCAGAATAATGTGAATGGATGGAACATCATGCTACATGTCAGCGGCATGATGTCCCAGTGGTAGACATAACTATAAACCGCCACACTGACAACGTAACGATATGACTGAAAAAAATTGTTAAAGCTACGTTAAAAATCCAAATCACACACACACACACACACACACACACACACACACACACACACACACACATTTTCCGCCTTCTCTGTTGGTACTGGTATAGTGTGGATTTTACCTTTTTCGGCAACTCTCGGTCCATAACACCGCTCATAGCCTGTACCTCGATTACTTCGTTAGTCCGCGTGCAACCCATGCATGTTTAGCAATTTAATTATCCACGCGTGTCATGGGGATAGAGATAAGAAGGATGTCAGCGCCCTAATTGCCCTACCCCTGGCAAAACCCGGTAATTTATCACTATTTGGTGCTACTTGTTCGTTATATATCTTGTTGGATACGGTTCCGATCGATACACTGCAGACATAGGTAGGCAACTCTTTATGAAAATGATTTTTCTATGGCAGCAGATCGAAAACCAGGCCGTGGCGTGAAAATTGTTTTTATCTTGACCCTTACTTTGCTTTGTACATTTGCTCTGTTTCTTACGTGCTCTCGTAACTGTCTGTGATTCCCTTTTGGGCCAGTGCTATTTCAAACTTTATCATCGACTGAAGTTAAGATATCGTGTACTGATCTGACTGAGATTATTTTATGCTGCTGCAAGAAATTTTGAATAGATACGTACGCGTGAATACAGTATCATCGATATTAATTCACTAGCCCCACCAGAGATACAGATAAATATCGATATAGCGTTGACAATAATTATGATTGGTGCACATACAATTGTTGCTATTGCTGTGATTAAATTAAACCAAAGACCAACAGCCGTTACCGCAGGAAGACTGTAAATAGCATCTACGACCAACATCATCGTTTATATTTTGTGATTAGCTCGGTTATGTTGGCAATTTCATCTTGGAGCTGATGTTCTGCTTCCATGAATTTTTCACAAAGGTAAGACTGATGATCCGTCATATTCTTGTATTATTAACAGAATCGTCTATTTTAATTGTACGACAGCCATACATTATCCGGTTTCATCATCAAACGTAGACGCGATACACACACGCACTTCTCGCCATTTACCCTTTTCTACTTGTGTAATTGTCATAATATAATTGAAAACTTCTACCTCTGAAACACTTTAATCTTCGATTTTATGTGCGTTTTGGTCGTTTGGCACACTTTACACTTCACAACACACCGATTAAACCAGAACCTTTCACATCTAACAATCGTCTTTGCTGAATAAGTGTTATCCGCACATATGCGTTCTTGTTTTTTTTTTCTCAGCTGAGTTAATGTTGGTTGAAAATATTCGATGGTCAAGGTAGTAAAATTATATGAGAAATCATGCGAGGGTTTGGTAACCTCACTTTGACGCAGATATTAATCAACAAGTGGAGCATAATTGTTACAAATGTTTACATCCGCTGATAATTGATCCAACACCCCTTCACCATGGCCAGACTCCATCACTTATATACAATAGAAATCTAATCTTAACCATAAACACCTTAGACGGTTAAGTACTGGTCTGGATAAACGCTGAGTGTCTCGAACTGAATTTCATCTCCGGCTACTAATAATGCCGATAATGCAACTGTGTAAAAGTGTAAAACATCATTGTCACGCCCTATTGTTCGTGATATTAGTGCCACAAAATCAAGATCACGATACCGCTTTCCATTTCAGCATTCTCGTTTGACGATTTGCACCAGAACTGAAAACACGTCAGTCCTTCGCTAAGATTACCTCGTCAGATTTGTATCTTCCTTCTGTGATTAATATTCCTTGAATTTGACACCACACAATTATTACACCTGGTAATGCGAGCACCTAAGTGAACTGCGGACTCAAGTATTGTTTCATTCCACTATTGGCTGGATCAACATAGTCTTTGATAAGCGTGACCGACACGCCAGTCTCTGATTCATCCACTGTCAGTGAACAAAACCATGATTCTTTACTGCCAAGTTGGCTTGCAACTCAACAATAACATCTTGAATTTCTGTATTAGACGTTTAATATTTACCACTTTGATCTTCAAAATTCACAAGCCTACCTGGATCAACACCATCAACAACATGATTTGTAAACTCATTTGGTGGCAAATCTTCTCAGATCCACATCAACACAGTGTCGTCCGACTATTTAACTTCTCTAAATCTTAATATACGTTTATAATATTAACCATGCTTTAATGTGAAATCAGTGCCTGCGTTGTCTGTGAACGCTCCAGTGCACTCAGCGCTTTAATGAGAAGATGTCGGCATATGGGTCCGTCGAACTGGGTCTAAATTGGTATAGTCGAATACAACAGTGGTTGTTCGCCGTCCCTGGTGAAATATTTAACAGCTGCAACGCTCAGTGCAAATCTATACGAGGCATAATACTGACGATCCTGAGATATTACCAGGCTTGCAACCCAATGAATGCCAGGTCCTGCCGTTAAATCCAGTTTCACAATCCCAGTTTTGCGTGTGCGTGGCACTATCAATGCAAGTTCATTTCGCATCAAGATACCAAGAGAATGTTTTATTTATTTAACCATTGCGAGTAAATCCAGATTGGTCAAAAACGTTATTGACTTAACTTTGTTGGATTATAGTCGCGTGCTCTAAATTTGCATGTGCGCCTTGCTTTATGCCTGCATAAGCAGGCTTCTTAATTAGTCGTTAGAGGAGAAAACGTACAACACTCACACACGTTTGTTCACACAAATGTGCTTTTTAGTTAATACAAGAGACATACACTCGTTATGTTTTACATCCACCCCAGCTGTACAAGATATTGAGCGTGATTAGGCATAGCTCGTGTGACGTCACCCCGGTTTCATGTGTACAGTCTCATCAAGACATCTGAAACAGACTAGTGGGAATCGGCCAAGATACTCGTCATGATTAGTCATGGGAAAGGAATGGAGGAAACGGACTCGTCAGGAAGTACCAGCGCCCACTAAAAAAACTGGTCATTATTCAAAATATACTACATTCCACGAAGGTTTTGGAGAGAAGCAGCAGAGGGGGCGAATCAGACAACATTTTTAAACAAGTTTTCACTGAAATCAGGCTTCTACGGCCAAGATGTGGTGAATCAGAAACAAGTTTTCATGGATTAGGCCAAAAAAAAATCAGTGAAATCAATGAAATCAAACAAAATGACTAATTTTCAACCGAATATTATTTGGGAAAGAGATTACAACATCGATGTCACTCGCCCCCTCTGCTGCTAGTTTCAACCGAATATGTGATCCAGTTTTTAGGACGAAAATCACTACGATTTCACAAACAGACTAATTTGTAAAACCTCATCTTGTAGATCAATCAGATTATTGGACTGGTCAGTGAGTTTGAAATTAATTCTGGGTAATGAATTATTATGACATCGCATATAGACTGGATTCACCGGAGACTCAATAATTTGAAATCCTGGAGGAGCTGTCGGTGCAAACGAATACAAAATATATCCTTGCTGAGCTTGATTTGATCGTTCTAAATTTATTTGATAGCTTCCTTCGATAACATCACATACTAAATTGATTGCTATCACCGATGAAATATTCACATTGAACGGAGCAATATGCCTGCCACCACCATCTGGGTCATTATTATGTGTCAGGATTTTTATTTCCGGTGATGCTGTTTTTTTCCACGTATAATGATTTATTTTAAAACCAATATCGATGGCATCATTGAGAAGTTTTTGTAGTTCTGGTATGTTATATCCTGGTATTTTGAACGCTGGAATATCTTTGACGGAGATTTTATAGTCTGTTGCAAAAATTGTTCTTGTTTTAGGATTACTGTCATCTAATACCTCTTGAATAATTTGTGAATTAAATTTTTTCATATCGTCGATAATTTTGTAACATGTTTCTACGACACTGATAAATTCATCTCGGGTAAGAGAGCCGGATTTAAGAGGTATTAACAACAGTGAAAAATCATTATTCATTGCTGTGAAGTTTTCAGTGGTTTTACTCTGTAGAAGTGAGTAGTATCTTTTTTTAGTGACGGTATCTATCGTTTCAAGAAAAAAATTCAATTTGTCATAATCTCTATAACTCCTTATTGGATTATCAGATTTTATCCTATCGGTGATATAATCAGATTTTTTTGGTTCTGGTAAATCAACGGTTTTTCCCCCGGGTGGTAATTCAGGCCATCCTAGTACGGTTCTAATAGAACTCTGATAGATATCTACGACATAACCCTCTGTGCTTATTTCAATGGCAGATGATAGTGTTGGTTCATGAACTGTTATAGCTATTTTTGACTCTACTCCAGTAATCGATTTTATTCTACGCGCGAATTCATTATTGATTTGTTCAATTTGGTATGATCCGGTTGGTATGGAAACAACGTTCCAGTCTGGGGTACCGTCGTCTTTATTCTTATTTGCAAATACCAGTGAATTATTGGGTTGTTGACCACCAAATGATTTTGATCTGATATTAGGCCAGCTATGATACACTCGTAATTTTGCTAGCGCTATCTCCTTCACTGGGACCGGAGAGGGGAAATTCACACTGAATTCTGGATTCGTTGAGGTTATTGAGATCATGCTGGTTTGTACTGGGTTCGTGTTCTCCACTATTTGTTGAAGTAATTCCATCGGTGTTGTCATCGTTATTATACTCATGATGTATTTCTAATTTTGATACTGCGGAATCATAGACACGTATCATCACTGAGAACTCACTATCTGATATCGTTGAGGTTATTGAGATCATTCTGTTTTTTTCCAATTCCATCGGTGTTGTCATTGTTATTATACTCATGTTTTTGTATTTCTAATTTTGACATCGCAGAATCATATATATCTACCATCGCTGAAAACTCACTCTCTGATATAATTGTATCATCGAGAGATGACGATATCAATGAGGATAATTGCGAGCATGCAGTGGACACAACATGAAATTGAATTATGTAGTCTTGTAGTTTCCGTTGGCTGCATGATGATATTTTTTTTGTGATTATTGAAATAATTCCAGCGATTGTTGTTGCCGCAGAAATGCAAATTGGAACAGCTATCGGGGCCATCATTGTCACTGAAGACAGTATAATACCAGCTCCGGTGATTACACCACTCACTGAATACACTGTAACATCAATTGCTGTAATTCTCCTGCGATATTTTTTTATTTTCATTGCATACTCCTCAGACAGGGTTTTGAGTCTAGTTTGAAATTCTCTGACCTGATCATAACGATATTGCGATGATGAAATCATTTTTTATTTTAACAACGCTAGCGTTTTCAATTACGATTTACTTAAATCCGCTACGAATTCCACATACCACGTTGTTGAGACCCTAACCAAATTTTTATCAGTAGATGTGATTGTGAACTTTTCAGTTGTATTCTTGTCGATGATCGTTGAAATCGTATTATTGACCCCGGATGAACTGGACGATGAAATATTAAATTGAGTCAATGGTGTCACTAGTGTTAATCGATAAATACCCTTAACGGTTGCAGTGATATCTAATTTGTTGTTTGTAGGTGTCCACGCAAATGATCCGTGTTGGATCGTGTATACTACGTTGTTGGTTTTCTCATGAGGAATTTTTGTTTTTTCAATGACTGTTATCATCCTCGAAAGATCACCTTTGATGTCCTCGGTGAAGGTTTTCGTCTCATCGATGGATTTTTTTATATCCGGTAGTTTTAGTTCAATTTTATCGAATGTAGTTCCAATAAATTTATCAATGATATTTCTACGAAATGCGGTAAACTGTTTTATGTGTTCTTCAATTCTAGATTCAAGTGTTGTTAGTACAAACACAGAATTGTTTAACTCATCGTTGAGAATTTTTAATCGATCTGTAATCGTCGAAAAAAGTACACCTGGTTTGAGTTTACCCTGATCGGAAAATAACGCAACGGTGTTCTCGATTGCGTTTTGTTGTTTAACTAAAATATCATTCAACGACACATCACTGGTTTTCAATTTACCCTGATCGGAAAATAACGCAACGGTGTTCTCGATTGCGTTTTGTTGTTTAACTAAAATATCATTCAACGACACATCACTGGTTTTCAATTTACCCTGATCGGAAAATAGCGCGATAGTGTTCTCGATTGCGTTTTGTTGTTTAACTAAAATATCATCCAGAGAAATATTACTAGATTTCAATTTACCCTGATCGGAAAATAGCGCGATAGTGTTCTCGATTGCGTTTTGTTGTTTAACTAAAATATCATCCAGAGAAATATTACTAGATTTCAATTTACCCTGTTTGTCTTGAAATACAACTATCTCATTAGGATCAACATTTACTAAATTCAACGTCTCAGCGATTTCATCTTTAATTTTTTTTGTTATATCCTTGATAGAATCAGGGGTTGCAGTGTCATCGGGTTTGGGTTTCAGAGGTCTTCCCCAAATATCAATCATGTTATTGTAAAACTCTTTCTCTCTCTAAAAAGCGATTGCTGGTGTAGTCATTTACGACAATGTGTGGTGGTTTTCTAGATGCTGAAATAGCGTTAAGGACATTTAATACTTCGCTGCCACATATTGGTGGGTCATTGATTTGTTGTGTTGGTAGCGTAGAATACCAAGTCTTCATTGGAAAAGTTTTTATATAACGCATAAACTCTTTTGGCGGGGCTAATCCATATGAATCAAAATAGACAATCCCACGTGGATCAATAGCGTATGCAACCCAGTGAGTTCCAGGTCCGGTGCTGTTATCGAGATTAATAATACCTGTTTCAGTTTTCTTTGGTTGATGTGGTAATTGATCTTTCATAAAAACACCTCTGAAATTTTTAATCGCTAGGTTTTTAGCAGCATCCATTAAATCAAAATTGGACATGGGAACCATCGAAGATTCCTCAATTAATAAACCGTTCCTGGTAGTCTCAGGCCTGATCCGTGAACGGATCTCCCGCTGTACCATGAATACGGGGTTCCTGGTAGTCTTAGACCCTTTCCCCTTTTTTTATAACCCTGTCCAGTTGCTTTTTTCAACGCCATTCCTGCTGCAATACCAACGGCTCCTAACGCTGCTGCTTTCGCCACTGCTGGGGCTGCTGCTGCAATCAATGCTGGTATTGCAGCTAACAATGGAAATATACCACCCGTTTTCATCATATTTTTGATAGCAGCCGCAGAAAGAGTAATCTGAACACCTTTTTTGGCTGCAAGTGCATCATTGAAATGTTTTATTTGACGAGTTGTCAGCGATAATTTATTTGCACCACCAGTCATTTGATTAGGTTTCAACGTGATTGTGGTTCCGCATTTTTTAGCCGATTCTGATTGCAATTTTTTGATTTGACCAGGAGTTAACGCAACACTAATAACACTATATGACATTATACATAATAGATTGATTCTAATGGAAAAATCCTTCGGATTTTCAATCAAAGATTTTCTACTGGGGCATCTACCACTCTCATTCTTCCTCCAACTCCTTCTAACAACATTGATTTATCACTGAGAATGACAGCAACCGCTCTATAATTAGCAATACCACCAGGACGGGTTACACGGGCTCTAAAGTGTATATCAACAACAGATTGTCTCATCAAATCAAGATGTTCCAATGAAAAGTAATAAATCGGATAGAGGCTTTTGAAATCCAATTGTGATATTTGCAAACCAGTATCCACATTTAGATCACGTGCCATAAATGACAACAGGTTATGATATACACGTGCAATATGGTTGTGAGTGTAATCAAGTTGTACATCTTCAGATGGTTCCTGTTGTCCGTTTATTCTCAGTGAGACCTCTCTAACACCTAACTGATCAAATATCATATGACTTCGTTGTTGATTACCAACTCGTGCATTATTCTGTAACGCCACAAATATATGACGTGGAGCTGAAACCCCTTGTTTTGATGCCAGATGCCAAGTAAATATATCATCAACATTATCCAGTTTAATATCCGTAGTCACTGATAACCAACTCAACAATGATTTTCCTCCTTGGTCCATAAATGATAACAATTTTTCTTCTGCGGTAATTGATGGAGTTAACACTGGCATCCACAATGCTAGTTTTGTTAAAATGACTTTACCATCAGCAACACCAGCATCATGCCATATTGCATCATTATCAGTACCCTTTCGTACAAGCGCTACTGTGTGTTTAGCTCCATAAATAACTTTTCGGACGTTTCTACAGAATCCGAATATATGATGCAGTGGAATTGCACATGAAAACTGTCGACGCTGTCCTTGCAACGTTAATACACGTGTTGCAAATCCTAGGTTGAAGTTAGTAATATTATTTATGACATCAAAATCACCAGCTGGTCTTGTATATCCGTCTGGTGCTGGATTAACTGAAGAAGCATGTGTTGCCTTGACTCTAGAATACTGGTTGTTTTCAGGGTGATCAGTAATATCCTTAGAAAACATCATAGATGGACCCGCTGATCTTGTATAATCATCAGAATATCTCGCTAACCCTATGATTGTTGTGGCCACATCAACATCACGATCAATGGATTCAATTTCCTTTCCATCAATGAGATATTTAGCACTATCAAATAACGCCATGATACCGTTATTAACAAAACCGACTTTGATAGTTGGGTTATTGGCGTATGGTGGATCATTATGATCAGCATCATTTGTTACAAGTTCTCCTTCGATTTCGATAAATGCCTCACACGGCAAAAAGTATTTACTGGTATCATGAACTTGAAGTTCAATTCGCGATCGGAGATCGGGTTGTATTGCATGATAAGAATAAAATTGAAAATCGCGTACAGAATCATTCTTGCCAACTGGGGCATCCATATCAAACGCTGGATCAGGTGACCTTTTGAACATTTTATTCTATTTATCAGAGTCTAAATCGCGATTTTCATCGTTTTCTACGTGGTTTTTTAAAGCCACTTCCTGCTATCATGTTTGCTATCATGTTATCCTGGTCACTTGGAGTCACCAATGATGCTAGTTTTTCATCTACTGCGTTATTTATAATTTTACTAACACTTGCAGGCATTTCCGCTGTAGACGGTAACGGTTTCTTTTTTCGTCTCACTAATGATGTTATTTTATCCTTCGCAGTTGAAAACGCTTTCCCGGCAAGATCTCCAACAGCACCAATACCCTTATCACGAATAACATCAATGGCTTTCATTGATAATTGTTTAGCTAACGGCATCACTTTTGGAGCCATTCTTGCAAATAACCCTGCAATGGTATTGCCTAAACCATCTCCATAGTATGCTTTATAAACTGGAAACCGTGAATTAATAACATAGACGAGGGTTGGTTTATCATGATTGTAATGTATGATCATTATTATAAAAACAATAGTGTTTTCAATTGTTATTTAATCACTATGATACCCATTTGCTAACTCGTCAATGAAATCTCGATATGTTTTGATATCCATGATACCGCCGGCAAATAACCGTCTACAGATATCAGCTGCTTCATTAATTATTTCTGGAGAGTTATTTCCAGCTCGGAATCCTCCTACAAGAACATCTAATCGTGATATATCATTGATAACACTATCAGGACAGAAACTAATCCTTGGATTTTGCAGTCCACTTCCGCTATAACCAGTTGCTTCATTTAGTTTTTCTAAATCCGTTTCTTGTAAATAATCATCATCATCAGGTGATAGTTGTTGTTTTTTAGGAGAGTAGAGTACTTTCTTTGCAGGTTGCTGTCGCTTTCTTTGCAATCTTGGCGGTTTTTGTTGTTGTTTTAGTTCTTCATATTGATTATACACGTGATCCACCATTCTGATATATTCAATGTATGATGCACTATCTGTCTTTTTTTGACTTTTTCCAGTTTTGATTTTGTAGAATATATCAGCCCAATGAGTGAAATTCTTAACAAACTTATGATGTTCTGGTTTCAACATTTTTTTTCTGTTTTCATAAGTCTTAACAACAAGCGCAGGAATTTCTGTTGGATCAGTCTCATCAATTGCTGCTAACCCTTCTTCGTTAAATCTCATGCGTAAATCCTCTACTGTTCTTTTTGATTCCATTTGTTTTGTTTGTTCAGTTTTCGCTGCTATTTTTTCAAGTTCACCAATAACAGATTTTCCCGTCTCGGGAACATCTCCCAGTAAAGCACGCTCAACCCCTTTCGTTGCTGTGGTTACTGGTTTAAACAACTCTTCAGACCATAAAGCAAAATCCGTTTGTAAACTCTGTCGTTGTTGCAGTTTATTCCGTACAGAGTCACGAATTGGTACAAATCTCTTAATTGCATCTAATCGTTCACGAGCCAATCGGGTTGTTAATGCTTCATTGACCATTATTTGAAATCAGAAACCATTTTTCAATTGCAAAACACTTGACATGTCAGATGATTTTTAACACCAGTGACAAAGTCACCGTGGAAGTGTTTTAATGGTTCTATCAATGATGGAGAAAGTCACATAATTGTATATAAAATAATTAATACTGTGACTTTCTCCACTTTTTTGACATGTCAGATGATTTTTGATACGGTCATGGAAGTGTTATTTTATCCTATAACAGCTTCTATCAGGGTTGGCGAAAGTGTCATAATTGTATATAAAATAAATAATACTGACAGTTTCGCCATTCTATTTTGATCATCCATCGATTTTTGACACCCCCCTTGAAGGTCGGCTAAAAAAAATGAAAATCTCTTGAGAGGTCGGTCACAATCAAAAAATGATAAGGGGTCAGGCAATCAAAATTGAATTAACGCTCGTAGGTTTCTAATTTTAGAGTTGACTTCTTTTTTCAATTCGTATTCGTTACCTAATTCTTTTCGTATTCCTTCCACGATAGTATACAACGGGACGAACACACTGTTGTCACTTGAAAATGAAAGAGAGTCTCTAATAGAATTCTGATTTTTTTGCTATTTCAACTATGATGCTATTCATGTTTTCAGAATTCATTATTCTATAACAATGACATATCTCTAATTGAAAAATATGACGCATTAGACATAACTAAATTGAACTTTTTGTCCGCGATTTTTTGAAATCGCCGTCTTGGTTATTCCCGATGCAACTTTTCGTACAGAAGATGAACAAATATCGAAGTGCTTACCGGCGCTATTCATAGATGAAAATATTTTTTCTTCGTTAGTTATCGTATTCAAAGATTTTACGGGTCTCGCTTTATTTGAACAAGTGCCAGTCTTCCCCTTTTTCAAATTCTCACTTTGTATGATAGCTTGCAGATTTGATACAGAATTATTCTTTGGATTAGAATCCTTGTGATCAATGACAAAATCATCCTCGATCAATCCATAAAAACATTCAAATGCGAAACGATGATTGAGATAAGTTTTCTTTCCCTTAACAGTGAACACCAAATACCCCATACCATTGTCAGCACCAACTGATTTCTTTAGTCTACGGTTTCTGACAGTACCATCACTGGATGCTTCATAATTTGTAATCACTGGATGTGGTCTGAATTCTTGGTTCATATATACTATTCTATTGTTTGTCTAATTCAGTGTTTGGTTTAATAATTACATCACTGGAGAACCTTTCGATGTAGTCTTGCGGAGTTCTTATGATTTTGTCAGTGACGTTATCAGGGTCAAAGACTTTTTCAGGGTCATAATTTCTGATGGATTGTCCATTTTTTATTCTCTTATCATAATAACGCTTCAATTCCCTATATCGCTTACCACCACAATCAATACACAATTGTGATTTTCCCTTGACCCCAACCCCACATCGAATACAGGGTAACGGACCAAGGCTTCCATGTCGAAAACTTTGCATATGATACCTACAGTATTCATTTTTTCTGCATGATTTGTTACACGGGGTTACATTTCCCATCATGAGCCATTTGCAGTGATTCGTTATACATAAATCTTTCATTTAAATGCTTGTTTTATATATAGCATGAAGGAGTTCAAGAGATTGACTTCGAAAAATGCTGATAGAGAGTTTAAGAGATTATTGAAAATCAATCCTAAATTTAATATCGATAAACCCAGAAAACGTCCAATAGACGGAAACATGAAAGAGTTTAAGAGATTATTGAAAATCAATCCTAAATTTAATATCGATAAACCCAAAAAACGTGTAGTAAACAGAAACAAACGTCCAAAACGTCCAAGAGAGGGAAACATGAAAGAGTTTAAGAGATTATTGAAAATCAATCCTAAATTTAATATCGATAAACCCAAAAAACGTGTAGTAGACGGAAACATGAAAGAGTTTAAGAGATTATTGAAAATCAATCCTAAATTTAATATCGATAAACCCAAAAAACGAAACAAGAAATTACCATGGAAAGATGCTCAATTCAATCTTGATATAGTTTCTAATACACCCAAGAATAAAATTCTTGATAAAGCCATCAGAGACTGTTTTAATGAATTCAAGCGTGATGGAGCATCTTATTGCTGGTCAACATTTCGAATTGATGGTGTTGTTGACGCTACCATGAATGATGAAAAAGCAGCAGTGATCATTTCACGTGTTGGGGAAAAAAGTCATTTTTTCCGAATCAAATTCATTATCCGTGAGGATGGAAAATGGATTATTAGGGATAAATTTGAACCTATCTTGAAAGGCAAAAAAACTATCACTGTGAATCAGGATTCCAAACCGGGAATTTTGACCGGAATTGATAAACCCTACTACGAAAGATCTTATCCTGTCACAGCAGTTGTTTACGGGATCTATCCGCTCAATGAAAAACCTGATATTGCAAAACTAGCACCCATGAAATATTCGACAGGGCTCAATTGTGTAGCAGAACGAATAATAGAACACTTCACAAATGCGTCCCGGGGAAATAAACTGACTGATCTAAGACGAAAAAAAATAACCGAATGGGAACTGACAGTGAAACAGCATGGGGCAACAATTCAGGATATAACTAAATTAGAAAAATCATTGAGATTTCCAATATCGGTAAGGACAATCACCGGTGAAGTATTATACGAATCGAAATATAAATCACAGGGAGCTCCAATTGAAATTATTGATCATAACGCACACGCGTGGTCATCTGCAGTAACAATATTCCCACGGGATAGAACCGTAAAATATCTATCCCAAACCGAAGAGTTTTTTCAGAGCAGAAATTATTTGATGCTATTTACCATTTGAGTAAAAACGATCCTGTGTCAATGTGGCTATTTCATAGTACTTCAGACGAAGAATGTAGATTTGATCAGTTTGTAAGACCCAACGGAGAATTATATCGTACCGAAGAACTGCATAATCAAATGAAACAACTAGCTAGTGAGTTTTCTGGGGACGGAGAAGACAACGATCAATTATTAGCAAACTGTTTCACAGTACCATCAATTGCAGCACATTTTGCTAGAAAGAAAAACGCGTGGAAACCAACACGAAGTGAGTTTTTATCAGATGTCAAATTGTCCTGTCTTGAAAACAGCCATGGAGGATTATGGAATACAAAATACGACACTGATACCGTTATTTCAGTTGATATGATTGCGTGTTATCCAGGAAGTTTTCTTGGGTATGGAGAATGCGAGAAATATTTCAAACGATTTGGACACCCTACACACGAAATGACCCGTGTTGCTATTAATGGACCACTGCCACATTTTGATTTAACCGGATTCGCTTGTGTAGTATCATTTGAAATGGCTACAGGACTTCATCCGTGTAGTTATCTTTGGATTGGTAGACACATGTCTGAAAAACACTGGATGCCAATAGTGTTATTACGGTATATGCTTGATTGTAAGATGTTAAAATCATTAATTGTCAGTGAAGCAATTATATCCTATCGAGCACAGAAATCAGTCTGGTTACCACAACCTGATCTAGAAAAAATAATTAGCGAAGAGCGAAAACTGTTTCCTGATTTTAATGAACAACAAATCATGGATTGGTCCAAACAGTTATTTGAAATCAGAAACAATGAAGCAAAAGATCTTGGACGAAGAATAATCGGTAAATTCACTCAGGGTGGCAAAGATGATAATACGAGATATTCTTCACGATTGATTATAGACAACGCTGAATACGATTTTGTAATGGCGGATTTAACGAATAAAGGCCTATATGTCAATCGTAAGGACGCATTTATGTCCGATGGAACCAAATTGGGTACAATTGTTACTTACACTGATGGATATCATCCGCAGTACACACATTTGAGAGCTTCTATGCTTGGTTATGCTTCTATCAATCTGTTTTCAATGATCAATAGATTTCCTACCAACGCAGTTAGAGTTGCTACTGACTCATTTTACATAAATAGCAAAATGGCTGATTTTAAGGCTACTGGCAACGAGAATTGGGGATCATGGAGAATTAAGAAAGAAATGATTCATGATTATATTCCATCAGCAGATGTTACCATTGAAAATAATTATCGGAATCTCAAAGAGATTCAATCAGAATTTTCTAATGCACCACCGATTTCTGATCCAATCTGTAGATATAAAACAGTTTATTTAAACGGTTGTGGTGGGTCAGGAAAAACAACCCGGGCAATTGAGTTATTTCGTAGAAACGCTAGCGTTTCAAAATCAAACATGATTGTACTAACACCAACTCATAGACTTGCAAGAGAAATGATACAGAGAGGGGTAAATGCCTGTACCTATCACAGCTTTTTCCGATGGAAGGGGGATAAATGGACTCCTGAGCGCATGGGAGAGAAATTTATTCCTGAAATCATGATTTGGGATGAAATAGACACAGTGTCCGAAGATGTCTTAAAAATATTTCTTGAGTGGTTGTTATTAAAAAATACAAAAATCGTCATGTGCGGTGATCACGGCCAACCACCACCATTTGTCGGTGCATCCCCCCATGAATGGCTAAAGGGTTTTGTAGACTATTATGAAAAAATTGATACTGATCATAGATCACTTGATGAAAAATTAAAAGAGTTTAAGAAATTAATTAGATTACAACCGGATAGAATCCAGTGTGAAATAGCCCGTGAAATAATTTCGGAAACTCCCATGAATGATTTCTGGGAAATGTGGAGACCAAATGATTTGATCATTGCAAGTAGAAAAATAGTTAGGGATACACTTCAGATGAAATTATTTGAATTGCATAAACAAAAATTTGCAACGCTTCCAGTGCCTCTTTGTTATAGGCCATCAGATACACGAAAACAGAACATTGAAGTTGATATTCCAGGACAGAGTGAAAAGCAGATTCTCGTATTAAATGATATTGTGCTGGTTGATATCAATGTCGTTGAAGATGCATTGCGTGCTAATAAATCCCCATGGACGCTAGGATACGCAGCAACAATACACTCTTCACAGGGATTGACTATATCGGATACAATTGTTTGGATGGTAGATAATCGCATAGAATGGTCGAATTTAGTCTATCTTTCAGTATCCAGAGTACGAAAAATAAATCAACTTCGAAGAATTGTCGTTGGCGAAGCCAGTGGCGATGATGAAATCATTGATGACGATAATGATATTATTGATAAAAAAACTCTCCGGTTACAAACAACAAGACAAAAAAAACCAGCGAGAATTTGATATTGATGCTGAATTAATAATTGCGTTGAAGCAACAACAGAATAATCACTGCGCAAGTTGCAATTGTATAATGCGTTGGCAGTATTCGGATAAGGATCCTCGCCAATTTACCGTTGACAGAAAAAATAATAGTCTCGGTCATGTCAGAAACAATGTGATGTTGACTTGTCTTGAGTGCAATAGACGCAAGGGTGCTAGTTAAGACCATGCGGTGGCAATTGAGTGTCCTCGGGTATTATTTGTAATTGTTGTCTAGTAAAACCCCGTTGAGGGGCAGTTGAATCCAGTTTATAGATTGGAGGTCTACCCGTAGATCGTGTTATACTAGATATCTTGTGTGCAGTAACACTCCAAATAGGATCAGTAGCTCTTTTTCTGCCACCCTCAAGCTCTCCTGGTTCAAATAAATACCTCACAATGACATTACTACCAAGAATTGGTTCTTTGAAATCTTTTTGTGGTTTTTCAGGTATTGACTTCTTTTTAATCGCATTGATAGGTTTCATGTTGATTGTTCTAGTAATCTCGTTATTCAGTGCAGTAATCACAGCTGGTAACCTTTTAACCCATTCACGGGATCGTTTATCCTGAATAAATTCTTTTGCGTATTGATATCCAAATAACCGCTCAGCAAGGGTTTTATTAAACCGTTCTACAATTGCCTGATCACGATGCAGTGCAGTATGCCCCCGTCTGATAGTGACATTGTGATCTTTCATTGTAGATAACACTGCACCCTGAAATTCTTTGCCGGGATCAATTTGTAATAGATTTGGCCAGTGCAGAGGGCTCCTTCGATAAATCCTCTCAAATGCAGAAGCCACTTCAGTAGCCGATTTTGTTTTTAACGGTTCTGCTTCTTTGTATCGACTTGCAATATCAACTACAGTTAACGCATATTTGTAACCGTGGTCATGTGGCAAAAATAATAGATCAGCCTGATGAACTTCATTAGGAACAGTCACATCAAAATGCGAGAAATTAATTTGTTTAGGCGGTGGTAAGTAAATTTGCCATAGTGCCTGTTTGGATAACCAATGAGCCGCAGTGGTTTTTTTCACCTTTGCAGCGCTAGCGAGTTTATGGATTGCTGATTTACCCTTCCAGTATCCTCTTGGGGAATAATAAATAGATTCCATGTTGTTATTAATTACCAGCACCTAACATCAATTTACTTTTCATAGCCGATTTTATCAAAAATGAAGCCAATTTTTCTTTGAAGGATTTATCAGGAATGGCATTCAACGCATGAATTAATTTCACATCTGCTAGATGCCTGTGTTGCAAATTGCTGCTTTTATAAGCGACATCATGAAGGTGACACGCCTTATCAATGGCGTTTATTGGTTCTTCACCGGGGTTGGGTTGATTTTGATTATTGAGTCTGATATCAAGTCTTGTTCCCGGTCCACAATAACTATACCCTGGAAGGTGTTTTTCTCCGGGGTATTTTGCCCATGGGGTTCCAGGGAGTTTTGCTAACTTGGCAGCGATATCACCTCCTCGTTTTTTTTAAAGGTTCCTTGGGTTTAGAAACAAATCTAAATTTCTTTGTACTACATTGTACGCATTTACCAGAAAGCGCTGATCGGTTATTTTTAGTTGTAATCGTCGTCAAGTCATCTGTGCCAGTACGCGCCTTACACTTCACACAATATAGATCCATAATTTATGTATAGAGATATGAATATAATTGATTTTTCAGCGACTAAAACAAGAGAACCAGTTAAGCATCATGCAGCGCTACCAAACTCTATCCGCGCAATTATAATCGGACCATCTGGATCCGGCAAGACGCAATTGTTGCTCAATTTAATAATGAGATGGATGAAGTGGGATAAGTTGTATTTAATTGCCCCTAGCGTAGACGACCAACGATGCTATGAAGTGCTAAAAGATTTTAATGAAAACGCTTCAGAGATTGCTGGTGAGGATGTTATTGAATTTATAACCGATATTGATGAAGCACCATCAGTAGAAGACCTCGATGGAAGTATCAACAACATGGTAGTATACGACGATGTCATGTTAGATAAACAAAAAAATCCTGCTAGAATATTTTCCCGAGGCAGGCATAAAAACACGGACGTGATCTATGTCACTCAACGATACACTCAAATACCAAAAGTGATTCGCGATAATTGTAATGTGTTGTGTGTGTTTAATGGAGTTGATACACATACGCTACGAAATATTTGGCAGACATGGTGTTCCGATATGGATTTCAATCAATTTAGAAATTTCTTTAGTCATGCTCAGTCTACCCCACACGGATTTATAACAATAAATTTACATGACCCTCGAACACGATATCGTATCGGACTGGATCAAATATTCGGTTGAAACTAGCAGCAGAGGGGGCGAGTGACATCGATGTTGTAATCTCTTTTCCAAATAATATTCGGTTGAAAATTAGTCATTTTTTTTTATTTCATTGATTTCACTGATTTTTTTTTTGGCCTAATCCATGAAAACTTGTTTCTGATTCACCACATCTTGGCCGTAGAAGCCTGATTTCAGTGAAAACTTGTTTAAAAATGTTGTCTGATTCGCCCCCTCTGCTGCTAGAGATGGCGCCGCTGTAAAAAAAAAAAAAAAGGAGCAAGTGCAGAAATAGTCACTCATGGGATTACTCGACCATGGTTGACCAAAATAGACACATATACAAGTACGCAAATTGTTGAGAAAACGCCTGTTGCAATGGAAAAGAACGGTCTGAAGCAGTATAAAAAGGAAAATAAAAGACTGCCGGAGCGCTATTCTTAAACGGCTGGGCCGGGAGTGTGGCGGGGTGGGTGAGTGGCTTTGCTCAAGTAATCAGACGTGTCGCTATGTCATAGTCTTGGGCATTTTTGTTGCATACAATTCCATCATAGTGATTTATTTATCATAACTTTGCTACAGCCTTGTACTGATCAAAGCATTTCACAATACCAAGTAGGTTGCTTATGATGCCTATAATCCTGGAGAAACTGAACTAACCACAACAAAGACAGGGACCGGATGTTTCACCCAAATACAGCACCCTGATGTAAAACTCGTGACTTTAGTCCCCCAAAAGATGGAACAACCTCTTTCAGTACTAACAGTACTTTGATAATAATTCATGAAACGTCTGAACAACATCCATCAAGGTGTTTAGGAAACAAAAGCCAATGGAAACAAAAACGTCAATTGTAACAGTGATGTTACTTTCCTAACGGACTGTGACCCACATATCAAATGAGTGAGAGTGCGTGTGGCAGAACGGCTTTATTGTAAATTTAATGCCATTGTAACCCTATTAGTTGATCATAGGGGTGAGCAAGCATGTCACAGAATGAATTGTCTTAGGTTTATAATGGCGAATGCCAAATGTGATGAGAATCTATTATGGAGTTTGGGAATTACTTAGCAAATATAAACCTTTAACCAAATTCTTCTGTTAACTTCAACCCGAGGTAAAAAGAGTTAGTACGCATGTTAGAAAATGAATTTTTTCAAGGTCATCATTATTTATCACAAATATGATGAGATTCTTTAACACATTAACCCCTTTTGCTTTTTTTTGCATGAAATGCAAGTAGGAAACACATTTTGGGGACTATTTCTGAATACATCCTAATACATCGATTTCCAAGCAATATTCCATTAGACAAATGGCTAGTCGTGCTAAAGAAAATGTTTTTCATTGGTTAGTTTGCTGGCGCATGCTTAACGGACCCATAATTTTCGTATGGAGAAGACTCTTTATTCAAAATGTCCACCCTATCCTACTTTTTGCACAGGTACACCTGTCTGTGTGCGCTTCAGACCGGTCTGCCGTAGATCTGAGGCCATAAAGTCTAAAATCTGGACACAAATTCGGAATACAACCATGGGCTATTTTTGGGTGGAAAAAAAACTGGTCCAAAAACTTAGGTTTTTCTCTCTGTATTTTGTAGTGCAACTAAAATATCCCGATTATTTGCTATCATTGTAGAGCTACATCTGTCTACCTTTCTATAATACCACCCACGTTAGTGTATCATGCATGACCTTTACGCTACAGACCTTGGAAGTGGGCTACTACCTCATACCCCGTAAAGTCATCGCTAGGGGTTAATATGTTAAAGGGGTTTACAAAATGTACACAGATTAAATTTTTTAAAAACAACGTTAAATGCTGACGGAAAAGTGACTGCTATGTGTCGCTTTCCACGATAATAGGTTCAAAAATAAAATCTGAGTACAGTAATAAAGGGTAAAATTAAAATTGCAGTGACCTAATTTTAGATAATTATTGTGGTCCTCATCTAAATGCATGCACACACAGTTGTAGTGATCTTGGATTAGCAATGGGAGAGGAACTAAGAAAATAGAAACAACTGAAAGCAGCCTCTCATCCTCAGGATTTCATGTATAAAAGTTAAAAATATAAACGCAATGATATTCATTGGAGGCCTGGCTTGGGATTTTTCAGGAGTTGGCACGGGGAGCTGTATTAAAAATTAAAATCTAAGAGCTCGACATACAAACTTCAATTTGTGTAACCATCGCTGTATAATTCAACAAATAAAATTTAAAAACCGATATATAAAATTGAACTTTTATTGCAAACATTTGGACTGAAAAGTGAATATGGAATTCTCGACATACAACATTGAAATGTCAACCACCACTGTGTAATACAACAAAAGACTATCTATACAACAACCTGCACGTAAAATTGAACTCTCAACAACTGCTATGTAACTCAACAAATGAAGTTTAAAAAAATCGAAATCTGAAATGGAACTGTCAACACCAACAATTTGACTCAACGTGTGAATTTAGATTTCTTGATATATGACATTACAATTTCAACTGCAACTTTTTTTTAACCAGTTAGTGGAATACGGTCATGATAGGACTAGCCTTCCCAATACAGTGTTTCAAATTTCACAACTAGACCATATTATTTATCATTTTATTTGCCTGACGTTAAAATGTTCCATTGTCTTTAGTACATGATTATATTATTATTATTATCATCAATATAATTATCATTATCATTATTATTATTTTTACTTTTATTATTATTATTATTATTATTATTAGTAGTAGTAGTAGTAGTAGTAGTAGTAGTGTTGATCCATCATTTCGCTTTTCTTTGTGCTTAGAATAGACGAAAGGTTGCTATTATAGGATTGTTTGTAAAGAAATTTGATCCGATGAGAGAAATGTCTGAAAAAAATAAATGCTCTCTGTGTACAAAGCAATTTAGCCGCTTATCATGCCTTTTCACTTATCTATATTAATTCGTGGAGCCTACATATTCCTTGGTCCTTGTTGTGCACCATTTTTCACCACTTTGATTGATGACATTAAAAATTTGAATAACTTTTATATTTTGGTCTTCGTTAATGAATAAAAATATACATGTATATTTATTTCAATGCTGACTTCATTTTTCTCATGTCATTACTTATTTATTTTCACTTGAAACTTGTTGAGTTCATTTGTCTCTCATTGAGTTACATTGTTATCGAAAAAAGCACCAATGTAAAAGTCTGTCTCTTTCTACTCAAAGTATGCATAATACCCAATAAACTTGCGCAAGAATAAAACAAAGGTAACATTTCAAGTGACCAGTGACTTTATGTTCGTGTGTATGTGCATAATTTTTAGCCTGGGGGAGGGAATCCGGAAACTCCGACCCTGGGTATGGTGTTGGATAGACAAGGTGGTTGATTGATAGTCGTTATGCTCGAGTCATTATCACTCTGCCTCTAAGTTTTCATCATACCCTTATTAGTAACGTTGTTGATGTAGGTATTGGTCAGTTCAGATGTGTGTGTGTGTGTGTGTGTGTGTGTGTGTGTGTGTGTTCTACTATATACATAAATTTGAGCAATATTTTGTGGACGTCTTCTTCATATTCTTTGCCTTAATATTTCCTCACAAAAGTATGCTGTGAAATGTTGAAAGAATGACATGCAGTACAAAGGCGCAAATTAAATGAAATATCAAATACATTCTCTGCTGTAGTGCTATCATTTTACAAGACTGCTTCAGAAGAAACAGTGTTCGTTAAGAGATGACAAGAACGAACAAGAATGTTTTGCAGGTATATTTTACCTATTTGTTTAAAAATGTAATTGTTTCACTACACACACACACACACACACACACACACACACACATATATATATATATATATATATATATATATATTTATATATATATATAGTATAAATGGGATTGTTATGTATATTTTATTTAATTTATATTTAATTTAAATTTGTTGTTTGTTTGTTTGTTAGTTTTAATGGGTTTTTTTAAAATTGCATTACATGCTATTGTAATGTAATTTTATTTACTGGATTTGACATTTTCTAGAAAATCCGTTCATTTATTTTTGTAAACACTAATAATATAAATTTTGTATGTAAAGCTGACATAGTTCCTGGCCTTGATTCAGAAATCAGAGTAAGCTGAAGTAAACAACTTTTTCAACTTTTTAAAAAAAACTCTTTCTTCAACTAAATATTCATAAACTGAATTCTTGTCCTTGCTTGAATTACGTAACAAAAACATGTATCAATTATGTTTTTTTTAATGAAGATTGACATGCATCCGGGCATCTGTTTTGCTCAGTAGCCAGATTTAATATTGATGTTTTTAGAAAGAATAGTTTTTCTTGCCTTAGCATTTGAGAAGTCAAAGTGTTTATGTTGTGACCAGTTTTAGGTCAAATTTTAATTTTTCTTCAAATTATTTGGATTCCAAGAGATTATATTTCCTTGAAAATTTTTGTGTTCTAAATTAATTATTGGACAAGGACAGTTATCAAAATTTACAAAGAATTAAAAAAGTGGAATATTATTTTCTTTGATTCAACAAAGAACTGTCGACACAACAGGATGACACTAACCACAGTATACAAAATCGCCTTCCATTTTGGATTTCATGGGGATTCGAATTCAGTTTCATTAGGACCCTGTATTACTAGGACCTATATTTTTTAATTCTTTGATTATTTTTGGATTGGATTCGTAAAACCGAAAGTTATTTTTCTCATAATTGTTACCTTGTTTTTCTAGGGAAATAAATAATTTATTAAATTTTACAAAGCATGTTATCTTTACTTTTTATTATGTTTTTTAAGAGCATAAAACCGTATATATATATATATATATATATATATATATATATATATATATATATATATATATATATATATATATATATATATATATATATATATATATATATAATTGGGCGCTCGTCTTTGATATATATAAATTTCGGCTAAAATATTTAAGAAAACTTTGTTTTCTTTTGAAATTCAAATTCCCCAAGTTTTTTTTAAACATTTTAAATCCCAGATATTATGTTTCATTTTAGAAATCTTTAATGAAATCAGCAAGCTTTTGTTTTTAAAAATAACATTTTATAAAAAGTGGAAATCGTTCTTTCAAATCCTACACAGGTACAATTAGACATTTTGAAAAGGTTAAACTAATTCCACTGGCTAGAAAATATGATCATTCTAAAGCAAAAACTTCCTTACCGAAGCATGAAATAAAAAGTCCATTATTTGTTAGAAGAGAATGCTTTAGATAAAATGTTTTTGTTTCGATCAGTAAGTCTGCATCAGACTCTGACATAATAATTAAGGAATTAAAATTAAAATACAAGATGAAATAAGAATTAAGCAAGCTGAAATTTCAGAAAGATGAAGAAAAACAAATGCAGTTGCAATTGGAGAATGAGACATAGAAAACGCATTTATAATCGGAGAAAGAAAGACAAATGCAGTTACAAAAACAAATGCAGGAGAGAGAGAGAGAGAGAGAGAGAGAGAGAGAGAGAGAGAGAGAGAGAGAGAGAGAGAGAGAGAGAAGTGCAGTTTCAGAAAGATACAGATGAAAATTAAAAGACTAAATAAGATGGAGTTTGTTGTTACAGGAATATAATACTAACATCAGGCACATCAAAGGAAACGACAATTTAATAGCAGATGCAATTTCCCCGTGTTTCGAAATATTATTTCATGTACACTTTGTATAGTTGATAAGAGTCCTTCTTATGTTATTTTTTTAAAACACCTGATATATAATTAATCTATGGTAACAAGAAAGTTTCATTATATAAATCTTTTTCTGTATGGGGGTGAGTGCTGTGTATATTTGATTTCATTTATATTCAATCTAATTTAATTGTTTGTTAGTTTTATTTTTTATTTTTAAATTTCTATACATGCTATTGTAATGTCATTTTATTTACTGGATTTGACATTTTCCAGAAATTCAGTTCAGTGTCTCTAAAACACTAATAATGGAATCTTTGTATCTAAAGCTGACTTAGTTCCTAGCCTTGATTCATACATCAGAGTGGGATAAAGTAAACAACATTTTTAAGATTTAAAAAAAAAATATTTCTCAGAGTAAAGATTCGGATGTGAATTCGATGCCATACTTGAAGTAATTGACAAATAATATGTATCATTTAGGGTTTTCCCCGAAGACTGATCCGCATCCGGGTATCGATTTTGCGCAGTAGCCAGATTTAATATTGGTGTTTTGAATTTTTTTTTTAAAATAGTCATATTTACCTTAACGCTTGAAAAGTCAAAGTATTTTATATTGTGACCAGTTTTAGCCGAATTTTTAATTTTTCTTCAAAGTAATTGGATTCTAAGAGATTATTTTTCACTGTAAATATTTGTGCTCTGAATTAATTCTTGAAGAAGGACAGTTATCGAAATTTACAAAGAATTCAAAAACTGGAACATTATTTTATCTGACTCAACAAACAACTGTTGACATATCAGGGCGACGCTAACCAATGCATACGTCATCGCCTTCCATTTTGGATTTCATTGGGATTCGAACTCAGTTTTATTAGGACATTGTATTACTATGATTTATATTTTTTAATTCCTGAATTATTTTTCAATTCGTTTTGTCATTTTTCTGCCTTGTTTTTGTAGGGAAATACATTATTTGTTAAATTTTATAAAGCTTGTTAAATTCTCACTTTTCTTGTTGCGTTCTGAAAGAGCCTAACAGTATACATTATACATCTCTGCCACATTTCATTGACGGTGCTGATTTTATTTAAGATTTGTCAGTCTTGTCTTTATCACACTTATCTGGACAAGTTTACATAGGTCCACGATTGGCGATATTTATCCTTTAAAGTCTGTTTAGAAATAAGATTATTTAATTTCATTCTTTGTCTGCTCCTCTGTCATCGGTACTTTATTTGCACTTCTTGGATTTATAACCATTGTTCTGTAACATATTATAAACGTCACCATAATAATCATTCAGTCTCACCGTACAAGTCAAACCTGGTGTTTGAAATAGCTTAATGTGTTGCGATCAAGTGTGTTCTTATAAAATTGTATTCATTTTCTGATAGAAGGTTTTATTCTTCTTGATTTTCTCCTTTCTTTACTGCAATTCAAAATATATAATTTCGTCGTATTTTCTTAACTATCAATCTAAATGGGTAGCTGGTGGTATTACTAACTTAGTTTGCACAAACACTTGCGAAGCAAGAGATGAAATAAATAAAACTTAATAATTGGCCTGCTAACTGACTACTTTACAAAAGTAAATTGGCATATATTCCATCAAAAATAAATGTTATAATTTTTAGGTTTCATTCTCTAGCCTTAAACGCTCTTGTTTCATAACTTGGATACAGAGTCGATACAAGACTCAACGTAACCAAGGTAACGAGATGCAGTGGCTTTTGTTGTATAGTTTTCACAGAAAGTCAGACACGTGGTCATTTTTCCGCAGCAAGTACTGCAGGTGAGAAAAAATATTGGACTATCGTCGATCAAAACGCTTGAGGTACCAAACATATCAATTAATCGAAAGTCCTTGGATGATTCGGTTTTTAACACAAAATCTAAATTGCCAACGTTACTCAAACAAACCACACCCTGGGCTTTGCCTTTATGTAATGTAGAATTTGTAATGCTATTGGTCATTTCTGACATCATTTGCTTTAAGTACTGGTGTGATTTTAGATTGACTTGAATTCTGTCGGACCACATTTTTGCTATTTTCCAAAACTCGTTTGATGGACACACATCTCTTAAAGGTTTCACCGTCACAGTTTCGGTTGCAGCAAAAGCACCTGTGCCAGGATACGGTATATCTCCCATCTGAGACTGCGCATCCTTAGGAAGATATCTCCTCATATTTACAAGAATTTCCGCGGTCAAATCGAGTTCACATTGTGAAGGCACTGATATTTCCACAAGCCGAGCAAATGCACAACAACAAGCTGCCATCAAAGCTCCAGAAAGTAAAATATTCCTGTCTTTGCACCTGGAAATAAACGTTATTGTCCTACTTTTATTGAAAGTTCTAATTAAGGTGAGTGATTTAGGTTCTCGTTTTTCTAAAGACTGGATTTCGTTTGCAAATGTTGAAACATAAGCATCAAGTGCCGACACGAGCAACGAGTTGTCTGATGCCTTGATTTGATTTCCTGTGACACAAGTTACTCCTAATCCTTCAACAGGTACGCGGCTCGCAATAGACTGGCAAATGACACGATCCAATGGTGGGTATAGTGATAAGGACTGTACAGACTTGTGAACAAGTCCATATTTCGTCCTCTCCAAGAACACCAAAAATTCTTCAATTACCCATCTAAAGTAAATCCCATCAACGATGCCATGATGCCAGGAAAAGCCAAATATTGGATGCGTTGGTTGATCAGCTACTTGTTCTTTCTTAGTTATTTCGGAAACATTTGTACTGTAGGATGAATGCCATCCTATGAGCCTGCATCTCCACAAGGGACCTTCGTTCATTCTGTACCCAGTAGTTGCCCCTATGTCTATAAAATCACGAGGACAGATATGCTCCTCTTTGAAGTCAACCTGCAACACATCCATTTCTTTAAAATAGTATGTTCCAGGTGTTTTGGGATCTTGTTGGATTGTCATCCGTAGTAAAGGGTGTCTTTTTGCAAGACACAGCAAGGCTTCCATGATCTGGTTTATGGTTGGTTTATAAGCGGCAGACAGATGAACAACGGATGTCAAAAGGTCAGAGCCCTCCTGATTGCAGCAATGATACATAACTTCTAAGTACCCAAGTTGTCTCTTTAAGGGCACAGAGTCCCTTTTACATCTGATCATTGCAGCATCCATAGTCCATGCTATAGCTGAAATATACAAAAATAATTGATAAGAATCAAACATTGAAATACTGAAATTAATGCTCCTTAAAATTGGATACCTTCACTTTAAAGACAAAACAATTGAAACTGCACAACCTAATTTCTCTTCTCACTAGGATATACAACAAAAGTAAACTTAATCGCATATATCCTTGCCCAAATAAGGACTCGGAATGAATTTGGAATTAATGTCGTCGCAGTTTTTGAAGATAAAAGCATGCTCACGAGAAAACTTCCTTCAGTTAAAAATAGCACAACAATGTGTGTTTGTGTATCGATATTTTCTGATGTCATGGGTCCTCCTGTCTTCTTCATTGTAAGCAACACACGTGAAAAACACAGCAACTAGAGCCACGTTGGGAGTAAAATGGGTCACCAAAGTTTAGTAACTTAAACCTTTTATTCAACCCGTACCTAGTTCCATTCTCTAAAATAATCATTATTAACGAGAACCCTTTGCTCTCAAAGGCTTGGAAGGATATTGTAGTCTCTCTCTCTCTCTCTCTCTCTCTCTCTCTCTCTCTCTCTGAATCACGGGTCAGTTCAATTATGAGACTTATACGATTCACTCAAGCGGGTTTCCAGCAGCACCGGATTGGATGCGCTTGAGAAGATTTTACAGTGCTTTTATTTTCCATAAGATTTTCAGATGAATTCTACTATGCATATTAATAACGTATATATACATCGATCTGATTGACTGATCTTACTAGCAACATTTAGGCACTGTTTTAGTACGAACGCTGATCAAACTTATGTTAACGTATATCTCGTTTGATTATGAGCTAAATGTAGGCACAATTTGTTTAGTATTACGACATCTTATTGACTGGCTTTTCCATGAGGGTATTTAAGGGCATACTGACTGATAAACGTATTTGGTAAGATTTAGAATATTAAGAAGACTCGACTTCTTTAAACAAACACTGGCAAATCAATATGACAACTGCCGGCTGGGTCTCCTCTGCACATCCAAGGCTCACTCATTCCATTGACACACAAAAAATGCCTCTGTTGTTATATGGATGACAACTTTAAGAGCGCTACTATCAATTGTCATGGATTTGTAGATCCGATAAATAGAAGAATGTTTAATACTCTCTCAAATAGATGAAACATTCAGTTTATTAATATACCCACTTTATTCAGATACTTGAAAAATACATAAAATCATCAAAGGGTTGTGAATGTGTTTTCAATTCCGTTCTATCTAACTCGAGATGTGTGGCCATTCTATTTTTCAAAGATTCAACTTACATCGAACCAAGAAAGATAACACCGGTGATAAAATAATTATATATGCGGTAATTAAATGCATGTAGGATCGACTAATTACTGTATACGGTCCTCACCGATACAGTGTAAATCTTTACCCAGAAACCTAGGACAATAGAATAGCCGTCAACATCGATTAAGCTATTGAATGTAATTTCAACTTTGTCCTGGACACACCTATAAAATGTATATTGTGATAAGCAATCCCAGGGCAACCGATTGGTAGATGGTACATGTACAGTAGATAATCGTTCTGACATGTGGCGAGAGAAACATTGTTACAGAAAGATGAATGTGGAGAAGTAACCCAGTTAAGCAGGCTCTTTTATCTTACTAAGAAAATCATTTTACAATTGTGGATCAAACTATCAGAAAATCAGTCTACATAACTAACCATACTCTTCAAAGTGATGTAGGTTTCACAAAAACACTGATGCAGAAAAAATGTGGGAATTCAATAAATCATCATCAAATTGAAATTATATTTTTCTTGTAAAAGAAATTGCAATTAACCTTTGCAAAATCAATATATTTGCTCAATCGAAACATTCCATTATTGAGCAAATTCCACCTTTTTCATCAAGGATCACGTTTAGTTGTAATTGAAACTGTCCCAAATTGGAAGAAAACCAACTCTCAGTTAAATCCTTTACAAAAAGAACATTATCAGATGACAATGATGCGTATTGATGAGATTAATGAGATTAATTATTTAAAAGACTTTAATGATATTACCAAAGGACTATATTGAATATGGGCCTATCTCATCCCCTCTCAAAATGTCCTTATAATATGAACATTTATTTCTGACATTAGTTTTCTGTTCTCGTGTCCGTTGTCATGGTTACAAGGTGTCAAAACACTAGCATATAAGACATGAAAAGTAGTCATATCTTCCATTTACTTCTCATAGATACTATTTTACCATGAGTTATACCAACAGTTTCAAATTTGCAATATGCATTTTTATTATTTTAGGGTTAGTGTCTAATAATTGTATCGAACACGGCGCAGAATCTATGTTATCTTTGAATATTAAGGAAATTTAGTGATGACGTCATCAACCGTTATTTCTACTATTCGAACTATATATTTCTTTTCTGGAAATTTAAATAAAATTATAAAATGATACAATCTCAAATAAAAAGAAAGATAAACATGTTATCTTGTGAAATTACTTTCATCATGTTATTCAGCATATTTACTGCAGGGTAGAAACTGGTAGAAGGGGCCACTTCCGTCAGATCGATTTTTCCAGAAAGGGATTGTGACCGTAATGGTGAAAATAAAGGTTAATTCTCCAATTGAATTCAGGACATGGTCATTTAAGAGTTATGCGTTGGTACGTCACTGTCTTTTGAATGTATATGTGTAGTTTTTCGGTCTTCTTGCGATTCTGAAGCGATAAAAAGACTCGTGAGAAAAAGTCGAATCGAGCGAAGGGTTGTGGTTACGCTTGCACTCCTTGTGTTTATTTATATTACCGATAAGGGGAGTTCATGTTGTATGAGATTTCGCGGTACTTTACTGATAAAACGTCAGACTCCTGTGATTACACTGACTGCAGACAGTTGTTTGTGAAATGAGAAGATGCACATGTTTATAAAGAAAACATTTCTATCATGAACAAATGTAGTCCTACATGTAAGACATAGCACATGCTGATTTTGTTTAGGGGCTACGTCTTACGATCCGAATAACGACCTTGTGTAGTCTGTTCCGATGTAGTTGACATCGGAACGAATATCAAAGTTTCTGGAATATCGCACATACTTGGCAACCTATATCGACACTCTTCCACTAATTTATGTTTAATTAGTATACTTACTGTGCTGTTTTTTTTCCCCTGGTGGAATCAATATCTGACACTTGCAAACGGACGCATTTTCTTGTTCAGTTGACATACATTTGAATTTGTTGAAATGCGACAGTAGTCGAGGTATGCCGAAGTATGTTCAAGTAGGTTCCAATCAGAAAATGTTTCTTGAACGAAACGAAACGTCGTTGCTTGCTGTTCAAATACTTGATACTTTGATACTTTCGTTTCGTTAAAATAAAACGGCCTTGTTGAAACCTACTTTGGCATTCCTCAGCCACCATCGCATTGAAACCAATTGAAATGTGTGTCAAAGTAATATTTGCTAGTGTCAGATTTGGAGTCGATCACGATCTAGACAACAAAGTAAGTATATCAATAACTCTTAAATATGTGGATGAATGTTGATATTTATTGCCAAGTATGCGATAATCATAAAAAATTGACCTCTTATTCTCCTGTCAGTAGAGTTCAAAACATACTAAACAGCGCTGTTCGTTAGGCAGTAAGACCCTGACGCCCAAAACATAAATATCAGCGTCAGGTCTTGCATGTAGGACTAGAACAAATGGCGACACAATCATTTTATTTTTTTGTTTTGCAAATGCTATTTACCTGCACCTATAGTCTGCAAAGATTGTGATTTACGTCGTGCAAGATTCGGGGGATTTATAGAATGAATGAGGCGTCCAAGTAATTTGTGGGAACAAGTATACACATAAACTTGGAAGAAAAACAAGTCAAAATATGTATTTTTCTACCTTAACGTCTTTTGAAGGATCTCTCTCTCTCTCTCTCTCTCTCTCTCTCTCTCTCTCTCTCTCTCTCTCTCTCTTGTCCTAATGCACATGTAGGCATTAATTGTAGACTCAAAACTGGGGCCCTCGATGGGGGCAATGAAGAAATTCAAAAGCGTATAGACAAATTTGAACGAATAAAATAACGTTATATGGATACGTGTTCATATATACCTTTAAAGTAAAGCTAGTCACATTATTACATTTACTAAATATTTATAAATAGTTTAAGCACTATATTGTATACATGTAAACCGACATGCTTGTTGGTATTCCTACGCAAAATTCTAACGAATATCTCGCCGTAAGGCTTTATATATAAATAGAGGTTCAGAGAAGTGTTAAGCAAGCAAGAGACGACGAAGCATCTGATAAAATAAATGTATTCACTAAACATATATTACCTAACGGTAGCACTTATCCAAATCTAGTAGCAAATCCCAATGATTGTAACGTCCCCACTCATCCACCCACAACACTCCCGCCGTCTGTAAAGTTGAGATTAGCAGCTGTTACTGTAATTCCCATTTGTTTTATGGATTTAACCTGAGACACCTCTACGAGATTCTGGAAGGCCGCCAGACATATCTTGCAATGACTACAGTCATCAAAGAGAGAATAAAAAGCATTAAAAATGGTCAACATGGACATATCAAGTCAAATTATTAATGAGTATGTCATACAAATATACCTTTTTGTATTCATTTGAATGTGGTATGCACAGATCACCACCTATTAAGCACACTAAGCACGTGCTTGAAGCACCAGTCCAACAGAGGAACCAGAAAAAACATTCATTTGCAGATGATAAAATTAACACTGGTATTTCCAGCCTTTTTAGTTTCTGATATTTGGTGCTAATTAATATAAATATATATATATTTATATATATATATATATATATATATATATATATATATATATATATATATATATATATATATATATATATATATAAACAATTTCACATTTAGTAGTGGGGATGGGTAATATAATATTTTCAGTAATGAGGGCCGTTTAAGGCATTAATATGGTAAATGTTATGTATTATCTCTTCAGCAATATCACACAAATAAGATGCCATAATAATAATGGAAATGTCATATGGTTTACAATTCAAATATTACAAAATTATCATTTGTCATTTAATTATAAATGCAGCTAGATGACTACTGATAAAAGTAGGGGTCACGGTGTAGAAAAAAACCCACCTCATTTGATTCATCGTTGTGATATTCACATTCTGGAATATTTTTTTCTGGTGCCCCTGTTGGACTGGTAGTAGTAGTAGTAGTAGTAGTAGTAGTAGTAAATTGATTTTCAAAGTGCACATTATGTTTTGTTGGTTTTGAAAACTGAGCAGTTACTCATTCTGTTCAAACCAGTAAATTGACAGATATTGAAATTATGGAAATTAATTATTACTTTTAAAAAAGCGAAGAAGAAGAAAAAAAGACAAAATTGAGATTTGAACTTGATTGGACAATTTGGCACAATAATGATTTACATTCTGCGGTATCAAAGCTTGCATTGTTCATTTCTTATCATGCAGATGACACGTTTATTCCAAGCAAATTTATATAACTGCAGACGATCCTATGTTGTTTGCGCAGGTAATGTTTTAGTTTAAAACAAATAGTATTGTTACTATGTGAAGTAAGACATAGGTAACAAAATTGAATGAAAAATATGCTGGTTGTAACTTATTTCCATCTGGAAATTGACAGATTCATTTAAAGATTACATGTACGGAATTACACTGTAATAGTGAGTGATTTAAACGCAGCAAACTGAATCGTAATGGAAATGACAACCCTGTTTGTATAAAATAAATAATATCCTATTATTTATAGCATGCTTTTCCCAAAAAATTGGCAACGTAAAAATACTATTCCATTTAATGTTTACATTACGTAGTCTTTGTTTATATAAAGTTCCAAATGCCCCTTCAGCGCCTCTTCGAAAACTCTTTGTTCGCAAGGCAATTGTGAAAAAAATGAAGAAAGAAAGAAATGAATGGAGAAGGTTGTTTTTAAAATAGCTGACTGATTCTCGGAACTTTTTTTATATAATAAAGAAGAAAAATATACCGCATGCTAGAAATGTTGGTCTAACTAATATACCGCATACTAGAAATGTTGGTCTAACTGCTCACTCGTAGCGATACGTTGGCATCTACAATGCAACAGGGAAAACGACGACTATGTTACACAGACAGCAACATTCAAAAATTATTTAGTTTTTTTTTTCTTTGATTAGCGCAAACGTAATCACTTAAGTTAATATGAGAAGCCCAACATTGTCATAAAAAAAATAAGGCAAATACCTTGTTTGAGCAAGCTCGTGTTTAGATTTTATTTCTAGTTTAAAGTTGTATCATTTTCTCATAAATTTCCGTACCATCCCATGTTCAAAAGTAAATTTTTTATAAGTATCGATCCAATACTCATGTATGGACCATCTTTTTTGCTTTAACAACGGATAAAATGGGCTAAAAAAGAATTTACAAAAACTCATTTTCAACAATCAGGATCCAGCTTTGGGTGTGAAATGCGGCATGATGCCCCAGTGCTAGACATCACTATAAACTGCCTCAATGCAAACATCGTAGCGATATGACTAAATTTTTTTAAAAGATACGTTAAAAATCCCAAACAAACAAATAAACAAACAACCTCCCCCATTCACTACACTGACAACTATAACCTACTCCTATTACTATTTCTACTGCACATCCTACCCCTATTGTTACTACTACTACTACTACTACTACTACTACTACTACAAAACTACACCTACTATGAATACAACTACACATATTACTGCATCCTAAATTTACCCTTGGTACTACAACTACCACAAACTACACCTACTACTACTACTACTACTCAGGCCAGACCAAAGTTGGGTAGAGCAACTGGGGATATATCTCCGGGGCTAGGACCTCTAGGGGAGACCGGGCCGAACAACATTTAATTTTAAGAAAAGAAATTTTGTGTTTAAAAAAAATATGAGAGGCCCGGGTGTTTCTACACCAGGGCCTATGATCAATCTGCCTCAACATTATGAGGTTAATGTTAGGACTGGTCGGCCTGGTGTCAGGATAATGTGACAGGTTGGAGCATCATACTATATGTCTGTGGCATGATGCCCCAGTGCTAGACATCACTATAAACTGCCTCACAGCAGACATCGTAGCGATATGACTGAAAAATTGTTAAAGCTACGTTAAAAATCCTACTGTCTGTCTGTCTGTCTGTCTGTCTCTCTCTCTCTCTCTCTCTCTCTCTCTCTCTCTCTCTCTCTCTCTCTCTCTCTCTCTCTCTCTCTCTCTCTCACACACACACACACACACACTTACCTTCCAATGTTTTTCAGATTCCAATAGCGGCAACAAGCTCGCATAATGTATATAGAAGACTGTACTACAATGTACCCACGTAGTCAGTGAATGTGTTACCTACCATTCATTTCAAGCGTGTACGTATGCATATATCCTTTGCAGAAGGTGTGGCACTTACATAAGGCGCCAAGTAACATTCATGTATGCTTAGTAATGCGTTGAACTTAATCTTGAGACGTAGGTGGTGTTGTCAAATTGAAAGTTGTGGAAATGTGTTCTACCTGTTTGACAAGTTACTGAATATCTGCATAAAAGACTGTCAGTCGGAAGAAATAGTTGTAAATAGCTGTGATTTATAGTCAAAGAGAAATGTGAAGAAACGATTATGATTAAGATTTATTCTTCGAATACTTTCAGCGTGATACATCGATGTTCACATGCGCCGAACTTTGTGAAGGAGAGATAAAATTGTCGACTAATGTGGGGAACGCATACAAGACTCTATACGGCGGACTAGTTTTACCTTGAAACTTTGTGGCGTGTATCGAACAGGTGGACATTGCTATTATTATTATTCTTCTGTAGATCCCTTTATTGTCTGGTTTATAAGGCATGACTCGTGGATCAGCTTTACAAATGATATTGGCGTGGAGGAACATTCGATCTCTCCATGCTGGTATAATACCCGTAAAGCAAGAATAACATTGGACACGGGTGGCAGAGTGATCTTAAGCGCTGATCACTGACATCTCACATCTATCCGGATTTATTGCCCGATTTTCTACCCTATCTGTCTGTCATGATTTCCAAAGAATACGGGATCAGTATTTTGACATGTACTACAACCATTGATTTTTTTTTCTCCAGGCAAAACAACTGCACAATAAGTTTTAAAATGTGTACAACTCTTATTTACAGCCCTTTAAGTCTTATAATACATGCCTTTACACGAATTTTGTTTTTTAACTCAGAATTTTCATAAACTAACTATACCATGGATTTGAACCTTACTTCATGGGGAAGAGTTGTCTCTCCATTTGTACAAGTCAAGTAAATTTTATAGGTTGCATACAGCCAAATTGAGTTCTTTCGAATGCATAAGTGTGGGGAAAGTCATTATTCGTTTTGACAGCAGTGGTCTTTCATACTTTTCCTTAGATGGTATAAGATAACGATGATAATACACCTGGGTATTAGTTTCTTTTCCATTTGTTGATCTTCGCAATAAATGTTTTAGGTTACCAGCACTGTCGTGCTTCAATAGAATTAAGTATATACAGCTGACAAAAGCGAGGGGCCCCGAGTGGCCGAGTGGTCTAAAGCGCTGTCCGTTACGGACCACTGCCATCTCACCTCTGTCTGCGTGTGTTCGAGTCTAAGATTCGTCAAATGTAGTTATGTGAGAAAGCTTGCCAGTAGCTTCTCGTGGGTCGGTGGTTCTTTCCGGGGGTTTTCCGGGTTCTTCCTCCACCAATAATACTGGCCGCCATGTATAGCCTATATAGTGCTGAAAAAATGGCGTTAAACCATAACTAACTAACTAACTGACAAAAGCGCTTTTAAAAGAATAATACATAGGGACCGCTGTCTCTGTGTTTTATTTTGTTGGGTATAAGATAATTAAACTAGATTTACATTCTGCCTATATGTTGGTATATATATATATATATATATATATATATATATATATATATATATATATATATATATATATATATGAAATGGATGGTTTTGTATTGTTGGTTTAATTGACACTTTTAACAATTTACTTACTGCATAGTCATGTATAGGAAATGAGAGCTAAGTGCATTCGCTAGTCCACGCCAAGGCAGCCGATCCTGATTGGCCTGGGCCGGGATCGAACCGGCGACAACATATAACGTTGTTTAAGAAAACGAGTTACAGCTGTTCCCGTGATTAGGAGGAACACGTAAGTAATAGTACTTGCATCCAATCCACACAATTTGCATCCATTAATTTAGTTTAATAAAATTATATACTGGTTGTTGACCTGAATCTTCCCGCGATACCTTTGGTGCTGGTGGGTTCTGGACTAATCTCTGGACTGACGCTCTGAGTCTCCCACTAACACGGTTGGGTTTTGAACTAACTTTTCGGTAGGCAACTTTGGCAAAGGCTTTGGGTATCCGAGTTGAGTACTCTTATAGATGTACGTGAGGCTGTAAATAAACGAGTTATTAGTTCATTAAAACTACTTTCATGTTGCCTAGACCAACTCTTTTGAATGGTTAAGCTTTCAGGAGAATGAATAATATGGGAGTCGATAACAGATCGAGACCTGTCAGAGGCGGTCCATGTGGAGTGGTCACGGGGTCGAACAATCTCAATCCCGTGTGTGGTATAACATGCATGTCGCTAACTGAATCAGAGCTCAAGATTCAGAGTTCGACTCGTTACTTTTGTACACTCTTGTTCTTCCGAACCAATTTCATGGGGGCTGGATTGCAAGGAAGATAGTCAAAGGGCTAAAGCATATTACAATAAAATGTGCATACAGATTTCGGATGTGCAACCATTCTCACCTTGTACACTGACATATCTAAACCAGGGATTGATATCAACTGATATCAGTCTTTAGTCCACTTGCGGCTAATTTTTGTTTCCCCTTATGTTCAACACTGCGCACTAGCACTCGGTCCACTACATCAAGTTTGGACTCAGACTTCTTATCATCCTACACCTTGTTCTTAGCATGGCTATTGTTCGACTCCATCACCACATAAATATAAACGAAGTGGAAACTGTCTTTTAGTTTGTCCACGTACGTTTGAGGCTTTACAGCAGCCTTGCAAAAGAAAGTGGGATGAGAATCCAGTTGAATCAAGCTGGTAGTATTATATGCATGGACAACTGGAGGAATGTGCCTCTTGCAATCTTGATATTGCTCTTCCTCCAATGTCCCTAGCATTTTTAAGAGCGTTCCATTGAAGCGTTCTCAGGCACCATTTCCCTGCGGGTGAAAGGGGGAGGAACGAGACTTATGTATGTATGCTAATTTGCATAGCTCCTTTATAACAATACCCTCGAAATTACGTCTTTAATTCAACGTGAAGCCTTTCTAGAAAGCTAATATCAGAAAAAGTGCTCATAAAGGTCTTTAGCGGTAGTCTGAGCCGTTTGGTTGTGGCAAGGAACGGTCGGAGAGTACCTGGTGAACATGATCATTTACCACCAAGATGCTCTCAAAGCCTCCCTTGGGGTCCCGAGTGGCCGAGTGGTCTAAAGCACTCTCCGCTTTCGGATCACTGCCACCTCACCTCAGTCTGCGTGGGTTCAAGTCTCAGATTCGGCCAACGTGGGTATGTGAGAAAGGTTGCCAGTAGCTTCTCGTGGGTTAGTGTTCTTTCCCTGTATTTTTCAGGATTCTTCCTCCACCATTAATACTGGCTTCCATGTATAGCCTATCTTGTGCTGTCAAAATGGCGTTAAACCCTACAACAATAACAATCAAAGTCTCCCTTAGACCGTTCTAGTGACAAAAAGTATGCATATATGAGCTACATAGGGCGACAGGGGTTAATTCAGTCCTTGCCTTAACTGGGGTCTTTCTGGGTACACCGTTCACAAGACTCCACCTTGCGATTCACTTCCTTCTCCAGACCAGGCCAATAAAACCGTTGCCTAGCTAACCAAAGTGTTTTCTCGTTGAACTGATGACCCATATTATTATGGAAAGCTTTCCGGGCCAGGTTCCGGTATGACTCTGGAATCACATGATGTCTGACAAACCCTCAAAAAATGTGATTCTGCAGAGAACGACGTTTTCAACTATTATGCGGTTCCATTCACGGAGATATTTCTGCACGGACGAAGTTTCTCTCCGGAGATTCTCCTTCTGTGCCGAAAACCCTTACTCTTGAAGTTAATAACTTTTGCTATTGTCTTAAGGGCTAAACGTTCCCTGTCCCACTTAATGTTGTTACATCATTCAAATAAGAACACCTTATCGGCCGAATGAGGTGCCGAATCACCCGAAACACTATCAATCAAGGAACGGAGACGGTGGCTGCATATCAAATGGATTACGTCACGTCGGGGAACATTTGCGGTGAACGCGAAAGAGTGTCAACATCAACGTTATTTTGCCAGCTCCATAATTGATAGGAAAATAGTTTGCTAGAGCTTAATCCGATCTATGCGCTGTAGTGTCAAGCTTTGCCGTAAAAAAGTACCTATTATCAAAGAGTTTTTGTTTGTGACCACCTCAAAAACCCAATCCCAAGGAGCTACTTTCTTTTGGACTTATTCTTTTTGGACACCTTTGTCATTTCATGACCCTCTGGTAAAGCTTTTAACGGTTGTGTTATGAGCACAAAGTTCTCGAGAAAGCAACTATATTAACCCGCGAACGCCCCCAATGACTCAGGTCCTTTAATTGTGTTAAGCGTTTTCCAAGTCTTATTAGCAGATGTTTTTTTTGGGTCAGTCTTGCTGCCCTCAGATATAACGTGACCCAAATAAACGACAGAAGACAGGAGCAACTTGCGTTTAGAAGGTTCAGCTTACGTCAATGCTGGTATTTGCGTGCGAACGTTGCCTCCAGATGGTCCATGTGCTCGTCGAAATTCTTTGAGAAAATGAGGATATATTTTATGAAAATTAGGCAATCCTTGAGATACATGTCACCCGTGCGTTTTTCCATTAGGACGTTGAAATGTAGGTTCATCGAAACACAAACGAAACCTCACTCGGTTTGCCCAATAAAAGCTGAGTGGACCTAACGAGAAGGCTGTGTCTGACTAATATTCTTCCTCCATTTATAATTGGCAATAATTTGATCTTGCGTCCATCTTGGAGAGGAACGTGGCCCCTCGCATTATATCGCTGGTATCATCAAACCGCGGAGGTATTTAGGCGTCCTTCCGCGTCTTGGCATTGAGGGTCATGTAATTAATGCAGAAACGCAGGCTGTTATCTTGTTTATGATTCAACACAACATTAGAGGAGTATAGACTATCAGATCTAGAATTTCCTTAATATGCTCATACATTCCCAGAGGTATTCTTCTATATGTTTGTTTGAAAGTTGTTTTCATCGTTGAGTACTATCTTATGCTTGATGAGACCAGTCTTTCCCCAAGTATGTGGGGCCCTTCGCAAATACGCAGTCCCATTGGCCCAATACTTGTCCGAATATATCCTGTTGCTCTGGGCTCATGTTTTCCATGTCGATCGTAACATTCAGATCTTCCGGAGTAGAATGTAAAGTGTTATCTGACCTGCTGGGGGACAATCAGAAGTTAAGTGGTCAACCATTTAGACTTATCTTATGAGAGATATCCGACTTAGGTCTTATTGTCACACATTTGGCAGACATATTTCAAAGTTTGATCTGAACTTTGCAATGTTAGCCCTGTTGATTAATCCTGATTCATCATCATCAGTCTCTTGACATAATGTGGTCGTTGAGGCACTGTGCTGCTGAACATCTAACCAGTTTCCTTCTCTTGTCTCGATCATGTCCCAATGCATTTATCTCCGCAAACTTTTTCCTGGCCCATTCTGTGATGTTGTCAATTCACTATTTTCGCCGTCTACCTCTCCTTCTGCCACCCTGGACGCTGTCCTACAGTACTGCTGTGGATATAATGTTTGCTCTAGTGACATGGCCAGACCATTTCAGCTTTCTCTTTTCGCCAGTGGTGAGGAAGTCTTCATTATGGCCTATATTGTGCCTTGTGATGTTACTCACTTCTTCATTTGTGGCGTGGTCCATGTAAGAGATACCAAGGATGGTTATGTAGCATCTCATTTCAAGTGCATGGATTCTTCGTTGTAATTCTGCTGTCATGGTCCATGCCTCACATGAATACAGAAATATTTAGATGTGCTCTCAATAGTCTGATTTTAGTTTTCAAACATATATTCTTGTCATTACAGACAGGTCTTAACTTTGACATAGCTGCCGTTGTTTGTGCAGCTCGTGTAAGATGTTTCATCCAGGTTCTTCACTAAGGTGGCAAGCTCGCCTTCCATCCTGATTACTCTTGGATAAAGTGCACAATGTTCAGTTTCCTAAGATCTCTAATCGCTTCTAATATGAGCATCAACATAGCAGACAATACCATTGATAGTAATAGTTTCAAAGTCGCAATCATGACATTAGGCACATTGGTTATTGTTGTATAGTTTAAAGCCATTTTTCAGTACACGATAGGCTATACATGGCGGCCAGTATTAATGGTGGAGGAAGAACCCCGCGAAAACCCAGGAAAGAACTACGGACCAACAAGAAGTAGTGGCAAGCTTTCTCACATACCCACATTGGCCGAATCTGAGACTCGATCCCACGCCGACAGAGTTGGTTTGACAGTGATCCGTAATGGAGAGTGCTTTAGACCACTCGGCCACTCGGGGCCCTATCCACATTAGTAGATTTAACTGTAAATGACTTGCATTCAATGCTACCCATATCGATCTTCCATGCATCTGGAATTCTATCCGTCCCTATAACCACACGACAGGAACGGTTAGACTCTGTATCCGGTATCACTAAAGTAGGGACACTAAATAAATTTAAAATCACACAAAAACGGCATTAAAATCGGATTCTCTGTATGCGGTACCACTATAATAGGGACATTAAATTCAAAATCACACAACAATGGCATTCAAATCGGATGCTCAATGTATCCTAGGCAAGTGAGAAGAAAACCACCCGTAATAGTGACTTTGAGGTCCAGTCACTCGTGAGAGTGATGCCCTCGCTTTCAGTTAGGGAAAACATATTATTTGGTACAGCAGTCACCATGGACCCACTGTCAATAAGGGCCGTCATCAGTACATTGTTCAAGTAAACAATTGTTCACGTAAACAATACTAGTGTTGGAACAATCAACTAAAGGCTAAAACAGCGTATTCTGGCCTTTAGGATATATATTTGCCCCGTATGGCCATCTAAAGAGGCAGTTAATCTTTCGATTGATGCGTTGTTCTACCACAGCCACGCCATCGGTTGATGTTACTTCGATTTTCGTTTCCCCGAATTTCATAGTAGTTGAATATGCTATTACAACTGAAATTGTCTGTGTTATTGATGTCGTCGCTTTGGCCCTATTTATTGTCATTACTCTGTCCTCTGGTACTTTTAGTCAGTTCTGAGGAGTATCCGCTATTCATTCAGCTGTTTATTATAAGCGTTTTTTTGCGATCCCCATCTCTCCTCTGCGTGTAAGACCCTTGAATATGAAGTTCTCTCTAATTCGTGTATCTCGTATCCACAGTATACAATGGGCTAGTGGTACACATTGTTAGTTGGAATAGGGACAGCGTCCGTCGGCAAGTTCAGCTGCTTGTCGACCATCTAAATCTCTTGCAATAACCCATCATACTTAGAGGTGGTATAGAACTTATAGTGAGTGTAGCTTTTCAGGAAGGTACTCCTCAGTGAAAACCTCAGTGAAAACCAAAATTTCTGGCTGAGGAGACCGTCCTTATCCTCTTCTACGATGTGACTTGCTTTGATACGCGATTTGTAGACATGTTTCCAGTATACAGCCGAATGTATCACTAATTCCCATTCTCGCTGAAGGAGTTGAAACATCCTCGCATGATGATGCCTTGAGTTTCATGTAATGATTTTTTGCCTAATGCTTTGACTGTATAACTCACCCTGCCTCGTAGAGACCGTCTGAGCGCCTAGATCATAACCGGAGAATATTCATTTAGGAAACATTTTTCCTCGAATCCCTACTCGTAGTATGCGACGTCACCTTTCATATTGACTCGTCCCCTGAAAAGAATGAGATCTTGGGTACTACGGTGGAAGTGAGAGGGGTTGGTGTAGCACTGGCTCCCCACCTGGTATTGCTACATAACCCCCTTGCAATATGTAAAGATAAATTGAAATTGCTAAAAGCAACATGTCAATATAAATTGAAATTGCTAAAGGCATTATGTCAATATAAATTGAAATTGCTAAAGGCAATATATAAATTGAAATTGCTAAAGGCAATATGTCAATATAAATTGAAATTGCTAAAGGCAATATGTCAATATAAATTGAAATTGCTAAAGTCAATATATAAATTTAAATTGCAAAAGGCAATATGTCAATATAAATTGAAATTGCTAAAGGCAATATATAAATTGAAATTGCTAAAGGCAATATGTCAATATAAATTGAAATTGCTAAAGTCAATATATAAATTGAAATTGCTAAAGGCAATATGTCAATATAAATTGAAATTGCTAAAGGAATTATGTCAATATGTAATTATGTCAATATAAATTGAAATTGCTAAAGGCAATATATAAATTGAAATTGTTAAAGGCATTATGTCAATATAAATTGAAATTGCTAAAGGCATTATGTCAATATAAATTGAAATTGCTAAAGGCAATATATAAATTGAAATTGCTAAAGGCAATATGTCAATATAAATTGAAATTGCTAAAGGCAATATATAAATTGAAATTGCTAAATGCAATATATCAATATAAATTGAAATTGCTAAAGGCAATATCTCAATATAAATTGAAATTGCTAAAGGCAATATGTCAATATAAATTGAAATTGCTAAAGGCAATATATCAATATAAATTGAAATTGCTAAAGGCAATATCTCAATATAAATTGAAAATGCTAAAGGCAATATGTCAATATAAATTGAAATTGCTAAAGGCAATATATAAATTGAAATTGCTAAAGGCAATATGTCAATATAAATTGAAATTGCTAAAGGCAATATGTCAATATAAATTGAAATTGCTAAAGGCAATATATAAATTGAAATTGCTAAAGGCAATATGTCAATATAAATTGAAATTGCTAAAGGCAATATATAAATTGAAATTGCTAAAGGCAATATATCAATATAAATTGAAATTGCTAAAGGCAATATCTCAATATAAATTCAAATTGCTAAAGGCAATATGTCAATATAAATTGAAATTGCTAAAGGCAATATCTCAATATAAATTGAAATGGCCAAAGGCATTATCGTAATATTTCATATTTCCTTTCATATTGACTCGTCCCCTGAAAAGAATGAGATCTTGGGTACTACGGTGGAAGTGAGAGGGGTTGGTGTAGCATTGGCTTTCCACCTGGTATTGCTACATAACCCCCTTGCATTGAATGCCTGTATCATCTCCTTATTTGTCATAGGATGCTTACCTGTGGCCATCACGAAGTGAAACCCAATCAGTCGCGTGTAAATATAACCAAATTAACAAATTGTTCGATGATTTATTGTTTTTATTGTATAACAGCGATTTGTCGTACAACCATAATTTAGGAAGAGACACAGTCAGCTGCTATTTAACAACTCTGAAAAACCAATAATGTTTTTTTTTTGGTCAAGATTAAATCCAATATTACTAAAAAAAAAAGACTTAATTTAGGTACACGGATATACGAATAATTCTAAACTACTTGTAAGAGAAAGTTCCGCACTCCTGAAAGTTACAGAACGCCCCAAGAAAATTAGACATAAGCTTTCACCTCGAATAAACATATAGATGTACAACACTAAACATTAATATGAATACTACAAAGCCTCAGGTCACATAATAAGTACATTAGATGTCATTGATATGAATACTACAAAGCCTCAGGTTACATAATAAGTACATTAGATGTCATTAATATGAATGCTACAAATACTCAGGTTACATAATAAGTACATTAGATGTCATTGATATGAATACTACAAAGCCTCAGGTCACATAATAAGTACATTAGATGTCATTGAAAGGTTCATTAAATAAATGTAGAAATATTTCTATTTACAAACAAGTCTTTGAAATTGCTAAAGGCAATATGTAAAGATAAATTAAAATTGCTAAAAGCAACATGTCAATATAAATTGAAATTGCTAAAGGCAATATGTCAATATAAATTGAAATTGCTAAAGGCAATATGTAAAGATAAATTGAAATTGCTAAAAGCAACATGTCAATATAAATTGAAATTGCTAAAGGCATTATGTCAATATAAATTGAAATTGCTAAAGGCAATATATAAATTGAAATTGCTAAAGGCAATATGTCAATATAAATTGAAATTGCTAAAGGCAATATGTCAATATAAATTGAAATTGCTAAAGGCAATATATAAATTGAAATTGCTAAAGGCAATATGTCAATATAAATTGAAATTGCTAAAGGCAATATATAAATTGAAATTGCTAAAGGCAATATGTCAATATAAATTGAAATTGCTAAAGGCATTATGTCAATATAAATTGAAATTGCTAAAGGCAATATATAAATTGAAATTGCTAAAGGCAATATGTCAATATAAATTGAAATTGCTAAAGGCATCACTATAAATTGAAATTGCTAAAGGCAATATATCAATTGAAATTGCTAAAGGAATTATGTCAATATAAATTGAAATTGCTAAAGTCAATATACAAATTGAAATTGCTAAAGGCAATATGTCAATATAAATTGAAATTGCTAAAGGTATTAAGTCAATATAAACTGAAATTGCTAAAGGCAATATATAAATTGAAATTGCTAAAGGCAATATCTCAATATAAATTGAAATTGCTAAAGGCAATATATAAATTGAAATTGCTAAAGGTAATATATCAATATAAATTGAAATTGCTAAAGGCAATATCTCAATATAAATTGAAATTGCTAAAGGCAATATGTCAATATAAATTGAAATTGCTAAAGGCAATATATCAATATAAATTGAAATGGCCAAAGGCATTATCGTAATATTAATTGAAATTGCTAAAGGCATTATGTCAACATAAATTGAAATTACCAAAAGCAATATCTCAATATAAATTGAAATTACTAAAGGCATTATCGTAATATTAATTGAAATTGCTAAAGGCATTATGTCAACATAAATTGAAATTGCCAAAGGCATTATTTCAAAATAAACTGAAATTGCTAAAGGCATTATTTCAATATAAATTCAAATGGCTAAAGGCATTATGTCAATATAAATTGAAATTGCAAAAGCCAATATATCAATATAAATTTAAACAATGACAGCAGCCCGTAATCTGGATTGGACTCATTGATTTCTTTACAACACGTGATATGCGTGTCAAATCGTGCTGCTAGTTGTAACAAATGAACTGTTTAATTGTACCGAATCGAGTTAAAACAAAATGACTAACGGTACTAAATGAGCCAAGAAAGCATGAAACATTTTAACTTACAGTATCAAGAATCCTTCCTTCCAAAAATATATAATCTAACACAACATATAACAGTAAACAAATTTGTATGTGTTCTATACATACAATTGTTCAATTCAATTAACTGCGCAGATAATGACGTTCTCACGAGAACCACTGAAAGAAAAAGGTCTGCACACTTCCATTTTCTGTTCCGGTTGGGCAAAACATAAAATCAGGAAAGCGTTAACTTTAGCCTCTTAACTTTCACTCTTCAGGATGCATTTGTAGCCGTACTTCAGTCTGGTTTAATTGTCGTTTACTTGTTTATCCGCTACCTTCCGTTCTGCAGTGGCCCGACATCGGGCGACAATGTGAACCGGTCGTTGTATAGAAGAAACGAACACAACACCCTCCGTCGTGGGGTTTATTTAGCGTCAACGATAATATAACAACTACAACCTACCAGACACGAAAACCCTAAACATTCAGACACCACAATTCTTGCAATTTGCATTTGTCATAATAGACGTAGACGCAAATGAAAAAGCCATCATTATTCCAGAGACGTTTGGACGAGCGAAAAGGGCATTTATTAAGTGCATGGCCCTCGACGTTATCGTCCCCTAAATGCGCCTCGTGTGCTGATCTATCATTCAAAATAGGGCTTGCTTCTGACAAACACGCACCTGGATCAAACCATTATTTCATGAGAGGTGAATATTTGCCATAGATGATGGCAAGAGAAATTGTCAACAAAATTTCCATTTCAGATAAAGATTGGGAATGACGATATAATTTTAAATAGCATGCAGCTGTACATACTGAAATGTACTGATTGCAATAAAAATGACATATACGTACCATTTAGTCTTGACACCACATTTAAATTTTTTAAAAAGAAACGAAGCCACCTATTTCTTTTAAATTACACAATCTCTCCTATCAGGACAATTTTGATTTGATATCTCTGACATGGACGTAAACAAGTAGTATACGCACTAACGAATAAAACTCGAACTAGTATAATATATATTTGTTACAACATAGTGGATTATATGGAGTTCTCTGCTGATGATATAACTGATAACGAAGGTTTTATAATGATAACCCCGAGAAATAAATAGAGTTATGATCTGAAAATAACAGAATCCTTCGACAAATTTTGTTGGGTGGAAAATCTTTGGCAAGAAGTCCCTTCATACTCCCTATTTATTATACCATATTATACTGTTCTAGAATTACCATATCGACTTTCTACTTTAGTGTTTCCGTATCATTTACTCGGAATGCACTTGAAATTTTCTGTTTTAGTTTTATCAAGTTAGTCTCGCATATCTATGCGAGTGCGTAGGTGAAACAATTTATAAACTTTCCCAATTTACATGCTATCCCTTTACTTTGTGTACTGGTGGTGATAGGCGTTGGATTATAAACCCTTTTACATGACCTGTTTGAGGTGGTGTAAAAATCTATCCTGCGTCAGAACTCCGATATCGACATTCAACTGTCCCACTGCTCAAACTGCTAGGTTCACTAACTCACAGCAAGGCTGTCAGAGTACTTTATTCTCAAACATATTTTGTTATTCATTTATTTAAAAGTTGTCAAAATTAAAATGGTTACCATTCTCTTAACGAGTCTTATACTATAAAGACGATTGTAGGACAGAAAGTCACATGACAAGAAGTCATAGGGCAAGTAGTACCAGGACAAAATTTTGTAATTATGTAGGTTCTTGTATGATATAACTTAAATAATATCAACATCATGATTGAAATATTAACATAATTAACAATTCTTAGCCTTATGACTTATATAAATATTTTTAAAGATATTAATACAGTTTGCAAGAAAAAAAAAATTAGACATAGTACTAAAAAAGCAATCTAATTGTTGTAACTGTCACAACTAATACAAAATGTCATTAATGATTTTATTTAGATAATTAATAAAGTGATAATCCTTGGTGCATTGCTGTACTTTTTGTCAGTCAAATGTTCATATTAACAATGCCAAGAAACTCTGGCATGGTATTCAGGTCCGAAATACGACCAGTGCACACATTCTTTAGTGTCTTCTGAAGTAAACATAGAAACTGTATTTTTGACTTTTTGTACTATGTACCTTGCAAAATTACACAATTTAAGTGTGAGTTTATCTCGTACGCCACATTGTCCCTCATATCCAACATTATGACCTTTTGTCCTGAACACTCTGTCTTACGTATTTGTGTGACTTTCTATATGTGGCATTATGTCCTGTGACTTTCTATCTGTGACTTTATGTCATGTAACGTATTAGGTGAGACTTTATCTCCTGTGACCTTTTGGATGTGACTATATGTCTTGTGACATGTTAGGTGTGACTTTATCATGTGACCTTTTGGATGTGACTATATGTCCTGTGACATTTTAGGTGTGACTTTATCCTGTGACCTTTTGGATGTTACTATATGTCCTTTGACATGTTAGGTGTAACTTTATCCTGTGACCTTTTGGATGTGAATATATGTCATGTGACATGTTAGGTGTGACTTTATCATGTGACCTTTTGGATGTTACTATATGTCCTGTGACATGTTAGGTGTGACTTTATCCTGTGACGTTTTGGATGTGACTATATGTCCTGTGACATGTTAGGTGTGACTTTATCCTGTGACCGTTTGGATGTTACTATATGTCCTGTGACATTTTAGGTGTGACTTTCTCCTGTAAATATTTTATTCTGACTTTATGTCCTGTGACTTTGTATCTGTGGCATTATGTCCTGTGCTTTGTATATGTAACTTTGAATCCTGTGAATTTTTATATGTGGATGTTTTGTCATGTGGATTTCTATCCGTTTTATTTTTGGCGTACAAAGCAATCAACGGCCTGGAACCAGAATACCTGCCATATCTCATAAAGCCACTAGTGCATAATCATACGTTTCGGTGCTTTGGCAGCCAGCGCCTATTTCCTGGATGATATCGTGACTAATATCTTTACAAATCTTTGTTTAAATGGCCCCAAATTATGGAATGGTATTGCCATTGAAATTATGACATATGCAGCGGGATTCTATTAACGGAATTTACCACCCGATATTGCCTGTTGGGATGTCTCATCTTTTGAGGCTGGATCTGCAATGCCCATTTGACATCGGGCTGTGCACCCAAATAAACGCTGCTGGAAATAGGTAGCCGATGGAAAAACTTGTACTCTTCCCTTTTAAAAAGGTATTATAAGAAAAGTATTAATAAGTTATCAGTAACTGCTAACATAACTTGCACAACAGTTCTATGTTGCCATTGCAAATACATCGTGAAGGCTAGGTGCATATATAGTTTCCTCAAGTTACACGGGGTCGTCGGTTAAAACACTTTTGTTTGTCCGTCGATTCAACGAGGAACGCTCTAGTCATCCGATGGTTGGAGGGGCTGGTTCTGTTCTGTGCATGCGCAGGTGGCTGATGAGGCCAACACTTGCACGGAATGTTCGTTTGCATACGGGACAGGGGATGAGTGAGACATCTGCAGGAGGGCCATCTTCAGCTCGCTCTGCAGCTGCTGTCCTGCTAGATTCGCACAACATGGAGCCTTTGTGCACAAAGGAACGCTTCGATCACTTTCTGTTTGCTTCCAGAAATCAAGGTTTATATTGAACGCTTTCAATGCAGCAAGCTTTGAAACGTTTCTTCTGACCTCCGTGGGATCGCTGTAGTTGCTGTATCTCTCCACAGAAGAGTCTCTTAGGCAGCCGTTGGTCTGGCATGCGTATGACATGTCCCGCCTAGAGTAGCTGTCACTGCATCAAGATGGTGTGGATGCTGGGGAGACCTGCTTGGGTGAGTACATCAGTGTCTGGAACCTTTTCCTGCCACTTGATTTTTAGGATTTTCCTGAGACTTGTGGTGTGAAAGTGGTTCAGCTCCCTGTCGTGGCGTTAGTGCACCGTCCACGTTTCGCATGCGTAAAAAAGTGTGGGGACCACAACTGCCCTGTAGACCGTTAGTTTGTTCTGGATTATGATACCTCTTTTATTCCAGACGTTTGCATGCAATCTGCCGAAAGTTGAGCTGACTCTGGAAATGCAAAAGGTCACTTCGTCGTCAATAGTGACGATCTGTGACATTGTGCTGCCAAATTAGATGGAGCGGTTCACTACGTTGCTGTTTTGGCCGTTGACGGTGATGTTGGGCTCAACATAGGGGTATCAAGAGGCCGGCTGATGCAGGACTTCAGCCTTCTTGGTACTGATCGTGAGACCAAAGTATATGCAGGAGATGGAGAACTTGTCAACGTTGCATTGTAGGTCGGCTTCTGAGCCAGCATTGAGGGCGCCGCTGTCAGCAAATAAGTGATCTCTGATTGTGTCTGTCATGCCTTTGGTTTTCCCTTGAAGCTTCCTGAGATTGAATAGTTTTCCATCTTTACGGTACCTGATGCCGACTCCAACCTCTCCGTCTCTGAAAGCATTAGTCAGAATGGCAGAGAACATTAGACTGACCAGTGTTGGTGCCAGAGCACAACCCTGCTTGACACCATTGGTTACTGGGAATGTCTCAGATGTATCTCCATTGTCCTGAACTCGTGCATGCATGCCATCGTGGAAATGCTGCACCTTGGATATAAATTTTCTTGGGCACCCATACTTGGTCATTACGTTCAACTGGCCTTCTCTGCTGACAGTATCAAACTCCTTTGCCAAGTCTATCTAGATTTAGAAAACGTTGGTGTTTTGCTTTTGGCATTTTTCTTGTAGCTAGATCTCAGCAAACACCATGTATTTGCATAATCCAAACTGGCTTTCTGGCAATAGTCTCTGGTCAAGTTGCTTAGTAATGGGGTTAAATTGGAAGCGAGTATCTTTCCTGCAATTGAGAGTGAGAATATAGCCCGGTGGTTGTCGCAGGTCTTTGCGCTTATACAGGTGATTATGGAAGCGCTTTTGAATTCCTGGGGATCGCCGTTTGCTGACATTGCAGTACAAACAGTTGGCGGAGCCTTTCTATCAGGGCTGTGCCCCCTTCCTTCCTTGTATATTTATGCTGCAACTGAGTCTGACCTAGGTGCTTTGCCACTGGAAAGCAGACGTATCACTTTCTGTGTCTCGAGCAGGTTGGAGGGTCATCTGGTGCTTCGGTGATTAATAATTGGGAGAGACGACTAAAAGGCTTCATCACTGATGGATGAAGCGCGATTCAGGAGGCTGTTAAAGTGTCCAGACCATCGTTGAAAAGTCTTCTCTTTGTCAGTAATTAGTGCGTTCCTGTCTGCGCTGATAAGAATGGATGCTCCAGAGGATGTAGGTCCATACATTTCGTTCAGGGCATTGTAGAAGTTCTTCATGTCATGCTGGTTTCAATGGAACTGGATCTCATCAGCTTTGTTGCTCAGCCATATGTCTCGCACGTGACGGAGCTTCTGCTGTATGTTGTTGTACGCATCGTTCCTAGAGGTTGACTTGGGGTTGTTGAGGTAGGTTTGAAGGAGGCAGTGTTTCTCAGCCAGCAACTGCTTGATCTCGTCGCAGTTCACATCAAACCAGTCTTGATGCCTTGTGGTTGAGGGTTCTAGGATTTCCAAAGCTGTGCTGTAGACCAGCTCTGTGAATGCCGCCCAGTTGGTCTCCACATTCGCATTGTCAAGAGGGGTGGATTCCAGATGTTATTCCAGGGCATCCACTAGAGACTGTTTGCTACTGGTGCATTTCAGCTTAGTTATTCTTTCCCTGTGGGTGTCTTTTGGGCTGATAGTGAATGTTGAGTTTGGAAAAGATGAGGTGGTGGTCTGTCAAGCAGTCACCGCCGCACAAGAACTTTGTCACACCCACATTCTGCCAGTCATTCTATCTGACAATGACGTAATCAATGAGTTGCCAGTGCTTAGAACGTGGTTGCATCCATGACATCCGGGTATTGGTAGACAGGAGTAAGACTGTATTGGCGATCAACAGTTCATGCTCTGAGCAAGTCTGGAACAAAATGAGAACGTTAATGGTACAGTGACCCACTCCGTGCTTTCCTAGCACTCCATCCCAGGCAACGTGATCACAGCATATTCTTGCATTGCAGTCGCCAAGAATGACGAGATTTTATGCCATTGGAACATCAACAATGACTCAGTGAAGGTCCTCATAGAACTTGACCTTCGCTTCATCTTGGTTGCTCATGGTTTGGATATACTAGGTGATGATGGTAATGTGCTTTCTTCTAGACAAGAGGTGGAGTATCATGGTCATGAATCTGTTGTTTACTCCCTTTGGAGGTCCAGCCAATTTGCCAGTCAGTACTGTCTTCCTTGCAAAACCGACACAAGCCTCACGGTGATCTTCATTTCTTCGGCCGCTCCACAAGAGAGTGTATCCTGAGCCCTTTTCACTAAGTTTGCCTTCTCCTGCAAGCCGGGTCTCACTAAAAAAACAGCACGTTGTGTCTGGCGAATTCGTTTCCTGTTATAGCGGTTATCCTCTGGGATCTTTCCGCATTTTGTCTGTCCAGTAAGGTGCGCACATGCCAGGCACCAAGTGTGAGAGGAACCATCCTTATTTTCATTTTGTGTTTTGACCGCTGCAGTAGGGTCTCCACCATCCGCGGTATGTCGGCTAGGGACGTTTTGAGCAGGCAATGTTTAGGGCACCTTTTCCAGCCCTTTGCTAATGCCAGGGAGGTGAACATGTGCATTCCTGAAGAGGTCTGCCGGACTCCACTGCTAATCCATGTCAGTGGTGAACTACTCTAATGGCCTGAGCCGCATGTCTGCAGGTTTGCGGCAACGGCTGCCAGAGTATACACACCTGCCGCTTCGTCGCTTGCCTGTCGCCACAGGACTTTAGTGGGTGATGAAATGTGATAGGTGGATGCCAAGAATGACTTGCGCGGTGACTTTGTTTTAAGTGAGTAAGAGTTGCGCAGTTTGTCGAGCTGCGGCAAAAAACGATCCCGGTTCAGCAGCACGACAACATCGACACGGCCGGAGACAAAGTTGGGTGCAGTGAATGACCAGGACGTTCTACGTGTCTCGTCGTGCTCTTAGCGCTAGAACGGAGTTTTTACTGGGAATTACCTTTCTGCCAGTTGACCATATGGTGGGTCCTCTGCCGAATCCAGTCTTTACATGGTAAATAGACAAAGCCTGATTTACCGAGGGTTTAAGACCCGTCGGTTGCACTCAGCCTGGTTGAGCCGGCCAGTCGAGTCCATTTTCAGGGATGTGGCCGGCATGCCATGGCTTCTTGGAGCCACAAGTGAGAGTTGAATGCCAAGTGGGGACCAAAGGAGTACGACTGCTTAGCCAGCCAGTGGTGTTACCCCCTTTCAGGACTGCCCATACACCCAAACGGTTAAGACACTAGCCCCAACGCAATTGCCTCTAAGCATGCCCTGCTTGCAAAACTTTAATAACGAGCCCAAGGACGCGTACACCGATAACACTGGTCGTTTGTCATCGATTAAGATTTCATTGAACATATGACTCTGGATTGCGTCATCTTAAGTGCATGATGATATGTTACTTAATCATAGTGAAAAACATTAAAATGTTTTTAGAGAAGAAAAAATGTTTAAGCGTCAGAGACAGCCACAAAAAATTAATACAAATGTTTTACTTCATTAAAATTGAGATCTGAGAACCAAATGTAACAGTTGATGTAAAATGTGTTCAGATATAATAGAAGCAAACTCAGTTAAATTTAATAACAATTAAAATGACACAACGCGTGATTTTAATGTGATTTATACATAAGTTTTGTTGAAATATGAAGCCGTAACCACAGATCATTCGAAAGATGAACTTAAAAAGAGGATGGCAGTACATCGTCTGCAACAAAATATTACAGAAAATCTCACTTTATGTATAGTAAAAAAAAACTTTACACAACTATTCAAAAGTAAACTTGAAAGTCTTTATTTACTGAAAATGAATATTTAAGACAAGAAATTAAGTTTTATTTTATTCGCTCTCTGCCGTCAGACATAATTAGCTTCCAACTAATTGCATTATATTCATCCATATGAGTATCTGATAGTGAAAATATGTTGTGGACTTTCCTATCAAAAAATTAAAAATAGAATCATATTGTTATGTCTGTAAAAGGGAAATATAATGTAGAGACTTTGTTAGAATTTACAATGCAAAAGAAAAAAATTCTGTAAGAATAGGCGTCGTTTATATGAAGATTTATTAAAACGGATTTCGGTGCCCTGAGTGGTATTGTTGTCTAAAGCGCTCACCATTCCGGATCACTGTAATCTCATCACTGTCTGCCTGGGTTCGAGTCTGAGGCTCGGCTAACGTGGATACGAGACAAACCTTGCCAGTAACTTCTCGTGGGTCGATAGTTCTTCACATGGTTCTTTTTCCACTAGTTATACTGGCCACCATGTATAGCCTATCCTGTGATGAAAAATGGCATTAATCCCTGCAAACATTAACAACAATAACACCGATTTCTTCAGACATAACTATAGAACAAAAGTACACTATTTAACACCATCTCCATTATGTCTCAAACTTATATATTGTTGTAATTTGCATGGAAGGCATGATGCTTTGCATCACTGAACAAATACATTTTCAGAGAGAGAGAGAGAGAGAGAGAGAGAGAGAGAGAGAGAGAGAGAGAGAGAGAGAGATGTGGGATCCATACTGTATATTGGTGCCATTTATAATTTACCAACTGGTTATCGTACATGTCGAACTCTTACCCTCTTACCAGCAATGTATCAGACGTTTTTGGGTAAGAGGACCTTTATTTTGATTTCTTTCGATGTCATTTTATTTCAGCAGATAAAACACCTTTGCTGAGAAAGCAATAACCATCAGGAATGCAAATTACGAAAATAATGGCTTGTGCAAAAAAAATTGTTTGCATTTCCCATCCCCAAGTTATTATGAACAGCTAGACATATATATGCGTTTAACTCCATTATTCCAGGAACTGCAAATGTATATGTCGTCATAGAAGAAGCCCATTTCATTGTGGACATGGATGAAGACTTTCGACCAACATTTGTATGAACTATACGAGCTGAAAGCTTTACTTTTAGAGTGCCAGAAGTTTGGCCCTCAGTGCTACCCTTTGTGACGATGGAGAGTTCAAAATTTGCTTCGAGTGAACAGTTTTAAGATTTTGGCATCACCAAATATGATAAAATATGATTGTCCAAGACCGAGACAGAGAGCAAATTTCTTGAAACGAGAAACACGTTATTGTGGTTCTTCTCGCCCTAAGATCAAAACCCTTGTTCGATAAAAGTGAAGAACCTTGTTTTCGGGTTAAGAACACACACAATGTCTAAAGCGAGGGTTGACAAGAACAATGATAACGGAATATGTTCGGCGCAGACCTAGCATATGTGTTGTTGTTCTGAATATCATTTTTTGGGCTTGTTTAGAGTCTCGCCCAACTGCTAAGAACACATTCTCAAATGTTTCATAATGTCCATGTGTCTTCCCCATAACAATCCAGAATTATTACAACAACAAAAAAAACATGGATCAAACACTCGGTATGTCCGCCATAGTTGTTCTTACCTACTCCAGTGTCAGAGGTGGTCTGCGTTCTCAAGACTTTCTTGATTGTATTCGAAGGTTACGGGCGCAACGACATGTCATCTAGCTGTTAGTGCAAGATCACTTAGGGACATATGAAAATACTTTTGGCATCTATGGTAAAATTTCAAACAAAACGCTCAAAGACGGCAGTACCATATGCTTGGCCGATCAACAAAGAAGGTATAGGCGATACCATATATTTTTGTTTTTGTTTTTTGGTAAAGGAACTTTTTGTTATTACGCGCATTTGAGGATTCTTTGGTAGTAAGACGAACACATGTATCTGACACTGAACGAACGAATCCACTCAAACCATGTAAAGGTATCTTTTGAGGCATTCCAATTCTTAGTTACAATACACATGTACTTGGTGAATCAAATTTAGTATAAATATCTTTATAATATACTTGTATCTGTATACTGGTACCCCGTCATATCAATGTATACTTGTTCGTTTAAATAAAACAAAAAACTATTGTTCTATTCATTTTTAGAAGCGCCAACCTTGTTTCCGACTGGAACAAATTGTAGACTGAAGTCAAAAGTAGTTGTATTGCACGTAAAAGAATTCTTTTGAAAGTTTTGTATCTTAAAAGCTTTTGATTCTTCTAGAGTCATATACAAGTCATTAAATAATTCATATGTCCTCGGGGCATAATTCTGCTATCACAAACTGGAATAAAATGCACAGGAACAGAGAGCTGAAACACGACAGTTACATTCTAATTTATTTGCAATTTCGCCCAATTTTGTCATGTACATGAACGAAAGTCATAAAACTAAACAAGAACCTAAAGGATACTACACGTTATAATTAATTATTACCGACAGTACTACCTAGATTGCATTATGTCAGTGACTAATAGGAAAATTTTTCAAAAAAGCTGTTTGACAACCCGTTTCCTGAACGCACAGCTACTACGAACATCTTCTCCGGTCAGTGAGTGCATCACTCTCGCTGAAACTATCTCAATGAACAAAAAAAAAAAACGAGATAGAGAACGGCATCAAAACGTGCACTGTTACAAATGTAAATTAAACTGAATGTTTTCATTTTGCTTGACTATGTTCTGTTTATTTATTTCTGAATAAATGATCCCATTTTAATTGTATTTCATACATTATTAATTTCATAAACTCAGTGAATGTTAAAAGTGTCCGCTGTTCTGTATCCAAGATAAGGATTGGAATATAAGATTAGTCCATATGTATAGTATTAATTTAAACTTTAGAAATCTTTGGATATATATTGTACAGTCAGTTTTAGAAGTCTTTGGATATATATTGCACAGTCAGCTTTAGAAGTCTTTGGATATATATTGTACAGTCGCTTTAGAAGTCTTTGGATATATATTGTACAGTCAGCTTCTAAGAGACTATTTTCATTCAGGTCGTTATTTCAAGCAGGGATGCTACTAATGTTAAAAACGTCCGCTTTTTCAATCGCAGACTCTATCTATTTTATTGTGCTTTTTCATAAGTAAACATTAAACTGTGTGCATATCCGATGTATCTATCAATTTGTATGTATGCATGGTGCAGGATTTGGATTTGTATGGTTATGCTGGTTTCTTGGCACTTGTACAGATTTACAGAATATTCATGCTGAGGAAATGAGAGATAAATGCCTTTTACTAATACACACCGAGAGAGCGGATCCGGGCAGAGCATGGCGGGGATTGAGACTGCGACAAAGTATTACGTCCTTCTGCCAAATGAGGTAATGTGTTGTTGTTGTAGGGTTTAACGCCATTTTTCAGCATACGATAGGCTATACATGGCGGCCAGTATTAATGGTGGAGGAAGAACACGGACCCAACCCCCTCCCGGAAGAAATACCGACCCACTAGACTTGTAAGCTTTCTCACATAACCTAAAATGTGATAAATCGACTCAAGTGTTTGGGAGGAACGCGCAAGCGATAATACTGGCCTTTTATTTTACCTGCCTGATATACGTTACATCTATTTTGGCACTAATATACGTTTATTTGAAATAAACAGGATAACTTGTATCTCAGTGTCGCTATTAAGTTATGTAGGTATTGTCTACTATTCTTTTCTTTTGGATCATATTTGCCACCGGTAAAAGTCATTTCTAGAAAGCGTGAAATTTACTAGCACTCCCGCAGCGCCATTCTTCAGAATGTAGGATGTGAACCATTTATATCTCACATATGCCCGTAAATGTCACGGGTGACATAGAAAAACGAGTAAGAAACCTAACAGCAAACGTTTCAAAACTTTGCTGACACTTGCAGCTGGAACAGTCATGAACCGCTCGTTTATCAGTTTTTGCAGATTGTCCTACACCGTTCATGCCATAATGTACTTTCTTTGATGTTTCAACAAACTGGTTTTATCTTTACCTTTGATTGTTTGATCACACCATTGTAGACTGGCAATACAATATGTACAGACCTATACTAGTATGTATATTGGAAGTTTGAACGCATTATATTTTTCACACCAACCTACTCGTGTGGGATACAAATATAGTAAAAGTCACATGGGTCCTGTGAGCCCATTTATTCATTTTAATTGTATACAAATTGTTTTTGTAAACTTTATAGCTAACTTTCTTTAACCAAAGTCTTTTCAATCATGATTGTTTTATGTTCCTCGCCATAACTATCACCAAGGAACGTCCAGACGAAACTGAACTATCGTCATGGACATTTACAATAGTAGCCATGTACTAAAATTGAGTCATAATAAAAGTACTTCGATTGGAATCGTCAAGAGTTGTACGAATTCGTTTATGAATATACGTCACATTCATTGTGACATCCAGCGCGTGATATTCCATCTGGGTTGTACTGGATAACACATTTAGGTTCATTTCGTCCAAAACTATCTAAATATTTTAATATTGATTTTGACGTATGCACCTCTCTGGGCGCCTAAATAATGACCTTCTAAAGAAATATGGATGTATTCGAATACAAATGAAGTGAACGCTTGCCACTTAAAGGTATGTAGTTGTTGTAAGGTTTAACGCCATTTTGCAACACAGCACACGATAGACTCTACATGGCGGCCAGTTTTAATGGTGGAGGAATAACCCGGGAGAATCCCTAGAAAGAACCACCGACCCACGAGAAGCTACTGACAAGCTTTCTCACATACCCACAATAACCGAATATGAGACTTGAACCCACTCAGACAGAGTTGACATGGCAGTGATTCGTAACAGAGAGTGCTTTAGACCTCATCAAATTCTAAAAAGTGACACCCATTACTAAAATGGTCGGTGTTGAATGCCTACGTAACTCGTGTGACTTGTACTGTATACTTAAATAAACGGTGAAAAAAATCGATTGAAAAAGTGTTGGGCACGATAACACTATCTTACTGTAATAAATCGGGAGTATATGCATTTGGTTATAGCACTACGTTTTAAGGAGTTCTGAGATGTTTGTGATTACTTGTCTGATGAATGAAATACAGTGCATTGGAAATATTATTTAGCCCGAATTAATTAGCCAATTACTAGGAGCAAATGTCACAGAGTGAAGTGGTAGTGAGTTTCCATGATGATATGGTTCACTAGTAGTGAATTTAAGTCAAAACCGAATAAGTGACCCCTTCAGACCATAGGAGGGGGCATAATGGAGAAATCCTGCCTTCATTAAATATTCATACATTCATATATGCAAATGAATCGTATTAAAACAATGGTTTTGATTGGTTGTACAATACATCCCTCAGAAACAATCCCATAAACAACCAATTCTACTTCCTGCTTCCGCTTGAACCGAAAATTCGTGCGAACGCTATTCAAATTTGAGCGATAACTATTAATAATTGCTGCATCTTAGTTACCATATTCTCGATTCATATATATTTAAAAATCGTAGACATATATGTAATTATAATTAATCACGCTTTGATTTATTTTACAGTTTATCATAGTGCGCAAATTTAACAAAGTAGTTATTATAGACCAGTCACGTTTACCAACTGCCAGACCAATTTGAATTTTCGTTTCAGTCCTTTTAAGTTTTATCTATTTTTTGCAGTGTTGGCTGAATTTATTTGATACTGTACATGCATTGCTAAGTTTTTTTGTTCATTTATATGTATTAGTGTTTAAATTTGATTACTACTTAAGTAAGAAGTTTAGTTTTCATATTCACATACTAGTTAAGGTATTGGAACTGATAGCGTGAAGAATATACTAGAAAGTATTTTATTAGTTATATTCATTTGATACGTTTTTACCCCAAGATAGTATTTTTTTTTCTGAAGTGTTTATGATTAACTTCCATTTTATTACACTTGATCTGGTGTGAAAAGTATAATTTAGTGTTTATGTAATTTATATTTTCGTTTCAGAAAGACAGTTACTTCTTTTAAATAGTGGATATTTTTTTCATATTCATTATATATTTTGCATAGCTGCCGCATACTTGTCAGAATGTCGAGGAGCATTTTCGTTGCAGGTGATTCCAATTTGAAGCAACTCGGTTGTCTTCTGAATCTTCCCAACTTATTCCTGTTGACTGTTCCTGGTGCAAAATTGGTTGGAGATGTCACCAATTTTAAATCCAAAGTGTTAGATGTTGTCCGAGCCCAAAAACCTGACCTGCTGATTCTTCACATAGGTTCAAATGATGTTGGAAAAGATGTTGGCATATTTACAAGGTATTTTTGCTTGTAAATTTGACTTTGAAAACATTTATTACTTGTGCCCAATATTTGCAGCATAACTATTATAAATTTCTATTGTATATTTAATCTATTATATTGATCTTACAGATTACAACTGGCTAGTGATGAATTCCAAATCTTCTCTCTAATTATAATATGACCAGCGTAATTTTAAATAACAAATTTACATGATTAGCATCCATATTGACTACTCGTCATACAGTCTAGGACAATGACCCTGATATTTATGTTTTGGGCTCGAGGTTTTATTGCCTAATTAATTGTACTTGTGTAGTATGTTTTGATGTCACCTAGCATCATATTGAGAAGTCAGATTTCAGAAATATCTCAAACTTTATGCAGCCCGTATTGATGCTTTTATACAAATTAAAGTCACAATGATTTAGCGAGATTGTTCTTACTCGGATGCCTTTTTTCTAATAAATTAAAATTCTCACACAATCATGTTGACCTGATTTCCAGTTATGTTGGTCTACATTTCATTTGCCTGAAATGTGATTTATGCCGGGAATGCCATAATCCGATTAAGTTGAAGTATGTTTCTTTAACAAAATGAATAAAAGCATCGAAGTATTGAAGAAAGTGTTTCAGTAGCTTCATTTAATTCAAGATTCTTGTCACAATTTTAACTGATTTTGGTATTCTCAGCTTCCAGCAATCTACATTTATTAACTAATAATCCACCAAATGCCACAAATAAACAGGCTTAACATCAGGAGGAGGGTAACATTAATTAGGTAATACATATTGCACTTTATGACAATACAATTTGTACATTGCTACAACCAAAATGAAGTCTGTTGATTGTTCCGAAATCTTGCCATATGATGTCAAAATGGGATATTTATTTTTGCTTAGAACTTGAGAGTTGAACAAAATAACCCTGGTAGCAGATGTTTTTAAATTTTGTATCATTTTCTTTATATTTCCCAAATGGCAGCAGTTACTATGGTGGTGAATTTCTGAAATTTTCACAGTTTTATTAGTCAAGTTTTGTTTGCATTTTAGTTAATTCTTTTTGTGCACTTCTTGCTTTTAGTTGTTACAGAGACTTTATTCATCAGCTGCTGGAAATGAATCCCATGATGCTGGTCACTGTTTGTGGAATTCTGCCTCGAACCACCAGTAACTTTAAATCTTTTCATTGGAACTCTACTGTTTTACCAGACTTACAAAGAGGATATGCTGCACTTAATGATGTCATTATGAGCTTAAGCCAAGAATGTGATAACTGCCATTTTATTGACTATAACCCATTGTTTGATCGAAGTATGCATTTGGCACGTGATGGACTCCATGTAAATATAAATGGTGCATATGTACTGAAAACAGTATTGGAGTCCTTTGTTGTTAGTTTGGACATGGAGCAGATAAACAGCACTGAAAAATTGTTATCCTTGGACCTTGACGATACCCATATGTCTTATGCGGATGTAGTGAAGCAGTTTCCACCCAGAGATAAACTTAAGTCGATGGATTACAAGGATAAGGTGACTAACATAAATTATAGTATTTACATAAAATCTAAACTTGCTTTAACATGAATAAGGTCACATATTCACATCAGTCTATATTTGGTAAATGATTTTGGTATGACAGCAATATGTCCATGTTAAATCATAATGTTCTGCCCCTATTTGTTTTTAGAAAATGTCAACTTCATGTTTGTTCTTTTTAAAAAGACAGGTAAAATTATTAATGTGCTTATTATATACCTAAGAGTAATTGGACTGACCAAAGTACAGATTTTTTATTACATATATTGTTAATGTTTTATAATTATTTCATTTAAGGAGAGCTGCGTTTTTAGCAAAAAGCCATTTATTCCCAAATTCAGAAGGTATAAACGATACAGAGTACCAGTTTCAACACAAGTTAAAAAGGTATGAGCATATTGTATTAGATAGAGATAAAGATAAATTGAAAAATGTATCATCTAAAGTAAGAAATTATACTAAAGTCTCCCCCCCCCCCCCCCGCATTTTTATCCCTATTTTCATGAGTCTGTTCGTCACATTTTCACTTTATGGCCATAGATCTGAAATGTAAAGCTTGATATTTTTTCAATAAAATCTGGGTCAGTTAATCGTCTTGACCCGGCCACAATGTCTTTTGAATAACTCATGTCTTGAATATATGTTGTATAATTTATTTATATTTTCCTAGTGGTGTCATATACCAGTTTCAACTACATGTTCCACTTTATGGTTTTGAGTCAAAAGGTTAGGTTAGGCCTACGGTCAGGCTTATCCAGGCTGCAACTTTTAACGATATCTGGGTTTTCACAAAGATTTCATAGAATTATTCATATGAAACGTGAATCATATGATCATGTGTCATATCTACATCCACCCATAAATTGTGAAAGTCATTGACACATCTATTGTTCATAGATCAAAACTCTTATACTCTAGCTTTATCTATGCAGTAACTTTCTTTGGCATAACTATCTAATGCCTAATAGTTTTGCACTAATATTTTAGCTGAATTGTTTCAGTCGACCTGCTTTGTGTTGGGGGTGAAAGGTTGAAACAGTTATACCACATATACAGGCTGGAATTGTTATAAGCATTCTGATTTTTCACATATACAGTGATGTTGGTTATATAAACTCACACACAGATTGCTTGGAATGTCCAGGTATGGTTCAAGGGTTGAAATAGACATAATGTAGCCTTTGTCTTGTCTCAGAGTTTGAAAGTCTTTTTAAATTTTAAAAATAGTTTGAGGAATTGTTCATACGAATCCAATGCTGTCAAGTCCACTCACACTCCAAAAAAGGAATGTCATAGTTGGTTCCAGTTATGTGACTTTCAGCCTTAACCATCTCACAGTGTGTTAAAATGTCATTAAACATAAGTTCCATCACCATCACACCATTGCCTTTGAACATCAAAATAGTGGGTGTGGGAAGAGACATTTTTATTTCTTATTAAATCTGAAAGATATTGTACATAAATTTCATGCTTAATGTTAGTCTATTTTCCAAAATGTACATAGCTCGCTTGTTTCATAAGTTAGGTTTCACAGATCAGACAGATATATCATTAACAAGAAAAAGATATAAATTTTCTCATCCTGAAATGCATCACTTTTATGTCTGCTTTATATTTATTTTAATTTCAATAAAAATGAAACTCTTTTCAGTCTCATAGAACTAGAGTTTGTTCTCAGAAAAGGTTTGATTTTCTCAAGTTTTTATTATGTTGATTCCCTTTTTGATATTTCATTTCTGTTCATTTTTTACATTTACAACTAAAATGATTGTAAGCTAATTGTCAGGTTATATTATATCATTAATCATGTTGGAAAAGCAGACGTATTTCACATTTAAATACAGAAGATTTCTTTTTTTCGTAACAAGTTTTTTTTTAAAATCCTATGATTCAATAAGTACCATGATTATTCTAGTTAAGTTATAACACCAGAAATTTACCTCTGATGTATCTCATTTGTATTGCAATCACATTTCAGTAAATGTATATTAGCCCACTGTCATGATAATGTGTGACACAATATGTTTTTGGCATGGTTTTGACATCACTATATACCATAAATGCACAAGCCCTGGCCAGTGGGCCTAATCTGGCGTGTGAACAGTAATAATATTACAGAAATTTGTTTTCGGCCCTCGATTGGTCTTAGAAAATGCAATCTGGTCTTTGGCCAAAACCGGTTTTGTGTAAATGATAAATTGTTAAAGCTTCATTAAAAATCCAATAAAACTAATTAAAATCTTTCTCAGATGACTCCAGTTGCTCTTTATCAGTTACTATACAGATGATGACATAAATCATGCCACCTTATAAAGTTAATGCGATCTCTGAATGTGGATGTTAATTTACAGTACAATTATCCTTGTCACAATGTGCATGTTAATTACCCATTAAATTATCCTTTCATCAGCACATAATGAAATCATGCAGTGTGGCATATCTTTATTCACAGTACAAAAGCTCAGTATGTTCTATATTGTTACTTTTTTATAAAATTACTATTTATTATTCAGTCATAACAAAATGTGTTCATTATGGACCAGACTGATTTCTTTTTTCTTTCAATTCATTTTAATAATGCACATGCTTCAGAAATGAAATTTGTTATATTGTTACTACTAACAATATTTGTTTTAATTTTTAACAAAATTCCCCTGGCCTGTAGAAGTATAAAACCACTAGAAAGAATATATACAACACTCATGCAATGAGAATTTTCAATTTCTTTAAAAGGTATTAAAATCGTATTGGGCTTCCTGTGGGTATTTATAACAGCCAGTGTGTTTCAAAATTTGTGGTTAGTTAACTTTTCAATCATTGTTACTTCATTTGTACATTAAATATTCAAACAATGTTGTTTACTGCTTTAATAATTGAACCGCTCCGGTGGCCTAGTCGTTAGAGAGTCCGCCCCGGAAGCGGGAGGTCGTCGGCTCGATCCCCGGCCGAGTCATACCAAAGACTTACAAAAATGGTACTAACAGCTGCCTCGCTTGACGCTCAGCATAAAGAGGTTAGTGTTAGGACTGGTCGGCCTGGTGTCAGGATAATGTGACTGGGTGAGACATCATGCTACATGTCTGCGGCATGATGTCTCAGTGCTAGACATCACTATAAACTGCCTCACTGCAGACATCATAGCGATATGACTGAAAATTTTTTAAAGCTACGTTAAAAATCCTAATCAAACAAACAAACAAACTTTAATAATTGTTTTATATTTTGCCATACATTTATATGAAACATAAAAATTACAATATTTGGCATTCTAAGAAATAGAGGATTGGTACTGTACATTTAATCAATTATGTAAGGCCATGCCTGCTATATTTTCCAATTCTAGATTATGATCAATCCTGCAGCTTAGTTAAAAAATATGTTAACCTATTCTGCATGTCTATTTATAGATGTTAATACTGAATCTGTTCACTTATACAAGAGCAAAATTTTCACACTTATTATATATTTAATTAAAGTTTATTCCATGTGCATGTGTTCATTATTCCATTTATTTCATTTATTCCATGTGCATGTGTTCCATGTGCATGTGTTTATTCCATGTGCATGTGTTCATGTGTGCATGTGTCGATTGGAACCTGTGTAAAAGCAGCTTCAGTTTACATATTTAATATTGTTATTTTTGTTGTCTTTCTTTTCCCTTTTTCCAAGTGATACGTTTTTTACTTGAGCAGGAAAATAATCATCAGTTATGCTATTGTTTGATGATAGTAATATAATGATATCTGTACAGCTGCGTTGCTACATTATGATTAATAAATCATCTGAGAATTGTTAACTGGTAGTGCTTGTGTACTGAACATATATACCATCATAGATTAAGAATGGGTTATTCCTTTATTTTTTTTATGGAAAACTGACATTGCCAGCAATATGAATCTATCTTAACTTTTTATATAAACTGCATATTTGTTAAATGGTAATAATAATTGAAATTACATTTCTGTGTATCTTTATTTCAAAATAATATTTTATATTAGAGTGAATATTCTTCATCAGATTCCACCCCTTACAGCCATCATTATAATATTGTTCGCATATTCTTATTTTTCTTTTAAAAAATTCGCTTGAAAGACATGTATGTATTTTTTCATTTATAATTCGAGTGACGCATTTGCCATGTCTTTTATTTAACTGTATCAGGTTTCCTTTTTTATGTGTCAAGAGTTATTGCTGATACTTTGATAAATTTGTTTCCATTAATTTTTTTCTCAGGAAAATAACCATTGAAATGTTTTTGATTATATATACTTTTTATGCAGATTAGAGCATCATGAGATAATAGTGCATGTCAGTGAGGATGTTGCTGTAATATTACCACCAACAGCTATTCATAACATATACAAGGTAATTGTTTAGTATTAAGGTATAAATGTTAATTATCAATGTATAAATGTTTCAGTCTGAAAGTTAAGAAAAAAGTTAATGAATAAAAGACCGGTGCTGTTTTCGGTATTATAGTTCGTTATAGAAACTACAGTGAAAGTAATGACTTTGTAAATTTCTTTTTTTTAAAAATATATGATAATGTAATAAACAAATTATTTATTTTTAAATTTCAGAGCAAATGATGATATAGGCAACTTTGCATATGACTGTGTTAATGACAACATTTGCTGTTATCAAATTTGCTTCATTTTGTGCCATCATATAACATTTAACTTTTTAAGGATCGACATATTCATGCTGCCTGTACACACCAGAAACCAAAATTGAAAAGATTCATCCAGAAAATCATCCCTGCAAAGGTAAGTATAAACTACTATACAATTTTTTTTCTTATTTTATCATTCTAAATACTGTTTTGTGGTTCCTTTTCTCACAGTTGATCAGTAAAGAAGAAATCTGATCTTGAGATTTTTTATATATATTTTTGAATCGCTGTTCTTTAATAATAATGATTACTAAGCTATTAAAAAGTGTAGCATTGTTAACATTTAAGTGCTTTTCTATTTTCCTAAAACACTTTTACTGTTGAAATATTTTTATTTTTTTAGGTATTCTGCTGTCCTGAGTGCCGTGTGAAATGCACTAAGGAAGACTTTCTTTTGAACCATTACTTGAGCAGACATGTTCCTCATAGAAAGAAAATGGAGGAGATCATGTGTATGTTTCTTTAAGTAGTTATTGCCAAATTATTATTAAATTTTGAAAAAATTAACCCAGTTAATTTGCTTATTCTTGGTGAATTAGATGCCTTACAATTATATTGTGTTATATATTTGGTGCTTTTGACCTGTAAATTCTGTGATATGAAGTTGATTGTTTTTCATTTTCCAGCATAGATACACAAATATTATTTTCTTCCTTAATTATTACTTAGCTTTTGGTTCCCTCTTTGTAAGCCTTTTCTTTAATCAAATCTAAAACATTTATTCCTTGCCAGATAAGGGTGCTTCATTCAAACCAAGCCATATGAAGGTACGATATATATTAGTTTCTGATTAACTACAATTCAGAACTTAATAATTTTAGTTATGTTTACCAAAATTATATTTTGGCTTCTTGTGTTAAGGCAGCCATCACTTCTTTTGAATGAGGACAACTTATACTACTTCGTCTGTTTAGTTTGTTCAAGAAATACTTACATAACTAATTCATGGTGTACATATTTTAATTAATGCACGATTCATGATTGGGTATTTGTGTGCACACACACACACACACACACACATAGTTACTGCAACATGACACATAAAGTTGATTTAAATAAAATTATTTCTAAAACCTTAATAAGTCCATGTTATATTTGAATGTTCCTATAATAATATCTTGAAAAGATATCAATTTTTCTTTTGATGATAATAATTCATTCATAAATTAAAATTTATCTTCAAACAGAATTAGGGTACAATTTTTATCTTTGTTGATATCTGTATATGTATAGCTATTTAATACTTCTAGTGTCCTATTTATGAAATGCTCAACAACCCTCAATCATTGGTTTTATAATTAATTTACCCTTTTACAGGATGAGATATATACTTGTTAAGCATCCACATCCAGTCCCATAAGTTCCATAACTGATATTGATTTTATTGCATTGGATGTTCCTGAAATGCAGTTATTTGGTAAATATACATTTCAGTATTACAATTATGTATCTGGTCTGTTTACTGTTTTCATCTCTCTTACTTTCTGTGTGTGTGTATATATATATATATATATATATATATATATATATATATATATATATATATATATATATATATATATATATATTGCCATCCTAATGTGCCGTTTTATTAAGACTGAGGTATAGAATGTGTAAAGTTGAACTTTAATGTGACTTAATCGTTTTCATTTTATTTAATTTGAACATTATTTTGTGTCTTTCACAATGAATGATTCAACATTTATTTGTCAATAAGGCATGATTAATTCCCTTTCAGACACGATACTCAGCTTTGTGGATTTAATGCCATATATCATCCGTGATAGTCATTTTTTATCAGAAAGAAAACCAGGATATTACGATATAATATTTACTCTGGCTCAAGAAGCTGATGCCTTTAGTAATATCATTAAGCAAATTATCAGATCTTTCTTATGCTGTTTCTCGCCATTGTTTAAGCACATACCTTGCCTACTCATCCAAAATTCCTGTCAACAAAGTGATGTCATGCCACATTTAACATCACCTTGAATACAGTTGTTAATATTGTTGATGGATGTTTCGTTCATTTATTATTAAATTTATCTTCTTTATCAATATATAGGCATGAAATGTGAACAAAGAGACAAAAGAGATCAAACAGTGCTGTCAAACTGTTTGTCATTTGTAAAGAAAATTCGTAAAACATGAACAGTACTGATTGTTATTGTCACCAGATATGGATTTTTATCATTCAACTTAATGCATCCGCTGAACAGACTTATGATGTTAATGATCAGCTGACTGTAAAATATCAATATGATTACCATCAAGGTTGTAAAATGTCTGTTTTAGGAGATTTTTTGGATGGATTTTGGTACGTATAGGATATGGGAAGATATAGACCAGTATATAGACCCAGCTAAGTCTTTACAACTACTCCGGTAACATACATTTGAGTGATGAAGCTGTATAATGTATATTTATCATTTAAGTAGACCAAAAAGGGTCTTAAAACTTGTGTAGTTATGTCACAAAATTTATGAGATTTTTTATTTAAAATGATTAAAATTCGAATTATTTGTTTCCTTTTGTTTAGATTTTCTGTTGTCTACTATACATGAGTGCTTTGATATTTCAGGTCATAAAGTCTGTAATCAGCAAGTAAGTTAATAAAAACAATGACCCTCAAGATATAATTTAAGTCTGTTGTTGTCATTTGTATTAAAATTTATTTATTTTCCACTATAAATCAGATGGCTGTGGGAAACAAACAATAAAAAGACGTTATGTAAAGTCCTAGTTGTGAAAGGGGAGTTGATATTGCAGTAAGACCAGCAACAAACAAAATTATCTGATAATGGCATATACTTGTATTAATGTTGGAAATTTAATGTATCATTGTCTTGCACAAAGTGTAATCAACTTGAAAAATGGATGCTACTTATATGGCACTCATTATGCCACCTGTGCCCTACAGCAACATAAACTTATAAGAAAGAATTAAAAGAAATGTGTTTGTAAATAGCAACCGCTCCGGTGGCCTAGTGGTTAGAGCGTCCGCCCCGGAAGCGGAGGTCGTCGGCTCGATCCCCGGCCGTGTCATACCAAAGACTTACAAATATGGTACTAACAGCTGCCTCGCTTGACACCCAGCATGAAGAGGTTAGTGTTAGGACTGGTCGGCCTGGTGTCAGGATAATGTGACTGGGTGAGACATCATGCTACATACATGTCTGCGGCATGATGTCTCAGTGCTCGACATCACTATAAACTGCCTCACTGCAGACATCGTAGTGATATGACTGAAAAATTGTTAAAGCTACGTTAAAAATCCTAATCAAACAAACAAACAAAGTTTGTAAATAACCACCCACAATGACTGGAGTTGCTCTGTGATTGTTTGAACAACAACCGGTGTTCCAATGAAAAGTAATAAATTGTGTATAATGCAGCTTTCAAGTCAACACCTGTTAAATGCAAAAGCCACAAAAAAAAACGACATTAACATGCTTCACATTTTGATTCTTATTTGCTAACAATGATTAGATTTCCTAGTCATTGACCATCACAGTAATCATAAGATCTAACTCTTGTATAACATTATCAGACAACAAACTGGCTAAACATTTTGTTAAAGTAATAGAAATTTTAAGAAGTTATTGATTATATCTGAGAGCATAGGTTAAGGATATTATTTTTAAACAGTAGTATTCATGGGTTTATTTATCAAATAGTGTACGCGTCAGCAATCCTGACATTTTCCCAAAATAAACTGGTGATTTAGAACTAGTAACCTATGGTCATGTGGTACATATAAGTAGACAATATGTGGTGCAATAGATAAAATAAATACAGAAATGTTAAAAAAATATCGAGATACCACAGAACCAGTATCGTCGGAAGCTAGGACACACCATATTGGTTTTTTCCACAGGGGCTCGTATCGTTACTTACAACTGACCGGTCATACATATACTATAATACGATATTTATGTTGTCGAAATATCTAAAATGGGGAGGCAAGGGTCAGAGGAAACTCGGACTAATGTACTATATAATAACTACAATATAGCACATGCATGACAGGTCCATTGTAAACAACTATACGAGCCCCTGTGAGTTTTTCAGATTTTTTTTACCAGTCCTCGAAAATTAATAACGGTAATAAACGTAGAAGTGTTTTAATCGGAAAGAAATATAATTGCCAGTACCCAAATAAAATGTAAATTTTTTCTCAGTAACGCTGTCAGTATACATATTAATACGAGTACTGCCGTGTAGACAAAATAATGCGATCTTATTACTAAAACACGAAAACTGGTAACGGTCATAAATGGGTATGAGGCGTACTGTTTCATATAATTTCAGTTCTAATTTCAAAACGTGTCTATTAAAAAGTATAAACGTACAAAAAATTCATAGATACGGTTATAATAATAATAATAATAATAATAATAAAACTAAAACTACTAGCGAAATAACCGTGCAATTCAACCAATCCACGAAAATTGATAACGCCACCAATGGCGGTCTAATTTCAAATAGAACTTAAAAAAAATTGTAATAATAAAGAAAATAACATGTAATTACCAGCGCTGAAATGAAACGTACAATGCACTATTAGTAACGGTTCAAGTATATATACTACCGGTCTGATAACAATACTAAATTTCCAGCAGCACAAGTCTCAACGTCAATGTTATGTTCTATAAACCACAATGACCAACGAAAACATTCGTTTCAACAAAGTCATTTGCATATTTGCATATTTAATGAAGGCAGGATTTCTCCATTATCCCAAGTGATAGTCCCTATTAAAATCTAGTTGTGTTCATTGATGATGCGATTGCAGTGGCATGTTGTTTCGGCCAGGAACCGGTAAATTGCACAACAAAATAAAAGAAGGATCTCGGCAGATACCATTTATGTTGCCATGGTGGCAAAGGTGATGCAGTTCTTCTTGGTGTTGCTATGAACATTTGATTGACAACGTTTGGCAAAAGAATGGAAGAGGGGGAACCAAACCCGGCCTTGGACATTTGTCTCTAGCAGGAAGTACGAGCCTCGTTTTAATTATCACTACCAATGCAAATGCTCAATAATGATTTAATTTGAATTGTTAATAATGTCTTAGTCTGATAATATTTTGTGTATTGCTGTATTCTTTGGCAATCAAATGTTCATAGCAACACCAAGACAATGCTCTGGGATGGTTACCCTGTCTGAAATAAGATCAATACAGAAATTATGTAGTCTTCGTCTGTGGTTGAACTAGGCACTGTGGTATCTCTTTACGACTTGGGTTCCTAATGCATCTTGCTCCATTAATATGTAACTGTGACACTTTCTCTCTGAAACTAGTTATGCTCTCCTGTGACGAGCCTACCAAGGTGTAAAACACATACATTAGTTTTACGTGTGTCATCCGGAATGTTGGTGTTTGTGTGTCTACTCCGTGTAGCTGGTGGAAATAGAAGATGTACTCTTCAGATTGTTAAAAGACGTTGACCCTGGTCTATACTCAAAAAGAGTGTTTTTCGTGAGGCTGTTAAAAGACGTTGAACGGTCTGTACTCAAGAAAAATGCAACTATTTAGATTATTCAAATACGCTGACCATGGGTTGTATTCAAGAAAAGTGATGCACGTTAAATAGTTAAATACATTGGCTCGGTCTATACTCAAGGAAAGTGAAAAATTTCAGATTGTTAAAAGACGTTGATCTGGTCTGTACTCACGAAAAGTGCCCCGCTTCGGATTATTAAAAGACGTCGACTCCGGTCTGTACTCAAGAAAAGAATTACTTTTCAGATTATTAAAAGACGTTGACCTTAGTCTGTACTCAAGAAAAGCACTACTCTTCAGGTTATTAAAAGACGTTGACCCTGGTCTGAACTCAGCCTATTGAAAGACCAAGTTACTTACAACATGCCGAAATAATTCACTGGGTCGCCAGGTTATGGTAGTGCCTAGCAAGATATCAGGAATGTAGTCGAATCGATCCCTTTTGGAAATCATTGGTTCTATTTGTATTTTAAGGATACGACACCATTTAAAACATTATTTTAAAAAATCTATTGACATTTAATTATGTGATCTTACGTTTAACGAGTGTGAGTTGTTGTGCCGATAACCCCGTGTAATTGCGACCTTTTGTCCAATGCACCTTGCAAAAACATTGAAGTGCGAGATTACCTCCTGTGACTGTTTGTTCTACATGTCCACTCATTTTATAAATCAAATTATGACCTTTTGTCCCGTGACTCTTTGCCCGAGATATATTTGTGACTTTCTGTCCATATATCTGGTGTATCTCTGAAAGCCACTAATGCATGAACCTAACTTTCGTTCTTTTATCAGTCGATGCTTATTTGTTCCATGGTGTGTTTACAACACTTTGTGTTACTGACCCCAAAACTGGGAAATGTAATTGCCATCGAAATTAGAACCTATATTAAGGAATTATGTTAACGTGCGTCCCGGCGCGCCGCATACACACACACACACACACTTTATTTTTTCCCGTATGGGCTCTTTAGTTTGAAATGCTGAATCTGACCCCCAAAACGTCGTACACCCAAAAACCACTACTGGAAATTCCTATAAATCTGTATCCAATGATAAAACTTGTTTACTCCGGTTTCACAAAGTGTTTTTAAAGATTTATAATTGACCATTAACTGTTAATAATACCTGCGCTACAGTCTTGGCATCGTAAATACATCGTAAAGGCCATGTGCAACTATGGTTATCATCCGATTACCCTGGGTCATCGGTTAATACCCTAGCTCTAGGCATTTGATCTTAATTACGTCTTGCTTGAGAGACGTTCCATAGAACCTAATATATAATTCACTAATAAAATTGTTCATTAATCTTTAATCATACTTTCGTCGAACTCGGGCCATGGGGTACCGTCATTGTACGTACTTGATGATCCGAACTGTTGCTTCGTCGTCGTGAGAAACTTTGAATGAAATGGTTTTGGGGAAAGACGTTATTGTCAGAGACAGCAACAATAAGTAACAAACAAAACCATTAAAACAAATATTTGCCAAGTAACAGTTCCATGGACGCATATATCCGGATAACTGAATGTACCAGTTGTTGTAAAATGTGTTCATAAATAAGTAAACGCAATTAAAGTTAACAATGGTAAACAGGACAAATGCTATAATTTTAATTTGATTTATATATATAGGTTATTATTACCCTATGGTCATAAAAAAGTAACAGAAATGTTTGAAAGCAACCAGCTTTGAATAAGTCAAGAAATAATTTCCCCCCTAGATTACGAAGTGAAAATGTAAAAAGAACTTATGGCAATAAGATGTTATCTCAGGAATACATATTTATCCAGTAAACAAGATTATATAAAATATAAAACACAAGTTGGATGAGAGCAAATAAAGGTTGGATGAGAGCAATTAGTTCATTTCTATAAATTTCTTTGTTATATTTAGTAGGTCTATACCAAAGGTATCATTAAGAACACGGTAAACAAAATACCGCTGACTCAAAACAAGATAAAAGTTTACTTCTGTTGATAGTGATAGTAATATAAAATCCACACTCATCGAGAAAATAGTAGCTATTTATCAGTTGTTTACAGAATTATTTTTAAAAATCAATAAGTCAACGATTCTGGTCAGGCAGAGAGCGAACATGACCTTAGACAAGGTCAACATCAAAATATAACTTTACATATCCCGCATCATATAGTTTTAAGAAACACTAACAACAATGTAAATTAAAAATACAACATAAACCAGAGCATATACTGTATTACGAAACACTAACAACAATGCAAATTAAAAATACAACATAACCCACAGTATATACTGTATTACGAAACACTAACAACAATACAAATTAAAAATACAACATAAACCACAGCATATACTGTATTACGAAACACTAACAACAATACAAATTAAAAATACAACATAAACCACAGCATATACTGTATTACGAAACACTAATAACAATACAAATTAAAAATGCAACATAACCCACAGTATATACTATATTACGAAACACTAATAACAATACAAATTAAAAATACAACATAACCCACAGTATATACTGTATTACGAAACACTAATAACAATACAGATTAAAAATACAACATAACCCACAGTATATACTGTATTACGAAACACTAATAACAATACAAATTAAAAATACAACATAACCCACAGTATATACTGTATTACGAAACACTAATAACAATACAAATTAAAAATACAACATAACCCACAGTATATACTGTATTACGAAACACTAATAACAATACAAATTAAAAATACAACATAACCCACAGTATATACTGTATTACGAAACACTAATAACAATACAAATTAAAAATGCAACATAACCCACAGTATATACTGTATTACGAAACACTAATAACAATACAAATTAAAAATGCAACATAACCCACAGTATATACTATATTACGAAACACTAACAACAATACAAATTAAAAATACAACATAACCCACAGTATATACTGTATTACGAAACACTAATAACAATACAAATTAAAAATACAACATAACCCACAGTATATACTGTATTACGAAACACTAATAACAATACAAATTAAAAATACAACATAACCCACAGCATATACTGTATTATGAAACACTAACAAAAATACAAATTAAAATAGCCTACGCATAAATTAGTCTCTTATAAAAAAAAAAAACAATTTCCTATATTGCTCCTACATTTGTTTCTCTGTACTGAAGTTTCCACTGGATCCAAATCTTATTAAATTTTTGAAACATAAAGCTTCTTACGAAAATGAAACATATTAGGTCAATAACACCAAACTGATGCCTCTAACAAACCGAGAGTTTCTCTAAGTGGGTTAGTTTATTTTGTTAATTTATCTTTTGTCGTTTTTGTTTTCTTTCTTCAAATTTGTATGTTCTGTTTACCCACTGGACGTTTCGTTGAAGTTGTGTCCACCCTCTCTGCTACTGTAATTAGATCATTATTTAACCAAACTTTGTATCAAGACCTACCCGACCTCGAGAAAATGAACCGTTATAAATATGTGTGGTGTGGCATGCTCACGTGAAAAGAAGTTTTTAAACTTAATTATATCGATATCCCCTGAGTACCAAGTCTGATAAATATTTCTAAGTGTACGTGTATCAGCTCCATTGAATACAGCTAAAATATTACAGTTATCCCTGATCACTTTAGGTATATGCGTGTATCGCTGAGTTATATAAATTATATCAGTATTTTTGTTTACGTCAAAAAAATATTCTTGCCGGATTTGATTGTTTGTCCAGCATTCAATCATCGTAGACAACTAAATTATTAAGAAAACCGTCTAAATCATCAACAATTCACGCTTCATCAATATCGGTGATAAAATCAATATCATAGCCTACTTCATTTAATAATTTTGCGTTTTATTAAAATCTTTAAACACAAAGTAGCATATCTGATCATAAACTGACGGAGCTACTAAAAAGACAAGTCTCACTTGAGCCATGTCATTAGTAGATTAAGTAATAATTGCGTTTTACTAGACCCAGATGGGCCTATTAGTATTATTCTAATACAATTCGGTAGTGCTGGATAATGTTTGCTGGTTCTTGTTTCTATTTTGCTGAAAAATCAACTACATGCATATTGTTATTGTCCAACAATTGACATAGCCAGAGTAACAACAAAAAATGCAAAAATAGTATATGGTGGAAAATGTGCAATATGTAACAGAAAATGGTTTTCGTTTTTACCTAAAATGCAACACAAAAGATGGCGGTGATGATGCTTCATAAATGTCAAAATGTCCAAGAACTCCATGGGATAAACATCCAGGAGATAAACATCTTCCTGGATAAAATTATTGTGGTCCTGGAAACCGACTTGATATTTGACTTGACGACCGAGATCAACTAATACCTAGGGAGTATCCAGTAGATGCTATTGATGTTGTAGCGTATACACATCCAAATTTACAATAACGACATATTGCAGTTGAGAAATTGATACACTCGTTAAATTCTATTTGAAAAAATATCAGAGTCATTAGCTAATTGGTTAGGAAGATCCGCGATGAAATGTAAACAATCATAAGGGGCTGGTAATTAATCAACCAATTATTAATATAATGGAATCGAGAGGACATTCAAGTGGATATCGGAGAGTTAGAGCAGCGATTAGTAAATTCGCTAATGCAGCAAATGATACACGTTATTTCGCTGAAAATTGGTTAACACGAGAGGCAATATGGCAAATTTATCTACCAACACCTAACCAAATTCAGCATACACACTTTGATGTCAGTGTTCCTGATGAAGTTCATCAAGCAGATATTTTGATTTTACCTCATGATACTATAACAATTAGTATACATCAATATAGATCCTTTTATTATCCTTTTGCAGGTAATATTAAGGCTTTTCGCTCTATTGATCATGTAAAATTGCCTGACTTGCTTAGTCAGCAAAAGTTTCTGTGGAAAGTTTTGTTTAAAGTTCTAGACTCACTGAAGACAATTATACGTTCATATATGCAAATGAAAGGGCAATATACATATATCTGGACCTGCAATATTAGCACCAGACAAGGCTGTGTATTAAGCCCTCTCCTGTTCTATTTTTTTATAAATGGTTTCGCATTAGACCTCCTCCGATATTTTTATTACACAAGAAATATCCGACATTATTGCTCTGTTATATGCTTATTAGGTTGCAAACTGCTCTGATATCATCTATGCTTTACATAGGTAAATTAAAATTGTGGAGACATTTTAGAAAAAACAATTCGTATTAATTTAGGTAAAACTAACATTTCCGAGGAATAACAATACATGGTATTATAAGAGCAAACAAATCAATCTGGGTTTAAATACCATGGATTATATAGATCTTGTATTTTGTTCCCTTGTTGTGTTGGAAGTCCACTGCGAACATAGAACACAAGCTCGAAGTGTTTCAAACCAAATGCCTGCGACGCATCATGAGGATCTTCTGGCCAAACACGATCTCAAGTGAGAAACTTCGGCACAGAGCGGGTGCAAGCACCATCTCTGAAATCATTTCAACTCGGCGATGGAGATGGATCGGCCATGTCTGCAGAATGCCCCCTGACTCACTACCAAGGGTGGCACTGAGATGGACCCCACAGGGGAAAAGGAACCGTGGCAGACCCAAAGAGACCTGGCGACGAACAGCAGAGAGAGACCTTAAGACCAGAGGCCTCACCTATCAGACCGCCCCAGCAATAGCTGCCGACAGACGGAAATGGTGTTCCCTTGCTGTTGCCTCAAGCACCAGACGGCGCAGAGAGGATTGATTGATTGATAGATCTTGTATGGACAAAAGCAAATCCATAACGTACAAGTCTCTACATACAGTGAATATTGCTAAACAAAAGTTAGGCACATTGTCCGTTACAGAAGCTTTCAAAATAGTTGATGCTATGGTAACACATATATTAACCTATAACGATGAAATCTGGAGTAGAAATATTCTCATACAATTAAAAAAGGGACATTTTTAAACTTGTTCAGACCTAATACTCGCTTCTAAAACGATGATAATGTGGAAAACTACCTCTATGTTTTAATTATTAATGTAAATGCTGTAAGTATTTGGAATACGTTTATTTGAATGGGCGATAGTCGTCTATTCTTATAGAATTGTAATAGAACTTGGTATGATTATTTTGGAGTTTATCGTCTAGTCTTATAGAATTGTAATAGATCTTAGTATGATTATTTTGGAGTTAATCGTCTAGTCTAATGGAATTGTAATAGAGCTTTAGTATGATTATTTTGGAGTTAATCGTCTAGTCTTATAGAATTGTAATAGATCTTAGTATGATTATTTTGGAGTTAATCGTCTAGTCTTTTAGAATTGTAATAGAACTTAGTATGATTATTTTGGAGTTAATCGTCTAGTCTTATAGAATTGTAATAGAACTTAGTATGATTATTTTGGAGTTAATCGTCTAATGGAATTGTAATAGAACTTTAGTATGATTATTTTGGAGTTCATTCACAATACTCTAAGTTCATCTAACATTTTCATTTAATCACTTAGAGAATTAATTGATTTGTTAAGGTCTACAATTATAGCTGGTTTTACTTTTTTCTGTTTCCTAGTTTAAAGCTTTATGTCAGCTTCGTTACCAAATGTTATAAGTAGATTCATAAGTACAACATCATTACAGTTTGTAACAGAATTGTTACCGAGTGGATGGTGGATTAAATGATCAACACAAACACAATATGTGAAAGAAAATATAAATTTATGAAATAAATTATTAATGAAAAAAAATAATGATGTATCAATACAATAACTCATGCGTTCAACCCACAATTACACTCACAACCATTCACAATACATGAATAAATTAAATATTAATACACAGATACAAAGGAATCTCTTGAACTATACACAGATCCAAGGAACCTTTACAAAAGTTATATTACCGCAAGTATAAATTGCGATAACAAATACGAAACATCAAACTGTACTGTCGCACGTATGGATTGCGACAACTAGCACGAACATATACATGTATTTAATCAAGTTGCTAACTTTTTTTGAGAATCATGTAATCCCTTGAAATACTACTGTGATTTGAAGTAACTATGTAAATATAACTTTGTATTCAATTGTACTACAATAGCAACACACACATGTGTCTCGACCCTGTATAACCGTACGATTCACCAACAGTTGAATCGCCGCCCAGTTTCCCCGAATACCTAGGGTTGACCAATACTTTTATCGGCCGTTTGCCCTTAACGGATCCACCACAGTTATACGTACAGACAGCATACAGCATCTACTAGAACCAACGTTCCAAAATACCTAGATGCCACCCCAGATGTTTACACCTCTAGACAGCTCCGACACTCAGACTTCTAGATTTCCGGATATTTACACATCACGACAGACAGACAGTCAGATACCTCAATTTGATCTCACAATCAAGTGACACAATTGATCACATTCAGCTACAATTCAGATACGTTCAGAGACGTTCAGTTTCAATCAGATACGTTCAGAGACGTTCAGCTACATTCAGCAACAATTTCAGAGATGCTCCGCTACAATATCAGAGACGTTCCGCTACCATATCAGAGATGTTCCGCAACAAATCAGCTACGATATCAGAGACGTTATCAGCCCTTTGGCTGGAGATAGAATGACGAGCTATCTTTCCTGTGATAAGATACTTTTGGACTCGTAATTATTATCAGAAATATTCTGCCTTATATATCCTAAAATAGGTGAGCACAATTCACGGCAAAATTACCGTGCACCACGTGATTCTAATGTTCCGGACTTCATGTGATTCGAAGTCAGGCACATGCAAATCATTACACGCCGCTTACCTTGGAGAAAACCACATTTTCACCCCAGGTAACGCATGTACGACGAAACAAAAAAAAATGGTGAGATTAGTTTGTAATTCAAGAAAACAAAAATTCAATTTTCGCCTAATTCTGTGACAATACCTCCCCCCAAGAATAAAAATGTACACATTTTTAAAACTAACACAGAATAGAAGAAAAATAACTACTGATGATATCTTACAACATTTACACTGGTTATACTACAATCTCGATTTTAATACTGGGCAAATTCATACAAATTTCCCATCATGCCCTACTCAAGTAGTCTGCGCCTATATTTTCAACTCCCCTTATTGACATTGTCGCTCTGTCTCTTGATGTACAACTTGAGCATGTTAGCATGGAAGGTCTTTAAATTACCGTCTATGTCAATTTTATAGTCCATGTCACCTTTTACCTCTTTAACTTCATAGGGACCTCTCCACTGGACTAATAACTTTTTTGAGCTCGTTGGAAGAAGCAATAGCACCTGATGTCCTACAAGAAATTTCCTATTTCGCGCTCTGCGGTTATAATACTTGGCATATCTGCGCCCCGATTTAATTAATTCGTCCCGTGCCATCTGGCATGTACTCTCAAGTTTGTTTCGCAGGTCTAACACGTACTGGTAAGTTGTTTTTATTTCCTCGTTCGCGACATCACCAGTCCATAGTTCGCGTAGTATCCGCATTGGGCCTCGAACTGTTCTACCGTACAACAGTTCGAAGGGTGAAAACCCTAAACTTTCCTGCGGTACTTCACGGTACGCGAACAGAACAGCGTTTAAATAACGGTCCTGAGTCTTGCGGACGTTCCGCGCGCATCTTTCGTTGCATGCTTTTCAGGGTACCATTAAACTTCTCTACCAGTCCATTGCACATCGGATGGTATGGGGTAGTGTTTAGCTGTTTGATGGATAACAGCCTACTTATTTAACCCATGAGGTCAGAGGTGAATTGGGCACCACAATCAGTGAGGATTTCTTCTGGCACCCCTACCCTACTGAAGATATCAACTAATGCTTCAGCTACCCTTTCCGTTTCAATGGTTGGTAACGCTACGGCTTCGTGGTATCTGGTCGCGTAATCAACCAGAGTAAGAATATACCGATTCTTTCTTTCGGTAACTGGGTGTATTGGTCCTACAATATCTACTGCCACTCTTTTAAACGGTGTATCTATTAATGGCATCTGTCCTAAGGGCACCCTTGTGACCCTTCCCTTACATACGGTTTTCTGACATACGTCGCACGACCTACAGAACCGTGTGACATCGCCATTAACACCGGGCCAGTAGAATTCAGCGACTACCCTGCTAGTTGTCTTAGCCTTACCTAGGTGTCCTGCCATGCTTGACTCATGCGCCACCCTAAGTACTTGAGATCTATATCTCTGGGGTACGACCACTATCCAATACTTCTTACCCTCCCGAGCGCTAAACTCCTTATGAATTAATCCGTTCTTGCGTACGAATCTTGAGCTACCCCCACCCTTGCAGTGTTTAATCGCGCCGGACGTGATTTTCTCAACAATTGTTTTGATGGATTCATCACGTTCTTGCTCTTGTTTGAACTCATCTCGCGAAACTCCTGAGATCGATTCAGGGACTATTAATTTATGAAACGCGGTTTTCTCTCGCCGTGTTTGCGCTCGCGTTTCGACTGCCTGGGCCAAAGGTATTTTATAATCGGCCATGGTTGGAAGACGGGAACCTTCAACATTACCGATCGTCAGATCGTAAATAGGGTTTTCCATACAAAGGGCATCAACAGTTCCCGTTAGGAAAGGTGTTTTTACCGTGATCCTTGCTACGGGAATGCGACCGATCGTCTGATCAAGTAACATACATGGGGACTCCCACCCGAGCATTTGGTTATCCTGCACGAGACTACGTTTGATCACTACGCCCGTGCAACCAGTGTCACGTAATACTACGACTTCTCGACCGTTGACAAACCCTCTCGCGGTTGGTACACGCGCTTCGGGAAATAGACACGTGCCAAGCGAATGAATACATGGTTCTACCTGTACGATATTATCAGATATACCTTTACTTTGTATAGCCACTGCTACCTTATGTACAAGTCCCTTTCTTTTAGGACAGTTTTTTTAAACATGACACCATGCATTACACAAGTAACATTGCAAACGCTGAATACCTGGATTCCTAACTGACCTATTTACCTCAGCTGATTTCACAAGCTCCCTAGGCATCGGTCTCGCAGACTGGTTTCCAGACTTAAAATCTTTTGAAACCACATTCTGGGTTCCCCCATGAGCTTCGGCAAAGAAATCGGCTTGCTTAGCCATATCTTTTACGTTTGTGAAGACTTTCTCTTTCAGAAATTGATCTAATTCTCGCCCAAATGTATGAAATAATTGATCTCTGAGCAAGAAATCAGTCAACCCTTCAAACTTTTTCACCGCTTTGCCGCATTCAATCCACCGCTCAAAATAGTTCGCAATTCTAACGGTAAACTTACCAAAGGTTTCTCCCTTATCGGGCTTGCTATACCTGAACTTTTTACGAAAACCCTGTTCAGTGAGCTCGTACCTTTTGAGAAGTGCTTCTTTTAGGACGTCGTACTTAAACACATCGTCTCTAGGAAGTCGTGAGTATACATCCAGTGCTTTACCTTTTAATAGAGCACTAAGATGCAATGCCCAGTCATTTTGACTCCACTTCTGGTTTTCGGCATACCGCTCAAACCGATGAAGATAACTATCCATGTTATCTTTTTCATCGTCAAAGGGAGGTAATTTGGGGCCCCTTAATTTGCTAGAGGCAGAATCGTGCTCTCTTCCAGATGTTGCTAATTCTACCTTACGCTCATGATCCCGTTGCTTTGCTTTTTCTTCTAACTCTAACATTTCTACTTTTGTTCGTTTATATAACTCCATTCGCCTTTCCTCCGCTTCCCTTTCCCATTCTATCCTGTCCTTTTCGGCCTGCTTCTCTAATTCTATCTTTTCCCTTTCAAAGGTCCATTTCCTTTCATCGGCTACCCTTTCTAATTCCTGTTTCCTTTCATCGGATTCCCTTTCTAATGCCCGTTTCCTTTCTTCGGCTTCCCCTTTTTCCCTTTCTAATTCCCTTTCTAATTCCCTTGCTCTTACCCTTTCTTGCCTTTCCCGAGCTTGTTCTTCCTGAATAAATTTCCTTAAGCTTTCGCCTTTATATCCAAATTCTTTGCCTAAGGCAACCAAGTCCTTAAGGGATGACATGACAATAGTAATTTAAATATAAATGTATAAAACAGGCTGACCTTATCTTCCTGATGAAGGTAACCAAGCCAATGCTTTAAATACGTTTATACTGGACACACGGACCTAGATAGACTAAACAAAAATAAATCCCAACTTGAGTATTATCTTGTCAAGAAGGTTACTCTCAAATATAAACATTAAATGTATAATTTCACAAAAATGATTGACAGTTCACTTAATCCAGCGATCCCACTTCTGACACCATTGTAACAGAATTGTTACCGAGTGGATGGTGGATTAAATGAACAACACAAACACAATATGTGAAAGAAAATATAAATTTATGAAATAAATTATTAATGAAAAAAAAAAATGATGTATCAATACAATAACTCATGCGTTCAACCCACAATTACACTCACAACCATTCACAATACATGAATAAATTAAATATTAATACACAGATACAAAGGAATCTCTTGAACTATACACAGATCCAAGGAACCTTTACAAAAGTTATATTACCGCAAGTATAAATTGCGATAACAAATACGAAACATCAAACTGTACTGTCGCACGTATGGATTGCGACAACTAGCACGAACATATACATGTATTTAATCAAGTTGCTAACTTTTTTTGAGAATCATGTAATCCCTTGAAATACTACTGTGATTTGAAGTAACTATGTAAATATAACTTTGTATTCAATTGTACTACAATAGCAACACACACATGTGTCTCGACCCTGTATAACCGTACGATTCACCAACAGTTGAATCGCCGCCCAGTTTCCCCGAATACCTAGGGTTGACCAATACTTTTATCGGCCGTTTGCCCTTAACGGATCCACCACAGTTATACGTACAGACAGCATACAGCATCTACTAGAACCAACGTTCCAAAATACCTAGATGCCACCCCAGATGTTTACACCTCTAGACAGCTCCGACACTCAGACTTCTAGATTTCCGGATATTTACACATCACGACAGACAGACAGTCAGATACCTCAATTTGATCTCACAATCAAATGGCACAATTAATCACATTTAGCTACAATTCAGATACGTTCAGAGACGTTCAGTTTCAATCAGATACGTTCAGAGACGTTCAGCTACATTCAGCAACAATTTCAGAGATGCTCCGCTACAATATCAGAGACGTTCCGCTACCATATCAGAGATGTTCCGCAACAAATCAGCTACGATATCAGAGACGTTATCAGCCCTTTGGCTGGAGATAGAATGACGAGCTATCTTTCCTGTGATAAGATACTTTTGGACTCGTAATTATTATCAGAAATATTCTGCCTTATATATCCTCAAATAGGTGAGCACAATTCACGGCAAAATTACCGTGCACCCCGTGATTCTAATGTTCCGGACTTCATGTGATTCGAAGTCAGGCACATGGAAATCGTTACACGCCGCTTACCTTGGAGAAAATCACTTATTCACCCCAGGTAACGCATGTACGACGAAACAAAAAAAAAAATGGTGAGATTAGTTTGTAATTCAAGAAAATAAATAAATTCAATTTTCGCCAAATTCTGTGACACAGTTTTACACTTGTCTTACTCTGTGAATATCAAGCTCTACTGAGGGAAAGTCCGAAGTTTATCCTATGTAAAATATTTGAACATGACATAGTATAAAATATGATATAACATCAATTGTAAGACGAACTTTGCCTCGTGCTTTGGCTCAATAAATCATTTCACAGAATTTATCAGACACGTCGCACATAATGCAACCTACCGCGGTGTTAAGTATAAGAAAAACAAAATGGAGAGTAGGATTGAAAGACAGATAGAAAGTGTGTGTGTGTAATATGATATAACATCAATTGTAAGACGAACTTTGCCTCGTGCTTTGGCTCAATAAATCATTTCACAGAATTTATCAGACACGTCGCACATAATGCAACCTACCGCGGTGTTAAGTATAAGAAAAACAAAATGGAGAGTAGGATTGAAAGACAGATAGAAAGTGTGTGTGTGTGTGTGTGTGTGTGTGTGTGTGTGTGTGTGTGATTTGGATTTTTATAAAAGCTTTAACAACTCTTAGTCGTATCAGTCCAAACACTAAACTCTGAATGCTGTGCACCTATCGAGACAGCTGTTAGTACCATTTATAAATCTTTGGTATGACTCATCCGGGGTTCTAACCCGCGACCTCCAGCATCTGAGACGGATGCTCTAACTACTAGGCTACCGGAGCAGTCAAGATAGAAAAATGAAAGCATATGTAATAAATGAAAGAAAAAACAAAACAAATATAAGAATGTGTATCGACTGAAATGCAATTTTTTAATTCAAATGAGCAGTCTGCAGTGAAAATCATAGATGAAAAGAAGACAGATATATGTACAATAATATTAATTTAACTACATGTATTAGGACAGTCTAACCACGTCATAACAAAATTTATTAAAACAGTTACATGCACGTACAAATTCGAAAATAGCTTACATTATTATGAATTAAGTCTCAAATAGTCCTACAAGTTAGGTCCCAAGTCCAAATAAACAGATTTCCAAATGAATTCCAATGGTGATCGAATGAATTTCAATTTTGAACGTGTTGATATGCTAATAGCCTGGAATGCGGCAATGTATTAATGGTCTTGATTTATTACATAATATAATCTAAAATACCCTTGTATTAATAAACAATAATTTAAAAAAAAAATGATTAAACTCTAAATTCAAAGAGCACTTTTGAATTCTAGTGACTAAATAAATAAATCATTTTAAAACATTAACTGAACTACAACTTACGTCATATTCTTCTAAGACTGATTTTAAGAAAGTGAATGAGTAATTGTTAACCAAACAACATTAATATAAACAGCTATGACAAAATCGGTTTAAGGTCAAATTCCTTTAAAGAATATTCTGCTGTTAACTAGATTGGGACTTTCCAAGGGAAAAGTAATGTCCTAAATTCAAATATATATAAACATGTTTATGTCCATCTCTGAATATTTAATTTGTAATAATATATTGAAATAATATAGAAATGTATGTGGGTGGATGGATGGGTGTTACACTGACCAAAGTAATTGAAAGACAAAACAGCTTTAGGCGCTAGGTGTATGGAACACCACTTTGCTAAACTCTTAATATACATAAATGTTCACCATGCAACTGGTCTATCATCACCAAGCCTGTAGATTCAGGTTCTGATAGCTAACTTCAGGGATTGCACTAAATCTTGAAATCTTTAAACACAGGTGGCATTCAACTCGATACACAGCCACTGATGAACGAATGAAATGATAATTACTCACGCTCCATTATTTGTAACAGCGTTATATATAAAAAAATGCAAAATGTTACTTACTGCGCTCTAACCATTCATCCATTAGCGATTATGCCGAGTCCAGGAAAAAAATTCAGTACTAGCGAGAGAAAATTCAGGCATTTTAACGCAATACCATTTATATTTGGAACACAAACCACCCTAACCCCTATATAATCCCCTTCTCATAGCATGAGTTTCGGTGACTCAGTGGTTCATGTGACCGGAATCATGACCGCTCATGTTATCTAAGTGCTTAGAACGTCCGTCTCTTATGCGGAAGATCGCGGGTTTGAAACTCGGCCGAGTCATACCAAAGTTGTATAAAGATAATACAAACAGCTGCCTCGCTTGGCCCTCAGCATTAAGCGATTAGTATTAGGACTGGTGTGCCTGGTGTCGGGATAATGTGACTGGGTGGGGACTGATGCAACGTGTATGTGGCATGATGGCCCAGTGCAAGATATCATAATAAACTGCCACGCTGCAGACATCGTAGAGATATGACTAGAAAATTGTTAAAGCTACGTTAAAACTAAAATTACACACACACACACACATATTGTGCAGATTTCAAACCTACCATCGGATCAGCCCGCGTCAGCTACAAGGTACTTTTTTCTGGCATTAAATAATCTGCTTATGTTGCTGTGCCGTAAAACACGCAATCAAGTCAAACCAAATTCCTCTCATAATATTAGTAGATTTGATTTAAAATTGAAAATGATGTAAAGATATGTGTCTGCTAATTAAAATAGAGAGCAGACATGAACGACAATAGATTACCGATACGAGTAAAGCCGTCATAACCTACAAACAAACTTGCAGTTGTCAGCTGAAATTCAGAGCAGATCCTGAATGTCAACCCATGTTTCCTGAACGAACATCTACAACGAACATCACCTCCGGTCACTGAGTGTACCACTCTCGCTGAAACTATTTCTATCAATGTTAACAATGATGAAGCAGATAACGGCATTAAGAAGTGCGATGTTAAATGTAAATTAAAATTTAAAAAATTTCTTCATGCTTGAATAATACCTTCAGATTATTTATTTATGAATAAAAGATCCCATTCTAATTTAGTTGTTTCTAGTTTTAATTTGAAACAAAGAATTATTTTCATGTAGTTTCGATATTTATTTGCTAGTACTTAACTTTCAAGTGTATCGAAATCCTCATTAGTCATGTATTACTCTTAAGTTTCTATAAAGATGAGTTCACGGTGAAATTTGTGTCATAGCTTATCCGACATTGTAAACTAAATAACGTACAGCGGCTTCAGGAACGTCATTTTGGGAAAGGGAATTTGCATGTGCTGTAAAATTAATGTAGCCTATATACTAAAATTAACCAGCCCGTCAAGTTTTGCCACCCACCCACCCATCCCCCAAATAAATTTAAATCACGTCCCTGAGTGGGTTTGATTTTTGTTAGAGCATCAATTCCTCATTATTCACTATACACTGTATCCAAAATACATACAAGCAAACCAAAATGCTCATTTTCGAAAGGATAAACGAATTCATTTAAGTCAATATCGCGAAATACTGAATTCAAGTCTTATAGCACCACAAAATTGAGAAAAAACGGTGCTCTTAAAATAGATTGGATTTACATTATGGGTACATTCAGAAGAAACAATTATGACCTGTGACCTGTCAGGAGAAGCATAAGTGCAATAGACATAATCTTTATTTGTGCTGAAATAAATGCGTTTGAAATACTGCTGCAAAATTTACATGTACATGAATTGTATCCATTTATTTGACAGTTACGGGCATCTTTTAGTAAAATCAGGAAGATCAAATTGGGAGATTTTCAAAAATGAAAAACAGCAAACGTGTAATTGTGAATTTAACCATCTGAGATAAAAACAAGTCAGATAAAATACAGTTCATGATTTAACTCTCCTAGAAAAGTCAATTAATAACATATGTTTTGCGAAAATTTAAATTTAAATGAAACTTAAAGGAACATTCAAAATCGGTTAGTATCCGAATATGCATTTTAGGAGTATAAGTTATGCATGAATGGGATGAGCTCTCAGATCTTAGACTTCCAACAGTATTGGAAAGTTGGTAGAGTTTTTCGATACTAGAGTAGCACAGCTTTTGCTAGTTATATCAAGGGAAAAGATGATAATTATTATATTGTTTAATGCAGCTATTATAATTGATGCAAGATACAATCATATTCTCTTTAGACATAAAATAGCATGGCCAATGTTTATCTCAGACAGATTTAACATTATATTTATTAACAAATACAATTAACAAAAAAGATTTTTAGTTAACATTGAATTTCTAAGATTGAATACGTTTAATTGATCGTTTAAGCTGGACTGCAGCATGGTTAAATCAACAATGTTTTTAAATCGCAGTGTCTTGAAGACCATATTCACTGCACAGCAAATCTGTCCTCACTCGCAACACATTCAGAGCATGTCATGGCAACTGAAATAAAAATAAGTTTGTACTGCAAGTACGTTACATTATAAAGCAGAAACATTTAGATGCTTGTCTGGTTTTCAGAATGCTTACTGCATTCTATATCCAATGTTGGTAGTAGAAGGATTGCCTGTTCTCGCTCATTTTGACTACTACATAGACCAGCTGAACACAACTCTAAGGGAGATCACTCCTATGCATATGTCTAGCAGGAGCGATGGAATCTGTAGACCTTAAAGATAATCTTAGTCCACGTGTAAAATGACAGAAAAATTAACCAAAGACAACACAGAAAAGTAAATTAAGGAAATATATTGTGGGATAATCATTAGGTAACACAATGCTTATTATATGCAGTAGTGTTACATACTACCAACTGTTGATACCTGAGGAGAGGTCAAAAATACTTTCTGAGAATATAAAAATATTGTTTAAACATGCATCAACTGAAAAAGACTGAGAATTAATGAACCAATTAATGATTGCAGATTAAGCAGTCATACCAGCATAATCAAACATGCATTTACAATTTAATATTTTCTTTCCATTATTCTATTTTATTTATTTATTTATTTATTTATTTATTTATTTATTTATTTATTTATTTATTTATTTATTTATTTATTTGTTTATTTATTTATTTAAAGCTAACAGTACCAAATGCTTGTATGTCTGGCAAGGAGGTACCTGTGACGTTAGTTGTTATTTTACTTTGTTTCTTGTCTTTATTTGTGTTTCAGTTGCTATGGTAGTATCAAATACTTGGTTACTTTACAAAATTATATGCATATGCAATTATATGCATTTATGTTTGAATACTGTAGTCTGTTTAAATTTATAGAGAGTTTAGGGTGGTCATTTTACTGGCATATATCACTGATGTTTTCTTAATTTATTGATGATTTTCTCATTCTTTTTCTTATTCTCAATGTATATGTTGTGTTCATAACCTCTGTTGATAAGAAAACATTGTGCATTTTATATTTAAGGACTTTATGCATTTACACTGAAAATGGACAGGTCAAACAATCATACTATCTGCCAACTGTTGGGAAATTGGATATTGTTAAAAAATGTAAGTATTTTTGAATAATTATTTTAGAAGAATACAGTGTCATATATACTGCTTACAAGATAAGCATTGTACATATATTGAAAAATAAAATATCACATATTGTGGCACAATCGGTTGTGAATCTGTATAAAATTGTTACAGGTAAAACTCGAGAGAAGTTTATATTCTATTCAATAGCATCTCTGAGTATGACATAAAAGAATGTAAGAAAGATGCTGATGGTAATCTGATTGTATTATATATTATAATTGGTAAAAAAATAGCAAAAGCCCATGATCAGAATCACCAGATGGTTTCACAGCTTATATTTGTATTCTTTAGGAATGGCATTGGGGAATCTATAGTTGAAACAATTAATGAAGCTGTAAAAACGGAATCATTCGCAACTGTTTTGAGAAAAGGCATTAAAACCTGCATAACCAAGAGGATAAACCAAAACATTATTTGATGAAATTGTTCCCAGTTTGTATACATAATGTTGTAAAATAGACTAACATCATGATGTATTTTTGTAAGAATGTAGGGAGTATTGAAGAAATAATATCCTACGATCAAATTGGATTTGGAACAGAAAGATATCTTGGCAAAAATACCATGATTGTATATGATATTATGCATATTACAGAAGATTTGTAAATCCCGGGTGAACTTTTTTTGTATAATTTTGATAAAATAAATTGATTATATTTCATGGAAATTTATTGGTAATGTTCCTTCTTTAGTTTTGGACCAAGTATAAGTATAATGCATTGAGCTAAAACGTTCTGTATGAATATCTCGTCGGTAGGTTTACAAAATGGCTTTCTTTGAAATGCTTTCAAACTTTTGAGAGCTTGTAGACAGGGTGATCCATATCCCTTTATTTATTCTTATTATCTGCTGAAATATTGTCCATACCATAAAGGAATAATAGAAATACAAAAGATATCAAGCTAAAGGAAGCAAAATATTTATTGTCACTGTTTGTAGATGAGACTACTTTACTTCTTGATGGTTTCTTTGAATCCATTAAATCCTCCATTGAAATATTCTGCTTTTCTTGCAAGAAATTCCGACTGAAACACAATATTGACAAACTAAGAGAGGTTTGGTTAAAAAGCAAGATGTACAGTGTATAAAAGTATCATTACATGTCAAAATTACAGTTGGGGGGGGGGCTGAAATGACATCACTGGAATTCAAATTTGGACAATATGATAAAGATGAATTATAAAAATACAATAGAAATGATTAAAGATTACAAATCAGGAAGCTATTATTGATCGTGATAGAGTTAAAGCTAAATATGGCCTTAACAAGAATTACTTTACTTTTCAAGGTATAATTCAATGAGTAAAAATCAAATATAACAAATGCAGTTACATGTAATAACACCGGTTAGACTATTTATCATTCTATTTGGAAATTGTATTTCTTAATATTAAATGGTGTATAGACCTTTACAAATCACTTTCTAAGTGGATGTTAAACCAACTTGTGAAAGAAAATTTGAATGAAACGTTCAATTTGAATATAGATGTGTGGCCTAACTTATATATTAAAATTATTAAAATAACAAGAAATTCAAACTTTCAATAGTTTCACTTTCGTGCTACAAACGCTTACTATTGCATTTACTTTTGTATAACACACAATTGTCTGATACATATAATTGTACCTTTTGTAACAAAGCAAATACTGCATGTGTTGTGTGAATTTAAAGTGCTAAACAGGCTGTGGAAGGACGTGTCAATATGAACTCGGAATAAACTGAATATGATATTGCGCCAAGTGCAAAGATTATATTAGGAAATACAAGAGTAGATGGAATATATTAGAAACCTTGTCGTCTTCTAGTACAATATTAAATGTATATATTTAAAACGATGTGACTGTATTCGAGTGTTGAATGATTTTTTAAAGACAACTATAATTTGGAAAATTATATTGTAATCACATTTAATAGAAAGAAGCATTTATGTTGATTTGGGGAAAAGTGGAAGCCATTTTTTCACGGCAACGAAAACATATTTGTGTTATAATTCATATGCATGTTTCATAGCATGAAACACGTTATAGTATGCAATGTGTTTGCAATACATCATGTCACTCCATGCTTGATCAACTGATATGATCTGAAAATTCTCTCTGATTTCTTTTTGTTACAGTGAAGAAATGTTATTGTCTAGATATATTGTACCAATACGTAGCATATGTACCATCTATGATACATGAATAAAACATACTCAACATAGAAGAAAGACCACATTCTTTCTTTTTCCCTCTATTCTTCTTACTGACTACAAACATTATAAGCATATTCACCCATTCATCCATTAATCAACTCGTTCCCACCCACCCATTTATAAATGTCCATCCATGTAGGCAGTCATGCGATGCAAATGTACATTTCTTCATGGAGATGAGTAGGTGAAGTTGGAAGATATAATCGTACCCGTAATGATTTCATGTCACAATGTCAACTGTAACATGCATGTTATTTGCATTGTTGCCTATTTGTTGTTGAAATGATGATATTTCAGACTAAGATGGACGGCATTCAAAACCCAGACTGTTGTGGCATAACTGATACACGTTTAACTCTTTTGGAATTTTCAGACTTTTCATATTTACCATTAGTTCCAGTTTGTGTATTTTCGTCTTCAATAGGACTGACTCTGTGACACGACGTGACACTCGCCTAAATGACCCATTGGATGTTACATTCATCGTCCAGAAAATAGTTATTATTTGGCTAGGGCACTCCCTCTAAAGATATTTCCTCTGAAGGTGTTAAAATATATATGGCATTGGACTTTTTTTTATATGGTGTAGCATTTGATCTGTACCATAGTGGTTTTAATGAGCATCAACCCAAATGGACTAAATGGTGCATTGTATTGGCCAAATGCAAAAAAAGAACGTTACATTTTGAAACTTTTAAACATTTTAACATTATGATATCAGTTTTATTTGTAAGTAAATGTACATGAATTCCAACGTTAACTTAGGGTGAAATTCTTGTCATAATTTATCTGGCATGTGTTACAGGCTAAATTTTCAACAATAGATAACGGGTCACTATTTTTACTTCTGTGCCATTTCAATACTCACTGTGTACTGTCGCCAAAATTCACAGTGGTTCTCTGATACCTGACCTAAATTTGCAAGCAAATCTTATCTGTAAAAAGTCCGTCTCTCCCAGAGTGGTGCAGCGGATTGCATAGCAGTGAGAATAGGAAGCAGTGAACTTAGCTAATAAGTGTTATGCATCATGGCAAGACGGTACCGAGATTCCGTACTAAGTTGAAGTACAATGATTTTTGGAATCAGGAACACTAAAAGTGTGACGCAGTTGTCAGTGTATGTGAAGTTAGCAGTAGTTCGCTATTCAAATATCAAAACCAATTTGTAGCTGTTCGTCCGATATTTATCCATTCAAAAGGAAATCCTTATTCATAACTTACTTAATGAGGTTATGTTATATTCATTGTCTTCAATTTTGTCCTTCAATTTTTCTCGAATTAGAGACAAGGGGATATCAAGCCAAGAGACAAACAACACCATAATCTATTTTAACATGTTATAATATGTACACACCATAATCCATACAACGGTATAATAGACATAATATTTTTGTTTTCTGAAGGCTACGCACTTACAAAATAATAAATGAAATTACAAACCTTTACAACAAGGACAATAAATTAATTTATACGACTGTGAACTTTAGTTAGAAATATAAATTATAATAAACGCATTTTTTTACAAGTCAGATTGTATAATTGTCTAGAGGTAACAGTATATTTCTAAGACTGAATACGATTAATTGATCTTTTATGCGGAATTGATATCTTTGTTTTGCTTTAACGTTTAACACATTCTCATCTTTATCGTGTCGAGGATATTGAACCTAAGTACCTTTACCAAGAGTTACAATTACACATTGAAAATTAACATAATTTTGCATTTTTATTAGTGACCTTGACCTTTCATATCCTATCTCTTATCGCAAACTCAGTAGGAAACTGCTTCGTTAGATAGGAATGTAGACATGAAGCAAGTAAGAACAAGCGGGCAGAAAAATGAAGGAATGCATACTTGTCATGTGAAAACCAAATTCAAAATGTTTGCTCCTATGATCATGCTCTTTGACTTATGGGTTACGGAAACAACAACCTAGTGTCTTTGTCTATGTTTAGACTACTTTCAATGTTTAATTAAAAAAATGAATCAGATAAATATCATGTACAGAGCAGAAAAAAATCTAAGTTTACCCCAGTGGTGCTGACCTTTTCACCTCCCAACCTTAGAATCAATATTAAGCTACCACTGCCAAAGTACATGTCAAAGAAACATGGCTTATCATGCAGGAAGACGAATCACATTTCAGCTGTAGCGACCGTGATCGTTGTTTTAATGGTTAAAGACTGATGGGATTCTGCTTTTTCAGTTATGAAAGCAGCATATTATTCTAGAGAGAAACATTATCACTGCAAAGCAAAGTAATATTGTGGAAACTACTTTGTAAATGGATGGATGCATGGATCGAAAAGACATCATCGTTACTATATTAACCCTCCCCCGCATATTAGGTCGGAGGTGAGGGTGGCAACGCACAAAGCTGAAAACATTTAAGTACCATGAAGATTAATGTTACAATTTAGGAAAGAAGGAATAATACATTGACATTAAAGGAAAATAAATAGATTACCAAAGACAAGCATTGGAAAGTATATCAAAACAATCAAGATCATTTGTTGAATTTAAGAAATTCCATGCAGGTGCCTTGTCATAACTTTCTGCTTCCTATAGTATAAGCACAAAATAGTACAATATGTTGCCAAAAATGCATAAAAATAAAAATTGAAATTATCAATATTCCAAATGTGTTAATCTTTTGACAAACCAAATAACAAAACATTAAAAGATATACATAGTTATGGGTGTTAATAATCCTATTTGAACGGTGTTAATCTTTTGACAAACCAAATAACAGAACATGAAACATTTACATAGTTATGGATGTTAATGATACTATTTAATATTATAAACGGTGTTAATCTTTTGACAAACCAAATAACAGAACATGAAACATTTACATAGTTATGGGTGTTAATAATCCTATCTGAACCGTGTTAATCTTTTGACAAACCAAAGAACAGAACATGAAACATTTACATAGTTATGGATGTTAGTGATCCTCATTAATATTATAAACGGTGTTAATCTTTTGACAAATCAAAGAATGGCTTAGTAGGTCTTAACTTCTATCAAATAAAGTTCTGTCTTCAGGAAAAATAAGCAATTTGTTTAAACATCATTACCCGATATCTTATTGAAACTTGGATAGAAAAAATAACGTAGGAAACGAATTATTGATATTAGAAGTTTTACGTTTGTCTTGAAGAAAGATGATCCACCAAGGTAACCAAAACTTTGTTTTAATCACCATAGTGAATGTACTACATGTTCTACATTTAATATTACTTGGGGTGGGTGAGTATAATGAATTATAAGTAGAGCAAAATAACAATTTGTGCAGATTTTAATTAAACAAATTACAATATCTTAACAAAAAAGATCTCTGTGCAAAAATGAAAGAAAACTATTTAATTTGATTTATGTACTGATGTTGTATGAAACATTGATTCAAATATGGTTCTTGCATACATCAGTACAAACAATATGGTTTTTGACATACATCAATACAGATAGTATGGTTTTTGACGTGCATCAATACAGATAATATTGTTTTTGGCATATGTCAATAAAGACAGCGTGCTGCTTGTCATGTTTCAGTACATACAAAATGGTTCTTGACGTAATTCAATACAGACAATGTAGTTTTAACATCCGTCTATACAGACAACATGGTTTATGACATGCTTTCAATACATACAATGTAGTTTTAACATCCGTCTATACAGACAGCATGGTTTATGACATACTTTCAATACAGACAATATAGTTTTGACATCCGTCTATACAGACAACATGGTTTATGACATACTTTCAATATAATGTAGTATTGACATCCGTCTATACAGACAACATGGTTTATGACATACTTTCAATAAAGACAATGTAGTTTTGACATCCGTCTATACAGACAACATGGTTTATGACATACTTTCAATACAGACAATGTAGTTTTGACATCCGTCTACACAGACAACATGGTTTATGACATACTTTCAATACAGACAATGTAGTTTTGACATCCGTCTATACAGACAACATGGTTTATGACATACTTTCAATACAGACAATGTAGTTTTGACATCCGTCTATACAGACAACATGGTCTATGACATACGTTCAATACAGACAATGTAGTTTTGACATCCGTCTATACAGACAACATGGTTTATGATATACTTTCAATACAGACATGGCTATTTACATACATGAACTACATACCTAAAATGTTACACAGTTTCTAAATATTCTATTGATCATATCTCAGCCATGTCTCAGCTATTTCCAGAAACCTTGACCTCTACAGACAACGACAATTAAACTTTGATTATCTGGCCTCTATGTCATAACACGTTATTAACTCAAGATCTTATTTTAAGCCAAGCTCTTCAAAGGTATCCACGCGCTGTGGGCTACAATAAGCCCAGGAATATAAAACAAGAGTCTTTCTTCTTTTTAACACCGAAGAGATGAAACCATCTGTTATTTTAAGTGAAAAAGGAATATGTTAAAAATGGACACCTTGGAAGGCATCTTCTATGTAAGAATGACACAATTTTCATTTTCAACTAGACATTAGAGCATGTATTTTTGTTGAAAAGCCCTTGTCGACATGACAATCCGTTTAGGAGGAATAGTGATAATACGATTTTCAAGATGTTTATTGTTCAGTACGAATCGAGATAAGATTTTTAGGACATAGTATAACAAGGGAAGAACGTGTATATAAAGTTTCATGGCATTACTCCGAGTAGATTAGGTTGGTTGATTGTGTAAGTTTAACATCATTTTTCAGTACATGATGGTTTACAAATGGCGGCGAGTATCTTTGGTAAACGCAGAACACGGGAAAACACCCTGAAGAACCACGGACCCACGGAAGGCTACTTGCAAGATTTCTCACTTACCCACCTAGCCCAAGCTGAAACTCAAACCAACGTGTACAGATTGTCAGTGATATGTGAAAGCGAGCGCTTTTGAACACTCTACAACCCAGGGTCCAAAGCAGTTTAGGAGGGATAGCATGAATAAACTTTGGATGGACAAATGATAGAAGATGGAAAACAGGCCATCTGAAGACTTTTCTGGTGTATGTAAAATCAATCTTACATTTTTGACCAAGCTGCATTTGTCTGTTTTGGAGCTTCCTAGTTTGGAACAACACTTAATAAATTGTGTATCCAGGTGAAACTTGTTTCATTCATATGATCAAAATATCCATGAAGATGGGGCCTTCACACTATTGATACTTTGCTGTACAGGGTGAGTTACATCATTGAAGTAGTGTGATACACGTTTGCAAACATGATATGAAGACAAGATGGGCGATAAAAAGTTGGGTAAGATTTACAGATATTTGAATTTCATATGCATATTTGATTCCTTATTCTTAAAACCAAAATATCATGTTCAGAAGCCATATGTATTTTACGCAACTACAATAAACTATAATGAAAATTTGATTCAATATATTTAGCCACATATGGCAAAGAAGCCGCTCCATCCATTTCTTACTTCAATTCATTCTTTGAGATCAATAAAGCCATCTGACAAATCAACATTTCTGAAATATAATTTTTTAAAACATTATATTAGTTTTTACATATGTTTGTTTTAATCTAATCCTCTAAAATGAAATATATTTTGCTTCAATGTATGTATGTATGTATTTGACATCAATAAGGATAGAGAGATGGGAGAAAAGGCAAAAAGTATTCTAACATTGAAACTGAAAGGATAATAAAATATTTTAGTATAGAAAAATTAGACAATACTTATTCAAATCGATTCCTTATCTAATTAAATTGTTTGCTAAAACAGTTAAATAATGCTGAAAACATGTTTTATTTTAACCATGTATTCTTAATCCCAATGAATAAGATGGCTGTAAATCCATGCATAAAACATTACTAATTAAACACTTTGCAATACACACTAATTGCTACCTTGTAATGAACCTGAAACTTTTCCGATTTCCAGACACAACCAATGAATTAAAATCTGCTGGTACGTTAAACCAGTCAGCCAAAATCTGCATGATTGATGACGTTTTAAAAAAGTAAAGTCTATCGCTTGAAGTAGTTTAGTACGTGAGCGAGGCTCAAACATAGGAGTGATTCCATCGAGTTTCAATTCAGTTAGCATCTTCACACAATCTGAATACGTCAAATGTTAACACTGCTATCTACCTGTACTTGGCATGCGAACGTTTTTTACGCGTTTGGTTCACATGTGAAATGATGAGATTATCTGAGTTAATGAGAATCTGTCAGTTGAATGTTACAACTCTTAAATATTGTTTTTAACACATTAAATTTTTTACCCTCAACGAAAAAAATGTTGACAGGCAACTAAAATTAAAGTAAGCTCCCAGGAAACTATATTTGTTTTTATAACATCACGAAGATCGAGACTCGCAAAGAATGATACAATTTACATACTACTTTATAAAACGAAGATGAGAAACCTATTTATATTTTTTAATAATGGAGACAACTTGTATAATAATTAGCACTGGGAGACTCATTAATCAGATCTAGTTTATTAAAATAGTCTAGCAGTGTGTATGGCAACAGTATGTACAGAGCGTTAGCACATAACATGAGTAGGAACAAATGCAGAAAAATAAATGGAAGCAATAAAGTGTTCAAAACTACATTACACAACAGGTGGAGATAGTTTATTCATTGTTGGTTGTCTGGCTGGTATTAACTTGAAGTAACTTTTACCAAGCTGAGGCAATGAGAATTTTGTGCCTTTTCCAAGGACACACAAAGGCAGTTGACCTTGATTGGCCTGGGTAAATACTGAACCTGCAACCATTGACATACTAAGGCAGCTGACCAGGATTGGCCTGGGTAAATACTGAACCTGCAACCAAGGACACACAAAGACCGCTGACCTTGATTGACCTGGGTAAATACTGAACCTGCAACCATTGACATACTACGGCAGCTGACCAGGATTGGCCTGGGTAGAAACTGAACCTGCAACCATTGACATACTAAGGCAGCTGACCAGGATTGGCCTGGGTAGAAACTGAACCTGCAACCATTGACATACTAAGGCAGCTGACCAGGATTGGCCTGGGTAGAAACTGAACCTGCAACCATTGACATACTAAGGCAGCTGACCAGGATTGGCCTGGGCATGTACTGAAGCTGCAACCATGGGTTTGATAATCAACTAAACAAGCTACCATAGCTCACACATTAACTGTAAGTTCCAATTGAATGATATATTTCCATATTTGTGCTTAATTGAACCGTTTGGTAGGCTTTATGTGTCTTGAAATGTGCGGGATGTTTTAATAAAATGTGGCATTGTTTGGCATTAGGTAACGTTAAGGGGGAATGTGTGTAACGCACATTCCACATTAAGCTGATAACTAAAAATACTGACAAATATTTATTAAATTACATTATTTACCTTTGAAATACTCTTTGTTCGCATGATCTTTGAGTTGTAATATTTTATATTACAGAAACATCAAATGAAGTTTATATGTCACTGCACAACTTCATCGTCACTTATGATCCGACAAAATCATCATTTGTGCATTTTCCAGTTATATTATCAGTTTTAATCACGTAGATATATGTAACAGTGGGATACAAGATGATAATGATCTTAGGGATGTTTAACCTAATTTGTCGAATTTACCGCGGTTCACCAAAACTGAACTTATTTTGATAAAATATTTGGCATATATGGCAAATAAACTAAATACAAGATGAATCGGGTAGAGCATGCAATTTTCAATGTCTTATATATATATATATATATATATATATATATATATATATATATATATATATATATATATATATATATATATATATATATATATATATATGATGGCTGTAGTACTTCTAATCATACCAAATCACGTAACTTCATTGAGGCAATATTGTTATAAAACATTATCAGGTTGCCACGGCTGACACGAATTACTAGACCGAAAAATATGCAATGGTGACCTTATTTTTATTGGTAGTCCTCTTTATGACATTTAAATAGCGACTAATGTGCCTGTCAGCAATGGTGTCTCATAAAATGACTTATATACAAAGCTAACCTAGAGAAATTGAGCTATGTACAAACATAAAAACAGATCAATGAATCCTGAAATACTTGTCACAGTGACTTAGTTTATACTCATTGCCGTAGTATACTCCTTATGATATATCGACCTACCAATTTATAGTGTTTGAGAAAATTACCAAACAAATTTCAACAAAAATGAGTGGTTACAATTAGCATTTACACACACACACACACACACACACACACACACACACTCGTTGTCGAATACACGAACGGCATGTGTGATTCTTTTCTTTATGGTTATTTAAGCCGCGAAATAATTTCAATACCACAATTTGTAAAATTTAATTTAATTCACCAAATTATAGTTTATACTCATTGCCGTAGTATACTCCTTATGATATATCGACCTACCAATTTATAGTGTTTGAGAAAATTACCTAACAAATTTCAACAAAAATGAGTGGTTACAATTAGCATTTACACACACACACACACACACACACACACACACACACACACACACACTCGTTGTCGAATACACGAACGGCATGTGTGATTCTTTTCTTTATGGTTATTTAAGCCGCGAAATAATTTCAATACCACAATTTGTAAAATTTAATTTAATTCACCAAATTATAGTTTATACTCATTGCCGTAGTATACTCCTTATGATATATCGACCTACCAATTTATAGTGTTTGAGAAAATTACCTAACAAATTTCAACAAAAATGAGTGGTTACAATTAGCATTTACACACACACACACACACACACACACACACACACACACACACACACACACACACTCGTTGTCGAATACACGAACGGCATGTGTGATTCTTTTCTTTATGGTTATTTAAGCCGCGAAATAATTTCAATACCACAATTTGTAAAATTTAATTTAATTCACCAAATTATAGTTTATACTCATTGCCGTAGTATACTCCTTATGATATATCGACCTACCAATTTATAGTGTTTGAGAAAATTACCTAACAAATTTCAACAAAAATGAGTGGTTACAATTAGCATTTACACACACACACACACACACACACACACACACACACACACACACTCGTTGTCGAATACACGAACGGCATGTGTGATTCTTTTCTTTATGGTTATTTAAGCCGCGAAATAATTTCAATACCACAATTTGTAAAATTTAATTTAATTCACCAAATTATAGTTTATACTCATTGCCGTAGTATACTCCTTATGATATATCGACCTACCAATTTATAGTGTTTGAGAAAATTACCTAACAAATTTCAACAAAAATGAGTGGTTACAATTAGCATTTACACACACACACACACACACACACACACACACTCGTTGTCGAATACACGAACGGCATGTGTGATTCTTTTCTTTATGGTTATTTAAGCCGCGAAATAATTTCAATACCACAATTTGTAAAATTTAATTTAATTCACCAAATTATAGTTTATACTCATTGCCGTAGTATACTCCTTATGATATATCGACCTACCAATTTATAGTGTTTGAGAAAATTACCTAACAAATTTCAACAAAAATGAGTGGTTACAATTAGCATTTACACACACACACACACACACACACACACACACACACACACACACACACACTCGTTGTCGAATACACGAACGGCATGTGTGATTCTTTTCTTTATGGTTATTTAAGCCGCGAAATAATTTCAATACCACAATTTGTAAAATTTAATTTAATTCACCAAATTATCGATCACATTGCATAATGATTATAATTTTGAAAATAAATAAAAATACCAAACGGAAATGCGAGACAACAATTGGTACATTAACCTTAAATAATAATAATTAGTCAATCTTATCAATTAGCTAGAATTTAATAGTTTTCAGAAATAGCAAGCCTGACGTCTTCGACATTATCCGTCTTTTTACACACAATGTATTGTTACTTTCAGAAAATAATGTATGATTAAAGAGATTAATCTACAAAACAAAGAACTGATTTATACAGCCCTAGATAAGAAGGCAAAACAACCGCATATTTTACATGTTGAGATACCTACATTCAATAAACAATGAAGAAAAAGAAAATAATTAAGACTGCAACTCTGACATTGGACTAGAAATAATATTATAGTTTGAAAATAAAGTGCATGCTGTATTGACTGCTTTACTTTGTTTAAAATATATAAAGTGTACATTCAAATAAATATGTTCATATAATTGAATTCAAGTTGGTCCTAATAGCAAAAGGTCCCATCTTTATGAGAAAGTTTCAAAAAAGTCAGCCTGAGCAAATTGAATTACTTGTTCAATCACAGTGAAACCAAAAATGTTATTGTCAAAAATGTGCACACGTGTACATAGACTGATTTTTTTTAAATGTACACTTATACTATTTTGATTAATTCTCTTATATTTCTACTTTATCACTGAATTACTTTGGACGTCATTAATATTGCCATAAAAGTACCGATTATTTCCCAAAAGACAAAATAATATTAAAAACAAAATGCCCAAGTTAATCATTATTCGTAAATAGTTGTACAATGTATACGCAAGCAATCATCTCTGAATTGTCATGTGAAATACCCACACGGGACCCACCACCACGAGGACAGCAGGACCAGCTGTTTACTTCATGAATTACTGTAAAGGATCATTCACTACTGCATTTCCTTCTTGCATATAGAAGTTGTCAGTGTCGATCTATCGATACATGTTTAAAAAAAGAATGAGTCAATAGAATCGCAACAGAGTTATAAAGCTTTGGATTTTTCCTCGAGGAACGAAAATCTGAAATGAAGGACGGATGGATGGATATACAGACCAATAGAGAAACTGAAACTGACAGTTATATATAAATTAGAAAATAGGTCACTAGTAAAAAGTAATTATAAAGATTCACAGAGATATTTTGGAACGATTCTGTATTTTTCAAAGTGAAACTGCTGGACAAAATGATCAAATACATGAAAAAATTAAACATGTTGTATTTCGTACTGAACAAATCTAGACCATATGTTCTATATGTGCAATAAGTGTAAGGAATCAACTCTTTTGGTCTTAGGGTCGGTAATAAATACCTGATTGACGGATGGATTGACAAATGGAAGAAATTTATTTCTTTATCACTTAAAAACTTTGTTAGACCGCTGCTATGGATAATATACCTTGCTGCTAAGGATAATATACCTTGATGAATACCATAATTCTCAACTGATAAATGGTGCTAGAGCAGACGCATATGGATAAAAGTAAATGCCAATTTCTTGTTACAAGTTGTCGACCATTGAGTAAAAACACACCAAAACCTTATTCCATTTTAGTCGTAATGATTTTATCATTTCTGATAACGTTCGTGACTCATTAGAGTTGCATCCCTTTATCCATCCATCAATAACATCTCAGCTGACTCAAGTCGTTTATATTGTAAACATCGAAATTGGTTATTTTATTTTAGGATTTTGCGCAAAATAGTTATTAAAAAAAAGGTTGTAAATTAAACTGAAACAGGAATAGATCACATTCAAAATAATTAAATCTTACTCTGAGACCCAAATTCAAATCAGTTATTAATTTTAATCATACTTTTGATTATCGTATTACTTTGTTCTAAAGCAGGGCTTTTAAAACTTTATTAACGTAAGCTTCAACTAGCCAAACTGTCTGGAAAACTGAACGTGCCCTTGTGGGATTTAATCTTACCCAAAAATCTAACAAGAGAAAGTAAAATAAAAAGTATAAGGTAAAAGAAAATACAAAACGGAATGATTCAAAGACATTTTATATATATATATATATATATATATATATATATATATATATATATATATATATATATATATATATATATATATATATATATATATATATATATATTAATTCGAGAATATACCATAACTTTTGTTTTCTTTCGATCTTTGTTTGCACCTTAAAGCCATATGTCGTCAAATAAGATACATGTCAATAGCACATGCAGATGGATACATAAATGAAGGAAAATATGACAGGATAAGAATACAGATTTAGTTAGAAGAAAAAGAGCAGACATATATGTATAAAAAGATCCAATGACAGAATAACAAGATCCAATGATAGAATATAAAGATCCAATGATTGAACAAATAGGTAGAAGAAAATTTGAGAAATATCTTAATTTTCAAGATAGGAAGATCTAAACTAAAAGTACTTAAATTAAAATTTAAAACCAAATGGAAGAACTGTATTACTTTGATCTTAATTATATATATATATATATATATATATATATATATATATATATATATATATATATATATATATATATATATATATATATATATATATGAGAGAGAGAGAGAGAGAGAGAGAGAGAGAGAGAGAGAGAGAGACTAAAATAATAACAGTTTTAATTGTTAGTAAGCTCGCTAAACTAACTCTAACTAAATCAATACACTAAAGCAAGAAAGCAGGGAAACATGGGTTGTGCTTATCCTACTAAGGAACAAGTGAAGGTATGATGCCAAAGCTACGAGACTGACGCAAGGTAGAGATCTCCCTGAAAAAGGGCACAAGGGAACAAAAACATTACACAACATAAACACAAATGTGATCAAAACGAGTTTAATAACATCTGCGAAAAAGCGAAACTTAACACGATACAGCACACAAACAGTAACAAATAAATTGTATTTTCTTCTTTTGTTTTTGCGCTTTTTGACAAATGTTTCATTATTTTTGTATATGACAATGACAACGTAAATTTAGACAGAAGACGGAGGCCTTTGAGACAGAAACAGATGGGAAATTTGGATCCATTATAGGAGCAGTGGTTAGTGGGCACCCATCTGTTACGAGACAAACTAAGAAATTATAGCATCTGACCTTTTATTTATTTTTTAATTTCTCGGTACGTCTAAATAGAAATAAAATTAAAACAACTAAATTAATGTGACATATCATGCACCAGTTCATATAAATATGCGGGACAAACACAACATTACATTATAGTTCTAAACATATTTAACATACTCTGAACTACTAAATTATTCCTGGCAAGGATCACAGATATTAAACAAATGCGTTAAGGAAACAAGCAGAAAGACAAATGCCTGAAGGAGGGAAGTGCGTTCCGTAAGTACTTTTGGCCAGTTTGCGGGTAGAAAGGATACTTTGAGAATAGACCCTTAACGAGCACTGACCTGTTGAAAGAAAAATTAACCCAATTAACAAAATTTAAAATAAAAAATTGTTGATTCCAAATTCTTTTAGATTTTGAGCGTATACAGACAACAACAGTAGTAGGGAAAATACATACAGCTATAAAAAAAATACTTTAACATTTTTGGGAACCAAAGAGGATCTCCTCAAAACATTCCAAATTAACATAGCTGGAGAACGGAGAGTGGTTCACAAATAAAGTTGAAGTTATTATATATCTTGTTTATTTTTGTTTCCAGGAGTATATTAAACGAACTATGTAATATGTTTTTTATCCTTTAATATTTCGGGTCAGCGCATATAACATACGCCTATAGCAGCAGCTCACGTCTATGAAATGTTTGCAAAAGCTATATTATAATTATTACTTTCTCCTTTTTTAAAAAGAAAATTGCATCTTTCTTTGCAACAATCCATTGCAATCTAATTTAGTTTTAGGTTTTGAGACGTTTTCGGTTCAGTGAGGTGATAAAGTATATTTAAAAGTGATTAAGTGACAAGAGAGAGAGGAAAAGAAAGTAATTATGAAAAGAACATCGTTGTATGTATATATAAATGTGCTCAAATTAAACAAACTGTTTATTTTTAAAACGTTTAATGAACAATTAGCTGAACACCGTCTATTTCTTTAAAACATCAGACCCAGTCACATGAATAAAAACAATTGTTTCACATACAAATACATTTCTGGTCACAAGAAACATTAAGGGAACTAGATTAATTTGAAATGTTACTGTATTTCCATTTTAATTATCAATGTTAATCCATAATTTTTAAATAATCCATAAAATGCTATATCCTTCTCCTAGTTTCTGGAACGTATATTTTGGCATACACAAATACTCTGAAGAAACCAATTATATCATATAAGCATAGTTCAATCTTACTTTGCTGATTGTTCTGGCACCTTCACGCGGGGCCGGACCAGGTTAAGTGTGTTTATACTGGATGGGGGGATGTGGTCCAAAAATATCAAAAAGGCATTCATTTTCCTCGAAAAAGCATCAAAGTTAAAGTCTGTCTCTGTTTACTAAAAGTATGCATAATACCCAATAATCTTGCGCAAGAATAAAACAAAGGTAACATTTCAAGTGACCAGTGACTTTACGTTAGTGTTTATGTGCATACTTTTTTTTGCCCGTTGGAGGGAATCCGGAAACCCCGGCCCTGGGTCTGGTGTTGGATAGACAAGGTGGTTGATTGATAGTCGTTATGCTTGAGTCATTACTCTACCTCTTAGTTTTCATCATACTCTTATTCGTAACGTTGTTGATGTAGGTATTGGTCAGTACAGATATGTGTGTGTGTGTGTGTGTGTGTGTGTGTGTGTGTGTGTGTGTGGTGAGTAAGAGTAGGTCCTTCTATGTAAACAGATCCTTTTGAGAAATAATGAATGTTCAGTTTTCTGTAACGGCCACATAATAATTGTTATGAGTGTATGCTCTTAAACTAAGTAACAGAAAAGAGTTAAAGACAACAAGCTTTGTCAAATTTAACAAATATAATTCATTTCTTATGAATACAAAGTGAAAATGATAATAAAGAACTTACGGTTTTGCGAATTAAATCCGAAAATAATAAAAGAATTACAAACACTAGTCCTAGTAATTTGAAGTCCTGAAGAAAACTCAGTACAAGTTCCGAAAAAATCCAAGAACTGAAGGCGATGACGTGTCTGTTATAGCTTATGGAGTGTTGATGTGTCAACAGTCTTTTGTTGAATTACAGAAATATAATTCCAGGTTTTAATTCAGTACAAATTCCAGTGACTGTTTCTATCCAAGAATATTTTCAAAGCGCTTTTGTATTTCCAGAAAACATAATCACCTGAATTCAATAATTTAAAGAAAAAGAAATTCAGCTCAATTGGTCACAACATAATACAACTTGAAAGTGCTAGATGTTAAAGCACGAATGACAAATATTTCACAATCACAAGATTATATAGTTCTATAATTGACCTTAGGTCACAAGTAGCATTTTCCACAAAAACAAACAACATTATACAATGTAAAATGGCCTTCTAGAATGATTCTGATGTTTACAAAACATTATGTATAATTCAGGTATAAATTTCCAACAGTCTGACCCAGAGAAACATATGTACTTCTTATATTAAGAATAATTCTGATATTAAGCCAATACACAGAGAGAATAATTTAGCTATGCATTACTGGATTATAATGTATAAAATTAAATGTCAACTTGGGTTAAATAAAAATGAATTCAATTTTGACAAGGTCAAGTCCAGCAAACAATGTTACATTACATTAGCATGTAATGAAATATTTTTTTAACCTAATAAACAAACACTTAAATTAAAAATACATAACATAATATTGACGATGTCTGCCTTGTGCATTTTTTCTAAACGAAATTTTCTGAAGTATTTTGTAGTTTCATATAGGGAACCACACTTTTGAGTGATGCAATAAAGTTATAAATTATTTAAAGTTACATAGATAATGCAAATGTAGAAATAAGTAAAAAAAAACATAACTTGAAAGATAAAAATGGATTTAACTATTTTTCTTTATGAAAGAATATTTTCAGCGAATTTATTTCGCTGTGAAACAATTTAAATAACAATAACGATTAAAATTACAACTACAACCTATAAAGAAATTAACAAAGAAGGAAATAAGACTATAAACTTTAATAGATTTTTCATGATACCCTTGTAAATTAGTGGCTTTTTAAATAAAAAGTCTGAAATCGACCCATTTCGACCATCAGAATGTGGACACCGACTGGGCGACAATAAGAGAGCTGGTCTACAGCACAGCTTCGGAAATCCTATGATCCTCAACCAAAAAGCATCAAGAATGATTTGATAAAAACTGCGAAGAGATGTAAGAATTGCTGGACGAGAAAGACCGCCTCCTTAAAACCTACCTCAACAACCCCAACTTCACCTCTAGGAAAGATGCATGCAACAAAATACGCAGAACTGTACAGCAGAAACTTTGTCAGATGCGATACACATGGCTGATATCTAATGCTACGCAGACCAGCATGACATGAAGAACTTATACAATGCCCTGAAAGAAGTGTCCATATATCCTCTGGATCCTTCACCCTTCTCACCGCAGACGAGAACACTAATTACTGACAAAGAAAAGAGTCTGCAACGATGTGCTTAACACTTTGGCAACGTCCTGAATCGCCATCATCAATGATGAAGCCATCAGTCGTCTCCCCCAACTACTCGTCAATTAAGCACTGGATGACCCTCCAATCTTGCTCGAGACAGAAAAGCTCTCATATGGAACAAAATCTGGTTCAGACTCCATCCCAGCTAAAGGTGTACATGGAAGGGAACACAATTGTGACAGAAAGGACGCAGCAACTGTTTTTACTGATATTGCAGGAAGAGACGATCCCCTTGGAATTCAAAGATGTTGCCATAATCCACCTGTATAAGCGCAAAGAGAACCACCAGACCTGCGACAAACACCTTGGTATATCCTTACTCTCATTTGCATGAAAGATACTCGCCAGAATCATATTGAATCGCTTCACTACGCTCCCTGACCAGGGATTACTGCCAGAAAGCCAGCGTGGATTCCGATACGAACGTGGGACTATCGACATGGTGTTTGCTAGAAGGCAACTACAAGATAAATGTCAAGAGAAGAATACCGACCATTTGTCTATCTACATTGACTTGTCAAAGGTCTTTGATACTGTCAATTCAGAAGGCTTGTGGAAGGTAATGGCTATGTACTGATCCCCGAGAAAATCCATATCCATGGTGCAGCATTTCAACGACGGCATACAGGCAAGAGTCCAGGACAATGGAGAGACATCTGAACCATTCCCAGTAACCAATGGCGTCAAGCTGGGTTGTGTTCTGACACCGACACTGTTCAGTCAAGTGCTATCCGCCATGCTGACTAATGTTTTTAAGAGATGGAGAGGGTTAAGTCGGCATCAGGTACCGTACATATGGAAAACTATTCGATCCCAAAAGGCTTCAACCGAAAACCAATGTTATGACAAACACTGTCAGGAATTTCGTATTTTCTGATGACTGTTGGCTCAGAAGCCGACCTGCAATGCAGCATTGACAGGTTCTTCAGATCCTGTACAAGCTTTAGTCTCACTATCAGTACCAAGAAGACTGAAGTCCTGCGTCAGCAGGCCCCTGGAAAGTCTTATGTCGAGCATAACATCACCATCAACGGCCAAAATCTCAACGTAGTGAACCACTTCACCTACCTTGGCAGCACACTGTCACAGAGTCACTACTGACGACGAGACGAACCTTCGCATTGCCAGAGCCAGCTCAACTTTCGGCAGATTGTTTGCCAATATCTGGAATAGAAGAGGCATCAGCATCCAGGCCAAGCTAAAGGTTTACAGGACAGTTATGTTCCCCACACTACTTTACCCATGCGAACTGTGGACGGTGTACCAACGCCACGCCAATTTCACACCACAAGTGGCAGGACAAGGTTCCATACACTGAGGTGCTCACCCAAGCAGGTCTCCATAGCATCCACACTATCCTGATGCTGGTCGGTTCATGCTGTATGCATGCAAGACAACTGGTTGCCTAAGAGATTATTCTATGGCGCGTTACAGCAAGGACAGCGATCCCACGGAGATTAGAAAAAACGCTTATAAGACAATCTGAAAGCTACAACATAAACCCTGATTCATGGGAGCAAACAGCAAGCGATCGAGTCACTTGGCGTTACTCCGTGCACAATTGATCCAAGTTGTGCGAATCTAGCAGGACAGCAATGCAGAACTGACGAGAACTGTGGTTGTAGGTGCTCCCCTTTACAGATCACTCGCTTATCTTAGTTCGACTTTTTTGCCTCGACGAACTTGGGTATGTTTGAAAGTTTGGCTCTTCCGGCCATCTTCCTCATCCAAATACACTGGTTGCCGTTTATCTCCACAAGATAAAGTATTTCGGGTTTTGATTATTTCTAACGCTGTTTCTTAGGGTGTTTTTGTATATTTGATTTGCATTGATTTCTATTTTTATTTTTTGTTCGTTTTACGATATGGGTTATGCGATACTTGTATTTTGTAGCTGACCTTGTTCGTACTCAAATTCAGTGTCTACCTAACCAAGATCATTGATTATTTTTAATTCTGTTAACAACTAATACATAGCTAATGTTTTCTATATGAATGTTGGTTTAATATTAGGTTCATTATCAATAGAAATACAGTTTTATCTTGGTCTGAGTCAAGGACATTATCATGTTCTTTAGTATACATTTAGTAATAGACCATGTATAATTAATAGATTGGATTGTTCTGGAAATTAACTGTTGGCCTATATCCTGGCTCTTCTTTTCTATTAGTTTAAACCGTAAAGTCGTAATAAATAGTCCGTCCATTTATCTATATTATATCTGAATTTAGAGGCCTGCTTATTAAGAATAATGTTTGCCCTTATCGTAAAGGTAAACTCAAAGTGTGCAGGATAAATTAATAACGTAAACATGCTGAGAACGTGGCCCTTGTGTAAAAATCCAGAATATGTCCTTGAAAGTTAAAAACGACAGACGTAGAGACACCCTAAACAAATTGTAACGATGCCAAAATTATAATGCGCCCAAACATATACATTTATATCTCACAAGGCATTAAATTACGCCTTTATCATGTGAATATTTAAAGAAACTTTCTGATAATATCCGACTTGAAACCAAACCACCCAATTTCTCAAGAAAGGGTATCCCAACTTGGAAATCCAAGATGTGGCAGAAAGTTCTTGAATAATGAACATTTCCAAACTACTGTCCAGTAAAGACTCTTTACTTTGCTTTTTTTTTAAATTTTATTTTTTATTTTTGTCTGGTTTACTACTCTCTGGATTGTACTCCGCTTTGTGCTATTGCTTCATATAGGGCGGTGTACTACAGGCAGTATACCAATCGGAGAACCAGACTACTTCATATTTGTCTTGAAATATTCATCGCTTCCATTTTCCTACATCAGGCAGGTTTTATCTACCTGTGTATTTCGCAGCAGTGTGTGTGTGTGTGTGTGTGTGTGTGTGTGAGAGTACAAGATAATTAATTTGCATTTTAATTGTTTTCCAGTACGTGACTTCATTAACAAATGAGCATTTGCTCTGCGATGTGTTGACTCACTTGGAGGTCAGCTAATGATGACTCATTTCATATGACTCTTATTAATTGTAAGGTTTAGCTCTTTAAGTATATAAACCAACAGTACGTTTTCCACTGAGGTATACATTATTAGGTAGGCCTTTAGATGAAGTAACATCCTCCATTCCTTGTATAAGCATGTGATTTTGTGTGTATTTCAGTTCTGCGACTCCACTATTGCTTGTATGACCGTTTCTTTTATTTTTCAGGTCGGAATCGAGAATTGAAGGCATCACAATAGAGAAAAATAACCATCATTTATACTGATTTTATGACTGCTTTTCCATGGGTGCTACAAGGCAGATTTCGTTCCTTTTATTTTTGTGTTTTTCTTTCTGGTCAGTTCAGCTTGTACAGTCTGATTCCAAAACATGTAAGTAACATAATTTGTGGTAACAGTATGTTATGGCATAGTTTGTATTGATGATGTATATGATGGCATAGTTTGTATTGATGATGTATATTGATAAGTTATTTGAAGCTATGATTATGGTCTTGATAATAGCATTTAATTATTTTCCCATACACCCGTTATGTGGCTATAACAAAGATTATGCTATATCCAGTGTTGATAAGATGTTGGGCATTTTGAGCATTGTGTCTGAGTTACCATAACATGAAAACATTATTATTAAATGTATCGTTATTCCATTTTGATGGATACATGTATCCTGAAAGAAGTGCATTTCTTCTTTGGCACTCATATCTACACAAGATCAACAGAACCAGTTGTTCTAGCCAGTAAAATATTACAGCTTTGTCATTTAATGTTAGACTGTTCATTTTTATTTTAAAACTGACTTAAAATACAATCAGCAATGATATCGACCAACTTTAGATTATTTTGGAAAATTTATTAAGCTACTGCAGGACTCAAAATTAACACCTTTAGTACTTTGATGGTTGTACTAATTCCAAAAAGCACAATTCAGATAGTTTTCAGTGTCCACTTGGATATTTCATGTTAAAATAATGAAATACATTTTTAAACAATATCACTGGCAAAAAACTTCTGGTTCATTTTTCTTCAGCTAGCAGTATCAGAATTGTAAATAGTAAAGCACCAGCTTATTAGCATCAATTTTGAACTTGCTGCTAGTCATAGACCAGAAGAATTTATGGGCTAGCCAGTTGTTGACCATCTGTTGTCTTTCCTGCCATTAGCATAAGTGTTATACTGCTCAGGTGTCTAGATGTAGCAACCCCAGCTGATTTTTCATTGTCATTGAATTACTTTCAAAACATTGTTAAATGATAGATCTCATTGCTAGCAGCACAAAACAGTTTAAATTTTAAAAATATCTCTACTAGAAGTAAAAATATGACATTTTAAAGTTGCATATTTTCATTCAATTTGTGCCCACTTTTTCCCTTATAATAATATTTGCCACGCGATAAATCGATGGCACCAGAAAAAAAAGAAATTAGACATAAATTGATGTAATTTTTTTATTTTTTAAGATAAATTAATAAAACTTTCCAACTTTATGTAAAAGAACATGCTGGACTCATTTTTGTAATTGTTTAAGATGTATTTTTACAAGAGGGACAGTTATTGCAAGAAACATCTCACCAATATTTAAATTTTGTTTTTAATATTTTGTACGATAACACAAACTGCAACAACATGTCAATATATGGTGTTTAATTAAAAAAGGGTTTTTTTCACATCAAAACCATTCAAATAAAAATTTTAATTAAGTTATACTGGTAACTGTATAAAGTTCAAAGCTTTACTAATCATATGGACTATGCATCAAATTCAATTTTTATTAAATTCATGGTAATTGGTAAACCTCACTTGCTACTTTAACTTAAATGTCACCATTCTGTTGAAATAATTAAGTTGTAAATTGTTTTCGTTGTTTAGAAAACACATCATAGTCTGTAAAGTGCTTCACACATCATTTAAAAGAATTTGTTTTGGTACTACTTAAATAAAGAGTCAATTTCACCGTGTACTTTAAAATACCACTGTCTGCCGGAATTTACACAATCCGACAAAAAACAGACAATTTCGGCTGCAGACATTTAGCAACATCTATTACTTTTGCTGCACTTTTCAAGAAAGTGTTCAGTTCCAACAAAACACCAATTTTCACATGACAATTTTCAAGAGATTTTATTGAAGTCAGTTCATTCAAGTGTTCTTCACTAAGCTGCATTTCAGTACAGAAAGGGCCTAGCGATCTCCCTTCCATATTGAATCAATTCTTATCCACAATGGAATCTTTTATATCTGTAATTATATTTTTAAAAAAAATTGAAAATAGATTTTGCGAACTAGCATTGTTTTGCAGGTGGGTGGGAGTATACGTAATTTCCACATTATTTAGAAATTTTTCTCGGGTCAAATGTCCAAAATGACGGACGGGTCACTTGATCGACAAGTCGGTAAATTTTGAAAAGTTTGGTGTTAAATGCGGGATACAAAATGTTTACCGAATTTAATGATTTATACATCATTTTAAAGAAAAAAGCTTAAATGTTATTTTGATATATGCCTTTTATTTGTATTTAGCTTAGATGGCGTACAAATCCTCACCGACTTTGACCCGTCGTAGCTTTGTTGTTTGTTAACATACGAAAAAACGTCAAGCACCGGGTTGTAGCGAATTCATTTTTTGCTCATTGGCCAAATTAATTCTATGAATATTCATAGCCATTTAATGACCCGCAAGCGTGATCACGCGACTGACACGCGGTGTTGCTGGTGCATGCGCGTCAAAAAGGAAAATTACCAGAAATTACCACTGCGGATAAAGTTCAATGTATAAAAACAAAGGCAATTTAAAAAGAAGCAAATTAAAAGTTATATCATATGGTAGATAATTTAATGCCCTTTTGAAACATGTATATTTTATATAGGTTGATTTTAATTTGTGTGTGACACTTATGAAGTTTCCAACACTAGGTATTGATTTTCATTGATGTTCTTAATATGTGACGTTGATCAGCTGGGGTTGCTACTAGATGTTAGTATCTATCTCAAGTGTGGGAGGTTTGGGGTTTGAACCATGGCAGAGTCATACCAAAGACTTATAATAATGGTACTAGCAGAAAAATTGATGACAATATCAACATGGGGTTCCACAATGCATCTTCTCATGATGTCTTGTTGGTCCTAAATTAAAATGATGATAATATGCCTTCCATAATGGCAATCTTGAGAATCTTATTGCTGTCCTCCTTCTTGGTGGCTGGTTATATAGGCATGGGATTTTCAGCAAAAGACTTCTTAAAGATTTTGTGGTCCCAAACGAAAATGGTGCCAATCTAAAATCTAGTATAGTTGCAATGTTGTGACTCTTGTTGTTGCTCAGAAATATCAGAAATGATTTCAACTCTCAGCAGTTAAGAAAAATTTATTTGTCTTGGATTCATGATAATTATTGGACAGAAAAACTTTAAGGATGGTGTTTTGTCCGTCATCTAGCATCCATCCATCCATCCATTTGCATGTTTGTCATTACTACTCTTTCTCATCTACTTGGAGGATTGCAATTGAATTTCACACACGCATTTATCCCATGGTCATTCATGAAACTGGTGCTGCACGCATATCTGTTATGGATGCCACAGTGGCCATCTTGAAAATCACTATTGCTATTCCTCCTACATGGATGGGCATATCAGTATGGGAGATTTCATTATAAGACTTCTTGCTATATCTGGTTGGTCCTAAATGAAAAGATGCCAATCTGACATCCTATATGGCAGTCATCTGTTATTGCTGCTCCTGAATGGATGGGATATCAACATGGGATTCTCACTGATGAAAGACTATTTGGTCCTGAATGAAATTTGTGCCATCCTACATCCAGTTTGGCAACTTTTGTGGCCATCTTAAAAATCTGTTTATAGGTACTGCTTCTGAATGGAAGATCATGATGCTTTTTTTAACGAAAAGAATGCTTGTGATGTCTTTTTGCTTTTTAATGTTAATGGTGCCAATCTCATAGCAGCCATTTTTAAAATCTTGTTATCTTAATTGCTCTAGAATGGATGGACATATCAACATAGAATTTTCACTGCAAGATTTCTTATGTCAGTTTGCTCCTAAATGAAAATTGTGCAGTTCTGGGGTCCACTTTGAACTCTACATTGCCCATCTTGAACATCTTTTGCTACTACATGTACTTCTCCAAAATGAATGATCACTGTGTTTTCACTAAAGATTTCTTATCATGTTTAGTTAATCTTAATCTCAATATGTGGCCATCTTGAAAATCTTATTTAACTACTCTTCTCGACAGGAAAGTCATTTTGAAGTGAGGTTTTCATCAGAAGACTTTTTACAATTTTTAGTTGGTTCAAAATGAAAATGACCTACCCTCAGTACGCCCACCATGTTGGCTATGTTGAAAATATTGTTATTACTACTCCCGAATGGATGGCTATATCAATGTTGAGTCTCCACCAATATACTTCTTATGATACCTAGTTGGTCCTAAATGAAGATGGTGCCAGTCATACATCTGATATGGTTGTCACGACAAGCTGCCATGAAAATCATTTTCTCGCTAATATTGAGTACTCTTAAATATAAGATCGTTATAGCTAGGGATTTTGGGTGAAAAAAGACTTTTAATGATGTTTACTCATCCTAAATGATAGTTATGCCATCCTTACATCTAGTGTCTTCCACAGCAGCTAATTTGAAAATCTTATCACTGAAGAATATCAGATATTTTCAATACCTGCAGTTAAAAGGTAGCAAATGTATTATCTTGAATTTCAGGAAAAAATATGTGCCCAGAATATCATCAGTTCCTAAAAGGGACTATTGTTCCTAAATGTTGTTATCTACTGCATGTAGAGGAGGGTGATATTATTATCCCATAATTACCATGCTCTATATCTGCCTTTTGGTATATTCAGTTTGATTTTTCAGCTCAGCTTTATTTGAAATGCTCATGATGTTTGATTGTTGTACAATAAATGGTAAGCGATTGATTGTTATCAATACAAATTTGCATACAAACTTTGCTAAAACTCTTCCGATTCCATGCACATTTTTGTTTTCTTGAGTGTGCACATTCAGCTAAATCCCAGTACAGCTATATCTTGACATTGTCTTTATGTCTGCCTGCATCTTTCTTATTAGATATGCATGTACTTGGCACAACATTCCCTGGCTATATCCAAAAAATACATGTGGACTATGTTAAATCATAGTTCTCAGAATTTTATGAAGGTGTCATGCTAAATTAATATGGTAAGCAGGGTTCTCGATAACTTGGCACCCCAAATATTCTGTGGATTTAAAATTGATGAAAGGAAATTGTGTGCTTTTCAATTCACATGTGCAGATTTCCCATGATGCACATACATTAAATAAAAATGTATAAGTATCTACCTCAAAATACTTTAAAGTCTAGTGAAACTACAGACTGCACAGACCCAGATATGCTATTGGAAAATACACTGGCAGATCAGGGTCTTTGAAGTTTGTTAGGAACAATCACTAAAACAAACAAAATATACCCATGTTTTCAGGTACATTATGCTATGGCAGATAATGATCTTTTTTATTTGCTGCTTTATTTGATCGACATGTAGTGTACACATGGTAATCAATCTTGGCTACAGAAGTTACAAAAATGAGAAGAAATAAAATATGTATTGTCTCCAGTAAGATGAATGATAACAAATCCAGTACATTGGTTGAGGAAGTGTCCACATTAGTCCAAAGTTGCATTGCAGCATGGCTGTTTACACCCATTCATTATTTTGCTGTTTGTGGCACAACATGGCAGCTGGGAAGTTAACACTTTGCTATAATATTACATGTTACAAATAGTTAACACATTTTTGTACCAAAATTATGACATGCACAATAATTTAAGAAACTGGACAGAATTGGAAGACAGATTTATTGATCTAAAATCACATTGGTCATCCACTGAAATTGCCTTGTTGCCACTATATCGCCTCGGAATCAAAATACACCTTTCACTGATTTCTCTGAATGATTTATTGATAGACTACTTTCAGTGAGCATATCTGTACAGGTGAGCCTACATTTACAGCTTAGATATTCCGCTTTTCTGATATTATGTCGTACTTGAAAGTAAATTTCCCAAATTGTAAATTAAGGAAGTTCTTGGCAAAATTATAACCGAGTATTTGGGTAATGCTTATTTATGCATAATCTACAAGCAAATTAAGACATATATATAAGAGCTATGTGTGAGTCACTGTACATAATGCCAGTGTCACATATTGAATATTATTATCATAAATGGCATTAAAATCAAAGCAGTTAAATTGAATGTTGAATTGGCTTGTAGAATGCATTACCTTTCTTATTTCTTCTGTCCAAAATTGTCAACATTTGAACACTCAGCATTTAAGATCACATTTTCATTACATATACATACTTGATTTATCATATCAAATTTGGGTAGTTGATAAATTGCACAGTAGACAAGTTAATATTTACATGAACAGATATATTTTAAATAGGCAGGCAGTTCAAAAGTTTGTTTTCAATGCATTTACTGTATTAATGATCAACGTTTGTATAGAGTGAATAGGCTGTAGTGATTGTTACAAACTGTTTAAAGTAATATACCTAACAGTTTATATTGGTTTAAGAGAAGTTATGTTAAGTGGATTAACTATACTAATTAAATATGTATTATATATTAAATATGTATTATATAAGTGTGTGTAGTGAAGTATTGAATACAGGACACAGGATAGTGATGTGATGATCATTAACCACCTTTATACCTGTGGTGTGGAACTGTTACTCCTGATGTTATTCCATTGTTACACATATGGTTTTCCTTTGATCTGAGGGCATGAGTCTCTGGCTCTTCAGTCAGCTGCCAGGATACATGTATTTAAAACCCCTTCATTTTGATAGATTTTCATTTTTCTTGTATTTACAAACAATATACTGCATTAAAGGCTGTATCTGTATGTTGTTACTTTTGAGCTATGATAGGTTGATTGTCCCAGATGCTGAAATAGCTGTCTAGAAAGACCTTTATCATATTATCTAATTCCTCAGAAATACAATTCCAAATCGTATTGTAAGTTATTATCAGTGATTGATGGAAGTCATGTGGCTTTCTATAGATCGAATACTAGATTTACTATTGTCGTCTTTGAAGTCTTTGTTTTTACTGCTATCATTACTCTGGTCTATTTTCAGTTTGGTAATTTGCTTCTGATTTAATAATGACCAATGAGTTTGATTTCAATTATTAAAAAAAAAACTTGTTGGTTGTAATTAAGTGGATGCAAATCTTGAACCAAGCTGACAAGGCAAAAATGAGTCAGAAGTTAAAGAAAAGACAGCGGTGGTCAGATTTGCTAGAGAAATTTTCTTAACTAAGTAGGATGTAAGTGCTGTTTGTTCCTTTCATGTTTGAAGTATGGATGATGAACTATTTCATTAATGGAAGTACAAAGTCACAGCTTATTGCATTTACCCAGCACGAGACCAAACAGGATAATGTACAGGCTGTTACAGTGAGCATTGCTGAATGGATAATATGATTTTATTTTTGTAATAAATATCTATTTGTCATTTATAAATATCATGGTTTTCACATTTACAGCACTGAAATGCCCCAACAGTTTGTATGTGTCCCTTTCTCTAATGTTTGTTTTCTTTACACAGCATTCATACACATTTAATTAAAACCAATATTTTGCAGCAAAGTGGTTCTGTTCACAAAAATCAAATATAGATCAGTTTTCTTTGATTCTTTATTTTCCTCTCCGGTGCATAGATATAAAATCACTCTTTGAGCAATACAACATTAAAATCCTATATTGTTATTATATTATGCTAAAAATGGTTATATTTGATTGTTGTATGGCATAAAATTTTGTGCAGAACATTAATTTTGACAGTTGGGCTGTAATTCTGTGTTTTGGTTGGAGACGTGCAGAATTTTCCTGGGGACTCGTCCATGAGTCCTTTACTCTAAATTTCAACATTAAGGGAAATTCCTGCATATAGAATGTTTTTATATTAAAAGAAAGGTAACAAATATCACTGCATTATTTATAATTGAGTTTAATAACCCATTCATACTATGATGATGTTTAATATTTGAAAATAAATATGATTTAATTTACAAATGATATTTACAGTTTCAGTAAGTAATTATTTTTTTTTTAAATCTGTTAAATGATACTCAATAAAAAATATTATAAATATTTATTTTAACAGCTTTGTAAAATTAAAACATTTATGCAAATTTGGAAATATATATGTTTTCGATCACTTTTTCTCTCTCAGGAATTTAAACTCCAGACAGTTGCAGTAAATGGCTTAGACTAAGACAAAGACCTAAAAAACTGAAAAGCCTAAAAGTTTCATTTTTTCCTTAGAAACCAAAAAGTCTAATAAAGATGAAGAAAGTAACCTATTTAGAAAAACCTATGGTAAACAAAATAATAATTTCAAATAATGATTCATGGCTCTACCCTGACACCACGAAAAACAATTTTTCGCATAAATTGTTCTTGTTAGACTAGCCCAGCAAGTCAAGAAAGCATTCAGATTGTGCAAATTAAAACAACTGGTCATTGTATCCTATCATTTATTTGATAGACTATTAATGGCATGTCATTTTTAAAAATCTTTGTACAGTTTGAAGTCCATTTTCATCTGCATTTGTAAAGATTACCAGACATGATTTAGGTCTGTGAAAATGACTAGTAATAGTAAAACTATTTCCCATCTAAGCTGGATTTTAAAACTAGAGTATGCTTAATGGTTGTAAAGCAAAAATAATGGTTGGAAAACCATTGATGACATCATAGAAATAAGAAAAAGAATACACTTGTACTTGATAAAGACCTTAGACATTAATCAACAGAGAATGAGCCCTGTATTGCGTTCATCAATGAAACGGATGCTTTTAGAGTGTCAATGGGATAAATTAGAAGAAAACAAGGTTTTGAAAAGCAGCTGGGTGAAAAACTTCAATAGCTGTATAAAAAAAATGTATTGGTAATGGTCTTGGCACAGGTTTTTTGTATACAGTGTATTGTGTATTCACTTTATAAAACTGCAGGCCTAAATAGGACATTATCTAAATGTTGACATTTCTTTAATGGTTTATTTTCTGGACACTGCAGGACATTTTTATGGAAATTTCTTAGCATAAGCAGGTATTTGTTTTTTTAAATATTAATTAATTTTCACTTTATTTTCATTTTGTTTAGAAACAAACTCAAAACCTACATTATCCAATTTCTAATAAATGTTATGTTCACCATGGAGATAATCTTGTAACTGCTTTGTGTCTTAAACCTATAAAAAGAAGCTAAAACCTTAACCAACCAACCCCCCTCAAATGTTAAAATTTATTTTCACTTCTAACCCACTGTAAATAATACCTCCTTTTAGTACAGACTCTTCATACCATAAATTGTATGGTGTCATTTTCTAAATATTCAAGAGCCCAGATTACCAGTGTTATTCATAAATGTATCTTGTATGTCTGTAATATTTTGGTCCCAATAAATCTCTTGTACTATTTACTAAACCTCAATTTACTAACTATGAAGTGGCCAACAATTTTGTTCTGGATAATGACTAGTTTAGATTTATATAAAAATGTGTTATCATTAAAACATCAAGAAAATCTTGTGATATAATGACAGCTTACAACGGTGTGATTTAGCTATGTAGATTGAATGACAACATGAATTATGAGAGTGATGGTGAAAACAGTGTCGTTTGTGGAATTTGCATCTTGACAGACCCCTTATTATCTAACATAAAGTGCACTTCATGTGCATTAGATTGAACTAGTAATGCACTCAAATTTGTATGCACTCTATTGTATTGTCTAGAAATTGTAATACACTTCAATCAGTTGTTTTGTCAGTTGTACCAATAACTACAGACAAACAAGTTATCATTGTAATGTCTCAAAATTGTAGCAAGAATATATTAGTTCCATATCTGTATCAGAAAATAGAGGAGAATATGGATTGATGGTATGGGAAAATATCAGGGATTTGGAAAATATAGTTATAAAAGTAATAGAAAATGAATATGGATGGATGGTGTATAAAAAATGTGAGGTCAGGGATTATTCTATCTAAAACGGTTTGGCCCCCTCCATAACTGAATTGGGAATTCCTACTTAAACGTGTATTTTGCAACAAGTAGGCTTTTTGTTTAAAACCTTCTAACTCATTACTTATTATTTTTTGTTTCAGTTTCTTTTTAGATAATAATTTTTGGCAGACTATAAAAGTTGTATTATAAACCAACATTTGATAAATTTATTCCTTTTTTGTTAAGACATTTTCTGTATAAATAGTAGCAGTTAGTTGCTGATGTTGTGTTTTTGTATTAAAAACAGCTTTTTTATAACATGTTCTTAATATGAAACATTCAAGTTTATTTAAGACTGCGTCATAACAAATATGTTTGGTATTTACAGATATAATTGGAATAATGGTTCTCTATGATCATACAGCACCATCAAAGCATACTTATCAAGTAGATAAAAGTCAGCAAATTAGAATCCTGACCATTTTTAAAAGCTATATTTCATTTTTAATAAAAATGCATGACATAGAATGTCAGAGAAACATGAAGTCTGGTTTCTTAGAATAAGACAGTCAAATTAGTTATTAGGTATTTAATGCTAGACCAAGCATTACATGGCAGACTATCTTAGGCCATGTGTCTAATTAATGCAGTTTAAGCACAAAATCTGTGTCTCAAGTCTTGACCACTACCAACATGCACATTCACCTATCCAAAAAAAGCTAATCCAAAACAAAATATTTTAATTTATAAATCCATTTTTATGAAAATTGGGAGCTGCTTGCTTTCAGAAACCATTTCTTCACCAGGATAGACTGGGTATTTTGGAGAATCAAATTCTATCATGATCCTCTTACTAAGGTTGATTGGGGGAAATAGCTTAACATGCCCTAAGGAGAAGTTCACTTTTGCTTCAAATTGATTTCATGACTATCCCCATCCCAGTTTCAGTACAGTTTATTATTAATCATTACAAAATGTACATTTTCATGTCAGTTTTCCCTTAATAGCAGAAGATGGTCATGAAGAAAAAGAACGTCTTATGTTCTTTAGCCGATTTTGGTGCTATTTGTTGATCATAAATGCCAGAAATTACATTAAATTCTATGGAATTCTTGCAAAAAATGAATGTATGATCCCTGAAAATCCAGTGAAAAATGTAATTTTTGTACTGCGATGAGAAGTTGAGTGTGATTCGTGGACCTATTCAAATTCATTAGTACACATATAAATGGGGCCGTGAGTGGTCTAAAGTGCTTTCCGTTACGGATCACTGGCATATCACCTGTCTGTGTTGTTTCAAGTCTCCGATTTGTGGGCATGTGAGAAAGCTTGCCAGTAGCTTCTCATGGGTTGGTGGTTCTTTCCGGTGTTCTCCCGTGTTCTTCCTCCACCATTAATACTGGCCGCTATGTATACTGTATAGCCTATCATGTGCTGAAAAATGTTGTTAAACCCTACAGCAACAACACGTATTAATATTACTAATTTATAGAGTATTCTATCATATTGAAATATGAAGTTTGTTGTTTGTTTGTTTGCTTGAATTTTAACGGCGCACCAGCACTTTTAGGCTATTTAGCGCCATACAATAGGTTAGATGTTCAAAAATAAGATAGGTTTAACATCGACCAGCGATATAGTAGACATTTCAGGCTGAAGAGATAATTTCACTCAAATATTAGCGTACAGCTTGAACCCCAGCTTGTTATGATTGAAATATGAAAAGAGAGCATATGTTGTGGAAGATAATGCAGATTTTGTTTTTACTATAAGCAGTTTTCAGTATTGATGTTGACTGTAGTGCAGCAAAATAATAAAAGAATACATGTGTTTGTTTAAATGTTTAACAATATTTTAGTGTCTTTTTAAAAATCTAAAATGAAAGTATGCAAAATCATTAGTGACCATTGTTTACTTTCTGCACCAACTTCACACTGTTTTTGTTATTTTTAACATTTCAGGCTGAAGAGATAATTTCACTCAAATATTAGCGTACAGCTTGAACCCCAGCTTGTTATGATTAAGGCACTTTAATTCAGTGTCATGTATTTGTATGATTAAGATAATTTATGGTAAAATAAAGACGAAAATACATTTCATAGCACATTACATATATGAATGAAATAAGAGGAAGATTCTGGCAGTCAACATTTACAAACTTTTGATTGGGATATTTTATAATAAAAATTTCCGGGGTACCAGTGGTAATTAGGGTCACCAGGTGACCCTAATTAATATGGCAGAATCATCCATGTGAGGAAGAGAAAATCACAGACATTACAGTAATGTAAAAAGAATAAACTACAGATAATGTTATATGAAAATTGTGAGAGAATGGAAAGGTACAGACATTACAGTACTAGTTTACACCCTGTGCACATATGTTCAGTGTTCAATTTTGTTGCACCATTACAGTTCATTGTTGTTTGTACTGTTGTAATTTCCTGCACACATATTCTTTTATTTTACATGTTGTGTAAATCTTTGTGCCATAGTGACTATAGAAGCTGACTGGGATTGTGTTAATGGTGGTCAGGTTTTGGAGGATGACGATGAAGTGCATGTCAAGTACAACGGCGCCATTGTTCACAATTGTGAACTTTCTATCGAAGCAGAGCACAAGCAGGGCAAACATGATGATGAAGTCATATGCTTTGAGACAGTCAAGTTTGATGTTACATGTAGCGTGCTGGTTCAGTATCGGGAAGGAACAGATGCTTTTAGTTCAAATTTGAGAAACAAGGTAAGATCATACGTTACATTTCCTTTTAATCTTACATGCTTGATACATGTGCATTGTTTGTTCACATTATTTTTTGTACTTTTAAAAGAAGAAAACTAATTTTTCATGTACAAGAAAATTACATATAAATATTAAGGAGCCATGCCACGATAGTCTTATATTATTCATATGCGATCTCTTCCCCAAAATGATAATAAACTTTAATGTGTTTTTTTGTACTTTAAGAAAGAACTTTTATTTTCCATGTATGAGAAAAAAAATACATGTATATATACAAGTTTTGGAGCCACACCTTGACCATGTTATATCCAAATTCGTGTTATAACGAAGCATGTTATAACAGGGTCATGCCTACAAATTATGAATGAGGTGTGATTATCCTAAATTTATTACCAGACACATTTTGTCCTTTATGCATTTGCTATTCACCAATTATAAATGATGTGATTTACATCAGGCTCTTTTGTACTTTTGTTTATATCTGCAGTGATAATGAACAATGCATCCCCCCCACACACACACACTATTTGTGCTGTATGCCCGTTTTAGTAACCCAGGGTGAAAATAGTTGGAATGCAGATTATGATGTTGCAGGTACATAATGCAGTATGTGACATATAAATGTTGATTTTTAGATAGGCAGGCTATTTAACAAAATCTTCTTTTATTTCAGACATACAGTTGTAATGATTTCCCTCCATTTTGGTGTTCATCAAGGAGTAGTGCTTTCCTTCGTATAACAGCACATGAATCTTCCAGTTCAAATGTGCATATAAAAGCCTATGTAGTTGGTAAGTAAATATGATGCTCACATTCTTGTATGATCCTGTTTTGCATGGTGAAACACTGGTGCAGGATAGCGGAATCCTACCTTAGTTTCACCAGTGACACAAAATAGCAAAAACATTTTGAATTCCATCATTAGATGAACATTTTTACAATATTCTCGATAAACATTCATTACAAAATATTTACATTCTGCAATGAGCACTGGTTAAAGTTAAGTATCCTGCTGTTTCACACTGGTCATCTTTGCTGGACTTACCTCTTCTTTAGTTCAATTTCAAGTTGAAAAAGCCGTTGTTGTATTTATTTTTAAAAATATTAATTCTTAAGGTAATTCCATTTTTTTTTCAAATTTGAAAGAACTATCTTGATTGATATGGGTAACCGTAAACTTTGTTCTTTTGACCTGTTTGCTTTTTTAAATTTTGCACAAGCTATCTGCAGTATACAGCTCAGACACTGTGCCTTAACATTACCATTGCTTTTTCAATATGTCTTCTTTGAAAGCCAAAATGTATTGGAACATGATAAAAGATTGATACTGAACTTTTCAGCGTAAACCTCACATTTTAATGGCAGTAGGACATACCCGTCTTTATTGCCTTGCTAACCTTTTCCAGGACAAAGATATTCCTATTGAAGCTCATAATTAGTTCCTTTCATTAGCTGGAAAGCTCAGAAACATCAGGTAAAGCACTCCAGCTGACTCCTACCTCTTAAGCCAATACAGTCCTTGTCAGTGTTATTCTGAATTCTCTTGTTAGATTTGAGGGAAATAGTTGTAATAATGTAAATATTTGCTACCCCATGTTAATTCTGTAATTTTATTTCATTTATCCAGCAAATTATTATATTTACTTAGTTTCATTATATTTCCTCATTAAGTGTGAAATAACACACAATGTAAAAAAAAAAGTGGTAGCAAAAAAAAGTTCAATGGGACACAAACTAGACCTGCTTGGTGTGTACTTAATGCATATGCATGAATGTTTGTCCATTCTGCTGTTTCTGGTCTGTTGAGATTTGAGGCATTGCTTAGAGTCTGTGTACCTACAATTATAGCGAACTAAGGAGGGTATATGATCTCTCTTCAATTCTAGGAGGTATGGGATTTGATCTCAGGAGTGTATGGGATCCTTTATTTTGTTATGTGTGGCGTAGAGTACGACTCCTTGCTCCTATACAAGTATGGAATCATTCACTATTTCATAGAATAATAAGGCCAAAGGATCCCTGACAATCTTAAATATGCAGTAAGTATTGGATAGGATTCAATCCAGGGTTCCTATAAAGGGAGGAAATACCTTTGTTGACAGTAAATAACAGCCCATTTAGATAGGAGCAGTGCCCTCTCTAGGCTCTTGGCCTGCTGAAGGTGATGAGCAGCTATTGTCTGCTCATGTGGAGTCAAAAGAATATGGAGGGTAGATAGTCCCCCTTTTCAAACAAGCTAGGAAGAATGAGCAGCATTCTGGTCCTGTAACAGCAGACTTGCAAAGTGTGCACAACACTTTGAGAGTGAATTCATTGATATTGTAGTATTTCAGTAAGAGACTCAGTTCTAATTAGTTTTCTCACTGGATTGTTTCCTAAATCTGCATGATCAATTGAACTTAAGTGGAAAGATATACAGAAAAATATTTATTAAAACATAGATAACACAGTTACATACTTGGCTGTTTAATTTTTTAAGGTCTTTTATTTAAACATCTCTCTCTCTCTCTCTCTCTCTCTCTCTCTCTCTCTCTCTCTCTCCTCTGTGGAAAATCTAGCTATTTTCTCAAAGTTTTAATCTTCCAAGCTATGTATATATTTTTTACACAGGTATATTTCTGCCTTTGCTCTTCTAGCTATATGTGCATTCCGATTTTTTCCTTGTTTTCCATCATCCACATATCTATCTTGCTTGATTATTTTAATATTGCAATATGGTTTTAAGGTGCAAACAAAGGTGAACAGAAAATATAAGGCCAAATTTTTTGTAAAATAAATATGTGATTTCCTTCAAACATCCTGTATTTTATTTTGCTATTTTCACTTTAGTTGTGATAATTTTGTTGTCATATTTTGGGGCAAGATACCTCGAAAGCAAGTTCATTGTAAAGTGATTCAGAAAAAAATAAGTTAGAGCTAACAAAAAATATTAGACAAATACTATAATAGACAATGCATAATTATTAAGCATAATTTGCGTGGATATTCCAGGTATTAATTTTTTCAAAGTAATTTATTCTTTTTTTCAGTTTCATTTACTACTTATTTTAATAATCATTTTGCTAGATTGCATAAAAATCATTAGTAAAATGAGATGTAAAAATTTAAAGTAGGATTCTGAGGAAACTTAAATGTTATTTGATGAAGGACAAAGGGATGCAACTCTAATAAATCAGTAAGCTTAATATAATTAATAACAAAATCATTACAACTGAACTGTGAATCAGATTTTTGCTGTGCTTGCACCCTACCTACAGATGACAGCTTAGGATAAAATATTTATAGCTGTCCTTTAATATAATTTTTTAAAATTCCATTTTCAGATGGAGATGAGGCTTTCATTGAAATAGCAAATAAAGCTGTCATAGCTATTGGAGTTGTGATTGGAATTGTTGTAGGTGTCATAGTTCTTGGTGTTATTATTGTAATTATCATCATATGCTGTTGTTGCAAGCGTCGTGGGTCAAGGGGTAATGTCTACCAGCAGCCACATCAAGCAGCAGCCATGACTGTAGTGCATACGCCGATCTCACAACCTGCCCCACCAACTCAGCCTGACTACCCCACCCAACAACCAGGTTATGGTCAGCAAACAACACCGGGCAACTATCCCATAGGGTCCCAGCCACCTCCTACCAGCTACCCGATATATCCATCTCAGCAACAAGGCTTTATGGTTTACCCACCCATGCAGAATCAAATGCCCACAGCAGCGCCAGTGCCAGATCCATTTATTAAAAAAGACCTATCAGGTAAAGGCAGTTTTTAATGCTATGCCTTTTGTTGCATTGTTTGCAATTTAGTTTCTCAGAGGAACTATTGGTCTTTAATAATTTAATGGTTAGTTTGGCTTAACCCCCTTCAGTAAATTATCACAGATAGGTAGAAGTCAGTGATTGATGGTAGTCTGCATCTTGGAAAAGGTTTAAAGATCAGTTTAGAAAGTGTCATGGAAATCTTATTGTCCTATGTTTAAGGTTAGACTAGCATATGGAAGCCTTGTTCTGCTTAGTTTGAAGCGAATCATTCTAAATGTAACGGTTGTTTGACCAAACTTATTTATCCTGTAGAGTTTCATACTGCCAAGACATCATTGGGGTGGGGGAGAAATGGGAGAAATTAATTTCTTTGTGACCAGGAAAATTACTTACATTTTGCAACTTTTGATGAAAAGTAGTGGGAAAATTACCAACAGAAGTGCCCCCCACACTGCTTGATAACAAAAATGAATATGGAATTGTATTTGAACTGATTGTATGTTAAAATTATAGAGTTCTGACCAGAATAGTTAGAGGTTGTGATTTGGATTATTTGGGTGCATGCTGTTAACATATTTGTATAGTCAATCCAAATGCCCAGTCATTTAGATTTGACTGGTTGGTCCATATTGGTATAACTCCACAACATATGAAGGTATCTCCTTTAAACTTGTTACACATATTGAACTCTTGGTTTAGATTTGCCTTTTGCTGTTCACAGTTAGTTTCACTATTTCAGCATCCATGTTCATGCATCCAGCTTTTGCAATTTAATTATTTTAGACTCGTTGCCTGTATGAGCCTTTTGCTATTTTAAAATTCTTTTGTTTTAGTTTTCTCCTTCAAATCTGTCCATCCATCATTTTAGACTTCTGTGTTGCACCATATTCCCAAACTGCTGTAATCTAGATGTGCTTTTCTGTTGGGAATGTTGATTATTCCCTGCATGCAGGCTGACAAAGTTAGTAAGGCTTTAGTATCTTTGAAGTACTTTTTCTACCCATCTATATCTTCATCTATCCATCAAGCCCATTTTGGTTTCTTGAGTAAACTATGATAATAATACCACTAATGCATTGAACCAGGTTAAATAAGCCCACACAAACACATAATCCCCATTACTTCCTTGTATACTGTGTAAATGTGTACTTCCTATAGATTAAATCATTAGTAAATTCTTCTGTATTTGAAGATATGCATATTAATGACCGTCTTCCTTTTAGTAAAAACCAGGGTTCTCAAACTACCCTGAGGGCCACACAACGGCAATTTTGATGGCCCAAGGGTTGTATTACCTTTATTATCTCTAGTGACACCTTGTGACAGCAGTCATTTTGCTGGCCACGTGATATGGTTTTGCTGATTGTTTGAGACCCCTGATATAAACCATTGTCTGATTAAATTTTGCTAGAGTCAGATGTAAGTGTATGCTATAAGAATGCTACATCAGGCTCACTTGGAGCTCGTGCTACTAGGCTATGAATGTTGCAAATATTTTTTAATTGAATATTAATACATGAAGAACATTGAAAAAGAATCGATGTATTGAATCATTTTGTTCAAATAGTATAAGATTTGTAAAATGATTGTACTTGTAGCTATTATCCTTTGTAAGTGATTTTTATTAGGTGGTTTTAGTTTTCATCTAATAGAGGTAACTGTTCATCATATCTCCATCATTGTATCACCTTTTTTCTGACAATCATGTGGCAGCATCATCGGCAAGCTTTTTTCAAAGTGCACGTGATTGTACAAGCCTTTAATATATCTTGTAGCAATGAGTAGAAGAGTTGCAGAAGTAGGATGGAAAAAGTAAGACGTAATCTCTGAAACTCTTGCTTATATTCATTTTAAGAAATCTTTCTTTTCATTTTAGCACCACCTCCACACAGTGATCTACCACCACCATATCCTGGCAGTTAATTCATCTGCTGGAAGCATGTCAGTTGGAAAGGATTACATGCCTAGATTAGCTGTGTCATGGAACAGTCTTGAATTACTATATGCTTGTTGGGATCCTATAAGCTTGAATTACTATTTAATGTGCAATCTGTTTGTACATTAGTATGCCTTAGCATCCACAGTGTGAATTTTATTAATAGACTCTCTGTGTAACTTTACACTGAGACAAGAAAATATGCCAAAAAATCACATTTCTTTCGATCTTTTCGAACACTGAGACTGGAATTTTGTGCATTAAGTGCCATTGTCTGGCATTTATTAAGTTGTCACCTGTTATCAAAAGATAAAAAAAATCAGTATTGTATTTCTATTCTATGACATCATTGATTTACTTTTAGTCCATACCTAGGTGTGATGTTAACATCATGTCACAGAGATGCTCCCAGGGTGCGTGCTTGTATGATTCACACACAATTTATACAAATTTGTGCACTTGGAAACAGCAGTGATGCACGAGAATTCCTGCCAATTAATTTCAAGTCGCACATTTGAAAATGTACTCAGTGCAGTATATAACTTTATTTTACTGTTCGCCTTTAAAGTACTTGTAGAAATGGAAAAGAAATTGAAACGCTTGTTGTAACATGTTTTGTCGTAACTATTGACATATCTGGATTCTTTGGCTTAACATGAATGGTTGTTAATCTAATTCAGGAAGTTGACCAGGTTATATGAGCTGGGAAAGTATTAAAGGATATGCCAGTGAGTGAATTTGAGTCCCCCAAATGGCATTTTTAATTTTGATCTGATGTACATTTCAGCAGTATTTTGAGATTAAACATAGAAAGACAGACAAACAAGCCAGATTTAAAAAAAAAATAATCTAAAAATGAAATTAAAAAGTAAAGATTTTTCTTTGATTAAAATACATTACAGAATAGTAAATCTAGCATAGTCAGTACATAGCTTATTCAAGAAAGGTAGACTTTGGCAAAGGTTATTTTAGTGAATAATCCTTGTGAGCTGTGAAAAGTTGTTCTCAGGACAGAACAATATCCATACATATAAAACCAAGAAAGCTGAGAAACAATGAACATATTAATGCCTATTCAACTAAAGACAAAATCTTTTTTTTTAAAGATTTTGATTTTAATACGGGTTTTACAGTGGATAAGGAAGAGAGACATATGGATATTGAAGTGTTATGTAAATAATGAAGTATGTCAATTTTCCTCAATGTTGTCCTGCCCCCCTCAGTTTTTGGGACGGAGGGAGGGTAACCCCCTTATGATAAAATCCTGAGAGCATCTCTGATGTCATTAAAGGGTGTATTAACATGTAATGACAACATCAACCATGAGACAGAATCAGAAGAAAATGTTAGAGGTCCAAAATTTGAAGATTAAGTCAAGAAAGCAATTTTTAAAATCTGCTGGATTTGTTTTACCAAATTGTTTTTATTTTATTTTCTGTAAACTTTGTTTTATCCCAGTATGTTTGATAAGTTTCTTTTAATCACATAAATGGGGAATAGTGACCCATGATAGAAAATGACCACCAAACTTTCCCAATGTGGTAGCAAGCATATGACATGGATTCAGAAATAATTGTGAAATTAATAAGCTGCATCATATTAACTGACCATATCTGAAAAGAAAAGCTTAACAGAAAAATGGGTAATAAAGGATAAATCTTATGGCTGTGTAGAAAACGCTAAATTATTCCTTCTTTATTGCATTCATTAACAAGGTCAGCAACACCTAAGGGTATATTGTTTGGTTTGTTTCCTGCAGGGCAATGAAATGTGTATACTGTCACATTATTGTTGGACCAAGCTTGTCTCTCATAAAACATCAACACTCTGTACATGTCTAAATGAAATATCAACACTCTGTACATGTCTAAATGAAATATCAACACTCTGTACATGCTGTTTAATCTAGCATGTCTCATAAAACATTAACACTCTGTACATGTCTGAATAAAATATCAACACTATATACATGTCTAAATGAAATATCAACACTCTGTACATGCTGTTTAATCTAGCATGTCTCATAAAATATCAACACTATGTACATGTCTGAATAAAACATCAACACTATGTACATGTCTGAATAAAATATCAACACTATGTACATGTCTAAATGAAATATCAACACTCTGTACATGCTGTTTAATCTAACATGTCTCATAAAATATCAACACTATGTACATGTCTGAGTAAAACATCAACACTATGTACATGTCTGAATAAAATATCAACACTATGTACATGCTCCATTAACCTAGCATGTCTCATAAATATCATCACTATGTACATGTCTGAATAAAATATCAACACTATATACATGTCTCATTAAACATCAATACTATGTACATGCTCCATTAACCTAGCATGTCTCATAAATATCATCACTATGTACATGTCTGAATAAAATATCAACACTATATACATGTCTGAATAAAATATCCACACTATGTAGATGCTCTATTTAATACTGTGTACTATTTAACACTATGTACACACTCTATTTAATACTGTGTAAACACTATTTAATACTGTACTATTAAACACTATGTACATGCTCTATTTAATACTGTGTACTATTTAACACAATGCACATGCCCTGTTTAACCATTTCAGTGTTGTATTTATTTTTTTTGTTAACAACAAACTTTCAGTTAACATTTTGTATTCTCTATTGGCATACCATAGTTCTTCATTGTATTGTTATCCTTTCAACTTGGATGATTCTGTTGACAGAAATTATTTTTCAGATATCTATGGAAAGCTATATGCAACTTTTATGTAGTATTTGAGGTTCCTTTGCAATAAATAATGAAGTAAACAGCTGTCCTAATTGGGAGGTCAGTTATAGGTGGAAAGGTAGTTTAATAGTGTCACATGTCAACTCAAAAGTTATATGTTGTATGCACATGGTTCAACTATTTACAATAATGATTGACTTGGACAGTTCATTATATACATTATTTTGTCTTTTGGGAACTAGTAGATAATTATATGGCAATTTTAAAAAGGTAATACAGTGACAAATGATAGAGTGGGAAGATTATAAAGTTCAGCATAATGTTATAGAAGTGTACATATTTGAGATCAGTCCAAGTACATTTTAAAATTTTTAATCTGATAAAAATGTAACAGTTTGAACAGGATGACTACTGCCAACATCATGTAAAGATTGGACCTTTTCTGCTTGAACCAAGTTAAATTCCATTACATAAAGAAAGAGCCAGTAGTTTTGCAGGGTCCATATTCTGTTTGAATCAAGTTAAATTCCATTTATACATAAAGAAAGAGCCAGTAGTTTTGCAGGGTCCATATTCTGTTTGAATCAAGTTAAATTCCATTACATAAAGAAAGAGCCAGTAGTTTTGCAGGGTCCATATTGGACTCAACCTGAAATTTTCTCTTCAGCCAGAAATATGGCAAAAGTGATGTAAAACTAGGGATAACTGAGTCTGATAAACTTGCAATGTTTAAATTATTCACTTGCTAGACCTACGAGTCAAATATTATGAAATTTAAAGAAATACTCAACAACTGAAAATATTTCAAAGTTTGATTCAACAATATTGCATTATTATGTCTGTGTGAAAGTTGCTAACTTGAAATAGGTTATTGTCAAAAAGAGATCAGATATTAAGGTAGAAGCTAATTTTGCCTTCTTTTATGGGATGAAATAAACTTGTTTTCTTAACTAGGAATTTGTCAGTAATTTTCCACGGAGTAATCATTTCCTTTTGGTTAGGTTTCCAATGCATTTAATTTAACTACTTCAAGTTTCATGTCAAAACATTTTGGTGTGAATCTTATTTATTGAAATATAATTGCAGACATAAATAATCATTACATTGATAAATTCATAAATGAAATAAAAATGCAGTGTTTAAGTTTCATTGTATTGCTCTTTGAACAGAAAAGAGACACAAAACATGATATTGTACTTGCAGCACAAAAGCACTCCAAGTCAACTTTGCTTTTTCTGTGTTTTGGCATGACTGTTTCCCGTGAATTACCCTCTAGCATTTACCTTGCTTTCTGTAGCAAAAGCAAATTTGACTATCATGTTTAAAAGACAGTTAATGTCTAAAATGTCAAATTTGCTTTTTCTATTGACTATTCAATTCTAACTAATTGATAAAGAGTAACTTATTTATTCACAGTTACTGTACCAAGTGTTGTTGCTACCTTTCTTTTTGCTATTTTTAATTTTTTTTATTATAATTTTTATTTAATGTGATGTACAGTTTAGTATTCTTCATTTGCAATCTGACCATACTGCCATTGAGTTTTCTTAATTTTATTGATGTGTCTTGGTGAGTACAACAGCTCCCTGTCTGATATTGGTCACTATGACCTATATTTTGTGCTCCATTGAATTTGATTAATTTCTGTGTTCAAGTCATTTTGGCAGGGACTAAATAATATATAATGCAAGAGAACGGGCTTCATGGTATTTTTATATTGTTTACCTGTAGAGAGGTTGTGATTGTGATGCAACCTTGCAGATAATGGGTTTTATGAAAAATTGTACAAGTTTTGTAAATAAGATGTACATGTCTATTAAGATTTTTAAATCTTGTAATTAGAAAGGTCAGAACACTTTTAGTATCATTTGTTTCAATTCTACCAGGGTAACTACTGTTATCATTACAAAAATAGCGTGAAACTTGGTTGTGGTTGATTTTCAACTGAAAAATATCATTTTTAATGCATATTTTTATATGGTGTTTTCAGCAGCTGACTTTTTAACTAGACAGTTTTTTTTATTCAGTATGCTTTTAGAAGTTGTCTGTATGACTTGCTTTAACAGTGTTCAATATTTGTTGAGTTTAATGCCTTCTATCGATAATGGTACATTTTTTGGGGTAGCAGAATGGTTATGGTCATAGTTTATAGATGGTCACATTATTTGAGAGTTCTCACACAGTTGTATCTGCTTTCAGCCCTATTTTGGACCATGATCATTATTTATGTTATTTCAGAGGAAAGAAGTACTAATTGGAACCATTTTGCTATGAAGAAAAGAAATCTGCACTGAATAAAATGGGAAAAAATCAGTGTTATTACTGCACTTTATAAAAGAGGGAGGGGAGTGATTTCAGCACTGTGTTTTATGTAAGTGGGAAGGAATCCATTTTATAAGATCTCATAAAGTTAGAAACTATTTTCTTCCTTCATTGTCTAAGGCAGCCTTAGCAATGGCTGTTAAAGGGAAATAATTCTCACCCAAGGAAGTGCCAATAGAACTCGGGCTGTCTTATTTCCTCCAGTGTCTGTTTTATTCTCACCTAAGGAGACGGTGTTTGCTACAGTTTGTAAACGTGTGCACATTATACAGTAATATAAATTTTGCAGTTTAGTTTAAACAATTAGAAACCTTATGTTTCTGTCCATCTACTAGTGAGACTTGATTTATTATGTATTATGTATTGTACTTCATGTATTGATTTATTATGTATTGTACTTCATATTATGACCAGTTAATATGGTAAGACATCTTTGGTGAACTGTTATACATAACAGATGAATAACCTTAGGATCATTGTGATAACAATTGTATCCCACTCTTACACATATGTATGTGATAAAACAACTGGTTAATACAACTGGAAATGTTGCATTTAAACGTTCAAATAATTTTTTTTATTGCATCGTAAATGACTGGAATTATGCAGTAGCATATAAACTTAAAATGATGTTTCTTTAAAATAAAATAGTTAAATGTCTGAGGTTCAATGAACAGTTTTTTAAAGGTAAATGTAAGAAAGATTTGTTTTCTTCAGCATTTTCACTTACCAGCTTGTGTAATGTGCAAAACAAACAATTCCATTCAACTTTGGTTAATTCCAAGCAGTGCCACATTCTATGTGAAATTATTCACACATCGAGATAAATATAAAGCCTACCAAGCAGTCCAATTCAAGACGTCGGGTGGAAATATTTTAAATGGAACCATTAGTTAATGTGTAACTGATAGATGTGTGCATGTTCATTTACATGGTTATAAATATTGTCGACTTTTATAGGCAGTATACTAAGCTATTTACACATGTAAATGTTACATCTATATTCTCACCTTGGGAGCCATGGTAGTAGATTTAGTTGAGTGTTAGAGTCATAATCCAAAGGGTGCTGGGTCAGTATCTGCCCAGGCCATTCAAGGTCAGCTGCTTTAGAATGTGGTAGGGAAAGGCATTTAGCTCCCATTTTCTCAGCTTTATAAAGGCAAATTAAAAGTACAGAAACTGCAATTAAAATCAACCAGACAGCCAATCAACTATCTTCATCTGTTGTGTAATGTGGATTTGAGTGCTTTACGTATTTTCTTTTGCATGTGTTCTTGCTCATGTGATGTCCTAACACTGTTCATAATGTTGCCATACACACTGCTTGAATGTTTTATGAACTCCTTCTTATCTGATGAATAGGCGTCCCAGTTCTATTTCTCGTACAGGTTGTCTTCACCATTAACAAAAATTTAAAACAAAAAACTCTCTTGTCTTGATTTTCTTTAGCAGAAGGTTATGCCAAAAAATAATAAAACGTTTATTCATCTTTAATCAGATTTTCTTTATAGTTCACCAAAATTTCATGATATTGTTTGTGTACTTGATAAATTGACTTTCAATAAAATATTTTATTTAAGAATCCAATATGCATGAATGTTTCTGAAATATATCTGTAAATTCTTGCCATATTGACATTATTGATGTATGACATAAACTATGTTGTTTGTATTGTCAAGAAATACTTTTGTACTTATTTTTCATAAATGTCAGTACATAAGTATAATTTATTTTTCCTTTAATGTTTTGTTGTGCAGAGAACTTTGGATTTATATCAATAATTTTGCCATTGTTTTTTTTTTTAAGAAATCAACAAAAGTTTTATTTTGCCAGTAATTGTTTATATCACCTCACCTTAACCCCTAGTAAAAATACTGGACACAGTTTACATTTGCAAACTAAATGGTAATTTACATTTACTATGGTAATTGAATAAATTTTGGTTATCTTGCTAAATCTTTATTCTTCAGACAAATGGAATATGTTTTTACGTCACTAATTCATTTTCTACATTATTTATTGTCCTAAAATACTGTCATCCATATGCAATTTATGACTGCCAGCGATTAAAATTAATCTTCAATTGATATTGTACCAAACAATATAAATATTGGACATGTGCTATAATTTAAGTTTCAGTACAATCTCTACAGAGAAGGTTATGACAGACTGCTTGTTTTCTGAGGACATTCATTTTATGCAAGTTAAGGTATAATAGTTAAAAGGTTTTTTTTTTTTACGACCGCCAGCAAATTAAATTTTTAATTGATAATGTGCCAAACATTAAAAAATTTGATGTATGGTATAATCCAAGTTCCAGTAAGATCTGTGTAGAGAATTTTTTTTCAGACTACTTGTTTACTGAGGACATTCATTTTATGCAAGACATATTAGTTCAAAGGTTTATTTATGACTGCCTGCAATTAAAATTTTTAATTAATATTGTACCAAACATTAAAAAATTTGACATCTGGTATAATCCAAGTTCCAGTAAGATCTGTACATAGAATTTTTTGTCAGACTACTTGTTTTCTGAGGACAGTAATTCATTATATGCAATTTAATGCATAATAGGTACAAAGGTTTATAAAAAAAATAAACACTTTTCATAATATTAAACTAAATCATAAACATCCATAGTTTTATAAATAAGTTTCATGTTTTAATCTATATTGACAGCAACAACTTGTATTTTTAAGCATTTTTGGCAACTTTTTAGTTTGGTAGGCAAATTGAAACTGTTCATTTAGTTGGCATTGAATTTATCATGAGCATTTAGTATATTTTATATTTTGTAATGTTTTTTTGTGTGCAGGTTGTATAAAGATATATTTGGGCACCTACATATAATAGCTTAATTGAACAGGATCTTAGTTATATATAGTCTCAGATGTTTCTCTTTAGCAACCTTTTATATTTGGCTTTTAATATCATTGCATCTTAATTTTGAAATTAAATATTTTGGTTTTTAAATATATGCATCTTTTGTGCTTTGTATCCCTTCCTCCTAACTGAAAGTGATGTCCATTTCTCCATCCATCCATCCATTTGTAGACAAAGTGTCTCTCACAGTATTACTTTAGTTTCCTGTGGTCTTTTTTTCTCTCAAAACCAAATATATGTTTTCTCAAAGGTATTGGCAGAAATTTTTCAATTTGGCACTACTAAAGCCAAGATCAAGGGTGCTGAAAATGTTATTTTCTTTTCTGCATGAGAAGTTTTCTAGTCATAATTTTCATCAACTTCAAGTGTAGACTACACATGGGTTGAGCAGCTCTGTAATGGTTCTGAGGCTAAGATAAAATGGTCAAGGCCACACACGCCAACATTGTTGAATTTGCAGCTCACTGTGTCATGTTTCCTGAATTCATTTTTCATCAAAGGTAGTTATATACACTTAGAGGGACCTACATATTGTTTTTTTACCTAGAGGACAAAGATCATGAACACAGGAGCTAAAATTTTGAATTTTTTCCATATGACAAGACTGCATACTTTTCTAAGCCCAGTTTTTATTCAGTTTCATAGTTGCATTGCAACTGAGGACATCAGTTCATAAAATTGCAAATATATGTTAATTTTCCCTCCATCCATCTCCGGTTGGGTAGGTTTTAAATTCCAGTCATTTTCTCATCACAAAGAGGTGGACGATGAGGCATGTGTCCATGTTGACACTTCTGACTGCATATAAGAGATCTCTTATTTTATAATATTAAACATCATAATGTGTAACAGGTTATTTTTATTGGGTTGTGCACCTCGGATATCAGAAAATGCAACAAGGTATTTGATTGAGTGTAAAATATGTTTCATTCAGAATCAATTATCCCATTAGAATTTTGATTCCACTTAATGAAAAGATGCATTTTAAGTAATATCTCCATATGGTTTATGGAGCAGGGATTGTAACGAAATTTAATATGTAAATGATGGTTTTAGTTTTGTGAATTTCCACTGGTTTCACTTGAGTCAATGTCAGTGGTGGAAAAAAAATGTTTGCAGTAGATTGTTATAACTGAATGAATTTTCATGTAAGAACTGTATCAAATACTAGGAGATATAAATTTGAAGTCACATGTCAAATGTCTTGCATGTCAAAGAGCTGGTTGGCACCCTGATATGCATGTGGTTTTCTTGTGTTGTTTCCTCCAACATGTATGTGCTTCATTTTTTAATTTGGCATGTGAATGCGTGCTGGTTGAATATTGAGGGCATTTCCTTCTTGTTGCTTTCCATAGTGATATGCATTTCTTAAGTCTTATATTTCATTTCTTGTGTAAAACAAAGACATGATGTAAAACATTATTTCGTTGACATCTTAGGTTGCAGAAAATAGAAACTGGAATGAAATTTTCAATAATGAAATCACTTTAAAAGCTTCCCCCAAAAAGATTTGGATCAAGGGATTTCAAGAAGGGCAGTTGGGAGGAAGGTAGGGATTGAATCGCAAGAACAAACAACAGCACTGACCCAGATCTGCAATCTCTTAATATGCCAAGATATCACAGTCTACTGTTTTATTGAATCACAAATGCAAGAAACAATACAAAGTAACATCTGCCAGCATGTATGCAACTAATACAGCATGTTCTTCATAGCTTGTTTCACATAAGGCATGTATACGTACAAAAGTTGAAAGTATGACTTTGAGATCTGGGCTTAGAGATAATAAAACTCCTAAGTTTAAGTTCGAGTTTGAGATTTGTGACCAACCAATCACAAGAGACTACACTTTTTCAGAGTGGCTACTTGTGTTTTAGGATCTTTATTCCTGATATTATTAATGTCAAAGGAGAAAGTTCAAATTTTCAATGAGAGGTGAGCTTACTTTTCATATGAATAAATACTATTTTAATGGATTCTGTTGAATGATCTTTGTAAATGATCAGTTCATAATTTACTTGCAGTGGATGTGAATAATTTCTTGACCTGCATCGGAAGGAGAGAGGTTGAAGATGATGACGCACTTTATATACGCTTTAATGGACTGATCGCAGGTGGCCAGAGTTCATGTGAAATTAAGCTCGATGCTGAGCAGAAGTACTTTAGTTCCTACAGACTCTGTGTTGACGCAGTGACATATGTTGCCAATTGCAAGACAAAAGTGAAATATTATGATGGGATGTTTTCATTAATTCCAAGCCAGGTAAGTTTGTTTTGCATATTACCTTTTTCTCATACTTTGTCTAAAGTGCAGTGAGTGCACCTTCATATTCTCCTGTCTGTCCATCTGTAAATCAGTCTTCATTACATTCCTTACATCATACTGCCCATCCATGAGTTTTCCTTATACACCATGCATTGTCTTGCCCATCCATCAGTCTTCCTTACACACCATGCATCATCCTGCCCATCCATCAGTCTTCCTTACACACCATGCATCATCCTGCCCATCCATCAGTCTTCCTTACACACCATGCATTATCCTGCCCATCCATCAGTCTTCCTTACATACCATGCATCATCCTGCCCATCCATCAGTCTTCCTTACACACCATGCATTATCCTGCCCACCATCAGTCTTCCTTACATACCATGCATTATCCTGCCCATCCATCAGTCTTCCTTGCACACCATGCATCATCCTGACAATCCATCAGTCTTCCTTACATACCATGCATTATCCTGCCCATCCATCAGTCTTCCTTACACACCATGCATCATACTGCCCATCCATCAGTCATCCTTACACACCATGCATCATCCTGCCCATCCATCAGTCTTCCTTACATACCATGCATTATACTGCCCATCCATCAGTCTTCCTTACACACCATGCATTATCCTGCCCATCCATCATCCTGCCCATCCATCTGTCATCCTTACACACCATGCATCATCCTGCCCATCCATCAGTCTTCATTACACACCATGCATCATCCTGCCCATCCATCAGTCATCCTTACACACCATGCATCATCCTGCCCATCCATCAGTCTTCCTTACACACCATGCATCATCCTGCCCATCCATCAGTCTTCCTTACACACCATGCATCATACTGCCCATCCATCAGTCTTCCTTACATACCATGCATTATCCTGCCCATCCATCAGTCTTCCTTACATACCATGCATCATCCTGCCCATCCATCAGTCTTCCTTACATACCATGCATTATCCTGCCCATCCATCAGTCTTCCTTACACACCATGCATTATCCTGCCCATCCATCAGTCATCCTTACACACCATGCATCATCCTGCCCATCATCAGTCTTCCTTACACACCATGCATTATCCTGCCCATGCATCATCCTGCCCATCCATCTGCCATCCTTACACACCATACATCATCCTGCCCATCCATCAGTCTTCCTTACACACCATGCATCATTCTGCCCATCCATCTGTCATCCTTACACACCATGCATCATCCTGCCCATCCATCAGTCTTCATTACATACCATGCTTCATCCTGCCCATCCATCAGTCTTCCTTACACACCATGCATCATACTGCCCATCCATCAGTCATCCTTACACACCATGCATCATCCTGCCCATCATCAGTCTTCCTTACACACCATGCATTATCCTGCCCATGCATCATCCTGCCCATCCATCTGCCATCCTTACAGTTACACACCATACATCATCCTGCCCATCCTTCAGTCTTCCTTACACACCATGCATCATCCTGCCCATCCATCTGTCATCCTTACACACCATGCATCATCCTGCCCATCCATCAGTCTTCCTTACACACCATGCATCATACTGCCCATCCATCAGTCTTCCTTACACACCATGCATCATCCTGCCCATCCATCTGTCATCCTTACACACCATGCATCATCCTGCCCATCCATCAGTCTTCCTTACACACCATGCATCATCCTGCCCATCCATCTGTCATCCTTACACACCATGCATCATCCTGCCCATCCATCAGTCTTCATTACATACCATGCTTCATCCTGCCCATCCATCAGTCTTCCTTACACACCATGCATCATCCTGCCCATCCATCAGTCATATTTACACACCATGCATTATCCTGCCCATCCATCAGTCTTTCTTACACACCATGCATCATCCTGCCCATCCATCAGTCTTCCTTACACACCATGCATCATCCTGCCCATGCATCATCCTGCCCATCCATCTGCCATCCTTACAGTTACACACCATACATCATCCTGCCCATCCTTCAGTCTTCCTTACACACCATGCATCATCCTGCCCATCCATCTGTCATCCTTACACACCATGCATCATCCTGCCCATCCATCAGTCTTCCTTACACACCATGCATCATACTGCCCATCCATCAGTCTTCCTTACACACCATGCATCATCCTGCCCATCCATCTGTCATCCTTACACACCATGCATCATCCTGCCCATCCATCAGTCTTCCTTACACACCATGCATCATCCTGCCCATCCATGTGTCATCCTTACACACCATGCAGCATCCTGCCCATCCATCAGTCTTCATTACATACCATGCTTCATCCTGCCCATCCATCAGTCTTCCTTACACACCATGCATCATCCTGCCCATCCATCAGTCATATTTACACACCATGCATCATCCTGCCCATCCATCAGTCTTTCTTACACACCATGCATCATCCTGCCCATCCATCAGTCTTCCTTACACACCATGCATCATCCTGCCCATCCATCAGTCATATTTACACACCATGCATTATCCTGCCCATCCATCAGTCTTTCTTACACACCATGCATCATCCTGCCCATCCATCAGTCTTCCTTACACACCATGCATCATCCTGCCCATGCATCATCCTGCCCATCCATCTGCCATCCTTACAGTTACACAACATACATCATCCTGCCCATCCTTCAGTCTTCCTTACACACCATGCATCATCCTGCCCATCCATCTGTCATCCTTACACACCATGCATCATCCTGCCCATCCATCAGTCTTCCTTACACACCATGCATCATACTGCCCATCCATCAGTCTTCCTTACACACCATGCATCATCCTGCCCATCCATCTGTCATCCTTACACACCATGCATCATCCTGCCCATCCATCAGTCTTCCTTACACACCATGCATCATCCTGCCCATCCATCTGTCATCCTTACAGTTACACACCATACATCATCCTGCCCATCCTTCAGTCTTCCTTACACACCATGCATCATCCTGCCCATCCATCTGTCATCCTTACACACCATGCATCATCCTGCCCATCCATCAGTCTTCCTTACACACCATGCATCATACTGCCCATCCATCAGTCTTCCTTACACACCATGCATCATCCTGCCCATCCATCTGTCATCCTTACACACCATGCATCATCCTGCTCATCCTTCAGTCTTCCTTACACACCATGCATCATCCTGCCCATCCATCTGTCATCCTTACACACCATGCATCATCCTGCCCATCCATCAGTCTTCCTTACACACCATGCATCATACTGCCCATCCATCAGTCTTCCTTACACACCATGCATCATCCTGCCCATCCGTCATCCTTACACACCATGCATCATCCTGCCCATCCATCAGTCTTCCTTACACACCATGCATCATCCTGCCCATCCATCAGTCTTCATTACATACCATGCATCATCCTGCCCATCCATCTGTCATCCTTACACACCATGCATCATCCTGCTCATCCTTCAGTCTTCCTTACACACCATGCATCATCCTGCCCATCCATCTGTCATCCTTACACACCATGCATCATCCTGCCCATCCATCTGTCATCCTTACACACCATGCATCATACTGCCCATCCATCAGTCTTCCTTACACACCATGCATCAACCTGCCCATCCATCTGTCATCCTTACACACCATGCATCATCCTGCTCATCCTTCTGTCATCCTTACACACCATGCATCATACTGCCCATCCATCTGTCATCCTTACACACCATGCATCATCCTGCCCATCCATCAGTCTTCCTTACACACCATGCATCATACTGCCCATCCATCAGTCTTCCTTACACACCATGCATCATCCTGCCCATCCATCTGTCATCCTTACACACCATGCATCATCCTGCCCATCCATCAGTCTTCATTACATACCATGCTTCATCCTGCCCATCCATGTCTTCCTTACACACCATGCATCATACTGCCCATCCATCAGTCATCCTTACACACCATGCATCATCCTGCCCATCATCAGTCTTCCTTACACACCATGCATTATCCTGCCCATGCATCATCCTGCCCATCCATCTGCCATCCTTACAGTTACACACCATACATCATCCTGCCCATCCTTCAGTCTTCCTTACACACCATGCATCATCCTGCCCATCCATCTGTCATCCTTACACACCATGCATCATCCTGCTCATCCTTCAGTCTTCCTTACACACCATGCATCATCCTGCCCATCCATCTGTCATCCTTACACACCATGCATCATCCTGCCCATCCATCTGTCATCTTTACACACCATGCATCATACTGCCCATCCATCAGTCTTCCTTACACACCATGCATCATCCTGCCCATCCATCTGTCATCCTTACACACCATGCATCATCCTGCTCATCCTTCTGTCATCCTTACACACCATGCATCATACTGCCCATCCATCTGTCATCCTTACACACCATGCATCATCCTGCCCATCCATCAGTCTTCCTTACACACCATGCATCATACTGCCCATCCATCAGTCTTCCTTACACACCATGCATCATCCTGCCCATCCATCTGTCATCCTTACACACCATGCATCATCCTGCCCATCCATCAGTCTTCATTACATACCATGCTTCATCCTGCCCATCCATGTCTTCCTTACACACCATGCATCATACTGCCCATCCATCAGTCATCCTTACACACCATGCATCATCCTGCCCATCATCAGTCTTCCTTACACACCATGCATTATCCTGCCCATGCATCATCCTGCCCATCCATCTGCCATCCTTACAGTTACACACCATACATCATCCTGCCCATCCTTCAGTCTTCCTTACACACCATGCATCATCCTGCCCATCCATCAGTCTTCCTTACACACCATGCATCATACTGCCCATCCATCAGTCTTCCTTACACACCATGCATCATCCTGCCCATCCATCTGTCATCCTTACACACCATGCATCATCCTGCCCATCCATCAGTCTTCCTTACACACCATGCATCATCCTGCCCATCCATCTGTCATCCTTACACACCATGCATCATCCTGCCCATCCATCAGTCTTCATTACATACCATGCTTCATCCTGCCCATCCATCAGTCTTCCTTACACACCATGCATCATCCTGCCCATCCATCAGTCATATTTACACACCATGCATTATCCTGCCCATCCATCAGTATTTCTTACACACCATGCATCATCCTGCCCATCCATCAGTCTTCCTTACACACCATGCATCATCCTGCCCATGCATCATCCTGCCCATCCATCTGCCATCCTTACAGTTACACACCATACATCATCCTGCCCATCCTTCAGTCTTCCTTACACACCATGCATCATCCTGCCCATCCATCTGTCATCCTTACACACCATGCATCATCCTGCCCATCCATCAGTCTTCCTTACACACCATGCATCATACTGCCCATCCATCAGTCTTCCTTACACACCATGCATCATCCTGCCCATCCATCTGTCATCCTTACACACCATGCATCATCCTGCCCATCCATCAGTCTTCCTTACACACCATGCATCATCCTGCCCATCCATGTGTCATCCTTACACACCATGCAGCATCCTGCCCATCCATCAGTCTTCATTACATACCATGCTTCATCCTGCCCATCCATCAGTCTTCCTTACACACCATGCATCATCCTGCCCATCCATCAGTCATATTTACACACCATGCATCATCCTGCCCATCCATCAGTCTTTCTTACACACCATGCATCATCCTGCCCATCCATCAGTCTTCCTTACACACCATGCATCATCCTGCCCATCCATCAGTCATATTTACACACCATGCATTATCCTGCCCATCCATCAGTCTTTCTTACACACCATGCATCATCCTGCCCATCCATCAGTCTTCCTTACACACCATGCATCATCCTGCCCATGCATCATCCTGCCCATCCATCTGCCATCCTTACAGTTACACACCATACATCATCCTGCCCATCCTTCAGTCTTCCTTACACACCATGCATCATCCTACCCATCCATCTGTCATCCTTACACACCATGCATCATCCTGCCCATCCATCAGTCTTCCTTACACACCATGCATCATACTGCCCATCCATCAGTCTTCCTTACACACCATGCATCATCCTGCCCATCCATCTGTCATCCTTACACACCATGCATCATCCTGCCCATCCATCAGTCTTCCTTACACACCATGCATCATCCTGCCCATCCATCTGTCATCCTTACAGTTACACACCATACATCATCCTGCCCATCCTTCAGTCTTCCTTACACACCATGCATCATCCTGCCCATCCATCTGTCATCCTTACACACCATGCATCATCCTGCCCATCCATCAGTCTTCCTTACACACCATGCATCATACTGCCCATCCATCAGTCTTCCTTACACACCATGCATCATCCTGCCCATCCATCTGTCATCCTTACACACCATGCATCATCCTGCTCATCCTTCAGTCTTCCTTACACACCATGCATCATCCTGCCCATCCATCTGTCATCCTTACACACCATGCATCATCCTGCCCATCCATCAGTCTTCCTTACACACCATGCATCATACTGCCCATCCATCAGTCTTCCTTACACACCATGCATCATCCTGCCCATCCGTCATCCTTACACACCATGCATCATCCTGCCCATCCATCAGTCTTCCTTACACACCATGCATCATCCTGCCCATCCATCTGTCATCCTTACACACCATGCATCATCCTGCCCATCCATCAGTCTTCATTACATACCATGCATCATCCTGCCCATCCATCTGTCATCCTTACACACCATGCATCATCCTGCTCATCCTTCAGTCTTCCTTACACACCATGCATCATCCTGCCCATCCATCTGTCATCCTTACACACCATGCATCATCCTGCCCATCCATCTGTCATCCTTACACACCATGCATCATACTGCCCATCCATCAGTCTTCCTTACACACCATGCATCATCCTGCCCATCCATCTGTCATCCTTACACACCATGCATCATCCTGCTCATCCTTCAGTCTTCCTTACACACCATGCATCATCCTGCCCATCCATCTGTCATCCTTACACACCATGCATCATCCTGCCCATCCATCAGTCTTCCTTACACACCATGCATCATACTGCCCATCCATCAGTCTTCCTTACACACCATGCATCATCCTGCCCATCCATCTGTCATCCTTACACACCATGCATCATCCTGCCCATCCATCAGTCTTCCTTACACACCATGCATCATCCTGCCCATCCATCTGTCATCCTTACACACCATGCATCATCCTGCCCATCCATCAGTCTTCATTACATACCATGCTTCATCCTGCCCATCCATCAGTCTTCCTTACACACCATGCATCATCCTGCCCATCCATCAGTCATATTTACACACCATGCATTATCCTGCCCATCCATCAGTCTTTCTTACACACCATGCATCATCCTGCCCATCCATCAGTCTTCCTTACACACCATGCATCATCCTGCCCATGCATCATCCTGCACATCCATCTGCCATCCTTACAGTTACACACCATACATCATCCTGCCCATCCTTCAGTCTTCCTTACACACCATGCATCATCCTGCCCATCCATCTGTCATCCTTACACACCATGCATCATCCTGCCCATCCATCAGTCTTCCTTACACACCATGCATCATACTGCCCATCCATCAGTCTTCCTTACACACCATGCATCATCCTGCCCATCCATCTGTCATCCTTACACACCATGCATCATCCTGCCCATCCATCAGTCTTCCGTACACACCATGCATCATCCTGCCCATCCATCTGTCATCCTTACACACCATGCATCATCCTGCCCATCCATCAGTCTTCATTACATACCATGCTTCATCCTGCCCATCCATCAGTCTTCCTTACACACCATGCATCATCCTGCCCATCCATCAGTCATATTTACACACCATGCATCATCCTGCCCATCCATCAGTCTTTCTTACACACCATGCATCATCCTGCCCATCCATCAGTCTTCCTTACACACCATGCATCATCCTGCCCATCCATCAGTCTTCCTTACACACCATGCATCATCCTGCCCATCCATCAGTCATCCGTACACACCATGCATTATCCTGCCCATCCATCAGTCTTCCTTCATGTTAATTGCTATATACAAGGTTGGCCAATGTGTTTTTGTGATGTGTTTCGAAGAGATGAGGTGTGCTTCGGCAATCTCATTAAACTCTGATCGGTACTGAATTCAGGAGTTTATTTGTTTTTCTTAGAAATAAAGTGTTTTTTTCTCCCAATATTTTTTTAAAAAAAAAATTCTCTATTTTTCTAGTCTCAAGTTTATTATGCAAATATTAGGATGCCTCTATCAGGAAATTACAACATTCTCACTAGTAATTCTTTTAATGGCCATTGATAAATACATTTATATCTAAAGTTAACTGGGCCTTGGGGGCCTTGAAAACTTTTGATAAATTCCTTGAATTTTGTCACACCAAAGGTGTATGAACCTTGCATAACACTTTAGAAGTGTGTTTGAATTTTGAATTATAAATACTAAATATAATCTGATTTTTGCTAGTTGAAAAAGTTTCAGCTATTGAAACATTTCTAGTATTGACAAAGGTTATTTTGGAGTCTTGATTTTGCATATTTTCACCATGATATGGCATATTATAATGATGTCATCCTGTAAACTCATTTGGCATCCATGAATAACATTTTAGTGAGGTCATAACTGTACCATAAACATTTCCATATATAGTGACAAGCATTATAATGAGATGATAACTGTAAACATTTTTCATATATAGTGACTAGCATTATAATGAGGTGATAACTATAAATATTTTCCATAAAAAGTGACTAGCATTATAGTCAGGTAATAACTAAACATTTCCATGTATAGTGACTAGCATTATAGTGAGGTGATAACTAAATATTATATTCTGACTAGCATTATAGTGAGGTGATAACTAAACATTCCATATATAGTGACTAGCTTTGTAGTGAGGTAATAACTAAAAATTTACATTTATTGTGACTAGCATTATAGTGAGGTGATAACTAAACATATAGTGACTAGCATTATAGTGAGGTGATAACTAAACATTTCCATATATAATGACTAGCATTATAGGGAGGTAATAACTAAAAATTTACATTTATTGTGACTAGCATTATAGTGAGGTGATAACTAAACATTTCCATATATAGTGACTAGCATTATAGTGAGGTAATAACTAAAAATTTACATTTATTGTGACTAGCATTATAGTGAGGTGATAACTAAACATATAGTGACTAGCATTATAGTGAGGTGATAACTAAACATTTTACTTGCATTTTTAAATATTTTTTTTTATGGTTTAATGCCATTTTTAAGCACAATATAGGCTATACATGGTGGCCAGTATTAATAGTAGAGGAAGAACTCGAAAAACCTCCCGGAAAGAACCACCATTATAATGAGGTGATAACTAAACATTTCCATATATATTGACTAGCATTATAGTGAGGTAATAACTAAACATTTTCATTTATAGTGACTAGCATTATACTGAGGTGATAACTAAACATTATATAGTGACTAGCATTATAGTGAGGTGATAACTAAACATATAGTGACTAGCATTATAGTGAGGTGATAACTAAACATTTCCATATATAGTGACTAGCTTTATAGTGAGGTAATAACTAAATATTTCCATATATAGTGACTAGCTTTATAGTGAGGTGATAACTAAACATTTACAGATATAGTGACTAGCATTTTAGTGAGGTGAGAACTAAACATATAGTGACTAGCATTATAGTGAGGTGATAACTAAATATATTGTGACTAGCATTATAGTGAAGTGATAACTAAACATATAGTGACTAGCATTATAGTGAGGTGATAACTAAACATTTCCATATATAGTGACTAGCTTTATAGTGAGGTAATAACTAAACATTTACATATATAGTGACTAGCATTATAGTGAGGTGAGAACTAAACATAAAGTGACTAGCATTATAGTGAGGTGATAACTAAACATTATATAGTGACTAGCATTATAGTGAGGTGATAACTAAACATTTCCATATATAGTGACTAGCTTTATAGTGAGGTAATAACTAAACATTTCCATATATAGTGACTAGCTTTATAGTGAGGTAATAACTAAACATTTACATATATAGTGACTACCATTATAGTGAGGTGATAACTAAACATATAGTGACTAGCATTATAGTGAGGTGATAGCTAAATATTTACATATACAGTGACCAGCATTATAGTGAAGTGATAACTGTAAACATTTTCATATATAGTGACTATCATTTTAGTGAAGTGATAACTAAACATTTCCATAAATAGTGATGAGCATTATAGTGAGGTGAAGACTCATCAACAGATCCCTTTTTCAAATGGTAGTAGTTAGGAAATAAGAATTGTGTGAGAACTTTTGTCATTTTAGAAAAGCCATATGTATAAAATCTTTCCCAAAAACCTGAAAATTGTTTAGCTGACATAACATAATGTGTGACATTTAAAAATGATTTTTAACTCTCAATTGCTCTGACATGGTTATATTGTGAAAAATATGATTATCAGTAATCATCAAGAAGGAAATAAACAAACAAATACCACTCAAGTATTTACAGACACCTGTGTATAAATGGTAAACAGAGCTCATGTAAAAATATTTTTGGGGTAATTCATATAACTATATGTCACAGAACTGATAGAGGCAATTAAAAGGCAATGAGGTAAGGGTGTAAGCAACCACCATTGCACATATTACTTAATTGGCTGATAGTAACTAGGGTGATGTGTTAAGTCCTTTCAAGACTGCTTTAGGGGAGCTTATTTTGCTAATTTGCACAGGTAAAGTTTACAAAGGGGAACAACTCTATTCATTTTAAGTTACAGGTATTACAGAGATGATAGATGTGTGTTGAAGAATAAAATTGATTAAATATTATTGTCTTGAATGAAAATGTATAAGCCATCTGTATTAAAGATTAATGACAAGTTTGTGAACAACATTTCTTTCAGTTATATTTTACTTCGTATATAAATGGGCAAACATTATTATTTAATTTGTTGAAATAATGCTAAAATGTGTTTAATTTTTTAATGTGATTCTGGAAGCAATAAACTTTCGGTGAAATGGGCAAAAAACAGCTGGAAAGGTTTAACACCAGCACCTTCCTGACTCTAGTAAGTCAAGAAATGACCTTAATGACACATGCATTACACACTGTGAATTCCCAACACTGTCTGGGAATATGGCAAGTATGAAATTGATATCCATAGATGTAAATGATTTCATGGTAGATTCTTTTTTCTTCCAAATTAATACTGTATTTCTTTAAAATGAGATATTGATGGCAAATATCAGATCAGCACAAGATGCACTTTGCATTAATTGATAAAAAAAATATACATTTTTCAGACCTACAGTTGTGGAAGCTCACCCTCAAGATGGTGTTCTACACAGAAGTCTATTGTCATCAAGGTGGAATCCAGTGGCACAGAGAGGGACAATGTCCTTCTTAAAGTCTATTCTACAAAAAGTAGGTTTCCATAAATAATCATGTTAATTGTACAGTTACTTTGCATTATACTTTTTTTAAATATTGGGATCATCCATGTTTCTTGGGAAAATACATTAACTGATCACACTGCATTACATTAGGGTTAAAAAAAATTGCTACCTCTGAATCCAGCCACCATGGAAAAACGATATCTATATTGTTTATATGAATGAACCAAGGGAAGCAACTCTTACAGATTAACTCTCCTTTCTATCCACTAGGTGGATACTATTATATTTGGTTTAAACAAGTTTTTGCATTATTGCTCTCTAATGCTAAGATGTCCTCTAGACAAAACAGTTAAATTTTATACATTTATAATTTAAATTTAATCATTTGTATTTGTTTGCCTCGGGTACAGTCAAAGTGTTGTTCTATATGGTGCATATAACATTTGTGTAAAATCCAATGAATTTATACTTTAAAAAAAAACAGTTGTTTACAGTTCATTATTGTAGCTTGTGGTTTAGATCAGTTATTTTCAGTTTCACAGGTAAAATTGTGGGTGCTGTACTTGTATTCTGTTACACTTCTAAGTCATATCAATAATGTGGTTTACAGTATTTCATGTGGATCCATCCATGCATCCATCCATCTATATATACCATATTTTCTGGCCTATAAGTCGATACTTTTTTACTTGAAAGTCAGGTCTTCGTCTTATACTCTGAATCAACTTATATATGGATTGTGTCATTGAAAGTTTATATAAGTTACATTCGTAATTACAGATGATAAAATGAACTTCAACATAGATGTACTTTCAATTATAATAAAACAAGCATGAACTGTTTATTCAGCTGTGTCAATTGATAACAGAGTATAGCAGTGATTTGTTCAGAAGTAAAATCACAAGCATGTTAGCATCGGTAATAATAATAATAAGAAGAAGAAGAAGAAGACGAAGAATAATGCTTTATTTATAGAGGGTGACTCATTAGTCAAGGACTATTCTCCCTTGAGGTCCTCTTAATGAGAGTATAACAAATACACATTGTATGAAGATAGCAATAATTAGTGCATAGTTTAGCATGTTTAGTATTAAAAATACTAAATTCCATTATCTATTAGAAACACATGCATGCTGATGATATCTCTTCTTAAATACTCTAATATTTTCAGCTGATTTTACATGTAGTGGAAGCTTATTCCACAGAACTGTACCAGAGTATTGAAAACTCTTTTTGAATTGCTCTGTTCTTGGTTTTGGTACTAGAAGGTTTGCATGTCATATTGATCTCAACTGGTATTGTGTTGAAAAAGGCTTGAATAAGTCCTGAAGATACTCTGGTGCAGTTCCATGTAGACATTTATATAAAAGAACTGCCTTGTGAAAATCTATCCTATCATATATTGTGAACCATTTGAGTTCTGTAAATAATGCTTTTGAGGGATGGTCAACAGATGTATCTAAAATTACACGTGCTGCTTGTTTCTGGAGTTTATAAATCCTGTCAAGCTCAGATTTAGCACAGTTTCCCCATACATTAGAACAGTAATCCATTGTTGGAAGAATATATGACTTGTAGTATAGATTGTGAGTTTCCATAGGTAAATATTTCTTGATTCTGCTGGGAAGGGCAATTTTGGATGACAGTGTTTTACAAAGCTTATCAACATGGTCATTCCATAATGAATTATTATCTATGGACACACCTACAAGCCTTTCATGATTGACATTTTCTAATGGATGATTATTTATTGCAAGAGATAGTTTTGGGTTCCCTGACTTGTGTAGTTTTTGTGTCGACTCCAGAATCATACATTTTGTTTTACCTTCATTAATTACCATCCTATTTTGTTGTGCCCAGTTTTGGACTCTAATAAGGTCTGAGTTTAATCTTGTTTGGATAACTTCAGTATCAGAACTAGATGTATACAGGCTTGCATCATCTGCAAACAAATCTGTATTTGTGGATTCATTATTTAATGGTAGATCATTGATATAGATAAGGAAGAGGAGAGGGCCCAAAACTGAGCCTTGAGGGACTCCTGAATGAATAGTGCAAGTTTGAGAGCTAATATTGCCAATGCTTACTTGTTGAGAACTTTGGTTTAGGTATGATCTAAACCAGTTTAAAGAAGGATTGTCAAACCTGTAACAGTTCAACTTTTGCAGAAGAATTTCATGATCAACAAGATCAAAAGCTTTCTTGAAGTCAAGGAAAACAATCCCAATCATATATCCATTATCCATTTCCTTCAGCCAAAGATCAATTAATTTGGTAAGTTCTGTTTGGCAAGAGTGGTTCTTTCTAAATCCTGATTGTGCTTTATGAAATAGAGAGTTTGTTTCAAAACATGTATAGACCTGAATGGCAACATGCTTTTCAAACAGTTTTGACAATACAGTAATATGGAATATCATACAACGATACCATTACTAGTGTAAAATATAAAGCCATATTGACCTGGCCTTGTCTTATACTCCGAATCGACTTATATATGGACAAAGGATGGAAAATTTACAAAATTGGTGAATTTGACTTGTACTCTGAATCGATTTATAGGCCGGCAAATACAGGTGTGTGTGTGTAGATTTTGCACCCTCATAACTTGCAGACTCGCTTATAATGTGGAGGTTGGTTGCATGTCATAATCAAATTGTAACGGAAGCTTTAATATCACTCATTTTATCGTCAAAACAGTAGATGAAACCTGAAAAATGTAATCAACATTATGGAATATCAACTTTTAATAAGAAGTCAAATAATCTGTTACATTATATTTCCAAATGACATTCTTAGTACACAGTAATTAACGATATCCAACAAAATTGTGATCAATGGAAATGTTGTGCATAGTGGAGAAAGTACTGTAATTAATAAGTACCATATAAATAATTTTCTTATAAAGTAAAATTTGTGTTCTAGTTACTTTTAAATGTAATTATTATAAATGGAAACCTAAAATCTATGCCTGAGTCTTCCACCCTAATTAAGTGCTAACTATGGTTTGATATCTGACTTGCAGAAGCATTTTTTATATTTTTGCACTGATTTAAAAGCTGGCATTCTTTGTATTATCAGGTTAATTATGTCGTTTGAATCAAATAAAGGAGGCAGAATTTTAATAAAGTTAACAATCATACAGATCCTACATACATTATATCTAGCAGCCCCAGTCTCAGTGGCAGTGAACTACTTTCAGTTGATCAGTCAGACACTGTTATAAATGTTGTTGTTGTTGTAGGGTTTAACGCCATTTTTCAGCACATGATAGGCTATACATGGCAACCAGTATTATTGGTGGGGGAAGATCCCGGGAAAAACACCGGAAAGAGCCACCAACCCACGAGATGCTATTGGCAAACTTTCTCACATAACTACATTAGCCGAATCTTAGACTGGAACCCACGGATGCAGAGGTGAGATGGCATTGGTCCGTAAGGGAGAGCGCATTCGGCCACTCAGGGCCCTTGTTATAAATGTTATTGTGTACATAATCTAATTAAAATTCCTTAAACTAATTCAATAATAACTGATAAAATATAACAAGGCAACCAAGCAAAATGAATATTTCCTAAGATAAAGGGCTTTGTTTCACAGATACGGATCATGGTGAGGAAAATGAGTTTAAGAGAATTTAGAGATATCTTCAAGGATGATAAGAAGTTTTACTGTTATTTGTCATGAAATCACAGCATCAATATCTTAATAATTGAACAATACAAAATTTGAGTTTCAACATAGATGAAGGTCTCACAAAATAAAAAAAGGATTCTTTTTTGGTGGAGTATCAAATTAGCCAATGCACAGACAGTATCCACATCAACCGTATGAAAAAATTCCTATCCTTGAAGGCAGTAATGCATGATGTAACCCCACAAGTGCTGGCCAATAGGCTAAAGATAGTTATTAAATCAGTATACTCTTAACTCTCACAGGATTGGGTACACTAATGAACATTTCAGCTTGAGTTAGTAGTAGTTGCACAGAGAGGGACCACTCCCCATTCATGAAAAACACAACCATTGACCTAGGCATGAATTTGCCACTTTTGTTGGATTCGCCTATGAAACGTTCGATGATGAGACAATAATCATTAGTAGAATCCTACAGGAATATCCCACATATGTGTAAAAAAACATTGTCTATTGTTTTGCTAACTGACATTGGGAAAAGTTCATCCTTTCAGTAGAGAAATGATGCTCCTTATTGGGTTACACTGGTAGAAAACTTATCTACCTCTTATCTATTCTTGTAATGTAATGTGATCAGGTAATTTATTTGATGTGATGCAATGGGAAAATTCTTAAAGGTGTTGCTCAAGTAGAGATCTTGTTGAGACAGGATATACTAATAGCCACCTGGTTGGTAGAAAGGGGAGTTAATCTGTAAGAGTTGCTTCCTTTCAGCTACTTAATATTGAGACAAACGTTTTTTTTTCTTTCCATCTTTTGGGAGGGCTTGATTCAGGGATAGCAAAATAAGTTATCCTTAATGTAATGTAATCTGATCAGCAAAGTATTTGAGGAGTGACATAATTTATTAAATAAGTTTGCTTTATTCCTGGTATCAGCTGAAGAGTGAAGGTTTCAACACACATGCTAGATTCAGTAACAGTTGATCTCAGAAAAAAATGAGAAAACCGTTGAAATTTTCAGATGCAAGTTATCATTTCTTTAGTGAAGGTGCTGTTCTGGTATATTTGACTTGACTTAAATTATTTTCCATGTTGGCATGCTAATTTTACCAGAATATAAAAGACTCGGATTTATCGAGATAAGGAAATTGTATTCTTCAGTACAGTTGAAACGATACACTTGTGCTGTGTAAAAGAACAATTAACAATACACAGCTTCAGTATGATAAATTATTTGATACACATATTAATTTGATGGTCTTACCATCTTTCTAAGGTCTGTCAATGGTAGGTGGTGCCTTTGAGTGATTTATAGGTTATATTTCCTGTATGCAGATTACAGATAGACATGTACTTAACATCTATTTATATGCCATTCTCATTCATGACAAGATAACATAAATACATTCAAATGGACTGTTATTTGTCAGTGACCTTATTCAACATTTTAGGCTATATAAGACTGCTCCATCCAATCAAATGCAGAACTTGCTTTAGTCACCAGCCTGATGAATATTTTGATCAAAATACTGTTTCTTAATTTCCTTTTTTTTCATTCATATTTATCTTAAGCCTGATAGGGAGATATGGATTTGTAGCACATGATCTCACAAGACTAAATTGTGAGAAAAGAAATGAAAACTGCATTTTACTTTTAAATTGAATTTATTTTAATTGGACTTGGTATAATCTATCTTTTCTATAAAGCTGAAATGGTGATTAATCAGCATGCCGTCTATTTTTTTGTTTATCCAGCATGTATATTTGACTCGTATTCAACACCATTCACAGGCTCAAAATCAAACTCTAGTATTTCCATTAAAACTTTTCATAGCTCCAATAGTTTTATATACTTCCTAACTTTGTCACTACAAATATCATCAGCCAATATTTGCTGAACAAAATCCTTACCTGAAGTTGAATCCTTCTGTGAATCAGCCATTTTGGGTTTGCTAGGTAGTCCATATTTTAAACATGCATTTATAAAACTTCCTTGATGCAAATTCAAATTATGACATAATGCTTGTTACAGGGAACGATGACCAATTAAATTTAGTTTTGTATCCATTTAAGTTGTGTGACTAGTGATACAAATGGCAAGTTGCAGGTCGAATTTTCTCAGTGCTGTTGATTCTCTCATCTGTCAGCAGATTAAAGACATACATAATGAAAGAGCAAAATTTCTGAGAAAATAAATCATCTTACTCTTGATTTCATGCAGGTATGGCCTGATGTCAGGGGGTTCAAGTTTGCCTGTCTGGCTAGTAAGCATCTGTCCTATGCCTATACCACAAAGTGTCAGCAAATTCTAACTTTTCGATAGGCCGTTGGCTCCTACCCTACACACCAACTTAAGTGTCCAAATATCAACAATTTAGTGGCAAGGCTTAGAGGAAACTCAGGCTACTTTATGTTGAACAGGTTGTTGCAATAAATAATTTCTATGAATTGGGGATGGGGCAGTATTACGAACCACATCACTTGGTTTTAATTTGTAGATGGTGAGTGGGTGTTGTCGCATCCTTTTCATTTTAAATAAATAAAATGGGTGCATGTTCCTGCAACAGCTGTCAACAGATGAATTCTCAATTTGAATAGCAACTAGCTAATAACTGACTAATACAATATGTTATGTTTTCATAATACGGAAGTTTGTGTCAGTTTATAAAATTTGTTAGCTTTCTTTCTTTTCTTTCTTAGATTTTTTTTTATGAATGGGAGATTAGAAACTAGGCAGTTGTTCTTTAAATTGGTATGGTTGAGTGTTGGTTTCTTCAGCAGAGGTTTTAGAATGGTAGTTTTGTAAAATGATGGGAATTCCCCGGATGAGAGAGAGGTAATAATAACATCAGTTAGTGAAGGCATTACAGGGCTCAAAATTATCGGTAGACCGCTAGCCTGAGGCTAGTAGATTTCCTGTCGGACTAGTAACTATCATAATGTTATTAGTCCAAATGGCTAGTAAGTTTTGTTTATCAACATCAGTGTTTGTTAACTCTTTTGATGTTAATATTTTGTAACAGTGTTTACAATAACCACTGCTTTGATCCTGCGGAACATCCGCTGAAGTCAAGACTTTTTTTACGGTGGAGGTGGGGGGCAGATCTGATGCTCGTGTTTTGAAATGTGTTTCTTGCTCAGACTTTCTTCTATGAAGGACACTGTGCCATACCTTTTCTTACTTTAAATAATTCGCATCAGCTATACTGTAACATCTCGTATTTCAAAAAGACACAATTCCTGCCTTATAAGACAGGCAAAATTTGGCATCTTATAGGTGTTCAGCCTCTGGCAAAAAAGCAAAAGTTGAATGAAAATGATATAAAAGATAGGAGTGCAATACTAGTGTGTGACATTGTTTTGTCAACAGGACTAGTAAATGTTTGGCAGGACTAGTAAATTTCTCAGTACACTAGTCCTTCTGGCTACAAAGAAATTTGAGTTAAATTCAAGCCCTGCAATATTGGATCTAACCACTTAGACAAGAAGCACTGATGTTGGAATTGGACCAAGTTCACATGATTTTGGTGCACTCTTCATCACGATTGTACATACTAAATCCATAGAGACATGTTCAAATGCTACTAACGGTTGTCACTGAAATTCTATATCACAACTGTATGGTGATGACAAGTCAGTTGAAATTGTGTTGTCAAGCTTATCTCTAATGGTTTGTACCATGTCATGGAAGAAATGTGCAAACAGGTCCGGAAGGTCGACTGGAGAAAAGGTAGTTGAAAGTTGTGTACATTTGTTCCTTGACATTAGTTTGTTAGTAATCTCAAAGATCTCTTTGCAGCTTGAACTTTCTGTGATCTTAATACTGTAGTGGAATAATTTGGCTACATGGACTTAGTGACATTCTTCTTAGCGGCTTCACAGATTTGTTTCTGAATAGTGAGTCTGGTGGAATGACAAAGCCTCTCCACTTTACGGCGGTCTCTTTTAGCAGTGCAAAGCTGATCCCTAACACTGCTATACCATGGAGAACACTTTTGAATTGATACTCTGCACTTGGTTTTTCAAGCAATGAACTCAGGCAGTTATCGAGTTGTTCTGCCGGAGGAGGTAAGCAAGTTGTTAGGTTTGCTTGGATGTCATGCATTAGTTTGGTTCTATTTATCATATGGAGGTTTCTCTTAGTAGCAAATAAAAGTTAAGGATTTGGGACTGATACTTCCAGATGGCATATAATGCAGAGGTGATCTGATGAAAGTTCGTGTGATACAAGGGTGGATCTCACAATATTATCATCAGGTCTATGAAGAATCCAGTCTAAAATTTGACCATGTTTATGGGTAGTTGGTTAACTGACTGTTTATGGTTGAAAACATGAATGGAATCTAGGAGTTTTGATGTGGATGGGTTTCTAGAACAGTCGGAGTGAAAGTTGAAATCTCCAAGAATAATCAGGTTGCCACCTATCGAATTTCCATACTCCAAGAGATTCAGAAACTGCTCCAAAAAGATAGATTTAGTCAGCTTGTTTTTTTTACTTTGTTTTTTTATACTAGGAGGAGGGTGGTAGAGGCAGAAAAATAGACTGACCTTTGTTCCAGTGTGAGTGTTGTTTGGACTAGTTCAAATTATGTGTGGCAGAAATTGAAGGTTGTGTTGTGTTTAAAACATTTTATCATGGAATTCTTTGTGATGATGGCAATTCCACCTCCACGAGAGTGCGGGGGAATTACTTGATGACGTAAACAGTGGGTGTTAGATCCACGCACTTGGGCTCTTTTCCTGATGTTTTTTAGCCATGTTTCTGTCAGGAAGAATACGTAAATATTCTGATCATTGATGAAATTAACTATTTGTGTGTGCTTTTCTGGTGGTCCTATTGATTGGGCATGCAATACACAGTGGTATCTCTGGAATAGTTGACAAAAAATTGGCTATTTAATAGGGATTTGCACCAGGTTATGTAAATAAATGGCAGAATTTTTAAACACTGTATATAACACCAGAAACATTACCACCAAAAACCAAACACTGCATATAACACCAGAAACATTACCACTGAAATCCAGACACTGCACATAACACCAGAAACATTACCACCAAATATCAAACACTACATATAACACCAGAAATATTACCACCAAATGCCAAACATTGCATATAACACCAGAACCATTAGTCAAAAACTGCATTTGTGCCATTGTGCAAACTTGTCAACTAAAGTTAGTCAAATTTACTTTTAATAATGAGATAATCAATGAAAGTGTCTCATTGCTTGGTTGCAAAAACCTACAGTAAGTCCTTGGTTATAGTGATTAATCTAGAAGTCAAAAGCTTACATGATAAAAATGAAACTTGTTAATATAGATGAATGTTAAATGGTTCATTACACTCCTGACTAATCAGCTTGGTCCAATTTTGGTCACTTTTAATGGGGGAGATGAATAAACGTGATTAATGCAATCACATCTCATGGAGATTAGACTGTAAGAATTAGTGGATTTTTTCTAGATTTTTTTAATAATTATTACATTATTGTCACTTGTCATGCAGAATAAGTAGTAATTTAAGAATTTTTGAGGTTTGAAATGGCTGTTCTAAAATATCATTAAAGATAAATTATTATTTTCAGTTTATGTACCTGGATCTGGCGAAATTGGACATGTGGCAAGGACTGCTACTCTCGGAATTGCAGTGGTTGTTGGAATAGTCATTACTTCAATTGTGGGAACAATCATACTTATCGTTCTGATTGTATGTTGCTGTTGTAAGCGTCGCTCCACCCGTGGAAATGTAAACCGTCAATTTCAAGAAGCTACCCCTATGACAGCTATGCAGCCCACATCCCAGTCAGCCTTTTATCCCCAGCCTGTGGTTTATGGTGTCCCACCCCAGGGTGCATACTACCCACCCCCTCAGGTAGTAGGGCAGGGTTATCAACCTTACATGGGTTATGGTATGGGAGCTGGAGGAAGTGGAAGGTCAATGGAAGCAGGACCGTTGCCTATGAAAACAGAACCTACAGGTGAGTGAGAGATAAAGTCAGTAACACCAGCATTGGACTGCAGAATTTTACAGAAGTAGGGTTTGATATAAAGGCAGTGAACTTGAATAGTCAATATCAGATCCATTTCAGAGAGGTCTAGATGGACAGTTTTCCTCTGATAATAAGACCAGGAAGCCCACAACTTGTTGGGATTTTATCACTAGGTAAGGTTTTCACAAATAAAAATTGGCAAACCTTTATGAAAATTTGAGAGAGGCTATTCTCTATCAAATATATTTCTCAATCACATTAATGTTAGAGATATAAGCTTCACTACCACTAAAATTCAGCAATTCCAGAACAATAAAAGTTGTATATTATGACCATATCACATATAGACTAAGTGAAAAAATTGTTATACATTACCTCCCATTCACCCCTGGTAGGTGGCTCTCATTTAAGCTTTCACTTAGTTCAAGTAAAATTCTGCTGCAATGTCTCATAAAATCTGTCAAATTATGTCTACAAATTATGTCTACGAATTAAGTCTACGAATTATGTCTACGAGTTAAGTCTACAAATTATGTCTATGAATTAAGTCTACGAATTAAGTCTACAAATTATGTCTACAAATTAAGTCTACAAATTATGTCTATGAATTGAGTCAGGTGGATACAGTGGCTGCATTCTAAACAGCCCCCCCCCCCCCAAAAAAAAAAATAACTGAGGTCAGCATAACTGTACATTCACTGGATTCACCTAAGTTTTGGTTTCTTGCTTAGTACAGGAAAATCATCCTTTTCTGAGTGTTGTCATTGGTGGTTAGTTGGTTGTACTACCATCATATTAGGAGAGTGCATTTATCCATCTTACAACGAATTCAGACATTGTTCATTTGTAGAGGTTCGATGCTTATGCATTTCTTTCTTCACTTGCCTATTCTCCTAATGTTGTTCTCCTAATGTTGTTGTGATGATAAAACATATTCCGAGGAGAAAACAAACCCTCCCACACCACCCCATAAATACCCCATAAATACATTAATAACAAATACTAGAGACAAACAGTCATAGATATAATTATATTGCTATGAAGGATATACAATATATCAATTTAAATTATACAGTTTTATATAATACACTGGCATTAAGTACATTAGGATACAAAGTATCTAACTTATGAATCCAGTAAGTTTCTTTTATGAGTCTGTTCATGCCACCATGCACAATATCAATTGGCATGAAAGAAAAATCGAGTAAAGAGTGATTATTGGTGTTAAAGTGTGTTGAAATATTAGAGGAAAACATAAATACATTGACGTATGACTCACCTCAAACTAGGACCACCTTGTGGGGGTTAAGGGGAGGTAATGGGGTGAGATCTAGTATATAAACATGAAACGTAAATTTCCATCTTTATGAAATTGTGGTTATTTAAGTATTGTGAAACATAAATTCCTAATATTGATGTAGGATGTTAAATATTTCTGGAGAATTAATTCACCAAAATATTTGATATCATAAAACATGGACTTTTAGAAAAATAGGTTCATTAATTTTGTGCCCACAATGGTCTGGAGTAAATGGATGATAGGTCCTACATGATTACAATAAAAAATCTGTGATCTTATAGGTGAATTTAAAGAGTTTTGTAATATTTTCTTTGTAAATGTTAGGTAACATCATGATATTCACATAGGATAATGGCATTCATTTGTCGAAATTTGGTATGCAATTTGTGGAACTAGTGTGATCATACCAGTTTCTGCAGTTGATAGTCATTTTATTACTTCAATCATTTTGCTATTTTTGGATCAAGATACAGCAAAAATTGTTTTCCAAAATGTATGTAGCATCCATACTTCATAAGGCAAAAAAAGGGCCCTGAGTGTCCGAGGGGTATAAAACACTCTCCGTTACGGATCACTGCCATCTCACCTCTGTCTGCATGGGTTCGAGTCTAAGATTCCACTAATGTAGTTATGTGAAAAAGCTTGCCAGTAGCTTCTCGTGGGTCAGTGGTTCTTTCCGAGGGTTTTCCGAGGTTCTTCCTCCACTTATCTACTCATTCATTAATCCACCCATCTACTCTTTCTTTATGTCATCCATCTACTCATTCATCAACCCTTACATCTACTCATTCATCAGTCTGTCAATTTACTCAATAATCAGTGTCTATATACTCATTCATTCATCTATCCATCCATCTACTCATTCATCAACCCTTACACCTTACATCTACTCATTCATCATCAATACAGCTACTCATGCAGCAACCCATCCATTTGCTCATTCATCATCCATCCATCTACTCATTCATCTGCTCATTCATCAAATCATTCATCATTCTTTTTTCTGCAAATTCATCAATGTTTCTATCTATTCACTTGTCATTGCATCTTCTCATACATCAGTCTATCTACTCATTCATTTATTCATCCATCGATTCATTCATGAATCTATCTGTCCACTCATTCATAAATTCATTCCATATATTCATTCATCTATTCATCCATCTACTCATTCATCAATCCCTCCGTTTTCTTATTTATCAGCACATCCATCTACTTATTCATCAATACATCCATCAACACATTCATCAATCCATCAATCTACTCTTTCCTTATCCCATCCATCTACTCATTCTTCAACACATCCATCTACTCATGCATTAACATCTCCATCGACTCATTCATCAATTCTTCCATCTACTCTTTCATCAATTATTACATCTACTCATGCATCAACCCATCCATCTGCTCATTCATTATCCATCCATCTACTCATTACATCTACTCATTCATCAATCCATGCATCTACTCATGTATCAACCCATCCAACCTACTTATTCATCAACCCATCCTTCATTAATCCATCCATCTACCCATTCATCAATCCATCCATTTACTCATTCATCAACCTGTGCAACTGTAACTACTCCTGCATCAACTAATCCTTCTACTCATAAATCCATTAATATACTCATTCATCAACCCATCCATACTCATCCATCTATTCACTCATGTAATCATTAATCAGTCCATCCATCTACTCATTCATCTATTTACCCAGGTACTCATTCATCTGTTTACCCATGTGCTCATTCATCTATTTACCCATATACTCGTTCATATATTTACCCATGTACTCATTCATCAGACCATCCTTTGCTTTCACTAATACTATTGATAATTGGTATTAATTACACATGCAAGCTGGAAACTAACAGCTTACTTGGTTTGAACAATTTTGAAGTCATAATCTAACAAACATTCTTGTAATAATAATAATAATAATAATAATAAAAATAAAATAATAAAAAATTTATGAGTTTAAAATTTGTTGTATAGTAACATTATGTAAATAAATAGTGGCTATGTGTTAGGTCTCAAACTGAAAAGAAATACAGATCAGAGTTGCATGGGAACAAGAACTAACTGGAAAATATCCTGCTTTCTCTGGCAAAAGTTACCTACCTATCCCCACATGATGAACAAAGGTCATTGTGATCCCGTTTTCAATCATAAAACTTACTTATTCCTGACTTTGATGGCAATTAGTGCTGAATTAGGCCCAGACATACATTTTAAGTACAGTAGTGTTGAATAATAGAGGCTAGAGTGACCAAATGTAGAAGTGTTAAACCTCTTCATTCACTCGTAAGTTTCATGCAGTAGGTATATTGAAAAAGAGTTACACGCTGAATTGAGAAGGTAGACATGTGTGGAAGCCTGGATTGATAAAGTTAATCCACCTATCAAAGCAAGGATATAACTATGCATGCTTTGTTTTATGTACTATTACTGTTACTGCATGCTTTGTTGTATTTACTATAATATATTGCATGCCGGTAGTATATTCATGATCTTTTTTTATCCACAGCTCCCCTGATGGGTTTTCATCCCCCTCCTTATCCAGGGCCTTGATGGTCCATTCCTAAATTGGGTCAGTGAAGCAATTACAGCATCTGAAGATAAAAGAAAGATGTAACTGTTTAAACATTGTTTTTATTTTGGTATTTATCATATAATCTTGGCTTTGTTTATTCTACAAGCATTCTTTAAAAGAACTCGCATTTAAGCAGGATAACTGAATTTCTAGCCTGAAAAACATTTGAATACATATGGTGATAAACATGTTAAAGTTATGATTTTGGCTGTCATTATTATCATTTTTGAAAGTTATGGATACAGTGGGCATTGGTGAGTCTGCAAAACAAAATTAAGTGAGAAAAAATATGTTAGTACTACATCTGTTATCAGATTAGACTGCAAGATTACCAACACCAAAACGTTCATGTTTGAAATCAGATATGCAGAAAAATAGAAATGAAAATGTATTAAAATCTGTTGTTTAATTGTTTTACATTCTGTCTTGACTAATCTGTCAGGTTTCTACAGTACCCCCATCACAACTGTTTTCATTATATTTGTGCATGAAGGTGTAAATGAAAATAACAATCTCATAAATTTTGAATGAAAGATGTCATAATACACGATCTTAAGAATTATATTAACAATCTAAATTTGTAGTTTCTATCCAAAAATTATTGCAAAATTTTGTACTTTCTTTTTATTGGTGTTGTAAAGCAGCTGAGAATTGCATTGACAGAATACAGAAATATGTCATGCAAATTGAAGAATTTTGCCTTATATATAATAAAAAGAAAATACACATTATTAGTACCAGTAGATATAAGGAAATGTGTATATATTGACTTGAAATTTTGCTGTATATTTCGCATAAAACTTGTTCCTTGTTTTAATTGTACATTTTTAGTCTAGTTTGTAATTATTTTGAACCACAGCATGCTTTACTCACTTCATTTTCAACTTAATTGTAATATTAAATTCTGCCCAAATGCAATTTTGTATTTTTATGTGGTAACTTTTTTGTGTGTACGATCAATCAGGATAATTGCCATGGATTTCTCAAAAATGCTGTCTTACTGAATGCAAAGGGTAATTTTCACAATTTTGCAGAGAAACACAAAAAGTCCATAAACCACCTTTCTGCCTACATATATATCCTACAAAATCAATTACAGAATTACAGAAGATTATTTCATTGTATTAAATCTTACGATTCATGATTAGAATTTTTTGAAGTCACCAGTCTTGTGCCGGAGTCTTTTTCGTGAGCACTGCTAGATAAGACATATATAGACATACAAGTTTGAAGGGTGATATGTATTTGTTCATTTTTTGAAAACAACACTGCTACATGTATTGGGAAAGACTTTTGGAATTAAGTGCTTTCTGCAAAATCATCAAAATGGCCCAACATTGTTGAAGATCAGCGACTTACATTGACATTACATTTAGATGGGACCATCTTGAGAAGTTTGTAATGCACCCACTAAGCCATAAACATTGTTCTTTAAGATTACAGACTAAAATAATGTCACCAAAGAGACAAGCACAAAAACAAATCTATTCAGGTATCATCATTTTTGTATGGCCTTTTCAATTTGAAATAGTAAAATATATATTATTGCAAGATTTGACCATGAAATCACATATTTTTAGTCAGTTGAGAGATGCTTTGTATGCATTCAATGTGTTTTTTTAAAAAAAAGAAGTATACCAGTAGAAAGATGGACGATGATTGAATAAAAATTAAGGAGATTTTTGTTGTTGTCTGTGTATCAGAAATCCGTTAAATTAGCAAATTGAGCTGTAACCTTTTTCTAGTATAAAACTTTTCTTGTACATTGATCATTATTTAACCAGTCTTTAAAAATAATCTTGTTACGATAACCAAACTGCCAGTAGGATGCATGTTCTTTGTAACAAGAGGTTCCATCCCAGTTGTCTGGCAACTTGTTCTTTTTATCATTGGTATACCAAGAGGGTTGTGTAGCACAAATTGCATAATGCAACATTTTTGGTGTCACTGCCTTTAATTTTAAATGAAAACTAAGTAATTTGAACTGTTTTGTTCATGACAAATATTTAAAAAAAATTAAATGTAAAAAATTCACATGAAATAGTGGTAATATGAAATTTACATCAATTTAGATTGTACAACTCTCTCTCTCTCTCTCTCTCTCTCTCTCTCTATATATATATATATATATATATATATATATATATATATATATATATATATATAGAAGATTGATTACCTCACTGTTGTAGCATTCCACTAAACAACATGAACAAATTCTGTATTGGTATATGTAAATATTAACATTCTTTACTTCAAGGTATTTGTGAATTTTTAGAATGAATAAATATGATTATTTTAAACAAGTATTAGAGTACACTTGTTCATTGAGTATTTTTTTAAATTCAGCACTGCAATAGTATAACCTTAAGATTGTTGTGAAAAGTTAAATGAAAAAAATTAAATGTAAAAAATTCACATGAAATAGTGGTAATATGAAATTTGCATCAATTTAGATTGTACAACTCTCTCTCTCTCTCTCTCTCTCTCTCTCTCTCTCTCTCTCTCTCTCTCTCTCTCTATATATATATATATATATATATATATATATATATATATATATAAAAGATTGATTACCTCACTGTTGTAGCATTCCACTAAACAACATGAACAAATTCTGTATTGGTATATGTAAATATTAACATTCTTTACTTCAAGGTATTTGTGAATTTTTAGAATGAATAAATATGATTATTTTAAACAAGTATTAGAGTACACTTGTTCATTGAGTATTTTTTTAAATTCAGCACTGCAATAGTATAACCTTAAGATTGTTGTGAAAAGTTCTTGTCAAGTTACCTTAAGCTCACATTTTGTGTGGCAGTGGTGTACTGCTCAAACATTTACATGGATAGAATCTATATTGATTTTGTGTGGCAGTGGTGCACTACTAAAACATTTACATGGATAGAATCTATATTGATTCTGTGTGCAGTAGTTCACTACTCAAACATTTACATGGATAGAATCTATATTGATTTTGTGTGGCAGTGGAGCACTACTCAAACATTTACATGGATAGAATCTATTGATTTTGTGTGACAGTGGTGTACTGCTCAAACATTTACATGGATAGAATCTCTATTGATTTTGTGTGACAGTGGTGCACTGCTCAAACATTTTCATAAAGCCTTCTGGGGACCCGGAGTGGCCAAGTGGTCTAAAGCGCTTTCCGTTACGGATTTCTGCCGTCTCACCTCTGCGTGGGTTCAAGTCTAAGATTCGGCTAATGTAGTTATGTGAGAAAGCTTGCCAGTAGCTTCACGTGGGTCGGTGGTTCTTTCAGGGGTTTTCAAGCATTCTTCCTCCACCAATAATACTGGCCGCCATGTATAGCCTATCATGTACTAAAAAATGGCGTTAAACCCTAAAACAAAAAACAAAAATAAAGCCTTCTGTCATCTGAACAGCTGACAGAGCATGTCTTCTGTCTTTCTGTTATGTATAATATCTGTACTTGATGAGTTCTATACACATCTTCCTCGATAATTTGTGCACAATGGGTCCACAGACATAGACTGCACTATGAGTGAGGGTGTGAGTTACTGTGGGACCTTCAAAAATTGAAGGATTCTCTGAAACTTGCTTGCCCACAATGGTCCATATCTGTGAAATCAAGCTCTTTATTCTAAAAAGTAATCATTTCACTTGGCTGCCTTGTTTTCTTTGATCAACATTATGAAAGAGTCAGTTAATTTAAGGTATTTATGTTACATACACAATAACATTTATAACAGTGTTCGATTTATAGGATTTTCGTGCCCTTTAACTTTTGTTTTATTCCACCTCCTTTATTTGATTCAAAAGATATAATTAAAGTGATAATACAAAGGAAGATTTTAATTCAATGCAACAATACAACAAATACTTCTGCAAGTCCATTATCAAAACAAGGCCAGTGCTTAATTAGGTTCTCAGTGAAATGCTAGCAGTCATAGCTGTTACGGTAGATTGATGTAGTTTACATTTAATTATAAGAGGACACATTACATTTATGATGGTTACACTTAAAAGAACTAGAACAACATATTTCCATTGAAAATGTATGTAATTTCTATTTATAGATTTAAGTACTGCTTCCACTCTGCGTTGTGTAAGCGACATTTTCATTTATAAAAATTTCCTTATCGCTAATTGCAGTGTACTGTTAATATTGTTGGAAAAATTTGTATGACCTATTTTATAATTTGATATTTTATAATGTTAATTAAAATTTCCAGGTCCTATCTGCCATTTTTGATGATAAAACTAGCGATATATCAAAGATTCTGTTACCAATTTTGATCATGATTTTCAACAAGTTCAACAAATAGTGATCAATTTTTGGGGTATTTTCTGGTTTTTAAAAATGGGATCCACGCCTGACCCCATGTTATAAAGCAGGTCTATAAGTTATCAGGGTGTGAGTTATCAATGGAGTGGTGTGCAAGTCAGATGAGCCATATCAGGTCCACTAAGGGTCACTTGATCTTAGAAGCATTTTGAATATTTTAGTAATGGGTGTTAGTAAATATTCTAACATTGACCAATAATCAGATTCAGACATAAACATGCTGTTTTGTCTCTTAATGTATATAAGTAGGACTTACCATGTTAAATACTATTTAATGATGCATACTTGTATATGTAGTTACATTATTACTTTACCTAATATCGGACAATCTTTAATCATAATGGTTTCAGTGGAAATTTCTTTTATAAACTATTGTTCTTTTGATATGAACTTTTTCCAGTCTTGTGACATCTTATGATCTGCTTAATTTTTTTTTTACATGTTAGTGTGCATGTATTTTCATGATATTCTGAATGTATTTTGACAGGTGTATTTCTTTGGATGACTTTGAAGATTATTCACATCCATGCATTTTGATGTGGTGATCTTTTATTTTTTTTTTTTAACTTGTGTCTCTAGCTGTCATATTTAAAACCAGAATTTTTCAGATTTACCACAATGGTTTTGTGGCAGTTTGTTTTACAAAATACTCTTGTTTTCTTGATGTGAATGTTTTCTAGTCTTGCAACATTTTATGCTCTTCATAATTTGTTTAATAAGTTGGTAATATGCATGTATTTTCTTATGCTCTTCATAATTTGTTTAATAAGTTGGTAATATGCATGTATTTTCTTATGCATGATATACTGAATGTATTTTTACAAATGTATTTTTCTTGGAATTAACTTATTTTACTGTGAACCTAGAACTATAAATGTATGTTGACAAAAGAAAAAGATTTTGTCATCTTAGAAATTTATGTTGAGTCTAACCTCTTACTAATTAAACTTTCTCATGATACAGTGAGATCTGTTTTACACTTACTATTTGCAGCCATTCTATCAGGTTTTTTGAAAGTATTCTATTTGTCTTAGAACTATTGTTTGTTTATTAGATAGCTCTCAACCAAATTTAGTACACTAAATTCTGTTCCTACTAAATTTAGTATACCGGTACTCAATTGTGTTTTTACTAAATTTTTTACTCTATGTTGTCACTACCAAATTTAGTAAACTAAACCGTGTTGGATGTTTATACCTATTAGTAAGAAATACTTTATAAAAAATGTTGCTATAAATAGTAACATATTTATCAAGATCCTCATGCTGTTACTGTATACTCTTGTTATTAAAATTGTCATGTTAATGTACACTCTTGTTATTAAAATTGTCATGTTAATGTACACTCTTATTATTAAACTTGTCATGCTAATGTAGACAATAACTATTAAATGTATCCTGCTTTGAAGAATTTGTTTATATCATGCATACTGAGAGAAGTTAGGGTATTTAAAAAAGACTTTTCCTTAAGCCTGTGCCCAAAAAGATGAGTTGTAATTGTTGTTGTAATAGGGTTTAACACCATTTTTCAGCACACGATTGGCTATACATGGTGGCTAGTATTATTGGTGGAGGAAGAATCCAGGAAAATCCCAGAAAGAATCACTGACCCACGAGAAGCTACCAGCAAACTTTCTCACATACCCACATTAGCTGAGCCTGAGACTCGAACCCACGCAGACAGAGATGAGATGGCAGTGATCCGTAACAGTGAGCGTTTTAGATCACTCTGCCACTCAAGGCCCCTCCAGAAAGATGAGAACCTAGAACTCAGTTAAGGCCAACACTTTCCTTAGGTTTGTAACACATTTGTTTGGAGAACATATAATACTGAGTCACCATGAATTAAAAATAAAAATACAGCAAAATATAATTTCCTTGAATATTGATGGCCTTGACATTTGGATTTGCTTAAACTATTGTTTTGGACCTGTCAAAATGTATACTGTTACATACAAACATTAAACGGTATTACTTGGTTCTGCTTCTGTGCTTAAAGATGTCAAGATTGATTTGAGTCTGTACTGTATGTTTGCAAAAGTAATTTGGACAGGATTAAAGATTTTAATAAGGGGATTTAACATATGGGACTGAATGGGAATTTATGGTGCTTAAGGGAAATTAACCTTATGCCATGGGTTAACACATAGGACTTGGGGAATTACGATTATGCCAAAGGTTTAACTTGTATAGGAAACCATGGAGCAATAGGGAAATTAATATAAGCTAATGTAAAACCAATGGAACTGACCAAATGCGGCTATATGGGGCATACTGGCAATTTAATAATTTGGAATTCGTACATGTGAACCTCACAGCTTTGCAGCTATTCCTCTCAAGATGAGGGAAGTATCTTGTTACTTACTGAAATCTGTAATTGCAAAAGTACAATCAAGAAATTATTTTTATGACTTTTTTCACAGTGTTATGCATATCATTATTGTGTATTTGACTTTTGGTTCACAGCTAGATTGCATTGAGCTATAAATATGCTGTTGACAAGTTCTAAACTCTGTCTTAATAAAGAACAGAAGTAATTAGGGACCCCGAATGGCCGAGTGGCCTAAAGCGCTTTGCGTTACACTGCCGTCTCACCTCTGTCTGCATGGGTTCAAGTCTAAGATTCAGCTAATGTAGTTATTTGAGAAAGCTTGCCAGTAGCTTCTCGTGGGTCAATGGTTCTTTCCAGGGTTTTCCGGGGTTCTTCCTCCACCAATAATACTGGCCGCCATGTATCGTGTGCTGAAAAATGGCATTAAACCCTAAAACAACAACAACAACAGAAGTAATTCTAAAATTACTAAAGACATTAATTGATTATGGTTGAATTACTATAGAGCTCAGTCAGCATAATACAGTTAACATTACTTACTTTGATTCTTTCTGCAGGGTATATTCTGCTTTTGTGCATAAAGTTGTCGAAATGGATTAGAGTCCATGCTGTATGTGATCTGAAATCATTACTTGACTATGGTTGGATTACTAAAGAATTCCAGTGGCATAAAATAGTTACATTCTGGTGTTTAAAGTTTGGCAGGATGGTATTGTCTGAGTGTGTGTTCTTGCCCAATGCTAAAATGACATAATTTAAGCAACACTATAATATCACATCAAATTTAATGATGCATGGAAACAGGAATTTCAGTGGTTGGAATCAAGTTCAAAGAACATGGTTATGCATCTTGCCTATCCCATAAAGCTGATTTTAAAATCAAGTACTTTAACAATAATGACATCTTATGAAAGTATATTAAATGTGACAACAACGTATGCCATCACTGAAATCCAAAACAATTTATAGGGGGAGGGGGGGAAGAGATTTAGTTTTAACACTACAATAACTATCCAGCATGGTAGTGATAAACACCAATCATGTACTATCTATTACCAGCTTCCACCCACATTTACTACCCACCACCCCAGATTTTCTTTCCATCACACCATTTTGAATGACCATTACCCTGCCAATTACTATCCATTACCACCCACATTAATATCCAAGTATCCACATTTACTATCCAATACATCGTTTGGAGTGATCACATATCACACCCACTCGTGTGCTGTGTATTACCCCCACATTTAATATCCAACACGCCATTTATGCTATCCAACACACTGGCATGACCAACACCCACTCGTATACTGACCATATTGGATAAAATGCAAAAGAACAGGGCCTGCATACAAGTTTAATTCCTTAAAACCAAACCTAACTTTCCTATTTGCCTATAACTTGCCTGTTATTTCCATATAAACAACCAATACATACACATGCTCAAGGAAAGACATTAGCTTGTGTTTACCATCCAAACAGTTTGTTAAAATATATATGTTGTAATCCTGTATGGAGTTTATGATTGGAATACAGTTTTTCATTTTTCTGTCTTGGGTTTAATTCGTTCACTTAAAGACTACTTATTGCCATTTGATATGTTATGGCAGGGTGTGTATTTCAATGCAAACACTTTTAAATGGCAGATTTGGCGTTTCATTGTTTACAGAGGCACGTTTTGCACCCTCAAGTTAGTACACCAAATGACCTTACCAAATAGCAGTTCATTTCCGTACAATTGTTGGAGTGTTTTCTTTTTGTTTAGCAATTTTTATGAGGGGTTTTTTAAATTTAATTTTTACACTGCGTTAAATTTTCACATTGTCAAGCTAACTCAGAATCTGGCATGAAGCTCAGTATGTGACATTTTCTTTTCATGTTCTTGACAACAGAAAAACTAAGTTTAGAAAAGGGAAATCTAGAGTACATTCAAGTTATGTATTGTACATGAAAATTAAACGGGATGGAGATAGGAACAAACAAAAAACTTATGGACAGGCATTAGCTTAGTTTACAATCGAAACATCCGACACTAACATTTATGCTGTACGAGTTAATGTGGGGTTTACAATATGTAAAAAGTGTGTGTTTGTTCCATCTTAGATTTAATTCTCAGAATAAATATTTACCGATTGTGAGGAGCCAAGTGGGGTTTAGGATATGTAATATTGTTTTTCTCTTCTCCTAAGATATAATTGTCTTACTTAACTGCTACCCATTGTTGCTTGATAAACAATGGTTGAAGGTGTGTTTCAATGATCAATACATTATGAGGCAGTTTCTTACAAATTTACATTTTGCCACAGTTGATTCAATATACCGATTACCTTTTTTTAAACAATGTCAGTACACATCGTTAAATGTCTATCTGTATGTATATTCTTACCCCTTTTTCTCACGATCTTTACGACCACAATGCGCGAAATTCTAATTTAACAATTGCGTGGTTTTATGGCTTCCATATATTTGCACATTATTTCTCTAAATGAACTCTACGATTTTTCTCTAAAATTTCCTACCGTTTAGGCGAGTCCCTAATTTGAAACTAAGAGGGGTTGAAATCAAAATGCTCTCCAAGTATTTGTTCAATTGGTCCATATTTTTTTATGGAATCGGGCCACAAACCACCTCCTGTACATCGCCGGTACCTATAAAAAATCTCATACTTCTCTCATTCCTCTGGACTAATATCACCAAGACTACTTTTGTAGGTCCAGGATCGCTATATATAAAATGTCACGGATGTCAGTGAAAATTCCTTTATGGACGATTTGTTCCTTGTATTAACTTAAGAAGTACTATTCTTGTGAGTCTCTCTCTCTCTCTCTCTCTCTCTCTCTCTCTCTCTCTCTCTCTCTCTCTCTCTCTCTCTCTCTCTCTCTCTCTCGTTTTATATTGCTGGCACCAAAACAAATACTCATATTCCTCCGAATGTGTTAGAATATAGAATATAAGCTATCAAGCCACCGAAAGGTTTTCAAATTTGATGTAGCATTTATTTTTAAAAATGCTAATAAGTGACTAGCAACTTGTTACTTTTTTAATAATAAGAAATAAGCAGCCAGCTGGATGTGAATAAGAAATAAGGAGCCAACTGGACGTGAATAAGCAATAAGCAAGCAACTGTATGTCAATAAGCAGCCAAATGTGTGTGAATAAGGAAGAAGTCAACCGGATATAAAAATTATGAAACGGTAATACATTGCTGGTTACTTGTTCCATTCTCAATCGTAAATAAGAAATGTGTAATTTTATTTCAGTCCTTATGCCTTTTCTCCTACTGAAAATAAAATCGTTTACTTGACAACTGATAAATTAGTACGTTTAAATTTAAAACATAAGAGTTTTAAATAACATAATTTATTTAAAAGACTACATTTTAACTTTACAGAAGGGTGATCGTGGTTTTTTTTTTCAAGGTGAGGTAGTCATACAAAATATTTAGTAATGCAACAAAACCAGACGAGAAAACAAAACCGGATATACTATTACTTAAATGATAAAAACGGCGTAACAATTGACGATTAAATCAAAATGCACGGTTGTATGTATTCGATATATGTGTGCAATATGACATCAATTGTGCAGTATGTTTAACAGTATCAAGCACTGTATAAACATATCAAATTGTACATTCTGTATTGACAGTATCAAACTGTATAAATATGGTATCAAATTACCCAGTCTGCTTAGTATCAATCTATACAACATGACATCATGTAAATAATACTTGTAAATTCTTGTAACATACCTGGTTGATTAAAAGGAAGATGGTTTCGAATACCAATAATAATTTTCAAATAAATGACTAATCTATTAAGCCTTGCTTTTTCCTTGTAACATGAAACATCTGGTCTGCAATAGAGCTATTAACATTTAAATTATATGTACTGTACAAAAGCTCACTCAAATAGTGTACTGCAGATCACTGGTAATAGTTTGACTAACGCGTGGCCTGATTTGGATCATTTGGACACCCACCCACACCCCAACCCGGATTTACACGCGTAGCCCACTGTGATAAGGCAAATGAAACTTGTAAACAAGTTTTATATGATATTGAAGTTTAAATTTTCTTCCATCGTTTTAAAGTTACTTACCTTCAATAGATATATTTTAAAATATTACTAACCCGCAGGGCACCGCGAGGATTGTTGCCAAAACTGTCCAATCGGCCTTAGGAGGGCCCTCTTTACCCGTGGAGTCATGTATAATGTCAATTTAGTTCTTCAGGAAATAGGTAGGCTAGGGGATGGGTGTGTGAGTATGATAATAAGTTGATTGTAATATGTGCATGCAGCTTATGGTTCGCATAGTTCATATATTTTAAAGAGGAGTGTATGTACTGCTATGTTAAAGCAGCGTGCTTGTTTCACGGGTATGAGCTGACTTTTATACATAATTACTCGTTGTCTTTGGCAGTGGCGTCGCTAGGGGAGTACCGGGGGTGCGGACCGCACCGGGTGACACCATCTCAGAGGGGTGACATCAAAATGAAAAACTGCAAATTTTACAGAGCACACACTGCTCGGTGTAGACGGATTTCATAAGCGGATAACCGATCACAGTGGCGTCGCTACGGGGGTGCGGGGGGTGCGGACCTCACTGGGTGACACCATCAGAGGGGGTGACACCAAAATGACTGTCTATAAAGTTTTGTATGGCATGTTACAGAAGGAGGTCCATGGGGGTGACACCATGAGTTACCGCACCGGGTGACACCAACCCTAGTGACGCCACTGGTCTTTGGCATTTTAAAAGCTGACAGACTTTAAAATATATAATACATTCAATACAATCGAAGGTTATTGTTTCTCATCCCTCGCGCTGAGAGAGACAGAGACAGAGAGCTGTTGTTTTTTCTTCTTCGATTTATTAATTTAGTGGCTTGAGAATGAATTCTTACTGATTTTCCGCATGCTGACCGCCCTCTGATTTATCGATAACTGTTAATTAAGTATTGTTTATTGTTGAACCAACTGCAGATGATCAAACCCCCTACCGCTTGTTAGTCCAACCCCTCTACTGCTTTTTTGTCCAACCCCTCTACCGCTTGTTTGTCAATGTCTTCGCTTTTTGAATTCTGACACCTGGAGTTTTCTGACTACCTAAGATCTACAAATTCACACCACTATGCCCCTTTTTATCGGTTGTCAAAATTTTGATAACAGTTTTAGGAATCACTCCACATTGCTCTACAAGTAGGTATGCAAATGTTTACAACAAACTATTTATTTTGAAAGAAATTGATATCCAACATGCAGTGTATTTCATATATCAGTGATTAAGTTGTAGTGGTAGATACCAACACTTGTCGACATATGGTATATTCAGAGCATATCCTTCGTTCCTTGCGGCAATTGACGTCAGGTCTCGCTCGACTTCATGTAGTAAAAAATCTCTTTATTTCGTCACAAGCTGATATTCATACTATATCAACATAATAATGATATACATGGTTGGAGGGCTATGTGCATTAAGCGCGTCTGCTGGCCATGTTATGCAACAAGGTCTTTTAAATCTTTACATGAAAGCGTCATGGAGACAGGAGATGGAATTGGCAGATATCTCGAATGATTCTACATTGTGACGAAGATTGTTCTTTTTTAATATACATTGCCGATATAAGTGGTGAAGCCTCAAATGTCAAAGTCAGTCTCGACGACAGTGACAACAAGGAACTAAAAAGTTAGTTGTTTAGTTCTGACAAGCACGCACTTAAATGAAAAATGAATGCGAATGAGCATGCGTCAGAAGATATATGTTTACGTATAGTATACCAATTTTTTTTTCATGGTAGTATATTTGTTATGTTGTCATTTGAATGTCTTCTTTAGTAGACAGTGTTTCTTATCTGTATAAAACCTATAGACAAAACAGAAGGACGTCGATTTTTGTCAGGTGGTTATTGTTAAGTCACTTTATCTGAGAAGCGTTCCGATATGTTGTGGAATTTAATTTACTCCTCTACCTTGTAAGCTTAGCTGTCATAACTACTTTTATAAAGCGTGCGCATCATGATAAATCAGGACCGGAAGTAAACAAGTTACAATGTGATGGGATCAAAAATAGAACACAGGAAATGTGATCGCAATTCCATTTAAGTTTTGAACCATATAAGCGTCGTTATTCAAAAAAGCACTAACTATATTCTCTACAGTTTTCGAAGTTGAAATATTCATGATGTCAGGGAGTTTGGTCGTGTTGTTGTTGCCTCTACTGTCAACATATATTTCCAATGGGAATCTTGCTAGTGCATCCGCGATAGATTATTGCAGGAGCATGCGATACAGTCGTCCTGGTGATGTAACTATCGCTGTTTATCTGGGGATGCACGATACAGCTGCTGATCGATGTGGCAAAATCTCGGCATCTCAGTTTTCATTGGCCGTTGCTGTTGACTGGATAACCTCTCTACTGAACACAAAAGGAAGCAACAACGAGTCATTCGTCCCAGGTGTCAAGTTTGGTATGTAAATTTTAAAAATAATTTCATTCATAGATTATTGTTAGCATTGTGGGAGGCACTTATCGTATTTATTTAACACACACACACACACACCTAATATTAATTAACATTCTTCTATCCTGTCTTCTTCACGACGTTATGAACTTAGTAAATAAATAAATGGTACCAGACTAAACATTTATAATAAAATCTATACACATTCATAAATTTGAGGAAAATTCTTCAGATTATACCTCGAATGAATGTGTACAGCTGCCATTCGGACCAAATGCTTACAAAAATTAGTTGACCAAGATCTATTTTTTCATCAGTAACTTCTCGGTCAATCCTACAGTCAATCTAATTGTAGAAATAGTTGAAGTGGCAACATTCAATCCAATCGTTGAAATAGCTGAGGTATCCCAAATCGGTGGTGTTTTATTTTGCAAATACGGTGGTTTATGAGAATTAGTTGCGATCAAAATGTATGGTCAGTCTGTAAATTAATAAAATGAAATACCTTCTGGACACATTTTTGCAAGTGTCACACACAGGATCGAAGATGTGACCGTAAGGGAACGAGATGTGAATAGACTAAAAAGAAATCAAACACCACCACCAATAAAAACAACACAATAATCTAGAAACGGCTATTTATAGAAACACGTTGCAAGCAAATCATCATCGTTTTCTTTGCGATCTCACTCGTGTCTATCAGATTCTAAAATTAAATTTCTAACGAAAACTTTAAAAAATCCATAAAAACAACGCAAACAGAGAGAAAAATGTTTAAGACAATGGATACATTCTTTTGAAAAACTTAGTAATAATTGTGCTTAAGTGAATTTTTAGTCTAAACGATGCAACAGAAGTTGTTCTTTTTTTAATCATCTCAGTGGTTTTGTTCTGTGTGTCTGTGTGCAAAACAACATAATAATCGTGCATGCGAATTCATGTAGGTTATCGACGGTTTCTTTTTCTTTGTCAATGTCTTAAGGGTCTTATAGGGTTATAACTTATAACTATGATACTATTTTCTATTATTACGACTCTATGTTCTTAAAATAAGTAACAAAAAAAGTGAAAGACAACAAGCTTTGTAAAATTTAAAGAATAATTTATTTTCCTGAATAAAAATTGAAAATGATGGTATAAAACTTTTGGTAATGCGAATTAAGCCCGAAAAAATCCAAAAATAATTTAGCTATGTATTAGTTGTTGACATTAAATGATTTTTTTATATAAAAAAAACAACCCAAAACAGCCAATCAGGTCCAGCAGCAATTAAAGTTATTTTGGATAAGTCCAGCATACAGTTTTACAATACAATATCATGTAATGAAATAGAATTGTTTAATTAAAAAGCTAACAAATAAACAATTAAATTAGTGTACAAAACACTATGTTATGGTATTAACACTGCTAAACGTCATGGGTTCTCGTTTCTATACAATAGAAACCCATACCATATATCTCCTCAAGGATACAGAGTTGACTCCCAACATAATATAATTCATTGAATGGTGTATACAGTTTCATGCTTTCATGTGCGTAGTGATTCGCTGGATCGCCGAGCTTTACTTGCATCTGGAGTACCTGCTTCTAGTATGCGGTATTTTTCTTATACTTTTTCTTACTCCAGGTTACGACCTTTTTGACAATTGTAACAACGAGGACCTCACGACAGCAATGATTCTGGATTCACGCCAATATGGAGGACCTGTCAAAGCTGTAGACTGCCTTAATGACACTTTACCTTACAGGACCTATCCAGGTATAGGGAATGTTCATTCTTATTAATGGACGAGAATGCTAGTGAACAGTTAAGTGAAGATGAAGTTAATTTATTGTTGGTGTTGGTGTTGTTTTTGTTGCAGGGTTTAACGCCATTTTGCAGCACGAGATAAGCTATACACGGCGGCCAGTATAACTGGTGGAGGAAGAACTCTGGAAAGCCCGAAATGAACCACTGACCCACTAAAAGGTACTGGCAGGCTTTCTCACATACCCTCGTCAGTCGAACATGAGACTCGAATCCACGCACCCCCAACATACAGTTGATGAAGAACGAATACAGTTTGTTTAATTATTCCTAGACCTAAAGTCTTTCAAGGTTAATTGGCAACATTTTCTTTAAGTTTTTAAACACTCCATATATATATATATATATATATATATATATATATATATATATATATATATATATATATATATATATATATATATATATATATATATATATATATATATATATATATATATACCCCAGAAAGAATATAAAAGTTATTGCTGTAATTCAAAAACTGAATGAAAAACATTACTCCAGCAACACGTCAAAAGGAACGAAATCTGGTCTTTCCATTCATATAATTGGAGGGTACACAGTCCGACAATCCTCCTCCTCTTTAAATATGGTAAAATAAATAACGCTAATTCCTAAGTATTACTTTCAGTCGCATGAACACGTGTCTTGTGCATACTGACAAGTGCTTTTCTATAGATTCAACAGAGGAAAAGGGTGGAAGACTTTTAAGAAAGTATAGTTTTAGTCATGCTTTACTCCAAGTTAAGTTTTGATCCAGAAATAAGAATAAGATCAATCATTTTCATGTATGAAATTAAAATCGGAAGAAATTGTAAATCTGCATTAGGGTCGAACTATACAGTTCTCGGCAAAGGCAGCGGCCTAAAATGCACCATCTTATTTTTCTGAAGTTATGAAAATAGAATTCCGTAACTATTACAATGCACACATTTTCAAATTTATAAGGGAATGGAGAAACCTCATCAGTGAACATATTGACACAAAAAACTGATTCCAATTTGATTACACCAATCGTCACACCATGCCTCTTCTCTAGACTCATGAATATCCCCGAAACTTATGATCCTCAGTCATACATTATTTATGCATAACTGGAGATAAGGGATGAAACTGTCTGCCAGATATTACTTTAATGAAAAGGAGAATTGACTATTAATGGACCAATTTATCTTAAAACCATTTAATGTGACAGATGTAGTAAACATAAGAGTCAACCCCCACCCCACCCGAAACAAACTATGGCAATCGCTCATGTAAATTTTAGTCCAAATATTAAACTTATGCCCAACTCTCACAAACGCGTTTCTGCACCACCACCACCCACCCCCCCCCCAAAAAAAAAAAAAAAAAAACGCCCCAGTATGCACACAGCATGAAATAATGACCTCCTGATATTACCGTAAACATACAATGAGGACTATGAAACACTTGTATTGATGTCTCTTGATCAGGAAATTATCCCATTTACCAGTTTCAAATTTACCTCATTATACAGCTACAAATGTACCCAATGACCAGTTTTGAAATTAACCCATTACCAGTTAACAATTTATCTTAGTACGAGTGCTACCTCAGTTCACTTATTATGCTTTCGTTTAAATCAGAATTAATGTTTCCTGTTTGAATTTTTTAAAATGTGATTATGTAGTGGTTAGTTGATATCGTCACATTCGATCTTCTTCAGAGTCCACACCGATATGCCGCATCTGTATAATGACTGACGTCATAGCATGTCAGAAACATGCTTTTATGTCAGTTCAGGTTGCGCAAGAAATGTCGACTACTTCTCCACAACTTCGTGAGTCAGCAGATTACTGTCGTCTTTGAAGAAAGTACACAAAATTTGTAGTTTTGACCCATCATGCTCTCAACCCACTTGCAACTACTAAAACATAAATTACTGCAATTCAGGTGGATTCTCCAAAATAGCCGTTATGAGATGACTTCACATTTGTTTTTTGTTTCTTTATTTTTATAACGGTAATGTACCACTAATTGGGAGATGTCCCTATTATTAGTTACAGGCCTATGACACTCATTGGTCAGTTTAGTCGGGTACCAGCGAACATTTAAAGCTACCTAATACATTACCCAATATTTATATATTTATGGTTGATTTGCAAACATGAAACACCGTAACGATTCACCATCACTTTCATTTCATGTATAATGGCATTCGATCTAATTCTAACTTCACATTATGAAGTAATTCATTATTTCAACAAATATATATATATATATATATATATATATATATATATATATATATATATATATATATATATATATGTTGCTTTACCATAACATAACATACCAAACCAAATCAAACAAAAAGCTCAGCTCCGCTGCTGTTTCCAGTACGTATCAACTGCCACATTTCACGTTAAATAATTTTGCCTTTACACTCTAATTGCTCTATTTCACCTTTTAAAGGTTTCACAAATCCAGGCTATTTTGAACCTTTTCGAAGAGTAAAATTCTCTGCTATATGAATATCAATTTCTGTCACTAAGTCATATGGTATACATCAATCTACGTATTTGTTTTAGAATGGCGAGCAAGATGGACATTTTAAGCAGAACGGAACATTTTGATGTTGGAAGGGACAACATCATAATCAGACCGGACATTGTTTATAATGAAGGACTAGATACCGATGACAAAATGTAGAATCTCATATTCTAGTGGAGTGGAAACAGACAAAAGCCCATCAACATAGGGCTGTACAATTGCACACAGTGAAAACCTTTCCACTTCTGTCTAGCTAGAGTAATTGAGTGTAATATTGGTTTCAATATTGTTGACAAAATTGACTGTTTTTGCTCTAATTTCACTACCAACGCATTTTATGTTTCCCACTGTAAAGTCCCGGGAAGAACGCCTGGATAGAGGAACATATAGAGCGATATGCAATAAAGAGATTTTATCGGCATTTTAAGCATAATGATGATGAGTGTTTGTGTTTCAGGTGCTATTGTTACATCCTCCATTGAAACGGCCAAAGTCATCCGCACCATGTTACCAGAAAGAATACCCCTGATTCGACCGGTGTCTTCTGCTCCAGACATTGATCAATTACCTAACATTCTTAAAACTTCAAGTCGCCCCGACGTTTACGCTCAGGTAAAACTTCCGCATAGCTGCTCCTTCGCAAAATATTTGCCTCGATATGTTGGTAGCGATCAGAATAAAACACATTGGTCCATATGCAACACATTCCGTATCAATTGTGCACATGGAGTCTAGAACGTAGAAAGCGTACGCGACACATGCTACCTACACAGTATGTAATACAATCTTATTACATTTTTGAGCTACCTTTTTCAAATGTATTTGTGGTTCTTTAAAGAGTTGCAATCAAGCACAGGGACACTATATCTAATTGACTTAATCATTTGATGAATAGATCTAGAACCCAAACGTGTGTCAAAGACATATTTAGATTAATGCGCATTCCAAGATATGTTGCCTGATCAGTAATACTGGAGTACAACGCTTGCATAATACTTTTCTGATATAATCAATCTTGAGATGTTACGCCCTTACAAATTTTCAAGTTACTCATTATCAGAAACGTCTAAAGAAACCTCACTCGTGTCATGAAAAAGATTTCGGATTTTGAGTCATTACCAACCAAATATGACGTACTCTGACGTCGCTACAATACAAAAAGACGTACACTATCTGATGTTTCATTAGAGTACACATACATATTTGTACAGAAATAAAAAAGATTTGCTAATAAATGAAGTTACTGAAAATGTATCCTGAAAATGGCATGTATTAATACAAGTCTCCTGGTTCATTGCTTGGGAAAGTTATGATCGTGAAATACAGACTGGAAAAATATACATTTCCATGGTTTGACAAAATAATTCGAGATGGGTGAGTTCTACTGACAGATGTAGCGAAATCTTTTGCCCTAATACTCGCATGAATCTAAAATTAAAGAAAAGAGAAAAATATACATTGCCTGCTCTTCTTTTCTGCAGAATAAAGGATAACAATGCTGGGATTGAGAGAAATCTTCACATTTTAAAATATGTTAATCAGTTATCATTGACTCAGTAAGTACACATAAAATGCAAAATAAATAAATAACAAAGATGAAAGACACTTACAAAACGAAGAGCAATGTAGAAAAATAGAGAAAGAAATAAGACGAAGTAGCTATAGAAAGCCGCCATGAGCAATATAAAGTGCATCGTAGGGTTTATCACTGTTTTTTTTTTTTTTTTTAAAAAAACGTTTTGAAAGTATTGGCCATGAAACAAAGTCATGATTGACTGAATGTTTGATTGGTGTTTAACTGCACATTGGTACATGAAAGGCTATTTAGTGTAAAGGCGATGGAAGAAAAGTTCCTTGCCTAGATAAACACCAATTAAACCGATCAGGGCTGATCTGGGCAGAAATTGAACTTGCAACACATGCTAACAACATTTGTATCACATTGTTAACATTACCATATATTCGGCTTTAAATGGTACTATATAGGGATTGGTAATTTATAATTGTATCTAAATATGCAGTCTTTTATTCATTTATAAATTATTAGAATTAGAATGCGACAATGGCCGATGATCTTGTAAAATTATTAATTTTGATTGGGGTTGTTATAATGTAGCAGTGATTCCATTGTACAAGTAAATACTTTTAGGTACAAATTCCGATTGACAGAACTTTCATACTCGGGAAAAACGTATTAAATGGGACGCAGACAGGTAGTTTTAAAAAAAACTAATAAAGCCTCACTTCTATTTTTCCAGGCTTTTATAAAATTACTAAAATACTTGAGATGGAACTACATATCATTGATATATACCAACGACAGCCATGGACGAAGCTACAAAGATCTCATCCACGAACTGGCTTTCAAGGAGATGATCTGCATCACATCTGAAATTCCATTTACTCCTTTTGAAATGTTATCAAACAACATTGCTGACAATATTGTTGGACAGTTGGCCAAGGACATGCCGACGGCAAGGGATGACAGTTTAGGTGTCGTTTACTTGGGAAGTTTATACGCGCTCAGATTCCTTCTCGACCGGGTTTGCAATAAATCAAGAAGCAACCCTTTGCTTGTGTCCAATCTCCACTGGATTTTCATAGGAGATTCAGGTTTTGACGGATCTGTATACGACTTCAGAAAGGCAGTATATGGCAAACGATGTGTTGAATCAGTCAGCAGAATGCCATTATTTATCTCTTTAACAGATTCGCTGATAGACTGCGACGATTTTATTACACATTTCAACGGCTTATTGACTAAATCCTCACATGACGGTCCTCTTTCTTCCTGGATTGAAGAGTATAAAAGCTCTCATTGCAAGATGGGTGCATGTACACCGGATACAACGCAGATTAAACATTTGGCTGATTCGATGTATAGTTTGGCAACAATGGTGAAAAACCACATTGAGTGTGTTTGGCTGGGCGGGTGCTCAAATCTGGATATATCTTCAATTCCAGTGATGATGGATTCTCTCAGAAAAACAGTTGTTAACTATTCAACTATAGATCGATCTCATCTTCCCCGTTCACTGCAGACGAGCAGATTATTTAGGTATGCTGATGACGGGTATATAGAATATCTCAGTGCTGGGGATGGGATCGAAGTTTATGCTACAGAAGGGGAAAACTTGACATATCTACTGGTAAATAGCAATACACTATTTATTTAAAGAATACATGTTAATATTTCTCATAATTTAGAGAAGAATAAACAGCAAATTATGCGTGGTATTATATTTTTTCTAGCTAAACTCTACAAAGTGGAGGTACACAACTGTACTGCCATTGCAGTCGACGTCGGCATCAACACAGATAACATTATATACATATGTACACCTGTACTGAGTGCCAAACATTTCTTTCTTCGGAGTTTGTGATACAGATTGGCGTGGGATTTACAACACCTGCCACAAGGGAACGGGCTAAGGTGGGTGGGGTGTGACTTTGCAAATATACATTAGTTGTATACGCATGATAAGTGCAATTTATTTTGAATTTTGTACACCGTATAAATACTGTTGTACCCGTAACCATGAAACGTACTCAGTGAATTCATCTTTTTGAATAATACACTCTCATCACAAACATAGTCACTATGACCTACATTTAACGTTTCAATAGCTTGCAAAAGTTTTTAGTTGATGTTCATTTCTCTAGTTCTGCTCATTCCAGGACCATAACATCATATGAATATATGTTAGTACCACACCTGTACCACAACTGAAGGTGATTGTGATATAAATTTCTTATTTTATTGGCTTGGGTTCAATTTTTGTGCTTAGTATGTATGTATGTATGTATGTATGTATGTATGTATGTATGTATGTATGTATGTATGTATGTATGTATGTATGTATGTATGTATGTATGTATGTATGTATGTATGTTTGACATTGGAAGGCTATAGAAGTGATGTTGACGAATTTGATGGGATTTGAGTGTTTGAGTTCAGGTCACTAGTTTTTGTCCCTTCAAATGTTGGTCTACATGATTTCTGATTAGTTGGCTTGTAAAGAACCTTACCTTGTTTTCAAGTTCGAGTGTTCTAGAAATGAACTTATAACCATCATCCTGGTTCTGCTATTGTGTATTAGCTTTCTATATATTGTAGCAAATAGCAGAATTTATTTATTTATATTTTAATCATTTGTAGTGGAGTCAATCCGTTAGTTGTGTTTAATTATTATTTGAGAGATTTTATTTATTTTAAGTATCGATTTGAATTGCAAAGTGATCATAACTTTAGGACTAAATAACTATTATGGAATTTATGGACTTCATTTAAAGATAACCTGAGTTATATAATTGGGATTCATTAAGACTGTTAGCATGTCAACAATGAGTTTTGACTCACTGCAAATCCCTTCGCTTTTTTCAGGTTGGTTTATTCCACGAAGGAGAACTTACGTTAATCTCCAGCGGCATAAAAGATTCCCGAAGTTCCATCTGCAAATCATCTTGCCCTTACTGTCTTGCCATGACTGAGACTAAATTTACGTACATCCCTGGGGACTACCTTCTTTTGGGTTTGTTCAGCATACATTTGTCAGGAGATAACCCGTATTCATGCGGACAGCTTCGTCCAGACAAGAATGCTATTATAACCGTATCAGCTTTCATAGAAGCCATTAAAGGTATGAACAGGAAGCATAACCTCCGATTTGGAGGCCTAGCAATCGATGACTGCTACAGTCCATTCAATACTTCGATCTTCCTGTCGGACTTCTTTAGCAAAAGAGTACTGTTGAAAGACCCCATGACTGGATCAGTTATTGAGAGTGACAGGGTGGTTGTCATTATTGGCGCACTTTCAAGCAGGGTATCATTGATAGTGGCTGACCAGGCGACAGAGCTTGGTATCCCAATGATATCTTATGCAGCCTCCATTTCGAAATTAGATGATCGAAGACAGTACCCCTTTTTCATGAGAACTGTTCCTAGTGAAACCCTGCAAGTGGACACTCTAGTAAAGTTGCTGAAAAGCTGTGGATTTACCCATGTGGGAGCATTGTATTATGACAGTCAATATGGCAGTGATGGCATATTCGACTTCAAAACTAGCGCGGAAATAGATGGGATCTGCGTTGAAGAACCTCTGGTGGTTTCAAAAAATGCCAATGACGTTGACATTGAAAAAGTTTTGAGACGCTTATATGAAACAAACTCCCGGGTCGTCGTTTACTTCGGAATCTCAGATATAACGATAAGAATACTCAACGTCTTAGATAAATCGTTCAGTAACAACAATCCACTGGTATTTTTTGCTAGCGAAACGTGGGGCACAAATAAAATTCTTATTGAAAGAAGGTCAGCAAATTTTGCAAAAGGGTCTGTCGTTCTTGCCACATATACTAGAACATACGTTGATGGAGGCACTTTTAGACAGTATCTTTCAATATTCAATTCCACATCAACGTCAGAGAATATGTGGCTCCCACGGTTTTGGGAGGATGTATATAATTGTGACTTAAAGCAATCTTTTCAAAAGACCCATTCATCCGTTTGTGCATCAGACATTCTTCATACATTAGATGATGAAAAGCTAAATGCTTTATACTGGGAACAAAGAGCCATTCATGTCACTCAGGCTGTGTTTAGTGTAGGCGCCGTGTTTGCAAACGTCACAAAAAGCATATGCAGAAATATAATGTATTGCAAGGAGTTACGCGATCAACCAGAAGAATTGTACAACGCATTATTATTAGTGCAACTGACAGCAGACGAGAATGGAGAGGTATTCCGGCCGTTCAACAGTGACGGAAATGGTAACAGTGGCTTTCACATTTACAATATCCAGAGTGGCGCTGCTTCTAAACTCAAGTATGAAAAGGTACGATGATATAGATTTCCTAGCTTCATGCTTCTCCATTTTATTTAAAGTTGCAATAAAGTATACCAGATTACAGGGGAGAAAGTCGAAAAAATGCGGTGCATTCCCAAACCCGATATGCTCGAGATGTTAGAATGTAAAAGAACTGTGGTGAGTTTATCTAACTAATTCGTCACAAACGCATATTACGGTTGACACAAGAAACCCCGTCAACGATATTGTCAGGAAAATACATACAAAACTAAGATATTTCTTGCACGTGGAAATCAATACGACCAAGCGCTCGAAGAGTCAAATAATATTTTTGTTATGTCAGTATTTGTTCCTGCGTGATACTTTAGTTAGGAAATCGTGTCACCAAACTTTACGTTCTTCTAACATCAGTTTGAATGGATCATTTTAGTCTGGTGCATGTAACTATACAAATAAACAAACATTCGAGCATTTTTCAGAGGTGTCAAGACACTACAAATGTCAGTCATTTACATACTTGTTTTAGTTCTCAAACAATGGATTATGTAAATAAATGTATCAATATATATATATATATATATATATATATATATATATATATATAGATATATATATATATATATATATATATATATATATATATATATATATATATATATATATATATATATATATACATATATGTAGTTTGGCGTATGTATCTACTCTTGTAAAATTATATAATAGGGGCACGAGGCTCGAAGAAGTACTTAAACTGAAATCAATATATTGGGGGGGGGAGAGAGAGAGAGAGAGAGAGAGAGAGAGAGAGAGAGAGAGAGAGAGAGAGAGAGAGATTTCTCAGTTGTTAAATCACTGATGATTTTTTTTTTGTGTTGTTAGGTTGGCACCATGGACATAAATGAAGGACTCACTATTGACACAAGAAAAGTAAAATTCTACAATAAACTTGGACAGGAACACAGCCTATCCAGCGTGGATGAAGTGAAGTGTACAAAGATTCCACGGTGCCAAGACATATGTTTTCCCATATCGTATACACAGTCGGACACTTCTACAATCAGCACAACATCTCATATTGTATCCACTGAGAAACACGACCAGACGTTGATGCTGACTACAGTTTTCTTCGGTGTGATCGTTGGAGTCCTAGTTGTGGTTCTGTTAGTTTTGATTGGTCTTCTTCTGCGAAAACAACCGATCTCCAAGACGCAGTATAAGGAAAGAGGACCGTCAAGTAAGATAATTTTTTCATCTTTAAACGTTTACTGTAATGCTTAGGAATACTTTTATTATACTACCCATGTATCATTTGTCCCTTTTGATTTATGCACGACAACCTTAGCTGTATAACATGAAAGGTGTCGCGCGAACTACTTTTTCTGATACATTGGAACAAATGAACCTTTATATTTTAGCTCCAAAGGTCAATGATATATTAGCTGAGGTGTTTGTGTATGTGTTGTTTGTTTTGAAATTTGAACGTAGCTTTAACAACTTTTCAGTCATATCGCTACGATATCTGCATTGTGACAGTTTATAGTAATGCATAGCACTAGGGCATCATGCCGCATATACTGTATGTAGCATGATGAGGCACCCATTCACATTATCCTGACATTGGGATGACCATTCCTACTATTAACCTCTTAATGCTGAGAACCAAGCAAGGCAACTGCTTGTACCATTTTTATAAGTCTTTGGTATGACTCGGCAGGGGTTCGAACCGCAATCTTTCGTTTCCGAAAACATAGTAGCTGAAAGAAGAAAACGTTTCCTCACGCTATGATTAGATCCGTTCAAATCGATATTGGTGTATCGAATGTCAATAATGGCTATACATGTAGCTAAGTGAAATATGTGGTCTTTTGTCGAAAAGCTAAACGTCAAGGTTTCAGAGACACCAACAAAAGAAATTGCATAATTAAAATAACGTGAATTATAAACTTCAGATATGCACCAGAGTTAATGCTTGGCTTAGTGTTATAGCCAGCAGGTAAGCTGTTGTCTTGGATTTGAAATCTCCGAAGTTAAGCTCAGAACAAGCAACAGAAGGAAGACTAATTTCTAGCTGATAATGTTTTCTGATTCTGAAAAAGATTTAATAATATGATGGGTCAAAGAGGGATATTGTTGCTTATGGGCTTTGAGGCTACAGCTAGCCACCAATGAAATGGAAATCCTGAGTATAACGTTGTCTTTAACTCATTATATATTTAATAAATACATGTATTTGCACTCTGCGAATAAAAATGAGTTATTTAATCAAGAAGTCGAATGTCAAGCTTTAGATTAGCACAATAAGAACGTTGTCTCCGCATGATAATTTGTATTCTACATCATATTCCTTAGCCAAGACGTTTATTAACTTTGTGGTAATACTGTACACACGGTTAGTTCATATGTTGTACAATTTATATCACTTCTGTTAATGATATGGTACCAAGATGTTTGTAGATACCCCGCTCACTTTGCATATGAACATGATCCCAATCAGCAAATGATATGAAGTTTTGTGCAAACATTTTGCTTGAATCTAACGTTAGATAAAATAAACAATTTTAAGAATGTTAAAATATACTGTAATTTATCTGGCAGTGAAAATTAATGTATTCGCTAGATATCTGTCCAGCATGTAGAACCTGGTCCCACAGTTGAAAAAGATATGTAAAATGGTATAATCCTTAAAGCGAGACAACAAATGGTTGCTCCTTGTTAGCCACAACTGGTAATGAAATGAGTGGCGAGCTAATTTGATTTGTTTGGTTAAAATCTGGCCCATTACTTGGACTCAACTAACACGTGATTCACCTACACGTGAGCTTCAATCTAGAATCCGTCAAACTATCTTAAAAATTGATGCTATCTATTTTCAACAGTCTTCATTCTAAATTTGTATATGGAAACATATTGGTGGAACCGGAAACTTACTCTCAATCTTGCCTCTGATTTACTTTGTAATGGATACTTCCCATATCGCACGATAAGATCCATCCACGTATAGATTCTCTGGCACACAATCACTTTAAAAAATGTCGGATTCTTTAAGTCCGAATTTCAAGACGATATTACTCATTTACGTCAAAATTTTCTGTCGACGAACACATTATGTAGCAGCTGGTATGATTTTTCTAGAAAATGTTATTCACAAACCCAGTTCACGAAATCTCTTACAGAATGCATCGAAGTGTATTTATAACTTCCAATTGATCCTGGACGATTTTCAAATGTTACCAATCTATTTCTTTCTTTATGACACCTTACTCAGACACCTTAGATTTTCGAGATATCTCATTTATTTGTATTTATTTTTTTACAGCTCCCCCCTCTTCGAACAACATCATTGGAAATATGTATGATGAACCCATATCTCACGACCCAAGTCCTAGAGGCAGCAGAGGTAACTTGAGCATTGAAGAATCGTCGATTCACTACTCAGATATAAGACCTTTCTCACAAAAGAAGCAGACCAGGGATATTTCACAGGTGCTTCTATCCAGTCGATCTAATACAGAAAGTACTACTCCATCTCTGGCTGCGATTTCTGTGCCGTTGTCGTCACAAGATCTGAGTATTCGCAATTCCAGATCGTCCTCCCTGGACTCCAATGTATCTACTCACAAAAATATTAGGGTTTCTTCTTTGTTAAATATGTCTAAAAGTCCCGCAAATCCTGTGTTCACCATTGATAATTCAAAAGGATTGTCGCAACATATATATCATATGCGTGATCTAAAGGAGGGTAGCCGGGGACATCTTGTAGAAGAGGATAGTATTGAGGAGTGTGAAATTGATCGTACAAATAGAAAAGGGAATAGTATAGCTTATGGTACAAATTGTACTCAGACGTTAACTTATCTTTCTGCTCGAGATCTGGACTTGGGAGTACAGGACGATGAAGAGGACGAATTGGAAGAAAACGGTGAAATAGAAAATCGTAATTATGCTGAAAATTCTAGAAGAAACAGTCTTGCATCTTCACCTTTTGGTCAGGAAAAATCTGAACACGTATCAGACAACAGTCGACACGACACAGACACGTTAACACCACCTGAAAAAAGTGATTCGTTTTCAACAACGCTGAATAATACTCAAAATAAATCGTTTGATTTCACAGAGAGCGTGGATTATACGGTAGCGAGGCAAGTGGTTTATAAAAGAAAAAATAATCCAGCATTGCGGAAAAGGGAAAATAGAAGATCCTTGACGTCTGTTCCCGATATTATTCCCAACGAACCATGCGAGATTAGTGAAGAAAGAAACTTTGTATACATATGAGATCAGTCCTATACAAGTCGAGAGGTCACATTTCTTCCAACTAAGTCTGGAAGTATCAACTTAGTTATATTATTAGGTTAGTTCCTCCAATCAAACAACCACTGGGCACATTAAATATTTGATTCCTATCAGTCATAAACAATGATGTTCCTGCATGCGAACTATATACAAGTAGCAGAGAGGATAACATTACTGCATGCTGCCTTTGAGTAAATATAGATACTAGTTATGTGCTGTTTAAGCTTTCAGTGAATGTTTAAGTACAGAATCCACATTTATGATAACTTTGTATCAATCAGCGAGAGTAAAAATGAGCACGCACCGTGAACGCTCTTGATCTTGTGAACATGACTATAACGAGCTGTTCATTCATATAAACCCACCAATTAGATGCGGCTTCGCACATTCAGAATGGGTGTTGTGGTCGTATGACAAGATTGTACTCGACTGTCATGTGACTGTCACATGAGTTATAATATTTATGAATCTAGTTTCGTGATTCAACAATGCGCCAATATACAAAATGGGCTGATTAAAATACATTATAACACAAATTGCCAAGTACACAATTAATTAATTCGATCCATTTTTAATTTGACAGGTTGCTGAACCACAATAAAAGTCGCATTTTCATCACGTAAACGGTATATATTCGATATGCCAATACATGTATGTATGTATGTATATATGTATGTATGTATGTATGTATGTATGTATGTATGTATGTATGTATGTATGTATGTATGTATGTATGTATGTATGTATGTATGTATGTATGTTTCTGTACTTTCTATTTCAAGTGGGTTTTATTGAGTTTTAAGCTTTACCAAATCTGTGTTATTCAAGTGCCATGTAAGTCTTGATAATTAACGCAAACTGTAACAGTATATAGGTGTCCTGCTTGTAAAGTATCATTAGCTCAAGTTGAGTATATATACCTGTATTTCCGGTTCCTGTAATTACTGCACGTTAAATTATGCGTAGTTATGCTTCATTTCTAAGAAACATTTGCAAGAATATTTTTCAGACTTAATATGCGCATTTGTTTTGAGGACTTGTAATCACCGCTACTTAAAGAAAATCACATTATCATGCATATACTTCTTCAAAGATGTATCATTATTTACACCAGGTAACGGCGAAGAAAGCGAGACATTATTACGCGGAATTATTATTATGTATGATTTAAAGCTTGTTTTAAAGTAAATGCATTTATTAACGAGACCTTTAGTAAAGATAATGCATTTCATAACGGTGTTTTAAAAAGATAATATTAATGTGAAATGTTCTACATGGTGAATGATAAAAAAAACAACATTTTTCCCCCAGTGGATTATGGTAGAATATGACAACTTCAGTTCGAGCACAGTTAGTCTGAAACCACATTATTATTTGGTGAGATATTACCATACGTCACTGAAGAAGAAAACCGAACACATATCTTTAAGATGTTTACTTTTTACCATTGGTGTTGGGTATACGTGTACCGAGCTTATTACCAAACCTTTCCATGTGTCAAGCCTTTATATGTGTCAAACCTTTATATGTGTCAAACCTTTCCATGTGTCAAACCTTTATATGTGTCAAACCTTTCCATGTGTCAAACCTTAAAATGTGGATTACAGTATTGTATGTGAATTATATTTTTGTGTGTGGATTACATTTTTGATGTGGATTATATTTTGGGTATGGATTACGGTTTTGTATGTGGATTATATTTTTGTAGGTGGATTGCCTTATACGGATACATTAGTAAAGTAGGTTTGATAGAAATTATTTTTTTATTAACAAATAAAACACAAAACTCTCCAAGAGGAGTCTAAAGCAATGTTTACTGACGTGTTTGGGACATTGATACTGACGTGTTTGGGACATTGATACTGACGTTTTGGGACATTGATACTGACATGTTTGGGACATTGATACTGACGTTTTGGGACATTGATACTGACATGTTTGGACATTGATACTAACGTGTTTGGGACGTTGATACTGACGTGTTTGGGACATTGATACTGACGTGTTTGGGACATCATACTGACGTGTTTGGAACATTCATACTGCGCATTTATGAATACCCAACGTACGATAGTGTAATGAACTTCTTGTAATACCCAACATACAATAGTGCAATGAACAGTTCGCAAATTACAATTCTCAATATTTGTCAGTCCAATATCAATAGGTGTTTGTATGTCGCTGTGCATTTCTTTCTTTTTTTCTTACATAGAAATGAAACATCCATCATACTTTTTGAGACTTAGACTTTTGCCTTTCCATATCCACAATAAAATTTTAAAAACCACGGGTCAGAGTCATACTCATTTGCTGTCACGCAGGTCTCTCAAAACTAGAATTGTTACCGCCATTGTTAATATTTTCGCTGTTCTCGTCGATTTTTCTACATTACATTTGTTGATGTTGATGATCTCAGAAATATTTTTTGTGACCTTGGTAATGTAATATTGGTTAGGTTTCTGGCAGTATCAGCTGTTTGCTCATGAGAAGTGTAAACGGCGGTAAATTATTAAAATACATGATAAATACATTTCAAGAAGAATAATATATAAACAAACGAATCTAACTGATTCAAATGAAAAAGTTTAGAAGGATGTTTGGCACATCTGAGGACTGCTCCATATCTGAAACTATTCTTTGAAGAGTCTATGTCAGTCGGTGTGTATAATAGTTCTCAAAAAAACTGATCAAAATTAAGAGAAAGCAGTAGAATTCATACGTACACAGGTTCAAACAAATACAAATCACACAGTTACGGAAATCTGCATGATAAATAGGATCTTATGTAAAATGACTAACTACATCCTCGTCTGACGAAATCATAATAACCAATGCAAACAGGGCGACAATATTAGTGAAGAAAAAGAACTGTGTTATACAAAAATGGACATGATGAAAGTGTTAGAGACGCATAATAACAATCTGGTTATAAATTACTAAATAACAAATCAGATGGCTATGCAAATATTTTATAACCTTGATGCTTTATTAGTTTACTTTTCATATTAGTGAGAGCGATACTGTGATACTATATCATATATCAGGACAGTCTTTAATTACTGATGTGCTAATTCGAGAAGTTCAAAATAGGTTAAAACGTGATTGCATTTATAAATAAACATGGTACAAATACCATGACCCGTGCCTTGTTTATTCACGAAAATATGGCAAATATCAATATTTATGTAATATATTTGTTACTTTTTGCAATTAATAACTTTTCCCGCATTATTTGTGTCAATTGCTTTAGTGTCAGATGCAGTCATTATTTTGTATAATGTCCATGTCTGAAAAACCAACCACGTTCACTTTTCAATTTAGACTACTTTAGTTGAGAAGAAAACTGTTACAGTATCAAATCATACTTTAGTTTGACTCGGGGATAACTGTTTCCAAGTAGATTATCTAGAAAACTGAACATTTATTCAAGAATTAAATCCACGGCAAGATAAACTATGATCATTTTCTTGTCAAATTTCCATACTGGGATCTGAAATCCTCATGCTTGAGTACAAAACCCACACTCTCTCAATTTTGGACATTTCGGTCTTTATTTGTCCTTCCTGTTCACAATATATTGGGGAAAAAATAATGTCATCCAATGACATATATATCGTTATGCTTGTTTGGCAATGAGTGCTTATTCAATTAGGATGGATTTGATTCAGTATGATAACAACCATTACATTTTTGTGTATGAGTCTTTCTTATGTTTGTGCCATCAGGGAATGTTTATTTGTGCTACTTATTATAATAAACAAAATGAAGCAAATCAATGTTGCAAAATAACAGATATAAAGCTAGCATGGCTCTCTAAACGTACACTCATGATTTCATTTTTGAAAATCCTGTATCTAAAGGAAAAATAGTTATGTTGAAAATCATTTAATTCACAGATGATCACACCCATCAATTTCCTGTGTGACAACTAAAGTTTCCGTTGTACAATGTCGTGACTAATATTGCGATCCGATAGTACAATAAACATCGCATGTATATCTCACTTACATCTCCAGTGAATAAATTTACATTGCAATAACATGTAATAAAAATAGAAAAGAATTTAAAACTGACAAATATAAGGTCATTTCCTTTCAGTTATATTTTTGTGACCTTAAGAGCTTGTAAGGTGTAAAAGCAATCTTGCTGACAATATTGATGGATATAGGTTCATGTCATAGGTTTCCCCATAGGAACTGCTGGTTCATTTTATTTCTTATTTGTTGGCTGGCCGTCAAAGGACCTGGCTTTGTTCTGATCTGGAAATTAACGTTTCACTCATATCCTGGTTCTGAAATTGGGCCTTTGCATTTTATACAACGTAAAGTATTATTCCTATCTTAAAAATCAGTTTTAGTATAAGAAACTTTGGTTGTGTTCCGTTGAAAGAATTTAATTTATTTAATTAAATTATTCATTAAAATTACAAAGTGCTCATAAATTTCGAACTAACTAACTATTTTGGAATTACTGTGAATTTTTAAAACAACAAAAACATTTGTGTTTTTATTACTGTGATACATCAAGGCTCTTGGCGCATCACCAATTCAAGGCTTTTAGCACATCAGCACAATAGAGTGGGCGTTATTCCGAATCCAATACAACATGAACTAATTTTGGAATACTCTGTACCTTTGGACTTGTGATCTTTTATTACTACTTGTATTTAATCCACAATACTGAAAATTCTTATTTCAAGTTTCACTTTGTATTGTATGCAAATAGAGTATTTGTTGAATTTTACAAAACGTGATGGTTTTCCCTTTCGTCTGCTACTTAGTTTATATAGAAGTCATAGCAGGAGTAACACAAATAATGTATAAAGCCTTGTTAGAACGTCTTGACCAAAGATCATACAAAATATAGACCCCGTGTATGTTCTGTGTACGAAATAGGTTTGAAGGAAGTATTGCCTATATTCATACAGCAGACATCTCTTCCTAACTGTTACAAATGTGTTTCTGCCAATAAAGTGCCTCTTTAAGCAAGTTCGATAAGGTTTCTCCCGTGTGACTGTTAGGTGTTTGGTTCGATGTATTCCTGACTTGTGATAAACAACTTTGACATCAGTATTTATAGTATCCTACTAGATACTAAATATGGAAATATCCTAACAAACACATGTTACATTCCGCGCATACAATGAATTATCTTCATCCTCCGCCTTTTCCCTGTATCTATCAGGTCATTTTTTTTTTCTTCTTTTTGTATCCAGTTTATAAGGTATATATTGCACACACGTTGCTCTTATCGGAACAGTATCAGGGATGCTGAAGTGAATACATAATCTGAGTTACCACATTGTGTGCGATGAAGTGCTTACATGGCTTAACTTTACAGTTGGAAGAGTCCTTAAATGAAGGAATATAGTAGGAGGGACTGTATGTGGGGTAATTCAGTTCACTGTTGGGGCCCGTGTAGTGCTGATCCGTGATAGAAAATGCTTCTGATCCAGCTGCAGTATATATAGATCTTGTACTTGCCCACATCGTATGTAAATTGTACTTGATTAAGTGTAATTGTATATGACGTAGCCGTTTTATGGTCATATACTCAGCTACTGTAGCCCTACAAAGTATTTCCAGCTGAAAGAGTCGGTTTGCATTGACGCAAGTTGAAACATTAGCTAATTAGGGTTATTTTACGAACGATAAACAATATAATATCTAGCGGAAATAGATATGCATATAAGCGCATTCAGTGTAAGGTATTGTCCCTTTTGGATGCATGTTTGACTATCTAAACACCGTATAACAACAGCTCCTTTGTATTAGTCGCTACATCCCCTTCTGGCAACTCCTTGGTTTGGAGAGGGAAGGGCTTTTGCCCAAGACACACTGATAATGCTGAACAAATCTGAAAATACCATACTGGATCGATCGTCGCCCGGAACAACAAGGATAGCGTCTGCCGTTGTCCACCAGGACGGAGGTGATAAGTGTGCTACTGGTACTTTGCATACAATCAGTGAGAGACAGCGTTATCATCGTAACATGGAACATAGGAACTCTGGCGCAAACTGGAAGACTCCAAGAGTTGACACATGCGATGGAACACTACACATGGCACATTCTGGGACTCTGTGAAGTAAGATGGAAAGTCCTAGGAAAACAATCAAGGGATCTGTGCTTGAATATATAGCAGAATCATCTCCATTCGCCTGAAAGCGTCTCCCTTTAACATCACAATTATCCAAGTCTATGCTACAACTACTGATCATGATGATGAAGAAATAGAGGAGTTTTACAACAACCTCCAGGGTATGGCAAGTAAAAACGACATCCTCTTCATCCAAGGAGACTGGAATGCCAAAGATGGCAAAGATGCTGTAAAAAACTGGGATGATCATTGTGGACCTTCTTGCAATGAGCTTACCAATGAAAAAGGGAGACGGTTGCTTGAGTTCGCAAGCTAAAATAACTTGGTACTAGCCAACACCTTGGGCCGACAAAAAGCTTCATAAAGCTGGACATGGCACGCACCAAATGGAACACATCATAACCAGATAGACTACATACTGGTTCAAAACCGTTACCGATCTGGCCTCAATAGAGCAAAAACAAGAACGTTCCCAGATGCTGATGTTGGGAGTGATCACGACCACGTCATTATGAACTTCCGAGTGAGACTGAAAAAAATTAACAAGCCAAAGAAAATCAGGCTCAAATTCTACCTTGAACAACTGAAGGACTCTAACATCTACCCGTTTTTCCCCTGTTGGTCTTTTCGATAAATGCTTCAAAATGATGTTGAAAGACCAGCATTTTCTAAAGTTAATGTTCATACAATTAACAAAATCTGCTGAAATGTTTCAATACTATTGCCACTTATTTAGCATAGCCTCTCAATAAGTGTTTCTCATTACTTCTCTTTTCTGTCCGTGCAGGGCTGATTCGTACAAACGACTGAATTTTACTTGCCTTTGACAGTGGATGCACATTCCATTGAATTTTTCCAGGTAGCTTTCCAACTCTTGCACAAATAGATGGTATGCATTGCAGATAACTAAAGGTTTTATTTTTCTAGTAGTTATTGTCTTTCAAGTAGAATGACGAAGACTTTTTGCATGTGATATATTTATTCTGGAACAGTAGAAATTCAAGTAAAAATTCAAGATGCTATAAGTAACGAACTATAGCATAATACCTAATACGCCCCAGTTGATGTGCGTGAGTGTCTGTCTCAAAATGCTGTGCTGAACGAACTATAGAAATTAATAGAATAAAACACTTTGTGCCAGACACACAGGCAATACACATCATCGGATAAAAATAAATACAAAATATCTTAATATAGACAACAAAAATTTTGGGCATCAACCAGTAATGCTTTATGTCAGAAATAATCAAATGATTGTGGGTTTTTTTTACATCTCGTGCATATAACTTGTGTACTTTGAGTCGACTAGTCACCGCAGTTCCTCATTCGTATTAATGCGTGTTTACAAATAAAGCACTCGGGATACTAAGGACACTCTTCATGCAATAATTGCAACACGTGACAATTATAATTTTGTTTTGTTTTGCTTTTCTAATATCGTCGTACAAAGCCGGATTCTACTTAGATAATTTTTCCTATTTCTATAAACCAGTTAAGACCTGATGAACTGTATATAATAGAGAGAGACAATAAAAAGCACCCTATTAATAATGTATGTTTTGAATCTGGTACCTATATTGCAATAATGCAGGGTTATTTTCATTAAAATGAAACATATTGAATGAGAAAAATAATCTATGTTGGCGTCTGTACCAAGACAAGGAAATCTCAGTCGCGGGGTTACACTATCTGTCTCCCTACGAGGCTCGTGGGGTGCCGAATAATGTAACCCCTTGACTGGGATTTTCACGTCTCGATGCAAACCCCTATATAAATTATATTAATAGCAGACAAGTCTGAATATGATCAAGAGGCTACGCACACTAATTATATCTGTATTCATTGAAAAACAGTTTTGGCTGACTATAGCTTCCTGTGTATAATCGATATAAATGAAGTTTGGGAAAGAATTTACATATGGTCATATTCATACATAACAACACAAGCCTGCTTAGCGAGATGGTTTATTGGTTTAGTTTGGTTGCAGAGTTCCAACCAGCACCCTTTCAGTCATCAGTCTGGGGTTTTGTAACAAATGAGCCACAGTGGCTCTAGTGTTAACTAAGGCTGGTGGTTTTATTATTGTCTTGTTATTACTATCGAATAATGCAAACTATATATTGATATAGCATTTAACCAATTACCCTGAGTCCCCAATCACTGGTGTTATTTTCAGCTTTTCGTTATGTACACTAGGGTACAATCTATTAACTCATTCATTTGTAAATAGCCTTTGTGCGTCAGGTATGTCTGGGCCACATGCGCCTTTAGTAACGTGTCGTCGTTGTGATATCGAGTCTAACAAGCCCGTTTTTAACAAAACAAATCGTCGGTCTCGTCAAGGAAAATTTATTATATGAATAAACAGTGGTATAAAAAATTCATTTTCTTTAGCTATAGAAGCACATAACCCGTGTGAAACGTCTAACGTAAACTGATTTTGCAGAGCATGACTAACCTACTTACATATTTTGCCATTTGACAACATCAAATCATTGATTTATTAGGGTCATCAAAAAGGCTAAAGTAAGCGACAGCACATAAGGTGCAATATTTTGTCTTGATGGTTTATTTTTCTAACGTATTTGATACAAAACCAGAGAAAGTAAAAATACAGGTTATGTTGTTGCTGCCTAAATTAACTGATATCAATTTATTTTCTACATATGAATATGTGAGTAATGACTCAACTGTAACTGGGCTTATCGACTTAACAAAATGTCGTTGATTAGCAACGAGGAAGTTTACTGCCATGTCGTCTATTTTAACGGAGACTGTACTACCAGGTAATGTACAGAAAATGTTGGCATCTATATAGAACCTAAAACTAAATATACGAAATGTTCATATATGGAGTTAGACATATAGATATGTCCCAGTGTTACAAGAATATGGGTATTTTGGCTTTGTTTACTTTCTTTAACAATCCAGGATTCTTTACCTGTATGTAGAATGTAGATGCTCTTAACTGTCGCTTTCTGAATTTTAAACATGATTGTCCTTCAAATTTTGTATATCTTTATATGTGGAACCCATATATGTGAAGCCTTTTAACTAGAACCGAACATCGTGTTAATTTGGACTGAGACGGTGAAGCAATTTAGTACTTGAATTATAGTGAGAGAGAGAGACACACACACACACACACACACACACAAAATATATATGTATGTATGTGTGTGCGCGTGCGTGTGTGTGTGTGTGTGTGTGTGTGTGTGTGTATTACTGGGTTCGGTATAGCCCTATATATAAATAAAATATCAGCGTTCCAGTTAATAATTGTGATATATACATTTATTCAGTTTTCTAGTGAACATTACATATAACCCGGCTTTTGCTGATTGAAAATATGACAACTATCAGAACGTTACTTTCGAGCTCTGACTTTGCTGTAATTTATTCAACACAGTCTCAAATGACACTTTAGAAAGACAGCCAAAGAGGACTCTTCTCATAGGCAAAATAACGTTTGTTCGCTGTCATAGTTTGATGAATTCTAGTTGCTGTTAGTTTATGCTGTATTTCAAATTGCACGTGCTGCTATATTATTCAAATTACAGCTTTCATATTTGTAAAAATGATAAATGTCATATCGGATACACATATTTTGAAAAATAACTCTCCATACATTAAAGTGCAATGATTAATTTGTTTCGCTACTGAAAATAAATGGATCAGGAATTCCAACGGTCATCATAACATCAACCTTTACATCTAGGGGTTAATCGATTAGTCGCTGATTCGAAACTTTTTCCATATCTAAATCGATAACAAGAGGTGATGAAATGATGCAAGACAATACCTTATGCAAGTTAAGATTTAAGTTTCAAATAAATATTCGGTTTTTGCCTTTTTATTCTTTAAATTGATAGTCATTTACGCGACCGTCATTGATTACGTTATTGAAACACTCATAAACAAACCCGTGAGCAAGAATTTTGTTTAGTTATTCACTTTCCGAAAGTCAAGTACTAATCAACATGTAACCAACGTTATTGATATTTCCTACAGTTTTTTCAGACGACAATGATATAACACCGGCTATACTTAATTCCTAATTAGTAAATAACGGTTGCTTTCTAAATTCATCATCGTTAATCGCAATGTTTACTTGATTCTTTATATTATTGACTGATATTCAATATAATTTTTCTTAATATATCTGTCCATGTAGGCCCTTTAATTTTACGTCATCAGATGAATTCTTATCTTCAGTTATCTTTTCAACGCACGATATTTTCTTCTGCCACAAGCTACACATACTTGTGTCCCACCTTTAATTCCGACACCACAATTCAAACAAGGTTCCGGTTTTGTATTTCCTTTTCTGACACTTTGTACACGGATACCACAATGGTCAACGCGGCAATTTTTTCCCCACAAGGTACAGCAGATCCCATCATCAACCATTTACAACTATAATTTGTTTGGTTAGTCATTATATTTTTGTGAATGTCTAATCAGAGAAACATTATTGCATTAAAGAAAAGTAATTATAAAGTATTGACCGGTCACATTATTGTGTTGACTTTTGTCATGGCGGTCATTGGAACACAAACTATATAACATTCAACATGATTATGTCGACAATGTCGTTGCTTTTCCGACGGATTCTTTTGGACGTGGTTATACCAATTTGTTTTGGTAGACACTATAATGAACCAGATAACAATGTCAAACGGAACGAATGCCTCAAAAATGTCAGCGTGGTTGAGCTCTATGATATATGTTAGACACCACGATTTTAACGTCGTTAACGGTAACCTGTGCAATAATTTCGTACAAACAACAAAAACAAGTTTGGTTACTGCAAGATGGCAAAGAAATGTGCAGAAATAATATTGGTAAATTCCCTCAGTGTTCATTGGGTCTCTGCACAAGATTAATTATGGATTCAGCAGAATTAGATTTTGTAATCAAGTATTCAGTGACAAAAGATTTAAATGTGTCACGGAGAAATGTAACAACACGAGATGGAATAATTAATGGCGCGATAATTAGCTACTACGACGGCAATCCTCCTCAATTTACTCATTGGAGCGCCTACTCATCAGTAAACCTGTTATCGATTATCAATAGATTTCTCAATGAGACTGTTTGAGTCGTCACGGATTCTGTTATATTACTTTGTTGTAAAAATGACGTTTTTGAGTTATTTATCGAAGAAGACACCAGCGGTGTCAACCGGGATTCATGGCGAATAAAACACGAGCAATTACGTAAATATTCAGACCCGGCGGACGTTAAGACACTAGCTATTTGTTACTTTAATGTCAGTTTATCAGAACCATCATCATCACCGTTAGTAAACAATCCGATCGCGAGCGTTAGCACGGTTTTGTAATTTATTTCTAGAACTTATAGCGCCCTAATGATCGAGAAGTTGTATCCAGGAGAAACTTCCGTGATTCACATCACCGTAAATTATTTGAGCTTTACAAGGAAGCGTTTCTTGATCAACTAGTTCCATTATGTTATCGACCAACAGATAACACGCATACAAAATATACTTGTTGATGTTCCAGGAACGGAGACAAAACAAAACCTAGTTCTTAATGATATCGTTTAGGTTCTGGTATAGGCTGAACAAAAGGGTCTGTCGTCAATTTCATCGTGCTGGACTCCGGGATATCCAAGAACAATCCAATCGTTTCAGAAATTAAAAGTATAAAATACCAATATATGGATTGTCGACGATAAAATCGAATGGTCAAATGTTTAATCTGTCATTGTCTAGAGCAACAAAAATATATCAGTTACACAGGGTTATCTACGTGTTGTAGTTACCAATAGCGTCACAAACAACAGCAGCATCACCAGGAAGAATCAACGAGGTTAAGATATTTAGACAAATATGCGGGAGATAACAAAATAAAACAGCGCCAGATTGATCTGTTTTGGAAATTTGTCACAACGCTGAAACAACGAAAACGTAATCACTGTGTCTGTTGTAACACAATACTGTTGTGGTAATGTTGTTCTTTTGACATACGACAATTTATCGTGGACAGAAAGGATAGTAGTCTCAGCCATACACGCGAAAATGTCGCCTATTACATGTTTTGAATATAACCGACGTACAGGGGCGTCGTTCCACAGAGCGTGCTATTCTTGTTAGCTTTTAATGGTTGGCGCGTATCCAATATGGTGGTAACTGTGTAATTTCCGGAAATACCTGTAATTGTTTGCGGACAAATCCACGTTGAGTAGCTCATGAATCAAATCAGTAGATTGGTGGCTGCAAAGTAGATCTTATAACACGGGATCAGTTGCTTTTGCTGAACCACCCTCAAGTTCACCAGGTTCATATAAATACCTAACTGCTACTTCTTTACTACCAAAAACTGGTTGTTCCAACTGGTCTAATGATTTTCGTAGTAGTATGTTGTTGTTTTTATTGTTTTTTTGCAATTGCATCGATGGGGTTCATGTTAATTTCTCGTGACCACGTTGTTTAACGCGGGTACTATAGGATGTAGTCTCGCAACCTATCAACGAGATCTGCCCTGAACGCTCAGCGTACCACTCAGTAATTCTTGGTCATATACATGTCCAAAGAGTCGCTGTTCAAGTGTTTTATTAATCGTTCAATGATTGCATAGTCGCGATATATCGCGGTGTGTCAACATCTGATTTTTTTAACATATATTGTTGCATCAGCGTCGTTACTGCACTTAGAAAGTCTTTGGCAGGATCAACCTATAGCAATTGTGACCATTACAGGCCTCTAAACAGTCCTGTTCCTCGCGAATAAATTCGTTCAAACGCTTCTTCAGTTGCTGTTGTAGACAATGATAGTTCAGCCTCTTTGTAACTACTTGTAACATTTACGACAGTCAACGCCTATTTGTATGTGAGTATTGTATGTGGTAAAAGTAAAATATCTGCCTGATAAACTTCGTTGGGTGTGTTGATATCAAATCGTCCATGTTAAATCGTGTTGGGAAGTGGAAGATAAATTTGCCATATGGCCTTTCGTAACATCCAATATGCGACTACATCTCGTGTGACATCTGCTGCATCGGCGAGTTTTAAATTGCTGCTGTATCTCTCTAATATCCTCTTGGACTATAATAAATCGTTATGTAATTGGGGACGTTTAATTTCCTGCTTCCAACGCTAGTTTACCTTTCATCGCAGATTTTATCAACGATGCGCGAGTGATTCACGTCTGGTTTTATTCTTTATCGAATCCAGCAATGTGAATTAACTTGAATACTGCAATATGTCGTCGTTGTAGATATGGATTTTGATACGCGACACCATAAACATGGCACGCTTGATCAATCGTCCAGTTTTGATTAATTGTATTCGTCAAAGTCTAATATGAAGGCGAGTTTCAGACCCACATAATTATGCCTTGGAGGATGCTTTTCCATTGATTACTTAAGACCACTGTGTTCCAGGTATTTTTCCGAGTGCTTTAAAAATATCACCACCATGCATTGCAGAGAGAACCAGCGTCACAAAAAAATACGTTTGTGTGCCGCATTTTACACATTTACCTGCAAGCGACGATGTGTTATTTCTCAACGTGGTTGCCCTCTGAAATGTTGTACCAGTGACTGTCTTGCATCGAACACTTTGTACAATATGAACGTAATTGACGTTTCAGCGACACGTGAACAAGCAAACGTCAAGCATTATCCAGCTAACAAATTCCATTCTAGTTATTATAATTGGGCCATCTGGCTTGTGTAAAACATAGTCGTTTTTCAACCTGATAATGAGGTAGTTCAAATGGGACAAACATTTTTAGCAGCGCCATCTGTGGATGACCAACGATAATATAATGTGCTCGTGGAACATAGTGAATCATCAGCGGCTGAAGATGTTATTGAATTTATCACAGACATCGACGAAGCGTCGTCCGTTGAGGATCTTAATAGGGATATAAACAACCTAGTGGTTTACTATGATGTCCTGCTTGACAAACAAACAAATCCGGTCAGAATATTTTCACGGGGCAGACATAAAAACAACGATGTCATTTATGTTACTCAGCAGTATTCTCAGATTCCCAGCGTAATTAGAGTACATTTGTGGTTATTTTTAGCGGGGTTGATACACATACGTTGCGAAATATTCATCAGACATGGTGTCCAGGCAACATGGACATAAACACATTTGAAGATTTCTTAGCACATGCTCAGGAAAACCCGCATGGATTCACGAAGAAAAATTGTGCACGATCCAGCCCCACGTTCTTGAGTTGGTCTAGATAAAACACAAATATTAAAGAAATACACTTGTTGTATAACAAACCATCAAAACATTAATGAAAGTATATCTACATTCGAACCATTGCAGCAATATGGTCTCGCGATTCTACTCGATGTTGAAAAAAATCAACGATAATTTTGAGATGATACAGCAGTGACGTGAAGAGGGCAGATATACACTTGCAGCTGAATACAGATTTATATCAAATCATTTCAACGCGAAATGGAATTGTCATTAGCGGATTTACACTAACATGATATAGCTAAATTGGTTCCACTGGCAAGTGCCATTGAGAATATACGATCAGATTTGTCTCGAAAATATGGAAATCAAGCGGCTGTAAGTGCTTGTGTGAGGCAGCTGAAAACGTGTATTAAAATCTATTAAGATTTCAGCAAAAGGAGAAGCATTTTTCCCAAGGATGAATATCCTAAAATACAATAAAAGATAAACTACAAAAAAATTAACGACACAAAATATTTTCTTGTTTTTTTATCATTAACCGAGAGAGGCAGTTCAGAGTCTGTCATGCACATACAAAATAAGGTTAATTCTTTACTCCGTGTGTCCAATATATTACCGTCTTGGTCGGTTAGACGAAAATATAACAGCGATGGATTATGACATTGCAAATAAACTGGATTAGATGACGCTTCTGTGTCTGACCTTGTTAAGCATGCCCAGACGCGGTATGGCTATCGTCGACTGTATCACAGACATGCATTACAGAAACGTCGATGTCATGTTGATAATACTCGACGTTATATGACGAGCGCCGCCTGTTGGATCGATGTAATGTCGGTAAATATATGGAAGGTCCCGAAGCTTCTCCCATGCGGTATTGATCTTTGTAAAATATTCGTGAATTACGTCTTTGAGATCTTGCTGCATTTTATCCGCGTCGAGCTTCGGTGTTCTTAAAAAAATATAGAAATCGGGTTTTGCATTTTCTAGACCCTAATACTATGCATCATAACTCCTGTGAATTGTAATTTTGTTACGAATTTCTTAAAACGTTCTGCATCATATTTTATATGATTTAGTTCAGCTGATCTACTACTGGACTGATGATTCTGAGTCTTAAGATCATCATTTGGATATGGAACTATATATATTTAAAGATTAGTCTCAGATCTTTCTGTATATTTTTATGTTCCTGCACTACTATTTTATCTACATTGTCTTCGGTAGTGACTACACCCTGTCTGCGCCATTCCACTTTTGCTTGTGAATACGATTCTGTAAACTTTACTTCGTTAAATAACATTCATCTGTTTTCCAAAACGACAAGAAGATGATATAAGTTCTCCATTGGTTTACCGCATAACGTCTACAGCCCACCATTGTTTATGATTTCTATACTCTGTTCAATATCTTCGCTGTTGGTTATTTGTCAAGTATTCAGATCGCACTAGTTATGGTGGCCCAAGATAAATTGGGGCTTCCAACGACCATCCCAGCACAGTTTTGATCGACAACTTATATAAGTCAACGGCGTAACCTGGCGTCGCTATTTCAAAGTCAGCGCTCAGCGTTGACTCGTGTACCTTGATAACGATCTTTGGTTCTTTCTGTTATTGATTTAATTATATGTTGAAGTTCACCATTGATTTATTCGATTTGATATGATCCTGATGGGATGGTAACGACTTCCCAGATTGAGACTCACTCTGCAGTTCCTTCATTGGTGGTTTTATGCAATAAAAGCAGCAAATTATTAGCGTCTAATGTACCAAATGATTTTATCTGATAGTTGGCTAACTATTAAAAAAAGTTGTGATTGATCCAGAGCGATCTCAAGTGACTGTTTATTCAGCGCTTTTATCGGAGTTGGAAAACAAATAGTGAATGCCCGCCGTGTAAACGTAGCTGATATCATTGTGGTAGTGGTAGGCGTTGTGTTAGCGATAATCTGTTCCAGTCATGTGGTTATGTTTGCGATCAATAATATCTATACGGCGGGTCCTAAATGTGTGTGTGTATATATATATATATATATATATATATATATATATATATATATATATATATATATATATATATATATATATATATATATATATATATATATATATGTATCTAATTGCAGCAAATTCATTGTCTGGTATTGCACCATCGTTTAACCCCGCTGTCAGTATCGATGATATATTTATGCACGTATATTGAACAGCGTATGTTATTTATGTATGCTCATGCAAAACTTTACTGGCACATGTATATATTTCTTCGCAGTAACATTGATTATACCAGCAACAGCATCAACAACAGAGATACCGATTCTAGCCATGGGTCGTATCACGTGTGTCGGTAATAATGTGCCGATTAACGTCGTTGTTTTCAGCGACAAGCGAGGAAACCTTGTTTACAAAATTGTCAATGACAACGATTCGTCTGCGATATTTTTTAATTTATCATCTGCTCACTGATATTTTCTTGCAGCAATGCTTTCAACGCACATTTTTTATTCTAACGAAACGATTTTGTGATTCATTATGTGTTCTACTGAGTTACCAATTGAGGTCTTTTCCCGGCGAATTACAGAAACCACCAATATATCACTTTGGTTAAGATTTATTTTCTGGATCCAGTACGAACTTTTCAAAGCCATTTTGATTTGACACGACCGATGCAGTTCTGGAAATATGCAGGTGATAAGATCCCATAGATATCTTGCATATGTATTAAATCTAGCAGCGCTAAACACTCATGTAACCTGAGCGATATGATGGAGTGTTTTGCTTACGGTGTCCATGTGTTCGATGCAGACTCTACTGTGTATACCATATTGATGAGCAGAGTTCTGTAAATTATATCATCGGCAATCCTTTTTATTTTATTGAGTTTAGTATTTATTAAATTGAATCTTAAATTGATGGTGGTAAACTCATTGTTAATAATTTATGATTATTCATTTTGACGGTGACTAGATAAGATCAACAAGTTGTGTGTGAATTTCAGAGATTTCGGTGTTAATGATCGTTAGATTTTTCAAGAAATTATCAAAGGTTTTGTTTAAGCTTTTTTGGAAAGTTTGAAAACGCGGTTACATGATTCATATATTCAGATCTGAACCTGGCCATTCACACTTTGATTCTCATTAACGAGTTCACCATCGGGATGTTGCTGTTATCCGTGTATTTCTACGTTGCAGCGTCATCGTTTGATTCTGGTTATCTCAAATTTGCAATGCTATTTCCGCTCATACCGCGATTGGCAATTATTACATCATCGGCTTAACATCGTATCTCAGATCTGATCATGGAGTTTGTGTTGCCCATATATGTTTTTTTTTTTGGCACCTTATCGTCCGAGTTTGGTTCTCTCACATTGATAATTATTGGCGTCATTGTGGTGTTTGAGTTGACTTTCTGTCAGCGATAATTATTTTGGTCCTGCAACTCCGTTTGATTTCAGAGTTATTTTTGCCCCATAATTATTCTTTCTTCTTTGATGTGGATTGCATTTCATATAAATGATACATTTTCCAGGTAGGATTCAAAAGTATATTTGATTAACTGTCAAATTACCAAGATGGTACTATTGATTGAATTGCTTTGATGACAGAGTACGTTTATTAGGTATATACTACAATGGCTTTGTGTAGTATGAATCACACCTATTGAATACAAAATACGCTTTTGAAGTGGTATCCAGCTATTGTTTTTATACAAAAGGTTGCATGTATGTGAAGTAAATCATTAGGAATCATACAAATTGATTGTCATTTCTGTGGCGATTAAACAATCAAGTTAGTGCTAAATATATACAACAGTGAAACATTTTTGAAAACAAAAATAGGTGTCCTAGGTAAGGGAACTACCTTATGGAAATGTACACATAATTTAAAAATTGCTTCAAAACAAAAGGCAAGTTGTATTGTTACTATCGTTGATTAATACGCATATTGTGCACAAATTCACTCACTTACGTCACAAACACCTGCGCATTCTTATGTTCTTTATAAAAAACATTGCACTGCTGTTTCTGTAGGCTGTAGCATTGGTTAGACCTTCCGGCTTGAATGCGGCAGGTCGTAGGTTCAATTCCCGGCCAAGTCATACCAGAGACTTATAAAAATTGTGCTAACAGCTGTCAAGCTTGGCGCTCTGCACTAAGAGTATAGTGATAGGACTGGTCCGCATGTTGTCAGAATAATGTGACTGGGTGGGACTTCATGCTATATGTTTGTGGCATGATGCTCCAGTGCTAGACATCACTATAACCTACCACGCTGCAGACATCGTAGCGATATGACTGAAATGTTTATAAAGCTACGTTAAATATCTAAATCACACACACACACACACACACACACACACACACACACACACACAGAGGCACGTTGTATTGTTACCATCGTTGACTAATACGTATATTGTGCACAATTCACTCACTAGCGTCACAGACTTCCGCGGATTGTTGGCTTCTTTACAGAAACGTTGCACTGTTTCTGTAGGCTTAATATTGTAGTAGTAATTAATCATATCTCTTGATCAAGGGAATGAAACTGGGTCAGATTTTCTAAGCAACAAGGAAATGTTTTGGAAATTAAGATTGATCTTTTTTATTTATAAAACATGAAATGGATGGCAAAATAACAAATAGCCTTCAAAGCGCCCATTAATTGTCTAAGAAATTAAACTTGTCCTTTTAAGCATCCATGAAAAGTCTTGGAAATTAAGCTTGATTTCCTAATTACTCATAAAATAACTAAGAAATTAAGTACCTATGAAAAAACTAAGAAATTAAGATAAAAACTGTATTACATAGAATTCTATTCTAGATTTAAAGTTGCTTGGTGCCATTGTGCAAAACATTTACGGAGGGGGACGTGTTATATGTGTGTGGAGGATGTGCTAAGTTTTGTTTTATTAGGTCTGGAAAATAACCAGATTGCAATATGTATATGCTGGACCCCGAGGCTAATAATTTCGGATAATAATGTACGTAAGTCGGTTCTGCGAACAATGCGGTGTCAAGTCAGTTATTTGACATGGTCATGGGAACTCGTGACTGGCACCTTATTTTGGCCAAGCCAGTTACATAACAGAGCCCTAACATGATTCACAGATAAGTGATGAAATTCTGTTTTTGGATCAAAGGAACATCAAGTAATAAATAGACCCTTGACAGACTTCCGGGCAGGGGGCAGTGCCTTCTAATTACGTGAATCAGGGGTGAATCAACATCCACTCAGAGTTGAGCAAGGCGTGGTCACCATTAGAATCGCAAGCTTAAATACATTATCTTGAGAATTAAACGTCATTAGTCGCTAAACCATCTTGCGGGAATTAACAGGGAAGATAAGCTACTCCGACATCATTTGAAACTGGCGGGAAACTTATTATTCTAGGAAGTACAATGCAGCTTCAGAGCAGGTCAGTGACTATTTGCTTGATTGTTGTAATATATTACTGCAAAGTAAGTGTACTTTAATTATTGTAGTATGTATGCTTCAGTACGTAGAATTACCATTTGTAGGGTTCGATTCTTACCGTGTACACCATGTCAGAGAGAATGAGTATTTCGATGTGCACGAATGCGTGACCAAAGAAGGTAAAGGCTTATCTGATGATATTGTTGTTTATTGTGAGTTTAGATAGCTAGGGTAATATGCAATGCTAATGTCATTGTGTGTTCGTACATGAAGCTTTTAGAGGAACTGTAGGAGACAGAGGGAAATACCCTAGTGCAGTTGGTCTCGAGTCTCTGGGAGACAAAGAAAAAGGAAGAACGGAGGCAGAAGTTAGACGGACTGGAGGGAACTGGAGTACCAGTCCAGAAAAGCATAATACAGATGAGTAGAAACACAGGACAGGAGGAAAATATATCACACTAAGTCAGATGATGAAATAGGTCGTCACTTGGTCGAGTGAAGAACGAGTGATATGGTTTTACATTTGAAATTATATTTGAGAAATGGCAATTTGTTATTGAATCATATTAAATTGTTGTTTATTTAAATTTCACTTTTTGTGTATTCATTAATTTAACTGTCGGCATTGCAGACTGGGGGCTCCGAACTTTGCATCTCTCTATCACTACTTCAATTTCTGACAAAAAACGAGCTAGGGTGGGTCTTCTGTAATATTGGGAGCACCCCACTCTAACCTAGTTAACGAGAAACCTCTACAACGAACCATAACTATAATCTAAATCTTTTCATCTTTTCTACTAAAATCTTCAAGATAGGAGATTATCTTTCTTTTATAAATAAATATTAAAAAGTTTCTTTTTTGAATATGTGCTAGGATTTGATTTTCATTTTTTGAAAGAGAAAGTCATTACATTACCCATAACTGTCAGTCATTCCACATAATCAATCATCTATGAAATGTCACCTGCAAATGGGAGACATTAATGAACTCAAGCATGATGTCATAAACAATTATTTGATTGCGAATATCAAAATAATAGAATCGGCATCATAATTTCAATCAACCATGATCATAGTTTCCCTTGTATATACTTGTATAGCTTGAGAAATATCCTGTCATGCGTGTGTTTACATTATGTTTATGCTCAGACCTTCTATGTTATTTTAAGATTTTAAGGATTTACCAAAGGAGTAGGATTCATAAACAAATAAGGGAAAGGCTAAATCAGTATAACAGCGTTTGGGGCAGGAAAACATATGGATGCCATATGCCTCCATAAAGATAAAGCATTGGTTATTTTCCTCCATTTCTGACTGACTACTATTTTGTGAAGTCAGCCAGGGTCAACTTTTGGAATTTCATGCACTGTTTGGGTACAGTGATTATTTGCACTGTGACAGCTCTTTCACTGTAGGTCGTGTATCGTTTGTTTATAATTAGATACTTAGGTATTGAGAATGTAAGAAGACCAATAATAACTAATTATTTAGTCTGTATTCTGCTATTAGATGAACTAATGAATATTTTTAGTTTATATTTTGGAGTTCATTAATTATCTACGTTTCGTGTAATCACTAGCTGTGTCATGAAGAAAGTAGTAATAAAAAAATTACTGGTAGCCCCTTTTGAAAGTCATGATAGGGCAGTAGCCCCATCAGACATTATAACAGACTGAACCATAAATGTATGTCAATTTAAATTTGTATATGTTCTATGTGTCAGTCAGCTAGATGACAGACCTCAAACTGCAATAGCAGTCAAGCTTGTCATTTCTGGTCATGATAACTTCATGCCTACCTAATTTAGTGATATTTTAGGTCAGCGGTCCGTTGTAATTGGGATGCCATTCAAGCATTCCTTTCACAATAACCACAATATTGTTAATATAGCTACTAATAAATGATATTAATGTTCCATTGTGTTCTCGGTTTTCTTGGGATGGAAATGTCATATTCCATGAATGTCTATCTCTTTGGAATTCGGTTTTCGTTATCAAAAATGTACCTATCAACTATTGTTAACTAGTCTCGCAAAACTCGTGCTCATCTACAGTCGTGCACCTGGCACGAAATATATTATGTAATAATGTTGTGATTGGAACATCACACATATAATACTCACTTGAAAAAATAATGTACAGTGTATATCAATATTCAATACACCGAAAAAATGATTTTATGACGCTAAGCATTGGGTCTCGTATCCCTCTGACACACAAAGAAATCCACAAATCTTGACACTATTCCAAATACAGTATAAGAAGAAGTGTTCCGAACATGGCCGACTGATTGTTATTATGAAAGATTAAAACTGCATGTAATGCTTATTAAATAGTGTGCACAATTTGTAATTGTATAAATTGAGGACTTTATATAGCGCCTAATCTTTTAAAGGTCTAAGCATTATACAGCATGAATATGGATGTGACATCAAAATTAAAACAAACATAATGAAATTAGAAAACATAATTTTAAACCTTATTCAATCAATTTCATGCTTTTAGTGACTTATGAAAACAATATTTTTGTCACCCAATTCATTTTACCAATGGCGCTTACTAACTTTCTGATTACATTAGTGCTTTAGTACAACATGTATTCATTAAAATCGTATTTAATCCATGCCAATAGTATTAAAGTGTAATATTAATTAACCCATGCAAATTAACGTGTAATATTAATTAATGCATGCCAATAGTATTAAAGTGTAACATTAATTAATCCATGCCATACGTATTAAAGTATAAGATTAATTAATCCATGCCTATAGTATTAAAGTGTAACATTAATTAATCCATGCCATACGTATTAAAGTATAAGATTAATTAATCCATGCCTATAGTATTAAAGTGTAACATTAATTAATCCATGCCATACGTATTAAAGTATAAGATTAATTAATCCATGCCTATAGTATTAAAGTGTAACATTAATTAATCCATGCCATACGTATTAAAGTATAAGATTAATTAATCCATGCCTATAGTATTAAAGTGTAACATTAATTAATGCATGCCAATTAAAGCTTAACATTAATTAATCCATGCCAATAGTTTTAAAGTGTAACACTATTTAATCCATGCCAATAGTATTAAAGTGTAAAATTAATTAATCCATACAATGTATTAAAGTGTGACATAATTTAGTCATTGATTTTGTATTGAAATGTTACATTATTTGATCCATGCAATCTATTAAAGTGCAATATTAATTAATACATGCCGATATTATTAAAGTGTAACATTAATTACTCCATGCAATGTATTAAAGTGTGACATTATTTAATCCATGCAATATATTAAAGTGTAAAATTAATTAATCCATTAATCCACGCAATGTGACATTATTTAATCCAAGCTAATGTATTAAAGTGTGACATTAATTAGTCCATTAATTAATTAGTATTAAAGTGTAACATTACTTAATCCATGCAATGAATTAAAGATTAACATTATGTAATCCATGCTAATATTAAAGTGTAACATTAATTAATTCATGCAATGTATTAAAGTGTGACATTATTTAATCCATGTATTAAAATGTAACATTAATTAATCGATGCAATGTATTAAAGTGTAACATAATTTAAGCCATGCCAATAGTATTAAAGTGTAACATTAAATAATCCATGCAATGTATTAAAATGTAACATTATATAATCCATGCAATGTATTAAAGTGTAACATGATTAAGCCATGCCAGTAGTATTAAAGTTTAAACATTACTTAATACATGCAATGTATTAAAGTGTAACATTATTTAATCCATGAATGTATTAAAGTGTAACATGATTTAATCCATGCCAATAGTATTTTAAAGTGTGAAATTATTTAATCCATTATAATTTATTAAAATGTAACATTATTTAATACATGCAATGTATTAAAGTGTAACATTAATTAATCCATGTCAATAGTATTTTAAAGTGTAACATTAATTACTCCATGGAATGTATTAAAGTGTGACATTATTTTATCCATGTCAATAGTATTTTAAAGTGCAACATTAATTACTCCATGCAATGTATTAAAGTGTGACATTATTTTATCCATGTCAATAGTATTTTAAAGTGTAACATTAATTACTCCATGCAATGTATTAAATTGTAACATTATTTTATCCATGTCAATAGTATTTTAAGGTGTGAAATTATTTAATCCATGATAATGTATTCAAATGTAACATTATTTAATGCATGCAATGTATTAAAGTGTAACATTAATTAATCCATGCTAATAGTATTTTAAAGTGTAACATTAATTACTCCATGCAATGTATTAAAGTGTGACATTATTTTATCCATGTCAATAGTATTTTAAGGTGTGAAATTATTTAATCCATGATAATGTATTCAAATGTAACATTATTTAATACATGCAATGTATTAAAGTGTAACATTAATTAATCCATGTCAATAGTATTTTAAAGTGTAACATTAATTACTCCATGCAATGTATTAAAGTGTGACATTATTTTATCCATGTCAATAGTATTTTAAAGTGTGAAATGATTTAATCCGTGATAATGTATTAACATGTGACATTATTTAATCCAAGCTAATGTATTAAAGTGTGACATTAATTAGTCCATGCCAATAGTATTAAAGTGTAACATTACTTAATCCATGCAATGTATTAAAGTGTAACATTATTTAATCCATGCTAATATATTAAAGTGTGACATTATTTAACCCATGCTAATGTATTAAAGTGTAACATTCAATAGTCCATGCAATGTATTAAAATGTGACATTATTTAATCCATGCTAATGCATTAAAGTGTGACATTATTTAATCCATACAATGCATTAAAGTGTAAAATTAATTAATCCATGGAATGTATTAACATGTGACATTATATAATCCAAGCTAATGTATTAAAGTGTGACATTAATTAGTCCATGCCAATTAGTCCATGCCAATAGTATTAAAGTGTAACATTACTTAATCCATGCAATGTATTAAAGTGTAACATTACTTAATCCATGCAATGTATTAAAGTGTAACATTCAAACGTTCATGCAATGTATTAAAATGTGACATTATTTAATCCATGCTAATGTATTAAAATATTATATTAATTATTCCATGCTAATGTATGAAAGTATGACATTATTTAATCCATGCTAATGTATTAAAGTATGACATTAATTAACCGATGCTAATGTATTAAATTATGACATTATTTAATCCATGCTAATGTATTAAATTATGACATTAATTAACCCATGCTAATGTATTAAATTATGACATTATTTAATCCATGCTAATGTATCAAAGTATGACATTATTTAATCCATACCAACGTATTAAAGTATGACATTAATTAATCCATACCAATGTATTAAAGTATGACATTATTTAATCCATACCAACGTATTAAAGTATGACATTAATTAATCCATACCAATGTATTGAAGTATGACATTATTTAATCCATACCAATGTATTAAAGTATGACATTAATTAATCCATTCTAATGTATTAAAGTATGATATCAATTAATCCACTGCCAATGTATTAAAGTGTAAGATTAATTAATCCATACCAATGTATTTCTTAATAACTTGTGTGCTGGGTGACTATTCATTTTTTTATTTTCATAAGAAAAAGTATTTTCAATTTTAAAATGATGGGGGTACAGTTTATATATGAGAATAGTATATGTGAATAGACCAACTTTTAATAGGTTTTAACAAAACTTTTCATGAATGTTGGTCTTCATTATGGACATAGAAACAATATTCATACTTTATGACAACAACATATAACAACAGAAATATTACCACCAAATATCAAACACTGCATATTACACAAGAAACATTACCACCGAATGTCACACACTGCATATCACACCAGAAACATTACCGCCAAATACCAAACACTGCACATAACACCAGAAACATTACCACCAAATACCAAACACTGCATATAACTCCAGCAATATTAACACCGAATACCAAACACTGCATATAACATCAGATACATTACCACCAAATACTAAACACTGCATATAACTCCAGAAAAAATACCACCAAGTATCAAACACTACATATAACACCAGAAACATTACCACCAAATACCAAACACTGCATATAACACCAGAAAAAATACCACCAAGTATCAAACACTACATATAACACCAGAAACATTACCACCAAATATCAAACACTACATATAACACCAGAAACATTACCACCAAATATCAAACACTGCATATAACTCCAGAAACAATACCACCAAATATCAAACACTACATATAACACCAGAAATATTACCACCAAATACCAAACACTGCATATAACTCCAGAAATATTATCATCGAATACCAAACACTGCATATAACACCAGAAGCAATACTACCAAATATCAAACACTACATATAACACCAGAAATATTACCACCGAATACCAAACACTGCATATAACGCAAGAAACAATACCACAGAATGCCACACACTGCATATAACACCAGAAATATTACCACCAAATACCAAACACTGCATATAACTCCAGAAACAATACCACCAAATATCAAATACTACATATAACACCAGAAATATTACCACCAAATACCAAACACTGCATATAACTCCAGAAACAATACCACCAAATATCAAACACTGCATATAACACCAGAAATATTACCACCAAATGCCAAACACTGCACATAACTCCAGAAACAATACCACCAAATATCAAACACTGCATATAACACCAGAAATATTACCACCAAATGCCAAACACTGCACATAACTCCAGAAACAATACCACCAAATATCAAACACTGCATATAACACCAGAAATATTACCACCAAATGCCAAACACTGCACATAACTCCAGAAACAATACCACCAAATATCAAACACTACATATAACACCAGAAATATTACCACCGAATACCAAACACTGCATATAACACCAGAAACAATACCACAGAATGCCACACACTGCGTATAACACCAGAAATATTACCACCAAATACCATGCACTGCATATAACTGCAGAAACAATACCACCAAATATCAAACACTACATATAACACCAGAAATATTACCAACAAATGCCAAACACTGCATATAACACCAGAAATATTATCATCGAATACCAAACACTGCATATAACACCAGAAACAATACTACAGAATGACACACACTGCATATAACACCAGAAATATTACCACCAAATACCAAACACTGCATATAACTCCAGAAACAATACCACCAAATAACAAATACTACATATAACATCAGAAACATTACCACCAGATACCAAACACTGCATATAACTCCAGAAATATTACCACCAAATAGTAAACACTACATATAATACCGGAAATATTACCACCAAATATCAAACACTACATATAACAACAGAAATATTACCACCAAACGCCAAACACTGCATATAACACCAGAACCAATACAGTCGAAAACTGCATTTGTGCCATTGTGCAAATTTGTCAACTAAAGTTAGTCAAATTTACTTTTAATAATCAGATAATCAATGAAAGTGTCTCATTGTTTGGTTGCAAAAAGCTACAGTGAATCCATGGTTATAGTGATTAATCTAGAAGCCATGGGCTTATATGATAAAATGGAAATGAATGTCAAAAGTTTCATTGCACTCCTGAATAATCAGCACAGTGCCAAATTTGCATGCTCGTTCATTTATAAGAGCGGAATAATTAAAATGAATGGTATTCGTGAATCGCATGTCCTGGAAAAAAGACCGTATGGATGTGTTAATTTTCCTAAATGATTTTTTTAAAATAATAATTACATTATTGTCACTTGTCTCAAAAGATGAATTATGACTTAGAATTTTGAGGTCTACAATTTCTGCTTTAATACATTACAGATATTGCCAGTCAATGGAACAGGATCTGAGAAAAGTAGACATGTGGCGATGACTTCTACACTGGAAAGTGCAGCGGTTGTGGGAATAATCATTGCTTCAGCTGTGGGAACAGTCATATTGGTCGTACTAACTGTGTGTTGCTGTCATAAACACCGCTCCAAAATTGGAAGCGTAATCCGTCAATTTCAACAACCAACCCGCATGACAACCAGGCAGCCCACTTGCCAGACAGCCTCTTATCCCCAGCATGTGGTTCATGATGCATCACACCAAGGGGCATACATTCCACCGCCTGAGGTAGGAGGGCAGGGTTATCCTCCTTATATGGTTGATGGGATGGGACCTGGAGGAAGTCGAGGTTTCATGGAGGTTGGACCATTAGAACCAACAGGTGAGTGCGGAAAAAGTCAGTAACACGTTTCTTTTCATGTTTTCTGTTTGCAATACTAGATTCATAGAGTATATTACCCTGCCTGTTTGTGGACCCAAGAAATGTGGCGGTTAACTTGATAATTCAGTATCAGATCCATTTCAGTGAGACATCGATGGACAGTATTCCTCTGATGATGTACACAGGAAACAACCACATGTCGGGATTTATCATTGGATAAGGCTTTCGCAAATACAAATGTGTCGGGATTTTGTCATTGGATAAGGCTTTCGCAAATACAAATGTGTCGGGATTTATCATTGGATAAGGCTTTCGCAAATACAAATGTGTCGGGATTTATCATTGGATAAGGCTTTCGCAAATACAAATGTGTCGGGATTTATCATTGGATAAGGCTTTCGCAAATACAAATGTGTCGGGATTTATCATTGGATAAGGCTTTCGCAAATACAAATGTGTCGGGATTTATCATTGGATAAGGCTTTCGCAAATACAAATGTGTCGGGATTTTGTCATTGGATAATGTTTTCGTAAATAAAAATATGTCGGGATTTTGTCATTGGATTAGGCTTTCGCAAATAAAAATTGCCAAAACTTTACGAAAATTAGAGACGAAGGTTTCTTTTTGGAATATATTTCCCAAATAGGAATATAAGCTTCACTCTCTCCTCGAATTCAGGAATTCCATAACCACACAAGTTTATATTTCATGTCTATATACTATGAAAGCATTAGAATTTATGTAATGACTTTAGCTAAATTCAGATATTATGTTTAATGCTTCATACATACTTTATGTTCATTTTCATAATCATTTTGAAATAAGAGCCTTGTTCAGATGCTTGCACAGAAATAAATAATTCTAAGTTTTAAACTTTTTACACTTTGTTTCAATTTCGGAATAATACTCAGTATGAATATTAATCATGTTTTTAGATGTGGGGTTGTTATATTGTAGCAGCAGAAAAACTGTAGGCACATTGTAGTTTTTTAATATTTTTTTATTTATCAAATTTGAAAGTTTTGTTATCCAGATCAAATATAATAGGGATCGGAAATAGATACGATATGTCTTTGTTTATACATATATTCATTTCTATCTACTATTTCATCAACCCATTCATCACTATTTCATCAACCCATTTATCTACTCATTCATCAATTCATCCTTACTTTTACTAATTTTATTGGTAATTGACAAATTACAAAATGCAAATGGAAAAACTAAGATTTTACCTAGTTTGATCAGTTTCAAGTCATCATCATATAATAATAATAATAATAATAATAATAATAATAATAATAATAATAATAATAATAATAATAATAATAATAATAATAATAATAATAATAATTTACAAGTTAAAAAAATTGTTGAAAACAGCATTAATATGAAGATTAATATTTTTGTATGTGTTAGGTCTCAAATTAAATTGAAACTTAGAACGGAGCTGCTTTTAAACAGATTCTCGCTGGCAAATGTCCTGCTTTCTGAGCAGTAGTACTAGCCTACCCCCTACCCCGCCACATGAGTGTGTGTGATTAGGATTTTTAACGTAGCTTTAACAATTTTTCGGTCATATCATTACGATGTCTGCAATGAGGCAGTTTATAGTGATGTCTAGCATTAGGGCATTATGCCGCCGACGTGTAGCACGATGCCCCACTCATTCACATTGTTCTGACATCAGGCCGACCAGTCCTAACACTAACCTCTTAATGCTGAGTGCCAAAAGAGGCAACTATTAATACCATTTATGTAAGTCTTTAGTATGACTCGACCGGGGACCAATGACCTCCCGCTTTTGCGGCGGACGCTCTAACCACTAGGCCACCGGAGCGGTCCCTCGCCATCTCAACATAGGTCATTATGCTCCAGTGTTCATGCATGCCACATATTTATTCCAAGAACCACCTTCAACCTGATTTTGATGGCAATTAGGAAAGGTGCCGAATTAGGCACAGGTATGCATTTTAAGTACTGTTGAAACAATCCGTCAAAGGAGGTCACAGCAACCAAATGTAGACGTGTAACACATCATACCTCCAGAATACTTTCACACCTTTAGTTTATTTGCACTAGGTGTATTGCAAAAGAGTCACAGCCTAAATAGTGAGGATGGACATGTGTAGAAAAAGTGAATCTCAAAATAAATATAATATACATTAGCATGATTTGTTGTATTTACTATCATTGCTTTTTCATTCTTTGTTGCATGTATTTACTACATGCCAGTACTATATGCATATAACCTTTTTTATTCACAGCTCCTCCTATGGATTTTCTGCCCCCTCCTTATCCAAGGAATTGACGTTCGATTCCTAAAAGAGGTGAAGATATTAAACAGACCAAACTGTTTAGACATTGTTTTTAAAGATATTAAACAGACCAAACTGTTTAGACATTGTTTTTAAAGATATTAAACAGACCAAACTGTTTAGACATTGTTTTTAAAGATATTAAACAGACCAAACTGTTTAGACATTGTTTTTAAAGATATTAAACAGACCAAACTGTTTAGACATTGTTTTTAAAGATATTAAACAGACCAAACTGTTTAGACATTGTTTTTAAAGATATTAAACAGACCAAACTGTTTAGACATTGTTTTTAAAGATATTAAACAGACCAAACTGTTTAGACATTGTTTTTAACGATATTAAACAGACCAAACTGTTTAGACATTGTTTTTAACGATATAAAAAAGACCAAACTGTTTAGATATAATCATTAAAGATATTGAGGGGAAAAACCTGTTTAGAGATTGTGTGTATTGCTCTATTTATCAGATAATTAGATAATTTATCAGATAATTCTGAAGTCTGTTGGACTGTTCTTACAGATTCTTACAATACTCCCGCCTAAAAAATGCCAATTGTATCAGTCAGCGCAAGAAATGTGTTGATGAAAATAAAGAATCTCTTCAGTTGTTTGTGTTAAGAAAAACTCATTCAGTTTACAAAATACACAATTTGAAGTATGTACAACGTAAATCTGTAAAACTTGGCTGTCCTAAAATGATTGCAAAATTTTAGAATTTATTTTTCATGAAGCTGTTAGTTTCATTTATATTGAATAGAAAAACAAATCCGTGCAAATTGAAGGTTTTGCATTAAAAAATATTTTATGAAATATAAATGTACATTGTTCAGTAGTTATAAGGATGTGTGTGTGTGTGTGTGTGTGTGTGTGTGTGTGTGTGTGTGCTTTACCTTTTTCAGTTTATTTTTCAAATATTTTCCTTGTTTTAATTGAAGGACTTTAGTCAATGTCAAGTTTGTATTTTACTAACTTCATTTTTCAGATTAAATGAAATATTATATTCTGACAAATGCGTTTTTGTAATTTCATGAGGTTTGTATTTGTATATGGTCATTCTGGATGATTGCCATGAACTTATAAATAAATGCTATCTTAATGAATGCAAAGGACCCTAATTTGAACCATTTTGCTTAGAAACTAAAAGCTCAAAAACTGTCATTTATGCCAACCTGTATATTCTATGAACGAAATTAATGTATGTGTGTGTGTGTGTGTGTGTGTGTGTGTGTGTGTGTGTGTGTGCGCAGTTTGGATTGTTAACGTAGTTTTAACATTGTTTCAGTCATATAGCTGGTGTCTGCAGTGTGAAATTTATAGCGATGTCTAGCACCTGAACATCATGTCGTAGACTTCAAGCATCATGTCATACCCAGTCATATTATCCTGACAACAGACCAACCAGTCCTAACACTAAACTTTTCTGCTCAGCGCCAAGCGAGGCGGCTTAAGTACCATTTTTTAAGTCTTTGGTATGACTCGTGACCTTTTACATCAGAAGGCGGACGCTCTAATTATTGAGGCCATCGGAGAGGTCAGGTCTTCAATTCCTGAAGATTACCCCATTGTATTAATTCATACGATTCATGATTACATCGCAAGCAGAGAAACATACAGCGAGGCTTAATCTACATCAGTATATTTTTCATTTTGTGTTTGTCTATGATTATTATTATACAAATCCCTGTAGGAAACAAAGTTTATATACCCCTAATCCCAAACCGATCACGGTTGATTCGTGTCCCCTACAGTCTGAGGTAGGCGCCAGACTTGTTTTCAAACAGCGCTGATCGATCTTTTTCCTATATACAAGAGGCGATCCCAAATTTCCGCAGAGTGGCAACAGGTGTCTTTATGGTGAAAGCACCTTTGGACTGGTTAATGAAAACGCTATTTCAGCAAGAGAACATGGTACTCATTGCAAAGATGGCAGTGTCAACTGTTTGGAGTTTTCAATCTCTGGGGCATTACTTTTTCTGACCAGAAAGGTCAATAACGAACTCAGACAGATCATCGATCTCTGTCTCCTAAGTCAGTTCATACTTCTACCGAAATTCAAGACTGAGACAGCAAGATAAATTTGCCTCTCCATCCGTCCGAACGACATTTCCGTCTCAATCTGTTAAACGCACATTCACGTTCCCTTCCACCCATTCTCACATATGTTCATGTGATTTGCATACCGAAGGTACTGTTATCAGGTTGCGGCTTGAACCTAAGTCCTTGGGTCTTTTTCGAAACTACTCGATTGCGTTCACCCATTTCCGTACGACTTCATCAACATCCACGGCGGAATATTTGAACAATATCCTCCAGGAAAATAGGGTACGTTCAATGTTGTTCAAGGGAAATAATGACCTTATATCCCTTTTAAATCATCTAGGTTTTATGATCAGTTATGAAAAATGCAATCTTATATCGATTCCAACAATTCGTCCATCTGGGTATGGAAACTTGCACATTTCTCAGTTTGGTACGTCTTGCGAAATTTTGGGTGGTCCGAATCGTCTACCTTTGGGTGGTCCGAATCATCGACCTCTCATAGTTCGTTTCCCGCAAATAAATTTATAACAGCCAGGAAGTTTCTGCATCTCCTCATATTATTCAATGCATCTGTCAGTGGATCTTATCCCTTTGGGTCACCTCTATATGGGCCCTTTGCAGAACTCCTTGCTATTGTAGTGACGACTCCTTTTTGATGACACTATGTTACAGGATCAGCGTAACACGTAAATTAGTGTAATTTCCTACACTACTGGCTCAAACAAGTTTTGCGCTAGACAGGAATACCTCTGCAACAGCCGCAACCGGATGTGACCATGTGTACAGACACAATCACGTGTGGTTTGGGAGCCCAGCTTTTACCTGGCCTCGATTCCCTCAGTAGTCAGTGGAGTTCAAAGGAGACAGATCTCCACATCAATATCTTGGAGAATAAAGCAATCATCAAAGCATTTCAGCCTTGGAGCGACCGTCTTTAGAGCAAGGTTTTGCTCATCATGTCAGATAACTATGTGGTACTAACGTAACTCCTCAAGTTGGGCTGTACCAAATCAACCCAATTCTGCATTCTGGTCTGATAATTCCTCCGTTGGTGCGCACATAAAATTCAATCAGACATATTTCGGGCAAACTCAATGTCTTGGCCAATTTTCTGTCAAGGATAGGTCAGATTATCCAGATAGAATGATCCATTCATATATTGGCTTTCAACAAGATAGAATCACAAACTGCTGATTTCGTTTATCCAGTACCGGATTCCTAGACTTTGTCGGTTGATGCTGTTTCTATCAGTTGAGAGGGCATGTAAGCCGTTGCCTATCGACAAAGATTTTAGCTTAAAAGATCATACAGTAGCTGAGGTTCTAAAACAGAAAAATAATTCGGTCTTATTCTTTCCACTGAGACAAATCATGGATCAATGATCTTTTTGATCTAACAATAAATCTACCCAAGAAGATCCCGGCCAGGCCGAAACTTATTTAACAACCTTGGATCCATGTGTTCCATCTTTGCCTAGAACGTTATCTCATTCACGTTTGGCTTTTATCTGCAGATCCTTGTATCAAAATCAATTCAGCCCTACAATCTTGGAAACAAATTGTACGACTAAGATGGCTTTCCAATTTAAAGGTTTAGGAAGAAAGTAAAATAAAATGGAGTTTACTCGGAAAAGTTACACATGGTATATATGCATACCAACCTTTCAAATCAAGATATACTCCACTGATGTTGAACTTTTTTACATGTCTCAGTTTCGAACATTTTTAAGTTCCTTTCTGATGGAATATCATTACGAGGTTTATTTATTACAGTAGCACACAATTTGGCAGCTGATGGTTGTAAATCAATGTGCTTCTTAATTTAATTTCATCTTTCAAACCACTGATTTCTTTACCTTAAAAATCCTCTAAGTTCATCTGAGATAATGATGATGATGGTGATGTTATTGATAATAATAATAATAATAATAATAATAATAATAACTGTATTTGACGATTGATTATATAGGTCATTCCCTCATTAAGCAGATGAGCCATAGGCATCTTCTAACTGGGTTTCCTACCATTTATCAAGTGTGATCTACTGTATTTACAAAAATCATTTTTACCTTTTGGCTGATAAAGTAATTCAACATTCTGGAATACGTCTTATTGATCTTTAAACTAATAGCCATAGGGGCTTCATTGGACATAATAAGAATTTCTATTCGGTACAAGTTTGGAACTACAAAGATAGCCCACCGTTCATTTGTCACAAACATATATCTCACGTAGTTTCCGTTTGCTCATAAGGAAACCATTTTTTCAAAATAATATACATGTACTTCTGTTGATTCAGTTGCGCTAATAGACTTCTGAACAAAACAGGATATTTCGGGATTTCTTTCCTGTTGGACGATAAGTGATTTGTGTCGTTTCCCTGATTGGAATAAAGATAATGAGTAGTTAAACGAATAAGAGTATCGCTGTGATCAATATCCTTTGATCGATCCAAAAGAGAAATAAACGTTACATAACCAAAAGACTGGCGATTTTCATGTGTCAGCTTAAGAAATAATTTCTTGATCAACTTCAATCTTAAGAGCTTTCTTTGCCATAACTCTAGTAAATGCACAAGAGGTGTAGAAATTAGGAATTTCTTTTTCAGAAGGATCGACCTTTTGATTTGAGGAAGACTTGTTTGTTACAAGTTGATTAACCACAGCCCTATCTGCAGCTAGGTCATTACCGAGTAATAACAGATTACCCTCGATGGGTAAAGAGTGTACAATATTCTAACTGTCGCTGGTCCTGAAATAAAATATGATGACAAATGTACACAGAAGAGAGGAGCATTAACAAAGCCACACTCTGCTCACTGAATAAGAACACTCTCATCATGAGAAGACTTCTCAGAAAAAAGCAAAGCTCCTCAAGTTAAAAGACTCCGAGAAGCTCAAATATCCATTCAGTTGTATTAGGGATTGGATTGGCTGAATCACCCATTAGTAATATAGACCCCTTCGACAGGAAGGGTTCATAATACTCCATAATAACATCAGACTGTGGTTGGTTTGACCCAACACATATATTGCCTTCAATACAAGACCTTGACCTTGACCTCATAGAACTAAGAGCGTTTGGAATAGGTCTGTACTGATTATGTTTCAATGCAATCATAAAGAATGTGCCCTTTCTTCTTTGCAATACGTACACGTAGACCGAGCTAATGACTTTTCATCCGTCTTATCAGAAACTTGATTTATAAAATTGCACCAGTTTGAGGTTTGGAATTGCTCGTATTGGGCTAACATACGGGTTGTTTGCCAGAAGACAGCTGAGTTGAAGACTTAGTGGCAAAAAAAACTTTATGAGCTAGGGAATACTCGTCAGATGTACAAGCAGCATTTTCTAATTTCTTGGTCTTTTACACGTCAAGATAAGTCGTAACGTCACTATGGAAAACATTTCTTGAACTCATCAACTAATATGAAGTGATGTTTCGCAATCTTTCCAAACTTTCTTGGGTAGGTACCACCTATCAAACAACTGATACTTTTCTCTTGCCAACATGTGCTTGTCCAGTTGCTTTGTTATAGTGTAGATGTATTGAACCTTTCCAGTCGGTGCACTTTGCAATATCAGATTCCAATGCAATTTTCAGGAATGTTTCCCTTTTAAAAAGTGGACAATATTTATCTGCTTCTTTTCATGAAAAGGCAATACTAACCGAATAATCTTAATAACATCAAAACTTTAATTCTTGTGTAAAATGGCGTCTTGCAGTTTACTTGTCTGCTCTGATTATTTTAATCCCAATAATAATTCTCTTTTTTCTTATTCTACTTTTCTCTGCATTTGCTATTGTATTTTCTTGTCACTTTCCTGTTTCTCATTCTGCGTTTTACTTTTACTTTTAGATTAGAATCTGATACAGACTTGCTAAAACAAAACCAAATCACTTTTATCTAAAACACTCTTTCCTATCAAATACTGAACCAAGATATTTTTTTATTTCTTGCTTTGTTAAATACGTTTTTGCTTCAGTAAGATCGTATTTTCTGGGTAGCTGAAGTAATGTATCCATTTTCAAGAAACCTGATTGTTTCCTTGTAGGAATTTTTTTAAAAAAAATGATCTCCACTTTAGATGAGATTGTCAAAGCTTGTTGGTTTCACTAAAGATTTATAATATGTGAAATATTACACGACTTAGAAAAGTTCAAAATAATGTGAGTTTCAATTTGAAATATTTTCGAGAAATGCGTATACCAAGGATGATCCCCCAATTTTCTGTTAAGAGTCTATTCTCTAAAAGTAGATAACAGAAAAGAGTTTACGAAAGCAACAAACTTTCTAAAAGTCGGCAAATAATTTATTTCCATAGGATACAAAATGAAGGGAGAAATAAAATCTTATGGTATTACGAATTAAATCTCAAAATAATCATAGAATTACAGAAAAGTTATGATAATAAAAGTTCTTAATAAACTTTAGTGGAATCCAACGCTGAAGGTCTCACTGGATAGTTTCGTATTTTGACACCTCTCTAATATTTAAGGTAGAAGGCATGAGCCTAATCATCACAATCCTAGCATTTGTCAGATCACACCTAAGCTAAATCTGTAATGTGGTTTAGAATTACTTTGCGTTAAGCTTGGAAATAGGTTGACTTGTTTGTGATTGCCTGTCACAGTTAGACTAGCATTGGAGTTCAAATGTGTAACTTGGGCTTCAAATGAGCAGCCGACTTGGCTTATGTATTTACATGTGTCTGCTACAGAAGTATATATCTAAAAGTCCAGATGGTTGAAGGGTAATGAAAAGTATGCTAATCTGTTGCAGTACTAGTGAACTTTATTCATGCATTAGGCACACACTGATTCTTTTAGCTCTCTTGTCACAGGAAAACATTAAAAATAGGTCTTTCCTGTAAAACATGAATGTAAAAAGAGGGGTTGGTCGCAGTGTTTGTTCATTATAAAAGCCGCTAGTTGCATAAGGAATTAACTTTATACATCAGTCAGAATCTTAAAAGCATCCTTTCAACAAAAACCTTTAGTTATTTTGTACATGTATCTGTAATGTAATATTATCATGATTTTTCTGCAATAGGCCATTGTCGGACGAAAATTGCCAAATACAATGTTCAGAGAGACCTTAAAGGTGTTGATGTGCATGTGGCAAACTGTATTGTGTTTTTTACCTACAGTCTTCTGTTGAAACACCAGTTATGTATATTGCACTGTAATTATAGGTTTTAATTCAATTTCCATCATATCTGAGATACCCCTTGAGTTATTCTACGAATTTGAGGTAAAACCTGTGGCACTTATTAGTGAGTCATTCCAGGTTAATTGCTATGCAATTATAGTTGTAAAAAGACTGTAACTTAATTAATTTAGGGAAGAATTTTACGTCAAACATTGCGTGATAAGAGTCCATATAGGATTGTATGGAACAGCAAGGTATTGTACAATGCGTTTTTAGATTAAAATAAATTTCGTCTGAACAAACAATAGTCATTATGTTTTGTTTCTATTACTTAACAATGCAAATCCGAAACAGAAATTACCGCTATTCATATACCCACGTTAACTTGTGACACTGAGGGTCGAGTTTTGTTATTTGGATATATAGCTTTCCTGATTTCAATAACTGCAAGAAAGAAAGAAAATATCGGCATGTATCAGTCGAAATACAAGTTGTAGGTTACATACATGACTTATCAGAAACAGTCATCAAATGTTAACAAGTGTAAATAAATAAAATATTAAGGGTCAGTCTTTGGTTCATTACGAATAAATCAAATGTTAAAAAATATGAATGTATTTACTTAAGGATCTATACAAAGAGATGAAATATTTATAAAGACATAGGGTCAAAATTTATTATTATTATTATTATTATTATTATTATTATTATTATTATTATTATTATTAATATTATTATTATTATTAGTAGTAGTAGTATTATTATTACCCGAAAGATGTGTTTTTATATTACAAAACAAATGCATATGAATACTTGATTTTTAATTGATTTTTTTTCTTCTTGAAATCTTCTTATTATATAGAAGGATGTATGCGTCATGGTTTTGTACAGTAATGTGCGTTTATATGTGTGTGTCTGATTATGTATAGTAATATGCGTTATATATATATATATATATATATATATATATATATATATATATATATATATGTATGTATGCATGTGTGTGTGTGTGTGTGTGTGTGTGTGTGTGTGTGTGTGTGTGTGTTTAGTTACTAAAACAAATATAGAATTACTTTGTGTCTGATTTTATTGTAGAACTCGTGATCTATCCAACAGGAAATAACTGTTTACAAAAGAAATGAAACAAAAACAAAAATCTAAATCATCGAAACTCCTAATATAAATTTCGTTATGACAATTATTGTTACATAATTCTATGTACGTATGTATGTATGTATGTTGTTGTTGTTGTTGTAGGGTTTAACGCCATTTTTCAGCACAATATAGGCTATACATTGCTGCTAGTATTAATGGTGGAGGAAGAATCCGAAAGAACCACCGACCCACGAAAAGTTACTGACAAGCTTTCTCACAAACCCACATTGGCAAAATCTGAGACTCGAACCCGCGCAGCAGACAAGAGGTGCGATGGCAGTGATCCTTAACGGATAGCGCTTTAGATCACTGGGCCACTCGGGGTTTCTCAGTGCATGTATGTATGTATGTATGTATGTATGTATGTATGTATGTATGTATGTATGTATGTATGTATGTATGTATGTGTGTGTGTGTGTGTGTGTGTGTGTGTGTGTGTGTGTGTGTGTGTGTGTGTGTGTGTGTGTGTGCGTGCGTGTTTGATTTTATTGTAGACTTCGTGATCTATCCAACAGGAAATAACTGTTTACAAAAGAAATGAAACAGAAACAAAAATCTAACAACGATATCCGCTTTGTTTGGTATTTTCATCGCGTGTTGACTCTGCCCATGTCAGTGTAGTGTGTTGACTCAGTTACATTTCTTTCTTCATAATTTCTTCATGAATAATACTATGTTTAACCAATCTGTACACCTTGTCATATACTCATCCATGTAATAAATAAATGGTCGATCGACTACTATAACTACCGATCGATGAATCAATTGGTTAACAAATAACTATATGGACTATTTCTTCAACTAATCAAAAATAAATTAATGTTCACGGTAGATTGATAAGGAAAGAAAAAGGACAAAAAAGAAAGAAGAAAGAGATAAAATTAAATAAATAAGGAATGAAAATCAAAGCAAAATTAGACAGCTACAAAGTTACTATATAGGCTTACATAATTCTTAACATTTCTATTAAACCTATGTTTTCAAACCGGATATTAAAAGTTGCAAATACCATTGTGTATTTACTTATTCCTTTAGGGGAATTTTACAGGTAATTCATGTACCTGCAACATTTCTGTGCCCCGTATATATCGGTAGTTTTGGTGGAAAATAATCTGGACAAGATGTCTCTTACCAACAAAGATCGATACTCAATGCTATAATATAATTCAGTTTGAGGTAAACATGCTTCCTTGATATATATATATATATATATATATATATATATATATATATATATATATATATATATATAACAATTATATTGAAATGAATCCCGCATATATGCGAAACGTACGTCTTATCTATAGTTTCTACAGGACTTCTAGTTGTAACGTAGAATTGGAGAAGAAGATAAATTGCCAGATTGAGGTATTTGAGTAGCTTCTCTACGACATAAAATAATATGTGTGTGTGTGTGTGTGTGTGTGTGTGTGTGTGTGTGTGTGTGTGTTCCTTTGAAAACTGTATACTATACTTATATACATTTTAAAAATCATCACTCAATTGGTACATGTTAGTTGGCATCTGAGGATACAAAAACTGTCTCATAATTCATGAAACGATTCATGATAAAAGAGAGACATTAAATGTGTTTATCGATGCTAAGAAAAATAAACAAAATCTTTATGCGAATAAGTGAAACTGAGCTATGAGTATTTTTTATCTTCAGAATTCGTCAGCTTTCGATTTCCTGTCAGAATGGAAATGCATCACTATCTTTCTCGCTTTTATCATAAAATGCGGTTCTGTATCGAGCTATATTCGGCAGAATGAAACAAAGGGTTTTCTGTTCTGAAGTTCAAAAGATCCCATGACTTTCATTCTCTTAATAAATTCACGAAACATCTCTACCACATTTGGCTTCTCTAACTAGTGGCTGATCAGGACACTTTAGGTTATTAACTGTCTGTAGCACACTGCACATGACATGATGCTTGGGGATACCCGATCAACAGCGGACGTGTTGTAATCTTGAGATTTGCGCTGCTGTCCTGCGTCTGCAAGCTTATCAGTTACATAGACTTTAGCTCCATTTTGAATGTTATTGTCCCAGATAGAAGATCCTTTCCCAATCTTCCTAAGACTTAATGCCAATACTTAAGTGTTTCAAGGTTGATTTGAGGGAGGTTTTTTTAATGTTGCTTCTGATCATCCTAAAATCGCTTATCTTGTTTCAGCTCGCCAAACAAGATTGTCTGTGGTAGTAGCTCCACTGACATCTTAATGAGGTGGCCTGCACAACTCAGATGCGATTTCATCAGCAGAATGTCTAATCAAATGAAGCCATCAGTGTATGTGACTCTTTCCAACCATATTATCCCTATCAGATCTAGGTATACCTGTCTGTATAGTGTTCATCATTTTAGTATAGCGTATATACACCGTCCATGTTTCTAGTGCGTCCAACAGGATCTTTAAAACTGTATCTTGATCGAATTTCGGTTTTCTTTACAGAGTGATGCACCACGCTTCTACTCATTTGCATGTAGTCTGCCTAAAACTAATATTTGCTTTAGCTATTCTGTAATTTTTTTGTTACCGATGTTTACTGCACGTGACAGTGTACTGTAGAGGTCAGTAAACTGCCTGGCGCAGGATGTTGTATCACGTCCGTCATTTTCATACTGGGAGTAAGATCAATATTGTCATCATGATGAAGATAAATGGTCCAAACTGCTGCATGTAATACTCGAATTTGGCGTTCATTGAGCATTTCTAAACAAATAGAAAATTATAAGCAGTCTATTTCTGTAACTTGGTCTTTACCCGTATGTTTCTCAGATAGAAGATCTTGCGATCAGTCCGCTATCTCATTCCGATGGATGTATCGCAGTCATGGAAGTCGTCTCTAATTATAGTTGAGAATATAAAGCGGAAGGTTGGTGCCATCGCGCAGTATCAATTATCTACACTGGCGACTTGGAGTTGTTCATTTGACTCATATTCGTCCACGAAACGACTGAACATGCCATCAGAAATTTCCTAATCATTACGATCAGTTTCCCCTTGCAACCAAATTTAATCTAGAGACATTCCGACTGACTGTGTTGAAGGCATTTGTCAGGTCGATGAAAATCATGTAAACGTTGGAGTTCTGTTCCGAGAATTTTTCATGGAGCAACAAACACCATGTAAATGGTCTCTAGTCCCTTCCTGATGCCACATTGACTTACAGACTGAAGTCCTTCAACAATGTGATGTACAAAGTGATTAAGATGAATTTTGGCAAAGGCGTTTTCTTCTATTGATAGCTAATAAATGTTTTGATAGTTGTCGCAAGATTGTTATGAGCATGTATAGGTGGACGATATGTGCAGCCTTGTACCCCTAATGTCGTGTCTTTAGTCAACATTGACTGAAACAGTTCAGTCAGCTTTAATTATTCGTCGTATAGCATTAGTTTCATGCGCTTTACCATCTGAAAACAGGTGAATTGCTTTCTCCTTTTTAGTCAATGTTGGAGGACCTGCAAGTGGTATGTTGAATTCCATATAAGGCATTCGATCGCTTGCCTCCTCACTGATAGATGATTGTTAATTGAAGATGTTATTGGGGTGTTCTGCTTGTCTTTGCTTTATCTTTCCTTTCTGAAAAGCGATGTGGCATCAGTACTCGGTATTTTAGATGTTGTGATAACTGAGCCCAAAATATTATATTCATCACATCATATGCGTATGTATGTATGTATGTATGTATGTATGTATGTATGTATGTATGTATGTATGTATGTATGTATGTATGTATGTATGTATGTATGTATGTATGTATGTATGTTGTTGTAGGGCTTAATGCCATTTTTCAGCACAATATAGGCTATACATGGCGGCTAGTATGAATAGTGGAGAAAGAAGCCGGAAAGAACCACCGACCCACGAGAAGCTACTGGCAAGCATTCTCACAAACCCACATTGGCCGAATCTGAGACTCGAACCCGCGCAGAGGTGAGATGGCAGTGATCCGTAACGGATTGTGCTTTAGATGCATGCAAGTTCGCTGTTGTTGTAATGGTTAACGCCATTTTTCAGCACATGATAGGCTATATATGCAGCTAGTATTAATGGGGGTGGAAGAACCCGCGAAAGCCCCAGGGAAAAACTACCGACCCACGAGAAGCTAGTGGAAGCTTTCTCACATACCCCACATAAGCCGAATCTGAGACTCGAACCCACGCAGACAGAGGTGAGATGGCAGTGATCCGTAACGGAGAGCTCTTTTGACTACTCGGCTACTCGGGGCCCCTCTGTGTGTGTGTGTGTGTGTGTGTGTGTGTGTGTGTGTGTGTGTGTATTTTGAGTGTTATATCTATGTATATATGCTTTTTGTGTGCATACTTACAATAAAAATCCACTCTACTGGGTGATATTAACGAAAAAGAGACAAGTCTTAAAACATACGCTTTATTCGAAAGATTGTTTCAGTTTTCTGCTAGGTCTAATATATTTCTGAGGTAAAACAGGTATGTCAGTAGAGCGGAAAGCGGCAGATAATAATACTGGAAATGTGAGAAGACGTAATAGACATTTAATTTAACTTTTCGCCGGTTTCTGTTACGTGAGTTAATGTAGTTTGAAGACATCTCGCCTGACGGACAGGTACAGAGCCTCCCCTTGTCTATTTTTATGTTGCCTGCATTTAAGGTCGGAATAATTCTCATTGTTCTTTATTAGGATTGGCAATGACTTACGTCATGCTTTGATAAAAACATTACGGTATGTTTTAGAGTAGACGAGTCAGATTTTCTATATATTCTTTAAATGCATTTTCCATTGTTCTTGTTAATCTATAGGACAAGGTGATGATTACTCTTTCAAATGCATTTCATAATATTATACTTTGGTCTTAGTTACTATTCATAATGACACTAAATTTCTTGTTTAGCTACTCTCAAATTAATTTAATTGTCATGTATATTTAATTTGAATTGTTTGTTGGCTTTTTTAAAGATTTTATCGAATGTTTTTCTGTATTCTTTACTTGAATTTTGTCCAAAATCATGCTAATGGTGTAACTGTAATGGTCTGAACAATAACAGTTGGTTTTTGATAAGCTAATTGCCATTCTTAAGAGCGGACGAGTTCTTTCAGCTCTAAATTTCAGTCAGTCATTTAACATGTATATTGATGCAAAGGATGTTAAGGTTGATACAGTATTGATTCAAGAAGACAAAAGTGGTGTCGATAATCAATCAGTGTGCAGTTTTTCTCAAACCTTAAACAATTTCTTAAGCCTTAAACCAAAACCTCCACAATCGATGAGTTTTGGATTCGACAATGACTTTGTAACACGTTGAAGTGCATATTGGTGTAGCTCCTCTTTTGATTTCTGTATTCAGTTATCACAACCCCCTTACTTTTATTAGCATAAATGAAAAACAAAAACCAGAGACTATCAAGCGTAGTTTGATGTTGCATGAATACAATATGGACACCAGGCAAATCAAAGGAAAATATCACTTAATTGCCCACTTTCACATGCATAGAAGCATTATATTACTTTATGTAACTTGTTTGTTATTCAATATTTCTATTTTATGTAATTTCTATATTTGACTAATATTTAAAAGAAAGCTTTATTGTCTAAATCGTTCTTTTTCTTTATTAATTAAATTGTTATGTATATTTAATTTGTTTTTGTTTGTTTGCTTCTTTCATTGATTATATATTATGTATATCCATATTTTATACATGATTTTTTTCCAAAATGAAGTGAATGGTGTACCTGTACAGTCAAATTTATTTTTGTAAACAGCATAATAAATAGCTTATATTTCTCTATGAATACAGATTAAATGTTAAGATCAATATTAATTGTAAATATGTTTAGTAAATATGCAATCTTGATTTTCACCCTATGGATCTATATGATAACTTGTACGAAATAGATAAAACGTAGCTAAGAAAAATAGTCTAGCGTCTTTAATTATTAAAATCTGTAGATTTTTCCATATGTAGAATACAAAATTAATGAATAGAGAACACACAGTAATTTCGAACGTTGTAAATGATTTGTAGGTTGATCGATGGTCAAATAGTTTTGTTTTATGATTTCTGCGTATTCTCATACCCCATAATGGAAATATTCGGCACCCAGAAAGCGACGATGTGATCACGGACAGGTACAAAAGTTGAATTAAAGGACCGGTCCAAAACGGGATTTCAAGGACAGAAACAAGCGTTTGGTGCTACCACTGATGTCACCCATTATAACAACATTCACAAGAATGCAGCATCCAAGGCAATCTTATCAACGTTATCAAAACATAAACAATAGCCAAGATAGTAGGAAACAATATAAATTAACGAACCATAGCTATATTGCTGTTGACATGAGATATCTCATTGTTCCAAATCTGTATGCAAAATAAAATTTACAGTCAAAGCGCAACAGGGCAAATGAAACGTATACATCTGTGTTACGACTGATACATGTATGTGCTTACATTTGTATAAGGAAATATTTACATTTCTGAATTTTTTTGTCAATGAATAAATTACGATGATGAAAAAGATAAATTATGTTTAAAATTCTAGTGTATGGTAATCAGTTCCGTATTTTACATGATAAGAATCAGTCGAGTCAGTGGGAAATTAAAAATATATTTTTTTAAGACCAGGCAAATTAAAGGATTCATAAATTGTTTAAACCCCCATCAAAGGTCATTCCTTATATTCGATCATATCAACGGTATGAAATGTATGAACCTTTTTCTCATTTTTTTCTTACAACCTCCCCCCCCCCACTTGTCTCGATCATGTGCCAATTCCTGTGTATCCGCAAACCTTTTCCTGGTCGTTTCTGTGATGTTGTCAGTCTACTTTTTTCACTGTCTACATCTCTTTCTACCACCTTGGACACTACCATGCACTAATGTTGTGGATAGACTGTTGACATTTCAGATATCTCTTTTTGACAGTGGTGAGGAGGTCTTCTTAATAGCTTACTCTGTGCCTGATGGTGTTACACATTTCTTCATTTGTGGTCCATGTAAGGGATGCCAAGGATGGTTCTATAGCATCTCATTTCAAGTGCCTGGATTATTCGTTGTAATTAAGCTGTCCAGGCCTCACATGAATACAGAATGATTGAGATGACTAGTGCTCTCAATAATCTAATTTTAGTTTTCAGACAGATATTATTGTTCTCATAATGGGTCTTACGTACGTACGTACGTACGTACGTACATACATACATACATACATACATACATACATACATACATACATACATACATACATACATACATACATACTCATTCATACATACATACATACATACATACATACATACATACATACATACATACATACATACATACATACATACATACATACATACATACATACATACATACCTACCTACCTACCTACCTACCTACCTACCTACCTACCTACACACACACACACACACACACACACACACACACACACACACACACACACACACACACACACACACACACACACACACATACATACATACATACATACATACATACATACATACATACATACATACATACATACATACATACATACATACATACATGCATACATACTCATTCATACATACATACATGCATGCATGCATGCATACATACATACATACATACATACATACATACATACATACATACATACATACGCGGATTGCTATACTTGTGAACCATCAGACTAGGGACCGGGCTATGGACACATACCTAAATAATAATTGAAACAACAAAGAAACACTATATAAGGTAAAAATATACCCTACTGCTGCTTTTTATACAAACATATTTTCGATACACAGTACACTAAATGAGTTATTGAGTTTCATAGTCGCGACATTGTGGACACGAAATTGTATTTCTGGACACCGTGTCCATAATTCTGTGTTTTTATTATTATGTACCCAGTTGTGAACCATGTGTCCACAAATCTGATAAAAGATAGGTGTATTATAATATTATCATTAGAAAAGGCGATTCACGTCACTGACTTAGCGTTATCTTTCAAGAAGAAAACTCGTTAGGAAAATGTTAGATTTTGCGACGAAAGCTTACTTCTCTAATAAACTTTTATCACGATTACGAAGAATAGTCAGCATACAATTTGTCATATGAATGGTAGTGGTCGGATGGGGTGGTGGTGGAAGAGAAAAAAATCAATTTGTATGTGATGAAAGTAAGCGTTGTTTGTGTTGAAAAAATTACGGAGCGATTCATTAACGTAAATATATGCAATCAAACTATGCAGTAAGTATAAATATATTGTCTTGCGATTAAGTTTCAGGTAGAGAGGTTGTAGCAGATTTAATAGTCGGAGAGAGAGAGAGAGAGAGAGAGAGAGAGAGAGAGAGAGAGAGAGAGAGAGAGAGAGACAGACAGAGAGAGAGAGAGAGAGAGAGAGAGAGAGAGAGAGACAGAGAGAGATATTATAACCTTATAATATACGTAATCACTAAAATGTATCTAGTTTAAATTCAAAACCCACATTTTTTCTGCTCAAACACCCAATGTTTTGCAGAATAGTTTCTTGCGTAAAATAAATCGAATGTTGGAAGCTAATTTAGTTAGCCTAAAAATATAGAAGAACAAAATCTCCATAGGTTTTAGAAAGATATGCCTAATACGTAGGTTAAAAGAGGTATGAAATAATAAAAGACTACAGAGAAGCGGCAGTCTTCTGAAGTTTCATTCAAAATGTACAGAAGGTTCAGAACTGTTACTTTGGATATTTGCAGAAATGGTCACCTCTGTTTGATAAGACAACTCTTTTTTCGACAACTAATTCTATATATACTTGCGGTAATCCGGTTTATTAGTGTCATTATGACGCTTTGTAAGTTTTATTAGTTTTCTAGGTCGCAACTTTTATTTCTCATGACTTTGGCCATTTTAGCATAAAGGCCACACACTTTATGCAACCCGTGGATTATTGGCTTTAATAGTTCATGAAAGTAAAGTGGTTCAAGCAAAAATCTGACGCAGAGTAGATATGGGCAAAAACCACTGATGACATAGTTTTTTTTATACGACTTTTATTGTCTGCAAATCAGCTACGCTGTTTTTTATCTGTGCTCGGAGTTGTCGATGATTTTGCATAACCGCCAACATGTTATCGAACTCTGTCGTGCTAAATATTTTCATATCGAATAGTTTGCTAATGGTATTGAGACTGCTTTGTGCCATGGCAAGCATTTTAGAATAGTCACGTGCACCTGAAAATAATCGCATCGAAATTAATTTGCTAGTACCTCCAGAGACACCTTTTACTATTGTCATTGACCCGACGATAATTCCGATTGCTACACATATTTAGTTTGTGGTGGTTGTGCTTAATCCACTCTAAGACCAGCAATCTTTAGCACACCCAGTCCATACATGTCATCTGCAACCTAACACGAACGTTTGTAACATAGGAGCAACGTTCTCTTGGTGATTTCAATTCGCAATTCGTATTCCGTTTCAATTATGTTTTCAAGTCCGTAGCATTGAGGGTCAATCATAAATCGTATATTAATAATATAATCTCATAGTACAAATGAGCGACTGACATGCTCCGTACGGATTCATCACGCCCGTGTACAAGACGCACACGCAGTTCTTGCCAATTGAGCTTGTTTACTGTTAAAACTGTCTTACAATTATAAAAATACATCAGCCTCGGGAATATATAAATTTCCGGTCCATTGTTACTTCTGAGGTTCCAGCACTCTTTTCATTTAAAAATTAACCCATTACCCCTGTACCTTTGCCAACTAACCATGGTATTTGCCCAATAACTGTTATCGCAACAAGGTTGTCCTTTTTGATTAAAAATAACTTTTTTTGTTTCACTTGAGTCAATGTTGGTGTAAAATATTCATTGGTAAAATAAACCGGTATGATATAGCGGCGAATACCACTTCGCAGTTATAGAAACATTCCTTGAGTGTTTTGAGACATGGATGTGTAGTGACAGTGGCGTCACTAGGGTTGGTGTCACCCAGTGCGGTAACTCATTCTGTTACCCCCCAACCCTCCGCCATGGACCACCTTCCTGCACAAAAATTCAAAAAGTCATGTGCGGTAAATCACGGTGTCCCCTTATGGACCACCTTCCTGCAAAAACATTCAAACATTCTTTTAGACAGTCATGTGCGATAACTCATTGTGTCACCCCCACCCCATGGATCACCTTCTTGCACAAAAATTATAATATTGTAATGACTGTCATTTAGGTGTCACCCCCTCTTGATGGTGTCACCCGGTGCGGTCCGCTACCTATACACTGATCTCAAGTTTGCTGCGAAGGGCTTGTGGTACATCCAACCGCCAATTACTGTATTATCCTTAACAAAATTAAATGACAGTTCATTCCAGGGTTTGATACAACCGCTTTGAATCCGATATTCGACAAGTGGAAAGAAATTGTTATAAATCTTTGAACCCACTTTCAACTGGTTCATCACCCCATCGATAAATCCCGCAACCGCATCACCTCACCGCGATCAGAATACATTGCGTATATCATGATTTTACTATTTTTTAACACAAATGCCAAGGACAGAGATTATCATTTATCAATATTCCCACTTGACCCCACGTACCTTTGCTTCCAGTTATGATAAACAAGTAGAAGCTAGACCCGCACACCTTTAAGATGGGACTTACCTGTATATCAAAAATATTTTCATCAAGAGAACTTGCGTCTCTCTTATTTCTCTATTTGAAGGTGCAACTTTATTAACTATATTTTCATATTGTGTTATAATTTTAATTCTATCACTTTCACTTTAGATATTGATATTGGTATTCAAACCCAAAGCACTTAATATATGCAAAATATTTCCACCAAATATTGAACCAAAATGTTGTTTGCTTTTATTTCGTGCTTCATGAAAGAAGACTTCGCCTTAGAAAGATCATTTTGACTGGTAATCTGGAGCAAATAATAATTTTTCAAGGACACTGACCGTTCAGGGGTAGGATTTAAAATAAAATTCTAAAATTTAGATGATTTTGCAAAATCAAAATCTTGTTGGCTTAACTTCCGATTTCTAAAACATGTGACATAAAAAACAAGGATTAGGAAAGTTCCTAAACGAAGTTTCCTGACATATTTTAGAGCAATTCGTATTCAATACATGAGCTGCCGATTTTCTGTTATTAATCAATCGTTTTAAAGTAAACGTTATGTAAAACACAGTTTTAAACTAAGCGTTTAATCTACATTATTTGTTAGGAGTTTTATTGGGGTTTTCCCATTTTATTCTATATATAATGATACATTGTATGATGTCAAATACAAATTCTTTTTCTACGTTTAGTAAATCATCGATTTTTTATATTCTGTATACAATTCTGTATTCTGCAACGAGTGGCCGAGTGGTCTAAAGCGATCTCCGTTACGGATCACGGCCATCTTACCTCTGTCTGCGTGGGTTTGAGTCCAAGATTCGGCTAATTTGTATATGTGAGAAAGCTTGCCAGTAGCTTCTCGTGGGTCGGTGGTTCTTTCGGGGGGTTTTCCCGGGTTCTTCCTCCACCATTAATACTGGCCGCCATGTATAGCATATCGTGTGCTGAGCAATGGCGTTAAGCCCTACATCAACAGCAACACCAACTAATACATACCTAAACAAATTATATATGCGTATATGCTAATTATTAGGCTTAGCATCTTTGCCCGAGTGAATATCATTGTGTGTACTTTGCAATTTGTTGTTATTATTTTTTTTGGCAAACATTATGAACCTTCTAGAGGGCTATTTTACATTTGGGAATATGTTTTTTGAAAAATGTCAATTGTGACCTGAGGTCATGTAGGGGACTATATAATCTTGTTTTTGTAGAAATTATTTCTAACGATCTTATTGGTGTCAAGTATATTATTATTATGTTCAGTAATTCAGTTGGAACGAAATTTATTTATTCAAATTATTTATTCACTAAGAGACAAAGTGCTCTTGTAAAATAACCTTCTCGTAAATAGAGACTTGATTATATAGTGAAATTTTAAAATAAGGATATATTCCGTGACTGTATTAATGTAATCAAATAAAAGGCTGTTGGCACTTCCCCGCTGCATGAGCCAATACCGGCACATCGTCGCTTCCAGAGTTGTGTTTAATTTCGTATTTACACTGAAGTTTCTTCAGAACTGTAATCATTGCGACTTGTGTTTGTAATTCTATGATTATTTGCAATTTAATTCGCAATACTGAAAGTTCTTTTTATAATTCTCACTTTGTAACCTACATAAATAATTTTTTTGTTGAACGTTACAAAGATTGTTGCTTCTTGCTCTTTTTTCTAATTCTCATATTAAGACTAGAGAGATGAAGTTGTTTACATTTTTCAGAAAAATTTGATTTTGAAATTTAAATTCACCTTGTATTGGAATGTTCTAAGTCCTAATTATTATTTCACATTTTATAAAACCTTAGTGACATTCATAAGCCTTTACAATGTCATCTAATGGGAAGAGTTTGTATTTCAAATCCTATCCAGGAACGGTTAGACATCTTGAAAAAGGACCAATTGTTCCACTTGCCAGACAACATGGTCTTTCTCATGCAAGGGCCTCTTAACGAAGAAAGAAATGCAAAATATATTGGTCCAGTTGGTAGATAAAAATGTTTTGATAACGATTCTGTGTTTCATTAGTGAGTCTGCATCAGACTTTAACATCAAAGTCAAGTTATTGAAATTAAATTTGATTGTGAGTCTCAATATGACTATAACTTGCAAGTTATAGGACATAAATTAAAATACGAGAAAGAAATTGATTTAAGAAATCTTGCGTCTCCGAATTAGGAAAAAGAAAGACAAATCCAGTTGCAGAGAGAGAGAGAGAGAGAGAGAGAGAGAGAGAGAGAGAGAGAAGAGATCGGCTGATGCAAATAAAGATGTAATGTGAAGAAAAAGATAGAAAGTTACAGAGATGAAGACAAAATAAATAAAATGGAATTTCAACTTAGATTAAAAGAATTAAAACAAGAAAATAAAAAGCACATCCATACCTTACACTCAATTTCAAGCTATGATGTTGTTAAGAATATAAGATTAGTTCCCCATTCTAAAGAAAAAGAAGAAGAAACATATTTCCCTCAATTTTAAACAATTGCCAAAACTTTGAAATGTTAAAGAAAACACTAGACTGTTACTACAAAGTACACATTTGATAAACCACATAATATTACACTTCTCTGTTAGTAAAGAACAGTTCTGAATTTGATCTGATTAAGAAATGTATATTGAAGGGTTATGAGTTGGTACCTGCGGCTTATCGACAAGGATTTGGGAATTATAGAAAATCAACTGATCAGATCTATGTCGATTTTACATGGGAATTCGATAGTTGGTGCTGTTCTAAAAGGTTAATAAAGATTACGAAAATTTCAGAGATCTATATTAGTTCAAGAGTTCAACATTGGTGACGTTAATATTTACCTTGCCGAGCATAAGGTAGAAACTTTAGAAAATGTTGATCGTACAACCGACGATTATTCCCTAGCTCATACATTTCTTTTGCCACCAAGTCTTCCACTCGTCTGTCTGGTGAAACAAGAATTTTGATCCTCATACGAACACTTCCACATCTCAATCTCGCACAACGTTTAGGAATCAAGTTTTTAATAAGATTTATACGAAATTCTTATCTCTTTAACGTGTACCTTCTCCAAAAAAGATGTTATTTCCGACTGCTACAAATTAAAAAATAAGTAATGCTATCAATACATACCTATTCCAAAAACTCCTGTGTTTAAGAGGTCAAGGTCATGGTGATGTATTGAATGCAATATATTAGTTGGGTCCAACAACTCCCCGTCTGATTGTATTCTGGAGAATTATGAACCATTCATGATGATGAGAATTATGAACCATTCATGATGATGAACCATTCATGATGATCGTTTCTATATCACCCATGTTTGATGCAGCCAATCCTACTCCAATTAAAATTGTAAGGGACATTGGAGCTTCTCAGAAGTTACTTTTAGCAGGTATTTTGGCTTTGTTTGAGAGGTCTTCTTCTAATACAAGTATTCTTTTCATTCAATAAATAGAGTGCGGCTTATTTAATATGCCACACCATTGTGTACATTTGGCATCAGATTTAGTCTCAGGACACGTGACTGTCGGAACACTTAGGTTTTTACCCATCGTAAAACTTCATATATTACTAGATAATGACCTAGCTGGTTATAAGGTTGTGGTTAATCCACTTGTAATTGACAAGCCTTGTTAGGATCAAAAATTAGACCCTGTGCAAAAGGAAATCCCTATTTTATTACCAGCTGGTGGAGTTATCAGAGGTATGGTAAAGAAAACGGTAGATAATGACGTTGATCGGGAAATATTTCCTTTTGCTGATACATTAAATGGTCAAGCTTTTGATGAGGTCAATTCTCGTATTCATCAATAAACATGTACTGATCGCAACGGTCCTTGTTTCACTACTCATTTTCTTTATTCTAATCATGGTTACTACTGCAATCGATTGTTGTCGAACAGGAAATGTCATAAGAATTCCTGTTTGTTTCAGAAGATTATTAATGAAACTGAAACCATAGACGTACCTTTTTGTTATTCTATTATAATTGGGGTCTTATAAGTAAATATAAATTACGTGAGTTACCTGCTGGTGACAAGCGGTCGTTGAACTATCAAGTAATCCGATTAAGGATCAACGTTTGAGTCTGGAATTTCCTTGCATGTTATGCATGAACTACCATGGAGAGAACAGTTCAGTCTTGTGATAGAGTTCTTCAGATTAGGTATTAACATCATTATAAAATTCAAAAGAAAATGAGCGAGTTAAACTGTTACATTAATACTCCTGGAATGTAAATATATTAAAGGAGTACCGGAATGTTGATAGAGATAGCCAGGTTAATCATGCAGGCAATTTAGTTTTACCTGTCTCACACAATGAGAATTAAAGTGATGGAATTCAATCAGGCTTTAGTGGCTTTGGTGTAATCAATCGTTGGAATTCAGAAATGAAATAGAATTTGTATCATAAACTTTAACGTTTGCTGTAAAAGAAAATAAATAATGAAAACAGCTATTACTTGAATATGATAACTTGTTTCTAGATGTTCATACGAACTAATTAATATACGATATATGTGAAACAGCATCCATACATGATGCACCATCTCAAACAGATAGCATTGATCAGTTTAACCTGTCAATTTACCACGAGTCATATAATGGTCAGAAGAGTACGTGTAACTCACTTTTGGATATATTAATTGTCTAATTTTAATCAGTGAGGTTCTCAAAGAGTTTCTGAATTGTCTCTACGTGATCTTTCCACGTGTCGTTGTAAACGATGACATCATCGTCATAATTATCTAGACCAGATGTAATCATACTCATTAAACAACCTTTTATCCTAAATGGCATCATTTTATAATGATAAAAGTCCATCTAGAGTCACGAATGTCACGAATGTCGAAATTTCCTTTACCCATTGCGTCGGTGGAATTTTCCCCCAGAATCCTTTGAAAAGTTCAAATTTTGTGAAATGTTTTGCATTTTTAATTATCAACTGCCTATTGAACATTATCAACTGCCTATTGAACATGATTTTGTTGCATTCTTTATGTAGTTGCACATTTATTTTACTCTCTCACTTTACTTGGGCTATTAGAACCAATGCATGCATTACCTGTTATTAAGTGATTTTTCATAAACAGTAAACACATACATTATTGCACTTCTCATTTGAGTCACATAAACATAAACACATCTATTTGGAAACATATTCTGGATAAACATTCAGAAAAACTGCATTGTTTTTGTATTTATTTTTTATTGCATAAATGTATGAAAATTGAGTATATACAATATCCACCTACAACTGGCAAACTTTTATGAGACGCATAACAGTAAAGTCTCACACATAAATCAATCATAACATTGAGATATCAAAATTTAGAAAATGAAGATTCGTTAAATCCTAACTAGTTTATACACATCCCTTTTCATTGCCAGTAATAATAGTATGGAAAAGCAGGTGATACCTCTTAAAACATTCAACACTGTGCAAAAATGTGTGTTCACCTTACGATTAGTAATAGTTGCCAAATCTGACGACGGATCGGCTTCATGTTTCTAAATTTTAGAAGCCTTGGTCGAATTTTCTATAAAACAGTGGATAAGTAGATAACGCTTATTTTATTGTAGTAACCTTTTCCTGAATGTTTACTGTCAAATGCAATATAAAAGTCATATGAGGTAGTCGTGTAAAGAATTTTTTTTAAAATACCGGTAGATGGATATATATATATATATATATATATATATATATATATATATATATATATATATATATATATATATATATATATATATATATATATATATATATATATATAAGTACAGATCGGCATCGCTTTTGCACAATTATAAAGCTTTGGCGCATGAATAGTTTACTTGAAATTATGCATAGGACAATTATAAGAGGCTTCGTCAAATATCCGAACTTCGTGCCCGTCCTTGGTTTGTGATCCCTGTTTCTCGCGAACTCACCAGCTTGTTGAGAGATCCTGATGTGTTTACTTGGGTCAGTTAAATGGGTAAGTACTGATTAAGAAATATTCAAGGATATAAAATTTATATTTTACTACAACTCAAATAAAATAAAACAAACTGGAAATGTTCGGTTTAACTGATGCCATTTTTGCCATTTTCGCATCAAGTTTGTTATCTTGGAGCGAGTGTTAGCTGATTAAGTCATTGCAACTGTTCACACGTTCACTTAATGGACCTTTTAATTACCAGGATGCTCAAGATATATATTTTTGTGACTGCAGAAGCAATTCAAAAACTTAGTTACAGTAACCTGCACTTATTTTATCATGTTAGGAAAAATGAATGAAATGGACAACTATACAGAAAAATATTTGACAACTGAAATATTTAAATATAAGGGAAAATAATCTTTCTTATTTATTAAGATTGAACATAAAATCTTATAAAAATGCATCACGTGTGTGGATATGGTAATTTTATGAACAGTTTAAAGAAAAAAGAAACAAAACTGCATCTTAGTTTTTTCGTTGATATATTTGCCATAGTTCCTTTTTTGCAGTTCATATGCAAGTAAAAGATGAAATACGGATACAATTATTAATAAATACATAGCTTCATAAATTATGAAATATGTATATATATGGCTAGGTTAATAGTTTCACGCAATATTAAAATGTATGCGGTACACTTCACTCTAAGGGCACAAACCATGGCAGGTCGAGGTAAGTTTACAATCCATTTTCTCATTTCTATTTTTAAATGTGCACATGTCTGATAACAGATGAGCATCATTTGTGCACCTTCAGAACCATTCATATCAGGATATCTGCTGTAACATTTTGTAAAAGTATGCAGAAAGGTTTTTGAGACTACATAGTTTAAATGATTTGCTATGGTTGGTAACGGTTGCCATATATTAAGATGGATTGCCATCATGTATAGAGGCTTGAAATTTATGTCAGGATGAATTCTGTTAATCTGATTTTATTCTGTTGAGCGTTTGATCATCAGACGTTGCGTATAAGTTTTCTCGTTTTCGTAAAGGCGCCATATTTGATGGCATATCGGTATTGTTTTGAATAGTTGGAAAGATTTATGTAGTCTGTCATTTTTGGTTGCAATTTGTCTAATGACATTAAGCATAAGGTGATCATGTTGACATACAATCAACTACCGATATAGGACGGATAAAATATGACGTACGCATGACTATATTATCAGATGACCTTTACAAGGATCATTACACAATTCTATACCTAATAAAATCTTGAAATATAAATTCACATTAAAATGGTGACAACTTTTAAATGACTGGACAATGGTTTTTCAAAAATGGGTCAACAAAGAATAACATACAAAATGTGCAAACGTGCATAATATATATATATATATATATATATATATATATATATATATATATATATATATATATATATATATATATATATATATATATATATATATATATATATATATATATATATATATATATATATATATATATATATATATATATATATATATATATATATATATATTGCAATTACTATGACATTAGGAAGGAAACACACATGAAATTAAAACACATCATAATGTTAACAAATACTCAAATAAAATATAATATATATAGGAAAGCAAGATTAGACCTAATGTCATTAGCACATTTATTCTGCATGTCAGATTTCTGTGTCAAATTTGAATGATCATCATTAAAATGTTGCTTTTGACGTATTTATAAGCAATGTAAACATTAAGTATTTGATTTGCTAACATTTATGGTTATGGGTATAATCATTGTCTTTATGTATGAATTGTACTAATGATAGCTCCTCTAAATTAGCGTCAGTATACATCTACAAAAATATCTAATACGTCTATTATAAACTGGAAATATTTACAAATGAAACGTCTGCATAAGACGACTAGCTTTACACTAGTACTTTGAAAAGTGTGCAATATTGATCTGGCGTCACAAACAACATTTACATACAACAGCATCATGAATTAATACAATTCAATCAGTATGATATGAAGTGTTATTTGTGAAAAATAGTATGCGTATCTTAATCAAGTGAAGACTGTCTTGATCATTAAGCAGACCCATTGTTGAAGCTAATCAAAATAAAAAGCAACATAGATTCGGAGTGATTCTTTATTTAGACATTCAGTTGCGAAACTAAACTGTTTTTACAATAATGCACGACATATTGCTTATCTTTTTTCTTTGCATAATTGCTACAACATTCCATATCAATCGTGAACAGAGTGAAGTAGCATAGATCAGGCTATACAGCATAACATACAGCATAACAAGTATGGTGAACAACAGCTGATTTGCAAAATTTATATGAGATGGATTTGTCAAAATGATTTTCGCACCATGTACAAAATTAAGCACTAGGCAGCATACTCAAACATTTGATTTGAATATGTTTTTTAGCATTAAACCATTCTTTATATTCGATAATTTTGCTGATCTATCTGTATATTTGAAAACAGGAGAAGATTACATGTTTTTAAACATGCGCGAGTTCTTAAAGTTCAAACTTTATACTGGACAATACTATTTTAGTAACGCTGCTTTGAAATATTTAAGTTTTAAACTGTGCATCTTAATGGCGTATAATTTAGCGCATAATTTTGTAATAAGAACAAATCGTATTTATCAGCAGGAATTTATTCCAAATATTGGACGACATCTTATTAGAAAAAGCAACTTGTTCATATTTTCTAGTTTACTTCTATTTCTTACATTTCGTGTTCTTTCTTTTTCTGTAAAAAATGTTCTTTAAGTAGATTTTACATTTTCAGCCGATCCAGATTGCTCTGTTTTCAACAGAAATAAGTTACAATGATCGTTTTGATCATTTTATGTTTTTAGTTTTCTCAATCTATTTATGGTGTTATAAACACGGTATTTTATCATTGCCCAGTCTCTGTTTCTTAGGACTGGTTCTGTTTCCAAAGCCTTCTCGCAGTCCTTTTTTCCTGGAACTTTGAGAAGTCTGAAAAACTTTCCAAACTGACGCTCTATTGCGGCATTTTCGACTTCTGTCCAGAGAACGTTTTGTTTGACAGACAGTTTCCTTTGTCCTGAAATATATTGAATATGAGAAATTATAGTAATATTCTTGCTATCATCGGCAAATGAAAATCTCATCTTAGGTATTTGAAAAATGAATTACAAGCAAAATACGCGTGCTTACCTAAGTTTGGTATTTGTACATCTGTATCGTTTTTACGCTGAAGATCTCCTTCATCATCCATATTCATGTCTTTTTTCATCATATTCGTTATCATCATCTTCATTCTTTGAGATGATCAATTTGTCGAGAGAATCTACAAATTAAGAATACATTTAGCTAAGGATAAATATCTTATTGTTTTAATAACGATTACACTTAAAAAAATTCGATTAGAAACAATAATTTTAATACCTTCGACTTTATTGACTGGAACAATTACATATCAAAAATCAATCCAGCTTTACCATATCATTAAATAATAATGTATTAAGACAAGAAAATACATATGCAAACATTCGTCTACCCCTGGAGTTAGTGAATGCCCTCCATCAACTGGTAGCAACAATTTCGTTTCTAGAGGTGAATTATTTTAATATAATAACAGTGGAGAGGGAATTTGTCTTAAAGACATTTGATTAAATGTTTTAAGAGATTAATTTTCAGACATGGCAGGAATAATATATTCGTTAGGTACAAATTGAAGAAAAATATAAAAATGCGTTCTGAGGGGTACATCGCAAGGAGAATGTTGTTAATGGTTTCTATAGTGAACGTTATTTATAGTGTAACTATTACACGTATTCAAATATATAATCCTTTTACAATGAGTAAAGCATTCTTGTGGACACCTTGTACAAACAAGAAGCTTATAGAATTCAAACAAACTTGTTGGAAAGATTAATGTGAATGAAGATTACAGATTTGCTCTTCTAGCTATAGCCATTAAATTAAATGATTAATGTGTTACATCAGACTTTAGAAATCAATATACTGTTCATACGACTATTTCATTTATTTCTCAAACCTGCATGTAACAACACTGTGGACACAGTGTCCACAAACCATGCTCTTAGAATTCACACACACGCTATAAAATTTGATTTCCAGAAATATTCAAAAAACAGTGTTAAATTACATTTTTAAACTGTTTTTGGTCCCAAATTTGAAATATATGTCAATGTGCCGTTTATGCTACTCTTTTGATCACTGCATTCTTTCTCAAGACATATATCGCAATAATGTGTGTATCAACACTGTGGACACAGTGTCCCTTGAACGTTCCTTCAAAATTCTCACACAGACAAACGTGTAAGAAAAAGTACGTCCTCTGTATATAAATATATCCTGTTTCTATTATCGTTTTGCTAAACTTGTTCACCACTTTTAATCTAATTAACATTGTGCCATTAAGATAATTACAAATCGTCTCTTTTACACACTACAGGTAGTTTATAATATATTTGAAATATTTCCTACTAAGAGTGCAATTTTCACAGGTCTTATGATAAAATGAGTTCTATCAAATTTTGCCGGATTGTCTTTCATAAGCATAACATGCACACCAGTCTGTCTTGTAAATTCGCATATCGATGATACATTCAACAAATATATTGGAGAAGAAAATATCATCCAGAGATTAATTGTTCATCTCAGCCACCACAGTTTTATGTAAATGAGTAAAATCATTACAGATGGAGTAGAAATATCAAGGATTATTGATATTAATCTAAGGACCACTCAAAATAAGTTAATATCAATAACAGTTTCGTTTCTATAGGTGAATTATTTTAATATAATAACAGTGGAGAGGTAATTTGTCTTACAACCTGTGTAAAGACGTTTGATTAAATATTTTAAGAGATTCTTTTTCAAACATGGTAGGAATAACCTATTCGTTAGGTACAAATTGAATAAAAATAGAGAAATGCAGCCTGAGGGGTATATGGCACGGAGAATGTTTTTAATGGCTTCTATAATGAACGTTATTCATAGTGTAACTATTGCACGTATTCAAATATAAAATACTTTTACCATGAGTAAAGCATTTTTCTTTACACCTTGTACACACAATAAGCATATTGAATTCAAACAAACTTGTTGGAAAGATTAATGTGAGTTAAGATTACAGATTTGCTCTTGTAGCTAAAACCATTAAATTAAATCATTAATGTGTTTCATCAGACTTTAGAAATCAATATACAGTTCATACAACTATTTCATTTATTTCTCAAACCTGCATTTAACAACACTGTGGATAGTGTCCACAAACAATGCTCTCAGAATTCACACAGAAACGCTAAACAATTTGATTTCCAGAAATATTTTTAAAATCTTATTCAAATTACATTTTTATACTGTTTTTGCTCACCACTTTAGAATATATGTCAATGTACCGTTTATACGACTCTTTTGATCATTGCATTCTTTCTCAAGATAGATATATTTCAATAATGTGTGTATCAGCACTGTGGACACAGTGTCCCTAAAACATTCTTTCAAATTTCTCACACAGACAAACGTGTAAGAAAATGTACGTCCAATGTATATAAATATAAGTTGTTTCTATTATCGTTGTACAACCCTTGTTCGACACTTTTAATCAAATAAGTATTAGACTTTTCGACTAATTACAAATCGTCTCTTTTACACGCTACAGGTAGTTTATATTATATTTCAAATATTAGACTTTTCGACTAATTACAAATCGTCTCTTTTACACGCTACAGGTAGTTTATATTATATTTCAAATATTTCCTACTAAGAGTAAAATTTACACAGGTCTTATGACAAAATGAGTTCTATCAAATTTTGGCGGATTGCCTTTCATACTCGTAACATGCACACCCGTCGGACTTGTGAATTCGCAAATCTATGATACATTCAACAAATATATTGGATAATAAATATCATCCAAAAATTAATTATTTCTCTCAGCCACCACAGTTTTAAATTCATGAGTAAAATCATTACAGATGGAGTAGAAATATCAAGGATTATTGATATTAATCTATGGACCACTAAATAAGTTAATATCTATAACAGTTTCGTTTATATAGGTGAATTATTTTAATATCATAACAGTGGAGAGGTAATTTGTCTTACAACCTATGTAAATACTTTTTATTAAATGTTTTAAGCGATTCTTTTTTCAGATTTGGTAGGAATAACATATTCGTTAGGTACAAATTGAAGATAAATATTGAAATGCATCCTGAGGGGTATATCGCACGGAGAATGTTGTTAATGGTTTCCATAGTGCACGTTATTCATAGTGTATATATTGCACGTTTTCAAATATATAATAATTTTACCGTGAGTAAAGCATTGCTGTGGACACCTTGTACACACAATACGCTTTTAGAATTCAAACAAACTTGTTGGAAAGATTAATGTGATTGAAGATTACAGATTTGCTCTTCTCGCTATAGCCATTAAATTAAATCATTAATGTGTAACATCAGACTTTAGAAATCAACATACTGTTCATACGACTATTTCATTTATTTCTCAAACGTGCATGTAACAGCACTGTGAACACAGTGTCCACAAACCATGGTCTCAGAATACACACAGAAACGCTAAACAGTTTGATTTCCAGAAATATTTTTAAAATCTTATTTAAAATACATTTTTATACTGTTTTTGCTCACCACTTTGAAATATATGTCAATGTACCGTTTATACGACTCTTTTGATCATTGCATTCTTTCTCAAGATAGACATATTTCAATAGGGTGTGTATCAACACTGTGGACACAGTGTCCCTAAAACGTTCTTTCAAATTTCTCACACAGACAAACGTGTAAGAAAAAGTACGTCCAATGTATATAAATATAAGTTATTTCTATTATCGTTGTACAACCCTTGTTCGACACTTTTAATTAAATAAGAATTAGACATTTTCAGATAATTACAAATCGTCTCTTTTACACGCTTCAGGTAGTTTATATTATATTTCAAATATTTCCTACTAAGAGTAAAATTTACACAGGTCTTCTGACAAAATGAGCTCTATCAAATTTTGGCGGACTGCCTTTCATACTCGTAACATGCACACCCGTCGGTCTTGTGAATTCGCAAATCGATGATACATTCAACACATATATTGGAGAAGAAAATATCATCCAAAGATTAATTGTTCCTCTTAGCCACCAAAGTTTTAAATTCATGAGTAAAATCATTACAGATAGAGTAGACATATCAAGGATTATTGCTATTAATCTATGGACCACTAAATAAGTGAATATCCATAACAGTTTCGTTTCTAGATGTGAATTTTTTTAATATCATAACAGTGGAGAGATAATTTGTCTTACAGCCTGTGTAAAGACCTTTGATTAAATGTTTTAAGAGATTCCTTTTCAGACATGGCAGGAATAATATATTCGTTAGGTACAAATTGAAGAAAAATATAAAAATGCGTTCTGAGGGGTACATCGCAAGGAGAATATTGTTAATGGTTTCTATAGTGAACGTTATTTATAGTGTATCTATTACACGTATTCAAATATATAATACTTTTACCATGAGTAAAGCATTCTTGTGGACACCTTGTACACACAATAAGTTTATAGAATTCAAACAAACTTGTTGGAAAGAATAATGTGAGTGAAGATTACAGATATGCTATTCTCGATATAGCCATTAAATTAAATCATTAATGTGTAACATCAGACTTTAGAAATCAACATACTGTTCATACGACTATTTCATTTATTTCTCAAACCTGCATGTAACAGCACTGTGGACACGGTGTCCACAAACCTCACACTTAGAATTCACACACAAACGCTATAAAATTTGATTTCCAGAAATATTCAAAAAAACATTGTTTAAATTACATTTTTATACTGTTTTTGCTCCACACTTTGAAATATATGTCAATGTGCTGTTTATACAACTCTTTTGATCACTGCATTCTTTCTCAAGACAGATATATTTCATTAATGTGTGTATCAACACTGTGGACACAGTGTCCCTAAAACGTTCTTTCAAAATTCTCACACAGACAAACGTGTAAGAAAAAGTAAGTCCAATGTATATAAATATAACCTGTTTCTATTATCGTTTTACTATCCTTGTTCACCACTTTTAATCTAATTAACATTGTGCCTTTAAGATAATTACAAATCGTCTCTTTTTCACACTACTCGTAGTTTATAATATATTTGAAATATTTCCTACTAAAAGTGCAATTTTCACAGGTCTTATGATAAAATGAGTTCTATAAAATTTTGCCTGATTGTCTTTCATAAGCATAACATGCACACCAGTCTGTCTTGTAAATTCGCAAATCGATGATATATTCAACAAATATATTGGAGAAGAAAATATCATCCAAAGATTAATTATTTCTCTCAGCCACCACAGTTTTAAATTCATGAGTAAAATCATTACAGATGGAGTAGAAGTATCAAGGATTATTGGTATTAATCTATGGACCACTAAATAAGTTAATATCCATAACAGTTTCGTTTCTAGAGGTGAATTATTTTAATATCATAACAGTGGAGAGGTAATTTGTCTTACAACCTATGTAAAGACTTTTGATTAAATGTTTTAAGCGATTCCTTTTTAGATTTGGTAGGAATAACATAGTCGTTAGGTACAAATTGAAGAAAAATATTGAAATGCATCCTGAGGGGTATATCGCACGGCGAATGTTGTTAATGGTTTATATAGTGAACGTTATTCATAGTGTATCTATTGCACGTTTTCAAATATATAATAATTTTACCGTGAGTAAAGCATTGTTGTGTACACCGTGTACACACAATAAGCTTTTAGAATTCAAACAAACTTGTTGGAAAGATTAATGTGATTGAATATTACAGATTTGCTCTTCTCGCTATAGCCATTAAATTAAATCATTAATGTGTAACATCAGACTTTAGAGATCAATATACTGTTCATACGACTATTTCATTTATTTCTCAAATCTGCATGTAACAACACTGTGGACACAGTGTCCACAAGCCATCCTCTTAGAATTCACACACGCACGCTATACAATTTGATTTCCAGAAATATTAAAAACATTTTGTTTACATTACATTTTTATTATGTTTTTGCTCCACACTTTGAAATATATGTCAATGTACCGTTTATGCGACTCTTTTGATCATTGCATTCTTTCTCAAGACAGTGTCCCTAATATTTTCTTTCAAAATTCTCACACATACAGACGTGTAAGAAAAAGTACGTCCAATGTATATAAATATTACCTGTTTCTTTTATCGTTTAACTGTCCTTGTTCGACACTTTTAATCCAAAACGTATCGAGTCATTTAAAGAATTCGAAATCGTCTCTTTTAGACGCCTATAGTTAGTTTATACTATATATCAAATACTTCCTACCAAGTGAGCAACTGGCACAGTTCAAGGGATAAAATGAGTTTAATCAAATATTAGAAGATGGTCTTTCAGAAGCATAACATGCACACCTGTCTGTCTTGTGAATTCTCAAATATATGTTGGAGACTAACATCCTGTGTGAAGATTTTAATCCCAATTTATATCCGATTTTGAAAGTAATGCTACGATTTAGCAATTCGAGAGGTTATATTGATTAAAAGTATATAAATTCATTCTAAAGAAGATATCAAATAAAGAATTTTTTAATAGTTTCTCTAGTGTACGTTATTCATGGTTTAACTTGTGTTCTTTCTAAATAAATAATGCATCGACAATGAAGGTATCATCGTTGTGGACGCTATGTCCACAAACTGTGCTTTCAGATTTCACACAAATTTGTAAATAAGATTAATGTGAGTGAATATTATATTGGTGCTATTGTTCCTTTACACCCTCAATGAAATGAATGCTGCGTAATTTCAAACTATAGAAATATATCAACCGTTCGTAGGGCTAATTGATTTATTATATGCTTTCCCGATATCTCTGAATGAAAAGCATGTGTCGACACTGTTGACAAAATGTCCACATAAAATGCTTTTAGAATTTACAAAAAGTTGCTTTAAAGATTATTTATATTATCGTATAACAATACTTCTTCACATTACACTTCAATATTCTTGCTCTACACTTTCAATCAAACATGCACGTTGCATTTCTTTATTTTCAGACTAACTTTGACTGATTTTACACTTTCAATTAACAATGTGTGGATAGTCCGTGAACAAAAGAACAGCTCTTTTATTGAAGATAATATTTCTGGGGCTACGAATAGTATTATAACTGAAGAATTTATAACCAACATAAATATTTGCATATCTAGAAAGAGAGTTGCCTTTGACTCGTTGTTAATAATAATAACTATGATTGTAATCTCATAGGCTCTCCTAATGTATTGTTATGTGTGTGATTTAGATTTTTAACGTAGCTTTAGCAATTATTTAGTCATATTATCCAGACACAAGACCGACCAAGTCCTAACACTAATTTTGATTGATGAGCGCAAAGCGCGGCAGCTGTTAGTACCATTTTTGTAAGTCTTTGGTATGACTCGATCGGTGATCGAATCCACGATCTACCGCATCCGAAGCGGACGCTCTAACCACTAGGCCACCGTAGCGGTCATTTATTTGTATTATTTGTGGGATTTGTATTTATTATAAAAAAAATACGACAGTGGAAGATAATCATTGATGGGCTTTAAAAACTGTAATGATCATCATATTCAAGATACCATACCCTTACATTCCGACAACATGTTAATTGTGTTTCATGAGAATGACAAAAATAATTGCTCTTGACCCGCACGTGGTTCACAGTGTTCACACACTTTGAAATCAAGTTGGCAGTGCTTATTTCCTAGAACGTTAACTAGCATGTAAATCATAGTCCCGAGGGAATCCAACATTTATGGACCTTAACTGTTCCAAACGATCATATCTTTAATCTACACTACTTTTTTTTATAAAAGAGCACAACTTCATATTATTTGGAGTAGAATGTTATATGTAGTTCCAAAAAGATGCACAAATCTTAATCTATGGAGAAACAATGTATTGAACTCACCATTTGTTTTCGCCTTTGTGTCTAAAATGATACGTATAATTCGTATCTTCCACTGTAGTTGCCTTTTCTCCAGATAGCAATTTTCCTGCATATTCGAGGAGAAAATCCCCCTGTTGAAAATCCTTGGTTGCAAATATTCCCCGACCTGTAACAGATGCAGAGTTTTGCACATTATTCTAACGATAATGAGTATCTTAAAATCCGAAGTTATACACTAACACTGAATTTTGTTAAAAACCAAGAAAACATAAGGGTGATGAACACATTTTTCTTGACAAACGTGTTAAACGAAACCATGACTACATGCATACAAAAACTACATCCCTATTTCAGCACATTGCATTGGAAACATGGACTGCTATTAGGATACAGAATAATATCATGACATGGGGATTATTTAAGTAACTGCATTATTCGCCAATCTAAGAAAGTATTGTATTACCTATTTTGGCGTCAATTAGTTCCACTCTAAAAATCCTGGCTGATCGGAACTTTCTTTAGCATATGCCTTCGCTATTTCCTTTGGTTTTTGTCGACCAACGCGGTTGCCCTGTAGATAAAAAAGCAATTATATATATATATATATATATATATATATATATATATATATATATATATATATATATATATATATATATATATATATATATATATATATATATATATATATAATGAATGTTTGTTTGTGTGTAAAATGTGCGAATGACTGTAAAATCAAATGGATATTTATTTTGTATCTAACTCGCAGTATAGAGTGAAACATATATTATAAATCATGAAGTATATATATATATATATATATATATATATATATATATATATATATATATATATATATATATATATACTTTAGAAAAAATATTCACAAAAAGCACCGGGTGGTATGGTAGAGTGGTCAAAGCTATCGCCTTTACTGATCACAGCCGTATGACCAGTCTTTCTGTGTGTTCGATCCTTAGACTCGGCCACTATGTGTATGTGAGAAACATGGCAGTAGCTTCTCGTTGTTCTTACAAGTGTTACCCGGGTTCTTCATCCAACAATTATGCTGAATTTTAGATACGGAGAAAGAAAATGTTGTAATACAGGTTAGATCATTTTAATTCGTTATCTGCTACGATTCGAATCCCTGTCTTATGTCACATATATATTGTCCTGTCTAGAATTACCGTAGAATATATTATTATTATTACACTTTTTTATTGTCCATACCGGATCATGTTGTATGTGCTTCTTTAATCCCCTGAAGTCATATTGAGTTCGCTTTTCCATTCTCTGAAAAGATTCACATAGGAAAAGGTGGATAAATATGCAATGCAGTGTTAGTTTTAGTCATTGCCTTACATACACGCTCATATCAACTCTTATAAGTTTGCAGCCAAAACATCGTGAAATTACTTACCTATTTAATGCAATTTTGTTTGTGTGTTTCGTATTGCTATATTTAGAGAAATTTCTGGTTGTTTGTATCTCATTGATCATAATATTTTGCCTGAACCAGACAGTACCGTTTCAATATTTCTCATTTGCTCTGACTTTTACCGTTAATCCCATATTAACGATGGAAACATGTGCAGTGCTTATTTGCATGAAACACGATATCTATGATAATGCTTAGCCTACATACCATCTGAGCAATGCTGCTCTACAGACAATATGCAGCATCTAGGCTAGTATCAAAGTAATATCATCTTAAGAGAAAATTTGAAATGAACATATATAGTTTCTTTATTCTACATAGTGTCACGTAAGAGTGCATTATTTCCCAATTTGTATTACAAGGATCACAGACAGATATTTTAGAACATTAGGCATTACTTTATTTAGCGAAACTATTAGTTTGCAAATAATTTATTAGTTTGCAAATAATTTCAAATTATAGTGAGCATTATACATTTATTGACATGAAGATAGTAGCCAATATGATCCAAAAGCGCTCGCCTTTCTCGATCATTGCCATCTGAAACGTGTGTATGGTTTCAGTCTCGGTATGTGAGAAAGCTGCCAGAAGCTCGTGGGTCGGTGTTTCGTACTGGGGATTTTCCCTGGGTTCTCCAGCTACTATTTATAATGCATTTTAAATATGGAGAAAGAATTATTATCATACAGGATAGATAATAAATAATTCGTTATATATATATATATATATATATATATATATATATATATATATATATATATATATATATATATATATATATATATATATATATATATATATATAGGAACGTGATGTTTTCATAAATAAATCCATAAAATAATTCAGCTGTGTGTTTGCATTCTAAATCTAATTAATCCTTTCATACTGAAAGCTACCAAACCTCCCTCCTATCTTAAGTCTGTGAATCTTATCAAAACCACTTCCCCACTCTATGATTCAGTCTAGTTAAAACCTGATAATTGACACACGAAATCAGATAAGGGTTCTCACACCCTAGGCTCACTGCCCTCTGACAGACAGTTCCGTTATATTTAACAGTTATACTTGTTCAACCTGTGAAAAGATAACTGCCCCTATTATTGTAGCATATACTCCGCTTTAATCTAGTTTCATATATATATGTATATATATATATATATATATATATATATATATATATATATATATATATATATATATATATATATATATATATGATTTATATACCAGTATTGGTATATCAAATTGTGATCCGCCTCTGGCAGACAGCCTCGTTATATTTAACAGCTATACTTGTTCATCCTGTGATATAGGGAAAACATAACTGCCCCTATTATCGTAGAATCGTACTCAATATATATATATATATATATATATATATATATATATATATATATATATATATATATATATATATATGGCATTTGAAATGTTGGTATAAAGCAAATGTATATACCATATATACCAATACCATTGGCATATCAAATTGTGATCAGCCCATGGCGTATTGATACTGATTTATAAGCATTCTCGCGAGCTTCTTCAGTTGATTCTATATTTATGATAAAATGCCAGACATTAATCATTAGTAAGGTATGAAAATAACAATAAAAAGTATTAATAATCTCCGTTTTCTAAACAAGTTTAATATAGCACACATTTTCATCAAAACTCCTTCTACTTTATGTTTCCCATCTCACCTCATGCATAACAGACAAACTACACAGAAATGTGGAGTGAGAAAAAGAAATTTTCTATGAATTAAAATTTGGAAATTAAACTTATATCAAGTAACCTACACGAATATCGTGTGCGTAATGGTATGTGTGCATTTTCCATTGCATATATCTATACTGTTTATATAATCAAAATGTATGAATAAATAGAGATACACAGTTTTATTAATACTATTAATTATTTAATAAATGATACAAAGTTGCGAACGATGTGGACATCATAAAGTAAATGTATCGGTTAAGTGGTAAACATACTGTGATGTATTTAATGTTTTGTTGTTGCTGTTTCTTAAAGGTATTATTATGTTCAAAAATCGATTATATGCAATTAAATATGAAAATTCCAAAAGCCTCTCTCTCTCTTTCTCTCTCTCTCTCTCTCTCTCTCTTCCCCCCTCCCTCTCTCTCTCTCTGTCTCTGTCTCTCTCTCTGTCTCTCTCTCTCTCTCTCTCTCTCTCTCTCTCTCTCTCTCTCTCTCTCTCTCTCTCTCTCCCATCGTAGCAAGACAAGGGTTAAATTCTATGCAATGAAGAGCGTAAAGGATTTTCGTTTGTGTCATCCCGCGATGTCGCTGGGCATAAGAATGATGGTAAATGTTACGTCAAGCCGACCAAAGGATGAGAGAGAGAGAGAGAGAGAGAGAGAGAGAGAGAGAGAGAGAGAGAGAGAGAGAGAGATTATGGACGGTGGTACCGTTACTAAAGCAGAATAATGACTTAGTATTAAACGAAATTTTGATTGTGTCCTTTGTATTCCTATATTTAGAGAGATTTCTAGTAAATTGTATCGCATTTATCATAATTTGCCTGAACCAGACAGTGTTAGGTATTAGGCCTTTAAGATAATTACAAATCGTCTGTTTTACACACTACAGGTAGTTTAGAATATATTTCAGATATTTACTACTAAGAGTGTAATTTTCACAGGTCTTATGATAATTCATGAGTAAAATCATTACAGATGGAGTAGAAATATCAAGGATTATTGATATTAATCTATGAACCACTAAATAAGTTAATATCCATAACAGTTTCGTTTCTAGAGGTGAATTATTTTAATATCATAACAGTGGAGAGGTAATTTGTCTTACAACCTGAGTAAAGACATTTCATTAAATGTTGAAAGCAATTATTTTTCAGATTTGGTAGGAATAACCTATTCGTTAGGTACAAATTAAAGAAAAATATAGTAATGCATCCTGAGGGGTGTATCGCACGGAGAATGTTGTTAATGGTTTCTATAGTGAACGTTATTCATAGTGTATCTATTGTACGTATTCAAATATATAATAATTTTACCGTGAGTAAAGCATTGTTGATGACAACTTGTACACACATTAAGCTTATAGAATTCAAACAAACTTGTTGGAAAGAATAATGTGAGTGAAGATTACAGATTTGCTATTCTCGCTATAGCCAATAAATTACATTATTAATGTGTAACATCAGACTTTAGAAATCAATATACTGTTCATACGACTATTTCATTTATTTCTCAAACCTGCATGTAGCATCACTGTGGACACAGTGTACACAAACTATCCTCTTAGAATTCACACACACACGCTATAAAATTTGATTTCCAGAAATATTCAAAAAACATTGTTTAAATTACATTTTTATACTGTTTTTGCTCCCAACTTTTAAATATGTCAATGTATCGTTTATACGACTCTTTTGATCATTGCATTCTTTCTCAAGACAGATATATTTCAATAATGTGTGTATCAACACTGTGGACACAGTGTCCTTAAAACGTTCTTTCAAAATTCTCACACAGACAAACGTGTAAGAAAAAGTACGTCCAATGTATATTAATATAACCTGTTTCTATTATCGTGTTACTATCCTTGTTCAACACTTTTATTAGGCTTTATAGATAATTACAAATCGTCTCTTTTACACACTAAATTATCATAATAATTTGCCTAAACCAGACAGTATTAAGGGAAAAATTGAAACTCGGTCATATATTTTCTTATACTTAAACAAACATTATGATGAAGCATGATTTGATCGCGACTAACATAGCGAAATTTCTAGACGGAAAATACTTGTCTAATAGATATAATGCATTTTAGAATATTCAACGTTCCGAATTTGATAACAAGAACTGCAGAATACTTCTGTTGAAATAGTATGTATTATGTGTAAGAAATAAAAATACGAGTTTGCAAGTAATTTCAAATTATACCAAGCATTACACATTTATTAGAATGACGGCAGTATATACTGCCCTCATAAACCTATCCATACAAACTAAAGTAATACAAGAGATTCTTTTCGCTAATTCCACACATATTATTAAAAAAAAATGATTCTTACCTTTTTGAGTCTGTAGATCTTTTCTCTGCTACTGCTACTCCCGATATAGTTCTTTATCTCTCCCTGCCAACGCGCGAGGCGAGAATGCCCAATAAGAAGTGAGAGATTGCGGTATCCAATGGCAATGACATGCGCGAACCGCAATGTGTGTATGTGAGGTGGAATTCACACAGAATGGATGCTGAGCAGAATCGCGGCAAAATACACACTCATGGAGGGAAATGGTTCACAACGTAGGTCTGCTCTTTTGGTACTAAATTCATGTACATGAATCAAAATAATAATTTGCAGGTGTGTACCTTCTGGACACCAACTTTTAGTGTCCACAATGGAAAATGTGTCCACAACGAAGGTCTATACTTTGGATCAGTGTCCACAACGCCGTCAATCCAAGAACATACATACATACATACATACATACATACCTACCTACCTACCTACCTACCTACCTACCTACCTACATACCTACATACCTACCTACATACATACATACGCGTCGAGAAAGAAACCACGCACGGGTATGCATGATAGTAGTACATATGGGAGCCGAGTATCTAAAAGAAAAGGATCTAAAAAACAGTCACAGCGATCAGAATCAGAACCAGAACAGGTGATGCAGAACTCCGAACGCAATTCAGTATCATCTCTTTTAAATGATAAAAATGACAGTTCCGTAACAATAGAGAATTGATACAAGATAATAGATCTAAAACATTTTATACAAAGCAGTATTCAACAAATGAAAGATGACATCAGAAATGAATTTAAAACTGAGCTTGACAAGATACGTAAAGAACTGCTTACTAGAGATGTTGACTCTACTGGACTACAATCGGAATTAAAAAGATGCAAAGAGGAAGAAAAGAAGTTATCTAAAGACAATCTGGCCTTGAAAATATCACTCAGGGAGAAGAATAACCAGTTGGAAAGTATTAAAGGTCACCAACTATTTTTACATCAACTGCTCGAAGATAGAGTATGTGATAAGGATAAAGAAAATGTAAGCACGAAATGCGATGCACAGACTCAAATAACACTAGCTGATATAATGCGTATGGTCAAACCTTCAACTGAAACACAAACAGCAAATATGGTGAATGTGAGAACTGCTCTAAATCTTGATCATACAAAACGACGGAAGTATTTATCGGACCAAACGGAATATACGGAGAAGAACAAAGGCGGTCGCTTGAAATCCACTGATTCAAGGGAAGGAGTGGTTCTGACTCCGTCCACAATACCCAGTACCTCAACTGAAGAATTGACAGTAATTGAAGATAATGGAGAACGTGGTTATCACCATGATCAGAAATACTCAGCACGGGAAAATGCAAAAAACATCGACAGGGAAAGAAGATCACCATTCAAAAAAAATTCAGCCACCTCATCAAAAGACTTGGATAAAGGAAGCAAAACAATCGATGTCATCACAACTAACAGAAACTGCAGACCTCAAAAAAGAGTGAGGAACTCTTATGAACGTCGAGTTCTAATGTCCAGGATACCGGTTGACAGAACGAGAGAGGAGATGAGAACTTGTATAAAAAAGCACGCCAGAAACAAAGGAATAGAAATAATTGACTCTCAGATCTTAAAGCACTGGCGTGTAAGAGGAGGAAAGGACACTTTTACTGCTTTAGTCACGGTAGATGACTTAGACTTTGAGAAGGTTTTAGAGAATGGTTTTTGGCCAGATTTTGTATGGGCAAGAGAATGGTATGAGGATTACGGTGATAAGGACGACAAGAGGTTCAGGTGGAACTATATAAAGGGGCAGTAAGTCGCATATATATGCATAAATTATGGTCAACTACTTTATAGTCATTGTACTACATGTGTTGAAAATCTATTTTTAAGTCAACAAATGTCTAGTCATACATTTCGTCTGATAACATGGAACGTAAAAGGAGCCATGTATGGTGCACCATACTTGTACTCTTTGCTAAATGAGGTAGATATTGCAGTGCTTACTGAGCACTGGCTTCTTCCGGAGCAACTCAACTTCCTAGACAATTTACATCCACAGTTTAAATCTTTCTCACGCTCTGACAATAGGCTAAAAGTGAATTTCGAAGAAAGGATAAGACATACGGGGTTTGGGAGAATAACAATCCTATATAGGAAGTCACTCTGCGTTAATCCTTTGTTGAGCGTCGGCAGTGATAGAGTCTTAGGGATAGAAGTGATATGTAATGATAAATTGAAATATTTTGTATTCGGAGCACTTTTGCCATAAACTAATTTTCCTATTGCAAGTTACTATGAAACAATGGAAGAATTAAAGGACCAGTTTGATATGTTCCGTAAAGAAGGCATTCACATACTCGCGGGTGACTTCAATGGCCAGTTAAGTTCGCTGCTTAGCTTCAAAACGAACTGTCTAACAACAAACGCTAGAGGCGCTATTCTAGTAAAGTTTCTGACCGATAGGTACTTAATATCCGTTAATAGTCAATCTATTTGTGAAGGACCTGACTTTACATTTTACTCAATCGATGGTAAATCCAAATCGTTGATAGACCATATACTATTGCAAAAAACCAAATTCGATTTAGTGGTTAAGGCCGAAATAATTGATGACCATCCTTTGAAAATTTCAGATCATCATCCTGTAAAAACAGAGTTGGTCATTCCTCTTGCATATAATATAATCATGGCTGACAAGCATATAATTCCCTCCATAAAGCATCGGCAGAACAAATAAATAGGTATAAGGAAGCAACACGCAATGAATTTTTAGCGCAACTGCATAAGGCAGAACTAGTGACAAATGTCGATATTGAAATTATTATTCAAGACACGGTAAAGATTTTACATGACGCAGCTTCTAGGTTTCTGCCCATAAAAAGGTTTTGCCCATACGCTAACCCATATTGGAAACTACTAAACGTAAAAAGTTTCATACAGAAATGAGGCTGAAACGTAGAGTATGGATCTCTGATGGTAGGCCAAGAGGATGGGAATTTGATGTTTTGGAAAAGAGTTACTGAGAGCAAAAGAAATGTGTGACAGAGAACAGTTCAGTGAGCTTGAAAAGGCTGCAGAGCTCGATATTTCTACTATCTATAAGTTTATACGGAATAAAAGACATAAACGTGATTACATATACGAAATTGAATCTAACGGAAAAATTGTACGTGACCACGACTCTATAAGAGACTTATGGGCAAATCATTTTTCCAATTTGTCACTACCTGACAATACCTATTTGTACGATAAGAATCATTACCAGATGGTCTTAGCAGAGGTTAAAAAACAGAGTATAGAAACCCATTCCCACTTTGATGAAGTTGTTGACAAAATTCCCACTAGAGAAGAAATCAGTAGTGCAATTAGTTCTCTCAATAAAAATAAGGCATGTGGTCACGACGGTATTGTTGCCGAGCATTTACTGTTTGCGGACACTCAAAGCAGTGTACAGTTACTTGAAACTGTCTTCAAAAAAGTGTACGAGGCCGAGGAGTACCCATGCCATTTTAAACAAGGTTTAGTAATACCAATATTTAAAAGAGGGGGAAAAAGCAAATTAGATATGAATAACTACCGTGATATAAATATAGTTCCAGTGCTTCAGAAAATCCAAGAGCAAATTATATATAATAGACTACTTATATTTTCTAAGCACATTAATTTTCCAAATCCAATGCAACAAGGTTTTAGGAATAATTGTGGCAGTATCACTGCAGCGTTTTGTATCAAAGAATCTATATGCTACTATATGGATAAAGATACTCCTGTCTATGCAACATTTCTTGATAATGCTAAGGCATTCAATACAGTCTGGCACAATGGGTTATTTTACAAGCTGTACAAACTTGGCATTAAAGGGAAGACGTGGCGCATCATGAAAGACTCGTTTAAGGGAGTAACTAGTTCTGTTTTATTTGCGGGCAAATTGTCCAAATATTTCAATATTAAGCAGGGTGTAGGACAGGGTCGTATCTTGTCCGCTTGGTTCTTTCTCGTTATGATAGACGATTTGATCACTGATTTAGATCACACTTTGCGAGGCCTAAATCTTGTCGATCTCCACCTGCCGTGTGTCTTATTAGCGGATGACACAACTGTAATGGCTAATTCGCATCATTCGATGCAGCATCTGCTCGATACAATCTCTAATTATGCGAAAAGGTGGAGATTGAAATATAACGCAGATAAAAGTTGCAGCATCCTCTTTACAAACAAAAGAAGAAATGATATCCCTTCTTTTCTATTCGACAAATCGCCAATTCCAGTAGTCAAAAGTAAGAAATATGCCGGCATACCTCTAAAGTACAACTTTAAACCTAACGATGCGATAAAAGAAGCATGCGATAAAGGTAAACACTTATTAAACTCTTTTTATTTTATTGGTATCAGAGACGGAGGAATGAACCCTCTAACAAGTATGAAAATCTGGAAAAGAATCATTCTACCTTCAGTCCTGTATGGATGTGAATTATGGTCGAATATGACAAACACCAATATAGAAGAACTTGAGCTATGTCAGAGATATGCAGCGCGACGTATGCAAGCTTTCGATAAATATTCGCCCATAGAGGCAACGCGTAGTACCTTAGGACTCTGGTCAATGGAAGCATACATAGATAAGATGAAATTGTGCTTTTTCAACCGGCTGGACTCTTATCTGGAAAAAGATTTTCATTTTGCGTTTATGTCAGTACTTGACCAACCCAATTAGACAGACGGGGCAGATATTGACAAAATATTCAAGAAATATGGTATGGGAAGTGTTCTCTTAGACTATGCAGTAAGAGTACAAACCGAAGGTAAACTTGTTTGGAATCGGAATATTATTGATAATATTCAAAACATCGAAGAATCTACCTGGAATACAGATATTGAACTAAGGAGCGATTTCATTCACTTCAGAAACATTCATTTGGACTTAAAACCAAGCAGTATATGGTTTCTTGGACGTAAATTTCCATCTATGTTATGGCCTCTCTCTGAAATAGTGAAACTATATATCATGCCTGTTGGAAAAGTTATGATATGTAAACTCTGTGGAAAGTAGACTGACGACAGAGCGAAACATCTTATCTTAGGTTGTGAAAAGCTCCTTGAAGAACGAAACGTCTTCTTTGAGAAGGTGATTGACACTTTAGTGGTGAGAGACGGGGTTAATTTATTTAATCAAGAAGACGATATACTATTGGAGACACTTCTTGGAAGCAGAGTAGATTGCTTGTCGTCTTTCGACGATGATGTATGGGATAAACTCATGTTGGTAACGGCAAAAAGCATAACCTCATTTTACAATAAAATGCATGCCCTACTCTCAACCAACATGTCATAACATAACAGCAATAATAAGTAGTTAATCTAAATAAATAAACAAAAAAATTTAAAAAACAAGCAAAAACAAATATCCTGCTGTTGTCAAATTCCGCAATTTTGATGTATTACAGATTACGGAGATATAATGCTCTCTGACTCATATAATATACGAGTGTCACCTTTTGCTATTTTTATTCCATTGAGAAGGATTTCATGCTGTTCCTCATATATATGTATATATGTGTGTATATGTGTGTATATATGTATGTATAAATATGTGTTTGGGTGGGTAAATATGTATGTATGTGTATGTGTGTACATTTATATGTGTGTGTGCGTGTGTGTATATATATATATATATATATATATATATATATATATATATATATATATATATATAAATATATATATATATATATATATATATATATATATATATATATATATATATATATATATATATATATATATATATGCATAAGCATATATGTTATGTAGAAAGAACTACATTGATAATTACACTGGTAAACGTTTCCAATTTGTTTTATTTATATTCTTTTGTGTTGTATTTCATGATTTTGTATTATCCTGAATTTGATTAACCTGATGTAATCTCTATTGAAGAGGAAATAAAGTCAGTCAGTCAGTCAGTCAGTCAGTAAGTCATACCTACCTACCTACCTACCTACCTACCTACCTACCTACCTACCTACCTACATACATACATACATACATACATACATACATACATACATACATACATACATACATACATACTCATTCATACATACATGCATGCATGCATGCATACATACATACATACATACATACATACATACATACATACATACATACATACATACATACATGCATACATACATGCACATGCATGCATGCATACATGCATGCATGCATGCATGCATGCACACACACACACACACACACACACACACACACACACACACACACACACACACACACATACATACATACATACATACATACATACATACATACATACATACATACATACATACATACATACATACATGGTACAGTTTTAATATTGTCTGATACCCACTCACATATACTTGTTGCTTGATGGTTATCAGCAAAACTATATAAGTTACATTTATAATAATAAGTTTATCAAATGACCACAAGAACACTCATTCATGACCTTGAATAGCTCTTTAAGTACTCTAGTCTTGTTGTTTATCTTCCTTATCATCTGCCTTATCCATTCAGTTACTTCATGAATTCGCTCGAGCTAAAACATGTCACACATATAATGATTCATTCCAATATAATTGTTGTGCTATTATAGTTGTAAAAAGTATTGTAAGATAAATGAAAGAAATTTTAAAAAGAACTGTAATGCAAGCGTCCATGTAAGTTTTTATGGGAAAGGGAAGTTATTGTACAATGCGTTTTTAGATTAAAATAATCTTCGTCTGGAGAAAAACCTATAGTTATTATGTTAAGTTTCTGTGACACGAAAATGCAGATCCGAAACAGAAAGTACCGGTATTCATGCACCAAATTTAAACTTATACAACTGAGGGTCGAGCTTGTTATATGAATATTTAGTTTTCCTTGTTTTATGAACTCCAAGAAAGAAAATATCCGCATGTACGAATCGCAATGTAAGTTGATGTTGCAAACATGACTTATCAGAAACATTAGAAACATATATGAAACAGTAAATAAACAACACATTTAAGGGTCAACTCTTGGATTATTACAAATTTATCAAATGGGGAAAATATGGAAGTATTTGTTCCAGGATCTACATTGTTACGTGTTTAGGCTCTAATAAACAGTAACATATTAAATGGGGGGGGGGGGGAGAACAAGTTTTGTACAATTTAACAAATGATTTATTTCCCTTGAGAAATATTGTAAAAATGGAAAAAGATTTTCGATTTTTAAAAGTTGTACCAGTTTGAGTTTTAGAAAGGCTTGTATTAGGCTGATGTAAGTATCACAATTATCTAGACCAGATGTGATCATATTCAATATTCATAAGAAGTTGAAAGTTATTTAGCGACCCTTTCATCAAACACGGAATTAATTTATATTGGTAAAGTCCATCTGGAGTCAAGAATGCCGAAGTTTCCTTTGCTCTTTTCGTTAGTGGAATTTGCCACAATCCTCTCAGATGTTCGAATTTGGTGACATACTTGGTATTTCCGATTTTATCAATACAATCGTCAATTCTTGGTAATGGAAATGAATCGTTCTTTGTCGCACTATTCACCCTCCTATAATCAGTGCACATATGAAAAATTTTATCTGGTTTTTGTAAAGTATGCATGATGAACTCCATTCACTTTTACTGGGCTCTGTGAACTCATTTTCCAGCAAATACTGAATTTCATTTTTCAATTATTCCTGATTTTTGAGAGGGTTCATTATGTAATGGTGGAGTTTGTCCTTGTAAGAACATCTGGAAATAAGTCCTTATATTTAATTAATAGCTGTTACAGTTCGTTTCATTTTTGCTCTTGCAAACATGAACGTTTGTGGTCCATATCTTTCATAATTTCTGTATTTCGATTAAATTTGACCTTTGACCAAATTGAACAGATTTAGAATGGCCACATTGAGTAAAACAAACTTGATAAAAGCTTCAACTATTGTTTTAGATTTTATATTCCTTGAAGGTCAACATATATTGGTTACCTGACTTGGTCTTAGATAAGGGACCAACACAATCTGCCATAATTCTAATAAATGGTTCGTCGATTGCAGAAATAGATTGTATACGAGCCATATGTATCTTCTGATTGGGATTTTAGGCGCTAATAGACAGTGACATAGAAATGGAAAAAGTACGTGCAGTTTTAATGTCATATCCACAAAAAAATCAAAGAATAATCCACGAATTAAATTACAAAGGTTCTAGTATTGGAATGTTTTAATAGATTCAAGTTCGAGTAGTGTTGGAAAATCTAAGATGGAAGACAATGACTTATGCTCATTAAGTTTATTTTGTGTGTATCCACAGTTCCTTGCAGAAACACACTATTTAACACTTTGGTATTCGAAATCTGAATAATTTGATAAATTGTCTTTCTCCAAGAATACTGTATGAGCACTTCAGATATTTCCAGAAAAACGAATTAATCCTTTAATGTCCCAATGAATTGAAGGAACGTTAACATGGATTCAAAAACTGGCTACAAGAAAAGAACATGACTTAACAACAAAAGAAAAAGTCCAAAACATTCTATGTTTCATTAAAGCAAAGATATTATCGTATTCTAATGCGCAGTTTCGAAGCGATCCCCAAATGTCGAAATCACAAAGGGGAGTCGCGTGATCCTTTATGTCACGTACCCCTAACATAATGATGACGAGAACCAATCATTTTCACTTTAAGAATAAAAAGTTGTTCACTTCTTAATTCATTAGATAGATCTTGATCTTGGCAGCAACCATTTTTAAAATACAAATAAAACCTGTTTACGTGGTCGTCACTAATCCTGAATCAAGGTCACGATCTAGGTCAACATTACTTGTTTACCAAAAATATTTCAGGTCAACCGATTTTTTAAAATAAATACATCATCTCTGGTGAATACATTTACATTACAATAACATATATGAAAAGTAAAAAAGATTTTTTAAAAAACTGACAAACAACACAATTAAAACAAGTACCTCTAAGATGAATCGATACATACATGCATACAAACAGACAGACATACAGACAGGGACATGGGTTGGCAGATAAACGTACATATAAATATACAGGGATGCAGATGTTTAGGTTGGTAGATGAAACCTTATGACAATTGTTCTTCGTCGCCATTAGAGTTTTCGTATCCATATACACCTAATGACAAAATAGTTTTCTTGTCGACCTAAACCTAATGACACGTACCTAATGCTTGATGGTATTCAATGATAATATTACATTTACATACTTAAAAGTATTGGATGTAATCTTCAAATGATCACACACACACACACACACACACACACACACACACACGCACGCACGCACGCACGCGCGCGCGCGCGCGCGCGTTGTTTAAAGACCTCAGGAGCATCTGAAGTACCTGAGTTTCCCAGTTTATCTTTCTTTACATCTGCCTTTCCACAAGGATAACTTTACTATTACAGCTAAAACGTGTAAAAAGTGGTTCATTTCAATATAATTGTCATACTTTCATAAAGACAATCGATATATTGTTATGTGCTTAGGCTCGAATAAACAGTAACATAGAAAGAGTGAAAATAACAAGCTTGTAAAAACTTAATAAACAATTTATTAGCACAAATATTTTCCAGAAAAAAATAAACTTACGGTTTTAAGAATCAATTCCAAAATTAATACAAAAATAATTCTAAATATAATCCACTAGGGAAATTGCAAAAGTCCTGGTAATAAAATGTCTTAATAATTCCCAGTTCGAATCTTGGTGAAGCATCCAAGATGGAAGACGATGTCACGTGATGAAGTCAGTTCTGGTCTCATAAAATTCAATGATCACAATTATTTTCCAGATAAATAACAAAATAAATCCTCTTGGTCCAGACGAATTGAAATAATTTCCAGTACAAGGTAATTTAAAATAACTCAAAACGACACACAACTTAGTATTCTAACAGCCCAACTTCTACTAAATAGTTCGCTCCAAAACATAATTTATATACCTGTTCTTACGTAAAGAAGGAAGGGGTCACATGATCTTCTAGAATCGTTAGAACAAAAATTTCGTGCACACCGTATGACCCAACAAAAATAGAAAGATGTTTATAACAAAGCTCCATAATGTCCTTGGAATCAACCAATCATTTTAAAAGCTTGTTTACAACTCTGAAGCCAGGTCAGAAATGAGGTCAACATCTTGTGTTTATTTGTAGAGTACAGATCATCTCCCAATAAATGAATCTTAAACTTAAAATGTCAAATTTGAATCTCACAAACAAACAATTAAAACAAAAATAAATGGCTTAAATCAAATATACGTAACAATATAATGTTTTAAAAATGATTTGAGGAAGGAATTGAACGTCAAAATATGGAAACTAAATAACAGTCATTTCGTATGTATAATACTTCCGTATAGGTCCTTAAAATGAACACACACACACACACACACACACACACACACACACACACACACATACATACATACATAGATACATACATACATATATATATATATATATATATATATATATATATATATATATATATATATATATATATATATATATATATATATACATTCAACCGTGCACACTGTTTCAGATCCTTGAGGAACTTCTCAAGAACACAAATCTAGCCATTTATATTCATACAGCTCTGTCATAGCATATAGTAGCTATAAATGTCCGAGATAAACATAAAATGAATTTTAAGGAAGCCAAATCATGTCAAGATACGGTAGATAAAAAGCGTCCAGGTAGCAATTTCGTAAAAGGAAGTTATTGTACATTGAATTACGATACTAAAGTCAAACTTCGTCTGAACAAACAATCGTGATTATCTTCTGCATGTGAAAACGACAGTGCACATCTGACATCTAATACAGGTATTTCAACCACCCACGTTAATTTTAGCATCAAGGCCTGAACTTTTGTTTGTATAACATACTTTTTTCAAGGTTGTTCCTCTTGAGATAAAATTAACTACATGTACTAGGCGTTACGTAGTTCAGAAACAGAAACTACTGGCATCTCAAGCCACCCACGTCATGTAGTTGCATTGGTCTCGGTGCTTTTGTTTATATGATAAGTCTCTTCCCAGTTTTTATTTTCTCCCAGAAATAATATCAACATGTACGAGGCACAAAAATCATGTTAACATCAGTTCGCCATTTTTGTCGATTTTTCAACTTGTGGTAAATATAGTGACATTTTAAACAGTAACACAAGTGTTTTGCAAATTGGAAAGTTCTATTACCCAAGTTAAAATTTAGATATATTATCTGGACCAGAATATTTGTAATTGTTTAGTGTGCTAACAATACCCTAGCATTCAGCTACAGGGATTTGATTCAGTGTGTGTTGGGTTATTGTCTCAAGAAAAGGCAACTCACTTTAATAGAGGAAATTGAACAAATATAATTATTAAGTTTGCATTTTAAAAATTTTTTATAAACTGGTTCAGAATCTTTCATATGAAATAGAGTAATTGTTAACGATCCAATACTTTCTTCACGTTAAATTTCAGTAGATTTGATATATTGTTTTGAGATAGACAATTGTTTTCAAAGAGGAATTTCTTGTTTCATTTTTCAAATTATTTATTGTATTTCTCTACTTTTTGCATTTTGTTTCGTGCCGACGGCTGTTTGTTTGTAATGCGTCATTTCTCATTTTGTTACTTCGTCTGCTTTCACGTCTTAAATAGACTAATTGTAACTAATTTAGAGGGAATGTACTTCAAGCGTCTAATAGGGTCTTTCCCGAAGAACTATGGTATGTAATTAAGATAAGCATGTTGAGACACCCCACTTTATTAACCCTATGAAATGAAATCCTACTGTACAACTTATGTTATCAGATCGATCTTGTGGCCTACGTGGTTAGAGCGTCTACATCAGATGCGAGACGTCGGGGGTTTAAACCCCGATTGAGTAATAACGAAGACTATATTTGTTTAAAAATGGTACTATTAGCAGGCGCGCTTGGAGCTCAACATCAAGATGTTAGTGTTAGGAGTAGTCTGTCCTGGTGTCAGGATAATGTGACTGGGTGGGACATGATGCTACATGTCTGCATTGTAATGCCCCAGTTCTAGACATTACTATAAACTGACTCACTGCAGAAAATGTAGTGATATGACTGAAAAGTTGCTAAATCTATGTTAAAATCCAAGTCACACACACACACACACACACACACACACACACACACACACTTTATTATATTGCTGATGAATATAAGTGATCTAAAAATAACTGTAATAATAATAGCGAAATAAGAATATTTGGAAGGTTTATTTAATAAGGGCAACACTTGTGTATTTAATCAAGGAAACACTGACGTATTACAAGAAACAGATATACTGGTAATATGCAAATATATCAAAATATGATCCAGATTTTAATAATTAGAATGAACATTGAATATATTTAAGTATGACCTATGGTATAATTCCCTCTCTTATGATGGACCAGAGGCCTAAATATTCGGCATGTGTAGGAATTTCTCAGAACTTTCTTATGATGGACCAGAGGCCTAAATATTCGGCATGTGTAGGAATTTCTCAGAACTTTCTTATGATGGACCAGAGGCCTAAATATTCGGCATGTGTAGGAATTTCTCAGAACTTTCTTATGTTGGACCAGAGGCCTAAATATTCGGCATGTGTAGGAATTTCTCAGAACTTTCTTATGATGGACCAGAGACCTAAATATTCGGCATGTATAGGAATTTTTCAGAACTTTCTTATGATGTACCAGAGGCCTAAATATTCGGCATGTGTAGGAATTTCTCAGAACTTTCTTATGATGGACCAGAGGCCTAAATATTCGGCATGTGTAGGAATTTCTCAGAACTTTCTTATGATGGACCAGAGGCCTAAATATTCGGCATGTGTAGGAATTTCTCACAACTTTCTTATGATGAACCAGAGGTATAAATATTCGGCATGTGTAGGAATTTCTCAGAACTTTCTTATGATGGACCAGAGGCCTAAATATTCGGCATATGAAGGAATTTCTCAGAACTTTCTTATGATGGACCAGAGGTATAAATATTCGGCATGTGTAGGAATTTCTCAGAACTTTCTTATGATGGACCAGAGACCCAAATATTCGGCATGTGTAGGAATTTCTCAGAACTTTCTTATGATGGACCAGAGGCCTAAATATTCGGCATGTGTAGGAATTTCTCAGAACTTTCATATGATGGACCAGAGGCCTAAATATTCGGCATGTGTAGGAATTTCTCAGAACTTTCTTATGATGGACCAGAGGCCTAAATATTCGGCATGTGTAGGAATTTCTCAGAACTTTCTTATGATGGACCAGAGGTCTAAATATTCGGCATGTGTAGGAATTTCTCAGAACTTTCTTTTTAAATAATTGTTGTACAAGGTAAACTTTTAAACTGTTTGGGAAACATGGTGCATATTTTCCCTAAAATAATTTATATATTTTGTCGGCTCACAATCATCTGGAAATGAAAATTTTAAAGCAAAGTAAATTTTACGTTTTAAATCAGTTTTAATAATTCACTTGATTCAATCTTTAACATTTAATTTTCTTTCAATTTTTCACTGAGAAACGCGTTTAGCGCAAATTATGATTGTTCATTGTGCAAGTTGCAATATTTTTCAGTTTAAAATTAATGAACATTTCATTAGATAAAGTTCAAACCTTTCTACAGGTGGGTGACAAATATATTGTGAAGAAACGTAGTTAGTATGGTGACCTTCCTCTGTCCATACTGTTTGTGATAGTATGCTATTAGCACTTGCCCACAATCGCAACTGGAGTTTTGAAACAAGGAAATAAAATGAACTTTACAGGATACGCCGCCTACGAACTCTAAAACCAACCGACTTTAACGTAGAAAACTCCTAATCGGTACCCTCCTTCCAAGTGATTTAAGCCCTGAAACTCCAAATGGATTTCATCCTACCTGTAGTTATATAATAGAACAATACTATCGCTTGTATTTTGATGAAATGTGTATTCAGTTGGAATGGTTATCGTGTATTGGTAGGGATTTTATAATGATAAAGCAAATAGCACATGAGTCATTTGATTCATCAAGTGATATCAACTGACCTACAGAGCTCATGGACAATATTGAAAGATGGGGTTACGTTTTTTAAAAACATAATAATAATAATTTATGTCAAACGAAGCAAAAGCGAAACAGTTTGAGACAAATAACTAAGCCTCCAGATTAAAGTTCCCTCTAAGCTGCGCGCGGCTCATACATTCATACATTCTCATACATTCCCGCGCAACATTAGATTTTGCTCAAGTCACTGTAATGCTTGCATAATACAGCGCATCTACCATTCGCTTCGAGGGAACCTTGCTCTAAACAGCAGCTGGTAAGTTACGTGCTTATCTGCACAATTTATACGCTCCGTACATGTCGATAATTTCCATCTCTTCTTTGAGGAAAAATCCAGAAAGGTGTCCCAGAAGAAAAAAATTCTACGTTCGGCGCTACAATATCAACATTTTGACTTAAGATACATGTTGCCTCTGGTTTAGATCTGTCGTTGTATCTAACACATTGCAGTTGTCAGAAATTTGTTCACACAAACTTCAGGCGTTTTAAAATAACGTCAAGTACATCATCAGGCTACCTGATTTCTTAATTTACTTTATTTACGTTCTGCGCATTCCATGCATGCTACGAAATGTCCAGACCAAGGGCTAATCCTACGCATGTTACGAAATGTCCAGACCAAGGGCTAATCCTACGCATGTTACGAAATGTCCAGACCAAGAGCTAATACTGCGCATGTTGCGAAATGACCCGATCAAAGGCTAATCCTATTCATGTTACGAAATATCCAAATCAAGGACTAACCCCAAACATGTTATGAAATGTCTCCATCAAGGTCAAAACATTAAGCATGTTACGAAATTTATACATCAAGGGCTAACTAATGGCGCATTCAACGCATGTTACTAATGTCCAGATCAAGGGATAGCCCTAATTTGTTAGCTATAAATCAAACTGTAAAGTATTTATTATAAAGTCTACTTGTGTAGATTAAATAGTGACAGAGACGCTCACTGTGATGTGAAAGTTTACTGTCCAAATATCTCCACTCCTCAATTGTCTACTTAAATACCTATTCATCCGTCTGTCGGTTTGTCCGTATGACCATCCATGTATCAGCATATCTCAAATCCTATGTTTTTTGTCTGAATTTATGTGTATATCGCTTAGGAAACGTTAAAGATTTTGAACTTTATTTACATTATAATACTCCTCCTAGTAGGTACAACGGGCTACCAATGGTTCCTATTCAAACCATAAACGAATGACGCATATATACATTTTCCCAGTAACAAAGACGAAACTCGACAGTGAATACTACTTGCTTAAAGGTAAAGGTGAAGATAATTCTTTCTTTTAAAAAATGTGTTCTGCACAGATGTGGTTGCATACTATATAATAACACGTGTTGGTTGAAGTATTTAGCACCAGCGAACTGAAGCGGCACACAAAAAGAATGAGCACAACGGGGCCATCATTTTAATTTTTCATGGGAGGTTAGGGAGATGGGGGGCAAAACATAAAAACAATTATACATCACATGCAAATGCACCCCCCCCCCCCACCGCCACCTTCTCCTCCCCTGCCCCCTTCTCAATGACGTCTCTGGAGAACAACACTTTACTAACTGTCCGATATTTCTGCATTAGGTTTATCAGTCTGTACAAAGTATACACATGCAAGTGAGATAACATCTGTATCTGCTAGCTATCATGTTGTATGGCTAGCCTCTGTTTTGTTTACAGCAATATTTACATTTGTGTTTCGTTATCTGCGTTAGCCTTTATTCAAGTATTGATAAGAGGTGCAGCATGAATGAAAACGATAGGGATTCTTGTGTTTAATTTGGCAATCAGTAGATTCTAACCAAATTAACTTTTATTCTACGAGTCAGCTTGGTACTCGAACAATTCCGCATCTCACTCAGGGATGCATCATCCATTTAATTAAGTGGCAATCCATTCAGTCAATCAATTAATTAATTCGTTTAATAAATAAACACAATGGTTAATCTACTAAAATACGCCAATATTTGGATTTTGAATAATCAAAAAAAAAAAAAGAAATGTATAATAATGAAAATGTAAAATTAAGGAAAAGTGTGAAAGAAAGAAAAGAGGAAAGAAATAATGAATAAATGTGTGAATGTGTTAACGTTGTGAAGAATGTATAAAACAAAGGAGAAAAAAAAGAAGAAATAAGACAGCGAAAATATTACCAACTTGGGTAACTTCGTACCATTCTGGAAAAGTATTTCTTACAACAGTACTTACTACCCGGAAATTAAGAAAACAGAAACTGTTTCATTTATCTCGAGTTGATAATATATGACAAAGAAAACATGTGTAACTATCAATTTTGTAAAACTAGATGACGAGGAGTCAGTGTTATGCGGTGTGATGAGAGGAGATTGAGCGTTGACGCTAGGATGAAGTATATAAAACAACCTAATAAACATCACTTTCTTTTTCATGTGGTCCATTGCGCGTGCCATTTTTTTTAAAAAAAATACACGATTAAGTGCCCTTCCTAGAGGACGATCTTGTTTGAATCACGTTAGTAAAGTTAAATATTTACTAATTTATTTATATGTTCGAATAAGGAAATAAGATTTCTTCATAAAGAATATAACGTGTAGAGTGTACTGTATTTTTAATAAAACGGTTGATATTACTAGTGAGGAAATTAAACAAATAGAGGGGGAAAACCGCTAATTTCGGACATGAAAATTTCGGTTTCACAATATTTTCCCCATCTTTCCAAATTCGAATCCACATTTGTTATGAGAATCTTAAACCAAACGGATGGCTAAGTCATTTGGGAGCCCAGTATTATTTTCCTTCGTCTCGGTTTTTCTTCTATTTTTACGGTATTCAGTTAGTGGATTAAGTATGGAAACAACCGAAAATTGCAGCTATGCTATCAGATATCAGGTAAGAAATTACGTCAACATCCTGGTGGTATTTATCCTTTCTATTACTTAGGATTGATTTGTTCGAAGTTTTTATAGTTGTGAAACGATTGGAAACAGGCAGGCACTTATATTTATTTATACCTGTACTGAAACCATACGTGAAAACATATCTGAAAAAGCGCACTAACACGATTTTACTCATAGTAGTATCTGATTTGGCAAATTACATAACACCATCAAAAACAGACCAATATATATATATATATATATATATATATATATATATATATATATATATATATATATATATATATATATATATATATATATATATATATTGTCGTGTATTTTTCGTTTCCCTTGAACTTGAACAGTATTTCGTGCATCTGTTTATATTGTTATGATTCTATGTATTAAACTAAGTAACAGCAAAGAGAGAAAATCAAAACGTTTTATAAAATCCAACACATAATTTGGTTCTCTATGACGCAAAGTAAACATTTAAAATGAACTCACAGTATTGTGAATTGCACCCCAAATAATCCTAACAGTTCTATCATAAATCCAAATGTAAAATGTTAAATTAAATTACAGTGGTATTCTGATATTGAACGTGTTGATGTGCCTGTAATCTCGAACGTGCTAACTTGCAAATGGTCTGGAGTATGGTCATGCTTTAACAGTCTTTAATGTATCACAATAATATAGACCAAATTATTCTTGTTTGAATTCATTATAATTCCCAATTAATATTTTTCTTCAAGCATATTATTTAACAGCTTTTAATTCCAGTGAATAATAATTTTAATTAACAAATCCACCCAAATGAAAAACTGAACACAACAATAAGATTAATTCTGCTTCTGATGTTAAGCAGAATTTAGTAATTTTTAGGCAAACACGATTATAAAAAATCTAAGAATTTAATCAATACTGATAGAGAAATATTTAACTTTGAATTATGTTGCATACAAAATAATATTACTGGTCAGGTACACCATGCACATAACATATAATCATTACATCATTATACTGTATGACGACCAAGCCCTCTGTTGTACACGGTATCAAATTCTTTTCGTTCGCGTGCATACAGTGTAGAAACCGTTGTGGAGGAAGTATTGCGATTAGTCTCATTCACCGAGCAAAAACTGTTTGTTGTACAACCATCGACGCGACAATGGACAAACCTGGTGTGTTGGACTGTTGCATAGTGCTAGCCTACCGCAACAGCTGTACAATCTACATAGCCTGGCACGCAGGGACAAAAACAACCATTGTGTCTGGGATACGCATACAACTTACAAAAGCGACTGTCAAAGACGAATGCAAGTGCGAGTGGATCGTGGTATGAGAGATGTTGGAGTTTGGACTCCGGTGCTGCACAATCTATCGAATAGACATACTGCCGGGAGACGACAATGATATGTCGATGGAACCTTTACAATGCTATACAAACAAACCAAGACTCAAAGTTGGCAGCCCGCAACTGCTCAACAGGATTACACAACGCACCGGAACATCCCAAAGCTGTCAACGCGAAATAGAGCAAGATGTTGTTGAGATTGCACAAACGAGGTTGCTGAAATAACGGCGAAACGAGTTTTTTGGAAGTCTTCGCATAGTCCCGAATGAGCTTTCGAGATTTTACGCGATGCATTGTCGAAAAATGAGTCAAACTGGCTCGGCTGCTAGGCTTTTGGAGAAACAAGGAATTCACCGCTGCTGCGTGACTTTATGGTGTATTAGGGGAGATATACACAATTTAGGCCACAAAAAGTCCATTAGCTATGATAATGTTTTGCAGAATTCTATTTCTAGGATAAGGATGAGGACAAAAAGCATTTACTGCATTGTCTACGCTTATCCAACCTAGCGTATCTTATGGAAATCGATAAACCGCGACCCATTTACAACAACGAGGGTAGGGAACTATTTTGTAACAAGATACATATCCCATCAACATTGCCCTTTGTTCTCCAAAAGCCTGGTGACAAAGCCTGTTTGTACTGCTAAATGTTAGATATTTCACACGTGTTTTGTTTTCCAGTTTACTATACTAGTACAGCATTTTTTAAATACGTTTTATTCAACGGCATGATATGGTGATATTTAAATAGATTTTATAGCTCTGAAGTCGATGAATACACGATATCAGTATAAAATATTAAACCATACTTATTCAGAGAAATCTAAACTATCAGCAGAAAGTTTTAAAATTGCTCAACAAAGACCCTAAAAGTTAACATTTTAGATTCAAATGATAATCAGATAAAATATCATCATTGGAAATATTTACAAAGTCTGTGACAAATATATTATCAAAATAGTCACAAACAGTATGTCACAGCATGTCAAGGTGGAGCTGATATGTAGCAAAAAATAATCTTATGTCTTAAAAGAGTCACATGTTTATCCATCGGATCAAAGATTAACTTTAACGGAAACGGCAGATCCCATTCAAGACAAACATCCATTAATACAAACGTTGCAGTGAGATCGCCAATGTAAGTTCCCCATAACCAACGAGATGCATACAATAAATGCAAATGAATCATCGGATCAGCAAATAAGAGGAGAAATATTATCAAATGTTTGCTACACACAAATTGAAAGCGGAGAATTTCCCTGCAGCAATGTGTGTGTGTGTGTGTGTGTGTGTGTGTGTGTGTGATTAGGATTTTTAACGTAGCTTTAACAATATTTTCAGTCATATTGCTACGATATCTGCAGTGTGGCAGCTTATGGTGATGTCTAGCAATGGTGCATCATGCCGCAGACCTGTCGCATGATGTCCCACCCAATCACATTATTCTGACTCCAGGCCGACCAGTCTAACACTAACCTCTTAATGTTGAACGCTAAGCGCGGAAGCTGTTTGTATCATTTGTGTCTTTTGTTTGACTCAGCTGGTAATGGAACCCAGGATCTCTATGCGAAAGAAAATTAAAAACGATTTGAAATTTATCATCTCAATACTAATATTAAACGTTGATGCCATTACATATATACGTCCGATAACCAGATCCAACCAAACTAGTTAAATCACAAGACGAGTTCAAACGTTTTGAAATTTAAAAAAACACAGATAGCTGCTTATATCATTTAACAGCTGAGAAGAGTAAGTTTAGAAACGACAACAAATTCAAAAGTTCAGGAACAATTTCATTATTTCACATGCTAAACTGATTGTTCCAAAGAAAGCTGTCATATTGCCTACGATTATTATGCATGAATATGTAGCAAATTTTGTAATAGATTTAGCAATCTGGCCCTGGAAGCAGTTATCGGCAAAGTACAGAGTCATCTATGGATAAAGTCAAGAATGTCATGATAAATATTACTAAGTAGTCCTATTATTCAGATAACAGTAATCTCATTCCCTGTTATCAACGGCAGAATAATCAATCCGTCTGTTGAAAAGTACTGGACAGGAAGTTTCATTCTTTAGTTAGCTTACCATTTTACTCATTCAAGCAAGAGTTGTCATAAACTTTCTATTTTTTGATAAAACATGTAAGATAAAATTTCATAATTATTTTAAGATCTAAATTATGGCATAATATGCAACTATCTTCATGATTATAAATATTTCCTTTTCTTTCATTGATTATCATAGTCTTTAGACATTCTCGTCTACATAGTTCTTACCCAGGTTTGCTTTTTTTCGGTTGTTTATCTTTTAACAAATTACTATAAATTGTGTATCAGCTCACAGAATGATAGTTGTGAATGATTTACAGTGCTTATCCCTGGTCTAAAACTATGTTACTGACTTTTTCAAAATTGTTTCTGTAAGCAACAGTTCTATTCGTTAACAATACAAATATAACATCACCAGCAACAGCAATGTCTAGTCAGCTTATGAAACACTCTCCATCACACACGCACAAACACACACACACACGCACACACACACGCGCGCGTTATTGATCAGAAAGTTATTATAATGATTTTATAGGATTCATAATCTTACACATCTAAATTAATTTCCTAATTAACATAAACAGTGGGAAAATACAGTAATAAATTTTCTCATCTAAATCTCAACACATACAATATGGATTTCAGAGCCCCGATATTCTGATTTTTTATCTTGTTATTCCCTCCTTGAGAAGTCATTTTCTATCATGAAAAGAAGTAATTACAATTTGTCTTCATTAGAATTGATCGTCTTATTCTAAGAATCACTCAACATATTCAAATTTAATTTCCATGTAATTCTAGTCAATCTCATAAAACGCTCCATCCCGTTTGCAATCCTTCGGCATCATCTAATTCCTACCCGATCGGAGCAGAATCAGTCCTGCCATTGTATAAAGCTGGGCTTTTTCTTTCATTTTTTGTTTATGTTGTATTTCCAGTCACAAACTCGAAGAAAGTTAACACTGTCGCAGATTTTATTAAATTGTTGACATATAGGTTGTTGTTATACGACTCATTGAATATTAAGAAGGCAAAGGTACAAAGTGTTCAGTCGACATGTGTCTGAAAGTAAAGATGAAATCTATATAATACTTTATTCCCGCTGGTATATTTTTATCTGTTAATTGGCAACAGCAAAACGCCTAACTAAGAGTTTTCATCTTTCCTGCCCATTCCAACTGATTTTGGCTGTGTGCATAACGTAGTCATGTTCGAAGAAAAATTGAAACAATCAAGTGCTCTCTCTCTCTCTCTCTCTCTCTCTCTCTCTCTCTCTCTCTCTCTCTATATATATATATATATATATATATATATATATATATATATATATATATATATATATATAAAGAATTATTTTGTAAAATGTTAAAAACTGCCTATTCAGTAAGTGCTGGCTCTGGATTTATCAATATTTCAAACATATATCCTTCGAAACATACTAGTGCTTTTTTCTTTCATTATTTCAATTGCTGCAAGCTCTTAGTTTTCCCACTATGTACGCCATTATTGTTAATTTCGTTACTCTTCTTTCTTTCAGAATAGAGAGATCATACCAATTCCGTGGAAACCTTTGAAAGGTAAGGAACGTTTCGTTATTCATCTCAGCTTCATGACTAATTATATCAGTACCGTGAAGAACATTGCAATGTAGGTGTTGAGTTTATTACTGTTATCTGCTTCAAAATGGAGTATATAAATTGCAGTGCAAATTCTAGGAGGTAAGGTTTCTCTAGATTGAGTTCTAAAGATTATTGAAGATTTCCTAAACAAAAATGGTTACGTTGTTTGCAAAGAAACTTATCTGGAGTATTTAAGTTATGGATTTGTATACACAGATAGAGACTATTTACGTCCTCTGGATACATATACATTAATATTTCATGAGTGAAGTATAAACATTATATTGCCATGAGTGGCAATAGACTTTAGAACGTAACAGCATAACCTTCCTTGCACATATTTTAGTTCTTTGATTTTTATTTCTTAAATTCAAACTGGAATTTGGTGACCTTGGCATTCTTAAAGTCTAGTTCGGTAGTAGATGCTGCATTTAAGTTTCGATTGCCACTTAATGTCGTTTTCAATGAACACTAATCAATACCCGATCTACCCATCGTTTTCAAAGACAAGGCGAATTAAAACTGAAACTTACACAAAAATAGTATTACTATATTTAATCACAATTTCTTTTCGAAAAATATGTATACCGTTTGTCGTTCAGTATTACAGGTATACAATACTGTATGCGTACGTCTACCCACAGGAGTTAAGTTTAATCGCTGACAGTTTTCATGGTTCATGTAGAAAACTAATTCTAAAATAGGAGATACTTAAAGTCAATTATTTGCTGTTTGTAGTTGGTTTTTCAGCATTTCTTGTTGGCAGTTCATTGACTGCATAAATGTACATAAGAGAGTCCACAGATGAAACATTCTGTTGCGGAGGGAAAAAGAGTTCGTTTGTTTACTTGATTCGGATTTTTAACGTAGCTTTAACAATGTGTCAGTCATATCGCTACGATCTCTGCAGTGAGGCAGTTTATAGTGATGTCTAGCACTGGGGCATCATGCCGTAGACATATAACATGATGTTCCACCCAGCACATTATCCTGACACCAGGGCGACCAGTCCTAACACTAACCTCTTAATGCTGAGCGCCAAGCGAGGCAGTTATTGTACCATTTTACCATTTTTGTAAATCTTTGGTATGATTTAGCCGGAGATCGAACCCACGACCTCCCGCTTCCGCGGCGGACGCTCTAACTACTAGGCAACCGGACCAGTTCGAGGGAAAAGAAAATGGGATGGAAATATACACATATTTTCATATCTTTGGTATATATGCACAGTGTGTATTTTCTGAGATAGAGACAAAATAATATCTAGATAAGCCCGTTTTTCTGATCTCTGATACATGCGAAATACACTAATATTTTCTTTGATGCCATGAAACAGATTCATAACAGCTTGAATATAGCAGAGTAGACAGCTTTCATTGAAACCGACCATAATTCTGAGTTGTAGAAAGTTTAACGTTAGTCTTTCTTCTATTTTGTTTTAGTAACAATGAGACATGAGACGAAAAAGAGGAGAAGCAAAAAGTTGTTGGACGCACCTAGAGAGTTCCTGATAATGAAGGATGCAAAGAATTTTTTGTTAATTTGGTTGCATCCAAAAAGTAAGGATATTTTAACAGAATATCAAAGAGATATGAAGTTATGAGAAGTATGGAGACAAAATGCGGAATATAAATAAAGTCAAAGAAAAACATATTTCCCATGGTATTAAACACTTTTCTCGACGCTTCGTAAATACCTTTAATATGCATGTGCGCATCATTTAATTTCTTCTTCGTCGTTAAAAACTTGAACGTCTGCCCAAGTGTGGGTTTATAATATATTATCTTCTCAAGTTTCGATCTTATCCCTGAGGGCAGGGCCACGGGTGAGTGAAACTCATGGGGTCATATATTTGAAAATATTAAGATACCATCATATTATCAAGTATACATTAGTAGGGTATGAAAAGTTAAATTTCATATATATGAACAATTTACAACCCAGGAAAGCATATGTTTAAGCTGCATACGCTGTTGCGGAATATTCCCATCTTCCAAACATTTGGAATTAACCAGAAGCATAATGCCAATAATCACAGTAACACTAGCAAGTTTATTCTCATACCCAGTCAATCATTTATTAACTGTACTGATATATTTTACATTTAGTTAGAAATATGACCGTCTAATAAAACTGTATGCGACCACCATTCACAAGACTCAATACAGAGAAAAGAAAAGTGACAAAAAGGTGTACATAAGTCGATGACGGTAATGGCTGCGAAGTTCCCGGGTAATTCGTCAAACGTTGTGTGCTTATTTACATACCTGATAATAAATTGTTTATGAATTTAACACCAAGCTACAAATCCTTTAACATTCACTGTTTAAACTATGGAGATGTCAATATCATTACAATATTTTCCAGAGCATACAGAATTAATCAAATTCTTCTACATGAATGTCCGTTTTACGATTTCGGGAACAAGGCATGCTAATGAATATTTCCTTCTGAATGTAACAGGAATAGATATGAAGGTAAGTTAACGTGTGTGTGTGTGCGTGCGTGCGTGCGAATGTGTGTGTGTATGTATGCATGTATGTCTTCATTAGTCACATATATTTTCTCGATAGTTATTTTCTCACAGTTTCGTTTACCAGTACTTCATTCATCGTGCGGACTTGTTTCTTTTGCCTAGTCAGGTAAGCATTTCACCAGCTTTTATTTGTGTTAAATGTTAAATTTTTGTAGACGTTGTATTTGTGTTGTGGAATGTTGCTTATGAAGATAATGCTTTTCTAGTAATGTAAGAATACTGTTTTATCCAATGCCCTCTGAACGACTATATATTTATATTTAAAAGCTATCACAATATGAAAGCGAATATTGTCTTTTGTATTAATTCAGGACAAATCTTTCAACTTTCGATGTATGCTCTTACCAGAGAAATTTAAAGTCGTTGAAGCCAAAATTTGGTCGCTACCGGAACCGGCAGACGAATCGGAGTCTATCTTCCAACTAAGCGAACAAGCAATATATTCTCCAGTTGAGAGCTTATTTCTCGATGAAGGTAATTGTCTCTATCATCTCATGCCTCAATATATATATATATATATATATATATATATATATATATATATATATATATATATATATATATATATATATATATATATATATATTAGACATAACTAATAAACTATGCATACATGGCGGTTGAATATTTGTTATATGTCAACACTTTACTTTGGATTGAAAGACATTATTTCGAACAGTTGATTTTTTGATGAATTTGATTTCTTGATCAGATCGTGGTAATCGACGTTTCCTTCTAATGTATCATCGCTGATCACTTCCAAGTCCGTACCTGCTTCAAAATTGTCCATTTCATCAATATCGTCACTATCCAGGTTTAAATTGTCCCAGAGGCGTAGCGATGATATTTTGCGCCCAGGGACGAACTATAAAATTTTCCCCCAGCGATCTTGTGACCGATTTATTACCCTAGTTTACTTATTATAATGTAACGTTGCAAGCCTAATTTTGGCGCCCCTGTACCTTGGCGCTCGGGGACATATGTACCCTCTGCACACACCCCCCCCAGCTACGCCTCTGAATTGTCCATCTCAGTATTCTTCTTGTACAATGTGTCACATACTCCAAGGTGCCGACCATGGTTCAAGCAGAACTGTCGGATGACATCGATGTAGCTAATGCATTTCTTATTTACTGCAGCGCCGTCCTGAGTAGATCCCACCAAATCCCTCTCCATTGTTATTCCAAAAACGCTCAAATGCTGTTTAAGTGATTCGACCATATCGAGAGCAGTGCACGAACCAAATATGCGAACAAGACCCGTCTTGATTGTTGTTTTATCGCCGCTATCATGAATGTTGACTCTGAAGAATCGACGTCCTCTCACGGTTGTGTATTCATCCACAGTCATGCTAAACTTTACTCCTCTCTCGATTTTTTCCTTGATGTCAGCAATCGTTTTGTTTTCTTTTCTTCGTAATCATCATGCACCAGCTTCATCACATCGCTTTCGTTCGCTGGAAGTTTGAATCCGTCCTGTGAGATTGATTGCTATATATACTTGTTTCTAGTGATAGCTCTAATCGATATTCCATCAGTAGCCAGATCGGTGACAATCTCCTTCAGACTATTTCGCCCCAGGAAATCGGCAATCGTTTTTGTTCTCTTATTGTTCACGGGATCTTCCTTGGATGTACATCCTCCAGCAGGTTTATTAAAATCAATTCCATGTATTTTCAGATGATTCTTCAACGTTGTCGTGGAGTTTCCAGAATATTTGATGATTTTATTGCATCGTCCACATTGACCTTCTAGCTCTTTTGTAATTGGATTCTTTCGTTTTGCGGCGTATTCCCAAACTGAAGACATAGCTGAAAAGAACATCAATAGTTGTTGATGCCACAAGATCAATTTTATAACTTACCTAATTAAGAAAAATTGCTCTTTTATTTTAGTTTTTGGCCTATTTGATAAAATCATTATAACAAATCACTAACACATTCAAAAGAAATTTTAAAAATTTGTTTTCCGTTACATATTTAATATCCATAATAAACGATGGAGCATCAGTTGTAGTATCTTTTTGTTTACAAATTTCCGTTAGAAACACAAAAACATCTAGAAAAAAATAACAGCTGTTTACTGTCTTTTTATTTTGGGCGAAAAACAGCTGTTTTACTGTTACTATCCAAAAACACTCATATCACTTTCTGTGATTCGGATTACGACCAAATAAGCTCACAAAATCATTGCCCCGCTTCTTGGAAACATTTATTTATTATTACTATCAACATTATGGCAGCCGTTGTTTTAGAACTCGTGGCACTATGAACATTGGAAGAGACAACGTTCCGGTATATTTGAATATGGCCAATTAACCCAAACAAATACGTCTTTGAGTTATGTAAAGTCCTTAACATTATGTAACAAATACGTCTTTGAGTTATGTAAAGTCCTTAACATTATGTAACAAATAGATTCTTAATCTCGTGTTCATCTGACATAAATGTATAAAAGTAATGCCTGTAATGTTCTACTCTCTGCGCTCCGGTCTATTTATTCAAGTCATTTTTTTAAATTCCATATCTGAGAAACACACATGTAAGATATATTGAGTTGCTCCAGTGTTTACAGTGTAGACTATCATATCGTATCCAATTCTCTGTAATTTAGTCACCCAATCCAACCTACTCTTATAAACGTGAACCATGAAAAGAAATGATAGTGGGAAATGTGAGCTGCATGTGGTCACTTGTTGATTAGAGAAAAAAATTTGCGGTATTAACCCGTTCTTGGCGAATGAGTCAACGTCCTCAAGCAAACCTCAAGGAGATGATGCTTGTTTACCTCGTTCGAAAGACGCTTGCGTGTTGAGAGAGAGAGAGAGAGAGAGAGAGAGAGAGAGAGAGAGAGAGAGAGAGAGAGAGACTGGATGTGACATGTGACTTAAGCAAGCGGCATAGCAACAACTAAGGCATTATATCAAGGTATATTGTCTTATTTAATTTAATCTGCAAACTATATATTTTGGTATAAAGCATTGAGATGTGACAATGTGTGTGTGTGTGTGTGTGTGTGTGTGTGTGTGTGTGTTGCGGAGTTTTCCTAGTACCGTTTCAGGATCAGAAATAAGTGGAGGAATCTTTTCGGTTACAACATATCTGCGTCTGTTTCTGGAACAGGAAAGTGTTGTTAACTTTACCTGGACTGAAGATCGTATAAAAGTCTTTGCTTGAGTCTGAGACCGAGTCTCAAACTGTAGCCAATCAAGAGTGACCATTCAAAGGAAAACTATTTTGTACACGGTTAAACAAATGCTCAGACTCAAGCCTTACATTTGTATGAGATCCAGAATTTGTTCTAAAACGGCACTGGGCCACATAATTTAATACATTTGGTCTCCCAACGGTTGGATGTGAAAGAGGGAAAGGGCTGGGAATATTTGGAGAAACAAATTAGGATCTTAAATACTTTCCAACGAATGTTCTTGCTCTTATTCATAGCAAAAAATAAAACGAATGCATATCAAACAGATCCTATTATATTCTTTATATTAGTTGTCCCAAATAAAATGTTTTGAGATAAGCGGAAAAAGAAAATGAGTGCAGCTGGAACGAAACTCCTAGTCCGAATCACGTGCAATCAGTAAAGTGTAGGTTTTGATACTGTTCCTCACTTTCCTTACATTGTAAGCATGCACAAAGTTGAGATGATTCATTTGGGTTTTTTATTTTGTAGATATAAATCGTCTCGTAGCTGTCGCTTGCTGGTAAGCAAGAGCAGACTTTGCTTAGCCGCTTGCATGTGCCACAATAATCTCGTCGCCATTTCGTTGACATTGTGATAATCGCGTCACAATCAGCAAACAGGGAAACGCAGCATCTTGTTTTCATGCCGCATTGCATGCCCCACGTTTACGTTGAAACTGTTCCCTTTTGTCTACGCTCTCGTTTGCCATATTTCAACATATGTTCACCATTTTTCTTTGGGAGATCCAAATAATCAGCTTTCATTTATTATTAGTTTGACGTTTCTACATTCAAAATAGTTTCATTATTTTTTTAGACACAAACTATTGCATTAGACTTCGAGTCACTTTGACAGTAAATGTGTTTTTCTTAGGATCTTGGGAGGTTGGAGCTCATCATGAATGACTTACAGGACGTCAATATCGCAACTAAATGATTCTTTGATTTTATTGGTAAGGCCTTAATTTTTCTTATCGATATATCTTTTATCTATCTCGCTTCAGATGATCAAGAAAGCCGTAAGAGGGAGTATCAATGCTGCGATGAATTGGTGGATGTCGGATTAATAATTAACAACAACCAGAGTGTTCAAGTTATAGTGAAACTACACACATTGCCAAATGATTCAGATGTTAAAGTGTCTCTCATAAATGCTACTACAGAGAATACCGGGGAACTTAATCTCGTGAAAACTTGGAAAGTTTTTGGAAACGGCGGAGAGGTATGTGTATTATATGTATGTATGTATGTATGTATGTATGTATGTATGTATGTATGTATGTATGTATGTATGTATGTATGTATGTATGTATGTGTGTGTGTGTGTGTGTGTGTGTGTGTGTGTGTGTGTGTGCGTGCGTGCGTGCGTAGGTAGGTAGGTAGGTATGTAGGTATGCATGCATGCATGTATGTATGTATGTATGTATGTATGTATGTATGTATGTATGTATGTATGTATGTATGTATGTATGTAAAGATGACTGATTACTAAATTCATGGATTTAAATAGAGATTGTTTAAACATGTGAAATCTGCTGTATTGACTCATGTTCAGGACATATGTTGTTTTAATGTTATATATTACATTATATTATTTATATATATATATATATATATATATATATATATATATATATATATATATATATATATATATATATTATTTATATAAAAGAAATAAACGTTCACTGATTGATTCTATATAAATACGAAACAAGAAATTCTTAACTTTAAAACTGCCTCTTTGAGCAATTCTAACAATGGACACATTCACAAATTAAACGAATATGTGTTTATTTACATATTATTGTGGTGTTTTTTGTTCTTTATCGCAGAAGAATGAAAGTTTGAATTCTGGCTTTCTTTCTCCTGGAAAATATAAAGCAACGGTAAGGACCAATAATAATTTGAGTTAATATTCTTTATTTTTTGTAAGATATTACTAAACGTGAGCGTACACCAGATAAATGAGGAAGAAGAAACCAGACTAGCATGTAATCGTTAAAAGAATTAATTGTCTTTGATCGCAATTCTCAGTCGTCGAATAATAATAATAATAATAATAATAATAATAATAATAGCAACTATTATTATTTTTAATTATTATTATTATTATTATTATTATTATTATTATTATTGAAGCAGCTTTAAATAAATTTTTATATTATTCAGTGAAATATCTTTACTACCAACGTAAAAGATTTTGCTTTTAATATAACGCAACCTTCTTCTGTTAGATATGATATGTAGAAAAGTTTTTTGTGTGCACTTGGCTGCTTTCTCTAGTTCATACACTTGTTCTAGCGCACACGGTTTAGCAATGGCCCCAGAGAACGATTTTTATTTATAAGTTTGATAATTTATTGTGGCTATGTGCTATGTATAGATTTGTATTTTATTTTCTTGTTTTTCGTATGTGTCACTGGGAAAATACTGTTTTGCTTGAAAATCCAGTTATATGCGTTTTCTATGATCGATTAAACTGGCAGTGACATCACAACTCTCAGTAGTCGTCTTAAACCAAAATGATTCCATCGCTAATGACTACAATGCATTAAGTATAAACGATTATGTATGAGATTTTAAAAAATAAATACTAATAATACAACGCATGCATACTAAAGTAAACATAGTTCAAGCTTTTGACATTTCATTTAGGTACTAAAGAACTGCAGAAAAACGCGTTACACTATTGATTCGACAACCTGTCAGCCAGATAAAACCGAATCAGATACTGTAGCTGTTGCTGTTGCTTACACATTTAACGGTGAGTACACAACTTTGGCAATTTCATAGTACAGGGTATTTTAATTTTTACATTTTCATTGCGAATAATTTCTTATTTTAGCGTGTTGTAAGTACTATATCAGTTGCTGATAATACAATTTTCTATTAATATATTTAAATATAACAGAAGCAATTTGTTTCTAAATTAATATAAATAGTTCTTTTGAACAAAATGTTTTCTTCAAATATGTATTGATGTATTTGTGTATCTATAGTGCGAACCCATGTCTCGCATTGCTCACATTGTTGTAGATATTTAATTTTCATCAATGAAACTGAAATATTTAGTCAAGATTATTAGTGTTTCTATTTGTAAAAATAATCTTAAAATATCCTCAAACTTTCAGCATAGTTTTATATCATCTTACTTTATCTAATGTCGTAAAAGATTACGATGTATTTGTTTATTGTGAATTCAAATACTTTTTCTCTGGATATATATATATATATATATATATATATATATATATCATATTTGTCACATCTTACAACTAGAAGCAAAACCTAATACCAGAAAGAAACGCGATTTATTTCAGAATTGCCGGAAGCTGCCAACCAAAGTGCTGTGAAAATTAGTAGAGATGACGACATGTCAGATGTCCACCAATTGCCAAGTCTGACCACGGGTATTCTAGTTGGTGTATTGTTATTGTTATATATATTGATTATTTGTTCATGTGCATCCCTGCATGTTTGTCTTTGTAACAGGTATATTATTATGTTGTCCTTCCTATATTGGCATACGCTGAGGACACTATTTGCAAAATTAAATAATTTTAAAACTGTTAAGTATAACAACACAGCTTAACGGAATGTTTAGATGAAAATGTAAATTAAAACTGTATGCCTTGATGATTGAAATAAACCAGGAAACGGTAACCGAAACTCGTAGTAGCGTAAATGTTATAAGAACAGTGTTTATTCCAATCCAGTTTGAAATGTTGTGTTTAATGATTTTGATATTTTTCTAATTATTTATTGTTAAAATGTATATTATAGGCTGTTGAAGGCATTGTAGTTACATTGCCACTTAAACCGGTTATATATATATATATATATATATATATATATATATATATATATATATATATATATATATATATATATATATATATAAGTAACATTTATACCAAATAAAGGAATTAATAAAACATACATTGTTTTCCTTTCCCTGATGAAATGGGAATTACGTCAAATGCCTCCATCTTACAACTAGAAGCAAAACCTAATATCAGAAAGAAACGGGATTTATTTCAGAATTACCGGAAGCTGCCAAACAAAGTCCTGTGAAAATTAGTAGAGATGACATGTCAGATGTCCTCCGTTTATCAGGTCTGACCACGGGTATTCTAGTTGGTGTATTCGGTGTCACTTTCGTTATCACGGTTTGCATTGCCAACTTTTTCAAAACCAAAGGTACTGACTAGTTCAATATTTGCTTTGAATTCATTTATTGACGAATACTTCTTTGCAAAAACAAAAACTTGAATAACATAGCACATACACATATAGTTAAAATAGAAAATTGGTTAACAACGACTTAATTCAAAGAACACTAGGAAAGGAGTATTGTTCCAGTCCTTTTTGAGTAAATAAACAATATATAGAAATGAATAACATAATTCGAGATTCCACGGGGATCCACTCGCTTCTGTGTTACAGATATTTATTTTTCTTATCAGCTTAGCAAATAAATTATTGTCCTTCATGCTAAGAATAACGTATGACGCAATTCTGTAATAAATTGTTTCTTCTCACAAATATAGATATATGTATTTCCTTTTCCAGGTTCCAAACGACACTGCAACCCCGAGCAAGGAAATGGTGAAGCGAATGTGGCACTTTGCGAAGGTACCTTTAAGTTTCAAATTAACTTAATCTTTGAACAGAATATTATTGAAGATGTTCAATTGAAAACATAGATATTACCGTTTTGAGTGTAGCGTGTGTCTCTCTACTTTACTGAAAATCATTTATAAAACATGAGATTTAGCCTGGTAAACACCCTATAAACCATTAACTTACCCAATGAGAACTCAGCTTAATATATCTGACATTACTAAAACACGTGCATCCAGGATTTGTAAAGTTCTACATTTTCCAGCTTCTCCTCAAATAGCTATTTGTTGACTGATGATAGTCTATTATTTTTTTTACACATCTGATGTGTTGATAGATCTATCATCAGTCAACAAACAGACGCCCTAATCTAGAGTATTCTTTAACATGTTATGGATTTAGCCTGCTTCCTATTCGTATACATCAATTTAAAATTACTATATGTTATAACTACATCTGCAAAATTCACTCGTTACACACACAGACAGCCAACCAATTAACCTAAATACGTACACGTAAATGCGTACCTGCATGCATGAGTATGTACATTAATGTATGCATAGATACATATATTTATACATACATACACACATACACACACATACATACACACACAACACACACACATACACACACACACACACACACACACACACACACACACACACACACACATACATACATACATACATACATACATACATACATACATACATACATACATACATACATACATACATACATACGCTCACAAATGTTACATTGGTATCTTACTTGCAGAAGTTGTCGAGGAAGAAACCGTAGCAATTATCTACATGAGCGACTCCAGCGAGTATGACAAGACTGTGGACCTCTTTGAGAAAATGCTTAATGATCTTGAAGTCAAGGCCCAAACCATCCGATTTGACTCAACTAAGCTGATAAATATTATTGACTTCTCTGAAACAGTATGCAGATCATTCAAACGTTTCATTATCATCATATCCCCTGACCTTTACCACCTGTGTCATTATTTTAAAAATGGAGATAATACAATGTATGAAAGGATACTGACAAAACATTGCGGCCGATGTCTGCCAGTTGTCCTTCTAAACTATTTGAACCAAATTTGCTTTTATGGAAGGGAGAATGTTTCTGTTTATCTCGTGCAGTTCTTTGAATATGGACAATTGGGATTCGACTACATGAATTTGTTTGTGTCCGATCATCTGGTTCTTTCAACACGATTCAGGTATTGTTTGTACAAGTTAGACGACAATGAAGAATTGCAGCTGGAGGAAGACACTCTAATGACTCTTGTGAGACATTTACATAGCACTAGAATGCCGGCTATCGCAAATAGCAGAAATATGTATGTCCGTTTGAAAAAGGAAATGAAGTGCGAGTTCAAAATCTGTGCTGAGGCAATAATGACATTGCTGAAAATGACATAATTCGAAATTAACACCTACAAGAGAAAAGATAATCAAAATGCTTTGTGTCTTTCACATTTACAAAATGTCTTTTATATTAATATATTCCCTTTTTCACACGCATTGATGATGGAAAAAGTATTTGTGTTCTATGCGATTGCAAAAGTTATTTGAATGCGCAATTTCACGCCTCTTTATTTCCATGATATATACATTATTTATCGTCTTAAGCTTGTATGCTGTAGTCAGCAGATTGCCTCATATTAGGCTGTAAATGAAAACTGTATCTTCATTATGAGGTACCTTATAAGGAACACTTTGACTCCAATTCTTGTATGTAAGAAAGAAAAAGTAAAAACGGAGAAAATGACAATATACTGCTTTGCGTTCAAGAAATATCCAAACAGATTAGAAATATCATCACATTATTATCACGCTAGTATTCAAGTAGGGATTTGCGTGGTGGACTGAATGTAAAAGCAGCGTACTATCTACACTAATTAAAGATCACAAACTCTGATAAATGATGGCATTCAAAAGTGGATAAACAGAACCAGCTAAGCTTTATCTTTTCTTACTAAGTATATATCATTCAGAAACACCTTTAGTTAAATATAGTTGACTTTGTAATGTGTGATGTCACACATTACACATTTCGAAACTGTTCTCCAGGTAAAAGGTGGTGGATGCCGTACATTTAACATAAGAATTTGAAATTTTGACAATTTTTTGATATTCTGACGAAAATGACTATTTTTATATTATATAAACCATAATATCAGTAGGCAGTGTTTCGAGGATATGCAGCATCTTTCCCCTTAATATATGCCTCTATAAAACGAGCATGTTAATCTATACTTGGTTAAATAATTTTCATCATGAACCATGCGTAAGTTGAAATTAAACGTTCATACCATATATAAACTAAAAATTCTGATTGCATATTTGTTTTTATAATTTTATCATCTATCCTTGATTTTAGGAATCTTGATTTCGATTTAATTCGATAAATAATCTTTACAAAATATAGAATATATAAGCATGGTTTTGTTTCATTTATAAGAAGTATTAGGAAATGTTTGCTGTTGAAACATATTCCATTTTTCAAACTGCCTGCTAAAGCAGTAATTTTCTTTATTAATTGCTTATATCTCTTTTTCTATATGACAAAAATTTGGTATTATTAGTTTATGTAGTTTTTTGGCGTCATCAGCATATTTTCGGATAACGACTGTTAGTGATGATTATATATTACACACTTTCAGAAAACAGTCCAATGTTGTCTTCTGAGGTAGCGCCTTTCAGTTATAATGTACTTCTTAGAGAGATACTATGATAAGGTAATATTATTAGGCACCATTCACAGTGGTGCGAATATTGTCATCTTTGCTTTTTTATGTATTGTCACTGAAAATTCTTTACATGTGGTGAGTGTGGAACCTATGCTTAAATTAAAGTAGTAAGCTGATAAAAATAGCTGATCCCATGCGCTTGAAAATGAGTCTGAACTAGTCTAAAGTACACTAACTTTAGCAGTTTTTAAAATGGGAAAATGAAGTTTGCCAGATTAGATAATGTCAACTTTCTGGTAGATGTTGATGGTATCATAGGTTCCAATTTTTGTATCTTGAATTTCTCTTTCTCACTTATTAACACAAATTAATTTTGTAATAAATTGTTTGTATACTTCATTTATACACGATATATGTTTCTTCTCTCTCTTTTTGTATTATCTCAGCTCTACATTTTACGTTAATTAGCAGTGACATAGTGGAACATGTGTATTTCTAGATCCCTTAATTGTTAGAATGGATGCATGTTATATGAACAAGAAATCTTACATGCAATCAGACCTATATCATCAGGTATATGGAAGCTAATTCATTTAACGCGTAACTATATGCGACAACCTATGTTTTAGAAATGGTCTATATTTTCATGAAATTAGAAATATAAATGTACACATACAATAATTGTGCAAGCTGTTTATTATATCGAGCAGCAGAGAGGGCGAACAGATTTGGCTCAATCGTCATTTGCCTTAAACATAACCTTCCTACGAAATATAAAAAAATCTTAAACAAAACCCCCTAATTTACCGAGATTTTTACCTAAATTTTATACAACCGGTTTATCCCTCTGACGACGAAACTGAAGTCACGCCCTCTCTGCTGCTACAAATTAGCCAAATATTTTATCGATACAATTAATAAAATCATTAATATATATCAATAAAAATATGTCAAATATAGGATAAGAATATACTACTAGATTAGCTCGAGAACGCCAGGAAGCAATACAAAAATATATTGATACAGAAATGTAACGATGAATGCAGCTGGAACTGAAGTTGTGTCATTTAATGAAAAATTTAAATCTCGGATTCGCAGCACGTAGATCAATGTTAAACGCAAACAATATGTTTTCATGCGCGATTCCATTATCTCATAATTTTGGATTTTGCAGAGATGTTAGGAAGGTTATATTCAGTGTTAAACACACTGTGGTACTTAACAGAAAATAATCCGACAATGATGCAATCTGTCGAGCCAGAGGTGATGCTGGTAAAGTAGTAATAACAAAATTATCAATGTGGATGCCAGTAATGGTTCCATCTGCCGAAGAAGAAAATAAATTGTTTTATTTCATGAATCAAGATGGTAAATCACTGCTATCATGGAAAACAATGACTACAGATAGTAATCAAGGTAAATGCTGCTGGTTTATTTACATGGCATATAGCAGCACAACAAGGGGTTTCAGCACCAAAAGATATTTTTATTGCATTTCAAGCAAATGTACGAGTAAATAACCAGGAAAGAAATCCGATGGTATTTGACACACTTAATGTTACCGAGGTTAGTTTGAGAATAAATGGACATCAAGAGCCTGCCGATGAAGTTAAATTGAATTTTGAATTTTGAACATAATAAAATTGCACGGTCATATCATCGTTTAATGTCATTTATGGGGCGTGATCTAAATGTAGATAATGGTTTGCAAATATCACAAAAAGATTTCACAACACTATATCCGATTTATTACTTTTCACTGGAACATTTAGATTTATTCAGACAATCTTTTGTTGATATATATTTTCGAGCTCAAATAAATTATTTTCCTTCTGGTGCTGTAGGTCCACCTGTTGTTCCTGCTGGTTTCAGAACTATCGCTGTTATACTTAGCGAGAGAGCAGTATTACTCGAGGGTGTTGGTGGACGAATGCGAGTCGTTGATGCACCCGTAGAGAACATGTAATTAAAATCAATCAAGTAAATATAAAAATGTCGTATAATCATGTTAACGCAACTCTGACTCAAGGTCAGATAAAAAAAATTACAATCAAAAAACACAAATCAATGTGGAGCATAAATCACGTTAAAGAAAAAACAAATGAGTAGTGGTCCAAACAAATTATCGTTAACTGGTAATCAACTTAAACGTTTCAATAAAGCTCTGGTATCAAAAACTGGAGTTCAACTTCAATTTTCTCCAAGTGCCATCAAAGATATGATTAAATCAGGAGGCATATTTCTTTCCACTTCTTGCAAAAGCAGCTGCATTAGGTGCTGTTGGAACCGCCGCTGGAATGGCATTACAGACAGCAACAGAAAAAGGGTATAAAAAATGGGCGCGGTCTCAGGCTTCCAAGAACTTATCTAGGAAAAGAACTGAGACTTCCAGGAATATAATACACCGATGACGAATTTTGGTCGGATAAATGCTGCTACAAATTTTTAAAAAAAAAGACATTTTAGAGGAGTTTTCATGCGCAATCAATTACCGGAACAACCACATCACGTTGAAACCGGTATCATCAATCTCGTTTCGAATTCCGGCCCAGGAACTCACTGGGTTGCATATGCGATTGATTCACGCGGAATTGTTTAGTTTGATTCGTATAGACTATCACCACCAGTTGAGTTTTTAAATTATATTAATCAATTACCTGCCAGAACTTGGTATTCAACGTTACCGACACAGACAATGACAGATCCACCGATATGTGGTCGCGAATCAATCGCTGTACTTGATGCGATATCAAAATCAACTAAAGCACCTCATAAAGTTGTACACGAATACACAAGTAATCGTTGGACAGGTATTTAAAATTGTAAATATATATAATGGTTGATATTTACGGAAGATCCTTGAGTGACAGAAAAACCGACAAAGGAACCGATAAAGATTTCGACGCATCAAAATATGCAACTAAAGATGACCTTGCTGATATTATGAACGTAGCTGGGGTTGACCGAGATGAAGTTGTTATTTTTCAGGACAAATACGGTGTTTTGAAAACAAGTAATATTAAGTGGAATGATATAGTTCGTAGGGTTCTTGGCTCTGCTATGGATAATATTCCAGTTTTTGCCGACAGCGGAAAAATACGAGATTCAGGAATATCGATAGAATATATCAGAAGTGAAATTATAAAAAATGTTCAGAAACGTTTATCAACGTCAGTTGGTGTATTAACAGGAGAACTTTCCATGAACGGAAATAAAATAACTATCTTGAGAGATCCTACATCAGATGAAGATGCGGCAACAAAGAGATACGTTGACACTGTTGATGGTAAATTATCTACGTTAAAAACCGAACATGATGCCGTTAGTGGTAAATTATCCACGTTAAGAACCGAATACAAAATTCACATAAACGATCACAATACCGTAGACGGAAAATTTTCTAGGTTGAGAGCCGAGTATGACGTTCACGTAGGTGCGTTTACAAATCTCCGTAGAAATTTCAGAAAGATTGATGAAATTACAGATGGATTTTTCGGAAAACTATTAATCGTTGATACGAACTTTCTGATATTAAAACATCAATCGATACGATAAAGAAAACACAGGGAGATATTGTGAGTGATGTTCATAATATTATTAATAAAATTGATCTTGAAAAATATCAGGGTAAAATTCTCCACAGGCGAATTAACAACGTCGTATACACAATATCATCAGGATCAACAACATGGTCTCAACAAAATAATAATATCAAACATACCGCGGAAGTTACTGGCGTGCACAGATTGGCTGTGTTTAACAGAGCAAACTTCGAGATATTTACCACGTATCCATGGCGTCACTCAACAGACAAGTTTTCTGGAACCTTATCTGTTATATTAAACCTTGGAGACAAAGAAACATTTATCCTGGTTGCATCCGACAAAAAATTTAACTGCAGTAACGATCTGGTGGTGTCTGGAATTTGTCGCTGAAACACTCAATTGATTACAGCGTAAATAATATGGACTACAGATACAATCAAGCGCGTGAGTGGCAAGATAAATTAAAATCTATCGTTGATAATTGCACGATAAAGGTAAAAAATATCACAGATGTGTAATTATCATTGACATAATTGTATACTCAGTCTCCGCGGTTGTTTCTGGAGCCGGTCTTTTATTATCCGCGGTAACAATGACATCACCTGCGGTCATAACGATTTGTTTTTCAGCGTCAACTGCGATTACTGGAGTTTTGAATATAATCACAAGACAAATATCGACGTGCACGAATGAAAAATTATCCGATTCCGCTGTGAAGTTTCACGCGGCAACGGCGGCGTATTCTAAACTATCTCAGTTAATATCTGAAAGCCTCAACGATGCTTCAATATTAGATTCTGAGTTCGCATTAATGACTAAAATATTCTCCGAAGCAATGACTGTGATAGAATCTAAACCCATTAAAGTTACAGATAAATAGATAAATGTCAGCACAAAAAATATTACAAAAGATTGCCAAGAACACAACACCGGTGAAAACAACTATGATATCAGTCAGCACAACTAATCTTGAATTCAGTATTAATTTTAAAACCGCAATTTCAGAAGGAAGATTTCACTTGGTCAGCTACGAGTATATCATAGTTGGCCAAATATCAGATCTGAACAATTTGGTTGATTACCTCCAAATAATTCGCTTGGACATGCAAACAAAAATAAACCAGATGGAACCCCAGATATCTTTGTTGTTTCTATCCCCACAGGTAGTTATCAGATTGAACAAATCAACGATGAATTCCAGCGCAGAATAAAATGAACAACAAAAAAAGAATCAAAATCAAAAATAACTATTATTGTTCACAAACCAACATTATCATCTGTAATTGAAGTAAAAGTAAAATCTCCCGATTACGTCGTAGATATTTATCGATCATCGATAACTGTTCTAGGATGGCCTGAAACTCCACCAGATCCTGATGATGTTCTCAAATATAACAATGATCCAGATGCTGAAGGCAGGCATATTTCACCAGAGATTTTAAATTTAACCTCAACGATTGCAGTCAATCTTGTATGTGATGTAATCTGTGGTGATTATAAGATATCAAGTCAAGCTCAACAAGGATACGTTATTTACACATTTACTCCAATGGTTCCTCCTTGATCCTTGATCGTGAAAGAACCAATCAATCGAGTTTATCTACGCACGCATAATGAATACTTGTCAAGAATAAATTTTAATCTCACTGACCAGAGAGGACACTTGATTGATTTACGTGGCGAGGTTTAACTGATAAATCTCAATGTAAAATTTTCAGATTTTGTTTATCTTGATTCACCAATTAATCGGATAAATATTAGATATGTACCAGCACGTTAAGGTTTTTATACACGACAAGGAAGCACTTGGAAATGCAATCAAATTAATATTTACACAGTCTTCATTCAACATCGTTGATATAGTCGTTGATGAGTTCGGTAACGAAGATTTTTTACTGCGCAAGAACAGTTAGATAGATTGCGGCGATAACATATTTTTATGATCACGTGTGACCGAGATGAGATTATTAACTACGCACATTCCTGCATTAAACTTAATGAACTTAAAAACATATTATATAGTTCTGAATAAAAATCTGATTTCAGGAAAACAGAATATTTCTTTACAGATTTGATCAAATTTCATCCTTTTCAAAATCTATTTTAGTCAATTTTATCGTAGAAAATCGGACAGATTTCTGTTTATTGTAGGTGAAACCCCGAGCGATTATCTGATTTATCGATAAATCGTTTATTTTATTTTTTTTGTCTGCTTATATTAGATTTTTTCGTAGAAATATATCAGATTTTAGTTGATTTATGAGCAAACCATGGCACATTTAACGATTTATCGATAAATCATTTAGATAATCGCTCGGGGCACCCTACAAATAATACAATTTTGATAGATTTTTCTATGAATTTGACTAAAATAGGTTAATGACAAGGATGAAATTTCATAAAAATTTACAAATCGGAATAAAAAAAATATTATAACAGAATAAAACAACAGAACTGTAGAGGAATTAATCCAAGCTGCCATCATCGGAAACGGCGTTTTCATTCATAATCTTCCTTAATTGTCTCACGCGTGTGTTGATAATTTTGTTCGTTTCATATTTGTGAGACAGTTTTGATTTAATAGTTTCTACTGCGATAGAAAGTTCTACGAACTTATGTACATCTATATCTTTTACCATTGATAACGACTGGAACATTATAGACTTATGTTTTTTATCAGCCTATATTCCGTTGAAAGTGTATAACCACCTTCAAGATTTCGTTGTTGGATTGACTCGAAATCGCAAATTTCCTATAACAGTAAAAACGATAACGAGAGATCTTATACGAATCGAAATATAAATCAAAGGGAGCTTCAATCGAAATTGTTGATCATAATGCGCATGCGTGGACTAATGCTGTAAGAGTATTTCCACGCACGAGGACGGTTAAATTCTATAACGGTGACATGTTTGACTTTATTAACGAAATAAGTAAAAACGATCCTGTATCCGTGTGGTTGTTTAGTTCTGAAAATGAATCCGATCGGTTTGTAAGACCAAATGGTGATATTTATCGAACAGAATCCCTCCACGAGAAAATGAGAAAATATACCCCTGACGAAAAATTACTCGGTGAATATTTTACTGTTACATCAGTTGCAGCTCATTTTGAATGAGAGAGAAATTCCTGGAAACCAACTCAGTTTGATTTTCTTCATGATATAATATTAAGTTGTGTTGAATATGGTCGCGGTGGACTATGGAACCGTGAATACTCGCGTAAAGATGTTATTTCAGTTGATATGGTTTCATGTTATTGTGGAAGTTTTCTTGGATACGGAGAGTGTTCTGGGTTAAAAGATTCGGTCACCGGACACACGAGATGACGCGAGTATCAATAAATGGACCATTACCTGATTTTGATATTACTGGATTTGCATGTATCGAATCATTCGAGTTTACAGAAAATTTTCATCCGATTTGTTATGTTTAGTTCGGTAGACATTTTTCAGAAAAGAAGTGGGCTCCAATAGTACTGTTACAATATATGCTTGATTGTTTAATGTTGACGTTGATTGTCAGTGAAGCGATTATATCATACCGAATGAAGACCGAAGTTTGGTTACCACAGCAAAGGAAATATTCTGATGAAGAAAATCCTGATAAAACCGACATTGAAAAGAAAATTGCAAAAGATCTTGGCAGGAAAATAATAGGTAAATTTACCCAAGAAGGATCGTATATCATAAACGACATTGTACAAGATTGATCATGGACGATGCTGAATTAAATTTTATAAGCGCTGATACAACGAAAAGAAATACATTTAGAAGTCGGGATACAGCTTTCATATCAAATGGAACTAAATTAGGTACAATTGTTAATTATACTGATGGTGAATGACCGCAGTATACTCAGTTAAGATCTTCAATGCTCGCGTACGTTTCGATTAATCTATTATCGATGATAAATAAAATTCTAGAGTTTGCTGTCAGAGTAGCTACCGATTCGTTTTATATCAGTAAAAAATATTAAAGATTGCTAGACCAACTAAATATCATCAATCATGAACCATGGGGTTCGTGAAGAATAAAAAAAGAAAATATACTCGGTTATTCTGAATCAGCCGATGTTCCAATCAAAAATATTTGCCGTAGAAATAATCAGATATTAAAAGCATCGTCTGCACCATCAATATATGATCCCGTGGCTAGACACAAAAACGATTTATCTCAATGGACCTGGAGGATCAGGAAAGATGACACGTCCGATTGAACTATTTCAGAATTCTGATATGATCGTTTTAACCCCTACACACAGACATGCCCGTGAAATGACCCAACGAGGAACGCAGTCATGTATTTACCACAGCTTTTTCCGATGGAGCGGAGACGCATGGACTCCTGATTGAATGGGAGATAAATATATTCCGAATATCATCATTTGGGATGAAATATGTAGAGTATCATAAGATAATCTGAAAATATTTGCTGATTGTTTATTGACGAAAAACACTGCTGTACTAATGTGTGGCGATCATGGTCAACACCACCCTTTGTTGGAGCGTCTCCACACGAATGGCTAAAGAGATCTGTTGACTATTACGAAGAAATAACTTGCGATCATAGAACACTTGATTTAACATTGAGAGAGTTTAAAAAATTAATCAGATTTCAACCGAATAAAATTCAATGTAAAGTAATGCGTAATATAATTTCAGAAACCTCTTTGAATGACTTTTGGGATACGCGAAGACCAAATGATCTGATAGTTCCAAGTAGAAGGATAGTTCGTGTCACACGTCAACAAAAATTATTCTGCTACGTAAAGAAAAATTCGCAGAGTTTCCGCTACCATTATGTTATCGCCCAGCAGATACTCGACGACAGAATATTCTCGTTGACATACCAGGACAGACGGAGAAAAAAATCTCGTGTTGAATGATATTGTTTTAGTTGATGTCAATGTTGTTGATAGGGCGTTATCGGATTGGACGCTAGGAAACGCAATGACAATACAGTCATCTCAAGGATTAACTATTTCTGATACAGTTGTCTGGATTGTGGATGATCATATCCAGTGGTCGAATATTGTTTATCTTTTGGTGTCTCGCGTTTGGAAAATATCTCATCTACGTAGGATTGTCGTGGATGCGTCAGAAACCAATGGCAATGTTGACAATGATATAGTAAGAAAAAATATAGATAGCTATAAACAATGCGGTAAAAAAAATAAACGCGACTTCGATCTTGACGTGCAATTTAACAAAACATTGAAACAACAACAGGATAATCAATGTGCAAGCTGTAATTGTATAATGCTGTTGCAATACTCGAGTAAACACCCAAAACAATTTACTGTAGATAGAAAATATAAACAGTTTTGGTCATACACGTGATAATGTGATGTTAACTTGTCTTGAATGTAATCGGTGTAGAGGTTCTAGTTAAGTGAATGTCGTGGTAATTGTGTATCTTTCGGAATTATCTGTAATTGTTCACTTGTAAATCCACGTTCAGGAGCAGTTGAATCTAATCTGTAAATTGCAGATCTACCTGTAGATCGTACTACACTGGATATATTGTGTGTTGTAATACTCCAAATAGGATCCGTCGCTCTTTTTTCCTGCTTCAAGTTCACCTCGTTTGTATAGATACCTGACGATCACATTACCTATTATGGGCTGCGGTGAAACATTATGCTGTGTATTGGTATATATTTCCTTGTAATCGCATTAATAGGTTTCATGGTAGTTGTTCGAGTAACTTAATTGTTTAATGCAGCTATCACACTTGGTTATCACGAGATCTTGTATCCTGAATGAATTCCCGTATTGGTATCCAAATAATCGTTCAGCAAATGTTCTATTAAATCGTTCTACGATCGCTTGATCACGATGAATTTCAGTATGTCCTCGTCGTATTATAACATTATGTCGCTTCATTAATGACGATACTGCACCAATAAATTCTTTGACAGGATCGACTTGTAATAGTTGTGGCCATCGCAAGGGTCCTTGTTGATAAATCTGTTCGAAGGCAGATGCAACTTCGGTAGTTGTTTTAGTTGATAATGGTTCTTCTCCTTTATATCTGCTTGCAACATCAACAACGGTTGATGCGTATTTAAATGTTACTCTACGTATACAATCATGAGGTAAAAACAGAATATCAGCCTGATGAACTTCATTAAGAAAGTTAACATCAAAATGTGCGTACTCGATTCGTTTAGGCGGTGGTAGATACATTTGCAATATTGCTCGTTGTGCTAACCACGCTGCGGCGGTAGAACGTGTGACATTTACTGCATAAGCGAGTTTATCGATTGCTGCTCTATCTTTCCAGTATCCTCTTGGGCTATAATAAATTGATTCAATTATAATTAGTTACCAGCAGCTGTTGCTAATTTGGATTTCATCGCAGATTTTACTAACCAATTGGCTAATCTTTCCTTGAGATTTTTATTTTTTATGGAATTCAATGCATGAATCAATTTCACATCTACGATATGTCGTTGTTCAGAATCTTAACTTTTATAAGCTAGATCATGAAAGTGACACGCTTTATCGATTGCATTTACCGGATATTCACCGGATTAAAGTTGATCTTGTTCATCAAGTCTGATATCGAGTCGAGTGCCAGGACCGCAGAAATTATATGCTGGAAGATGGATGGATGTAATTGATTTTTCAGCGACACTAAAACAAGAACAGGCAAAAAATCATCCAGCGTTACCAAATTCGATCAGAATGATACTAATAGGTCCGTCTGGATCTGGTAAAAAAAACAATTATTACTTAATTTGATAATGAGATGGTTGAAATGGAATAAATTGTACTTAGTAGCACCATCTGTATATGATCAGAGATTCTACGAAGTACTTAAGGAATTTAATAAAAACGCACGATTGCTGAGCGGCGATGAAATTATTGATTTTATAACCGACATTGATGAAGCACCATCTGTCGATGATCTTGATGGATTCGTGAATAATTTGGTTGTAAATGATGACGTAATGTTAGATAAACAATCAAATCCGGCAAGAATATTTTTCGAGGAAGACATAAAAATACTGATATTATTTATGTAACTCAGCGGTATACACAAATTCCGAAAGTAATCAGAGATAATTGTAGTATTTTAGCTGTATTTAATGGAATTGATACATACAAGCTAAGAAATATTTATAAGATCTGGTGTAGTGGGGATATGGATATAAATAAATTCAGAAGTTTCTTTTCACGTTCGCAAGCAACACCGAATGGTTTTATTACAATAAATCTGCATGATCTCTGGACAAGATATCGTGTAGGTATCGATAAAATATTTGGCTAATTTCTAGCAGCAGAGAGGGCGTGACGTCGGTTTGGTCGTCAGCGGGATAAACCGGTTGCATAAAAGTTACGTAAAATTCTCGGTAAATTAAGGTTTTTTGTCTAAGATTTTTTTATATTTTCGTAGGAAGGTTATATTGTAGGCAAATGACGATTGAGACAAGTCTGTTCGCTCTCTTTGCTGCTTATCGGTGTCTTTTCATACAAATTTAGTTCATATAATTATGCTTCCTAAAACAGCTTGGGTCCCAGCATTGAGCGCTTTCAGCTCTGTTCTATATTACCGAAATAATGTATAGTTACTATTTCGTGTATCATTCAGTGAATACACGAATATGCATATAGTTCCAGTGAATGCACACATGAAATTGAGTGAAAATACCGCTAGCTTTGTGGGTGTATTGCCGTTCACTTCCAGACCATTCCGTCGACCATGCTCCATAATTTAGTTTTTCAATGTGAGGTAAGAAAAGGTAATGACTGGGTGGGTTAGTTCGCTGGTGCATTAATTGATGTTAATAACGGCACGGGTTCGATCACTCCTTGAAAAGAATTAGAGTTCTCTAACATGATTAACAAACATATAAATTTAAAGTTCTGAACCAGGAATAATTTTGCTATTTTATATCTTGTATGGAATGAAATTTATGGACCACTCATATCTTTAAAATGCCGACATGACAGTGACGTTTATTGGTTGCTGTCTAACATGTCAACATGATGAACTAATGAAAAATATTAAAGCGGAGTCAGTCATTGTTTTCCTAATTTTAAATATCGTATCCCTATAAGAACATTTACAAACCAATTTTGGTCCCCAGATTGTAGTACACAATAGTGCTGACTTATATATTGGTTTTTAAATTTCAGAAATGTATGTATCTCTGTGGATTGTAGTGTTACAGAATTATGTGTAGTACAATGTTGACGAATTGTGTAGTAACGAAGTGTTCAATGGATGGTTTGGTCTAATATATTTCCTTCATTTGTTTTGTATCATTGATGAACTTCATGGTGTTAGATACATGTTTAGATGGGACGAAGTATCTTAAGTATATTTGGACTGAAATTTGACAAACCATATCACATATTTAACATAGGGCATACTGTATTTTCTTTTAGATCACAAGAAATCGGTCGAATCAGTTAGCCTTGTTATCTCACGAAAATATCAATAAGTTGAACTCGATAAACATTTTATTTTCTCTTACAACATTAAATTATAAATGATTGTCCAGAACAAGGCTTCGCTTACCATACTCATACAAAATGTACGTTCAAATTATGATTATATTTTTAAAAAACAATAATTCTGTTTGTATTTGTAATACTTATTTTCTCCCAAAAAGAAATATGTCACACGTTTAGGCCACATCTTTCACCGTGATCGCTGCTTTTGAAGATAGATGCCACCGAAGTGTTTAAAATATTAGTTGCTATAATTCAGTGTATGTTTCTGGAGAACGTATATCATATGTGAGCATCAACAATAAAATATGAAACGTTTTGAGACTCAATGGTCTTTTACAGTTTAAATAACTTATATAGTGATTACTGTCATTGTGCCATCTCTCTCTCCCTCTCTCTTCACCCCCATCTCTCTCTCTCTCTCTCTCTCTCTCTCTCTCTCTCTCTCTCTCTCTCTCTCTCTCCGAATTCATGTTGCATTACTAGTCAATATTGTCACGTTGAAAATGTTGTAATACTTCTATGTACAAAGAGGGCTAATTAAAGTTCTTACAACTTATTCCCGGTCTCATTGTATCATATTGAGCAGCAAAGAGGGTGGAGAGACCGAAACTATTTCAAGCAAACCGAAACTATTTCAGGCAGACAAAAAAAAAAGAGAAATTGTTTCGGTTTGTCACGCTACAGACCCGGCACCGATGTCGCAACCCCTCTGCTGCTATGGATTTAAAAATCATTTAACGAGTTCACAAACAGACTAATTTGTAAAACCTCACCTCGTAAATGAATCAGATTATTGGACTGGTCAGTGAGTTTGAAATTAATTCTCGTTAACAAATCATTATGACATCGCATATATACTGGATTAGTTGGATCCTCAATGATTAGAAACCCTGGAGGAGCTGTTGGTGCAAATAAATATAAAATATATCCCTGCTGCGCTTGATATGATCTTTCGAGATTTATTTGATAACTTCGTTCGATAACATCACATACTAAATTCAATGCAATCACCGAGGATATATGGACGTTTTGAGGAGCGATATGCCGCCCGTATCCGTCTGGGTCATTATTATGTTCGAGGATTGTTGTTTGTGGTTGTGGCATTTTTTTTCCATTCGGCGAGTATCAGAGAAAAGTTTTCTTGAATAAGATCATTAACATATTTTTTTAGTTCATTTGCGTTATACCCAGGAAACTTGAAATCGGGTAAATTAGTTATATTGTAACCGGTTAGGAATTTTTGTTTATCTCCGTTATCATTAATTATTACTTGAATTATTCGTTTGTTGATATATTCCATGTCAGATACAAGCTGATTTCATATCCTAGCATATTTTATGATCTCATCACGTGGTTTTGTTATATCAGAGAGATGCTCTTGGAAGCTCCGTCGTAGTTGTTCTATTTGTGTTTTATGTAATTGATTAATCTCTTTCAAATAATCAATGATGTTCGTTAACATAAATGTAATTGCAATGGATGAATCAGGAGTTTTATCAAAAACAAAGTACCATTGCATGGTATTGTTATCAAGAAATGTAAATATATCAGTTAATTTTGCATTTTTTATACTAGGTAAATAATTTCGATATGATGGAGCAATTTCGTGGTATGATTGTACATCTGTGATGTAATCAGAATTTTTAGGTTCTGGTATTTGATAAGATGCCTGAGGTGGATTTTCAGGCCAACCCAGTAATGTCCTTATATAACTCTGATAGATATCTTCGACATTTCCGGGTGAGTTTATCTCAATAGCAGATGATAATGTCGGCTCGTGAACTGTTATAGCGATTTTCGGTTCTTTTCCAGTAATGGATTTTGTTCTGCGTTGCAATTCGTTATTGATCTGTTCGATTTGGTAGGACCCAAATGGTAACAAAACAACGTTCCAGTCTGGAGTACCATCGGGTTTATTCTTACTCGCAAATACCAGGGAATTATTCGGTTGTTGACCACCGAATGATTTTGATCTAATGTTAGGCCAACTGTGATACACTCGTAATTTTGCTAGTGCTATGTCCTTCACCGGAAACGCAGTAGGAAAATTCACACTGAATTCATGATTCGTAGAGGTTATTGAGATCATGTTGGTTTTAACCGGTGTGGTATTTTCCGCTATTCGTTGAAGTAGTTCTTGCTATGTCGCCATTGTTATTATATTCGTGTTGTCGCTCTAATTTTGACATCGCGGAATCATAAACACGTACCATCGCTGAGAATTCACTATCTGATATTAATGTGTCATCGAGTGACGACGATATCATCGGTGATAATTGGGAGAACCCGGTTGACAAAACATGGAATTTAACTACGTAATCTTGCAGTTTACGCTGGCTGCATGATGATACTTTTTTTGTTATAATCGAAATAATTTCCGCGATTGTTGTCGCCGCTGATATACAAATTGGAACAGCTATCGGAGCAACCATAGTTACCGAGGATAGTATAATACCAGCTCCGGTGATTACACCTGATACCGAGTACACGGTAACATCAACTACGGTAATTCTTCGTCCCTTTTTTTAATTTTTACTTGATAATCCTCAGTGTGAGTTTTGAGTTTAGTTTGCAATTCTCTGACCTGATCATAGCGGTACTGCTGTGATGACATTTTATTTATTACAATAGATTTCAATTTAGTTATTTACTTAAATCCGCTACAACTCCCACATAATATGTTACTGAAACCCTAGCCAAATTATTATCAGTGGATACTATTGTGAGTCGTTCAGTTGTTCCCTTGTCGATGATCGTTGATATCATATTGTTGACCCCAGATGAACTCGTTGATGAAATATTAAATTGAGTCGGTGACACTAGTGTTAATCGATAAATACCTTTGACGGCCGCGGTGATATCTAATTTGTTATTTTGTGGTGTCCACGTAAATGATCCGTGTTGGATCGCGTATACGTTATTTATGATATTTTTTTGTTCGTGAGGGATTTTTATTTTTTCAAGTTTTTCTATCATCCTCGGTGGATCATCCTTGATGACATTGTTGGTCGTTTTAATATCCTCGCGAATAACTCCTAATCGGTGATTAATTGCTGTTATTTCATCGAGTTTTGCGATAATACCAGTGAGATCTATTTTAACATCATCGGGTTTCGATTTTGTTCACTAAAACATTTATTAATGGAGTCATCGGTCCTGTTAAAGTTTTTACGTAACGTAGTAAATTGAGATACTTGAGCGTCATACTCGGATCGTAACTTTGACAAATTATCCATGGAGGTTTTTATCTCCGTGAGTTCCGGTGTGGTCACCGGTAGATTTCCAAAGAAATCTAATACAGGTTTGTCAATTTTGTCAATTATATTTCTTTGTAATTCAGAAAACTGATCGAATTTAGTTATATGATTGTCATATTCATCGCGTAGTTTTTTCAATGATTCTAAAATGTTAATTATATCCACAATAGTTGAAACAAGTACACATGGTTTGAGTTTACCCTGATCGGAAAACAACGCGATAGTATCTTCTACTGACTCGCGTTGTTTAACTAAAATATCATCAAAGGAAATCTTACTAGTTTTCAATTTACCTTGACGATCTTGAAATACAACTATTTCATTTGGATCAACACTTGCGAAGTTCAACATCTCAGCTATTTCATAATCGATTATGTTTTTTACATCACCGGTTGCAGATATTGCCGCGGTGGGTTTTTTCAAGCTTGATAAAGATCTCCCCCCAAATATCAATTATGTTATTTTATATAATTTCTCTTTAAAAAGCGATTACTCGTATATTCGTGTACGGTTTTATGGGGTGGTTGAGTACATTCAATACTTCTATGTCGCATATTGGTGGATCATTCATTTTCTGTGTTGGTAGCGTAGAATACCAGATAGGCGTTTTAAAGTGGTTTATATAACGCGTAAATTCTTTAGGCGGCGCTAACCCATATGAATCGAAATGAACAATTGCACGTGGATCAATCGCGTATGCAACCCAGTGAGTTCCAGGTCCGGTGCTGTTATCGAGATTAATAACACCGGTTTCAACGCTGTTTGGTTGTTGTGGTACTTGATCTCGCATAAACACACCTCTAAAATTTTTATCGCTAGGTTTTTTAGCAGCATCGAGTAAATCAAAATTTGACATGGGAACTGTTTGTGTTAATAAACTGTTCCTAGTCTCAGGCCGTTTCCGCTGTACCATGAATACGGAGTTCCTGGTAATCTTAGACCCATTCCCTTTTTTGTATCCCCGTCCCTTTTTTGGTTCATATGATTGAGCAATGCTGTGTACTGCTTTTGCACCAAGAGCTCCAGCAGCTCCTAACGCGGTGGCTTTATCAGCTGAAATTAATGCTGGAATCGCAGCGAGAAGTGGGAATACACCACTTGATTTTATCATGTTCTTAATCGCAGCCGCAGAGAGAGTGACCTGAACTCCTTTTTTCTCTTATCATTGAAGTGTTTTATCTGACGAGCTGTCAATGATAGTTTATTCTGACATCAAGACATCTGATTGTGCTACAGCGATATTGTGGTTACACATTTTTAGCTGATTCCGATTGCAATTTTTTAATTTGGCCAGTAGTAAACGTAACACTAACAACACTATATTACATTATATTAATAACAGATTGATATAATTGCTACATTACATATTTTTGAAAATGTTACATATTTTCCACTGGTGCATCAACTACTTTCATTCGTCCACCAACACCTTCGAGTAGCATTGATTTGTCACTGGGAATGACAGCAAGTGCTCTGTAATTAACAACAGAACCAACACCAACACCAACAGGGCGGATTACACGAGCTCTGACGTATATGTCAACTACGGATTGTCTTGTTAAGTCAAGATGTTCCAGCGAGAAGTAATAGATGGGATATCGTTTCCTAAATTCCAACTGTGATATTTGCAGACCAGTATCCACATTATTATCGCGTCCCATAAATGACAACAAACGATGATACACGCGTGCTATTTGGTTGGTTCCGTAATCAAGTTGTATGTCCTCGGATGGTTCTTGTTTACCGTTTATCTTCAACTAAGCTTCATTACACCCAATTTGATCAAATATCAAATATCATGGCTGCGTGTTTGTGAATTCAATCACGTCCTATCCTGTAACGCAAAAAATATATGACACGGAGCTGAAACACCTTGTTTTGATGCCAGGTGTACCATCAATATTAGAATCAATGGTATATGTGGTCACTGTTAGCCATCTTAGCAATGATTTGCCGCCTGTACTCATAAATGATAGTAATTTTTCTTCCACGGTAATTTATGGAGCCATTACTGACATTCACAATGATAGTTTCGATATAATGACTTTACCCTCAGCAGCACCAGCACTACGCCTGATTTCATCATTATCACTATCCTTTTTCACGAGTGCTACTGTATGCTTCGCTCCATAGATAACATTTCTAACATTTCTGCAAAATCCGAAAATATGATGTAGTGGAATCGCGCATGAAAATTGTCTACGCTGTCCCTGCAACACTTATACGCGTGTTGCAAACCCCAAGTTGTAATTGGGATTAACGCTTTTTTATAATATCAAAGGCAGCAGCTGGTCTTGCTTCGTGTTAATCATCATCTGGTTGTGGATCAACTGTGGTATCCGTAATTTAGTATGCGGAATGTGTTCAGGGTGATCAGTGAGATCCTTAGAGAACATCATAGACGGACCTGCCGATCTTGTATAATCATCAGAGTATCTTGCTAACCCCACTATTGTTGTGGCAATATTAACCTCACGCTCTATAGACTCGATTTCTCTTCCATCAATCATGTATCTAGCACTCTCAAATAGCGCCATGATACCATTATTGACAAAACCAACTCGGATATTTTCATCATCTGGATTTTGAACGAGTTCTCCTTCTATTTCCATAAACGCTTCAGCGGGTAGAAAGTATTTGCTGGTATCATGGACTTGAAGTTCGATTCTTGATCTAAGATCCGGTTGTGCTGCATGATAGGAAAAATACTGATAATCGCGTACAGAATCATTCTTGGACATTGTGACTTCCATATCAAACGCTGGGTCAGGAGCCGATTTGAACATATTATTATATATTTCGTGATCTAAATCGTGATCTCGCTCGCGATTTCAAACCACTTCCCGCTATCATATTTGCAGTAATATTTCCCTGAGTGTCATATCCATCTTTTATCCGTGATGCTATATTCTGTTCCACTGCATTGTTTATTATTTTACTAATACTTGCAGGAATAATTTCCGTAGATGATAGTTTCTCTAGTGATTTCATCACCGGTGGTTTCCTTCGCCGCCGAACTAACGCTAATAGTTTTTCTTTAGCCACGGAAAATCATCAGCAATAGCGCTAATACCTTTATCACGAATAACATCAATAGCTTTCATTGCTAATTGTTTTGCGATTGGTGCTATGTTTGGAGCCATTCTTGTAAATAACCCTGCAATGGTATTGCCGAGACCATCTCCATAGTACGCTCTATAAACAGGCTATAGTGAGTTTACTACATAGACCATAGTTGGTTCGTTGTGGTCTTAGTGTATGATCATCTTATTTAAATGCTATTTATCTAATGTGATGATTTAATAACTATGGCAACCGTAAAAATCCGTAGGATTTTCGGTTAGCTCATCAATAAACTCTCGGTATACATCAATATCCATGATACCACCCTCAAATAGTCGTCTGCAGATATCCGCTGCCTCATTAATTACTTCCGGTGAGTTATTTCCGGCTCGTTTCTCTCCTACGAGAACTTCTAATCGTGATATATCCCCGAGAATATTACTAGGACAACTAACTAGACCACTACCCTTTCCATTTGTTTTTTTAGTGATACCAGTTGCACCCTGCAAAGAGGGATTTTGTATATCAAAAAGTTTTGATCGTTCTGGTAATCTAAGAAATCCAGGATCTGATTGCTTCTCTGTAGACGATTCAGCTCTTTCTATTGCTTTTATGAAACCCTTATATGTTTTATCATCATCAGAAGATATCCCACCTATTTGTGTAAACACACGATATAATCCATTATACCACATTTTTTTTACTCATGGCAAACTAATCATCGTAGATATACTTTCTTCTCTGAGGAAAACTATTAACGACGAAATCAGCTAATTCTTCAATAATATTAAATTTAATATTTCTTATTTCATCTAATTTGCCCGGAAGAAATTTATCATTGAATGCAACTCTTTTACCCCTTTTTTTCCTTTTTCTTCTTCTTCCTCTTCTTCTTCAATAATATCACCCTGTTGTTCCTGAAGTCGTGCAGTAGCTAATATATCACCATGAAGTGTTTTTAATGATTTTTGTGTTCGTTCAGTTTTCATTGCTATTTTTTCAAGCACATAAAGAAGAGGCGCGTCTTTTCTTTTTCCTTCCTTTGTGACATCTCCCCATATTGCTCTTTCAGTGGTCGATAAGACGTCTTTAGTTGCTGTAGTAATGGGTTTGAATTACTGTTGAGTGTCTCTCGCAAAGTCGGTTTGAAGATCCTGCCTCGTTTGGAGCATATTTCGAACGGAATCACAAACTGGAATAAATTTCTTAATCGCAGCCAATCGTTGTCGTGCTAAATGAGTTGTCAGTGCTTCACCCACCATTATAAATATAATATACGATCTAAATGTAGTGACGAAGTCACCAGTGAAAAGAACTCACCCGAAATTCTTTTGTGTGTTATATACTTCCGCGTAGTGATTAATCACCAGTGACACGTGTCTATATAATTTTGTTTTAATTGAGTAAGCGCATACCTGTCTGTTCCATGCCCTGTATTACTCATGTATGTATGGCGTGTTTACTGTCTTAAGGCAATCAAGGAAGAATTTTCATTTTGGCGGATAATGTCTTTTATTGTTTTGCTTTTTGAGTTAATTGTGCGTTTAATTTCAGATTGTTTCCCCAATTAGTTTCTGACCTTTTCGACAGCAGTGAATAACGGGACGAACTTATTGATGCCGTTACAGATTTCAAGGGAGTCATAAATAGCGTGCTGAATTCTCTTTATAAAGGAATAGAATTTTGATAACACATACTTGTTATTCTTAGTGCTATCACAAATATCTTGAAAGTCAGAAAGAATTTGATTACAATTTAATTTATCTGACAATTGAACTCCTTGATTTTTCAAACTTGAAATCTCGTTAATAATCTTGTTTATATTTTCGAAATTCATATATGAAATATTATGTATTTAATATGAAATAAAAAAAAATTGGTGGTCAATTTATGACCCGTTTTTTTTCGTATGATATGATGAACTCCGTTCGCATTAAGGTGTATTCACATCTTATTGCGCCTAGAGATATATATGAAAACCCCCATTTGGAACCCCTCAAGTATTCACATCGGAGAGACCCAGAGGTTACATATGTAAGACAACACACATCCTCATTTGAACCCCTTAGGTGTTATTCACATCTGACTGGGCCCAGAGGTACCACGAAACAGTCTCCAAAAGGACATCTAAACTCGTCAAATAACGGAATGGACGTCACATTTACATATATACATATATACATATTTGATATATAGGACAGCACACCCTTTTTCAACCCCTAATTCGAGTGTTATGGCGAGTTTGTAAGGCACACATATATATACATATATACATATTTGATCACAGCCTTTTTCAACCCCCAATTCGAGTGTTATGGCGAGTTTGTAAGGCACAAACTCGATTCAATGACATGATCATGGTATTTACAATGAATGATACATGAAATATTACAATGGATTATAGGATGACAATGGTATGATGGTATGACAGGGGCGATTCTACATTCAAACTGAGCAACCATAAACCCCACAAAATCAACCCGGTTTGAATGCGAAAGACATTCATACCGCGTGTGACGGTGTGCGATATATGGTTGTTTCAGTTTGAGTTTCGAATGGCTTAAAGCCCCTAATCATATAGAAAAACCTCGAAATCGGTACCGTCGACAATAATGCCTGCCACGAGATTCGAACGACGGGCCCCAGGACGAGATCCCAAAGCCTATGGAATACGCTAATGTCCGTATCTACAGGTATGTGCTTTTGAATACGATATATGTGTATCATGTGAAGGGTTTTATCACAGTTATTCTGTATGCCGTGGCATATTTTCCAATTTTTGTATCGACTTTGTTATTTTCGACAAATCCGTTATTGTTGTTGTTGTGGTTTTTCTTTCCATGTTAGGGAGGAATTTGGGTAGTGCCGTTTTGTTACATCTTATCAGTTTAGGGTCAAATATGCCATCTGGTTGCGGTCAAATTGATATAATGACGACAACAATATATTGACTTATGCGGAACATTTCTACCTGGTGAATCATTAAACCAACACAAAACGCCATTATCCCATTGAGATACGTGACTACAACAAAAGAGTTATCGTTGTTTCAAACTACACACACAAGCCCACACGAGCAATTCCCCTTGGTGTTACAAAACAGAATTCAGACGTATGTAAATTGAATTCGGTTTTTAATTTTTTTTTAGAAAAAGCTTATCGATATACCTGTTCTGCTACTCTTCGTACTGAAGACTCGCAAATATCGAAATATTTACCAGCTTCATTCATTATTGAAATACTCTTTCCTCATTATTTTCTTATTAAATGATTTTATGGGTTTCGCATTTTTCGAGTATTTCCCAGTGCCTCCTCGTTTGGTGTTTTCACTATGTGAGATAGCCTGCAGATTATCTAAAGAATTGTTCCTAGGTATGGAATCAATATGATCAATAACAAGACCATCCTTGATCAATCCATTGTAACATTCGAACGCAAATCTATGATTAAGATGATTTTTCTCTCCAGCACTAAGCATCAATTATCTTTGATTATTCACAAAACCGACTGATTTCTTCAGTCTTCGGTGTCTTACAATACCGTCACGAGATGCTTCATAACTGGTAATCACGGGATGCGGTTGAAATTCTTGGTTCTTTTATATACCAAATATTATTTGTCTAATTCATTATTTGGCTTAATTATTACTTGAGAATATATCAATGTAGTCTTGAGGTGTTCTTACGATTTTGTCCTTGACTCTGTCATTGACGCTGTTACGGACAGAGTCAGAGTCATTGACGCAATATTTGATGGAATCCTTGATTCGTTTATCATAATAGCGCTTTAGCTCTCTGTATAGCTTACCACCACAATTGAGACACAACTGCGACTTACCACGCACACCTACCCCACATCATATGTAAGGTCAGGGTCCAAAACTTCCACGACGTACGCTTTGTAAATCATATCCGCAGAATTCATTTCCGCATGATTTGTTACAAGCGGTTACTGATTCTATCATAAGCCATTTGCAATGATTCATTATATAATAAATTCTTTATTTAAATACTTGTTTTAATTATAATATGGAGGAGTTCGAGAGATTAACGAAAATTACCCTTTGGGAAAATGTTGAATTCAATCTCGATAGAGTCTCCACTGATGTACCAAAGGGTCTAATAAGTGATAGAATCATGTTAGGTAGAATCCGTGATGGTTTTATTGAATTCAAGCGCGATGGAGCATCTCACTGTTGGTCAGTATTTAGAATTGATGGTAGTGTTGATGATGCCATGAACGACGAAAGAGCAGCAGTGATAATCTCGCATCTTGACCAGAAAAAGTATTTTTTAGAGTGAAATTCATTATCCGCTCAGAAACGGGGAATTGGATTATACACGACAAATTTGAACCCATCCTGAAAAATAAGAGAATTGTCACTGTGAGTCAAGATTCCAAACCAGGAATTCTGACTGGGATTGACAAATCGTATTACGAGAGATCCTATCCTGTAACCGAAACAGAATTAAGATATATGTAAATTTAATTCTAGTTTGAAATGTTTTAGAAAATGTCGATCGATATACCACATCTGCTACTCTTCGTGCTGAGGGTTATCAAATATCGAATATTTTCCGGCTTGAGTCATTGATTGAAATAATCGTTCCTTGTTATTTTCTGTATTAAGTGATTTTATTAATTTTGCATTTTTCGAATATTTCCCAGTCCCTCCTCGTTTGGAATTTTCACTTTGTGAAATAGCTTGTAGATCATCTAAAGAATTTTCAATTTTTATACCATTTATGTGATTAATAACAAAAACATCCTTGATCAATCCATTAAATACCTCGTAGACGAATCTGTGAAAATAAGGTATTTATTCTTTCCAGCACCAAACATAAGATATCCTTGATTACTCACAGCACCAACTGATTTCTTCAGTCTGCGGTTTCTGACAATACCGTCACGAGATGCTTCATAATTGGTAATCACGGGATGTGGTTGAAATTCTTGGTTCATTTATATACTATAATATTATTTGTCCAATTAATTATTTGGTTTAATTATTACTTGGGAATCTTTCAATATAGTCTTGAGGTGTTCTTAAGATTTGGCAGGGACAGAGTCATAGTCATTGACTGAATCTTTGATGAAATTCTTAATTCGTTTATCATAATAGCGCTTCAACTCTCTGTATCTCTTACCACCACAATTGAGACACAATTGCGATTTACCACGCACACCTACCCCACATCGTATGCAAGGTAAGGGCCCAAAACTACCAGGACGTACGCTTTGTAAATGATATCCATAGATTTCATTTCTGCATGATTTGTTACAAGCGGTTACTGATGTTATCATAAGCCATTTGCAATGATTCATTATATAAATTCTTTATTTAAATACTTGTTTTAATTATAATATGGAGGAGTTCGAGATATTATTTAAAATTACACCTTGTAAAAATGTTAAATTCAATCTCGATAGTCTCCACTGATGAACCAACGAGTCTAATAAGTGATAGTACCATGATAAGTATAATCCGTGATGTTATCATCAACCATTTGCAATGATTCATTATATAATAAATTCTTTATTTAAATACTTGTTTTAATTATAATTTGCAAGAGTTCGAGAGATTATCGAAAATTACGCCTTGGAAAAATGTTAAATTCAATCTCGATAGAGTCTCCGTAGATGTACCAAAGGGTCTAATAAATGATAGAAGCATAATAGGTAAAATCCGCGATTGTTTTAATGAATTCAAGCGCGATGGAGCATCTCACTGTTGGTCGACATTTCGAATTGATTGTAGTGTTGATGCTACCATGATCGACGAAAGAGCAGCAGTGATAATCTCATATCTTGATCAAAAAAGGTATTTTTTTAGAGTGAAATTCATTATCCGCTCAGAAACGGGGAATTGGATTATACGCGACAAATTTGAACCCATTCTGAAAAATAAGAGAACTGTAACTGTGAGTCAAGATTCCAAGCCAGGAATTCTGGCTGTGATTGACAAACAGTATTACGAGAGATCCTATCCTGTAACCGCGGTTGTTTATGGAATCTATCAGATAAATGATAAACCGAGTATTGAAAAACTAAAACCAATGAAATATTTGTCGTTGAATTGTGTAGCAGAACGAATAATAGAACACTTCACAAATGCGTTGCGTGGAAACAAATTGACGGATGTAATACTAAAAAAATAAATGAATGGGGATTAACAGTGAAAGAGAGCGGAGCAACAATTCAAAATGTGGCCGCGTTCGAACGGATACTAAAATTCCCAATATCCGTAGAAACGGTAACAGGCGAGATATTATACGACTCGAAATATAAATCGAGAGGCTCTCCAATAAAAATTATTGACCATAATGCACACGCTTGGACACCTGCGGTAACAATATTTCCGCGGGATAGAACAATAAAATATTACACGGGAAATTTATTTGATTTTATTTACGAGTCGAGTAAAAACGATCCTGTGTCAGTGTGGTTATTTCAGAGTTTTGAAGTCGAAGAGGTTAAATTCGATCAATTTGTAAACCCCAATGGCGAATTATATCGTACTGAGCCCTCCACAACGAGATGAAAAACCTAGCTAGTGGTTTTTCACCGGAACACGACGAACAATTATTAACAAACTGTTTTACAATTCCATCAGTTGCAGCTCATTTCACGAGAAAGTAAAATCTATGGAAACCAACAAGAGCAGAATTTCTATCAGATATCCAAGATAGTTGTGTTGCATACGGCCATGGTGGATTATGGAATACAAAATACGACCCTGAAAACATCATTTTGGTTGATATGATTGCGTGTTATCCAAGGAGTTTTCTCGGGTACGGACAGTGCTCTGAGTACTTCTAAAGATTTGGACATCCCACGCACGAGATGTCTCGTGTTGCGATTAATAGACCACTGCCTTTTTTTGATCTCACCGGATTCGCTCGTGTGATATCATTTTAATTCGCTAAAGAACTTCATCCGTGTTGTTATGTTTGGTTTGGTAGACACATCTCTGAAAAACACTGGATGCCAATAGTGTTATTACGGTATATGATTGATTCTAAAATGCTGATATCGCTGACTGTCAGTGAAGCATTATATCATATCGAGCGCAGACTGTAGTCTGGTTACCACAACCCGATAGTCTAGATAGTATAATCAGCGAAAACAAAAAACAATTCCCCGATCTCGACGAAGAATATATCGTGAAATGGTCCAAAGAAATCTTTGAAGTTAGAAATAAACACGCAAAAGATTTCGGTAGAAGAATAATTGGTAAGTTCACAGAAGGTGGAAAATACGATCATAAACGACATTCTTCGCGGTTGATTATGGATCATGCCGAATACGATTTTATAATCGCAGATGTAACATCTAGGGGTATATATGTAAATCGGAAAGACGCTTTCTAATCCGATGGAACCAAATTAGGTACAATTGTTACTTATAACGACGGAGAAAATCCTCAATATACGTACTTAAGGTCATCTATGTTGGCTTATGCTTCTATTAATTCCTGACACCGCAGTTAAATTCGTTACTGATTCATTTTATATAGACGCAAAATATAGCGAAGCAGTGGCAGTATTCACTAATTCAGACGAGAGTTGGGCATCATGGAGAATTAAAAAGAAAATACTGCGTGATTATTTAAAATCAGCAGATGTTACGATTGAAAACAATTACTTGAAAAATAATCAGATATCAGAGCTATATAATGCACCGTTGTGTTCCGATCAAATATGTAGATATAAAACCAGTTACTTAAATGGCTGTGGTAGGTCAGGAAAGACGACTCGTGCGATTGAATTATTTCGAGGGAAATCAAACATGATTGTGCTAACACCAACACATAGACTTGCAAGAGAGATGAAACAACGAGGTATTAATGCTTGCAATTATCATAGTTTCTTTAGATGGAAAGGTGACTAATGGACTCCTAATCGAATGGGTGAGAAATATATTCATGAAATCATTATTTGGGATGAGATATGCACGGTGTCGTTAGATGTATTACACAAATTTATCGATTGGTTATTGCTAGCGAATACAAAAGTGATAATGTGTGGCGATCATGGTCAACCACCACCATTTGTCGGTTTGTCTCCACATGATTGGCTAAAGAATTTTGTTGACTATTTTGAAGAAATTAGTACTGATCATAGAGCACTTGATGAACAATTACGTGAGTTAAAGAAACTAATCAGATTACAACCTGATAGAATCCAATGTGAAATAGCGCGTGAAATAATTTCAGAAAAACCATTAAATGATTTCTGGGAAGCGTGGAGACCAAATGATTTGATAGTGGCAAGTAAAAAGATAGTCAGAGACACACTTCAGATGAAGTTATTTAACACGCATAAGAAAAATTCGCAACACTTCCAATGCCAATGCGTTATAGACCCAAGGATACACGAAGGCAAAATATCAAAGTTGATATTCCTGGCTTGACAGAGTCAAGAAAACAGATTCTCGTGTTAAATGATATTGTGTTGGTTGATATAAGTGTTGTCGAAGATGCATTGCGCGCTGATAAATCCGCATGGAAGCTAGGATACGCAGCGACAATACATTCTTCGCAGGGATTGACTATATCCGATACAATTATTTGGATCATAGATAATCACATCGAGTGGTCGAATTTAGTTTATCTTGCGGTGTCCAGAGTACGAAGAATAAATCAACTTCGAAGAGTTGTTTTAGACTATAATGACACTACAATAAGTGATATTGCCAGCGATGATATAATCAGAACAAAAACTCTCTGGTTATAAACAACAACAGAACAAAAAAAAGTAACAGAAAATTTGACGTTGATGCCGAATTTATAATCACACTGAAAAAACAATATAATAATCACTGCGCGAGTTCTAATTTTATAATGCGTTGGTGTTGGTCGGATAAAGACCATAGCCAATTTACCGTAGACAGAAAAAATAACAGTGTTGGTCATACCAGAGATAATGTGATGCTGACTTGTCTTGAGTGCAACAGACACAGAGGTGCTAGTTAAGACTATGCGGCGGTAATTGAGTAACCTCGGGTATCACTTGAAATTGTTCCCGAGTAAATCCCCGCTGAGGAGCAATGTAATCCAACCTATAGACTGGCAGTCTACCCGTAGATCTCGTTATACTAGATATTTTATGTGCAGTAACACTCCAAATAGGATCAGTAGCTCTTTTTTGCCACCTTCGAGCTCTCCTGGTTCATATAAATATCTAACAGTGACATTGCCGAGTATTGGGTGTTTTGAAAAATCATTTTGTGATTTTACGGGTATATACTTTTTTAATCGCATTGTTCGGTTTCATTTTAATTGTTCGAGTAATTTCATTATTCAGCGTGGTAATTACGCCTGGTAATATCTTGACCTATTCACGAGATCGTTTATCCTGAATAAATTACCTCGCGTACTGATATCCAAATAACCGCTCAGCAAGTGTCCGATTAAATCCTTCAACAATTGCCTGATCGCGATGTAGTGCAGTATGTCCTCGTCTGATGGCGACATTATGATGCTTCATAGTTGATAACACTGCACCCTGAAATTCATTGCCAGGATCAAATTGTAATAGATTTGGCCAATGCAGATGACCCCTTTGATAAATCCTTTCAAACGCAGAAGCCACTTCAGTTGATGATTTTGTCTTTAGAGGTTCTGCTTGTTTGTATCGACTCGCAATATCAACTTCAGTTAGCGCATACTTGTAAAAACCATCATGCGGCAGAAATAATATATCAGCCTGACATCAAAATGCGAGAAGTTAATTTGTTTAGGCGGTGGTAGATAAATTTGCCATATCGCCTGGTTGGATAACCAGTCCTCCGCAGTGGTAGTTTTCACCTTTGCGGCGCTAGCGAGTTTACTGATTGCTGCTTTAACCCTCCAGTATCCTCTTGGACAATAACAAATAGATTCCATGATGTTATTAATTACCAGCACGCAACATCAATTTACTTTTCATCGCCGATTTTATCAACCATGAAGCCAATTTTTCTTTGAAGGATTTCACATCTGCGATATGTCTGTGTTGCAGATTACTGCTTTATAAGCAACATCATGAGCATGACAGGCCTTATCAATAGCGTTTATTGGATACTCACCGGGCCGGGGTTGGTTTTGATCATCGAGTCGGATATTCAGTCTGGTCCCGGGTCCACAATAAATATACCCTGGAAGGTGTTTTTCTCCCGGATATTTTGCCCATGGTGTTCCTGGTAATTTTACTAACATTGCTGCAATATCACCTCCTCGTTTTTTTAAAAAATCATCTGCAGATTTCATAGAAACAAATCTAATTCTTTTTGTTCCACATTGTACACACTTACCAGCAAGTGTTGATCTGTTATTTTTAGTTGTAATCGTCGTGAAGTCCTTTGTGCTAGTACGCGTTCAACATTTGACACACTATAGATCCATAATTTATTTATAACAACATGAATGTAATTGATTTTTCTTTGACTTAAACACGAGAACCAGTTAAGCATCATGCAGCGCTACCAAATTATATTCGCATGATTATAATCGGACCATCTGGAAGTGGCAAGCCGCAACTGCTACTTAATTTGATAATGAGATGGATGAAATGGGATAAACTATATTTGATTGCTCCTAGTGTAGACGATCAGCGATGTTACAAGGTGTTAACGGATTTTAAATAGAAAGAAAAATTGGAAATCGATGAGGATATTATTGAGTTTATAACCGATATCGAGGAAGCACCGAGCATTTTATATATATATATATATATATATATATATATATATATATATATATATATATATATATATATATATATCACTGAACGATACACACAAATACAAAAAGTGATCAGAGATAACTGCAATATTCTTGCTGTATTCAACGGAGTTAACACATATACGCTACGAAATATATGGCAAACGTGGTGCTGCGGTGATATGGATTATATTCTCTTTAGAAATTTCTTTAGTCACGCTCAGTCAATTCCACATGGATTTGTAACGATAAATGTGCATGATTCTAGATCAAGATATCGTATCGGACTTGATCAAATATTCAGTCCGTTACAAACCGAAACCATTTCTCTTTTTTTGTCTGCCTGAAATGGTTTCGGTTTGTTTGAAATAGTTTCGGTCTGTCCACCCTCTTTGCTGCTTATTGCGACAATCATATATGTTTAAACAAATTCATCTAATAAATCTATGTTTGTATGGAAATATATCCCTAATGATTCGGCGCTCTGCAAAGTCCAATTGAACGGTTTATTATAATAATAATCTAACTGTGCCTATTTTTAATATGATACATGTTGTTGTAGTTGAATCCAAGTGCCGAAATGTTTATGAACTCCTTAAAAATATTTCTTAATGTATTAATATTTAGTTCTGAACCATCCAATAGCATCGTAGGATCGCCTGCATTTGTTTGACCTCGCTTTGTTGATTGCAATATTTAATTTCTTGCCTGTGTTCTGATCGCATTATGTTCACTTGATAGTATAAACAATAAAGAGCATTGTGGTCAACTTTGTATAATGCCACGTTTCAAATGAAACAATTCTGAGAAAACAACTTATTAATAATTAACAACATTTTAGCATTACTATAAAATAACGAATCCAGTTGAAGAAATTAGTGTCTAGATTGCACAATTTAAGCATTGGGTTTATCAAGACTTTCAAGAAATCTGATAGAAAGAGACTAGCTCGGGAAACTCTCCTTTTTCATTTTCAATAACATATAAAGGCCACATGTTATTTGATATAGGTATGTATGTTTAATCTGCATAATCTTTGGTAGAATGTTCTTTACTGGAAATATAGTATAGTTTATATCAAATAAACGGATTGGTCTCCAAACGGATAAGTTAATCAAATCATTTTCTCCTTTTGGGATTAAAGTTGATGTACCATGATTATGTACATTGTGAAATCGTCCTTTTTCGAAACAGATTTGATATACCTATTTAAAATAATTCCCCAAGTATTGCATAAACATTTTTTAGAACTTGCATGTAATACCGTCATGTGCTGTACTTTTATTGCTATGCATACGTTGTAGTGCATTCTTCGAGTGATAAGCCGTGGTCGCACGATACATTTTCATCTCATTTAGTTATTTTTCGTTGGTGAATGGCTTTAAATCGTGGTGTGTTAGCCAGATTGGTTTATTGTGCTAAATATTTTGGAAGTGCTCGTTTTGTTTAGTGTTCATAGATCGATCTCTCTTTCCATTTTTGTATATCGATCCACCAATGTATCTGCCTCATGAAAAATTTGACATAACAGAACAATGTAATGAAAATGATACACTTTATATTTGTATTTATTTATTGGTCCGTATATTCTGGAATCCATCTTTCTGTTTAAACACAGTCATGCAGACGCACGTACACATACAAAGTCATCGACTCGGGTCACATGATTGATTTCTATTATACAACGTATTATACTTCTGTTATATGGATGTCTAGAAGACAAGGTACACATCAATAAGGCCAATGAATATTCGAATTAGGCCATATTCAAATACAGGTTTTGCTTTATATGTTAATAAATTCAAATAACTTTATTCTTGGTGAGATATGTGCATAACAGCTGTCAAAAATAAAAAAATAAATCTACTATAACGTAATAGATTAAAACACTATGAATGATATTAATTCACTGATATTTCATTCACATGTCGGCAAATTACTTCATTAACACCTGTTTGTTATTTTTGCACAGATTGATAAACTTCGATATGTCATCCGATATGACTTATATATAATATTATTGTTACCTGGTTTTATTGACATCAGGCACCTTATGATCTCCGTAGTGCGATTTTTGGAGTGCTATGTCATTCACTTGTAAGGACAATGTTTTAAAAAAGCTCTTTGCATTATACGTGTTCTTAGTGTACGTGAAATGTTTCCATTTATCAACATGAATGCAAGATTATTCTTGAAACAGTCATGAAGATCGGTTCATGTGATGGGATAATTTGGTCGCTAGCAATTAAATGCTCGATTATACACCACACATATTTTATAAGACATGATTTCACTAAATGATAGACAAAAATATAATACTCGCATGTAGCAAATATTAAAACCTAAGCTTTAAATTGTTAAAATAAAACAATATCAGTGTTTGATAATGCAATAAACAGGTAAGAAAAAGATGCGAGACTACTTCAGGGTGAATTCTTTGCAAATCCGTTCATTTATTTGTTGCGATTAAACAATATGGTTGTATTATTTGTGTACAGCTTGGATTACATTCCAATTACTTAGATGTGGGTAAGGTAAAATATTAGCTTGAGATACATGAACATACTTCCAGATGTTACAGGTGGATTTGTTACACTGACAGGTTCCAACACATACCTCTGTCAATGCCATCATGCTGCGTGAGAAGTGTTTAGTAGTTCGGTACGACAGAACTAGTGGATTGTGCAAAGTTAATGAAAGAAGGTGAAAAATGGCAGTATCTTATATGACCATTAAGTATATATTAATACAGACTTGAAATTCATAGATTATATTTTAGCTCCAATGACCAGTGACAGTTTCAATCGTCTTCTAGGCTAAACAAAAACTTGATCATCAAAGGAATGTTAGTTAAGCTCAGTTTAGTCCATGGCTGTTTGAGATTGGTGTGTATTTAAAGTTCGTTGTCATATATATTTCTCTTTGTTAAGCCTATTGGGGCATAAACAAATCTTATAAAATATATACTCATTAACAATAATATTTATCTCACAAGGAAGAACAAGGTAATATGTGGCCATTGTTTTGTAACGGGCACTACATACGGTTGAAAATTATATCATGCACATTCTCACCCTTAACAGTAATAACATAACGGGGCAAGATAACTAATCATTTGATTTACGTAAATAATATATTCAACAAACACATGAAGCTTTGTTCATTAAAAAAATAGTCTAAGAGAAGCATCCAACGGACAATAAAATAATGGTATCTCAATTAAACTTTTGTCCATTGTTTCTTTGAAACAATGCTGACAGATGTTTTGGAAAAATAAGCCAGAAGAAAAGCACGCTGATAAGGATTAAAAATAAGATGCTCCTCTGTGTATAAATGAGTTTATACTTAATTAATAATTAACCGAGCAGATTAAGTTGCTGGAATATTTTTCTACCAGTGTTTGAGTTACGACATGTTGAGTATAAACCTCATCAACTGATCTTGTAAACTATCTGAGATTCGCAGTTAAACAGATATCATGTATTTGAAAAGAAAAACGACCTCGTCCACTCCCCACCACACCAAAGAAAAAAATAAAATAAATAAGGAAAAACTCTCTACAACTCTATGTAAGCGCATTAAACTAATTATGGGAAGGGATTGTTTATATATGAATAGATCCAACACTCGTCCATTACTAATGAATATTCATTATCTATTATATTTACATTATGCTTGGTGCAAGTTTGACTTTTTATATTGTCGTTAAAGATTTCAAAGATTTTTATTATAAAAAATATTTTAAGTACATAGAAATATTCTTTGCTAAGAATCTCTTATACTTCGTAAACAATCGAAAACTCGAAGCAATTGTAATGCGAGTTATTTTGCGATTTGAATATTTAGCACTTTTGATCTCGTAACATTTTTGCGGTATTTAAATGTAGCATTTTCATTTAGATATTATTATTTGAATTGAGATTCTAATATTTAACAAGTTACGTTATTTTCAGGTATGTTTGATTTTCTTACAGGACAGATGATAAAAAATGTAGCAACTACCGCGATGAGTAACTCGATTCAACCAAAATAATGCCCCTCTTTTATGATCTTCTTACCTACATTAATTGGATACTTGCTGGTTTTTCATTAATTAATAACGTATGTATACCATAGAGTATTCTCAATGTATATATATGGCATTTCTCTTCTAAACATGAGAGAATTATCGGTGGAACCCATATGTGATCTTGTGCTGCTATTCATGGCCATAATTTTTGGTTGATCCCAAATGTGCTACAGTTAATATTTATAAATGACTTTGATGTCAGTGAAATCTCTCAGCGAAAACGAGTTGCAAAAGACAAAATTTTTCATCAAGCCAGATCATGTATATGTTACAATGCACGCATTCCTAGAATATAAGTTGACTACTACGGGTCATATATACTCTTCAGCACAGTCGTGTTCAATCGTTTTCGATAATTGAAAGGATTATATTCTCAACTTAGAGCCAAAAGCACTTAAACCAAGGACAGTCAAGCGCACAAATTAAACATAATTATATATAATTTAGTGTAAAGCCAACACATTCAGTATTGTTGGAATTATTTCAGAATATTCTATAATTTTGGACTTTGACAGGACATTTAGGATTATTTTGGGATTTAGTTAACAAAACTGTAAGTTCTTCTTAATGGTCGAGTTCGCATCTTATATATATATATATATATATATATATATATATATATATATATATATATATATATATATATATAGATAGAGAGAGAGAGAGAGAGAGAGAGAGAGAGATGCAAATGGAGCTTTTGCTGCTCTGTATATACAATTTATGATCCTGCTTTGATATTACGAGACAAATTTCCAAGATCTCAATATTCCAGTCCAACTATTTCAACCCATTACGTATAAAGCTAATCCTAATTCACCGATTATCTAGATTAAATCTAGGTCATGGTAACAATATAAGAGTTAATACCAAAAGATGATTGCATCACTTGGATCAGGAATGACATTACACTTCTCAAGACACAGGGCGACCCTGTTTGATTCCGTTATCTATCAGCAGGCAATCTAGCAATAGAATCTTCCACACAACCTTTTGAGTCATATATTAGTGTTGACAAAGCCACATTTGTCATCATAAAACTAGATTATCTCAAAATTATTAAAGGCAATTGAAATGTCTGTCTGAATTTATAAAAAGCGGTAATTAAAAACTGATCAATAGATTAATTGTTAATTATCTATGGAACGAATCCTTCATTTTATGTAAGAATAAGAAGAAATGGACATAATATTTTAAAAATTAAATTGTGTTTTCTCAAGAGTGAATTCCCACGGAATATATATTCGACAGTATGATAAATATGGATCAATTAAGTTTTAATACAAAAATCGAAATAAAGGAAAGACTGAGGATAAAAGCACTCTAATCAGCCATTGTCATAAATCAATATATATAAAGCTAAGAACCAGTAAATAATTTGAATAAACAGGCAAGACGATTGTCTTCGAAAATATAGATCATATGTCCTAAAACATTAAATCTAATCCAACTTATTTGAATGGAATCTAATGAACTGTATTGTTGTTGTTGGTATATGTTAGTCTTGAGATACAATGGAAGTGTGCCCATGAGAGATGTCCCGGTTGGTGGTTGTGCAACGTCGGAAGTAGCTATGTAGCCCAACACCGGAGTTTGCGAGCCTTGATGCACTTGAAAGTTGAGTGTGGCGTGTGTTATAACTGCTTCTTCTTCCTCCGAGATCGCGTTTCATCAGCTAGCAAGCGAAACTTGTCCTGGCCGGATTTCAAACCAGTGATCAGATCGCATCAACAGCTGGGTCTGTTTGGAACAAGCTCTTCCCATGTGTTGACATCAATGTCAATGGCTTGCGCTTGCAAACAACTTTAAAACGGAGATGCTGCCATCCGATCTTTTGCTGTAGGCAAGTTCCGAATAAAGAAGGTATCTGGAGGTCTGTCCGACATCTATCCGACGTTTGGCCCATCTTTCTAATGAGACGTTGGTGGAGGAGCGTGATCATACTGGGAATCTTGGCACGTTCAAGCACTTCATTGTTTGTTACTCGATTCGTCGCGAGTATGCATCGGAAACATCACACGTGAAAGGTGCTTGGTTTTTCCTCTTATGAGGTTTACAAATGCAAGGCTTCACTGGCATACAGGATAGTGCTTAGCACGCAGGCACGGAACACGGAGATTTTAGTGTTCAGGGTCAGCCTACTGTTGTTCTACACTCTCCGCAACAACTTGGAGAGAGTATTTTATGCATTTTTAATCCGTTTGTTGAGACAGCATCGAGGGATAGGCTTTTGGTGATAGTAGAGCTGAGGTACGTGAATTGACTGACTACTTCAAGTTCGAAGGTGTTGATGATGGTGCATGGGGACTCCGCGTTCTGTGCAATCTCGTTTGGTTTCTTTAGGCTGATGGCCAGCCCAAACTCACCGTATGTGTTGCAAAGCGGTCCATCAGGTGCTGTAACTCACCTACTGTGTGAGAGGCTAAGACAGCATCGTCTGCGAAGAACATGTCCCTGATGGCTTGAATATCGCACTTTCCTCTTTGCCTTTAGTCGTGCCAGGTTGAACAGTTTGCCGCCTGATCGCGTGAGTAGGTAGATCCCTTCTGTGGACATCATACAGACAAGCTTGAGCAGGATAGCGAAGATGCCGAAGAGCGTGGGGGCTAGGACGCAAGTCTGTTTCATTCCGCTGCGGATGTTGAAGTTATTAGACGACGTGGAGCTGTCGTACTGCACTGTTTTGTTCATGTCGCCGTGGAAGGACTGAATCATGCTTAGCAGCTTTGGAGTGCATCCAATCTTCGCCAGAATAATAAAGAATCCGTCTTTGCTGATGCCTTGGTGAGGTCTATATAGGGCATGAAGAGGAGTTTGAGTTCTCTGCATTTCTCCTGAGAATTGACTGACGAAGAAGATCATGTCGATTGTCGATCTCTCTGCGCATACCCCGCACTGCGACTCTGGAAGCACTCTGTCAGAACGCGTCTGCAGTCTGTTCAGAATCACGCGTGAGAAGACTTTACCCATGAAACTGAGAAAAAATATTCCCCAAAAGTTGTTGCAGTCACGTCTGTCGCCTTTGTTCATGTACAGGCTTACGATGTTGGAGTCTCTCATGTCCTGAGGCACTCATCCCAGCACTGGCAGAGGTAGGTGGGAGCAGTTCCCAGCAACCACACTTGATGACTTCTGCTGAGATGCCATCTTTCCCTGGGGCTTTACCTAAGGACGATTTTTCTAAACCCTTCTTCAGTTCTGCCACAGTAGGCTTTTCGTCCAGTTCCCCATAACCGGGAGGTTTTTAATGGCGCTGAGGGCATCGTTGGTCACATGGTTCTTTCTGGATAACAGTTTCGAGTAGTATTCCACCCAATGCTTGATCTGCTTGCCATTGTCGTGGATGGTTTCGCCTATAGCAGACTTCAGCGGTGCTATCACTTTCTTCGTGGGACCCGTTGCTTTCTTTATGCCATCGTACATGCCTCTGATGGTTCCGATATCTGCATATGAATGGATGCTCAGACAGAGCTGAAGCCAGTATTCATTTGTGTCACTGCCGTGCTAACCTCTGAACTTTGCTTCTGGTAAACCCGTGTGCATGTAGAGTCCTCTGGCAAGGTGATCGTTTGTATTCCAGGTGAGTACTGCGACGCTCTTCAATGAATAACGTGAATGTGGTGGAGTTAGCCTCAAACCAGTCGCTGTTCTTTGACTGCTTCTTACCAAATATCCGTGTGGCTGTGCTGTGGAACGTCTCTCTGATGTGATCCCATCTCTTCTTGGCACTGCCGTTGAGAAATTCTGCATATAACGTCTTGGTCACGTCAATACGTGGTTTGACCTTTTGACAAGAGCGATGTATCTTCTTTGTCTGAAGCTTAATTTTTCAGCAACCAGCGAGTGGTCAGTGTCGCAGTCAGCGCTGTGGACGATACGGATAAGAAGCACACCCTTCATGGCAGAATGTCTCGCAATGGTCGAGTCGAAGTGGTGCAGGATTTGGAACGGGGAAGCCTCCAATACACTTTATGATGTGGCTTTTGTCTGCAAGAATGAATTGGTGATGCTATGGTCGTGGTACGAGCACATCTGTATGAGTCGCTGCCTGTTCTCGTTCATCTTCCCAATGCTAAACTTGCCAAGACATGAAGTCCAAGAGTCATGAACAGCACCCACCCTAGCGTTGACGTCGCCCACTAATATCATGTTCTCTTCCTTGGTAATTTTGTCAATGGGCTAGTTTAATTCGTCGTAGAACTCATCCTTTGGTATCTGCGGTGGCGCTTAGTGTTGTAGCTTAAATGAACTGTCAAAAATTAATTTCCTCCATATTAATGGTTTAGAAATATTGTATTCAAAGATTTCAACCAAATAAACTTACATAAACTATCTTTATAATTAATTTTGATCGATCTCCTCTATTGACGATCCAAAAATAGATTCGCATTTCCTAGAAATTAATGTCATGCCCCCATTAAGTTAACTCTAGTTCACTGAAAAGCTAGATTATATGCATAATTAGCTAACAAATAACCAGATGATGCCAACAGATTCTTACTTAAGAAAACATATTTTTAAATTTCAAGTCATATCACTGCTTTTAAAACATTTAAATTCACGAAAATTCAAAAACAAAGAAAAATGACGAATATAAGATAAAAGCTTTTACTTATTCTGGTACACCTTTATCTGGGAACGAAACCAAACATCCATCCATCTTTCCAATCTTGTCTGTGTGTGTAGGTAGGTGGGTAGGTAGGTATGTATGTGCGTGCGTATGTGTGTTTGTGTGTGATATCTAAGTTTATTTCCAAAGCATTAAGTAATTTAGTTTGGAATGGAGAAGAACTCGATAACCTTGTTTCCAGTTATCTCTCCTTGTTTAGTTTTATAATTTCGGACAATAACAATATTTAAACCATGGGGTATATACTCTTTTAAATACGAGCTTTCTTAATCTTTTTAGATGATTGGGAGTGCTCATTGCAATATATGTGTGATGACAGGCGTGTCCGTATTGACTCACTCGTTTAGCTCATTATAGCTCGTTCCGCACAGGATCGCGAATAATATCCGCGACATTTTCTCGTTGAATTTTCACGTCAGCGCCTCAAACTGTAGCTAAAATGACGGAATTAGTTTTGTGAATGAATGATTTAAATATAATTTATATTGGCATAAAGCCCAACACCATTCAGTTGATAGATGACGATAAGGATTGGTATGTGTACTCTACACGAAATCCTCTATGTTCGTCCAAATTATGGGCTAGTCCATTTTTGATACTGCAAGGAAATTAACGGAAGGCAAACACATTGTGACCAAATTTAGCCTAAATAGAAAATCGGATCACTCTTTAACAGGCACACCAACTGTCCCAGTCATGGCGGCATCGAAATATTTGATGACAAGCATACAGCCTTGTTTTAGCATCTATAAAATGAGATGTTTTACGCTCTATTGTGATTCGAACGTCGTTAATATACTTCGTGCATGTAACGAATTAGTTACTTTTAATTACATTTAATGTTTCTAACCTATATATTCACTGTCCTACAGACGTTAACCGATAAATCAAACACACACACACACACACACACACACACACACACACACACACACCAAGTCTGTGTTGATACTGATGGACGAAATGTCTGTCTGATCTCACCTGATCATTAATGTACAATTTTGCTGCATGCAAATCTTTTCGGAGCAAACCAGTGTGAAATTTAGACACATAACGGAAACTGGTAAAAGCCATATCTTGCGCGAAATTCAAAATTACCACAGTACAGATAGATGTGCTATTAACACGCTGATTTACAAGTCACAAAACATAGGATATATTCCGGAAATATAATGTAATGCTTTAAAATAACCATTTCGCAGACGGTAATTCCACAGCAAAGAGAAATACCGGTAAGTGTATAAATTGTATACCGATATGTGCAGAAAAAAGTGGCTGAAGATGTGTGCATGTTATAATGATTATGTGATGTCAGCCCCTACAGCGCCAATTAATGTCAACACTAGTGATGGACTGAATTATCGGCCTACTACAGACCCGAGTTTTATTCGATATGCTGTGCTGAACGAACCATAGAATGTCTTGCTTTGTTCTGACTTCTTCTTTACGATGTACTCTTTCCATGGATTTTCCCTTTGTACTTCTTTGGACTAGCTACACTCTCTCCCGAACGGATTCTCCTAATGCAAGAATTATATGCAGACCACGACTGATTACGTATTTTGATCGAATTGGGCGAAAGTAAATAAAGTTTTGGTGCACACAGGAAATCCTGGATCCACCGAAGTAGACCTAGAAGCCGACCTAAAGTATGGCAGACGAAATTAAAGTGTTTTTTTAAATGTGTATCTTTCATAATAAAACATATTTTAACGTTTCTCCAAAGCGTACATATTCAATTCCGAACGCTGGTAACAAAATAGTAAAGCAAACTCGAAGGGGTTGATACTAAATAGCCGAATATAATTTCCAGAAATCCAAGCTATTAAGTGTTAAAATCATATCTCATACTTTTCTGCAATAACAAGATTTCAAATGTGCTGCTTTGGATTTATTTTATGATAAACTAGACAAAATGAAGTCATTTGGTGGTGGAAACTCGTTTTGATACGACTTTCCGTTTAATTAATGTAACAATAACAACATTTACAAAATGACTGCATCATAACCATATGTATAACAGATTTGCACTATTCTATTTGGGACTAACATGGCTTCATAACAAGTCTTTTGGTGAAGCAAGATGTCGATATCAACAGCCATTTAGGAGAGGTAGCCATAATATTTTCAATATGGGTCATTGTGGCAGTCAAATTGGACGTTGTGGTCTAAAGTGGAACAGAGTGGCCGAGTGGTCTAAAGCGCTGTCCGTTACGGATCACTACCATCTCACCTCTGTCTGCGTGAGTTCGAGTCTAAGATTCGGCTAATGTAGAAAGAAAAAAAATTCGAAAGTATTGATATCAAGATTTTTAAGATGGCCACCATCTTAGATGTTTAATGAGTACAATTTTAATTTAGGACCAACTGTGTATCACAGGAAGTCTCAAAGGGCGTAGTGAGAAAAAAATATTTGCAAAATGGCTTATGTGGTGTCCATATTGGATATCAGAAGGCCACCGTTCTTTTTTTAGGACCAACTAGACATCATTAGACGTCTTTCATTGAAAAAAACATGTTAAGATGAGGAATAGTAATAACAATATTTTCAAGATGTCAAATGTGGCGGCCATATTGTCTGTCCAAGCGGTATCGTTTTCATTTCGGAATCTCTGTGTAACGTTTCATGGTAAGCCTCCAAACAATTTAGGAAGAACAGCAATGACAGTCTTGTGCTAAGTAACAGATCTACAACGGACAATAGAACATCATATAAGCTCCTCTGTTCTGTGTATGACCAGTAGAGCTAAAACCAGTTGTGTGAGATGACATTTCATCGATTAACTCACGGTAGTAACACCTACAGATATAAATTTGGGTTGACAAGTAACACTTTCACCATACACATTTAGATATAAACAGGGTGTCACTTCTAAGCCCTAACCAGCTATATATGCTGGGACGGGGCTAAGAAGTGTCAACACGAAGTATATGGACAAATGGGAACAAGTCTAGAGATGGGTTAACGTGAAATACATACATACATACATACATACATACATACATACATACATACATACATACATACATACATACATACATACATACATACATACATACATACATACATACTGGTAGTCAGATTTAATGGGTAGCTAGATGACCTGGTACAGTTTTAATATTGTCCGATACCCACTCACATATACTTGTTGCTTGATGGTTATCAGCAAAACTATATAAGTTACATTTATAATAAAAAGTTTATCAAATGACCACAAGAACACTCATTCATGACCTTGAATAGCTCTTTAAGTACTCTAGTCTTGTTGTTTATCTTCCTTTTCATCTGCCTGATCCATTGAGTTACTCCATGAATTCGCTCGAGCTAAAACATGTCACACATACAATGAATCATACAATGATTCATTCCAATATAATTGTTGTGCTATTATAGTTGTATAAAGTATTTTAAGATAAATGGAAGAAATTTTAAAAAGAACTGGTACGCAAGCATCCATGTAAGTTTTATGGGAAAGGGAAGTTATTGTACAATGCGTTTTTAGATTAAAATAAACTTCGTCTGAAAAAAAAAATATAGTTATTATGTTAAGTTTCTGTGACACGAAAATGCAGACCCGAAACAAACAGTACCGGTATTCATGCACCAAAGTTAAACTTATACAACTGAGGGTTGAGCTTGTTATATGAATATTTAGTTTTCCTGGTTTTATGAACTCCAAGAAATAAAATATCCGCATGTACGAATCGCAATGAAAGTTGATGTTGCAAACATGACTTATCAGAAACATTAGAAATATATATGAAACAGGAAATAAACAACACATTTAAGGGTCAACTCTTGGATTATTACGAATTTATCAAATGGGGAAAATATGGAAGTATTTCTTCCAGGATCTACATTGTTACGTGTTTAGGATGTAAAAAAAAGTATCAAATTAAATGTGACAGAAAAAAAAAAGTTTTGTAAAATTTAACATAATTTATTTCCCTTGGAAAAGATTGTCAAAATGGAAAAAGAAGTTCGATTTTTAAAAGTTGTGCCAGTTTGAGTTTTAGAAGGGCTTGTATTAGGCTCATTAAGTATCACAATTATCTACACCAGATGTGACCATATTCATAAGAAGTTGAAAGTTATTTAGCGACCCTTTCATCAAAAATGGAACTACTTTATATTGGTCACGAATGCAGAAATTTCCTTTGCTCTTTTCGTTAGTGGAATTTGCCGCAATCCTCTCAGAAGTTCGAATTTGGTGACATACTTGGTATTTCCGATCTTATCATTACAGTCATCGATTCTTGGTAATGGAAATGAATCTTTCTTTGTCACACTATTCACCCTCCTATAATCAGTGCACATGCGAAACGTTTTACCTGGTTTTTGGAACAAGTATGCATGGTGAACTCCATTCACTTTTACTGTGCTCTATGAACTCATTCTCCAGCAAATACTCAATTTCGTTTTTCAATTATTCCTGATTTTTGAGAGGGTTCATTCTGTACGGGTGGAGTTTCACAAGTTTGGAATCTACAATTTAAACGGCAATGAAAATTGTCTTTGTCCTTGTAAGAACATCTGGAAATAAGTGCTTATATTCAATTAATATCTGTTACAGTTCCTTTCATTTTTGCTCTTGCAAACGTGAACGTTTATGGTCAAGATCTTTCATAATTTCTGTATTTCGATTTATCACTCCAATATCAATAGAATCCGATGATATACCTTCCTTTGAATGGACACTAAGTGAGATAGGTACAACTAAGTTAACTGCATGTGTAACGTTGCTGTATCTGTCAATATATCCGTACTCCTAGAATGTATTTAGATCACAGGGGCACTAATATTATAATTCAACTCATTTATTTTTTCTTACCTTGGCAAGGGCCGTAATATCTATCTATTGAAAAATTTTGAAGAACGAATAAGAGAGACAGCACTCCATTATCAGACTCAAACATTATCTCTACTGCACTTCTGTCAAACCATAAATTAACGTTTGACTTGCACCTGCTGAATGCCAAATTCAAGTCTAATAGGCTGGAAAAGTCCATACCTTAAATTTGACCTTTGACCAAATTTAACAGATTTAGAAAGGACAAATTGAGTAAAACAAACTTGATAAAAGCTTCAACTATTTTTTTAGATTTTATATTCCTTGAAGGCCAACATATATTGGTTACCTGACTTGATGTTAGGTAAGGGACCAACACAATCTGCCATAATTCTACTAAATGGTTTGTCGATTGCAGGAATAAGTTGAATACGAGCCATATGTATCTTCTGATTGGGATTTTAGGCGCTAATAAACAGTGACATAGAAATGGAATATGAACGTGCAATTTTAATGTCAAATCCAAAAATAATCAAAGAATAATCCACGAATTAAATTACAAAGGTTCTAGTATTGAAATGTTTTTAACAGATTCAAGTTCAAGTCCTGTTGGAAAATCCAAGATGAAAGACGATGGCTTATGCTCATTAAGTTTATTTTGTGTGTGTCTACAGTTCCATGCAGAAAAACAGTATTTAACTCTTCGGTATTCGACATCCGAATAAAATTTGATAAACTGTCTTTCTCCAAGAATACTTTATGAGCACATCAAATATTTCCAGAAAAATGAATTAATCCTTTAATGTCCCAATGAATTGAAAGAACGTTAACATGGATTCAGAAACTGACTACAAGAAAAGAAAATGACTTAACAACAAAAGAAAAAATCCAAAACATTCTATGTTTCACTAAAGCAAAGATATTTTCGAATTCTAATGCGCAGTTTCGAAGCGATCCCCAAATGTAGAAATCACAAAGGGGAGTCACGTGATCCTTTATGTCACGTACCCCTAACATAATGATGACGAGAACCGATCATTTTTACTTTAAGAATAAAACGTTGTTCACTTCTTAATTCATTTGACACATCTTGACCTTGGCAGCAACCAGTTTTAAAATACAAATAAAACATTTTTACGTGGTCGTCAGTAATCCTGAATCAAGGTCACGATCTAGGTCAACATTACATGTTTACCTAAAAAACTTCAGGTCAACCGATTTTTAAAATAAAAACATCATCTCAGGTGAATACATTTACATTACAATAACATGTAATGAAAAATAAAAAAGATTTTCAACAAAACTGACAAACAACTCAATTAAAACAGGTACCTCTAAGATCCATCGATCCATCGATACATACATACAAACAGACAGACAGACAGACACATGGGTTGGCAGACGAACGTACATATAAATAGACAGTGATGCAGATGTTTAGGTTGGTAGATGAAAACTTATGACAATTGTTCTTCGTCGCCAGTAGAGTTTTCGTATCCATATACACTTAATGACATAAACCAAAACAGTTTTCGTGTTGACCTAAACCTAATGACACGTACCTAATGCTTGATGGTAGTCAATGACAATATTACATTTGCATGCTTAAAAGTATCGTATGTATTCTTCAAATGAACACACACACACGCACGCGCGCGAGTTGTTTTATGACCTTAGGAGCATCTCAAGTGCCTAAGTCTCCCAGTTTATCTTTCTTTGCATCTGCCTTTCCCCAAGGATAACTTTACAATTACAGCTAAAACGCGGAAACACATTAGTGGTTCATTTTAATATAATTGTCATACTGTCATAGTTCTGAAGATAATCAATATATAATGTTTTAAAAATGAGTTGAGGAATGAATCGAACGTCAAAATATGGAAACTAAATAACCGTCATTTAGCATGTAAAATACTTCCGTATAGGTTCTTAAAATGAACACACATACACACACACAGATTCACACACACACACTCACACATACATACAACCGTGCACACTGTTTCAGATCCTCGAGGAACTTCTCGAGAACACAAATCTAGCCATTTAAATTCATGCAGCTCTGTCGTAGCCCATAGTAGCTATAAAAGAGAAAAACATAAAATGAATTTTAAGGAACCCATTTCATGTCAAGATACGGTAGATAAAAAGCGTCCAGGTAGCAATTTCGTTAAAGGAAGTTATTGTGCATCAGGTATTTCAACCACCCACGTTAGTTTTAGTATCAAGGCCTGAACGTTTGTTTGTAGAAAATACTTTTTTCAAGGTTGTTCCTCTTGAGATAAAAATAACTACATGTACTAGGAGCTATGTAGTTCAGAAACATAAACTACTGGTATCTCAAGCCACTCACGTGTTATTTCATTGGTCTCGGTGCATTTGTTTCGATGATAAATATTTTTCCTAGTTTTTATTATCTCCCAGACATAATATCAAAATGTGCGAGGCACAAAAATCATGTTAACATCAGTTCGCCATTTTTGTCGATTTTTCAACGTGTGGTAAATTTAGTGACATTTTAAACAGTAACACAAGTGGTTTGCAAATTGGAAAGTTCTATTACCCAAGTTAAAAGCCAGATATATTATCTGGACCACAATATTTGTTGTTGTTTAGTGTGCTAACGATACCCTAGCATTCAGTTACAGGGATTTGATCCAGTGTGTGTTGGGCTTTTGTCTCAAGAAAAGGCAACTCACTTTAATAGAGGAGATTGATCAAATATAATTATTAAGATTGCATTTTAAAATTTTTATAAACTGGTTCATCATTTTTAACATGAAATAGAGTAATTGCAAACCATCCATTACTTTCTTCACGTTAAATTTCAGTAGATTTGATATATTGTTTTGAGATAGACAATCGTTTTCAAAGAAGAATTTCTTGTTTCATTTTTCAAATTATTTATTGTATTTCTCTACTTTCTGCATTTTGTTTCGTGACGACGTCTTTTTGATTGCAATGCGTCATTTCTCATTTTGTTACTTCGTCTGCTTTCACGTCTTAAATAGACTAATTGTAACTAATTTAGAGGGAATGTACTTCAAGCGTCTAATAGGGTCTTTCCCGAAGAACTATAGTCTGTAATTAAGATAAGCGTGTTGAGACACCCCACTTTATTAACCCTATGAAATCCTACTGTACACCTTATGTTATCAGGCCTATCCTGTGGCCTACGTGGTTAGAGCGTCTACGTCAGATGCGAGACGTCGGGGGTTTAAACCCCGACTGAGTAATAACAAAGACTATATTTTTTTAAAATGGTACTATTAGCAGGCGCGCTTGGAGCTCAACATTAAGATGTTAGTGTTAGGAGTAGTCTGTCCTGGTGTCAGGATAATGTGACTGGGTGGGACATTATGCTACATGTCTGCATTGTGGTGCCCTAGTGCTAGACATTACTATAAACTGACTCACTGCAGATAATGTAGCAATATGACTGAAAGTTGCTAAAGCTATGTTAAAATCCAAGACACACACACACACACACACACACACACACACACACACACACCATACATTATTATATTGCTGATCAATATAAGTGATCTAAAAATAACTGAAATTTAGCGAAATAAGAATATTTGGAAGGTTTGATTTAAACAGGGCAACACTTGTGTATTTAATCAATGAAATACTTAAGTATTACAAGAAACAGATACACTGGTAATATGCAAATATATCGAAATATGATCCAGATTTTAATAATTACAATAAAAATTCAATATGATTAAGTATGACCTATGGCATAGTTCCCATTTCTTATGATGGACCAGAGGCCTAAATATTTAATTAATCAGTGGCTCTTGGGCATGTGTGGGAATTTCTCAGAACTTTCTTTTTGAATAATTGTTGTACAAGGTAAACTTTTAAACTGTTTGGGAAACATGGTGCATATTTTCCCTAAAATAATTGATATATTTTGTCGGCTCATAATCACCTGGAAATGAAAAGTTTAAAGCAAAGTAAATTTTACGTTTTAAATCAGTTTTATATAATTCACGTGATTCAATCTTTAACATTTAATTTTCTTTCAATTTTTCACTGAGAAACACGTTTAGCGCTAATCATGATTGTTCATTGTGCAAGTTACAATATTTTTCAGTTTAAAACTAATGAATATTTCATTAGATAAATTTCAAACCTTTCTACAGGTGTGTGCCAAATATATTGTGAAGAAACGTAGTTAGTATAGTGACTTTCGTCTGTCCATACTGTTTGTGATAGTATGCTATTAGCAGTTGCCCACAATCGCAACTGGAGTTTTGAAACAAGGAAATAAAATGAACTTTACAGGATACGCATCATAAGAACTCTAAAACCAACCGACTTAAACGTAGTAAAGTCCTAATCGGTACCCTCCTTGCAAGTGATTTAAGCCCCGAAACTCCAAATATATTTCAACCTACCTGTAGTTATATAATAGAACAATACTATCGCTTGTATTTTGATGAAAAATGTATTCAGTTGGAATGGTTATCGTGTATTGGAAGGGATTTTATAATGATAAATCAAATAGCACATGAGTCATTTGATTCATCAAGTGATATCAACTGACCTACACAGCTCATGGACATTATTGAAAGATGGGGTTAAGTTTTTTTTAAAAACATGATAATAATAATTTATGTCAAACGAAGCAAAAACGAAACAGCTTCAGACAAATAACTAAGTCGCCAGATTAAAGTTCCCTCTAAGCTGCGCGCGCGTGCGGCTGTGCAGCTACTCATACATTCCCGCGGAACATTAGATTTTGCTCAAGTCACTGTAATGCTTGCACAATACAGCGCATCTACCATTCGCTTCGAGGGAACGTTGCTCTAAACAGCAGCTGGTAAGTTACGTGCGTATCTGCACAATTTATACGCTCCATACATGCCGATAATTTCCATCTCTTCTTTGAGAAAAAATCCAGAAAGGTGTCCCAGAAGAAAAAAAATTCTACGTTCGGCGCTACAATATCAACATTTTGACTTAATATACATATTACTTCTGGTTTAGATCTGTCCTTGTATCTAACACATTGCAGTTGTCAGAAATTTGTTCACACAAACTTCAGGCGTTTTAAAATAACGTCTAGTACATAATCAGGCTACCTGATTTCTTAATTACTTTATTTACGTTCTGCGCATTCCATGCATGTTACGAGATGTACAGATCAAGCGCTAACCCTACGCATGTTACGAAATGTCCAGACCAAGAGTTAATACTGCGCATGTTGCGAAATGTCCCGATCAAGGGCTAATCCTACGCATGTTACGAAATGTCCAGATCAAAGGCTAATCCTATTCATGTTACGAAATATCCAGATCAAGGGCTAACCCCAAACATGTTACGAAATGTCTCCATCAAGGTCAAAACATTAAGCATGTTACGAAATTTATACATCAATGGCTAACTCAAGGCGCATTCAACGCATGTTACTAATGTCCAGATCAAGGGATAGCCCTAAGTTTTTCATAATTTGTTAGCTATAAATCAAACTGTAAAGTATTTATTATAAAGTCTACTTGTGTAGATTAAATAGTGACATAGACGCTCACTGTGATGTGAAAGTTTACAGTCCAAATATCTCCACTCCTCACTTGTCTACTTAAATACCTATTCATCCGTCTGTCGGCCATGTATCAGCATCTCTCAAATCCTATGTTTTTTGTCTGAATTTATGTGTATATCGCTTAGGAAACGTTAAAGATTTTGAACTTTATTTACATTATCATACTCCTAGTAGGTACAACGGGCTACCAATGGTTCCTATTCAAACCATAAACGAATGACGCATATATACATTTTCCCAGTAACAAACACGAAACTCGACAGTGAATACTACTTGCTTAAAGGTAAAGGTGAAGATAATTCTTTCTTTTAAACAAAGTGTTCTGCACAGATGTGGTTGCATACTATATAATAACACGTGTGTTGGTTGAAGTATTTAGCACCAGCGAACTCAAGCGGCACACAAAAAGAATGAGCACAACGGGGCCATCATTTTAATTTTTCATGGGAGGTTAGGGAGATGGGGGGCAAAACATAATAACAATTATACATCACATGCAAATGTCCCCCCACCCGCCACCTTCTCCTCCCCTGCCCCCTTCTCAATGACGTCTCTGGAGAACAACACTTTACTAACTGTCTGATATTTCTGCATTAGGTTTATCAGTCTGTACAAGGTATACACATGCAAGTGAGAATTAATGTGCAGTTCATAAATAATATATATGTCTGCTAGCTATCATGTTGTACGGATAGCCTCTGTTTTGTTTACAGCAATATTTACATTTGTGTTTCGTTATCTGCGTTAGCCTTTATTCAAGTATTGATAAGAGGTGCAGCATGAATGAAAACGATAGGGATTCTTGTGTTTAATTTGGCAATCAGTATATTCTAGCCAAATTAACTTTTATTCTACGAGTCAGCTTGGTACTCGAACAATTCCGCATCTCACTCAGGGATGCATCCTCCATTTAATTAAGTGGCAATCCAATCAGTCAATCAATTAATTAATTCGTTTAATAAATAAACACAATGGCTAATCTACTAAAATACGCCAATATTTGGATGTTGAATAATCAAATAAAAGAAATGTATAATAATGAAAATGTAATATTAAGGAAAAGTGTGAAAGAAAGAAAAGAAGAATGAATAAATGTGTGAATGTGTTAACGTTGTGAAGAATGTATAAAACAAAGAGACAAAAAGAAGAAATAAGATAGCGGAAATATTAGCAACTTAGGTAACTTCGTACCATTCTGGAAAAGTATTTCTTACAACAGTACTTACTACCCGGAAATTAAGAAAACAGAAACTGTTTCATTTATCTCGAGTTGATAATATATGACAATGAAAACATGTGTAACTACCAATTTTGTAAAACTAGATGACGAGGAGTCAGTGTTATGCGGTGTGATGAGAGGAGATTGAGCGTTGACGCTCGGATGAAGTACATAAAACAACCTAATAAACATCACTTTCTTTTTCATGTGATCCATTGTGCGTACCATTTAAGTGCCCTACCTAGAGGACGATCTTGTGTGAATCACGGTAGTAAAGTTAAATATTTACTAATTTATTTCTATGTTCATATAAGGAAAAAAAGATTTCTTCATAAAGAATATAACGTGTAGAGTGTTGATATAACTACTGTATCTTTAATAAAACGGTCGATATTACTAGCAAGGAAATTAAACAAATAGAGGGGGGGGGGAAACCGTTAATTTCGGTCATGAAAATTTCGGTTTCACAATATTTTCCCCTATCTTTCCAAATTCGAATCCAGATTTGTTATGAGAATCTTAAACCAAACGGATGGCTAAGTCATTTGGGAGCCCAGTATTATTTTCCTTTGTCTCGGTTTTTCTTCTATTTTTGCGGTATCCAGTTAGTGGATTAAGTATGGAAACAACCGAAAATTGCAGCTATGCTATCAGTAATCAGGTAAGAAATTACGCCAACATCATGATGGTATTTATCCTTTCTATTACTTAGGATTGATTAGTTATGAAACGATTGGAAACAGGCAGGAACTTATATTTATTTAAACCTGTACTGAAGCCATACATGAAAACATATTATCTGAAAAAGCGCGCTAACACGATTTTACTCATAGTATCTGATTTGGCAAATTACATAACACCATAAAAAACAGACCAATATATATATATATATATATATATATATATATATATATATATATATATATATATATATATATATATATATATTGTCGTGTATTTTTCGTTTCCCTTGAACTTGTTTAGTATTTCGTGCATCTGTTTATATTGTTATGATTCTATGTATTAAACTAAGTAACAGCAAATAGAAAATCAAAACGTTTTTTAAAATCCAACAAATAATTTGGTTCTCTATGACACAAAGTAAACATTTAAAATGAACTTACAGTATTGTGAATTACATCCAAAAAATCCTAACAGTTATATCATAAATCCAAATGTAAAATGTTAAATTAAATTACAGTGGTATTCTGATATTGAATTTGTTGATGTGCCTGTAATCTCGAACGTGCTAACTTGCAAATGGTCTGGAGTATGGCCATGCTTTAACAGTCTTTAATGTATCACAATAATATAGACCAAATTATTCTTGTTTGAATTAATTATAATTCCCAATAAATGTTCGAAATTATTCTTGTTTGAATTCATTATAATTCCCAATTAATATTTTTCTCCAAGCATATTATTTAGCAGCTTTTAATTCCAGTGAATAATAATTTTAATTAACAAATCCACCCAAATGAAAAACTGAACACAACAATAAGAATAATTCTGCTTCAGATGTTAAGCAGGATTAGGAATGTTTAGGCAAACAAGATTATAGAAAAAAAATCTGAGAATTTAATCAATAATGATAGAGAAATATTTAACTTTGTATTATGTTGCATACAAAATAATATTACTGGTCATTATATCATTATATTGTATGACGACCAAGCCCTCTGATGTACACGTATTAAATTTTTTTCGTTTGCGTGCATACAGTGTAGAAACCGTTGTGGACGAAGTATTGCGATTAGTCTCATTCACCGAGCAAAAACTGTTTGTTGTACAACCATAGACGCGACAATGGACAAACCTGGTGTGTTGGTCTGTAGCATAGTGCTAGCCGACCGCAACAGCTGTACAATCTATATAGCTGGCACGCACGGACAAAAACAACCATTGTGTCTGGGATACGCATACAACTTACAAAAGCGACTGTCAAAGACGAAAGCAAGTGCGAGCGGATCGTGGTATGAGAGATGTTGGAGTTTGGACTCTGGTGCTGCACCATCTACCGAATAAACATACTGCCGAGAGACGTCAATGATATGTCGATGGAACCTTTACGATGCTATACAAACAAATTGAGAAACAACTTTGGCAGCCCGCAACTGCCCAGCAGGATTATGCAACGCACCGGAACTTCCCAAAGCTGTCAACGCGAAATAGGAGCAAGAAGATATTGAGATTGCAAACACGAGGTTGCTGAAATTACGGCGAAACGAGTTTTTGTTTTTAAATCCTCGCATAGTGACGAATGCGCTTTCGAGATTTTTCGCGAATACTGCAGGACTTTCTGGTGTACCAGGGGAGGTATACACAATTTAGGCCACATAAAGTCCAGTAGCGATTATTCCTAGGATTAGGACTAAGATAAGGACAAAACGCATTTTCTGCATTGTCTACGCTTATCGAACCTAGCGTATCTTATGGAAATCGATAAACCGCGACTCTTCTACAACAACGAGGGTAGAGAAATATTTTGTAACAAGATACGTATCCCATCAACATTGCCCTTTGTTCTCCAAAAGCCTGTTGGCAGAGCCTATATGTACTGCTAAATGTTAGATATTTCATCCGTGTTTTCTTTTCCAGTTTCCTATACTAATACAGCATTTTTTAAAATAAATTTTATTCAACGGAATCATATGGTGATATTTAAATAGATTTTAAACCTACCTCCGAAGTCGATGAATACACGATATCAGTATAAAAGATTTAACCATACTTATTCAAAGAAATCTAAACTATCAGCAGAATGTTTTAAAATTCCTCAACAAAGACCCTAAAAGTAAACATTTTAGATTCAAATGATTATCAGATAAAATATCATCACTGGTAATATTTACAAAGTCTGTGACAAATATATTAACAAAATAGTCACAAACATTATGTCACAGCATGTCAAGGTGGAGCTGATATGTAGCAAAATAATCTTTTGTCTTAAAAGAGTCACATGTTTATCCATCGGATCAAATACTAACTTTAACGGAAAAGACAGATCCCATTCAAGACAAACATCCATTAATACAAAAGTTGCAGTCAGATCGCCAATGTTAGCTCCCCATAACCAACGAGATGAATACAATCAATGTAAATGAATCATTTGATCAGCAAATAAGAGGAGATAGATTATTACATGTTTGCTACACACAAAATAAAAGCGGAGAATTTCCCTGTATCAGTGTGTGTGTGTGTGCGTGTGTGCGTATGTGTGTCTGTGTACGTGTGTGATTAGGATTTTTAACGTAGCTTTAACAATATTTTCAGTAATATTGCTACGATATCTGCATTGTGGCAGCTTATGGTGATGTCTAGCAATGGGGCATCATGCCGCAGACCTTAGAATGATCACCCACCCAATCACATTATCCTGACTCAGGCCGACCAGTCTAACACTAACCTCTTAATGTTGAACGCTAAGCGCGGAAGCTGTTAGTATAATTTGTATATCTTTTGTTTGACTCAGCCGGGAATCGAACCCAGGACCTATATGCGAAAGAAAATTAAAACTTTATGGAAATGATTTGAAATTTATCATCTCAATACTAATATTAAACGTTGATGCCATTACAGATATACGTCCGATAACCAGATCCAACCAAAAGAGTTAAATCACAAGACCAGTTTTCCAACGTTTTGAAATTTAAAAAAAAAATCACAGATAGGTGCTTATATCATTTAACAGCTGAGAAGAGTAAGTTTAGAAACGATAACAAATTCAAAAGTTCAGGAACAATTCCATTATTTTACATGCTAAACTGATTGTTCTAAAAGAAAGCTGTCATATTGCTTACGATTATTATGTATGAATGTGTAGCAAATTTTATAATAGATTAAGTAGTCTGGCCCTGGAAGCTGTTTTCGTCAAAGTACAGATTCATCCAAGGATAAATTCAAGAATGTCATGATAAATATTACTAAGTAGTCCTATTATTCAGATAGCAGTAATCTCATTCCCTGTTATCAACGGCAGAATAATCAATCCGTCTGTTGAAAAGTACTGAACAGGATGTTTCATTCTTTAGTGAGCTTGCCATTTTGCTCATTCAAGCAAGAGTTGTCATAAACATTCTAATTTTTGATAAAACATGTAAGAAAAAATTTCATAATTATTTTAAGATCTAAAATTATGGTATAATATGCAACTATCTTCATGATTATAAATATTTCCTTTTCTTTCATTGATTATCATTGTCTTTAGACATTCTCGTCTACATAGTTCTTACCCAGGTTTGCTTTTCTACGGTTGTATATCTTCTGACAAATTACTACAGATTGTGTATAAGCTCCCGGAATGATAGTTGTGTATGATTTACAGTGCTTAACCCTGGTCTAAAACTATGTTACTGACTTTTTCAAAATTGTTTCTGTAAGCAACAGTTCTATTCGTTAACAATACAAATATAACATCACCAGCAACAGCAATGTCTAATCAGCTTATGAATCACTCTCTCCATCACACACGCACGCACACACACACACACACACACACACACACACACGTTATTTATCGGAAAAGTATTATAATGATTTTATAGGATTCATAATTTTACACATCTAAATTAATTTCCTAATTAACATAAACAGTGGGTAAATACTGTAATATTTTTTCTCATCTAAATCTGAACACATACAATCTGGATTTCACAGCACCGATATTCTGATTTTTTTATCTTGTTATTCCCTCTTTGAGAAGTCATTTGCTATCATGAAAAAAAGTAATTCCATTTTGTCTTCATTAGAATTGATCGTCTTATTCTAAGAATTCCTCAACATATTCATATTTAATTTCCATGTAATTCTAGTCAATCTCATAAAACGCTCCATCCCGATTCAATCCTTCGTCATCATCTAATTCCTACCCGATCGGAGCAGAAATAGTTCTACCATTTTATAAGCTGGACTTTTTCTTTCATTTTTGTTTATGTTGTATTTCCAGTCACAAACTCAAAAAAAGTTAACACTGTCGCAGATTTTATTAAATTGTTGACATATAGGTTGTTGTTATACGACTCATTGAATATTAAGAAGGCAAAGGTACAAAGTGTTCAGTCGACATGTGTCTGAAAGTAAAGATGAAGTCTATATAATACTTTATTCCCGCTGGTATATTTTTATCTGTAAATTGGCAACATCAAAACGCCTAACTAAGAGTTTTCATCTTTCCTGCCCATTCCAACTGATTCTGACTGTGTGTATAACGTAGTCATGTTCGAAGAAATATAATTATTATGTAAAATGTTTAAAACTGCCAATTCAGTAAGTGCTGGCTCTGGATTTATCAATATTTCAAACGTTTATCTTTCGAAACATACTAGAGCTTTTTTCTTTCATTATTTCAATTGCTGCAAGCTCTTAGTTTTTCCACTATGTACGCCATTATTGTTAATTTCGTTACTCTTCTTTCTTTCAGAATAGAGAGATCATACCAATTCCGTGGAAACCTTTGAAAGGTAAGTAACGTTTCGTTATTCATCTCAGCTTCATGACTAATTATATCACTACCGTGAAGTACATTGGAATGTAAGTGTTGAGTTTATTACTGTTATCTGCTTCAGAATGGAGTATATAAATTGAAGTGCAAATTCTAGGAGGTAAGGTTTCTCTAAGATTGAGTTCTAAAGATTATTGAAGATTTCCTAAACAAATTGGTTACGTTGTTTGCAAAGAAACTTATCTGGAGTATTTAAGTTATGGATTTGTATACACAGATAGAGACTATCTACGTCCTCTGGATACATATACATGAATATTTTATGAGTGAAGTAGAAACATTATATTGCCATGAGTGACAATAGACTTAACAGCGTAACCTTCCTTGCACATATTTTAGTTCTTTGATTTTTATTTCTTTAATTCAAACTGGAATTTTGGTGACCTTGGCACTCTTAAAGTCTAGTTCGGTAGTAGATGCTGCATTTAAGTTTCGATTGTCACTTAATGTCGTTTTCAATTAACACTAATCAATACCCGATTTACCATCGTTTTCAAAGACAAGGCGAATTAAAACTAAAACTTACACAAAATTCGTATTACTATATTTAATCAATTTCTTTTCGAAAAATATGTATACTGTTTCTCGTACAGTATTACAGGTATACAGTACTGTATGCGTAACTCTTCCCACAGGAGTTAAGTTTAATCGCTGACAGTTTTCATGATTCATGTAGAAAACTAATTCTAAAATAGCAGATACTTAAAGTAGTTGGCTTTTCAGCATTTCTTGTTGGCAGTTCATTGACTGCATAAATGTACATAAGAGAGTCCACAGTTGAAACATTCTGTTGTGGAGGGAAAAAGAGTTTGTTTGTTTGCTTGATTCGGATTTTTAACGTAGCTTTAACAATTTGTCAGTCATATCGATACGATGTCTGCATTGAGGCAGTTTATAGTGATTTCTAGCACTGGGGCATCATGCCGTAGACATATAACATGATGCCCCACCCAGCACATTATCCTGACACCAGGGCAACCAGTCCTAACATTAACCTCTTAATGCTGAGCATCAAGCGAGGCAGTTATTTGTACCATTTTACCATTTTTGTAAATCTTTGGTATGACTTAGCCGGAGATCGAACCCACGACCTCCCGCTTCCGCGGCGGACGCTCTAACTATTAGGCAACCGGACCGGTTCGAGGGAAAAAGAGGATGGGATGGATATATGCACATATTTTCATATCTTTGGTATATATGCACATTGGGTATTTTCTGAGATAGAGACAAATTAATAGCTAGATAAGCCCGTTTTTCTGATCTATGATACATGCGCAATACACTAGTCTTGAGATTACATATCAAAATGAAGTTAGACATGTATAAATGAAACCTTTCCATATGAAGAAATAAATCTTATTATCTTTGATGCCATGACAAAGATTCATAACATCTTGAATATATCAGATTAGACAGCTTTCATTGAAACCGACCATAATTCTGAGTTGTAGAAAGTTTAACGTTAGTCTGTTTTCTATTTTGTTTTAGTAACAATGAGGCATGAGACGAGAAAGAGGAGCAGAAAGACGTCGTTGGACGCACCTAGAGAGTTCCTGATAATGACGGATGCAAAGAATTTATTATTAACCTGGATGCATCCAAAAAGTAAGGATATTTTAATAGAATATCAAAGAGATATGACGTTATGAGAAAAGTATGGAGACAAAATGAGGAATATAAATAAAGTCAAAGAAAATATATTTCCCATGGTATTAAACACTTTTCTCGACGCTTCGTAAATACCTTTAATATGCATGTGCGCATCATTTAACTTCTTCTTCGTCGTTAAAGTTAAAAACTTGAACGTCTGCCCAAGTGTGGGTTTATAATATGTTATATCTTCTCAAGTTTCGATCTTATCCCTGAGGGCAGGACCAAGGGTGAGTGAAATTCATGGGGTCATATATTTGAAAATATTAAGATACCATCATATTATCAAGTATACATTAGTAGGGCATGAAAAGTTAAATTTCATATATATGATCAATTTACAACCAAGGAAAGCATATGTTTAAGCTGCATACGCTGTTGGGGAATTTTCCCATCTTCCAAACTTAGCTTCCGGGACAAATCCTTTACATTTGGAACATATATATGGCATTTGGAATTAACTAGATGCATAATGCCAATAATCACAGTAACACTAGTAAGTTTATTTCTCATACCCAATCAAGCATTTATTAACTGTACTGATATATTTTACATTTAGTTAGAAATATGACCGTCTAATAAAATCGTATGCGACCACCATTCACAAGACTCAATACAGAGAAAAGAAAGTGACAAAAAGATGTACATAAGTCGATGACGGTAATGTCTGCGAAGTTCCCGGGTAATTCGTCAAACGTTGTGTGCTTATTTACATACCTGATAATACATTGTTTATGAATTTAACACCACGCTACAAACTCTTTAACATTCAATGTTTAAAATATGGAGATTTCAAAATTATTACAATATTTTCCAGAGCATACAGGATCGACCAAATTCTTCTACATGGAAGTCCGTATTAGGATTTCGGCAACAACGCATGCTAATAAATATTTCCTTCTGAACGTAACAGGAATAAATATGAAGGTAGGTTAACGTGTGTGTGTGTGCGTGCGTGCATGCGCATGTGTGTGTATGTATGCATGTATGTCTTCATTAGTCACATATATTTTCTCGATAGTTATTTTCTCACAGTTTCGTTTACCAGTAATTCATTCATCGTGCGGACTTGTTTCTTTTGCCTAGTCAGGTAAGCATTTCACCAGCTTTTATTTGTGTTAAATGTTAAATTTTTGTAGACGTTGCATATGTGTTGTGGAATGTTGCTTATGAAGATAATGCTTTTCTAGTAATGTAAGAATACTGTTTTATCCAATGCCCTCTTAACGACTATATATTTATATTTAAAAGCTATCACAATATGAAAGCGAATATTGTCTTTTGTATTACTTCAGGACAAATCTTTCAACTTTCGATGTATGCTCTTACCAGAGAAATTTAAAGTCGTTGAAGCCAACATTTGGTCGCTACCGGAACCGGCAGACGAATCGGAGTCTATCTTCCAACTAAGCGAACATGCAATAAATTCTCCAGTTGAGAGCTTATTACTCGATGAAGGTAACTAATATATATATATATATATATATATATATATATATATATATATATATATATATATATATATATATATATATATATATATATATATATATATATATATATATATATATATATATATATATATATATATATATATATATATATATATATATATATATATATATATATATATATATATATATATATTAGACATAACTAATACACTTTGCATACATGGCGGTTGAATATTTGTTATATGTCAACACTTTTACTTTGGATTGAAAGACAATATTTTGAACAGTTGATTTTTGATGAATTTTATTTCTTGAGCAGATCGTGGTAATCGACGTCTCCTTCTAATGCATCATCGCTGATCACTTTCAAGTCCGTACCTGCTTCAAAATTGTCCATTTCATCAATATCGTCACTATCCAGGTTTAAATTGTCCATCTCAGTATTCTTCTTGTACAATGTGTCACATACTCCAAGGTGCAGACCATGGTTCAAGCTGAACTGTCCGATGACATCGATGTGACTAATGCATTTCTTATTTACTGCAGCGCCGTCCTGAGTAGATCCCACCAAATCCCTCTCCATTGTTATTCCAAAAACGCTCAAATGCTGTTTGAATGATTCGACCATATCGAGAGCAGTGCACGAACCAAATATGCGAACAAGATCCGTCTTGATTGTTGTTTAATCGCCGCTGTCATGAATGTTGACTCCGAAGAATCGACGTCCTCTCACGGTTGTGTATTTATCCACAGTCATGCTAAACTTTACTCCTCTCTCGATTTTTCCTTGATGTCGGCAATCGTTTTGTTTCTCTTTTCTTCGTAATCATCATGCACCAGCTTCATCACATCACTTTCGTTCGCTGGATGTTTGAATCTGTCCAGTGAGATTGATTGCTATATATACTTGTTTCTCGTGATAGCTCTAAGGGATATTCCATCAGTAGCCATATCGTTGACAATCTCCTTCAGACTATTTCGCCCCAGGAAATCGGCAATCGTTTTTGTTCTCTTATTGTTCACGGGCTCTTCCTTGGATGCACACCCTCCGGCAGGTTTATCAAAATCAATTTCATGTATTTTCAGATGATTCTTCAACGTTGTCGTGGAGTTTCCAGAATATTTGATGATTTTATTGCATCGTCCACATTGACCTTCTAGCTCTTTTGTAATTGGATTCTTTCGTTTTGCGGTGTATTCCCAAACTGAAGACATAGCTGAAAAGAACATCAATATTTGTTCAATTTTATATCTTACCTAATTAAGAAAAATTGCTCTTTTATTTTAGTTTTTGGCCAATTTGATAAAATCATCTTACCAAATCACTAACACATTCAAATGAAATTTAATGTTTTCCGTTACATATTTAATATCCATAATGAACGTTGGAGCATCAGTTGAAGTATCTTTTTCTTTAAATATTTTCGTTAGAAACAAAAAAAAATCTAGAAAAAAATAACAGCTGTTTACTGTTTTTTTTATTTCGGGTGAAAAACAGCTGTTTTACTGTTACTTTTAAACAGTGTCCAGAAACACTCTCTGTGAATCGGATTACGACCAAATAAGCTCACAAAATCATTGCCCCCGCTTCTTGGAAACATTTATTTATTATTACTATCAACATTATGGCAGCCATTCTTTCGTGGCACTATGAACATTGGAAGAGACAACGTATATTTGAATATGTCCATTTAACCCAAACAAATACGTCTTTGAGTTATGTAAAGACCTTAACATTATGTAACAAATACGTCTTTGACTTATGTAAAATCCTTAACATTATGTAACAAATACGTATTTGAGTTATATAAAGTCCTTAACATTATGTAACAAATAGATTCTTAAACTCGTGTTCATCTAACATAAATGTATAAAAGTAATGCCTGTAATGTTCTACTCTCTGCGCTCCGGTCTATTTATTCAAGTCATTTTTTTAAATTCCATATCTGAGAAACACCCATGTAAGATATATTGAGTTGCTCCAGTGTTTACAGTGTAGACTATCATATCGTATCCAATTCTCTGTGATTTAGTCACCCAATCCAACCTACTCTTATAAACGTGAACCATGAAAAGCCATGATAGTGAGAAATGTGAGCTGCATGTGGTCACTTGTTGAATAGAGAAAAAATTTGCGGTATTAACCCGTTCTTGGCGAATGAGTCAACGTCCTCAAGCAAACCTCAAGGAGATGATGCTTGTGTACCTCGTTCGAAAGACGCTTGCGTGTTGAGAGAGAGAGAGAGAGAGAGAGAGAGAGAGACTGGATGTGACATGTGACTTAGGCAAGCGGCATTAAAACAACTAAGGCATTATATCAAGGTATATTTTCTTCTTTAATTTAATCTGCAAACTATATATTTTAGTATAAAGTTTTGAGATGTGACAGTGTGTGTGTGTGTGTGTGTGTGTGTGTGTGTGTGTGTGTGTGTGTGTGTTGCGGAGTTTTCCTAGTACCGTTTCAGGATCAGAAATAAGTGGAGGAATCTTTTCGGTAACAACATATCTGCGTCTGTTTCTGGAACAGGAAAGTGTTGTTAACTTTACCTGGACTGAAGATCGTATAAAAGTCTTTGCTTGAGTCTGAGACCAAGTCTCAAACGTAGCCAATCAAGAGTGACCATTCAAAGGAAAACTATTTTGTACATGGTTAAACAAATGCTCAAACTCAAGCCTTACATTTGTATGAGATCCAGAATTTGTTCTAAAACGGCACTGGGCCACATAATTTAATAATTTTGGTCTCCCAACGGTTGGATGTGAAAGGGTTAAAGGGCTGGGAATTTTTGGAGTAACAAATCAGGATCTTAAATACTTTCCAATGAATGTTCTTGCTCTTATTCATAGCAAAAATCAAACAAATGTATATCAAACAGATCCTATTATATTCTTTATATTAGTTGTCCCAAATAAAATGTTTTGAGATAAGCGGAAAAAGAAAATGAGTGCAGCTGGAACGAAACTCCTAGTCCTAATCACCTGCAATCAGTAAAGTGTAGGTTTTGATACTGTTCCTCACTTTCCTTACATTGTAAGAATGCGCAAAATTGAGATGATTCATTTTGGGGTTTTATTTTGTAGATACAAATCGTCTCGTAGCTGTCGCTTGCTGGTAAGCAAGAGCACACTTTGCTTAGCCGCTTACATGTGCCACACTAATCTCGTCGCCGTTTCGTTGACATTGTGATAATCGTGTCTCCATCAGCAAACAGGGAAACGCAGCATCTTGTTTTCATGCCGCATTGCAAGCCCCACGTTTACGTTGAAACTGTTCCCTTTTGTCTACGCTCTAGTTTGCCATATGTTTACCATTTTTCTTTGGGAGATCCAAATAATCAGCTTTCATTTATTATTAGTTTGACGTTTCTACATTCAAAATAATTTCACTATTTTAAACACAAACTATTGCATTAGACTTCGAGTCACTTTGACAGTAAATGTGTTTTTCTTAGGATCTTGGGAGGTTGGAGCTCATCATGAATGACTTACAGGACGTCAATATCGCAACTAAATGATTCTTTGATTTTATTGGTAAGGCCTTAATTTTTCGTATCGATATATCTTTTATCTATCTCGCTTCAGATGATCAAGAAAGCCGTAAGAGGGAGTATCAATGCTGCGATGAATTGGTGGATGTCGGATTAATAATTAACAACAACCAGAGTGTTCAAGTTATAGTGAAACTACACACATTGCCAAATGATTCAGATGTTAAAGTGTCTCTCATAAATTCTACTACAGAGAAAAGCGGGGAACTTAATCTCGTGAAAACTTGGAAAGTTTTTGGAAACGGCGGAGAGGTATGTGTATTATATATATGTATGTATGTATGTATGTATGTATGTATGTATGTATGTATGTATGTATGTATGTATGTGTGTGTGTGTGTGTGTGTGTGTGTGTGTGTGTGTGTGTGTGTGTGTGTGTGTGTGTGAGGATGACTGATTACTAAATTCATGGATTTAAATAGAGATTGTTTAAACATGTGAAATCTGCTGTATTGACTCATGTTCGGGACATTTGTTTTTTAATGTTATATATTATATTATATTATTTTTATATATTATTTATATAAAAGAAATAAAAGTTCACTGATTGATTTTCTATAAATACGGAACAAGAAATTCTTAACTTTAAAACTGCATCTTTGAGCAATTCTAACAATGGACACATTCACAAATTAAACGAATATGTGTTTATTTACATATTATTGTGGTGTTTTTTGTTCTTTATCGCAGAAGAATGAAAGTTTGAATTCTGGCTTTCTTTCTCCTGGAAATTATAAAGCAACGGTAAGGATTATACACCTCTAAGGACCAAATAATAATTTGAGTTAATATTCTTATTTTTTGTAAGATATTACTAAACGTGAGCGTACACCTGATAAATGAGGCAGAAGAAACCAGACTAGCATGCAATCATTAAAAGAATTAATTGTCTTTGATCGCAATTGTCAGTCGTCGAATATTATTATTATTGTTAGTATTATTATTATTATTATTGAAGCAGCTTTAAACAAATTTTTATATTATTCAGTGAAATATCTTTATTACCAACGTAAAAGATTTTGCTTTTAATATAACGCAACCTTCTTCAGTTAGATATGATGTGTAGAAAAGTTTTTTTGTGTGCACTTGGTTGCTTTCTCTAATCCATACACTTGTTCTAGCGTCCAAGGTTTTGCAATGGCCCCAGAGAACGATTTTTATTTATAAGTTAGATAATTTATTGTGGCTATGTGCTATGTATAGATTTCTATTTTATTTTCTTGTTTTTCGTATGTGTCACTGGGAAAATACTTTTTTGCTGGAAAATACAGTTACCGGGTATATGCGTTTTCTTTGATCGATTCAACTGGTAGTGACATCACAACTTTAAGATGTCGTCTTAAAACAAAATGAATCCCTCGCTAATGACTGCAATGCATTAAGTATCAAGATTATGTATGAGCTTATAAATAATAAATAATAATAATACAACGCATTCATACTAAAGTAAACATAGTTCAAGCGTTTGACATTTCATTTAGGCACTAAAGAACTGCAGAAAAACGCGTTACACTATTGATTCGACATCCTGTCAGCCAGATAAAACCGAAACAAATACTGTACCTGTTGTTTATACATTTAATGGTGAGTACACAACTTTGTCAATTTTATAGTACAGGGTAATTTAATTTTTATATTTTCATTGCGAATAATTTCTTGTTTTACCGTGTTGTAAGTACTATATCAGTTGCTAATAATACAATTTACAATTTTGTCTAAATTTTATCAATATATATATATATATATATATATATATATATATATATATATATATATATATATATATATATATATATATATATATATATATATATATGTTATACTATTTTGTGTCATGGAAGTGGTACGTGTATTTATATAATTAAATATAACAGAAGCAATTTTTTCTAAATTTATTTAAATAGTTCTTTTGAACAAAATGTTTTCTTTAAAAATGTATTTATGTATTTGTCTATATATAGTGCGAACCCATGTCTCGCATTGCTCACAGTTATCGTAGATATTTCATTTTCATCAATGAAAACTGAAATATTTAGTCAAGATTATTAGTGTTTCTATTTGTAAAAAATAATCTTAAAATATCCTCAAACTTTCAGCATAGTGTTATATCATCTTACTTTATCTAATGTCGTAAAAGATTACGATATATTTATTTATTGTGAATTCAAATACATTTTCTCTGTATATATATATATATATATAGGTATATATCATATTTGTCACATCTTACAACTAGAAGCAAAACCTAATACCACAAAGAAACGCGATTTATTTCAGAATTACCGGAAGCTGCCAAACAAAGTGCTGTGAAAATTAGTAGAGATGACGACATGTCAGATGTCCTCCGTTTATCAGGTCTGACCACGGGTATTCTAGTTGGTGTATTCGGTGTCACTTTCGTTATCACGGTGTGCATTGCCAACATATTCAAAACCAAAGGTACTGACTAGTTCAATATTTGCTTTGAATTAATTTATTGACGAATACTTCTTTGCAAAAACAAAAACTTGAATAGCATAGCAGATACACATATAGTTAAAATAGAAAATTGGTTACCAACGACTTAATTCAAAGAACACTAGGAAAGGATTATTGTTCCAGTCCTTTTTGAATAAATAAACAATATATACAAATGAATAACATAAATCGAGATTCCACGGGGATCCACTCGCTTCTGTGTTACATATATTTATTTTTCTTATCAGCTTAGCAAATAAACTTATTGTCCTTCATGCTATGAATGACGTATAAGCAATTCTTTAATATATTGTTTCTTCTCACAAATATAGATATGTGTGTTCCCTTTTCTAGGTTCCAAACTACACTGCAACCCCGAGCAAGGAAACGGTGAAGCGAATGTGGCACTTGTCGAAGGTACCTTTAAGTTTCAAATTAACTTAATCTTTGAACAGAACATTATTGAAGATGTTCAATTGAAAAGATAGATAGTAGTGTAGTATTTGTCTTTCTACCTTGCTGAAAATCATTTATAAAACATGATATTTAGCTTGGTAAACACCCCCCCCCCCCCAATCCATTAACTTACCCAATCAGAACTCAGTATAATATATCTGACATTACTAAAACACGTGCCTCCAATATTTGTAAAGTTCTACATTTTCCAGCTTCCCTTAAAATACCGATCACTGTAAAGTTTCAACGTAAGACAAATATTTAAACAAATACAAATGCTGTTTCCGCAAAATTTCTCTTTGCATTTCTTTGAATGAGGCAGCTTTTGATTTACACATCAGATGGAAATACATCTATCATTTATTTGTTGACTGATAATAGATGTATTTCCATCTGATGTGTAAATAGATCTATTATTTACACATCTGATGTGTTGATAGATCTATCATCAGTCAACAAACAGACGCCCTAAACTAGAGTATTCTTTAACATGTTATGGATTTAGCCTGCTTCCTATTCGTATACATCAATTTAAAATTAGTATCTGTTACAACTACATCTGCAAAATTCACTCGTTACACACACAGACAACCAACCAATTAACCTATATACGTACACGTAAATGCGTACCTGCATGCATGAGTACGTACATTAATGTATGCATAGATACATATATTTACACACACACACACACTCACACATACATACATACATACATACATACATACATACATACATACATACATACATACATACATACATACATACATACATACATACGCTCACAAATGTTACATTGGTATCTTACTTGCAGAAGCTGTCGAGGAAGAAACCGTAGCAATTATCTACATGAGCGACTCCAGCGAGTATGACAAGGCTGTGGACCTCTTTGAGAAAATGCTTAATGATCTTGAAGTCAAGGCCCAAACCATCCGATTTGACTCAACTGAGCTCATAAATATTATTGACTTCTCTGAAACAGTATGCAGATCATTCAAACGTTTCATTATCATCATATCCCCTGACCTTTACCACCTGTGTCATTATTTTAAAAATGGAGATAATACAATGTATGAAAGGATACTGACAAAACATTGCGGCCGATGCCTGCCAGTTGTCCTTCTAAACTATTTGAACCAAATTTGCTTTTATGGAAGGAAGAATGTGTCTGTTTATCTCGTGCAGTTCTTTGAATATGGACAATTGGGATTTGACTACATGAATTTGTTTGTGTCCGATCATTTGGTTCTTTCAACACGATTCAGGTATTGTTTGTATAAGTTAGACGACAATGAAGAATTGCAGCTGCAGGAAGACATTCTAATGACTCTTGTGAGACATTTACATAGCACTAGAATGCCGGCTATCGCAAATAGCAGAAACATGAATGTCCGTTTGAAAAAGGAAGTGAAGTGCGAGTTCAAAAGCTGTGCTGAGGCAATAATGACATTGCTGAAAATGACATAATTCAAAATTAACACCTACAAGAGAAAAGATAATCAAAATGTTTTGTGTCTTTCACATTTACTAAATGTCTTTTATATTAACATATTCCCTTTTTCACACGTATTGATGATGGAAAAAGTATTTGTGTTCTATGCTATTGCAAAAGTTATTTGAATGGGCAAATTCACGCCTCCTTTTTTCCATGCTACTGTATATACATTATTTATCGTCTCAAGCTTGTATGGTGCAGTCAGCAGATTACCTCATATTCGTCTGTAAATGAGAACGGTATCTTCATTTATGTGGTACCTTATACAGAACAGTTTGACTACAATTCTTGCATGAAAGAAAGAAAAAGTCAAAACATAGAAAATGACAGTATTCTGCATTGCGTTCAAGAAATATCCAAACATATTGGAAATATCATCACATTATTATCACGCTAGTATTCAAGTAGGGATTTGCGTGGTGAAATGAATGTAAAAGCAGCGTACTGTCTACACTAATTAAAGATCACAAACTCTGATAGATGATGGCATTCCTAAGTGGATAAACAGAACCAGCTATGCTTTATGTTTTCTTACTAAGTATATATAATTAAGAAACACCTTTAGTTAAATATATTTGACTTTGTAATGTGTGACGTCACATATTTCGAAACTGTTCGCCAGGTAAAAGGTGGTGGTGGCCGTACAGTTAACAGAAGAATTTGAAATTTTGACAAGTTTTTTTATATTAAGACGAAAATGACTATTTTATATTATATAAACCATAATATCAGTAGGTGGTGTTTCGAGGATATTCAGCATCTTTTCCCTTAATATATGCCTCTATAAACTGATCATGTTGATCTATACTTGGTTAAATAATTTTCATCATGAACCATGCATAAGTTGAAATTAAACGTTCATGCCGTATATAAACTAACAAGTCTGATTGCATATTTGTTTTTATAATTTCATCATCTATCCTTTATATTAGGAATCTTTATTTCGATTTAATTCGATAAATAATCTTTACAAAATATAGAATATATAAGCATGGTTTTCTTTCATTTATAAGCAGTATTATGAAATATTTGCTATTGAAACATATTCCATTTTTCAAACTGCCTGCTAAAGCAGTCATTTTCTTTATTATTTGCTTATTTCTCTTTTTCTATATGACAATAATTTGGTATTATTAGTTTATGTATCTATGGGCAATATCCGCATGTACGCTTGGCGTCATCAACATATTTTCGGATAACGACCGTTAGTGATGATTTTATATTACACACTATCGGAAACCAGTCCAATATTGTCTTCTGATGTACCACAGTTATAATGTATTTCTGAGAGAGATACTATGATAAGGTGATGTTATTAGGCACCATCCACAGTGGTGCGAGTATTGTCATCTTTGCTTTTTTAATGTATTGTCACTGAAAGTTCTTTACATGTGGTGAATATGTAACCTATGCTTAAACTAAAGTAGTAAGATGATCAAAATAGCTGATCCCATGCGCTTGAAAATGAGTCTGAATTAGTCTAAAGTACACTAACTTTAGCAGTTTTTAAAACGGGAAAATGAAGTTAGCCAGATTAGACAATGTCATCTTCAGAAAGTTAGACGCATGAATGATGTGAAACAAACGTATAGGCTCGTTTTTTGTGTTCAATTACTTTTTAAGTAGATTGAATGAAAAATTACCAGCGAGCTAGCAGTCTTTTGAGATGCGTACATCTGAAGTAACGCCAATCTGTATGATCTAACTCGAATAACACCTATCAATCATATACCAACATAAAGAGAATGAAACTTTATTTAACAGTATCAAGGATATACGAGGTATGTTGTAAAAAAACATAACCACAATAACTAATGAGGAAAACATGAAAAATTCGTTACTTCAAAATTCAACTCTTGTGCAAAGTGAAAAAACATAGGGTGCAACCTGAGGAAAACGAAAACGAATTCAGGTTTAAAAAATAAAATAATGGGGAACCTTTTCTGGTAGATGGTGATTGTATCATAGGTTCCAACTTTTGTACCTTGAATTTCTCTTTCTCATTTATTAACAAAAATTAATTTTGTAATAAATTGTTTGTATACTTCATTTTTACACGGTATATATGTTTCTTCTCTTTTTTTATCTTTTTAACCTCAGCGCTACATTTTACGTTAATTAGCAGTGACATAGTGGAACGTACTTATTCCTAGATCCCTTAATTGTTAGAATGGATGCATGTTATATGAACAAGGAATCTTAGATACAATAATACCTATATCATCAGGTATATGGAAACTCACTCATCAGACATGATGCATTTAACGCGTAACTATATGCGACAACCCATGTTTTAGAAATGGTCTATATTTTCATGAAATTGCAAATATAAATGTACACTCATACAATAATTGTGCAAGCTGTTTATTATATCGGTGTCTTTTCATACAAATTTAGTTCATATAATTATGCTTCCTAAAACAGCGTGGGTCCTAGCATTGAGCGCTTTTAGCTCTATTGTATATTACCGAATCAATGTATAGTTACTATTTCGTGTATCATTCAGTGAATACACGAATATGCATATAGTTTCAGTGAATGCATGCATGAAGTTGAGTGAAAATACCGCTAGCTTTGTGGGTGTATTGCCGTGCACTTCCAGACCATTCCTTCGACCATGCTCCATAATTTAATTTTTCAATGTGGGGTAAGAAAAGGTAATGAGACTGGGTGGGTTAGTTCGCTGGTGCATTAATTGACGTTAATAACGGCACGTGTTCGATCACTCCTTGAAAAGAATTAGAGTTCTCTAACATGATTAACAAACATGTAAATTTAAAGTTCTGAACCAGGAATAATTTTGCTATTTTATATCTCGTATGGAATGAAATTTATGGACCACTCATATCTTTAAAATGCCGACATGTTTGTGACGTTTATTGGTTGCTGTCTAGCACGTCGACATGATGAACCAATGAAAAATATTAAAGCGGAGTCAGTCATTGTTTTCCTAATTTTAAGTATCGTATCCCTATAAGAACATTTACAAACCAATTTTGGTCCCCAGATTGTAGTACACAATAGTGCTGACTTATACATTGATTTTTAAATTTCAAAAATGTATGTATCTCTGTGGATTGTAGTGTTACAGAATTATGTGTAGTACAATGTTGTCGAATTATGTAGGAACTAAATGTTCAATGGTTTCGTTGCAGATTGCAGCGTTCTCGGATGGATGGTTTGGTCTAATATATTTCCTTCATTTTTTTGTATCATTGATGAACTTCATAATGTTAGATACATGTTTAGATGGGACGAAGTATCTTAAGTATATTTGGCACTGAAATTTGACAAAGCATATCACATATTTAACATAGGGCATACTGTTTTGTCTTTTAGATCACATGAAATCAGTCGAATCACGTCAGTTAGCCTTGTTATCGCACGAAAATGTCAATAAGCTGAACTCGATAAACATTTTATTTTCTCTTTAGATTTCTTTCAATTGAGTGCAGCAACATTAAATTATAAATGATTGTCCAGAACAAGGCTTCACTTACCATACTCATACAAAAATGTACGTTCAAATTATAATTATATTTTTAAAAACCAATAATTATGTTTGTATGTTTAATATTTATTTTCTCCAAAAAAGAAATATGTCACACTTTTAGGCCACATCTTTCATCGTGATCGCTGCTTTTGAAGATAGATGCCACCGAAGTGTTTAAAATATTAGTTGCTATAATTCAGTGTATGTTTATGGAGAACGTCTATCATATGTGAGCATCAACAGTAAAATATGAAACGTTTTGAGACTCATGGGTCTTTTAAAGTTTAAATAACTTATATAGTGATTACTGTCATTGTGCCATCTCTCTCTCTCTCCCTCTCTCCTCACCCCCCCCCCCCTCTCTCTCTCTCTCTCTCTCTCTCTCTCTCTCTCTCTCTCTCTCTCTCTCTCCGAATTCATGTTACATTACTAGTCACTATTGTCACGTTGAAAATGTTGTAATACGTCTATGTACAAAGATGGATAATTAAAGTTCTTACAACTTGTCCCCGGTCTCATTGTATCATATTGCGACAATCAAATGTGTTTAAAGAAATTCATCTAATAAATCTATATAATAAATCTATATGTTCGTGTGGAAATTTATCCCTAATGATTCGACGCTCTGCAAAGTCCAATTGAACGGTTTATTATAATAATAAACTAACTGTGCCTATTCTTAATAGGATACATTTTGTTGTAGCTGAATCCAAGTGCCGAAATGTTTATGAACTCCTTAAAAATATTTCTTAATGTACTAATATTTAGTTCTGAACCATCCAATAGCATCGTAGGATCGTCTGCATTTGTTTGACCTTGCTTTGTTTATTGCAATATTTAATCTCTTGCCTGTGTTCTGATCGCATTATGTTCACTTGATAGTATAAACAATAAAGAGCAGTGTGGTCAACTTTGTATAATGCCACGTTTCAAATGAAACACTTCTGAGAGAACAACTTATTAATAATTAACAACATGTTAGCATTACTATAAAATAACGAATCCAGTTGAAGAAATTAGTGTCAGATTGGGCAATTTAAGCGTTGTGTTTATCAAGACTTTCAAGAATTCTGACAGAAAGAGACTAGCTCGGGAAACTCTCCTTTTTCATTTTCAATAACATATAAAGACCACCTATTATTTTTACATAGGTATCTATGTTTAGTCAAATCTGTCTGACGTTCATGGATAATCTTTGGTAGAATGTTCTTTATTTGTTTGAAATGGCTTTGTTTATATCCAATAAACGGATTGGTCTCCAAACGGATAAGTTTATCAAATCATTTTCTCCTTTTTGGATTAAAGTTGATGTACCATGATTATGTACATTGTGAAATCGCCCTTTTTCCAAACAGATTTGATAGGCCTATTTAAAATCATTCCCCATGTATTGCATAAACATTTTGTTGAGCTTGCATGTAATACCGTCATGTTTTGTACTTTAATTGCTATGCATACGTTGTAGTGCATTCTTCGAGTGATAAGAAGTGGTCCAACATCTTTTCATCTCACTGAGTTAATTCTCGTTGGTTAACGGCCGTAAATCGTGGTGTGTTAGACAGATTGGTTTATTGTGCTAAATATTTTGGAAGTACTCGTTTTGTTTAGTGTTCATAGATCGATCTCTCTTTCCATTTTTGTATATCGATCCACCAATGTATCTGTCTTATGAAACATTTGACAGAACAGAACGATGTAATGGAAATGATACACTTTATATTTCTAGGTATTTATTGGCCCGTATATTCTGGAATCAATCTATCTGTTTAAACACAGATATGGAGACGCACGTAAACATACAAAGTCATCGACTCGGGTCACATGATTGATTTCTACTATACTACGTATTAGACTTCTATTATATGGATGTCTAGAAGACAAGGTACACATCAATAAGGCCAATGAATATTCGAATTAAACCATATTCAAATACAGGTTTCCCTTTATGTGCTAATACATTCAAATAACTTTATTCTTGGTTAATATGTGCATACCTGATGTCAAAAATAAAAACAAATTAAATATCCTATAACGTAATATATTAAAACACTATGAATGTTAAATGTACTTGATTAGTGTTTTTTAGGACATTGGGTACCGTAATGAGATATTAATTCACTGATATTTCATTCACATGTCGGCAAAATACTTCATTAACACGTGGTTGTTATTTTTGCACAGATTGATAATCATCTACCTTGTCATCCGATATGACTGGTATATAATATTACTGTTACCTGGTTTCATTGCCATCAGGCACCTTATGATCTCCGTAGTGCGATTTTTGGAGTGCTATGTCATTCACTTGTAAGACAATATTTGAAAGAAAGCTCTTTGCATTACCCGTGTTCTTAGTGTACGTGAAATGTTTCCATTTATCAACATGAATGCAAGATTATTTTTGAAATAGTCATAAAGATCTGTTCATGTGATGGGATAATTTGGTCGCTAGCAATTAAATGCTCGATTAAACACCACACATATTTTATAAGATATGATTTCACTAAACGATAGACAAAAATATAATACTCGCATGTAGCAAATATTAAAACCTAAGCTTTAAATTGTTAAAATAAAACAATATCAGTGCTTGATAATGCAATAAACAGGTAAGAAAAAGATGCGAGACTACTTCAGGGTGAATTCTTTGCAAATCCGTTCATTTATTTGTTGCGATTAAACAATATGGTTGTATTATTTGTGTACAGCTTGGATTACATTCCAATTACTTAGATGTGGGTAAGGTAAACATGTCAGCTTGAGATACATGAACGTACTTCCAGATGGTACAGGTGGATTTGTTACACTGACAGGTTCCAACACATACCTCTGTCAATGCCATCATGCTGCGTGTGAAGTGTTTAGTAGTTCGGTACGAAGAAATAGTGGATTGTGCAAAGTTAATGAAAGAAGGCAGCATCTTATATGACCATTAAGTATATATTAATACAGACTTGAAATTCAAAGATTATATTTTAGCTCCAATGACCAATGACAGTTTCAATCGTCCTCTATGCTAAACAACATGAAGATAAACAAAATGTTAGTTTAGCTCAGTTTAGTAAAAGGCTGTTTGAGATTGGTGTGTATTTAAAGTTCGTTGTCATATATATTTCTCTCTGTTAAGTCTATTTGGGCATACACAAATCTTATTATAAAATACATACTCATTAACAGTAATATTTATCACACAAAGAAGATAAAGGTAATATGTGGTCATTGTTTTGTAACGGGCACTACATACGGTCGAAAATTATATCATGCTCATTCTCACCCTTACCAGCAATAACATAACGGGGCAAGATAACTAATCGTTTGATTTACGTAAATAATATATTCAACAAACACATGAAGCTTTGTTCATTTAAAAAATAGTCTAAGAGAAGCATCCAACGGACAATAAAATAATGGTATCTCAATTAAACTTTTGTCCATTTGTTTCTTTGAAACAATGCTGACAGATGTTGAGTATAAACCTCATCAACTGATCTTGTAAGCTCTCTGAGATTCGCAGTTAAACAGATATTATGTATTTGAAAAGAAAAACGACATCGTCCACTCCCCATCACACCAAAGACAAAAAAATAAATAAGGAAAAACTCTCTACAACTCTATGTAAGCGCATTAAACTAATTATGGGAAGGGATTCTTAATTATGAAAAAAGCCAACACTCGTCCATTACTAATGAATATTCATAATCTATTATACTTACATTATGCTTGGAGCAAGTTTGACTTTTTATATTGTCGTTAAAGATTTCAAAGATTTTTATTATAAAACAATTTTAAGCACAGAGAAATATTCTTTGCTAAGAATCTCTTATTCTTCGTAAACAATCGAAAACCCGAAGCAATTGTAATGCGAGTTATTTTGCAATTTGAATATTTAGCACTTTTGATCTCGTAACATTTTTGCGGTGTTTAAATGTAGCATTTTCATTTAGATATTATTATTTGAATTGAGATTCTAATATTTAACAAGTTACGTTATTTTCAGGTATGTTTGATTTTTTACAGGACAGATTATAAAATATGTAGCAACTACCGCGATGAGTAACTCGATTCAACCAAAATAATGCCCCTCTTTTATGCCTTCTTACCTACATTAATTGGATACTTGCTGGTTTTTCATTAATTAATAACGTATGTATACCATAGAGTATTCTCAATGTATATATATGGCATTTCTCTTCTGAACATGAGAGAATTATCGGTGGAACCCATATGTGATCTTGTGCTGCTATTCATGGCCATAATTTTTGGTTGATCCCAAATGTGCTACAGTTAATATTTATAAATGACTTTGATGTCAGTGAAATCTCTCAGCGAAAACGAGTTGCAAAAGACAAAATTTCTCATCAAGCCAGATCATGTATATGTTACAATGCACGCATTCCTAGAATATACGTTGACTACTACTGGTCATATATACTCTTCAGCACAGTCGTGTTCAAAAGTTTTCGATAATTGAAAGGATTATATTCTCAACTTAGAGCCAAAATCACTTAAACCAAGGACAGTCATGCGCACAAATTAAACATAATTATATATAATTTAGTGTAAAGCAAACAAATTCAGAGTTGTTGGAATTATTTCAGAATATTCTATAATTTTGGACTTGTGACAGAACATTTAGGATTATTTTGGGATTTAGTTAACTATATATATATATATATATATATATATATATATATATATATATATATATATAGAGAGAGAGAGAGAGAGAGAGAGAGAGAGAGAGAGAGAGAGAGATGCAAATGGAGCTTTTGCAGCTCTGTATATACAATTTATGATCCTGTTTTGATATTACGAGAAAAAGTTTCAAGATCTCAATATTCCAGTCCAACTATTTCAACCCATTACGTATAAAGCTAATCCTAATTCACCGATGGTCTAGATTAAATCTAGGTCATGGTAGCAATATACGAGTTAATACCAAAAGATGATTGCATCACTTGGATCAGGAATGACATTACACTTCTCAAGACAAAGGGCGACCCTGTTTGATTCCGTTATCTATCAGCAGGCAATCTAGCAATAGAATCTACCACACAACCTTTTGAGTCATATATTAGTGTTGACAAAGCCACATTTGTCATCATAAAACTAGATTATCTCAAAATTATTTAAGGCAATTGAAATGTCTGAATTTATAAAGCGGTAATTAAAAACTGATCAATAGATTAATTGTTAATTATCTATGGAACGAATCCTTCATTTTATGTAAGAATAAGAAGAAATGGGCATACTATTTTAAAAATTAAATTGTGTTTTCTCAAGAGTGAATTCCCACGGAATATATATTCGACAGTATGATAAATATGGATCAATTAAGTTTTAATACAAAGAACAGCAATAACAGTCTTGTGCTAAGGGACAGACTTTCAACGGACAATAGAACATCAGATAAGCTCCTCTGTTCTGTGTATGACCAGTAGAGTCAAAACAAGTTGTGTGAGATGGCATTTAATCGATTAACTCACGGTAATAACACCTACAGACATATTTTGGGTGGACAAGTAACACCTACACTATACACATTTAGATACTGTTACGTGCTTAGGCTCGAATAAGCAGCAACACAGAAAGAGTGAAAACTAACAAGCTTGTAAAACTTTAACAATGATTTTATTAAGTACAATTATTTTCATAAAATAGATAAACTTACGATTTTAGAGAATCAAATCCAACAAATATAGAATTCACAAAATAATCCCCTAATGGAATTGCAAGTCCTGATAAATAAATGTTCTAATAGTTCCAGATTCGAATCTTGACGATGTAATCCAAAATGGCTGACAATGTCACGTGGTACAGTTCTTGTTTTTAATCATCCAAATGAAATTATTAAACATATGTCCTTTTTCCAGATAATTCTTCTTTTCCAAAGAATTGACACAAAGTCCAAAATAATTAAACACTCAAACAGATAAATACACAACTAATAACTTACAGCCCAAAGATTTTACTAAAGTTAGCCTCCAAAACACAGCTATATATATGTAATTCCCTCGTAAACAAGAGGAATCATGTGATTTTCTAGAAATTGATAGAGGTTCATGGAAGGTCACTGCCTTCACTAAAAATCACATACTCTAGATATTTCCTACCCCTAAGAACTAAAAATAGAATGTTGTCCTTAAAATTAACCAATAATCTTAGAGACTTGTTGACAATGTCCAAAGCAAGGTCAGGAATTAGATCCACTGTCAAAACTTGTTTACAATTAAAGGATGGTCAGCCTGTTTACAACTAAGAGTCTAGGTCAAACTAAATTTTCTAGAAAAAATCTCCCAATTAATGGATATTAAACCCTAAATGATAAATTTGGATTTAACAATTAAAAAATAAATAATTTAAATCCAATAGCCGTAACACCTTCCCCCATTAAATAAAAAGAAAGGTTTATATGATAAAACTTTCTTTTTATCACAAAACAATTTACATCTGAAATTAAAAGAACTAGCATAAATTACACAATATAATGAATTATTATATACGGGAAAGAGTGTCTACAATTATATTATCAAGAAATAGCCTCAACCTTTTAACTTGTCCATGTCCCACAAAATGTCCTAGGAAAAGCACACAAGAACAACAGAACTCACTTTTATACAAATTAACTGTCAAACATACATTAGTGAGTCTGTTAAAGAATTATCGAATTGTTGCTAGATGTTCTTTTCAGGTGTCGTTGTAGATGATGACGTCACAAATCTCTAGACCTGAGATGAACATTTTTATGAGACGTTGAAATGGACTTTCTTTATATTGGTAGAGTCCTCTTGGAGTCGCAATGTTGAGTTTTCCTTTGCTCTTTCCGTAGTGGAATCTGCCAAAATTCTGTCAGAAGGTCAGAATTTGGTGACGTACTTGGTATTCCCAATTTTATCAATAGAATAGTCAATTCTTGTTAATGGGAATGAATCTGTTTTTGCCACTCTGTTCACCTTCTTATAATCAGTACACATACGGAGAGTTTAATCTGGTTTAGGAACAAGTATGCATAGTGAACTCCAATCACTTTTACTGGGCTTGATAAAATCATTCTTCAGTAAATACTGAATTTCCTTTTTCAAATATTCCTGTTTGAGTGGACTCTTCCTGCATGGAATTCTCAATCTCAACGTCATGAAAATTTTGTTTGTCCTTGTAAGAATATCTGGACATAAGTACTCATATAATAATAACTTTCAGTTCATTTCTTTCTTGCACTTGCAAATGTGAAAGTTTCTGGTCTAGATTTTTCATAATTTCTGAATTCCAACAATTCGTCGCTCCAATATCAGTCGAATCCTGATGATATTCCTTCACTAAGTAGGACTGGTACAACTAAATTAATTACATTTTTAACATGGCTATTTCTTTCAATACACTGGTACTCCTATAATTAATTTAGATCCCAGGAGCACTAATACTATAAATTAACTAATTCATTTTCTTCTTAACTTTGTAAGGGCCGTAATATCTAATTTGAAGAAAAGTAAGAAGAATGAACAAGAGTAACACAACTCCAATATCAGATTCAAAAGTTCTCTCCCTTTCAGTTCCTTCAAGCCTTAGTTTCATTTTTAACTTTAATTGATTCCTTGACTTAGCCTTAGGTAAGGAATCCACACAATCTACCATAATTCTACTGAATGTTTCATCAAACGTAGGAATAGGTTGCAGATGAGCCTTAGGTATCTTCTGATTGGTTTTTTCTACCATTTGACAAGTATGACAAGATTTACAGTATTTGACAACATCACTTTTGATTTCTGGCCAATAGAAGTGAGTCAAGATCTTGTGATACGTTTTATTAATCCCTACATGACCATCCAAAGGTGTTTCATGGGCCAGATTAAGTATTTCCTGTCTGTAAGGTTTTGGAACTACTATTTGATAGTTCACTGACCACTCATCACCAGCAGGTACCTCGGGAGGTCTCCATTTTCTCATAAGAATTCCATTTTTAACGAAATAACAGACAGGAAATTCAGTAACTTCAGTCTAATTTATGACCCTTTGAAACAAACAGGAGATCTCAGGATCTTTTTCCTGTTCGACGACAAGTGACTGTCGTTTATCACCCTGATTAAGAGAATGAGTTATTAAAAGAGGATCACTATGATCAATATCTTCTGATTGATCTAAACAAGGAGTAAAAGTGACCTCATCAAAAACCTGACCTATACAAGCGCCAGTTGAAGGAATGCTGCCTCCTATAACATCACTCTCAAAAACATCACCCTGACTAGAATAAAGAGAATGAGTTGTCAAAAGAGGATCACTATGATCAATACTTTCTGATTGATCTAAACCAAGAGTAAATGTGACCTCATCAAAAACCTGACCTTTACAAGCGTCAGTTGAAGGTATACTGGCTTTTTCAACATAAGCCTGACCCACGCAGATATCAGATAAGGGAATACTGGCCTCAATAACATAAGCCTGACCCATGCATGTGTCAATGAAGGGAATACTGCCCTTTTCAACTTCATTCTCAAGAGCTTTCTTTACCATAGCTCTAGTAACTGTACAAGCTTGAAATATATCAGGGATTTCTTTTTCAATTGAATCAACTTTTTGATCCAAATTAGGCTTGTCAGTTACAAGTGGATTAACCACAACCTTGACTCCAGCTAAGTCGTTACCTAGCAATAAATATATTCCCTCTACGGGTAAAACCGAGACTGTTCCGATTGTCACAGGTCCTGACACTAAGTCTGATGACAAATTTACACAATGGAGAGGAACATTAACAAAGCCGCACTCTACTCCCTGAACAAGAACACTTTCATTAGAAGAAGACTCCTCAGATAAAGGCAAAGTACCTGATAATAAAAGACTGAGAAGCTCCTGTGTCCCTTAAAATTTTAATAGGGGTGGGATTGGCCGAATCACCCAAGAGTGATATAGAACCCTTCGATATGAATGGTTCATAATTCTCCATATCAAAATCAGACTGGGATTTATTAGACCCAACAAATGTATTGCTTTCAATACATGACTGTGACCTTGACCTCTTGTAAATAAGAGCATTTGGAACTGGTCTATCTTGATTCTGATGCCTATTTTTCAATTTGTAGCAATCAGAAATAACGTGTCCTTTTTTCTTGCAAACGTTACACGTCGGAAGAGACAAGGATCTAGAATCAAACTTCTCTGAAGTCTGATTTTTGAAAGTTGTGTTAGTTTGAGTTTTAGAAGGGCTTGAATTAGGCGGAAATTCTTTTCTGCCAGAAAATTGTTGAGTAGAAGTCTTGTTAACAAAAGGAACTTTATGTGTCAAAGAATATTCGTCATCAGCTCGAGCAGCATTTTCCAAGGTTTCAATCTTATGCTCATCAAGATAAGTTTTAACATCATTATGGACACAGTTTTTGAACTCTTTAATTAATATGCTTGAGATTTTGATAATCTTGCTCGACTTTCTTGGCTAAACACCATCTATCAAACAACTGCTCTTTTTGTCTAGCAAATTCGACATGAGTTTGTCCAGCTTCTTTTCTGTAATTTCTAAATGTTTGCCTATAAGCTTCAGGAACTAACTCATAACCTCTTAAAATGCATTCTTTAACTACATCATAGTCACTACTTTGATGAACAGACAGTGATGTGTAAATCTCGCTAGCCTTACCAGTAAGTACACATTGTAGTAACTGAGTCCAATACTCTCTTGGCCACTTTAAATTTTCTGCAACTTTTTCAAAAAGAATAAAATATTTATCTATTTCTTTTTCTTTGAAAGGGGGCACTAATCTAATATTCCTTGCTAAATCAAAATTTTGATTTGAAGTATGATGGTGATTCTCATTTGCCAGCTCTATTTTCTTCATTTTAATTTGAAATTCCCTTTCTTCCTTCTTTCTGTCTCGTTCAATTTATTTTTCTTGTAACTGAATGCGCATTTGCTCTCTTTTTGTAATTCAAATTGTCTTTCTTTCTCCTCTTTCTCTCTATCAATCTGCATCTGCTCTTTTTGTAATTCAATTTGTTTCTCTTTCTCCTCTTTCTCTCTATCAATCCGCATCTGCTCTTTTTGTAATTCCAGTTTTTTTTAACTCTAATTCACTCTCTCTCTGAAATTCCAGCTTCTTCAACTCTAATTCCATCTTGAATTTTAATTCTAATTCCTTCAGTTTAATGTCAGAGTCTGGTGTATACTTACTGACTGGAATCAAAGCACTTTGTTCCAAAACATCCTGTTCTATCAAATATTGGACCAAAATCTTTTTGATATTTTGTTTCGCTAAAGAAGCTTTGACTTCAGAAAGATCATATTTTCTGGCAAGTTGAACCAACTCGTCATTTTTTGAAAAAATCTAATTGTTCCTGGGTAGGATTAGAAAGAAATATTTCTACCTTAGATGTCATTTTGATACAAGCGTGTTAGCCACACTAAAGATTTGAAATTTTCAAAAACTAGGGGAAATTCAAATTTAAATTCAAATTTATTTCAATCTCAATCTCAATCTCAATCCCGAACGATAGCCACCAATTCTATGTTACGTGCTTAAGCTCGAATAAGCAGCAACACAGAAAGAGTGAAAACTAACAAGCTTGTAAAACTTTAACAATGATTTTATTAAGTACAATTATTTTCATAAAATAGATAAACTTACGGTTTTAGAGAATCAAATCCAACAAATATAGAATTCACAAAATAATGCACTAATGGAATTGCAAGTTCTGATAAATAAATGTTCTAATAGTTCCAGGTTCGAATCTTGACGATGTAATCCAAAATGGCTGACAATGTCACGTGGTACAGTTCTTGTTTTTAATCATCCAAATGAAATTATTAAACATATGTCCTTTTTCCAGATAATTCTTCTTTTCCAAAGAATTGACACAAAGTCCAAAATAATTAAACACTCAAACAGATAAATACACAACTAATAACTTACAGCCCAAAGATTTTACTAAAGTTAGCCTCCAAAACACAGCTATATATATGTAATTCCCTCGTAAACAAGAGGAATCATGTGATTTTCTAGAAATTGATAGAGGTTCATGGAAGGTCACTGCCTTCACTAAAAATCACATACTCTAGATATTTCCTACCCCTAAGAACTAAAAATAGAATGTTGTTCTTAAAATTAACCAATAATCTTAGAGACTTGTTGACAATGTCCAAAGCAAGGTCAGGAATTAGATCCACTGTCAAAACTTGTTTACAATTAAAGAATGGTCAGCCTGTTTACAACTAAGAGTCTAGGTCAAACTAAATTTTCTAGAAAAAATCTCCCAATTAATGGATATCAAACCCTAAATGATAAATCTGGATTTAACAATTAAAAAATAAATAATTTAAATCCAATAGCCGTAACAATACAAACAGGGTGTCGCTTCTAAGTCCTAACCAGCTATATATGCTGGGACGGGGCTAAGAAGTGTCAACACGAAGTATATGGACAAATGGGAACAAGTCTAGAGATGGGTTAACGTGAAATACATACATACATACATACATACATACATACATACATACATACATACATACATACATACATACATACATACATACATACATACATACATACATACATACATACAAACATGTATGGTAGATAACTTGGCACAGTTTTAATATTGTCTGATACCCACTCACATATACTTGTTGCTTGATGGTTATCAGCAAAACTATACAAGTTACATTTATAATAATAAGTATAATAATAAGTTTATCAAATGACCAGAAGAACACTCATTCATGACCTTGAATAGCTCTTTAAGTACTCTAGTCTTGTTGTTTATCTTCCTTTTCATCTGCCTGATCCATTGAGTTACTCCATGAAAATCGCTCGAGCTTAAACATGGCACACATACAATGAATCATACAATGATTCATTCCAATATAATTGTTGTGCTATTATAGTTGTATAAAGTATTGTAAGATAAATAAAAGAAATTTTAAAAAGAACTGTAAGGCAAGCGTCCATGTAAGTTTTTATGGGAAAGGGAAGTTATTGTACAATGCGTTTTTAGATTAAAATAAACTTCGTCTGAAAAAAACCTATAGTTATTATGTTAAGTTTCTGTGACACGAAAATGCAGACCCGAAACAGAAAGTACCGGCATTCATGCACCAAAGTTAAACTTATACAACTGAGCGTCGCGCTTGTTTTATGAATATTTAGTTTTCCTGGTTTTATGAACTCCAAGAAAGAAAATATCCGCATTTACGAATCGCAATAAAAGTTGATTTTCAAACATGACTTATCAGAAACATTAGAAATATATATGAAACAGTAAATAAACAACACATTTAAGGGTCAACTCTTGGATTATTACGAATTTATCAAATGGGGAAAATATGGAAGTATTTGTTCCAGGATCTACATTGTTACGTGTTTAGGCTCTAATAAACAGTAATATAGTACATGGGGGGGGGGAACACGTTTTGTAAAATTTAACAAATAATTTATTTCCCTTGAGAAAGATTGTAAAAATGGAAAAAGAAGTTCGACTTTTAAAAGTTGTGCCAGTTTGATTTTTAGAAGGGCTTGTATTAGGCTGATGTAAGTATCACATTTATCTAGACCAGATGTGATCATATTCATAAAATTGAAAGTTATTTAGCGACCCTTTCATCAAAAACGGAATTACTTTATATTGGTCACGAATGCCGAAATTTCCTTTGCTCTTTTCGTTAGTGGAATTTGCCACAATCCTCTCAGAAGTTCGAATCTGGTGACATACTTGGTATTTCCAATTTGATCAATACAGTCATCTATTCTTGGTAATGGAAATGGATCTGTCTTTGTCACACTATTCACCCTCCTATAATCAGTGCACATACGAAACGTTTTATCTGGTTTTTGGAAAAAGTATGCATGTCGAACTCCATTCACTTTTACAAGGCTCTGTGAACTCATTTTCCAGCAAATACTGAATTTCGTTTTTCAATTATTCCTGAGTTTTGAGAGGATTCATTCTGTACTGGTGGAGTTTCACATGTCTGGAATCTACAGTTTAAACGGCATGGAAAATTGTGTTTGTCCTTGTAAGAACATCTGGAAATAAGTGCTTATATTCAATTAATAACTGTTACAGTTCGTTTCATTTTTTGCTCTTGCAAACGTGAACGCTTCTGGTCCAGATCTTTCATAATTTCTGTATTTCGATTTATCACTCCAATATCAGTAGAATACGATGATATACGTACCCTCACTTGAAATGACACTAAGTTAAATAGGTACAACTAAGTTAACTGCATGTTTAACCTTGCTATATCTGTCAATATATCCGTACTCCTAGAATGTATTTAGATCACAGGGGCACTAATATTATAATTTAACTCATTTATTTTTTCTTACCTTTGCAAGGGCCGTAAAATCTAATCTTATGAAAATTTTTGAAGAATGAATAAGAGAGACAGAACTCCATTATCAGAATGTTTATCTCCATTGTAGTCCTGTCAAACCATAATTTAACTTTTGACTTGCACTGCGGAATGCCAAATTCAAGCCTAATAGGCTGGAAAGTTCCATACCTTAAATTTGACCTTTGACCAAATTTAACAGATTTAGAAAGACCAAATTGAGAAAAAAAAATTGATAAAAGCTTCAACTATTGTTATAGATTTTATATTCCTTGAAGGTCAACATATATTGGTTACCTGACTTGGTCTTAGGTAAGGGACCAACACAAACTGCCATAATTCTACTAAATGGTTTGTCGATTGCAGGTATAGATTGCATACGAGTCATATGTATCTTCTGATTGGGACTTTAGCTGCTAATAAACAGTGACATAGAAATGGAAAAAGAACGTGCAATTTTAATGTCAAATCCAAAAATAATCAAAGAATAATCCAAGAATTAAATTACAAAGGTTCTAGTATTGGAATGTTTTAATAGATTCAAGTTCGAGTACTGTTGGAAAATCCAGGATGGAAGATGATGACTTATGCTCATTAAGTTTATTTTGTGTGTATCTACAGTTCCTTGTAGAAACACACTATTTAACACTTCGGTATTCCAAATCCGAATAAATTTTGATAAACTGTCTTTCTCCAAGGATAATGTATGAGCACATGAAATATTTCCAAAAAAACGAATAAATCCTTTAAAATCCCAGTGAACTGAAGGAACGTTAACATGGATTCAAAAACTGGTTACAGCAAAAGAAAATGACTTAACAACAAAAGAAAAAGTCCAATAAAATCTGTTTCACTAAAGCAAAGATATTATCGTATTCTAATGCGCAGTTTCGAAGCAATCCCCAAATTTCGAAATCACAAAGGGGAGTCACGTGATCCTTTATATCACGTGTCCCTAGCATAATGATGACGAGAACCAATCATTTTTACTTTAAGAATAAAAAGTTGTTCACTTTTTATTTCATTACACAGATCTTAACCTTGGCAGCAACCAGTTTTAAAATATAAATGAAACCTATTTACGTGGTCGTAACTAATCCTTGATCAAGGTCACGATCTAGGTCAACATTACTTGTTTATCAAAAATATTTCAGGTCAACCGATTTTTAAAATAGAAACATCATCTCAGGTGAATACATTTACATTACAATAACATATAATGAAAAATAAAAAAAAGATTTTTTAAAAAAAAAAACTGACAAACAACTCAATTAAAACAAGTACCTCTAAGATCCATCGATATATACATACATACAAACAGACAGACAGACAGAGAGGCACATGGGTTGGCAGAAAAACATTCAGATAAATATACAGTGATGCAGATGTTTAGGTTGGTAGATGAAACCTTATGACAATTGTTCTTCGTCACCATTGGAGTTTTCGTATCCATATACACCTAATGACAAAATAGTTTTCTTGTCGACCTAAGCCTAATGACACGTACCAAATGCTTGATGGTTGTCAATGACAATATTACATTTACATATTTAAAAGTATCGTATGTATTCTTCAAATGAACATACACACACGCACGCGCGCGCGTTATTTTATGACCTTAGGAGCATCTCAAGTACCTAAGTCTCCCAGTTTATCTTTCTTTACATCTGTGTTTCCCAAAGAATAACTTTACAATTACAGCTAAAACGTGTAAACACATTAGTTGTTCATTTCAATATAATTTTCATACTTTCATAGTTCTAAAGATAATCAATATATAATGTTTTAAAAATGATTTGAGGAAGGAATTGAACGTCAAAATATGGAAACTAAATAACCGTCATTTAGCATGTTTAATACTTCCGTATAGGTTCTTAAAATGAACACACACACACACACATATATACCACCAACTAGTCGCACAAATTTATCGGCGTTTGTTGTTTTTTTTATCCCAAATATATATATATATATATATATATATATATATATATATATATATATATATATATATATATATATATATATATATATATATATGTATATATATATATATATATATATATATATATATATATATATATATATATATATATATATATATATATATATATATATATATATATATATATATATATATTAATACACACACACACTGTTTCAGATCCTTGAGGAACTTCTCGAGAACACAAATCTAGCTATTTATATCACTTGGGATAATGGAGAAATCCTATCTTCATTAAATATGCAAATATGCAAATGACTTTGTTGAAACAATGGTTTTCATTGGACATTGTGATTTATAGAAAATAACATTGACGTTGAAACTTGTGCTGCTTGAAATTTAGTATTATGTTATCAGAAAGGTAGTATATATACTTGAACCGTTACTAATAATGCATTGTACGTTTCATTTCAGCGCAGGTAATTACATGTTATTTTGTTTATTATTACAATTTTTTAACTTCTATTTGAAATTAGACCGCCATTGGTGGCGTTATCAATTTTCGTGTATTGGTTGAATTGCAAAGTTATTTCGCTTGTAGTTTTAGTTTTATTATTATTATTATTATTATTATTATTATTATTATTATTATTATTATTATCATAACTGTATCTTTGTACGTTTATACTTTTTAATAGACGCGTTTTTAAATTAGAACTGAAATTAAACGAAACAGTACGCCTCATACCCATTTATGACCGTTATCAGTTTTCGTGTTTTAGTAATAAGGGGGCAGGGTTCAGTTTTTATGTACAAATTTCATGTCGCATGCACCTACCTAATATAAAAATTCATTAAAAATGTAATACGCGAGTGAGGTCAAAAAGGTACATATTTCTGCGTAGGTATTATGTAGCGCAACATAATCATATCACATACTTGACCTGACAAGTCTACTGAAGTTCTTAGAATAAAATGTTTATGTACCCCAACCCCTATTTTATACATGCAGTTTTCACATCCGAAGGCCATTTTTGACAGCACGTGGTGCTTAGAGTGCAAACGCAAGGCCTTTTCCTAGATGAAAATTTTGAAAAACATTGTCTACTAAATAGATTGATGCAATTCATAATAGTTGTCATCCATGCCGTTTTTTTTTAGATATTCTAATTGCCTTGAACCCACGTGTCTACTGTTATGGGAGGCTAGCTCTTCTTCCTAGCCGACTATTGGTATTTCACAATCAACATACTGCAGAGTAACTATGGAAAGTGTACATGTCTGACATCAATTTCAAGAACAACACAAGCCTGAAACACCTAGTTCACAAATGTATCCATATCTTTAATTATTACACAATAGTAGCTCAAAAACTCACACCATACCCTTAAGTTAAGAAATTTGCCAGGGGCCAATTTACGAAACTGGACCCTGCCACCTAAGATCGCATTATTTTGTCTACACTGCAATACTCGTATTAGTATGTATACTGACAGCGTTACTAAGAAATAATTTACATTTTATTTGGGTACTGGCAATTACATTTATTTCCGATTAAAACACTTCTAAGTTTATTACCGTTATTAATTTTCGAGGACTGGTATACAAAAAAAAAATCTGACTGAAAAACCCACAGGGGATCGTATCGTTGTTTACAATGGACCTGTCATGCATGTGCTATATTGTAGTTATTATATAGTACATTAGTCAGAATTTCCTCTGACCCTTGCCTCCCCATTTTAGATATTTTGACAACATAAATATCGTATTATAGTATATGTATGACAGGTCAGTTGTAAGTAACGATACGAGCCCCTGTGGAAAAACCAATATGGTGTGGCCTAGCTTCCGACGATACTGGTTCTGTGGTATCTCGATATTTTTTAACATTTCGTTATTTTTTTTATCTATTGCACCACATATTGTGTACTTATATGTACCACATGACCATAGGTTACTAGTTCTAAATCACCAGTTTATTTTGGGAAAATGTCAGGATTGCTGACGCGTACACTATTTGATAAATAAACCCATGAATACTACTGTTTCAAAATAATATCCTTAGCCTATGTTCTCAGATAGAATCAATATCTTCTTAAAATTTCTATCACTTTAACAAAATGTTTAGCCAGTTTGTTGTCTGATAATGTTATACAAGAGATAGATCATATGATTACTGTGATGGTCAATGACTAGGAAATCTAATCTTTGTTAGCAAATAAGAATCAAAATGTGAAGCATGTTAATGTCGTTTGTTTGGTGGCTTTTGCATTTAACAGGTGTTGACTTGAAAGCTGCATTATACACAATTTATTACTTTTCATTGGAACACCGGTTGTTGTTCAAACAGTCTTAGCTTGATATGTACTTTCATCCTCATATTGATTGTTCATTCTCAGCAACAATCACAGAGCAACTCCAGTCATAGTGGGTGGTTATTTGCAAATGTATTTCTTTAATTCTTTCTTATAAGTTTTTGTTGCTGTAGGGCACAGGTGGCATAATGAGTGCCATAGAAGTAGCACCCATTTTTCAAGTTGATTACACTTTGTGCAACACAATGATACATTAAATTTCCAACATTAATACAAGTATATGCCATTATCAGATCATTTTTTTTGTTGCTGGTCTTACTGCAATATCAGAGTAACTACCCTTTTACAACTAGGACTTTACATAACGTCTGTTTATTGTTTGTTTCCCACAGCCATCTGATTTTTAGTCGAAAATAAATTCATTTTAATACAAATAACAACAACAGACTCAAATTATATCTTGAGGGTCATTGTTTTTATTAACTTACTTGCTGATTGCAGACTTTATGACCTGAAATATCAAAGCACTCATGTATAGTAGACAACAGAAAATCTAAACAAATGGAAACAAATAATTCGAATTTTAATCATTTTAAATCAAAAACTGAATTGACTGAGTCTCATAAATTTTGTGACATAGCTACACAAGTTTTAAGATCCTTTTTGGTCTACTTAAATGGTAAATATACATTATACAGCTTCATCACTCAAATGTATGTTACCGTAGTAGTTGTAAAGACTTAGCTGGGTCTATATACTAGTCCATATCTTCCCATATCCTTTACGTACCAAAATCCATCCAAAAATCTCCTAAAACAGACATTTTACAATCTTGATGGTAATCGTATTAATATTTTACAGTCAGCTGATCATTAACATCAGAAGTCTGTTCAGCGGATGCATTAAGTTGAATGATAACTTTGTCAGTGCAAATCCATATTTGGTGACAATAACAATCAGTACTGTTCAAGTTTTGCGAATAACATGTCCATATAAACGTACATTTGCCTGTATATTACAGTATGTGTTTTAGATTTTTAACATAGCTTTAAAACAATTTAAGTCATAAACACTATAATGTCTGCAGTGGCAGCTTATAGTGATGTCTAGCACTGGTTTATCATTCCCCAGACATGCAGCATCATCTTCCACCCAGGCACATTATCCTGACACCAGGCCGACCAGTCCTAACACTAACCTCTTGATACTGAGCACCAAGCAAGGCAGCTGTTATTACCATTTTTTTTAAGTCTTTGATGTGACTCAGTGATTGTTTGAATCCACGACCATCCACATCCGAGGCGGATGCTCTAACCACTAGGCCACCAGAACGGTCACCTGTATATTATATAATCTATGTACTGGTAAATCTTGTAATAATGATATGATTAGTTAATTCTGTCACTTTATTTTTTTCTGTGACACTAATAGGTCGAACATAAAGTATGTATTCATTGAGTGGAGGTGGGATGTGTTAAAAAAATTCAAAGCAGTAGCCTGTATATGTGGCAGGGTAACTGCTAAGTATGTTCTGCAGCGATAGGGGTCAATATTCCTTAATAACTGTGATGTTTATGAAGACTAGTCACGTCAGAAACATAACTAGCAGATGAGTTAGATGCAAAGTGGCTGGGATAGACACATGGATTGCCTCTTAGACACGTATTGTCCTTTACTTTTATAAGCGTGACATTCAGAAGCGTGTCTTAAATTAATTACTCATCCTAAGCCATCATGAAATGTCACATGATCGCACACACCTTGCAAAAATTGTCACCCGAGAAAAGAACTGTTATGGTTCATGATTTTGATGATATCACTTGGGATAACGGAGAAATCCTGCCAGTCATTAAATATTCATATATGCGTATATGCAAATGAGTTTGGTACAAATGACGGTTTTCATTCTACATTGTGGTTTTAAAGAAAACAACCTAGTTCCTTTCGCCATTGAGACTTGTTCTGCTAGAAATATAGTATTGTGTTATCTGGCTGGTGGTATATATACTTTAACCATTACTAATAATTCATTTCACGTTTTATTTAAGCGCTGATAATTACATTTTATATTGTTTATTATTACAATATTTAACTACTAATTCAATTGACAACACCATTGTTTGTGTTATCAATTTTCGTGGATTGTCTCAATTTCTCAAATATTATTATTATTATTATTATTATTGTTTAAAATGTAACTTTGAATTCATTAAACGTTAAAAGTTGATATTTTAATAGATAAGTTTTGAAATTAAAATGGAATTTAAACCATACATTATATACGCCAGACTGTTACCGTTATCAGTTTTCGTGAATTGGTAATACGATCGCATTGTTTTGTTACTATTTAGTACTATTATATATAATGAAACTGTTAGTAATAATTCATTTACTTTTAGTTTGGTTCTTGCAGTTACATTTCTTCCTACGATATCGCGGGTTTAATATCTTGAAGATTTAAGGATTTTGTTTGCATAGCGCCACTTATCATGTACATATTTTATATGCACTACATGACCGTAAGATACTAGTTCTTCTTTGCCAGTGGATTTCTGGAAAACGAGTATGTGCGTGTGTGTGTTTAACGTAGCTGTAATAATTGTTCAGTCCTATCACTATGATGTCTGTAGTGTGGCAGTTTATAGTGATGTCTAGCACTGGGGCATCATGCTGCAGACATGTAGCATCATCTTCCCCCCACCGCTCCTGTGGCCTAGTGTTTAGAGAATCCATCTCGGATGCGGTAGGTCGTGGGTTCGATCCCCGGTCGAGTCATACCAAAGACTTACAAAAATGGTACTAACAGCTGCCTCGCTTGGCGGTCAGCATTAAGAGGTTAGTGTTAGGAATGGTCAGCCTGGTGTCATGTCAGGATAATGTGACTGCGTGTGACATCATTTTACATGTCTGCGGCATGATGTGCCAGTGCAAGACATCACTATAAACTGTCGCACTTTAGACATCATAGTGATAGGACTGAACAATTATTAAAGCTACGTTAAACACACACACACACACACACACACACACACATTTTATCAGTCCAAAGAATGTCTTATTCCAAGCACTTTCATACATTTCGATACTGTGTCATCCGAACTATCAGTTCTAGACTAGGAACTTGAGTACTCTTCTGAATCTCTTTACAGTCTTTGTCAGTTTGCTGTTTAACCCCAACATACTTATCCAAATTTGTGAATGGTATTTTGTTTAAGTCTCGGCATGTATTGATTCCGAGGTCACATGCACTGCTTATTCTACTTTGCTCAGAAATTAAGACAATAATAAAATATAAATTTATTTATTTGATGTTCTCTTATAAATGACCACATTTACATCTCTGGTTCTTTCTGCCCCTGAATTCATTCACAGTAAATATCAATACATTGTCCCACCCAGCCACCAGTTAGAGCCTTTGTACCTGCCCCCCCCCCCCCCCAGCTATTGCATTATGTTCTTTTTAATGTACTCTTATAATGGCAACCTGTATATCAATGGGTCTTTCAGCCACTAAATTATGTAAATGTAAATATCAACACAGCTAATGAATCAACACATTTACCCACTTAGCAGGTGGCTGAAGCATGACAGGCAAGTCTTTGATTGTTGCCGCCCACCTATTACATCCAAGATAAAACATTGGTGTCCAAATACGCATGATTAAGCATTTCCGAGACCTCTGAAATAACATGTCCATACAAATTTACATTTACCATTATTATATAATGATTTATATAAAGCTTGTGATACTGACCTGTCTAATTCATTCTGTCAGGTATGTTTTTTCTCCTAACAAATGGGTCATCCATAAAGTATGTATACATGGTGTGAGGGTGAAGTGTTTTGAAAAACCATTAGTAGCAGGGTGACTGTTAATAAGCGTTTTCTGCAGCTGCAGTTGTCAAAATCCCTTGATAACTGTTTATTTACAGATGTTGAGCCAGTCAAGTCAGAATCATAACCAGCAGATGAGTTAGATGCAAAGTGGCTCCTATGCCAAGTCAAGCAGAGCCAGTTACTACTTAAAGTTATGAAGTGTGATTACCTTGTAGTGTTCTTGCCCATGGTGCACGTTGTGGAAGACATATTTATTCTTCATTTTCTGACAGGACCGGTTAGGATATCTCATGATCTGACATATTATGCAATCCAGACCCTGATGCTCATGAGAATTTGTGAAGCCATACCATTTACAGTTCAGCATGAAATGTCACATGATCATACACAGCTTACAATAGTTGTCATTCAGGAAAAGAACTGTTGATGTTCATGATTTCGATGATGTCAAAGCTGGTGATAAAAATTGAAATTGGTCATTTTGTCATTCCAAGTGATGACATACCTGAAAATATTCCAGTAATCCAGTTCGATTGGTTGAAATCATAAATTTAGTCACTTTCTGATTTTTGACTATTACACTTTTTAACCTGATAAAATCTACTAAATATTAGTTGCTGTTTAAAACGTTCTTATTTTCATTTGTAAAGTTTCATTACTTAGTATTAATTTAAACCTCTGCTTGTATTTCATGAATATCCTAATTAATAACTTCATCATTCAAAATTCAATTGTCCCAGCTATTCTTGGAAAAGGGATGGTAACTCACCAATATGTTTACACAGTGGGTGTACAAAAATATATTTTGTGCAGTCTGTAAGGGGAAAGGTGGTAAAAAATCACAGTTGTTTCATACATACTTCATGGAGAACCCATAACATCATTATCACCATATTATAATCACCAAACGTACTGTTCTTAGGTTAAATTATTTTATCAATTAAGCATTTTTTTAAACATGTTTTTTCTTTAGAACATAGTGTCTTTACTGTTCCTTTGCGCATAAAATATCATTGTAATTTATGATTATTTCCTTAAGTATTTCAGCTGATAATTATATGGATCTTTACAGAAGGGCTTTATCACCTTATAGTCAAAAAGATGTTCACATGACATCTTCACTCTGTTGAAATATTATAGATGAGTCCTATGCTAAAGACAAGCTAACAAGAACATTTCAATTTGTCATTAAAAAAATGGTACGTTTTCCTTACCTTAAGCTTTGTATGGTCATTTTTTAATTGTCTATTATTTATTAATATAAACTTAAAATCTTTGTCACAAGTGTTCAATTGCTCCATTTTACAATAAAGTAAATATTTTACCCTGTATCAGCCACAATTATTAATTTTTCCTACAAGCACTAAAGGCAACAAGTGCTATGTATCTGTATTAAAAGCAATAGTTCCATTAAGTCTTATATATTTCACTTTCAATTCATCATGTGCAAGTTATTTCACATTATTATTATTAAGTGCATTATTCAAATTTTCAATGTTTGTTTGTTCACATTGATGATTTCATATCATTTAATTTTCAGATTTACATGCTGGTTATGCAAATGAATTTGAATGTTCATGTTCTGCTCTTTCATTTAGCAGCATACTTTAGCTGCTGTGGTACACATATTGATACAACAGATGGGGAATCGATACAAAACGATACATCTTGCAAGTTATTTTAGACTTCATCAGTCATGAACCGCTCTGGTGGCCTATTGGTTAGAGAGTCCACCTCAGATGATGGAGGTCATGGGTTCAATCCTGTGGTCAAGTCATACCAAAGACCTACAAAAATGGTACTAACAGCTGCTTCGCTTGGCGCTCATCATTAAGAGGTTAGTGTTAGGACTGGTCGACCTGGTGTCAAGTTAATGTGACTGGGTGGGACATCATGCTACATGTCTATGGCATGATGCCCCAGTGCTAGACATCACTATAAACAATCACACTGCAGACATCATAGCAATATGAGGGATTTTTTTTTAAATTCATTAAAAAATCTAACCAACACACAAACTCATTAGTCATGAATAATTATTATTAGTTTGCTTTGTTATTCTTTACATTATAATTCATTTTAAATAGTATTTACAGTCACAGGCACTTGTTTTTTTTTAGTAAGGATAAAGACTATTGAGAGGGTTATAACTCTACAGTGCTTTGTTTGACCGGTTTTCAAATATCAGACGAAAAAAATATAGTAAAAATGAAAAAAGAAAGATAAAATAAAAACTTTTGAAACGTTGGCAATGCCTGTTTTGATTTCTTATTCCACAATTCATCCATTGTCAAGAGATCATTCTGAAAGAAGGAACAAAATGACCAGCGTAATTTGCAGTATTTCTCTTTATGCTTGTTTTCCAGAAGTATTTCAATATAGAATTCAAATAAACTTTTCTACCATTTTGTTTTTTTTACTCGATATCTCTGCTTCTATTAAAATTGTATGGTTCAGTATGTAATTGATAACATCATGAAATGAACAGAAATTTTTGTTTTAAGGGCTGCATAAGGTTTCACATTCTTACCCATTATCCATAATACTGATACATCAAATGAGCTTAAAACATGAAGCTCACAATTTTGTGAAGACAATACAGAACTGGATATATACTGTGTGTATGTGTGTGTGTCACTGTCATTGACACAGTTATTTTTGTATATTTACATAAACGCTGTGAAAATATAAGCAAACTTAATTCGAAAATCAATGAAAACAGTGAAATGTAGAGTCACGTGTAAAGTTAAAGAGTTCAAGCAGGTGAAAATTATGAAACTTAATGCTGTCTGCATCAGTTTTTAAGTTTATAGTCAGTATATAAAAGCTGACCTTTTTCTTTTCCTTTTCATGTTAAAGTGGACTCCGATGTAAATAATATGATCAAATATGTTTCATAAACAATTGTATGTATTATGTGTATGTTGTTATTCCTTTTTGTTTTGACGAATAGTATGCAATATTTATAGACATCTAATGTAATATATTCTTTTTCTTTCATTTGTTCATTTGAACAGTAATGGCAAATCCAGAACGACTGCATCATCAAAGGCAAAGAGAAACCTACCAGACTAAAGTCTATTTTTTAGGGTATGTTAATCAGAAAGATGAAGGTTCATTGTTACGTTAAGTTTTTGTGTTTCCTTATACTTACTACTGTACATTTTGCATGAGATAAGGTAAACCATGTTTTCTTATTTGCAAGTGTTTTATATTTTGTTAATGTTGAATTCTTCAGTGTATCTGCTGAAGAATGTTCTTTTGTTTTGCATACATCAGCCAGTTTTATGTGAATTAGTATCATTAGGTTTTGTTAAGCCCATTGTGTTGTTGCAGTTACTATTGTCATAATGTGCATCCACTTTGGGTCCGACTAGGATACCGTATACATTCTTTATTTTCACCCTTATCTATGTAGAAATCAACAAATCATTACAAACTTTGTAAATACTTATCATAATCTAATAATTATTGCCACATGATGTTTGTCAGAGGAAAATGGTGGACAAAAGCAATGCCTGTAGGTGTGTATAACTTACACTCGCTGATTGGTTAATTTGATAGGCATTATTGATAAGTGGTGATAGATCAGTTTATTTTAACAGGTACATTTTAAATTGCATTCTAATGCTGACAGTGAGAGATTGTTCAGTATTGTTAACAAACATAAAAGGTAATACAGATCCAGGCTCAGTAACCCAGTACTTTGTGCTCTACTGGTGTGCAAAACATTCATGGTCTCAGCTGGTACAGTGTTTTAAAATGCAACATGAAAATCTGTTCCTTTCTTAAACTAAAAGTGCTACATATGAAAACTTGAAGCAGTGAAGGATGTCAAAAGACTAGAGGGGCAAATAAATCATTATTTATTGAAATTGTAGCAGGTTCTATGTGGATTCCTCTTTTTCTGCTTCTATTTCTCTTTTTGTCCACTTGGATTACACTTTTTTCTCGTCAGAGGTTGGTATGTATTCATACATCCTAAAACATGGATTTAAAAGTATTTTTATAAAACAATTTGATATACCAGCAAGTCTTGTTTCCTTTTAATGAAAAATGTATCCATCTTGCGGTATATCATTGATACAGCATACATACTATACATATTTTATATATATATATATATATATATATATATATATATATATATATATATATATATATATATATATATATATATATATAGTTTTTATTTTTCTGCATTAGTTACAGGAACCTATAAGGCACACAGTAAAATATATAAGTATCATAAATATGAAACCCCTTAATTCCTTACTTACTGGAAGTTTTTATCTTTCAGATCCAGTGGTGATGAATGTCATTCTTTTGATGGAGAAGAACTGTTTTATTCTCCACGGAAAGCCATTTACAGTAGCTACTACATACAGCAGATTTACTCAGAGAATGTGACCTCTACTAAGTCTTGGAGCACAAGCATAATTTCTCAGTCCTGAACAGCATTAACTTTTTACGGCTCACTAATTATTAGTACTAGACATATCTGTATTAGCTAATTCATTGTACATTAATATTCAAAATATTGCATTTCTGATCACACTTGCTGATGCTTCCATGCTTTTCCTATTAATAAAGCAATACAGTGTGATCCTGCTGTAACAGTGTAGTTTGGCTCCATAGAACCCAGTTGTGTTATAAATCAAACCCTGTTTTAACCAACCAATTTAGTTACCTAAAATATGGTGGGCTGGAAGGGTTATAAAAGCGTTTGCAAAAAGGGGCACTTTCGATTATATGTAGACTATATGGCTTCAAAAGTCTGGACATTTATTTTGCGTTTTGTGCCAATGTTTTAGCAATTGTAAGCATACGTTTTCATGAAGAAAAGAAAGGAAATAGCATTTGTTTGGTCAGTTGTAGCAGTTTCTTATGTTTCATACGTTCAAAAGTTTGTTGACTAGCAAATCTCATTATCATAATGCTGCCTTCCATCATACATTTTTTTTTTTAAGAAGGCCATCATAAAATGAATACACAGGTGTTCCGTTCTGTTGTCAGTGATTACTACAGAAAATACAAGTGTTCTTTAATTTTACAATCCACTTACAGAGTTCAGTGAAAATAAAAATATTAATTACTAGCGAGCGGCCAATAAACCAACACTGTTTCTTCCAAAACATCCATATTGGCTGAATCCTAGACTTGAACCAACGCAGACAGAGGTGAGATGGCAGTGATCCGTAACGGAGAGCACTTTAGACCACTCGGCCACTCAGGGCCCCTATGAGAAGAGTACATGTATATTTAATTTCAGAAGCCATGTCATATCCAAATTTGTGTTACATCAAAGCAAGCTATAGCGGGGTCACACTGTTTATTTGATATGGCAACATCTGTACAAGACATTGTGGAAATGTTCAACAATTTCTTCATAAATATCTCCAATAACAGTATTCAGAACCAGACCAGCATACAAAAATTGAACTTGATGCTCTTCTGTTATTTATAATAGCTAAAATTCCTGGTGATAATTAATTTTCAGTAGGCAATGTTAGTGAAGGTGATGTTTTTGATATTGTAATTAAGCTGAATATTAATAAATCCTCTGGATTGGATGGTATTGGTCCACGAATTCTTAAAATGGCTGCACAAGTAATAACAAAGCCACTAATGCATATATCATAAATTTAATTATAATGATTGGTAATTTTCCAGAAACACTGAAATTTTCAAAGGTTGCACATATCTTTAAGAAATGAGAAAAGAAGGATCCAGGAAATTACCGACCAATATCAATTCTATCAGTATTGTAAAAACTATTTTAAATTTTTTTAGCCATTCAGCTCTATACATTTTTTGAAACATACTCTCTATTTCATAAAATGCAGTCAGGATTTAGAAAATACCAATCGTGCCAAACAGAACTTACCAAATTAATTGATCTTTGGCTGAAGGAAATGGATAAAAATAGATAATGGACATATGGCTGGGATTGTTTTCCTTGACTTCAAGAAAGCCTTTGATCTTATTGATCATGAAATTTTGATGCAAAAAATGAAACTGTTACAGGTTCAACAATCCTTATTTAAACTGGCTTAGATCATACCTAAACCAAAGGTCTCAACAAGTAAGCATTGGCAATATTAGCTCTCAAACTCACACTAGGCATTCAGGGGGCCCTCAAGGATCAGTTTTGGGCACTCTCCTCTTCCTTATCTATATCAATGATCTACCATTAAATAATGAATACACAATTACAGATTTGTTTGCAGATGATGCAACCTTGTATATGTCTAGTTATGATAATGAAGTTGACCAAACAAGATTAAACTCAGGCCTTATTTGACTCCATAACTAGCCACAACAAAATAGGATGGTAGTTAATGAAGATAATACAAAATGTATGATTTTGAGGACATCACTTAAGCTACACAGGTAAGGGAACTCAAAACTGTCTCTTGCAAGAAATAATCATCCATTAGAAAATGTCAAACATGAAAGGCTTGTAGTGTGTCCGTAGATAATAATTTATAATAGAATGACAATATTGATCAGTTTTGTAAAACACTCATCCAAAATTGTCCTTCTTAGCAGATTCAAGAAATGTTTACCTACGGAAACTCGCAATTTATACTACAAGTCATATATTCTTCCAAAAATGGATTATTGTTATAATGTATGGGAAAATTGTGCTAAATCTGAGCTTGACATGATTTATAAACTTCAGAAATGAGCAGCACATGTAATTTTAGATGCATCTGTTGATCATCCTTCAAAAGCATTATTTGCATAACTAAAACGTTTCACAATATATGACAGGATAGATTTTCACAAGGCAGTTCTTTTATATAAATGTCTACATGGAACTGCACCAGAGTATCTTCAGGATTTATTCAGGCCATTTTCAACACAATACCAATATTCTGGTTCAGTTATGTGTAATAAGCTTCCACTACATGTAAAATCTGCTGAAAATATTAGACTATTTAAGAAAAGATATCATGAGCATGTATGTGCTTTTAATAGCTAATCAAATTTAGTATTTTAATACTAAATATGTTAAAATAAACAGCAATTATTGCTATCTTCATATAATGTGTATTGTGATGCTCTCCATAAGAGGGCCTCGAGCAACATTAGTCCTTGACTAATGAGTCACCCTCTAAAATTAAAGCATTATTATTATTATTATTATTATTATTATTATTATTATTATTATAGATTTTATTGTCGGTGATAGATAATTTTATAAAGACAAGGAGCTAAGTTATCTGGGCAACTTAAAAAAGTTAATTTAATAATAAGTAAAAAATAAAATGAAATCGGTGATTTTCAAAACAAAAATTGCATTTTCTCCTATCTGCATAAAAGTAAAATAATCATTTTCACATAATTAACTAAGTGATTATTTTCAACAGATTAATATCCCTAAAAACATATAAATTATCGACAATTCAGCAGTTCATAATTAATAATAATTATTCAGATAGTTACTGGGTTGATTAGCCGAGTAAAAATGTTGGACTTATTAGAAACAATTTTAGTTGTATTGTTTAGAAATATAAAAGATCTTGTTGAAATATTTTTGCATTAAATATAGATCTGAAATATTATTATGGTAATATCATATCTCTATTTTATGCAACTGTAAATTTTCTTCTTCTCTTTGGTTGTTTTTCTGCGTTAAGAAGTTTTTCAAAGAGTGGTCCTAGACCAGGAATTTTATAAGTCACATAATTAAAAAAAGTTTTCTATGTTACTGGTGCTCTCCTATATTTTTCATTAAAAAGAGACGAAGTATAATTATCTTTGTTGTGCCGAATATACTTCTCATTTAAATAGGGTTTAATTTGATATTAATCCCTTTATTGTTAAGAGAGAGAGAGAGAGAGAGAGAGAGAGAGAGAGAGAGAGAGAGAGAGAGAGAGAGAGAGAGAGGATGTAGAGGTATGTTTTTTGTGTGTGCAGTGATATATGTCATAATTGCAATAAGTGAAATGATCTATTTTCATTTTATTCAGACATCCTATACATTAAATATTACTTCGAAGGAAAATAAGGAGAGAATTATCATGGTCTAAATAAAGTTGTATTGTTCTTGTACAAGGGTACCTGTTGACACATTGATGTAATAGTACATTATAAGTGTTACTTTCTGCAACTTAACTTGGCAAATAACAGTTCAGTATATTCCTTGAAAAAAAAATTATGTGCATGCAGATTAAAACTAATGGGCTATGTTCCTTGTGAGTATATATGTTTTTCACATGTCATCAGTATTTATCATATAATAAATTTATCGACTTTTGCTCTCTTTACAATAATGCAGTGAAAGTTATATTAATAGGGTGCTTGCAAATGAATGTTTGATGAATCAAACTTGACCAAACATTTTGACTCAATCAGGCAGAAACTGGAATTTAATTTTTACCGATGAAATTCCCTTCTACAACTTTTTTCAAAGCCACCTATGACATGCTGTATATCCTTCAGGTTGACAACAGTGATTTATATGAATTCAGAGTTGTATTGTGTTCTTCGTAAATTGCTACCATTTCATTCATGCTTTATTAATGTTTTAACTATAATGTATCCTATTTAAAGTAGGTAAGATGCATGAAACATGTACTGACAGATAATGCGAGACTCTCGCCATGACCACTTTTCCACCTAAGGCTTGCCAGACCATATTTAGATATTTTACGCTATGTTATTATCAGTCAAGGGGGGGCCTTAGTGGACAAGTGGTCTAAGTGCTCACCGTTCTTGATCACTGCCATCTCACCTATGTCTGTGTAGCTTCTCATGGGTCAGTGGTTCTTCCCTTGATTTTCCAGGGTTCTTCCTCCAACAGTTATACTAGCTGCGATGTATACCCTATTTTGTGCTTAAAAATGGCGTTAAACCCTAGAACAACAACTACAAACTTATCAATCAAGTGACTCAAACCACGCCAAATTTTTACAACGATTTGTTTACGTTTCCAAATAAGGCCACATTGTCCTTATATGGCGAACAAACAAATGAAGCTGAGAACGGAAGAAATCGTTTTTTTAACTAATATGACAGACGATCTAAACAAAAATAACTGATAAAAAAGTTAAATGAGATTTTACACCTATTTCCACAATTTTTTTCTCTCGATACATCAGGTATTAAATAAGAGAACTACTCAATGTATTGGATTATATATAAGGAATATGTTCAAATTGTTGACATTAAGCTAAAGGAACACAAGTTGTGAATCACACCCAGCTTGCTCCATTGACACGTATATGCTCATGTTAGTAACGTGTCCGCTTGGTAAGAGTAAGGTTACTAATAATAGTACTACATTTATATTGTGATTTATAAACACCATTAATTTCAATAAAACCATAACACAATTTATGTACTAAGAGATTGAATTTTTGCTGCTAGCGCTTTGCATTATGATTAAGGCTTTCTTTTCACATGTTAACAGGTCTTGTAATAATTATTAAAAGTAGAGAAATGAAACGTATGTAATATTTATGTTCATCTTAGTTATATTTTAACTCTTTTTCATTGTTAAATTCCATAATCTGTTTGTATTTAGATATTATTGTTACTGTTTTTCTGTATAAAAAAAATATTGAATAAAACATTTATCTTCTTCAAATATTTCTTTAGTACTTGAATATACAGAGGCCAATGTCAATATAATGCGACTGGGTGGGATATCATGTTACATGTCTGCATCACAATTTCCCAGACACAAATAAAAACAGCCTCTGGTGGTTGAATTGTTTAAGACATTGTCATATGCACCATGGGTTTTATAAATCTCATTAATAATGCCACTACATAAAGCCCATGAGTGTGTTTGATAAATGGTATTAACAATATAAAGCTTAGGTGGACTTAAATAAGTCATATATCAGCAGAGGATGCTATGTATCATTATATTAAGGCACACAAATTTATATAAAAATGCAAGTCCTTGGTTAATCTAGTTGCAAAATATGAGCAAACATTTTGTTTCCTCCCTCCTGCTATTTAATACAGAATTTACTGTATGCATGTTTAAAGTTCTCTTTGACATGTCAGAAATTACATCATCATTAGTAAGCAAACAAAAGTTTTCATGCATTATTCAATTCACTAGATGTTCTGCTGGATCACAAAGTTCATACTTCACTCCATAATTCATTACCCTCGGCAAAAACCTAAGTAACTCTGTCATTATATTCAAATGCTATTCAATTCCTATATTTGCATCATACAAATGATAGCAAATTGAGGGTCCTCAATTATTTGTGTGAGACTCCTCAGCTGATTTCTATACCACCATGTATATCATTCTACTATTGTACTATTCTATTCTCTACTTCCACCCACCCCCACTGCTTCCTGGAAAGATTATTAAAAAACATTGCATTATTTTGGCTTGGTGATCGTCAGTCAGGACAATGTAAATTTTTGCACATCATGAATTCACATACAATAGCTGCATTTATTTTCATTTTTCGAATTCAGTACAGTTAACATTTATATAAATCGTTAAAAGAACAGCACTGTCCCTTTTTCCCGTTAGTTTAACATTCAAAAATTAACTGTGGAATTGTAGTAGTCATACCGAATACTTTTTTTTTAAAAATTGTTATTAAGAGCTGCCTCTGTTGCTGCTCAACATTAAGAGGTTCGGAATGGTCGACCTGAGGAGTGACCTCCTGAAGAGCCAAACTTGTCCTAAGTTCGACACCTTCTCGAACTATGATGACTTTTTGCGAGAGATGAGGATGGTCAAAAAGCAGCTGAACTTGCAGAATGACGCTGGGCCAATTCAAATTTTAAAAAAATATACATTATATCTCAAGCCCATTGTAGAACAGACAGAGTTAAACTGAGTAGTAATATGAATAGCAGCCTGTACAACTATCAACGGTACCGAGGAAACGGCAATCGAGGTAACAACAACCGATGGTTTGGCTATGGTAGAGGAGAGCATCGTTTAAAAAGAGTAACCGCATCTTTATATGGCCATAGGGTGGCAGGTAACCACCGTAAAGTCCGTAATAGGGACCATCCATTTAGTAAGTACGCATGGAGGGGGAGGGTGTTTAACCAAAATGCATAAGCTTGCGTGTCGGGGGCCTAGGGAGTCTACAGATAATGTACGTACGCCTAGGAAACGGTGTGTGTGTGTGTGTGTGTGTGTGTGTGTGTGTGTGGTGAAACCTCAATAATAATTTGTTTAATATGTAACCTGTCTTTAGTATACCTGGGAGCGAACCCACGACCTCCCGCATCCGAGGCGGACGATCTAACCACTAAGCCAACGAAACGGTCTCGATGCATAAATGTGGTGGTAATGGTGTTCCAGGGAGAATCAGGTGTTATAATCCGCGGGTGATGACCTACGTGTTCAGTCACAACATTACCACAACGGAAGTATAAGCAACCCGCATTTGTTTGGTTTTCATTTGGTTTTGGTTTATTTTAACAAAAAGCTGAATCTTTTTTTAAAATAGTTTGTATTAGGTTGCTTTTAAATTTTGATATAATGTTTTAATTTATGTGATTTGGATGTGATGTGATTTGGAATTTTAACATAGCTTTAACAATTTTTCAGTCATATCGCTACGATGTCTGCAATGTAGCAGTTTATAGTGATATCTAGCACTGGGGCATCATGCCGCAGACATGTAGCATGATGTCCCACCCAGTCACATTATCCTGACACCGGGCCAACCAGTCCTAACACTAACCTCTTAATGCTGAGGCAGCTGTTAGTACCATTTTTGTAAGTCTTTGGTATGACTCGGCCGGTGATCCAACCCACGACCTCCCGCATCCGAGGCGAACGCTCTAATCACTAGGCCACCGGAGCGGTTTTAATTTATGAAGACATGATGTATAATACTGATTGGTTTTTTTTTTTTTGTTCCTGTAAAAAAAATTATCTATGACCTACAACGCTCACTGTAATGTGAAATGAGCTTTTTGCACTGTATCGAGCGGACAGATTATAGTAATTTTACGATACTTGTATCCCAAGTTGAGCGTTGTCAAGAGTAATCCAACGATATATCGTTGATTAAAATCAGTTGAGTCATTTTGGAGAAAATTTCATTCTTGTTAATTAGGGTTATGGTTTAGTGTTGTGGTTTTCTGGTAATAACGTACGGACGGACATGATTATTCGGACGGTTTTCACCGCAATCCGTATCTCATGGAGCCCTATCGATATTTACTATTTCATCAAAATCAATACAGATGTTTCGATTTGAAAATGGATATTTGTCATTTAGGGTTGCTTTTATGATTTGTTTAATGAAATATCTCTGTAATTACTTGGAAATTAGTCATGCGGTTTCTTTCCTATATCGACCTTGGCGAGATAGTGGTACGTCTATCTACAGCACATAGCGCCGCCACATATGTACGGGTAGGGCTTATGGTTAGGGTTGTAGCTATCGGACAGATCATCCGAATTTTATAACAGTTCTGTCAAAAGATGCGCCTTGACGAGATACATCTTTCAAGAGTTTGGTAATTTTGTCATTTTCCTTGTATTTTTGCTTTATGAAAATCTTCCATTTCTGCAACATAATCTATGTGTAACCTAATAATATGAGATTTCAGAATGCAAATAAAAGTGTTTAGAATGGAAGGAAGGTATGTGCAAGAGTTAGCGTGTATAGGTTGGCTTTAACGTGTCAGATATTTGTAGGAACCAATTACAGTTAAATTAAAAGTTAACTTTTTAAAACCCAACTTTAACAATTTTCTAACTTCTAAAACGGGTTTTTCTTCTCGTGGTTATTCTTGAAACAGTTCCCTAACACTTAGTTTCTGATACGCCATATGTTTAGCCGTCAAAGGGACCGCCCCAGTGGCCTGGTTGTTATAGCTTCCTTCTAGGATGAGGATGGTCGCCGGTTCGAATCCACGCCGAGTCATACCAAAGATTAATAAAAATGGTACACACAGTTGCCTCGCTAGTTGCTCAGCGTTAAGAGGTTAGTGGTAGGACTGGTCGGCCTGGTGTCAGGATAATGTGACTGGGTGGGACATCATGCTACATGTCTCCGGTATGATGCCCCAGTGCTTAAACAATGTTAAAGCTACGTTAAAAATCCAGTTCCTCGGACGCCAAAAAGGAGTATATTTATTCCGCAATGTTATACGATTCGCTCACTATAAATGAACAATGGGCCTTCAGGTGGGAATTTTAGAAGTGATTGACCAAGATTGAAATTTCTGAATTTTTAACAAGGTCTAAATGTGCCTATGTCTAACATTATCGGGTGGGCTTAAGTAGCCGGAAATTTTATTTGCAATAAATTTATAATTTATTAATCTTTGCGCAATTTTTCGGGTATATACAGTGATGCCTGCATACAAGTTCGTTCTGTTCTTTCCATCACAATGAATCGCAGGAGGCTGAATGTTGCGGGTACCAAGAACTGTATCATTACAAATTATGTTTTCGTTATGTTTGGTTTACCATTTAAAAACTTCATTACCGTGAATTTTCTAGTAAATTCTTTACCTGTTACTGAAATTGATTTTCTATGTAGAAGTTTATTTGTTGGCTTGAACTTTAAACCCATGTTTAGGAATGCATGTTCTGGTTATGTCTATCTCGGAGAGCTGATGTTCATATTCGCTCTCCCTACCTGTCCTATTAGGGTTTTGTTGGCATTTTCCCGGCCAACAAAAATCCCCATATTTATCACTATAGTTTTCCACCCAACGGCAACGTTGGTCTGAAAGGACATGCGATTTGATTGCTGTTTTCACTACAGTATTTGTATGTTAGAGCCCTATAGCTTTGTTATTGACAATAAATCAAACGGTTTAGGAGTAAAATGCAGTTGTGTACTTTATGGTTAGGGTTACTGTTATCTGTGAATTAACACACACACACACACACACACACACACACACACACACACACACACACAGAGAGAGAGAGAGGGAGAGAGAGAGAGTTGTTGTTTTCATTGTTATCGGGTTTAACGCCATTTTTCAGCACAATATAGGCTATACATGGCGACTAGTATTAATGGTGGAGGAAAAAGCCGGGATATCCCCGTAAAGATCAACCGACCCACGAGAACCTACCGGCAAGCTTTCTCGCATATCCAAGTTGGCTTAGAATGAACAGGACACAGCACACAGTCTTTCAGAATATAGTTAGAAAGAGAGAGAGAGAGAGACAGAGACAGAGACAGAGAGACAGAGAGAGAGAGAGAGACAGAGAGAGAGAGTGCAAATGACAGCGATCGAGAGAGCGAGTAAGAGAGATAGAAGAATTGAAATGTTATTTTGGAAACTTTTTATTTTTTGACAGCCACAATAATAATACAAAAGTATTTTGAAGAAGAAAAAACAATTTAATTACAACAGATACAGCAATATAAGATTTTATATGAAAATCTTGAAATAACATAATTTAAAAAGTTAAAATGAATGAAGATGTCTGATGCATTTCACTAAAACCCAATAAAACATATGACAACTGATGATATAAAACATAAACATCAGTTGGTCATTATCCTAAGGGGTAATAGCGCCAGTCAATTTCAGTAGGAGATATCACATCATAATGAAGAAAAATTAAGACCCATGTATTGAATGGAATGAAATATATAAAAGTATTGGGTTAATGAAAGAATTACTTAAAATATACCATTATGAAAAGATGGGAAGTAAAGCTAATAGTGTGCCGTCTACCCGCAGTTTAAGGAGCTGAGCAGTGAAAACCAATAACATGTTATTAACATGTCGTTCTGTCTGGCAGGTGTTAACTTGCAGGCACTCTAGCATTAGCATTGGAGTGACTGTTATGTGGATAAATATACATTTCTTTGTGACTGTTGACCTTCAAGACAATACTTGGAGACCATAAACTGCTTGTAACTTTTAAGTAGATATTTCTTCAAAATAAATATTATTAATCTTGTTCATAAAACTGTATTTGAAAAAATAATGTGTTGTAACTATTACATATATCAAAACCATAATAATAATAATATTCAAAAGTCTAAACTTAGACCATTATTCTACTCTTGAATATTAACATAAAAACTTGTTTAATATTGAAGGAATGAAGAATATTTGCAGTATAGATCATGACTATCAAAATATGTGAAGATTTATTTTGAAAAGACAAAAATCTGACAGTAACCTTAACATTAGTGTATAAAAAGAAAGTAAAATAAATTAAAACAGCAGGAGGAAAATATTTAAAACATTTTTTACATATAAGTTCTTATAAAATTCATAGAAAAGGTAATTTTATCATTATTGGTTTCATATTTAAAGAATTAGGAAATCATATACTTACTCATCATGATGCCAGTCAAATTTTAACTGCTCTTGTCAATTGCACAAGTTGACATAATATGAAGCAAAATTAAGACCTATGTATTACATGTAACGTAATTTATTAAAAAAAGTATTGGGTTAATTGAAGAATTGCTAACTATATACCGTAATGAAAACATGAGAAGTAAATCTAATACTGTGCCGTCTACCCTCAGTTTAAGGAGATGAGCAGTGAAAACCACTAACATGTTGTTCTGTCCGGCAGGAGTTAACTTGCAGGCATTCTAGCATTAGCATTAGAGTACACTAAAAAAAATAATTTAAAAAAAGTACATCAAAGATCAGACGATAGTTATGGCTCTCTGGTAAGTGTTATGTTGATAAATATACATTTCTTTTTGACGTTTGACCTTCAGGACAATACCTGGAGACAAGAAACTGCTTGTAATTAGACCACTCTGGGCCCCTGTATTAAATGTAATGTAATTTATAAAAAGGTATGGGGTTAATTGAAGAATTGCTAACTATATAACATTATGAAAACATTAGAAATAAAGCTAATAATGTGTCGTGTCTTCTACCTTCAGTTTATGTCGCTGAGCAGTGCAAACCACTAACATGTTATTTACATGTCATTCTATCCAGCAGGAGTTAACTTGCAAATGTAATATATGTATATAAAAGTATGAGGGCAATGAAAAAATTAATGAATCTACATCATTATGAAAGGACGGAAAAAAGGCAAATACTGTGCCATTTACCTGCAGTTTAAGAGCTGAGCAGTGAAAAAAAACTAAAATGTTAATAGCATCTGAATAAGAAAGGCTAGCAAAATTTATGAAATAAAGAACTAAAACGATCTCCAGCTCTCTATTAATTTTTTCTGTTGACTGATACACACAACATTTGTGCCAGTTAACATTTTTGAAATTAACCACAAAATAAAAGTGTATAATTTTTAATACAGTAGTAAAATGAACAATAATTCTTTAAAGTATGACTGGAGAAACATAAGGATTGTAAAATAATTTTATCAGAGTTTGTCAGTTACAATCCAAACGTTTAAAGTGTAACAGTCCAAAAGAAATTAGTGATAGTGGTCGGCTAATGATGAAGTGAATCGCTAATGTTGATTGATAAATGTAGAATTTTTGGTTTAATGGAGCAAATAAAAATGTCTAAGTGGGTGTTAATATATGGATACATTTGTCAAGTACATTTGATTAAAGATATAGCAGCAATAGTGAATAGTACTAAAGCTTGTATTAATAGTATTATGGATGAGTATAATAAGAAAAGATTATAAATTAAATACAAATAGATGAAAAAATGCAGGCATGAAGGACAAATCTTAAAAAGAACAAATATGAAAACCCTAAGAAGTTGAAACAGTGGGCAAAGACTGGAGATATTAAAAAGATCTAGGCTTTGGAAATTGTGATCAGGTAAAGGATGTTGAAAAGTTGGAATGGCGGCATAGGAAAAAAATGAAGCCATATTTTGTGAGGCTAGAACATGTAAATGATATTTTTTAAAATGCAAATTAACTTCAGGCTCACATGGGAAGCATTACTTTTGGATATTAATTGAAAAATGGGAAACTTTACATATCTCAGGATATAGAGAAGAAAGCACAAGACAAACTACATATGAGCCAATGGAAACTTAAACATTTCTTATGGCAGAGCACCAATGATGGTTAGTATGTCGGTGAACTATTGAAAGAATAAAGGTATGCTGCTACTGGAAAAGATGGCAACGATTTTTAATAGAGCAAAAAGTTGTTATTCTTGTTTTCCTGTACAATAAACCCTTATATTTGATAATCTGAAAAAAATTGAGCTTGGACAATCTGGAATGTGTTTACTATAATACTGCATAATAACGTACAGTAGAAACTGTAATAAGTTTATTTCAATGTAGTTATGAAAATAACTTTTAAAAACTTAGAAATATAAACAAAAGTATCTATTTAGAATCTTCGGATGCTTTTTCAACCTTCAACTTAATCTGACATCTTATCATGTGTAACAATAATATCAAATGTCATTTTTAAATAGAAAAAATTATCTTTACATTACTTTATGAAATTTGTCTCTGTTTATGATCATGTTATATATTGTAAATATGTTTCACACCTAAATTTTGGAGTAAAACTTACTCCCTCAACTGCAATAATATACCCAGAAATTGTATCAAAGAAAACAATGTAAAATGCAGCAAAGAAATTTAAGAATATGAAAGTGTTCCAATGATCTATAACATACATCTGAACTCCAGCTAAAGCAACTGTCATTTCTTTTTGATACCTTTCACTTTTTCTTACATTCCATTCATGTATGAAAAATTGTATGTAGAAGCAAAAATGTTCTTGGGTCATTTGACGAGCTGATGGTTTAATACACTGAATGAAACTGAAGATTTCTCATAACGATCCAAAATTCTGATCTCTGGATAATGACATATGATATCACGAATAGCAGGAGTCCTCAGCATTTCATTGTCACAGGACATGTAATAGGCATCCAATACATCTTTGCCGATTTTAACAGTGAATCCTTTGCGAGTGGTAAGAACAAAACAGGCACATAATTTCAAGTTGGTGAAATTTTCAGCATGCTCTGCAAGTTTTAGTTTTCTTTCCTTCAAATTACTTAAATTATATTTATATACTTTATCTGGTCTGCTATAATTTTTATGTGAACCTTTCATTTTCCTCTGTGTTATCTTTTTTTTTATCTTCATCAGTGGCAATGTTGCACAAGAAAAGTGATTCTTTTGAGACAATTTCTCACATATTAGATGTGAAAAATTCTCCACCATAAAATTTTGATAATATCCTGATTCAATATATTGCATATAATAAAATGGTGCTTCACTGCTGTCATTAATAATTTTAAGTAAAGTAAATATGAATACTCCCTCAGTACAATTAGGAAATGTGGCTATATTTATAGCAGCATCCTCAAATTGTTGAAGCTGCTTATTCTTCGAATCCATGAAATGGCACTCTATCAACTAACTGATGATGTCATGCTCTATGTAAATGGCTTTATGGCACTTTTCCAAATTGGTTGTAAACACATTTTTAGCAATGCTAACTTCTGATAAATCTGACTTTCTTTTCCTGGATAAAGTTTTAGTGTTAATATCTGTAGGATGTAATGCGGCTTCCTGCTGTAAAGACTTTGACACAGGAGTTTTAACTTCTATACTGTCCTCTGTTGTCCACTTTTCTCCTAGAAGCTGCCTCTTGCAAATAAATTCTGCAGTTTGCTTTTCAAATTCACGAGCATTGGAACTGTTTAGCATAGATAAGTAGTGGCTGTGATCTTCAATAGTGTATGGGTATTTTGGTGGCATTTTGAAATCTTCATCCAGTAAAAAGAGATGCAGTTTGCTTCACTGTTGACAGAAAAATAAAGTTAACTGTTAATAAAACATATTGAATATCACTATAAATACTATTTTATAAAGATCTTTGTTATCATCAAAATGTTATCAAATGAGCTTAATTATTAGGAGACTATGCAAATTGTTATCTATGAGAGACATTACACACAGACTGAAAGTTAAATGAGAAAAGAGGGTGAGCTGATTACCTAAAAAAAAATAATCAAGGTACGCATTAGTAGTAATGTATTACATTATAATTAAACTATTCCTTGAGTGGAATAATTCCTTTCAAATCAACAAATGAAATAAAACTTATCATGAAATATCCACTGAGAAATAATTAAAGTTGGAATATTAAGAAACTGTCATAAAATTTCATGTTACAAAATAATAAAGGTAAAACTAGATCACAGAAAATTAAGAAATCGTAAGTTTAACTATGCCATACAATATGGATAACTAATATGATAATGAAAGCCATGTGATAAATAGAACTATCAGTGAACCAAAAATATGCATTTTTTAATTTCAAAGCGCATTTCTAATGACAATCATTGTAATATCTCACCAATGGCACTGGACATAAATGCGGATAACTAGATATTTTTGATAACTGTCCAAGAGGTAAAGCTTGTTCCCATTCTTCAATGGAATTAAAAGAAAACTGTTCCTGCAAATGTGATAAAATATTTTTTTTAAATGTTTAAAATAAGTATTTTTTTTTCATTAAAACAAAACCTTAAATATCATGTATATTTCAGAGAACAATACATAAAGAAGCTGAAAACAAAATATATTCTGAACATACAAATGTTGTCAAATGTTGTCAAAGGATGAACTCATATGATAATCAAGATGGCCTTAAAAACATGACAGTGAATAAAGAACTTGGCTCTCCTTCACCAACAGTCAGATTTTCACAACTTAAAGATGAAGAAATTCATAGCAAGTAACTGAAACACATTTCTTCAATAATGTTACTATGAAGAAGATTATTTTAATATGTTACACAGTATATGGAATATTTAAGCCAAATAAGTACAACTGTAATAATGAAGCAGTTAATATTGTCATTACAAAGTCACTATAATTATGATTAAGGTCTTCATAAGGACCAAACAAGTGTTACTGGCCACATCAGATTTTTCTAGGCCAAATAATTTTCATAGCCCAACTTATTTAATTTTGTCTGTGATGTAACCAATTTGTGATGACTGTAGCATGTGATTGACATTTCAAAAGTTTCAGTGTACTATTATTATGTTTTAAGGGCTACATTATTCATGAATGAATGAAAAAAGAAATATATGACAATAACTGAGTCACACTCTACAATGTAGACAAAAAATGCAAAAACTGTAAGATTACATACCAAATAATTGTTTTAATACATGTGTTTCCAACTCATTTCCATCGTAACTGGTAAAAGCACAGTCTTTCCATTGACATGCGAGGATGAATATGACCTATTACATGCTGTCCTAAAAGCTGCTCTGTTTGGAATGTTTCTGTGCAAGATTCCCAGGAACATTCGATCTAGAGAGAGATTAGTAGAATAGGGCATGATATGGGGAACTAAAATACTGTAACTATGAGAACTAATTCACGTGTTAAACAAAACTGAACCTGTTTGAAAGTATTTTCCTACCTTTTAAAAGTATAAAAATAGAGAAGAAGATGACCAGGAAAACAAATAAGTTTAAAATGCTAATCTTGTATATTAAGGAAATACTGGCAGATAAATTTGGTTTATTATGATCACTCACATTGCATAGAAACTTTTACAATTCAGAGTGTACACACTACTGTTAGTTATATTTGCTGATCAGGAATTTCCTAAAACTTATTTCTCATTGATGCATATTCTGTTTTAGTGATATACATATCAATTCCTCGTATGATAATTTTTAATATATATATATATATATATATATATATATATATATATATATATATATATATATATATATTGTGAACAGAAGGGAGAAAAAAATAAAATGTGTGTACCCAAAAGGTATGTTGTTCTTGTGTGGTTTAACACCATTTTTTAGCACACGATAGGCTATACATGGCAGCCCATATTAACTGGTTGAGGAAGAACCAGGGAAAACCCCAGGAAAAACAACCAACCCATAAGAAGCTCCTGGCAAGAAACAGCATAAGAAAGATCTGATAATTTGCTTAATGATATTACTAAAGGCATCAGTGTCTTGAGCCATAGTAAATATTATATCGTAATATCCTGGTTTTCTTTCTGATAAAAAATTATTATCACGGATGATATATAGCATTAAATCTACAAAGCTGATTATCGTATCTGAAAGAAAATTATTCATGCCTTATTGACAAATAAATGTTGAATCATTTATTGTGAAAGAGACATAATAATGTTCAAATTAAATAAAGGGAAAACGATTAAGTCACATTAAAGTTCAACTTTACACATTCTATACCTCTTAATAAAACGGCACATTAGGATGGTACTATATATATATATATATATATATATATATATATATATATATATATATATATATACAGAAAGTGAGAGAGATGAAAATAGTAAACAGACCAGATACATAACTGTAATACTGAAATGTATATTTACCAAATAACTTCATTTCAGGAACATCCAATGCAATAAAATCAATATCAGTTATGGAACTTATCTGACTGGATGCTTTACAAGTATATATTTCATCCTGTAAAAGGGTAAATTCATTATAAAGCCAATGATTGAGGGTTGTTGAGCATTTCATAAATAGGACACTAGAAGTATTAAATAGCTATACATACACAAATATCAACAAAGATGAAAATTGTACCCTGATTCTGTTGGAAGATAAATTTTAATTTATGCATGAATTATTATCATCAAAAGAAAATTGATATCTTTTCAAGATATTATTATAGGAACATTAAAATATAACATGGACTGTAGTAAGGTTTCAGAAATAATTTTATTTAAGTCAACTTTATGTGTCATGTTGCAGTAACTATGTGTGTGTGTGTGTGTGTGTGTGTGTGTGTGTGTGTGTGTGTGTGTGTGCACACAAATACCCAATCATGAATCATATGCATTAATTAAAAAATCTACACCATGAATTAGTTATGCAAGTATTTCTGGAACAAACTAAACAAACAAAGTAGTATAAGTTGTCCTCATTCAAAACAAGTGATGGCTGCCTTAACACAAGAAGCCAAAATATAATTTTGGTAAACATAATTAAAATTATTAAGTTCTGAATTGTAGTTAAGCAGAAACTAATATATATCATACCTTCATATGGTTTGGTTTGAATGAAGCATCCATATCTGGAAAGGAATAAATGTTTTAGATTTGATTAAAGAAACGGCTTACAAAGAGGAAACTAAAAGCTAAGTAATAATTAAGGAATAAAACAATATTTGTGTATCTATGCTGGAAAATGTAAAATAATCAACTTCATATCACAGAATTTACAGGTCAAAAGCACTAAATATATAACACAATATAATTGTAATGCATCTATTTCACCAAGAATAAGCAAATTAACTGGGTTAATTTTTTGAAAATTTAATAATTTTGCAATAACTACTTAAAGAAACATTCACATGATCTCCTCCATTTTCTTTCTATGAGGAACATGTCTGCTCAAGTAATGGTTCAAAAGAAAGTATTCCTTAGTACATTTCACACGGCACTCAGGACAGCAGAATACCTAAAAAAAATAAAAATATTTCAACAGTAATAGTGTTTTAGGAAAATAGAAAAGCAATTAAATGTTAACACTGCTGCACTTTTTAATAGCTTAGTATTCATTATTATTAAAGATCAGTGATTCAAAAGTATATAAAAAAAAATCTCAATAGATCACATTTCTTATTTACTGGTCAAATGTGAAAACAGTTGCCACAAAACAGTATTTAGAATGATAAAATAAGAAAAAAATTGTATAGTATTTTATACTTACCTTTGCAGGGATGATTTTCTGGATGAATCTTTTCAATTTTGGTTTCTGGTGTGTACAGGCAGCATGAATATGTCGATCCTTAAAAAGTTAAACTTTATATGATGGCACAAAATCAAGCAAATTTGATAACAAATGTTGTCATTAACACAGTCATATGCAAAGTTGCCTATATCATCATTTGCTCTGAAATTTATAAATAAATACCTTGTTAATTACATTATCATATATTTTTTTAGAAAGGAAATTTCCAAAGTCATTACTTTCACTGTAGTTTCTATAACGAACTATGATACTGAAAACAGCACCGGTCTTTTTTATTCATTAACTTTCAGACTGAAACATTTATACTTTGATAATTAACATTTATACTTTAAAGGTCAAATGAAATGATTTTTGATCTTCAAATTTAATAAGTAAAATGATTGATTATTATTTTGGAAGTAAAAAAAACTAATGAAATTAATTAAATCATTGTCGGGTGCACGTACCCGGTCATCAAAAGTCGAACTGTGCGCACATGTGACCTGGCTTACTTCCCCTGAATTACCTTTTCTGCTGACGTCATACGTGCCATACAATTGTAAACAATATACGGCGTGGGTAGCAAGATAACTAAATGGATTATGTTTCTGATGAAAGTTCGACAGATTATGAAGAAATACAAGACTTGACTTCGACGAAACCGTCAATAACACCATATATGTTTGAACCAAGATTATCTTCGGTACAAAATGTTTCAAACAGAGACACAAGCTCTGAGTCTGACTTGGACGACAGTCACCTTTCGACTGAAGAGAATGAAGACTCCTTACTTGACGAAGAGGTTGATGAAGTGAATCTTTGGTAAGATTTCTAACAAATACTTATATTAGGAAGAAAATGCAATCGGTTTTTTTAAAGTATTTGGTTACTGTTTTGCTCGTTTCAAAAAGAGTTTAAGAAAAGGGGGGATGATGTTTTGTTTTCAAACTATTTCCCTGCATGTGTCTAAGGACCTTACATTGTATATAATGTATATTTTTATTCACATCTGCTTGAAAAAAAATTAACTTAAAAAGTTCATCCGTATTGTCACCACAAATGTAATGTTGATCAATATGTTAGTGCATTTTACAGTTTATATGTAGATCTTGGAAAAGGTAGATTTTTTAATGAGAATAAACTGATTTGGCACACTACTTTAGTATATTCTTTTAATTGTTGCAGGTGTTCTTGTCAACACTGCATGACAATGCAGACAAGAAGTGTTTCAAAGTGTTGCAAAGACACGAATATAGTGGATGGAAAAATGGAAGAAGCAGGCATTTCCTGCATAACAGAGCATGATGGTTTCCCAGCAAACTGTTTGAATGAACATGTTTTGGAAACATCTTATTATGAGTATTTGGAGGAACATGGACCAAATGATCAAAATATACATGAGTAAGTGTTTGTACATTTGTTTTATTAAGGAATAACTCTTCAACTTAAATAGTTCGTTTGCACCTTCTAGTAAACACTAAACACCTGGTCTCTTTGTTTCCCCCCAAATCAAGTTTTACCCTTTTATGTATAGTTTTCTTAATTTGTAGAAATAAATAACAAAACAACAGCTGTTTATAGAGGTGTTAATAGTAATGCAAAATAAATGTAGTAATAGATGATGAACATGACAGCAACAATAAAAACGAAATCAAATCAATTTAAAATAAATATATATACATGTATAATTGATTATTCATCTGTACATCTATGTGCCACATTCAATTTTAATACCTCTTCAATGATTTTAAGAATACTTTTTTACAGACTGTACAGATATATAGCTTATAGAAGATTTGTGCAATGGATTTACCAAAGACTGGGTAAAAAGCAAAGAAAGATCTTGCGATCATGTGTTGTGAAAGCGATAAGAGATAAATTTCCATCACAACAATATTGTGTATTTAAATATCCTCACTAAATTCTTAAAGAGATAAAACTGAACACAAATACTTTTAATTCTAGTTTAAATTGAATTTTGAAATATGTCTATCGACTATTTCAATTTTTGACTGTCTTGGCAATGCCTGTGCCAGAGGGGCTGGTCTAACTTTGTTTTCTCTTTGTCTGGCATCAAAGGCTTCTGAATAGCTGGTGTACATTTCCCGTCTGATCAGAAGTTCCTCAAACAAGTCATCAATATATCCAGCAAACAATCAAATCAAACTGTTTATTACTTGAAACAAGAAGAATAGATTGTTAGATGTAAATGCTATAATTTTTGTAAAAAAATTAAACAAATAACTTATTGTATGTTTGTCTGGTTTTAATTTCTTTTGCAACTCCTTCTCCCTTTCGCCATTTTGGGAAGCACACTCTATACTGGTGACTGCCATCTAATGTCACCGCCTGACCTCTATTTACATTCTCATTGAAATGCAATGCGGCAAGATAAAGCCAGCAATAAAAAAAAATAATTTAAAGTTATCGAAATGTTGAACGAATAAAACTACTTTTTGAAAAGTATGACTTGTTGAAATGAACAGTATACTGGGTATTTATGACTTATGACATACAATTGTTTTTTTTTTCATTTACTATATCAGCAAAACCAATTTGTGGTTACATCAGTGTATTAATTTTGGCAGTATAATTACCTTGCTTCCATCTGGGCATGGAAAAAGTGATTTGGTGCTATTTGGTTTTCTTAATTTGTAGAAATAAAACATGTGGTGTCTCTTTGCCTTCATTAATGTTACATGTATTGTCATTCTCATCACTATCAGATGAATCCTTGTGCAAGTGTCTGTCTGCAAAAAATTAAAAAAAATAAACTAAAATAATTTAACATCTTTATTTAGCAACAAAATAAATAAATTATAAAGGAATTTACTAAAAAAAATCTTTGCATTACTGAAATTGTTAATTGTGTGGATAGCAATTATTCATGCTAATCATAATGAATGAGCAGTTGTTTAATGTATTAATTAATGATTATATATTTAGACCTAGTCCAGACTCTCCTGCTGTGCTTATCTCATACATACAAACCCATTGTTCTTGGGTGAAATTTGAAAGATCTAGTTTATTTATAGATTCATATTAATGTTGAAAATAGTTTAATTTAAAAAAACATAATGAGTAAAACAATTCAATTATAAATTTAAGAAAGGAAAAAAAAATACTTACTTCAATTCTTTTTCTTTTTGCTACTGCCCCCGATTGTCGTTGTTTTCTTTTCAGTGAATGCGCGTTTTCACATCCTTGTTTTTTCGATTCAAAATCGAAAATTGATGGTATTGCATCTCATTTTAGCTGTAGTATTTTTCAATTTGTAGCCGATTATCATTGCTAATGAAGGATCAACAACAAACTGGTCGTTGGTAAAGTGCTTTGCAAAATGGCATTAAACATCAGTTCCATCACCATCACACCATTGCCTTTGAACATTAAAAAAGTGGGTGTGGGAAGAGACATTTTTATTTCTTATAAAATCTGAAAGATATTATACATAAATTTCATGATTATTGTTAGTCTATTTTCCAAAATGTACATAGCTCGCTTGTTTCATAAGTTAGGTTTCACAGCTCAGACAGATATATCATTCACAAGAAAAAGATATAAATTTTCTCATCCTGACATGCATCACTTTTATCTCTGCTTTATATTTATTTTAATTTCAATAAAAATGAAACTCTTTTCAGTCTCAAAGAACTAGAGTTTGTTCTCAGAAAAGGTTTGTTTTTCTCATGTTTTTATTATGTTGATTATCGTTTTGATATTTCATTTTGGTTCATTTTTTACATTTACAACTAAAATGATTGTAAGCCAATTGTCAGGTTATATTATATCATTAATCATGTTGGAAAAGCAGAAATATTTCACATTTAAATACAGAAGATTTCTTATTTACATAACAAGTTTTATTTTCAAAATCCTATGATTCAATAAGTACCATCATTATTCTAGTTGAGTTATAAGACCATAAATTTACCTCTGATGTTGTATCTCATTTGCATTGCAATCACATTTCAGTAAATGTATATTAGTCCACTGTCATGATAATGTGTAACACAATATGTCTTTGGCATGGTTTTGACATCACTATATACCATAGATGCACAAGCCCTGGCCAGCGGGACTAATCTGGCGTGTGAACAGTAATAATATTAAAGAAATTTGTTTTCAGCCCTCGATTGGTCTTGGAAAATGCAATCTGGTCTTTGGCCAAAACCGGTTTTGTGTAAATGATAAATTGTTAAAGCTTCATTAAAAATCCAATAAAACTAATTAAAATCTTTCTCAGATGACTCCAGTTGCTCTTTATCAGTTACTATACAAATGATGACATAATCACGCCACTTTATAAAGTTAATGCGATCTCTGAATGTGGATGTCAATTTACAGTACAATTATCCTTGTCACAATGTGCATGTTAATTTACCATAAATTATCCTTTCATCAGCACATAATGAAATCATGCAGTGTGGCATATCTTTATTCACAGTGTTACGGCTATTGGATTTAATTTATTTTATTTTTTATTGTTAAATCCAAATTTGTCATTTAGGGTTTAATATTTATTCATTAATTGGGATATTTTTTCTAGAAAATTCAGTTTGACCTAGACTCTAAGTTGTAAACAGGCTGACCATCCTTTAATTGTAAACAAGTTTTGACCTTGGCTTACAGTGGATCTAGTTCCTGACCTTGCTTTGGACATTGTCAACAAGTCTCTAAAATTATTGGTTAATTTCAAGGACAACTTTTATTTTTAGTAATTTTTCTTCTGGTTCATTCTTTTAGTATGTGACTTGGAGAAGGTAGCTTCTTTCCATGACCTTCCAGAATCACATGATTCCTCTTGTTTACGAGGGAATTACATACATATATATATATATATATATATATATATATATATATATATATATATATATATATATATATATATATATATATATATATATATATATATCTGTGTTTTAGAAGCTAACTTTAGTAGATGTTTGGGCTTTAAGATATACGTTGTGTATTTCATGTTTGAGTGTTAATATTATTCTGGACTTTGTGTCAATTCATTGGAAAAAAAGAATTATTCTATTTATTTGGAAAAAGGACATATGTTTCATAATTTCATCTGGATGATATTAAATCAAGAACTGCATCACGTGTCATTGTCAGCCATTTTGGATTACATCGTCAAGATTCGAACCTGGAACTATTAGAACATTTATTTATCAGGACTTGAAATTCCATTAGTGGATTATTTTGTGAATTCTATATTTGTTGGATTTGATTCTCTAAAACCGTAAGTTTATTTATTTTATGAAAATAATTGTACTTAATAAAATCATTGTTCAAGTTTTACAAGCTTGTTAGTTTTCACTCTTTCAGTGTTGCTGCTTATTCGAGCCTAAGCACGTAACATAGAATTGGTGGCTGTCGCCTCGGGATTGAGATTGAGATTAAGATTGAGATTGAGATTGAGATTGAGATTGAAATAAATTTGAATATAAATTTGAATTTCCCCAAGTTTTTGAAAAATTTAAATCTTTAGTGAGACTAACACGCTTGTATCAAAATGACATCTAAGGTAGAAATATTTCTTTCTAATCCTACCCAGGAGCAATTAGATCTTTTCAAAAAAAGATGAGTTGATTCAACTTGCCAGGAAATATGATCTTTCTGAAGTGAAGGCTTCTTTAACTAAACAAGATATTAAACAAATTTTGGTTCAATATTTGGTAGAACAGGATGTTTTGGAACAAAGTGCTTTGATTCCAGTCAGTAAGTCTACACCAGACTCTGACATTAAACTGAAGGAATTAGAATTACAATTCAAGATGGAATTAGAGTTGTAGAAGCTGGAATTTCATAGAGAGAGTGAATTAGAGTTAAAGAAGTTGGAGTTTCAGGAAAGGGAGAAAGAAAACCAAATTTAATTACAAAAGAGCAGATGCTGATTGATAGAGAAAAGAGGAGAGAGAGAAAGAGAGAGAGAGAGAGAGAGAGAGAGAGAGAGAGAGAGAGAGAGAGAGAGAGAGAGAGAGTGAGAGAGAGAGAGAGAATTAGAGTTAAAGAAGCTGGAGTTTCAGGAAAGGGAGAAAGAGAAACAATTTGAATTACAGAGAGAGCAGATGCAAATTGAGAGAGAGCGAGAGAAGGATGAAAGGGAATATCAGTGTAAAATGAAAGAATTAGAGCTGGCAAGTGAGAATCACCATCATACTTCAAATCAAAATTTTGATTTAGCAAGGAATATTAGATTAGTACCCCCTTTCAAAGAAAAAGAAGTAGACAAATATTTCATTCTTTTCGAAAAAGTTGCAGAAAATTTAAAGTGGCCAAGAGAGAATTGGACTCAGTTACTACAATGTGTACTTACTGGTAAGGCTAGCGAGATTTACACTTCACTGTCTGTTCATCAAAGTAGTGACTATGATGTAGTTAAAGAATGCATTTTAAGAGGTTATGAGCTAGTTCCTGAAGCTTATAGGCGAAAATTTAGAAATTACAGAAAAGAAGCTGGATAAACTCATGTCGAATTTGCTAGACAAAAAGAACAGTTGTTTGATAGATGGTGTTTAGCCAAGAAAGTTGAGCAAGATTATCAAAATCTCAAGCAAATTATATTAATTGAAGAGTTCAAAAACTGTGTTCATAGTGATGTTAAAACTTTTCTTGAGGAGCATAAGATTGAAACCTTGGAAAATGCTGCTCGAGCTGATGACGAATATTCTTTGACACATAAAGTTCCTTTTGTTAACAAGACTTCTACTCAACAATTTTCTGGCAGAAAAGAATTTCCGCCTAATTCAAGCCCTTCTAAAACTCAAACTAACACAACTTTCAAAAATCAGACTTCAGAGAAGTTTGATTCTAGATCCTTGTCTCTTCCGACGTGTAACTTTTGCAAGAAAAAAGGACACGTTATTTCTGATTGCTACAAATTGAAAAATAGGTATCAGAATCAAGATAGACCTGTTCCAAATGCTCTTATTTCCAAGAGGTCAAGGTCACAGTCATGTATTGAAAGCAATACATTTGTTGGGTCTAATAAATCCCAGTCTGATTTTGATATGGAGAATTATGAACCATTCATATCGAAGGGTTCTATATCACTCTTGGGTGATTCGGCCAATCCCACCCCTATTAAAATTTTAAGGGACACAGGAGCCTCTCAGAGTCTCTTATTGTCAGTTACTTTGCCTTTATCTGAGAAGTCTTCTTCTAATGAAAGTGTTCTTGTTCAGGGAGTAGAGTGCGGTTTTGTTAATGTTCCTCTCCATTGTGTAAATTTGTCATCAGACTTAGTGTCAGGACCTGTGACAATCGGAACAGTCTCGGTTTTACCCGTAGAGGGAATAGATTTATTGCTAGGCAACGACTTAGCTGGAGACAAGGTTGTGGTTAATCCACTTGTAACTGACAAGCCTAATTTGGATCAGAAAGTTGATCCAATTGAAAAAGAAATCCCTGATATATTTCAAGCTTGTACAGTTACTAGAGCTATGGTAAAGAAAGTTCTTGAGAATGAAGTTGAAAAGGGCAGTATTCCCTTCATTGACACATGCATGGGTCAGGTTTATGTTGTTGAAGACAGTATTCCTTCGACTGACATATGCGTGGGTCAGGCTTATGTTGAAAAAGCCAGTATTCCTCTAGCTGACATGAGTAAAGATCAGGTTTTCAATGAGGTCACATTTACTTCTAGTTTGGATCAATCAGAAAGTATTGATCATAGTGATCCTCTTTTAACAACTCATACTCTTTATTCTAATCAGGGTGATGTTTTTGAGAATGATGTTACAGGAGGCAGCATCCCTTCAACTGAAAACTTGTATAGGTCAGGTTTTTGATGAGATCACTTTTACTCTTGGTTTAGATCAATCAGAAGGTATTGATCATAGTGATCCTCTTTTAATAACTCATTCTCTTAATCAGGGTGATAAACGACAGTCACTTGTCGTCAAACAGGAAAAAGATCCTGAGATCTCCTGTTTGTTTCAAAGGGTCATAAATGAGACTGAAGTCATTGAAGTTCCTGTCTGTTATTTCATTAAAAATGGAATTCTGATGAGAAAATGGAGACCTCCCGAGGAACAGGCTGGTGATGAGTGGTCAGTGAACTATCAAATAGTAGTTCCAAAACCTTACAGACAGGAAATACTTAATTTGGCCCATAAAACTCCTTTGGCTGGTCATTTAGGGATTAATAAAATGTATCACAAGATCTTGACTCACTTCTATTGGCCAAAAACCAAAAGTGATGTTGTCAAATACTGTATATCTTGTCATACTTGTCAAATAGTAGGAAAACCCAATCAGAAGATACTTAAGGCTCATCTGCAACCTATTCCTGCGTTTGATTAAACATTCAGTAGAATTATGGTAGATTGTGTGGATTCCTTACCTAAGACCAAGTCAGGTATTCAATTAAAGTTAAAAATGAAACTAAGGTTTGAAAGAACTGAAAGGGAGAGAACTTTTGAGTCTGATAATGGAGTAGTGTTACTTTTGTTCATACTTCTTACTTTTCATCAAATTAGATATTACGGCCCTTACAAAGTTAAGAAGAAAATGAATTAGTTAAATTATAGTATTAGTGCTCCTGGGATATAAATTAATTATAGGAGTACCAGTGTATTGTAAGAAATAGCCATGTTAAATATGTAATTAATTTAGTTGTACCAGTCCCACTTAGTGAAGGAATATCATCAGGAATCAACTGATACTGGAGCGACAAATTGTTGGAATTCAGAAATTATGAAAAAATCTAGACCAGAAACTTTCACAGTTGCAAGTGCAAGAAAGAAATGAACTGAAAGTTGTTATTATATGAACACCTATGTCCAAATATTCTTACAAGGACAAACAAAATTTTCATAACGTTGAGATTGAGAATTCCATGCAGGATGAGTCCACTCAAACAGGAATACTTGAAAAAGGAAATTCAGTATTTGCTGAAGAATGATTTTATCAAGCCCAGTAAAAGTGATTGGAGTTCACTATGCATACTTGTTCCTAAACCAGATAAACACTCTCCGTATGTGCACTGATTATAGGAAGGTGAACAGAGTGACAAAAACAGATTCATTCCCATTAACAAGAATTGACTATTCTATTGATAAAAATATGAATGCCAAGTACATCACCAAATTCTGACCTTCTGAAAGGATTTTGGCAGATTCCACTACGGAAAGAGCAAAGGAAAACTCAACATTGCGACTCCAAAAGGACTCTACAAAATAAAGTCCATTTCAACGTCTCATAAAAATGATTATCTCTGGTCTAGAGATTTGTGACGTCATCATCTAAAACGACACCTGTAGAGAACATCTAGCAACAATTCGATAATTCTTTAACAGACTCACTAATGTATGTTTGACAATCAATTTGTCTAAAAGTGAGATCTGCTGTGCTTGTGTGCCTTTCCTAGGACATTTAGTGGGACATGGACAAGTTAAATATTTGAGGCTATTTCTTGATGATATAATTGTAGACACTCTTTCCCGTGTATAATTTATTATATTGTGAAATTTGTAATAGTTCTTTTAATCTCAGATATAAATTGGTTTGTGATAAAAAGAAAGTTTTATCATATAAACCTTTCTTTTTATTTTATGGGGGAAGGTGTTACGGCTATAGGATTTAATTTATTTTATTTTTATTGTTAAATCCAAATTTGTCATTTAGGGTTTAATATTTATTCATTAATTGGGATATTTTTTCTAGAAAATTCAGTTTGACCTAGACTCTAAGTTGTAAACAGGCTGGCCATCCTTTAATTGTAAACAAGTTTTGACCTTGGCTTACAGTGGATCTAGTTCCTGACCTTGCTTTGGACATTGTCAACAAGTCTCTAAAATTATTGGTTAATTTCAAGGACAACTTTTATTTTTAGTATTTTTTCTTCTGGTTCATTCTTTTAGTATGTGACTTGGAGAAGGTAGCTTCTTTCCATGACCTTCCAGAATCACATGATTCCTCTTATTTACGAGGGAATTACATATATATATATATATATATATATATATATATATATATATATATATATATATATATATATATATATATATATATATATATATATATATATATATATATAGCTGTGTTTTAGAAGCTAACTTTAGTAGATGTTTGGGCTTTAAGATATAAGTTGTGTATTTCATGTTTGAGTGTTAATATTATTCTGGACTTTGTGTCAATTCATTGAAAAAGAAGAATTATTCTATTTATTTGGAAAAAGGACATATGTTTCATAATTTCATCTGGATGATATTAAATCAAGAACTGCATCACGTGACATTGTCAGCCATTTTGGATTACATCGTCAAGATTCGAACCTGGAACTATTAGAACATTTATTTATCAGGACTTGAAATTCCATTAGTGGATTATTTTGTGAATTCTATATTTGTTGGATTTGATTCTCTAAAACCGTAAGTTTATTTATTTTATGAAAATAATTGTACTTAATAAAATCATTGTTAAAGTTTTACAAGCTTGTTAGTTTTCACTCTTTCTGTGTTGCTGCTTATTCGAGCCTAAGCACGTAACAACAGTACAAAAGCTCAGTATGTTCACTACCTTCTATATTGTTATTTTTTTTAATAAAATTACTATTTATTATTCAGTCATAACAAAATGTGTTCATTATGGACCAGACTGGTTTCTTTTTTCTTCCAATTCATTTTAATAATGCACATGCTTCAGAAATGAAATTTGTTATATTGTTACTACTAACAATATTTGTTTCAATTTTTAACAGATTCCCCTGGCCTGGAGAAGTATAAAACCACAAAAATGAATATAAACAACGCTCATGCAATGAGAATTTTCAATTTCTTTAAAAGGTATTAAAATCGTATTGGGGTTCCTGTTGGTATTTATGACAGCCAGTGTGTTTCAAAATTTGCGATTAGTTAACTTTTCAATCATTGTTACTTCATTTGTACATTAAATATTCAAACAATGTTGTTTACTGCTTTAATAATTGTTTTATATTTTGCCATACATTTATATGAAACATAAAAATTACAATATTTGGCATTCTAAGAAATAGAGGATTGGTACTTTACATTTAATCAATTATGTAAGGCCATGCCTGCTATATTTTCCAATTATAGAGATTATGATCAATCCTGCAGCTTAGTTAATAATATGTTAACCTATTCTGCATGTCTATTTATAGATGTTAATACTGAATCTGTTCACTTATACAAGAGCAAACTTTTCACACTGATTATATATTTAATTCAAGTTTATTCCATGTGCATGTGTTCATTGGTCCATTTATTTCATTTATTCCATGTGCATCTGTTCCATGTGCATGTGTTTATTCCATGTGCATGTGTTCATGTGTGCATGTGTCGATTGGAACCTGTGTAAAAGCAGTTTCAGTTTACATATTTAATATTGTTATTTTTCTTGTCTTACTTTTCCCTTTTTCCAAGTGATATGTTTTTTACTTGAGCAGGAAAATAATCATCAGTTACGCTATTGTTTGATGATAGTAATATACTGATATCTGTACAGCTGCGTTGCTACATTATGATTAATAAATCATCTGAGAATTGTTAACTGGTAGTGTTTGTGTACTGAACATATATACCATCATAGATTAAGAATGGCCTATTCATTTTTTTTGGTAAAAAACTGACATTGCCAAAAATATGAATCTATCTTAACTTTTTATATAAACTGCATATTTGCTAAATGGTAATAATAATTGAAATGACATTTTATGCATCTTTATTTCACAATATTATTTTATATTAGAGTGAATATTCTTCATCTGATTCCACCACTTACAGCCAATGTGTGTAGCCATCATTATAATATTGTTCGCATATTCTTATCTTTCTTTTAAAAAATTCTCTTGAAAAAGACATGTATGTATTTTTTCATTTATAATTCGAGTGACGCATTTGCCATGTCTTTTATTTAACTGTATCAGGTGTCAAGAGTTATTGCTGATACTTTGATAAAGTTGTTTCCATTGAAATATTTTGATGATATATAATTTTTATGCAGATTAGAGCAGCATGCGATAATAGTGCATGTCAATGAGGATGTTGCTGTAATATTACCACCAACAGCTATTCATAACATATACAAGGTAATTGTTTAGTATTAAGGTATAAATGTTAATTATCAAAGTATAAATGTTTCAGTCTGAAAGTTAAGAAAAAAGTTAATGAATAAAAGACCGGTGCTGTTTTCGGTATTATAGTTCGTTATAGAAACTACAGTGAAATTAATGACTTTGGAAATTTCCTTTTTTAAAAAATATATGATAATGTAATTAACAAGGTATTTATTTATAAATTTCAGAGCAAATGATGATATAGGCAACTTTGCATATGACTGTGTTAATGACAACATTTGTTATCAAATTTGCTTGATTTTGTGCCATCATATAAAGTTTAACTTTTTAAGGATCGACATATTCATGCTGCCTGTACACACCAGAAACCAAAATTGAAAAGATTCATCCAGAAAATCATCCCTGCAAAGGTAAGTATAAAATACTATACAATTTTTTTCTTATTTTATCATTCTAAATACTGTTTTGTGGCTACTGTTTTCACATTTGACCAGTAAATAAGAAATGTGATCTATTGAGATTTTTTTTAATATATTTTTGAATCACTGATCTTTAATAATAATGAATACTAAGCTATTAAAAAGTGCAGCAGTGTTAACATTTAATTGCTTTTCTATTTTCCTAAAACACTATTACTGTTGAAATATTTTTATTTTATTAGGTATTCTGCTGTCCTGAGTGCCGTGTGAAATGCACTAAGGAAGAATTTCTTTTGAACCATTACTTGAGCAGACATGTTCCTCATAGGAAGAAAATGGAGGAGATCATGTGAATGTTTCTTTAAGTAGTTATTGCCAAATTATTATTAAATTTTCAAAAAATTAACCCAGTTAATTTGCTTATTCTTGGTGAAATAGATGCATTACAATTATATTGTGTTATATATTTAGTGCTTTTGACCTGTAAATTCTGTGATATGAAGTTGATTATTTTTCATTTTCCAGCATAGATACACAAATATTGTTTTATTCCTTAATTATTACTTAGCTTTTGGTTTCCTCTTTGTAAGCCGTTTCTTTAATCAAATATAAAACATTTATTCCTTTCCAGATAAGGATGCTGCATTCAAACCAAACCATATGAAGGTATGATATATATTAGTTTCTGCTTAACTACAATTCAGAACTTAATAATTTTAATTATGTTTACCAAAATTATATTTTGGCTTCTTGTGTTAAGGCAGCCATCACTTGTTTTGAATGAGGACAACTTATACTACTTTGTTTATTTAGTTTGTTCCAGAAATACTTACATAACTAATTCATGGTGTACATTTTTTAATTAATGCATATGATTCATGATTGGGTATTTGCGCGCACACACACACACACACACACACACATAGTTACTTCAACATGACACATAAAGTTGACTTAAATAAAATTGTTTCTGAAACCTTAATACAGTCCATGTTATATTTTAATGTTCCTATAATAATATCTTGAAAAGATATCAATTTTCTTTTGATGATAATAATTCATGCATAAATTAAAATTTATCTTCCAACAGAATCGGGGTACAATTTTCATCTTTGTTGATATCTGTGTATGTATAGCTATTTAATACTTCTAGTGTCCTATTTATGAAATGCTCAACAACCCTCAATAATTGGCTTTATAATGAATATACCCTTTTACAGGATGAGATATATACTTGTAAAGCATCCAGTCAGATAAGTTCCATAACTGATATTGATTCTATTGCATTGGATGTTCCTGAAATGAAGTTATTTGGTAAATATACATTTCAGTATTACAGTTATGTATCTGGTCTGTTTACTATTTTCATCTCTCTTACTTTCTGTGTGTGACTGTATATATATATATATATATATATATATATATATATATATATATATATATATATATATATATATAGTGCCATCCTAATGTGCCGTTTTATTAAGACTGATGTATAGAATTTGTAAAGCTGAACTTTAATGTGATTTAATCGTTTTCCCTTTATTTAATTTGAACTTTATTTTGTGTCTTTCACAATAAATGATTCAACATTTATTTGTCAATAAGGCATGAATAATTTCCTTTCAGACACGATACTCAGCTTTATGGATTTAATGCCATATATCATCCGTGATAGTCATTTTTTATCAGAAAAAAACCCAGGATATTACGATATAATATTTACTATGGCTCAAGACGATTATGCCTTTAGTAATATCATTAAGCAAATTAGCAGATCTTTCTTATGCTGTTTCTCGCCATTGTTTAAGAACATACCATGCATACTCATGCAAAATTCCTGTCAACAAAGTGATGCCATGCCACATTTAACATCACTTTGAATAAAGTTGTTACATATTGTTGATGGATGTTTCGCTCATTTATTTTTATTATTAAATTTATCGTCTTTATCAATATATAGGCATGAAATGGGAACAAAGAGACAAAAGAGATCAAACAGTGCTGTCAAACTGTTTGTCATTTGTTAAGAAAATTGCTGCATTTTGTTGGAAGAACTTTGCAAAAATGAAACTGATCCTTTCTGGTGATGTTGAAGAAAATCCTGGACCTCCAGTGGTAATTATTTTTATATTGTCATCTATACCTTTGTGAGAAAGCTTGCCAGGAGCTTCTTATGGGTTGGTTGTTTTTCCTGGGGTTTTCCATGGTTCTTCCTCAACCAGTTAATACAGGCTGCCATGTATAGCCTATCTTGTGCTAAAAAATGGTGTTAAACCCCACCACAACAACATCATACCTTTTGGGTACACACATTTTATTTTTTTCTCCCTTCTGTTCACAATATATGTATTAAAAATTATCAGACGAGAAATTGATATGTATATCACTAAAACAGAATATGCATCAATGAGAAATAAGTTCTAGGAAATTCCTGATCAGCAAATATAACTAACAGTAGTGTGTACACTCTGAATTGTGAAAGTTTCTATGCAATGTGAGTGATCATAATAAACCAAATTTATCTGCCAGTATTTCCTTAATATACAAGATTAGCATTTTAAACTTATTTGTTTTCCTGGTCATCTTCTTCTCTATTTTTATACTTTTAAAAGGTAGGAAAATACTTTCAAACAGGTTCAGTTTTGTTTAACACGTGAATTAGTTCTCATAGTTACAGTATTTTAGTTCCCCATATCATGCCCTATTCTACTAATCTCTCTCTAGATCGAATGTTCCTGGGAATCTTGCACAGAAACATTCCAAACAGAGCAGCTTTTAGGACAGCATGTAATAGGTCATATTCATCCTGGCATGCTATGTCAATGGAAAGACTGTGCTTTTACCAGTTACGATGGAAATGAGTTGGAAACACATGTATTAAAACACATTTATTTGGTATGTAATCTTACAAGGTTTGTCATTTTTTGTCTACATTGTAGAGTGTGACTCAGTTATTGTCATATATTTCTTTTTTCATTCATTCATGAATAATGTAGCCCTTAAAACATAATAATAGTACACTGATACTTTTGAAAATGTCAATCACATGCTACAGTCATCACAAATTGGTTACATCACAGACAAAATTAAATAAGTTGGGCTATGAAAATTATTTGGCCTAGAAAAATCTGATGTGGCCAGTAACACTAGTTTGGTCCTTATGAAGACCTTAATCATAATTATAGTAACTTTGTAATGACAATATTAACTGCTTCATTATTACAGTTGTACTTATTTGGCTTAAATATTCCATATACTGTGTAACATATTAAAATAATATTCTTCATAGTAACATTACTGAAGAAATGTATTTCAGCAATGGCAGGTGAAACTGGAAGAGGAACTTTCTGTCAAACCAGCTACAGCATTAGTCATATATAAAAGACAATTATTTCTGATGATCTAACCATGTTTTTGGTTACTTGCTATCAATTTCTTCCTCTTTAAGTTGTGAAAATCTCACTGTTGGAGAAGGAGAGCCCAGTTCTTTATTCACTGTCATGTTTTTAAGGCCATCTTGATTATCATATGAGTTAATTCTTTGACAACATTTGAATGTTCAGAACATATTTTGTTCTCAGCTTCTTTATGTACTGTTATCTGGAATATGCATGATATTTAAGGTTTTGTTGTAATGAAAAAAATTACTTATTTTAAACATTTAAAAAAATATATTTTATCACATTTGCAGGAACAGTTTTCTTTTAATTTCATTGAAAAATGGGAACAAGCTTTACCTCTTGGACAGTTATTAAAAATAACTAGTGATCTGCATTTATGTCCAGTGCCATTGGTGAGATATTACAATGATTGTCATTAGAAATGCGCTTTGAAATTAAAAAATACATGTTTTTGGTTCACTGATAAGCATTGGGGCGTCATACCGGAGACATGTAGCATGAAGTCCCACCCAGTCACATTATCCTGACACCAGGCCGACCAGTCCATAATGATACATTTCAAACACATCACTGAAATTTAAAGATTATCTGTCTCATTGTCACTTTACTTTAATGTTCTTTACACTGTAGGTACGTATTAAATCCGACCTTCATAGGTCACATTTTCTAAATTGTCATAAAATTTATTATTATGCACAATTTTGCATGACCCCTCACCCATAAAATCCCTGTATAACTTCTTTATGGATGATATCTTAGAAGTGTATCACTAATTAAAATAACCGATGATAATTTATTTCACTTGTATGAGATAAGAAAAATGTGTTAGCAGATTGAACACTTTCATTTCCAGTATAACCAAGATCATCCCATACAAGTTTCTGTAAACATAAGACATCTTCATTATGGTAAAGTGCTGATCAACTTAAATTTTTTTTAAAATTCTGGAGCCTATAGCATAATGAAACCATGATAGCTGGTACATGTAGTTGAAATCACATTATGAGAACCTTGGAAAGTGCTTCAACAGAGTGCCCGGACAGAGGATGTTGGGGTTTTAATGTCTTATGCTCAAATAAGGGGTAACAGGAGTCTGCTAATATTGGCAAATTTCATGACTGAAATGACTGAAATGTGAAAGTAAGTTTTGGTAGTTAAAAAAATTGGAGATTTGGAAAGGGGCTATCCATTTAGTACATACGAGGGGAGCTGGGGTTATCCGTAATGCATACACTTGCGTATAGAGTGGTATAATGATGATGTACGTACGCATAACCTATTCGACTGGGTTCAGTTGGCATTTGAATTTTAGCGGACATGAGACAAACTTTTTACAGTTACACAGTTATTTCTTGGATGCAGACAGACATTCAGTGGCGGTGGACTATCTGTTTTATAAAAAAACATAAATACTATTAAGCCTTGATTGTTCATACGTGAATTAAATATAGGCCGTTATACATAATTGGGTGGTCAAGCATACATACACACGTTGGGGTGTGTGTAAAAAAGTATGCATGTGTACAGGGAGGGGTGTAAGGGTGAAGCTTTGCCAGACTTTTGCATACATACTAAGTGGACGGCACCAAAGAAGCTGGTGCAAGGGTAAACTTAGTATGTTACCTGTGAAATCAAATAAACTGTTATTAAAAAAACAATAACACATAGGAATTAAAAGATCAACTACCAAAAATTAAATAACCATTGTAATTCCAACTACTATCAGCTTATTAATGGTACTGAAACCAACATTAGTGAGCAAGACAAGAAATTATGTACCAGCTTTTTGTCCCACTAATCACTGGCAAATTTAAAATTAAGAACTATCATGGGAACAAGTCCTATAATAAATAAAATTGAAGAATGATGTTTCATTGTGGCACCAATAGTAACATCAGTGCAGGTAATGAATGGCCATGACATCACTTTCATCATTTCTATCATCAAAGCGTGCTACTGAATAAATGCTCCCACCATAAATCTTTAACAAAATGACAAATGTGAAGAAAGCGGTAAGCAGTTTAGATTCCGTTGATGTAAATTATTTAGTGTGAAACTATTCATCGTTTAATATATCCATAGTTGTTTACAAGTCTTTGATTCAGATTTTTTTGGCATTACAGAAAGTGGAACAAATATAACGAAGCGTTTTGATACTTTAAGAAATATTGTAATATAATTAATAGCAGCAAGATAACTCATTTGTGAAAAAAACAATAATTAAAACGCACACTTAATAGTTTGCAATTAAAAATGTACCTATTAAAATAAATTGATCTATCACCACTTATCAATAATGCCTATCAAATTAGCCAATCAGCGAGTGTAAGTTATACACACCTACAGGCATTGCTTTTGTCCACCAATTTCCTCTGACAAGCAGCATGTGGCAATAATGAATAGATTATGATAAGTATTTACAAAGTTTGTAATGATTTGTTGATTTCTACATAGATAAGGGTGAAAATAAAGAATGTATACGGTATCCTAGTCGGACCCAAAGTGGATGCACATTATGACAATAGTAACTGCAACAACACAATGGGCTTAACAAAACATAATGGTACTAATTCACATAAAACAGGCCGATGTATGCAAAACAAAAGAACATTCTTCAGCAGATACACTGAAGAATTCAACATTAACAAAATATAAAAACACTTGCAAATAAGAAAACATGGTTTACCTTATCTCATGCAAAATGTACAGTAGTAAGTATAAGGAAACACAAAAACTTAACGTAAGAATGAACTTTCATCTTTCTGATTAACATACCCTAAAAAATAGACTTTAGTCTGGTAGATTTCTCTTTGCCTTTGATGATGCAGTCGTTCTGGATTTGCCCAATGCCATTACTGTTCAAATGAACAAATGAAAGAAAAAGAATACATTGCATTAGATGTCTATAAATCTTGCATTCTATTCGTCAAAGCAAAAAGGAATAACAACAAACACATAATACATAAAATTGTTTATGAAACATATTAGATCATATTATTTACATCGGAGTCCACTTTAACATGAAAAGGAAAAGAAAAAGGTCAGCTTTTATATACTGATTATAAACTTAAAACTGATGCAGACAGCATTAAGTTTCATAATTTTCACCTGCTTGAACTCTTTAACTTTAAACGCGTCTCTACATTTCACTGTTTCCATTGATTTTCGAATTAAGTTTGCTTATATTTTCACAGCGTTTATGAAAATATACCAAAATAACTGTGTCAATGACAGTGACACACACACATACACACAGTATATATCCAGTTCTGTATTGTCTTCACAAAATTGTGAGCTTCATGTTTTAAGCTCATTTGATGTATCAGTATTATGGATAATGGGTATGAATGTGAAACCTTATGCAGCCCTTAAAACAAAAATTTCTGTTCATTTCATGATGTTATCAATTACATACTGAACCATAAAATTTTAATAGAAGCAGAGATATCGAGTAGAAAAAACAAAATGGTTGGAAAGTTTATTTGAATTCTATATTGAAATACTTCTGGAAAACAAGCATAAAGAGAAATACTGCAAATTACGCTGGTCATTTTGTTCCTTCTTTCAGAATGATCTCTTGACAATGGATGAATTGTAGCAGCAGAGAGGGTGAATCCTACAACGTTTTTAGACAAAATTTGATTGAAATCCTAAAACGAGCCGTCCTATAATCTCATTTTAACCAAAAAAAATGTCTCAGGGGCGAACCCTACAACGTTTTCAGACAAAATTTTGATTGAAATCTTAATGAGCCTTCCCTACGAAATCTCATTTTAACTAAAAAAATGAAAACGAAGATTTTTACGATTTTTTAATTAATTTTGGTCGCAACTTGTTGTCATCCACCCTCTCTGCTGCTATGGGTTAACAAAAAATAATAAATGATTTTAACCGAATATTTGATCAAGTCCGATACGATATCGTGTCCGAGGATCATGCAAATTTATTGTTGCGAATCCGTGTGGTTTTGACTGAGCATGACTAAAGAAATCTCGAAATTGATTGAAGTCCATATCAGAACACCATGTCTGCCAAATATTTCGTAGCGTATGTGTATCAACGCCGTTGAATACAGAAAGAATATTGCAGTTATCTCTGATGACTTTTGGAACCTGAGTGTAGCGTTGAGTGACATATATCACGTCAGTGTTTTTGTGACGCCCACGGGAAAATATTCTAGCAGGATTTTTTTGTTTATCCAACATTATATCGTCGTATACGACTAAATTGTTAATATCTCCATCAATATCATCAATGCTCGGTGCTTCATCGATATCGGTTATAAACTCAATAATACCCTCTCCGGATTTTTCTACCGCGCTGTCGTTAAAATCCTTTAACACTTCATAACATCGTTGATCATCTACGCTAGGGGCAATTAAATACAACTTATCCCACTTCATCCATCTCATTATTAAATTGAGCAACAATTGCGTTTTACCGGATCCAGATGGCCCGATTATAATCATCCGGATAGAGTTTGGTAGCGCTGCATGATGCTTAATTGGTTCTCTTCTTTTAGTCGCTGAAAAATCAATTATATCCATATTTCTATACATAAATTATGGATCTATATTGTGTGAAGTGCAAAACGCGTACTGGCACAGATGATGTGACGACAGTTACAACTAAAAATAACCGATCAGCGCTTTCTGGTAAATGCATGCAATGTGGTACAAAGAAATTTAGATTTGTGTCTATGAAATCTGATTTTAAAAAAAACGAGGAGGTGATATCGCAGCCAAATTGGCAAAGCTCCCTGGAACCCCATGGGCATAGTACCCCGGAGAAAAGCACCTTCCCGGATATAGCTACTGTGGACCGGGAACCAGACTTGATATCAGACTCAATAATCAAAATCAACCCAACCCCGGTGAAGAACCAATAAACGCCATTGATAAGGCCTGTCACCTTCATGATGTTGCATATAAAAGCAGCAATCTGCAACACAGACATCTAGCAGATGTGAAATTAATTCATGCGTTAAATGCTATTCCTGATAAATCCTTCAAAGAAAAATTGGCTTCATTTTTGATAAAATCGGCTATGAAAAGCAAATTGATGTTAGGTGCCGGTAATTAATAATATGGAATCAATTTATTATTCCCCAAGAGGATACTGGAGGGGTAAATCAGCAGTCCATAAACTCGCTAGCGCTGCAAAAGTGAAAAAAACCACTGCGGCTAATTGGTTATCCAAACAGGCACTATGGCAAATTTATCTACCACCGCCTAAACAAATTCAATTCTCGCATTTTGATGTGACCGCTCCTAATGAAGTTCATCAGGCTGATATATTATTTCTGCCACATGATCGTGGTTACAAATACGCATTAACCGTAGTTGATATTGCAAGTCGATACAAAGAAGCAGAACCGTTAAAAACAAAATCAGCCACTGAAGTCGCTTCTGCATTTGAAAGGATTTATCGACGAGGTCCTCTGCACTGGCCAAATCTATTGCAGGTTGATCCTGGCAAGGAATTTCAGGGTGCAGTATTATCTACAATGAAACATCATAATGTCACCATACGACGAGGGCATACTGCGCTACATCGCGATCAGGCCATTGTCGAACGATTTAATCGGACGATTGCTGAGCGGTTATTTGGATATCAATACGCAAAAGAATTCATTCAAGAAAAGCGATCCCGTGAATGGGTTAAAAGATTACCATCTGTGATTACTGCACTGAATAACGAGATTACTAGAACAATCAACATGAAACCTATCAACGCGATTAAAAAGAAGTCAATACCCGTACAACCACAAAAAGATTTCAAAGAACCAATTCTTGGTAGTAATGTCATTGTGAGGTACTTATACGAACCAGGAGAGCTTGAAGGGGGTAGAAAAAGGGCTACTGATCCTATTTGGAGCGTCACTGCACACAAGATATCTAGTATAACACGATCTACGGGTAGACCTCCAGTCTATAAACTGGATTCAACTGCCCCTCAGCGGGGTTTTACTCGACAACAACTACAGGTAATTCCCGAGGATACTCAATTGCCACCGCATGGTCTTAACTAGCACCGTTGCGTCTATTGCACTCAAGACAAGTCAACATCACATTATTTCTGACATGACCGAGATTGTTATTTTTTCTGTCTACGGTGAATTGGCGAGGATCCTTATCCGAATACTGCCAACGCATTATACAATTGCAACTCGCGCAGTGATTATTCTGTTGTTTCTTCAGCGTAATTATTAATTTAGCATCAATATCAAATTCTCGTTGTTTTTTTTTTGTCCTGTTGTTTGTAACCGGAGAGTTTTTTATTAATGATGCTAACATCAATATCATCCATTGTGGTTTCATTATCATCGAGGACAATTCTTCGAAGTTGATTTATTTTTCGTACTCTGGATACTGCGAGATAGACTAAATTCGACCATTCGATGTGATTATCCACCATCCAAACAATTGTATCCGATATAGTCAATCCCTGTGAAGAGTGTATTGTTGCTGCGTATCCTAGCGTCCACGGGGATTTATTAGCACGCAATGCATCTTCAACGACATTGATATCAACCAGCACAATATCATTTAATACGAGAATTTGTTTTTCACTCTGTCCTGGAATATCAACTTCAATATTCTGTTTTCGTGTATCCGATGGCCTATAACAAAGGGGTACTGGAAGCGTTGCAAATTTTTCTTTATGCAATTCAAATAACTTCATCTGAAGTGTGTCCCTGACTATTTTTCTACTTGCAATTATCAAATCATTTGGTCTCCATGTTTCCCAGAAATCATTCATTGGAGTTTCTGAAATCACTTCACGCGCTATTTCGCATTGGATTCTATCCGGTTGTAATCTAATTAGCGCTTTGAACTCGCGTAATCGTTCATCAAGTGATCTATAATCAGTGGTGATTTCTTCATAGTAGTCTACAAAACCCCTTAGCCATTCATGTGGAGATGCACCGACAAATGGTGGTGGTTGGCCGTGATCACCGCACATGACGACTTTTGTGTTTTTGTTTAACAACCACTCAAGAAATGTTTGTAATACATCTAATGACACTGTGCATATTTCATCCCAAATTATGATTTCAGGAATGAATTTATCACCCATACGCTCAGGAGTCCATTTGTCACCCTTCCATCGAAAGAAACTATGGTAAGTACAGGCATTTACCCCTCGCTGTATCATCTCTCTGGCGAGTCTGTGAGTCGGTGTTAGCACAATCATGTTAGAAACGCTAGCGTTTCCACGACGAAATAATTCAATTGCACGAGTTGTCTTTCCTGACCCACCACAACCGTTTAAATAAACTGTTTTATATCTACAGATTGGATCAGATACCGGTGGTGCATTAGAAAATTCTGATTGAATTTCAATACGGTTACAACAAAGATATTTATCATCCATGGCAACGTCTGCGGATTCACAATACTCATGTAGCATCTCCTTTTTAAATCGCCAACGTCCCCAATTTTCTTCGGGATCTGTGAATTTAGCTACAGCTGATTTGTACTTATTCTGTATATACATCGAATCAGTGGCCACTCTAACCGCGGTATTAGGAAATCTATTTATCATCGAAAATAGATTAATAGAAGCATAGGCTAGCATTGAACTTCTCAAATGTGTGTACTGGGAATTATATCCATCACAGTAGGTAACAACCGTACCCATTTTCTCACCATTGGATAGAAAAGCATCCTTACGGGATACAAGTTTTCCCTGTTTCATTAAATCCGCTACAATAAAATCGTATTCAGCGACATCTATGATCAACCGCGAAGAGTATTTTGCGTTGTCGTATCGTCCACCTTGAGTGAATTTACCGATTATTCTTCGTCCGAGATCCTTTGCTTGTTCTTTTTTAATTTCAAATAACTTCTTAGACCGATTCATGATTTGTTCTTCATTGAAATCAGGGAATTGTTTTCGCTGTTCGCTGATTATTCTATCTAGATCGGGTTGTGGTAGCCAAACTTCTTTCTGAGCTCGATAGCATATAATAGCCTCGGAAACAATCAACGATATTAGCATACCACAATCAATCATATATCTCAATAGCACTATTGGCATCCAGGCCTTTTCAGATAGGTGTTTACCGAGCCAAACATAACTACACGGATGTAACCCTGTAGCTAATTCGAATGATATCACACGAGCGAATCCGGTTAAATCAAAATCAGGCAATGGTCCATTAATCGCAACACGAGTCATTTCATGTGTTGGGTGTCCAAATCGTTTGAAGTACTCAGCGCATTCCCCATATCCGAGAAAACTTCCGGGATAACACGCGGCTATATCAATTGAAATCATACCATCAAGTGAGTATTTCGTATTCCACAGTCCTCCATGACCAAATTCGACGCAACTCAATTTAACATCCTCGAGAAAATCACTTCGTGTTGGACGCCATGAGTTTTTTTCTCTTGCGAAGTGAGCTACCACTGATGGAATAGTAAAACTATCCGTGAGTAGTTTTTCATGGAAACTCTCCGGTGAAAAATCACTAGCGATTTTTCTCATTCTGTTATCTAATTCTTCAACGCGATATAATTCACCATTTGGTTTTACAAATTGATCGAATCCTATTTCGGGATCTTCATCACTTCTAAGTAACCACACTGACACAGGATCATCCTTACACAACGCATTAATAGCATCAAATAATCTCTCTTCATAGAAAACATCCCCGACAAACTCCTTAGGGATATATTTCACGGTTCGTTCTCGTGGAAATACTGTTACCGCAGGTGTCCACGCGTGTTTGTTATGATCAATAATCTGTATTGGTGCTCCATTTTTGTTATATTTCGGTTCGTATAAAACCTCTCCGGTTATCGTCATAACTGTTATTGGAAATCTTAATGATGTTTCTAATTTAGCTATATCAGAAATCTTTGCACCATGCTGTTTCACTGTCAGTTCCCATTCGGTTATTTTCCTACGTCGCAGATCAGTTAGTTTATTTCCTCGGGATGCATTTGTGAAGTGCTCCATTACCCGTGTTGCTACACAATTAAGCCCTGACGAATATTTCATAGGAGCTAGTTTTGCAATATCGGGTTTATCATTTAACGGATATAGCCCATAAACCATTGCTGTTACGGGATAAGATCTTTCGTAGTATGGTTTGTCAATGCCGGTTAGAATCCCTGGTTTGGAATCTCTACTCACAATGACAGCTTTTTTATTCTTGAGGATTGGTTCAAATTTATCCCTAATAATCCATTTGCCATCGACTTCGATAATGAATTTGATTCGGAAAAAATACCGTTTTTCCCCAACACGTGAAATTATCACTGCTGCTTTTTCATCATTCATGGTAGCATCAACAACACCATCAATTCGAAGTGTTGACCAACAATAGGATGCTCCATCACGCTTGAATTCATTGAAACAATCTCTGATTTTTCTAATCATAGCTTTATCAAGAATTGTATTCTTGGGTGTATTAGAAACTATATCGAGATTGAATTGAGCATCCTTCCAGGGTAATCTCTTGGACGTTTTTTTTTGGTTTATCGAGATTAAATTTAGGATTGATTTTCAATAATCTCTTAAACTCTTTCATATTTCCGTCTCTTGGACGTTTTTTGGGTCTATCGAGATTAAATTTAGGATTAATTTTGTTACGTTTTTTGGGTCTATCGATATTAAATTTAGGATTGATTTTCAATAATCTCTTAAACTCTTTCATATTTCCGTCTCTTGGACGTTTGTTACGTTTTTTGGGTCTATCGAGATTAAATCTAGGATTGATTTTCAATAATCTCTTAAACTCTTTCATGTTTCCGTCTATTGGACGTTTTTTGGGTTTTTTGGGTCTATCGAGATTAAATCTAGGATTGATTTTCAATAATCTCTTAAACTCTTTCATGTTTCCGTCTATTGGACGTTTTTTGGGTTTTTTGGGTCTATCGATATTAAATTTAGGATTGATATTCAACAATCTCTTAAACTCCTTATCAACATTGAATTCAGCATTTTTCGAAGGCGTTCTCCTTAATTCCTTCATGCTATAATTAAAACAAGCATTTAAATGAAAGATTTTTATATAATGAATCACTGTAAGTGGCTTATGATTGGATCAGTAACCCCGTGTAACAAATCATGCAGAAATGAGTTTTGTGGGTATCATATGCAAAGCTTTCGACGTGGAAGCCTTGGTCCGTTACCCTGTATTCTATGTGGAGTTGGGGTTAGGGGGAAATCACGGTTGTGTTTGAATTGTGGTGGAAAGCGATACAGGGAGTTGAAGCGTTATTATGATAAAAGAATAAAAAATGGACAATCAATCAGAAATTATGACCCTGACGCTGACAAAGTCAGTATTCTTGACGCTGACAAAGTCAGTATCAAGGATAAAATCATAAGAACTCCTCAAGACTACATCGAAAGATTTATCATTAAACCAAACAATGAATTAGACAAACAATAGTATAATATATAAATGAACCAAGAATTCAGACCACACCCTGTGATCACAAATTATGAAGCATCCAGTGATGGTGTTGTAAGAAACCGCAGACTGAAGAAACCAGTTGGTGATGTGAATAATCATGGATATTTGATGTTTGGTGCTGGAAAGAAGAAATATCTCAATCATCGTTTCGTGTACGAGTGTTTCCATGGATTGATCGAGGATGATTTTGTTATTGATCATATCGATTCTAATCCGAAAAACAATTCTTTATCAAATCTGCAGGCTGTTACACAGAGTGAGAATTCCAAACGAGGGGAGACTGGAAAATACTCGAAAAAAGCGAGACCTGTGAAATCTTTGAATACAATAACTAATGAAGAAAAAATATTTTCATCTATGAATGAAGCCGGTAAATTTTTCGATATCTGTGGACCCTCAGTACGAAAAGTTGCAGAGGGAATAACCAAGACGGCTATTTCAAAAAAGACAGGACAGAAAATTCGATTTAGTTACGTCTAATACGTCATATTTTTCATTTAGAAATATATCATTATTATAGAATAATGAATTCTGAAAACATGAATAGCATCATATCCGAGATTTCAAAATTGAAAGGTTGGGATATTGAACTATCAGATGGGTTAAATCCTGATCAAATCATGTCTGATTTTCAGGATATAGAATACGGAGTTAACAACAATAAATATATGCTACCAAAGAAGTATGCGCTCATCAAAAGAATTCAGAATTCTATTCGGGACTCTCTCGCATTTTCCAGTGACGTAAGTGTGTTCGCTCCGTTGTATACCATCGTAGAACGAATACGAAAAGAATTGGGGTACGAATACGAATTGAAAAAGGAGGTTAATTCTAAAGTTAGAAACCTACGAGCGTTAATTCAAGAAAATGAACAATTTTGATTGACCATTTATCATTATTTGATTGCCCGACCATTTATCATTATTTGATTGTGACCGTCCCTCATAGAGATTTTAATTTTTTTTAGCATTTTTTGATTGATAATGTCAGAAACAGTGAATAAAAAATTGATGGCTGGTTCGGATTGATCAAAAATAGAATGGGGAAAGTGACATTATTAATTATTTTATATACAATTTGGTCACTTTCCCCATCATTGATAGAGCCGTTAAAACACTTCCACGGTGACTTTGTCACTGGTGTTAGGTCGGATTGAAAAATTGTTTTACAATTGAAAAATTGTTTCTGATTTCAAATAATGGTCAATGAAGCATTAACAACCCGATTGGCTCGTGAACGATTAGATGCAATTAAGAGATTTGTACCAATTCGTGACTCTGTACGGAATAAACTACAACAACGACAGAGTCTTCAGACTGATTTTGCTGCGGGATCTGAAGAATTGTTTAAACCAGTAACCACAGCAACGAAGGAGATAGAGCGTGCTATACGGGGGGATGTTCCCGAGACAGGGAAATCTGTTATTGGTGAACTCGAAAAAATAGCAGCGAAAACTGAACAAACAGAACAGGCTGTACAAAAAATAGAATCAAAAAGAACAGTAGATGATTTACTCGTGAGATTTAACGAGGAGGGGTTAGCAGAAATTGATAAGACTGATCCAGCAGAAATTCCTGCGCTTGTTGTTACGTCCTATGAAAACAGAAAAAAATGGTTGAAACCAGAACATCATAAATATGTTAGAAATATAACTCACTGGGCTGATATATTCTATAAAATCAAAACTGAAAAAGGTCTGATTAAGAAAGATAGTGCATCATATATTGATTATATCAATAAGGTGGATCACGTGTATAATCAATACGAAGAGTTTAAACAAAAACAAAAACCGCAAAAATTGCAAAGGCGGCGACAGCAACCTGCAAAGAAAATATCTTTTTCACCTAAAAAACAACAAATACCACGTGATGATGATGATCTTCTTGGTTATTTACAACCCACGGATGAAGAAAAACAGGATGAAGCAACTGGTTATAGCGGAAGTGGATTAAGAGATTCCAGTGGACCCCAAAGTGGGGTATGTCCTGGTAGTGTTCTCAGTGATATATCACGGTTAGAGGTTCTTGTAGGAGGGTTCCGAGCCGGAAATAACTCACCGGAAATAATTAATGAAGCAGCTGATATCTGTAGACGATTATTTCAGGGTGGTATCATGGATATCAGCACATATCGAGATTTCATTGGCGAGTTAGTGGAAAGTGGGTATCACAGTGATTAATCACCGAGACTGAATTGAAAAGTCAATTGAAAAATTGTTTCTGATTTCAAATAATGATCATACACTACAATCATGATAAACCAACCCCCGTCTACGTAGTTAATTCACGGTTTCCGGTTTATAGAGCATACTACGGAGATGGTTTAGGTAATACCATTTTAGGGTTATTTGCGAGAATGGCTCCAAAAGTGATGCCGTTGGCTAAACAATTAGGAATGAAAGCAATTGATGTTATTCGTGATAAGGGTATTGGTGTTGTTGGAGATCTTGCTGGAAAAGCGTTTTCAACTGCGAAGAATAAATTAACATCATTAGTGAAATCACGGATGAAATCCAAAGGATTTTCAAAACCGTTACCGTCTACAGCGGAAATGCCTGCAAGTGTTAGTAGAATTATAAATAACGCAGTAGATGAAAAATTAGCGTCGATGGTTTTAACCCCCTTGATAAATCAAGGGGACCAAAGCAATATTGCAAACATGATAGCAGGAAGTGGCTTTAAAAAAACACGATGATGAAATGGGAAATCGCGATTTAGACTCTGATAAATAGAATAAAATGTTCAAACAGTCACGTGATCCAGCATTTGATATAGACGCCCCAGTTGGCAAGGATGATTCTGTACGCGATTATCAATATTACGCCTATCATGCAATAGACTCAAATAGTCGAGCAAGAATTGATCTTCAAGTCCATGATACCAGTAAATACTTTCTACCCTGTGAAGCGTTTATCGAAATCGAAGGAGAACTTGTAACAGCTGCTGATACTCCTGCTGTACCAGCACCGTATCCAGCTGGTACTCAAGTCGGTTTTGTCAATAATGGTATTATGGCGTTATTTGAGAGTGCTAGATATCTCATTGATGGAAAAGAAATCGAGTCGATAAATCGCGATGTTGATGTGGCTACAACAATAATCGGGTTAGCGAGATATTCCGATGATTATACAAGATCAGCAGGACCTTCTATGATGTTTGCAAAAGATGGTAAGAATACCGCTGGAGGAAATTCATTTGTTGTAAGACGACCAAAGAATAATGCTGGCACCGCTAATATTGATGCCGAAGATATGATTATAAACAACGATGCTAATTTCAATCTAGGAGCTGCAACACGAAACTCAATGTTGGGAGTAGGGCGTAAATCATTTTCATGCGCGATTCCACTGCATCATATATTTGGATTCTGTAGAAACGTCAGAAAAGTTATCTATGGAGCGAAGCATACAGTATCGCTTGTACGAAAGAGTGACGATAATGACGCAATCTGGAGGATTTCAGCAGACAATGCAAATCCAAATGCTGATGCCGGTAAAGTCAATTTAACAAAAATATCATTGTGGATGCCAGTGTTGACTCCAGCAATCACCGCAGAAGAACGATTACTATCATTTATGGACCATGGAGGAAAGTCGTTGTTAAGTTGGTTATCAGTGAGTACAGATGTGAAGCAATCAAATAACAACGGGTTATTCACTTGGAACCTAGCATCAAAACAAGGTGTTGCTGCGCCACGTCATATATTCGTAGCGTTACAAGATAACGCACGAGTTGGCAATCAACTCTCCAGCCATATGATATTTGATCAATTAGGTGTTAAAGACGTCTCACTGAGAATAAACGGCCAGCAGGAACCATCCGAGGATATACAACTTAATTACACAGAAAATCATATCGCACGAGTTTATCATCGTCTGTTGTCATTTATGGCACGCGATCAAAATGTGGATACCGGTCTACAAATATCACAATTGGATTTTAAAAATCTGTATCCGATCTATTACTTCTCACTGGAACATCTCGATTTGATGAGACAATCTGTTGTTGATATACACTTTAGAGCTAATGTGACTCGTGGTGTTATTGCTGATTATAGAGCGGTTGCTGTTATTCTCAGTGATAAATCAATGCTACTCGAAGGTGTTGGAGGAAGAATGAGAGTGGTAGATGCACCAGTGGAAAACATGTAATTGAAAATCCGAAGGATTTTTCCATTAGAATCAATCAATTATGTATAATATGTCATATAGTGTTATTAGTGTTGCGTTAACTCCCGGTCAATTAAAAAAATTGCAATCAGAATCGGCTAAGCGATGTGGAACCACAATCACGTTGAAACCCAACCAAATGACTGGTGGTGCAAATAAACTATCGCTGACAACTCGTCAGGTGAAACATTTCAATGATGCACTAGTAGCAAAAAAGGGTGTTCAGATTACTCTTTCTGCGGCTGCTATCAAAAATATGATTAAAACAGGCGGTATATTCCCGTTGTTAGCTGCGATACCAGCATTGATTGCAGCAGCAGCCCCAGCGGTGGCTAAAGCGGCAGCGTTAGGAGCCGTTGGTACTGCAGCAGGAATGGCACTAAAGAAGGCAACTGGGAAAGGATATAAAAAAAAGGGAAAGGGTCTAAGACTACCAGGAACCCCGTATTCGTGGTACAGCGGAAAGGGTCTAAGACTACCAGGAACCCCGTATTCGTGGTACAGCGGAAAGGGTCTAAGACTACCAGGAACGATTTATTAATTCAGAAATCTTCGATTTCCGAACCGATGGTTCCTATGTCCAATTTTGATTTAATGGATGCTGCTAAAAAGCTGGCGATTAAAAATTTCAGAGGTGTCTTTATGAAAGATCAATTACCACATCAACCAAACAGCGTTGAAACCGGTATTATTAATTTAGATAACAGCACCGGACCTGGAACTCATTGGGTTGCATACGCTATTGATCCACGTGGGATTGTCTATTTCGATTCATATGGATTAGCCCCACCAAAAGAGTTTTTGCGTTATATAAAAACCCTTCCAATGAAGACTTGGTATTCTACGCTACCAACACAAACGATGATTGACCCACCAATATGTGGCAGCGAAGTATTAAATGTCCTTGACGCTATTTCTAACTCCTTGAGTAACCCAAGCGGAAAACCACCACATGTTGTCGTTAATGAATACACTAGTAATCGCTGGAAATCGAAACGATTTTAGAGAGAGAAAGAGTTTTACAATAACATGATTGATATTTGGGGGAGATCTTTGAAACCCAAACCCGATGGCACTGCACCACCTGATTCTGTCAAGGATGTAAAAAAACTAATCAAGGATGAAATAGCTGAGACGTTGAACTTAACAAATGTTGATCCTAATGAAATAGTTGTATTTCAAGACAAACAGGGTAAATTGAAAAGCAGTGATGTGTCCTTGGATGATATTTTAGTTAAACAACGAAACGCAATCGAGAACACCGTTGCGTTATTTTCCGATCAGGGTAAATTGAAAACCAGTAATATTTCTCTGGATGATATTTTGGTTAAACAACAAAACGCAATCGAGAACACCGTTGCGTTATTTTCCGATCAGGGTAAATTGAAAACCAGTAATATTTCTCTGGATGATATTTTGGTTAAACAACAAAACGCAATCGAGAACACCGTTGCGTTATTTTCCGATCAGGGTAAACTCAAACCGGGTGTACTCGTTTCGACGATTACAGATCGATTAAAAACTCTCAACGATGAGTTAAACAATTCTGTGTTTGTACTAACAACACTTGAATCTAGAATTGAAGAAAACGGAAAACAGTTTTCAGTTTTTCGTAGAAATATCATTGATAAATTTATTGGAACCCAGTTGGATAAAATTGAAATAAAACTCCCTGATATTAAAAAATCCATCGATGAGACGAAAAACTTCATCGAAGCCGTCAAAGGTGATTTTTCGAGGATGATAACAATCATTGAAAAAACAAAAATTCCTCATGAGAAAACCAACAACGTAGTATATACAATCCAACACGGATCATTTGAGTGGACACCTGCAAACAACAAATTAGATATCACTGCAACCGTTAAGGGTATTTATCGATTAACACTAGTAACACCATTAACTCAATTTAATATATCATCGTCGAGTTCATCCGGGGTCAACAATACGATTTCAACGATCATCGACAAGGATACAACTGAAAAGTTCACTATAACAGCTACTGATAAAAATTTGATTGGGGTTTCAGTAACCTGGTATGTTGAATTCGTAGCGGATTTAAGTAAATAACTAAATTGAAAGGAAAATCGTTCGGATTTCACAATTGAAAACACTAGTATTTTTAAAATAAAAATGATTTCATCAACGCAATGTCGCTATGATCAGGTCAGAGAATTTCAAAATAGACTCAAAACCCTCGCCGAGGAGTATCAAATAAAAATAAAAAAATACCGACGAAGAATCACCGCAATTGATGTTATTATGTACTCGGTGTCAAGCGTTCTCACTGGCGCCGGAATAATACTTGCATCGGTTACAATGATTGCCCCGGTCGTAGTTCCAATTTGCATTTCTGCGGTGGCTACAATCGGGGGTATATCAACCGGGATAGCAAAAAAGATATCATCATGCAGCCAGAGTAAACTGCAGAATTACTTACTTCAATTTCATATTGCATCAACCGCATACTCGCAGTTATCCCTGATGATATCGTCGTCACTCGATAATACAATTATATCAGATAGTGAATTCTCAGCGATGGTCAGTATTTTTGATTCCGCGATATCGAAATTAGAGCGACAACAACATTATAATAACAATGACAACACCGATGGAATTAGAAAACACGAACCCAAAAACCAAAATGATCTCAATAATCTCAACCATACCAGATTGTGAGTTCTCAGTGATGGTCAGTATTTATGATTCCTCGATACCAAAATTAGAAATACAACATGAGTATAATAACAATGACGACACCGATGGAATTACTTCAACGAGTAGTGGAGAACACGAACCCAGTACAAACAAGTATGATATCAATAACATCAACGAATCCTGAATTCAGTGTGAATTTCCCTAGCCCAGTCCCCGTGAAGGAGATAGCGCTAGCAAAATTACGAGTGTATCACAGTTGGCCTAATATCAGATCAAAATCATTTGGTGGTCAACAACCCAATAATTCTTTAGTGTTTGCAAATAAGAATAAACCCGACGGAACCCCAGACTGGAACGTCGTTTCGATACCAACAGGGTCATACCAAATCGAACAAATCAATAATGAATTCGCGCGTAGAATAAAATCGATTACTGGAGTAGAGTCAAAAATCGCTATAACAGTTCATGAGCCGACGCTATCATCCGCAATTGAGATAAACTCAGAAGGATACGTCGTAGATATCTATAACAGCTCGATAAGAACCGTACTAGGATGGCCTGAATTACCACCCCGGGGGGGAACCGTTGATATACCCGAACCACAAAAAAATGATTATATCACCGACAGAATAAACCCCGATAATCCAATAAAAAGTTATAAAGATTACCAATCCAGTGAAGATTTTTTTTATTTCTTCTACTCCCCAATTGAGGAAGAGGAGGGGAGGGGTCAAGAGGGATATTATGTTGTTAACGAACCTAAAATTATGGAAAATTTTACAGCGATGGAATATGATTTTTTACTATTGTTAATATCCATTAAATCCGGCTCTCTCACCCGAGATGAATTTATCAGCGTTGTAGAAATATGTAACAAAATCATCAATGACATGGAAACATTTAATTCACAAATTATTCGAGTTATACTAGATGATAATCACCCCAAGTCGAGAACAGAGTTTGAATTAACTCTTGGTATCCCCGTTAAGGATATTCCAACATTCAAACTACGAGGATATAACGTACCTGAACTACAAAAATCTCTCAGTGATGCCATCGATGTTGGTTTCAAAATAATTCATGATACGTGGAAAAAAACAGCATCACCGAAAATAAAAATCCTCAAACACAATAATGACCCAGACGGTGGCGGTAGGCATATCGCTCCGTTCAACGTAAATATTTCATCGGTGATTGCGCTCAATTTAGTATGTGATGTTATCGAAGGAAGCTATCAAATTAATCTCGAACGATCAAATCAAGCTCAGCAAGGATATATTCTTTATTCGTTTGCACCAACAGCTCCTCCAGGATTTTTAATTATTGAAAACCCAATTAATCCTGTCTACATGCGATGCCATAATGATTCATTAACAAGAATTAATTTCAAACTCACAGACCAATCTAATAATCTAATTGATCTACAAGAGGAGGTGTTAGCGATTAGTTTGTTTGTGAAATCCTAAAAGGATTTTCATCGTAAAATAATTATTAACCCATAGCAGCAGAGAGGGTGGATGACAACAAGTTGCGACCAAAATTGATTAAAAAAAAATCGTAAAAATCTTCGTTTTCATTTTTTTAGTTAAAATGAGATTTCGTAGGGAAGGCTCGTTAAAATTTCAATCAATTTTTTGTCTAAAAACGTTGTAGGGTTTGCCCCTGAGACATTTTTTTTGGTTAAAATGAGATTATAGGACGGCTCGTTTTAGGATTTCAATCAAATTTTGTCTAAAAACGTTGTAGGATTCACCCTCTCTGCTGCTATTGTGGAATAAGAAATCAAAACAGGCATTGCCAACGTTTCAAAACAGTTTTTATTTTATCTTTCTTTTTTCATTTTTCCTATATTTTTTTCGTCTGATATTTGAAAACCGGTCAAACAAAGCACTGTAGAGTTATAACCCTCTCAATAGTGTTTATCCTTACTAAAAAAAAGTGCCTGCGACTGTAAATACTATTTAAGATGAATTATAATGTAAAGAATAACAAAGCAAACTAATAATAATTATTCATGACTAAAGAGTTTATGTGTGGTTTAGATTTTTTAATGAATTTTTTAAAAAAATTCCCTCATATTGCTATGATGTCTGCAGTGTGATTGTTTATAGTGATGTCTAGCACTGGGGCATCATCCCACAGACATGTAGCATGATGTCCCACCCAGTCACATTAACTTGACACCAGGCCGACCAGTCCTAACACTAACCTCTTAATGCTGACCGCCAAGCGAAGCAGCTGCTAGTACCATTTTTGTAAGTCTTTTGGTATGACTTGACCGGGGATCGAACCCACGACCTACCGCATCCAAGATGGACTCTCTAAACACTAGGCCACCGGAGCGGTGGGGGGAAGATTATGCTACATGTCTGCAGCATGATGCCCCAGTGCTAGACATCACTATAAACTGCTACACTGCAGACATCATAGTGATAGGACTGAACAATTATTACAGCTACATTAAACACACACACACACACGCACATACTCGTTTTCCAGAAATCCACTGGCAAAGAACTAGTATCGTATGGTCATGTAGTGCCTTTAAAATATGTACATGATAGGTGGCGCTATGCAAAAAAAACTTACATTTTCTAGATATTAAACCCGCAATATAGTAGGAAGAAATGTAACTGCAAGAACCAAACTAAAAGTAAATGAATTCTTACTAACAGTTTCATTATATATAATAGTAGTAAATAGTAATAAAACAATGCGATCGTATTACCAATTCACGAAAACTGATAACGGTAACAGTCTGGTGTATATAATGTATGGTTTAAATTCCATTTTAATTCCAAAACTTATCTATTAAAATATAAACTTTTAACGTTTAATGAATTCAAAGTTACATTTTAAACAACAACAACAACAATAATAATAATAATAATAATAATAATAATAATAATAATAATAATAATAATAATATTTGAGAAATTGAGACAATCCACGAAAATTGATAACGCAAACAATGGTGCTGTCAATTGAATTAGTAGTTAAATATTGTAATAGTAAACAATATAAAATGTAATTATCAGCACTTAAATAAAACGTGAAATGAATTATTAGTAATGGTTAAAGTATATATACCACCAGCCAGATAACACAATACTATATTTATTGCAGAACATGTCTCAGTGGCGAAAGGAACTAGGTTGTTTTCTTTAAAACCACAATGTAGAATGAAAACCGTCGTTTGTACCAAACTCATTTGCATATATGAATATTTAATGACTGGCAGGATTTCTCCATTATCCCAAGTGACATCGTCAAAATCATGAACCATAACAGTTCTTTTCTCGGGTGACAATTTTTGTAAGGTGTGTGCGATCATGTGACATTTCATGATGGCTTAAGATGAGTAAATAATTTAAGACACGCTTCTGAATGTCACGCTTATAAAAGTAAAGGACAATACGTGTCTAAGAGGCAATCCATGTGTCTATCCCAGCCACTTTGCATCTAACTCATCTGCTAGTTATGTTTCTGACAGTTATCAAGGAATATTGACCCCTATCGCTGCAGAACATACTTAGCAGTTACCCTGCCACATAAACAGGCTACTACTTTTTGAATTTTTTTAACACGTCCCACCTGCACTCAATGAATACATACTTTATGCTCGACCTATTAGTGTCACAGAAAAAAATAAAGTGACAGAATTAACTAATCATATCATTATCACAAGATTTACCAGTACATAGATTATATAATATACAGGTGACCGTTCTGGTGGCCTAGTGGTTAGAGCATCCACCTCGGATGTGGAAGGTCGTGGATTCAAACCACAACTGAGTCATATCAAAGACTTCAAAAAATGGTAATAACAGCTGCCTTGCTTGGTGCTCAGTATCAAGAGGTTAGTGTTAGGACTGGTCGGCCTGGTGTCAGGATAATGTGCCTGGGTGGAAGATGATGCTGCATGTCTGGGGAATGATAAACCAGTGCTAGACATCACTATAAGCTGCCACTGCAGACATTATAGTGATATGACTTAAATTGTTTTAAAGCTATGTTAAAAATCTAAAACACATACTGTAATATACAGTCAAATGTACGTTTATATGGACATGTTATTCGTAAAACTTGAACAGTACTGAATGTTATTGTCACCAGATATGGATTTGCACTGACAAAGTTATCATTCAACTTAATGCATCCGCTGAACAGACTAAATGACTGTAAAATATCAATATGATTACCATCAAGGTTGTAAAATGTCTGTTTTAGGAGATTTTTTGGATGGATTTTGGTACGTATAGGATATGGGAAGATATGGACCCGTATATAGATCGAGCTGAGTCTTTACAACTACTACGGTAACATACATTTGAGTGATGAAGCTGTATAATGTATATTTATTATTTAAGTAGACCAAAAAGGGTCTTAAAACTTGTGTAGTTATGTCACAAAATTTATGAGACTGAGTCAATTCAGTTTTTGATTTAAAATGATTAAAATTCAAATTATTTGTTTCCTTTTGTTTCGATTTTCTGTTGTCTACTATACATGAGTGCTTTGATATTTCAGGTCATAAAGTCTGCAATCAGCAAGTAAGTTAATAAAAACAATGACCCTCAAGATATAATTTAAGTCTGTTGTTGTCATTTGTATTAAACTGAATTTATTTTCCACTATAAATCAGATGGCTGTGGGAAACAAACAATAAACAGACGTTATGTAAAGTCCTAGTTGTGAAAGGGGAGTTATTCTGATATTGCAGTAAGACCAGCAACAAAAAAAATAATCTGATAATGGCATATACTTGTATTAATGTTGGAAATTTAATGTATCATTGTGTTGCACAAAGTGTAATCAACTTGAAAAATGGATGCTACTTCTATGGCACTCATTATGCCACCTGTGCCTACAGCAACAGAAACTTATAAGAAAGAATTAAAGAAATGCATTTGTAAATAACCAACCACAATGACTGGAGTTGCTCTGTGATTATTGCTGAGAATGAACAATCAATATGAGGATGAAAGTACATATCAACCTAAGACTGTTTGAACAACAACCATTGTTCCAATGAAAAGTAATAAATTGTGCATAATGCAGCTTTCAAGTCAACACCTGTTAAATGCAAAAGCCACCAAAAAAACGACATTAACATGCTTCACATTTTGATTCTTATTTGCTAACAAAGATTAGATTTCCTAGTCAATGACCATCACAGTAATCATATGATCTAACTCTTGTATAGCATTATCAGACAACAAACTGGCTAAACATTTTGTTAAAGTAATAGAAATTTCAAGAAGATATTGATTCTACCTGAGAACATAGGTTAAGGATATTATTTTTAAACAGTAGTATTCATGGGTTTATTTATCAAATAGTGTACGCATCAGCAATCCTGACATTTTCCCAAAATAAACTGGTGATTTAGAACTAGTAACCTATGGTCATGTGGTACATGTAAGTACACAATATGTGGTGCAATAGATAAAATAAATAACGAAATGTTAAAAAATATCGAGATACCACAGAACCAGTATCGTCGGAAGCTAAGCCACACCATATTGGTTTTTCCACAGGGGCTCGTATCGTTACTTACAACTGACCTGTCATACATATACTATAATACGATATTTATGTTGTCGAAATATCTAAAATGGGGAGGCACAAGGGTCAGAGGAAACTCGGACTAATGTACTATATAATAACTACAATATAGCACGTGCATGACAGGTCCATTATAAACAACGATACGAGCCCCTGTGGGTTTTTCAGATTTTTTTTTTACAAGTCCTCGAAAATTATTAACGGTAATAAACTTGTCGGAAATAAATGTAATTGCCAGTACCCAAATAAAATGTAAATTATTTCTTAGTAACGCTGTCAGTATACATACTAATACGAGTACTGCCGTGTAGACAAAATAATGCGATCTTATTACTAAAACACGAAAACTGATAACGGTCATAAATGGGTATGAGGCGTACTGTTTTGTTTAATTTCAGTTCTAATTTAAAAACGCGTCTATTAAAAAGTATAAACGTACAAAGAATTCATAGATACGGTTATTATAATAATAAAAATAATAATAAAAATAATAATAATAATAATAATAATAATAATAAATAATAATAATAATAATAATAAATAATAATAATAATAATAAATAATAATAAAACTACTAGCGAAATAACCTTGCAATTCAACCAATCCACGAAAATTGATAACGCCACCAATGGCGGTCTAATTTCAAATAGAACTTTAAAAAATTGTAATAATAAATAAAATAACATGTAATAATCAGCGCTGAAATGAAACGTACAATGCATTAATAGTAATGGTTCAAGTATATATACTACCGGTCTGATAACATAATACTAAATTTCCAGCAGCACAAGTCTCAACGTCAATGTTATTTTCTATAAACAACAATGTCCAATGAAAACCATCGTTTCAACAAAGTCATTTGCATATTTGCATATTTAATGAAGGTAGGATTTCTCCATTATCCCAAGTGTTAAAGTCAAACTTCGTCTGAACAAACAATCATGATTATCTTCTGCATGTGAAAACGAAAGTACACATCTGACATCTAATACAGGTATTTCAACCACCCACGTTAATTTTAGCATCAAGGCCTGAACTTTTGTTTGTATAAAATACTTTTTTCAAGGTTGTTCTTCTTGAGATAAAAATAACTACATGTACTAGGCGTTACGTAGTTCAGAAACAGAAACTACTGGTAATTCAAGCCACCCACGTTATGTTGTTGCATTGGTCTCGGTGCTTTTTTTTTCGATGATAAGTCTTTTCCTAGTTTTTATTTTCTCCCAAAAATAATATCAACATGTACGAGGCACAGAAATCATGTTAATATCAGTTCGCAATTTTTGTTGCTGTTTCAACTTTTGGTAAATTTAGTGACATTTTAAACAGTAACACGAGTGTTTTGCAAATTAGAAAGTTCTATTACCCAAGTTAAAAGCCAGATATATTATCTGGACCAGAAGATTTGTTATTGTTTAGTGTGCTAACGATACCCTAGCATTCAGTTACAGGGATTTGATTCAGTGTGTGTTGGGTTTTAGTCTCAAGAAAAGGCGACTCACTTTGATAGAGGAGATTGAGCAAATATAATTGTTAAGTTTGCATTTTAAAAAAATTATTAACTGGTTCAGAATCTTTAATATTAAATAGAGTAATTGTAAACGATCCAATACTTTCTTCACGTTAAATTTCAGTAGATTTGATATATTTTTTTGGAGATAGACAATCGTTTTCAAAGAAGAATTTCTTGTTTCATTTTTCAAATTATTTATTGTATTTCTCTACTTTCTGCATTTTGTTTAGTGACGACGGCTGTTTGATTGCAATGCGTCATTTCTCATTTTGTTACTTCGTCTGCTTTCACGTCTTAAATAGACCAATTGTAACTAATTTAGAGGGAATGTACTTCAAGCGTCTAATAGGGTTTCGATTCTTTCCCGAAGAACTATAGACGGTAATTAAGATAAGCATGTTGAGACACCCCACTTTATTAACCTTACGAAATCCTACTGTACACCTTACGTTATCAGATCGATCCGATGGCCTATGTGGTTAGAGCGTCTACGTCAGATGTGAGACGTCGCGGGTTTAAACCCCGGCTGAGCAATAACAAAGAAAAGACTATATTTTTTTAAACAAAATGGTACTAGCAGCAGGCGCGCTTGGAGCTCAACATTAAGATGTTACTGTTAGGAGTAGTCTATCCTGGTGTCAGGATAATGTGACTGGGTGGGACATGATGCTACATGTTTGCATTGTGATGCCCCAGTGCTAGACATTACTATAAACTGCCTCACTGCAGATAATGTAGCGATATGACTGAAAAGTTGCTAAACCTATGTTAAAATCCAAGTTACACACACACACACACACACACACACACACACACACACACTTTATTATAATGCTGATGAATATAAGTGATCTAAAAATAACTTTGTGAAATTTAGTGAAATAAGAATATTTGGAAGGTTTGATTTAATCAGGGCAACACTTGTGTATTTAATCAAGGAAACAATTAAGTATTCCAAGAAACAGATACACTGGTAATATGCTAATATATCGAAATATGATCCGGATTTTAATAATTAGAATACACATTTAATATATTTATGTATGCTCTATGGCATAGTTCCCATTTCTTATGATGGATTAGAGGCCTAAATATTTAATTAATCAGTGGCTCTTGGGCATGTGTGGGAATTTCTCAGAACTTTCTTATGATGGACCAGAGGCCTAAATATTTAATTAATCAGTGGCTCTTGGGCATGTGTGGGAATTTCTCAGAATTTTCCTTTTTAAACAATTGTTGTACAAATTTTAAACGGTTTGGAAAAAATTATGCATGATATTTATTATAAAGTCTACTTGTGTAGATTAAATAGAGACATAGACGCTCACTGTGATGAGAAAGTTTACTGTCCAAATATCTCCACTCCTCACTCGTCTACTTAAATACCTATTCATCCGTCTCTCGGTTTGTCCGTATGACCATCCATGTATCAGCATATCTCAAATCCTATGTTTCTTGTCTGAATTTATGTGTATATCGCTTAGGAAACGTTAAAGATTTTGAACTTTATTTACATTATCATACTCCTCCTAGTAGGTACATCGAGCTACCAATGGTTCCTATTCAAACCAAAAACGAATGACCCATATATACATTTTCCCAGTAACAAACACGAAACTCGACAGTGAATACCACTTCCTTAAAGGTAAAGGTGAAGATAATTCTTTTTTATAAAAAAAGTTTTCTTCACAGATGTGGTTGCTATATAATAACACGTGTTAGCTGAAGTAGTTTTATCACCAGCGAACTAAAGAAAAGAAAAAGAATGAGAACAACGGGGCCATCATTTTAATTTTTCACGGGGAGGGGGGGCAAAACATAATGCGCTCGTTAATTTTCGTATATAGGCTACAACAATTGTACATCACATGCAAATGCACCCCCCTCCATCCCCTTCTCCTCCCCGGCCACCTTCTCAATGACGTCTCTGGTAATCAACACTTTACTAACTGTCCGATATTTCTGCATTAGGTTTATCAGTCTGTACAAGGTATACACATGCAAGTGAGAATTACATTGCAGTTCATAAATAACATTTGTCTGCTAGCTATCATGTTGTATGGATAGCCTCTGTTTTGTTTACAGCAATATTTACATTTGTGTTTCGTTATCTGCGTTAGCGTTTATTCAAGGATTGATAAGAGGTGCGGCATGAATGAAAACGATTGGGATTCCTGTGTTTAATTTGGCAATCTGTATATTCTAATAATAAAACGGTCATAGAGGGGGGAAACCGTTAATTTCGGACAGTAAAATTTCGGTTCAGAATATTTTCCCCTATCTTTCCAAATTCGAATCCACATTTATTATGAGAATCTTAAACCAAACGGATGGCTACGTCATTTGGGAGCCCAGTATTATTTTCCCTCGTCTCGGTTTTTCTTCTATTTTTACGGTATCCAGTTAGTGGATTAAGTATGGAAACAACCGAAAATTGCAGCTATGCTATCAATAATCAGGTAAGAAATTACGCCAACATCCTGATAGTATTTATCCTTTCTATTACTTAGGATTCGAAGTATTTATAGTTGTGAAACGATTGGAAACACGCAGGCATTTATATTTATTTATACCTGTACTGAAACCATACATGAAAACATATCTGAAAACGCGCACTAACACGATTTTACTTATAGTATCTGATTTGGCAAATTACATAAACACCTTCAAAAACAGAACAATATATATATATTTGGTATGACTCTGCCGGGGATCGAACCGACGATCTCCCGCTTCCGGAGCGGACGCTTTAACCACTAGGCCACCGGAGCGGTTTCATAAATCCAAATGTAAAATGTTAAATTAAATTACAATGGTATACCGATATTGAATGTGTTGACGTGCCTGTAGTCTCGAACGTGCTAACTTGCAAATGGTCTGGAGTATGGCCATGCTTTAACAGTCTTTAATGTATCACAATAATATAGACCAAATTATTCTTGTTTGAATTCATTATAATTCCCAATTAATATTTTTCTCCAAGCATATTATTTAACAGCTTTTAATTCCAGTGAATAATAATTTTAATTAACAAATCCACCCAAATGAAAACTGAACACAACAATAAGATTAATTCTGCTTCAGATGTTAAGAAGAATTACTAATTTTTAGGCAAACAAGATTATAGAAAAAAAATCTGAGAATTTAATCAATACTGATAGAGAAATATTTAACTTTGAATTATGATGCATACAAAATAATATTACTGGTCAGGTACACCATGCACATAACATATAATCATTATATCATTATATTGTATGACGACCAAGCCCTCTGATGTACTCGTATCAAATTCGTTTCGTTTGCGTGCATACAAGTGTAGAAACCGTTGTGGAGGAATTATTGCGATCAGTCTCATTCACCGAGCAAAAACTGTTTGTTGTACAACGATCGATGCGACAATGGACAAACCTGGTGTGTTGGACTGTTGCATAGTGCTACCGACCGCAACAACGGTACAATCTACATAGCCTAGAACGCACGGACAAAAACAACTACTGTGTCTGGGATACACATACAACTTACAAAAGCGACTGTCAAAGATGAAAGCAAGTGTGAGCGGACCGTGTTATGAGATATGTTGGAGTTTGGACTCAGGTGCTGCACCATCTACCAAATAGACATACTACCGGGAGACACCAATGATATGTCGATGAAACCTTTACGATGCTATACAAACCAACCAAGAAACAACGTTGGCCGCCCGCGACTGCTCAACAGGATTACACAACGCACCGTAACTTCCCAAAGCTGTCAACGCGAAATAGGAGCAAGAGGATGTTGAGATTGCACACACGAGGTTGCTGAAATTACGGCTAAACGAGTTTTTGGAAATCCTCGCATAGTCCCGAATGCGCTTTCGAAATTTTACGCGATGCATTGTCGAAAAATGAGATAAACTGGCTCGGCTGCTAGGCTTTTGGAGAAACAAGGAATTCACCGCTGATGCGTGACTTTATGGTGTATTAGGGGAGGTATACACAATTTAGGCCACAAAAAGTCAGTAGCTATGATAATGTTTTGCAGAATTCTATTTCTAGGATAAGGATGAGGACAAAAAGCATTTTCTGCATTGTCTACGCTTATCCAAACTAGTGTATCTTATGGACATCGATAAACCGCGACCCATTTACAACAACGAGGGTAGGGAACTATTTTGTAACAAGATACGTATCCCATCAACATTGCCCTTTCTTTTCCAAAAGCCTGGTGGCAGAGCCTGTGTGTACTGCTAAATGTTAGATATTTCACCCGTGTTTTCTTTTCCAGTTTACTATACTAGTACAGCATTTTTTGAATAAGTTTTATTCAACGGCATGATATGGTGATATTTAAATAGATTTTAATGCTCTGAAGTCGATGAATACACGATATCAATATAAAATATTGAACCATTTTTATTTAAAGAAATCTAAACCATCAGCAGAAAGCTTTTAAAATTGCTCAACAAAGACCCTAACAGCTATCATTTTAGATTCAAATGATAGTCAGATGAAATATCATCATTGGTAATATTTACAAAGTCTGTGACAAATATTTTAACAAAATATTCACAAACAGTATGTTACAGCATGTCAAGGTAGAGCTGATATGTAGCAAAATAATCTTATGTCTTTAAAGAGTCACATGTTTATCCATCGGATCAAAGATTAACTTTAACGGAAACGGCAGATCCCATTCAAGACAAACATCCATTAATACAAAAGTTACAGCCAAATCGCCAATGTAAGTTCCCTAGAACCAACGAGATGCATACAATCAATGCAAATGAATCATCGGATCAGCAAATAAGAGGAGAAAGATCATTAAATATTTGCTACACACAAATTGAATGCGGAGAATTTCGCTCCTGCAAGGTGTGTGTGTGTGTGTGTGTGAGATTAGGATTTTTAACGTAGCTTTAACACTATTTTCAGTCATATTGCTACGATATCTGCAGTGTGGCAGCTTATGGTGATGTCTAGCAATGGGACATCATGACGCAGACATGTAGCATGATGTCTCACCCAATCACATTATCCTGACACCAGGCCCACCAGTCTAACACCACTAACCTCTTAATGTTGAACGCTAAGCGCGGAAGCTGTTTGTATGTCTTTTGTTTGACTCAGCCGGGAATCGAACCCAGTACCTCCATGTGAAAGAGAATTAAAAACTTATGCAAATGATTTGAAATTTTTATCATCTCAATACTAATATTAAACGTTGATGCCATTACAGATATACGTCCGATAACCTTATCCAACCAAACTAGTTAAATCACAAGACCAGTTCAAACGTTTTGAAATTTAAAAAACACAGATTGCTGCTATATCATTTAGCAGCTGAGAAGAGTAAGTTTAGTACATTTTTACGTGTATAAGAATAATTTTCATTTAATAAAATTAAAGGTGTTGTTCTAATACCTTCAGCTTTGTATACAGTACATGAAATGAAAAGAAGCACTCTGATGTATAATAAATATATCTTACTATTACAATGCAAACCTAGAAAATAATTCATTTACATTTATAGTATTATATGTAACTGCAGTATCATATATGAAAATCATGGTAGATTGATAAGTATAAAAAAAAATTGAACATTTACATTAATTTTGTAATGTTCATTTATTGTATTTCAGTGAATAAGATATGTTAGGGTTGAAAGATTATTTTTTTAAAACACAAATTATTGTCCGATAATACCCGGAGTAGTCCGATTTTACCCCGTGTCGAGCCTCTTTTTTGCATTGTCATGTATTATCACATGTTCAAAATGGATACTGGAAAATAGCAATCGAGGTTATTGATCAACGTTTTATTCTACTTGGCAGGAAAAATTTAAACAAATAAGTTTTTATTGCGTTCCATTTAATAGTCGTCCGATAATAGCTCGAATAACGTTACTTACCATGACTTTTCATTAACCTTTACTTTACGTTCATGACGGTTGCAAACGGGATTTCCTCCCAAGTTTGAATGAAGTTGCATTCATCCCACAACATCCGATTTTTGTACACTGTAAATCGCCGTCGTAGTAGGCTAAGTGCTGGTTAATGGCATTCGCAAAGTGAATAATAAAATAAGCGTTACCTTTTGGTCATTATAGACAAGAGCTATTTATAAATGTACACATCCCTTCGAATGACAGAAAACTGTATGTCGCGAGTTTAATGTTCTATTTCCACGCTAGTTTAAAAATAGCCGCATATGGCGATAAGTACATAGAGTCTGTTTCTTTCTTGTATTCTTTGTTTATATCATATCAGCCACCGTAATTTATTTGTTTTAAATATGTTGCAATGAACATTTTAAAGAGAGAGAGAGAGAGAGAGAGAGAGAGAGAGAGAGAGAGAGAGAGACTGGATGTGACATGTGACTTAGGCATGCGGCATAATAACTACTAAGGCATTATATTAAGGTATATTGTCTTATTTAATTTAATATGCAAACTATATATTTTGGTATAAAGCATTGAGATGTGACAATGTGTGTGTGTGTGTGTGTGTGTGTGTGTGTGTGTGTGTGTGTGTTACGGGGTTTTTCCTAGTACCGTTTCAGGATCTGAAATAAGTGGAGGAATCTTTTCGGTTACAACATATCTGCCTCTGTTTATGGAACAGGAAAGTTTTGTTAACTTTACCTGGACTGAAGATCGTATAAAAGTCTTTGCTTGAGAGAGAGAGAGAGAGAGAGAGAGAGAGAGAGAGAGAGAGAGAGAGAGAGAGAGAGAGAGAGAGAGAGAGAGAGAGAGAGAGAGACAGACAGACAGACAGACAGAGAGTAAACTGGGATACATGATGTTGTGATTATATTAATATATTCAGCTTTGAGGTCATGTACGCAAAACCTTCCATTTTTATTATTTCTAAAACATTTTTAACCATTTATCAAAACTTTTAAACCAATAGTGTTTTCTTTTTTATAAATGTCCATATTCTATATTTAAAGAAGACTGCAATTGGGAATATTAGAATTGCCAATTTTGTAAAGTGTAGATTTTTCAGTATATTTATGTTTAAAACTAATATATAATCACTGATGCGGTTAGTATTGTGGCCTTTTTTGCACTTATTTTAACACAACTTAGTTACGGACTAGGTAGTGTATTTATGATAGTCGGTTAATATCATGTGATCATTCGTTTAGAATTTGAAATAGACTATTGTGCTTCCTTGGCATATTAATAAAGTGCGCTCGCGCCATTATCGATTGTGCTGCTAAACATTAGGCCTACAATATATGCATTTTTGGTGTTTGGTTAGTGGTGGTCAATTTACCCATTATCATTCATATTTCACAAAAGTATGAACAAATTGCAAAAGTTTTGGTATAAGGTATATTAAATATTGCTTGGCATTCACATTAATATGCGGAAAAATATATAGTTCATAAACGGATCATGTATTGAGCAGAGGCTACATCAAGGGGTATGGATCTCAAGGTATTTATTTTGATTTCTGCTATAGATTGAAATATATACGGAAGCCCATTAGCGCCAGGTAAAAAAAAAATTGGCGATTTTATGAGATAGTATTGTTTTATTACGAGATAACATTGCGTTATTACGAGATAGTATTGCGTAATTACGAGATAGTATTGCGTTATTACGAGATAACATTGCGTTATTACGAGATAGTATTGCGTAATTACGAAATAACATTGTGTTATTACGAGATAACATTGCGTAATTACGAGATAACATTGTGTTATTACGAGATAACATTGCGTTATTACGAGATAGTTTGCGTAATTACGAGATAACATTGTGTTATTACGAGATAACATTGCGTTATTACGAGATAGTATTGCGTACTTACGAGATAGTATTGCGTTATTACGAGATAACATTGCGTTATTACGAGATAGTATTGCGTAATTACGAGATAACATTGTGTTATTACGAGATAACATTGCGTAATTACGAGATAATATTGTGTTATTACGAGATAACATTGCGTTATTACGAGATAGTATTGCGTAATTACGAGATAACATTGTGTTATTACGAGATAACATTGCGTAATTACAAGATGACATTGTATAATTACGAGATAACATTGCGTTATTACAAGATAGTATTGCGTTATCACGAGATAACATTGCGTTATTACGAGATAACATTGCGTAATTCCGAGATAGGATTGCGTTATTACGAGATAACATTGCGTTATTACGAGATAGTATTGCGTTATTACGATATAGTATTGCGTAATTACGAGAAAGTATTGCGTTATTACGAGATAGTATTGCGTTATTACGAGATAGTATTGCGTAATTACGAGATGTTATTGCGTTATTACGAGATAGTATTGCGTAATTACGAGATAGTATTGCGTTATTACGAGATAACATTGCATTATTACGAGATTGTATTGCGTAATTACGAGATAGTATTGCGTAATTACGAGATAGTATTGCGTAATTACGAGATAGGATGGAGACTCATTTCTTATACATAAGGTATACATCTAGATTGATTTATAGAACATGGCGGATATATTGGACATAGATACTTTGCTTAGATTCTATTTTAGATTAAATTTTTCACAAAAATATATGTTAGAACTTTTAGCATATAAACATCAGATCGTAATAAGCAGGCGCACATTGCAAAGAAACTTGAAGAATATTCGACTCTACAGGAAAAAAAAATAAGACAGATCTCATTCAGGTCTCCGCATTTCCTCAGAAACAGATAGAGAAGTCTGGTTGTTTGCATGGATACAGATGGATGTACACGAAATGTTGTATTGAGGGTCTTGTTGTCGATCGTGAAAGTGTCAGAGTTCTGTTGCAAATTATTGATCCTGAAGGAGTCGAATTGCGGAAAAGCCAACGCTTGCGACGCCGTATTTATTTTAATCATGGGCCCAACTACACCTGGCATACAGATTCTAATGATAAACTAAAACCATACGGAATATTCATTAATGGATGCGTTGATGGATTTTCCCGAAATATAATTTGGTTACAGGCTAGTGGCGGAGGAATGGCACGTAGTATTGCCTATTATTTCATAGAAGAGGTTAAGTGTCGAAAAGGTTGTCCTCGAATAGTGCGCACTGACATGGGAGTAGAGAATACCGTCTTACACAAAATGCAAGCTTTCCTCAGGAGAAGTCATCAAGGCAACCGTGCTGGTAACAACAGTGTTATATGTGGAGACAGCAGGGCAAATCAGCGTGTTGAATTTTGGTGGAGTGTCCTCAAGAAACAATGCCTACAATTCTGGATTGATCTATTCCGACAAATGCAGCAAGATGGTTACTTTAGCGGGGACTATATAGATAAACATTTGTTACGATTTTGCTTCCTGGAAATTATTCAAGTGAGTATTTGTTAACATACAAGTATTTTCAATATTTAAGTCGTACCGTATCGTATGCAAGACATAGCTTTAGACAAGGGCAATCGGAAAGGGACATAAGCTTGGCACTTTGGTTCTTCCAATAGGACTCACGATACTAATTTAGTTCCCATAGTATACCTATGCAAACACCATGATATTAAAAGTTAAATAACTCTAAATTTCTGAGTGCTCATGATCAAACCTATATTTATCAGTATAGATGAAACCTGGATGTCAGCTTCGGTGTAGAGAAAAGGATTTGAGCCGCGGCATTTTCAGGACATACATGTGTTTGGAACATATACTTTCAATTCCTCACCAAAGGGTCAGGTGCTAATTTCAGTAATAAGTGTTCCAAACTTAAGACTGTTAAAGGACTGAAATTCCATCAATAAAACAATGTCATTGCCCATTAATCTAAAACTACTCTTTGGAACTTTATGAAGCTTTCAGTAGTTAATATTGAGGGAGTGGTGAGTGATATTTTTCATGAATGTCGAGTCCTTTTCTCATTTGAGGTTAAAACAACCACTAATTTCTGTATATTTTGTTACAGTATATTGCAAATTGGCATGAGTTATGCTGTCATATTTGGATTATTGTGGTTATAACCAGTTCACATTCTTTCTGAACCAACCTTGCCCTAGAGTCATGATCCTGGGTTATGTTCCATAGTGTCTTCCTGTCCCTGGGGACACAACTCCGTGATCATAACCAGATAATCATCGAGATGCCCACCATATAACACACACACACACACACACACACACACACACACACATATATATATATATATATATATATATATATATATATATACACACACACACACACACACACACATTTTCTCAGCATGCAGAAACCCAATGTATATATGTATGAAGTCAATACATGCTAGCCCTTATTGGAACGGTTTCAGGGTCATGATTTTCAACCTATTGATTCTTATCTTTTTGGAAACGACTACTGTGTCATGACTCCATACCATTGATTGACATACCCTTTCTACATTTAATGGGCACTTATGGAAATAACGGCTACGTAATAGCCAAAGGCAAACAATGGCAAGACATAGCTTTCCGCGGATCTATGTTATTTGTTTATTTATGAAAAATGCCAGCAAACAAATTTCAATGTGATTTGAGACGTTCAATACGAGTAATGATTTCATGTGCAATTTTATCAAATGTACAATGCTACCTTTAAATTTCTTCATGGTAAACAATAAGGTAAAGAACTTATACGTACTTTGAAAAGAAAACAACAGCCAGAAAAGCACGGTAATTTCATGAATGAATATTAAGAATAAAATCTTGTTACAGGCAACCAATAAAATAGTAGTATGTATTTTTAGTCATTGTTTTTTCATTAACATCATTATATGTACTTATTGATTTTTCTGAAATACAGCACTCAAAATTAAAAAGACGGTAAAGAGAAGATGGTTTCACAAGATTCTATCAACTATTTTACAGGCTGAACTAGACAACGCCGCTGAATCGTGGAACACGCACCGCATTCGAAGTAATCGGACTACAGGACTACCTTGCGACAAGCCCGTATTGCTGTACACATTGCCACATCTCTTTGGATTCGATAATTTAATTTGCCAGGTAGACGATTTGAATTACCGAAGTTTGTGAGGACGAATGCCAAGCAAAGAATGACTTGCCTTGTGATGAGGATTTATACAAGTTGTGCCTGATTCTGATGGACGAGAATGACTGGAACCAGCCAGTAGATCCGTATGAAGCCGTAAATGTGTACCAGGAACATACAGCATGTATCAAAAACACTCTATAAGAACAATATCACTTATCAAATAAATCATTTGCGAACTACAAACTTTATTCAGCCTTGTATATACCTCGTTTGGATCCCATTTATTATGGACTTTATTGTATAAAGATGCACAAAGTATCTTTATATGTAGCTACGGTTCTTAAAAATGTCTTTGAGATAAATTTAAAGCTTATTTCCGTAGCAAATTCGATGTTAGACAAATTGTTGTTGTTGTTGTAGGGCTTAACGCCATTTTTCAGCACACGATAGGCTGTACATGGTGGCCAGTATTAATGGTGGAGGAAGAACCCGGGAAAACCCCCGGCAAAAACCACCGACCCACGAGAAGCTACTGGCAAGCTTTCTCACATATCCACATTAGGCGAATCTTAGACTCGAACACACGCAGACAGAGGTGAGATGGCAGTGATCCGTAACGGAGAGCGCTTTAGACCACTCGGCCACTCGGGCCCTCTGACAACCAAATCCAGCTCCAGGCCTTCACTATTGGCGGAACCTGTTTAAACTGTGACCGGAGAAGGAACGACAGGCGAGTTTCTGGCGCCTCAAAAGCAGATGCGTCGGGCAGGTGGGGCTCGTTAATCTTGGGTGGTTGCCCATCTAGGAGAAGGTAAACTCCTATTTCAAATCTTCGCTGCCTTGAGACTATACCCTCCCATAGGAAAGGCTAAGGGAGTAAACCCCAACAGAAATCCGGAGACAGAGTCCCTAAGGCGACTTGGTATTGCTATCAGTGCCATCTCGGCAACTCCTGCGACGTAGTTGGTGCCATGACGTATCGGCTTGTCCTTTCCATTGGATCCATCAGCTGCGTGAAGACCCCCTCCCCCGACCCCCCCCCCCCCAATCAGCTGCATGGGCAACAGCTGATTCTTCATATCACACTGCCCAGGCTTGCGCCCTGGAGAGGACACTCCAGGAGAGACCAACAGGTCTCCCTGGACAGCTACCGCCCGCCTCAAACTGGGCATCTCCAAGCCAATAAGGTGCCGTCCCGCCACGGTTCACCTGCCTTGCTGTGTGCATAAGGCTTAAGGATAGCGAGTACCTGACAAGCGGACTGCAACTACTGCACCAAGAAATAACAAAGGAAATAACAAAAGAAAACCAACAATGAAACCTCCAATCCTCAAGCTGTGCACCTGTAATGTCCGGACCATGCTGACTTGGCTTTCAGACGATCTCCAGATAACCAGCGATGTTCGAAAGACTTCAGTTATTAACGACAAACTTGCAAAACTCCAGGTTGACATCGTCTCGCTACAAGTGACACGACTACCAGATTCCGGGTCCCTCAGAGAAAAGAACTACACGTTCTTTTGACTAGGAAAGAGTGTCGACGAAGCCAGCGAGTTTGGTGTTGGATTCGCCGTCAGGAACACTCTGCTGGGGATGATAGAACCCTGCAAACAAGGAAACGGAAGACTGTATCCCTCCTCCTCCACACCACAACCGGGCCTGTTTACCAGATCAGCGTTTCCGCTCCCACACTAAGCGCCACCACAGACACCTAGGATGAGTTCTACGATGAGTTAGACTCGCTGATCAACAAAATTCCCAAGGAAGAGAACTTGATTATTACTGGGCGACTTCAACGCTATGGTGGGTGCCGACCATGACTCCTGGCCTTCTTGCCTTGGCAAGTTTGGCGTTGGGAAGATGAATGAGAACGGACGGCGCCTCCTAGAGATGTTCTAGTACCACGACCTCAGCATCACCAATTATTTCTTTTAGACAAAGCCACATCACTAAGTGTCTTGGAGGCATCCCCGGTCTAAACACTGGAACCAGCTGGACTTGATAATCACAAGACGGGCTGCCATGATCCGCCATGTTCTATAAATCAGTCTAGATGTATACCTTATGTATAAGAAATGAGTCTCCATCCTATCTCATTTCTTATACATTCCTATCTATCTAATTTTATCTCGTAATAACGCAATGTTATCTTGTAATAACGCAATACTAACTCGTAATTATGCAATGTTATCTCGTAATTACGCAATGTTATCTCGTAATAACGCAATACTATCTCGTAATTATGCAATGTTATCTCGTAATAACGCAATACTATCTCGTAATAACGCAATGTGATCTCGTAATAACACAATGTTATCTCGTAATAACGCAATACTATCTCGTAATTATGCAATACTATCTCGTAACTGCGCAATACTATCTCGTAATAACGCAGTGTTATCTCGTAATAACGCAATGTTATCTCGTAATAACGCAATACTATCTCGTAATAACGCAATGTTATCTCGTAATAACGCAATACTATCTCGTAATTATGCAATGTTATCTCGAAATTACGCTGTTATCTCGTAATAACGCAATACTATCTCGTAATAAGGCAATGTTATCTCGTAATTACGCAATACTATCGTAATAACGCAATACTGTCTCGTATTAACGTAATGTTATCTCGTAATAACGCAATGTTATCTCGTAATTACGCAATACTATCTCGTAATAACGCAATGTTTTCTCGTAATAACGCAATACTATCTCGTAATTGCGCATAACTATCTCGTAATAACGCAATACTATCTCATAATTACGCAATACTATCTCGTAATAACGCAATACTATCTCGTAATAACGCAATACTATCTCGTAATAACGCAATGTTATCTCGTAATAAAGCAATACTATCTCATAAAAACGCCAAAAAAAAATTTACCTGGCGCTTATGAGCTTCCGTGGAAACACGTGCTTATGTGTGTGTGAGTGATATATTGCCATGAAATTATCAGGTTACAAATACATAAAGAACACTTGTCATTCCCAGTCAAGGTAAGAAATCAATATATTTGGTGATAAAGCGAACATATTGGCCTCTGTCAGTGCATCTTATATATTATTATCTTTCAGTAATATTAAAGAATAATTCAATGAATTCATTATAATTAAACATCGTCAAATAATGTTAATCAATATTTCATGTTTGAACAATTTGTATTATTTTATGGTTGAGTACCTTTTTTGTCAATGTAGTTTAGGTGTAGTATTCAGTTGACATATACGTTAGATAGCTATATAGTTTTGTTTTTGCCTTTTATAGATCAATTTGGTATAGTTTTAGAAATAAAATTTTAATTACAAAGCTTTATAACCCAAAATTAAAATGAGTTCATATTGCAAAATTTAAAACTGAGTGAATAGCTCTTGATAAAGCGGTATCTATGATAAGTAATAGGAAAATATGAATACTTTTCATGTCTTTTATTATAGTGTTTTGACACCCCGTAACCATGGCAACGGACACGGGAACACAAAACTGATATCAGAAATAAATGTTAACCGCCACCTATATACAATATACATAATATAAGGACATTTGGAGAGGGGACAGAAAATGGCCCTTATTCAATATAGTCCTTAAAAAACACAGATAGCTGTTTATATCATTTAACAGATGAGATGAGTAAGTTAAGAAACGATAACAAATTCAAAAGTTCAGGAACAATTCCATTATTTCACATGCTAATCTGATTGTTCCAAAAGAAAGCTGTCATATTGCCTACGATTATTATGTATAAATCTGGAGCAAATTTTGTAATAGATTTAGCAATCTGGCCCTGGAAGCAGTTATCGGCAAAGTACAGAGTCATCTATGGATAAAATCAAGAATGTCATGACGAATATTACTAAGTAGTCCTATTATTCAGATAGCAGTAATCTCAATCCCTGTTATCAGAATAATCAATCACTCTGTTGAAAAGTACTGGACAGGATGTTTCATTCTTTAGTGAGCTTACCATTTTGCTCATTCAAGCAAGAGTTGTCATAAACTTTCTATTTTTTGATAAAACATGTAAGATAAAATTTCATAATTATTTTAAGATCTAAGAACTATCTTCATGATTATAAATATTTCCTTTTCTTTCATTAATTATCATTGTCTTTAGACATTCTCGTCTACATAGTTCCTACCCAGGTTTGCTTTTCTACGGTTGTTTATCTTTTGACAAATTACTACAGATTGTGTATCAGCTCCCGGAATGATAGTTGTGTATGATTTACAGTGCTTAACCCTGGTCTAAAACTATGTTACTGACTTTTTCAAAATTGTTTATGTAAGCAACAGTTCTATTCATTAACAATACAAACATAACATCACCAGCAACAGCAATGTCTAGTCAGCTTATGAATCACTCTCTCCATCACACACACACACACACACACACACACACACACACACACACACACGTTATGAGTCGGAAAATTATTATAATGATTTTATAGGATTCATAATCTTACACATCTTTTTTAATTTCCTAATTAAAATAAACAGTGGGAAAATACTGTAATTTTTTTCTCATCTAAATCTGACCACTTACAATATGGATTTCACAGCCCCGATATTCTGATTTTATCTTGTTATTCCCTCTTTGAGAAGTCATTTGCTATCTTTGAAAGAAGTAATTCCATTTTGTCTTCATTAGAATTGATCGTCTTATTCTAAGAATCACTCAACATATTCATATTTAATTTCCATGTAATTCTATTCAATCTCATAACCTGTTCCATCCTGTTTGCAATCCATCGGCATCATCTAATTCCTACCCGATCGGAGCAGAATCAGTCCTGCCATTGTATAAGCTGGGCTTTTTCTTTCATTTTTTTGTTTATGTTGTATTTCCAGTCACAAACTCGACGAAAGTCAACACTGCCGCAGATTTTATTAAATTGTTGACATATAGGTTGTTGTTATACAACTCATTTAATATTAAGAAGGCAAAGGTACAAAGTGTTCAGTCGACATGTGTCTGAAAATAAATATGAAGTCTATATAATACAGTTAACTGCCAACAACAAAACGCCTAAGAGTTTTCATCTTTCCTGACCATTCCAACTGATTTTGGCTGTGTGCATAACGTAGTCATGTTCGAAGAAAAATTGAAACAATCAAGTGCTCTCTCTCTCTCTCTCTCTCTCTCTCTCTCTCTCTCTCTCTATATATATATATATATATATATATATATATATATATATATATATATATATATATATATATATATATATATATATTGAATTATTTATTTTTAAAATGTTCAAAACTGCCAATTCAGTAAGTGCTGGCTCTGGATTTATCAATATTTCAAACGTTTATCTTTCGAAACATACTAGTGCTTTTTTCTTTCATTATTTCAATTGCTGCAAGCTCTTAGTTTTTCCACTAAGTACGCCATTATTGTTAATTTCGTTACTCTTCTTTCTTTCAGAATAGAGAGATCATACCAATTCCGTGGAAACCTTTGAAAGGTAAGTAACGTTTCGTTATTCATCTCAGCTTCATAACTAATTATATTAGTACCGTGGAGAACATTGCAATGTAAGTGTTGAGTTTATTACCGTTATCTGCTTCAGAATGGAGCATATAAATTGCAGTGCAAATTCTAGGAGGTAAGGTTTCTCTAAGATTGAGTTCTAAACATTACTGAAGATTTCCTAAACAAATTGGTTAAGTTGTTTGCAAAGAAACTTATCTGGAGTATTTAAGTTATGGATTTGTATGCACAGATAGAGACAATTTACGTCCTATGGATAAATATACATGGAATTTTGGTGACCTTGGCACAGTTAAAGTCTAGTTCAGTAGTAGATGCTACATTTAAGTTTCGATTGTCACTTAATGTCGTTTTCAATTAACACTAATCAATACCCGATCTACCATCGTTTTCAAAGACAAGGCGTATTAAAACTGAAACTTACACAGAAATCGTATTACTATATTTAATCACAATTTCTTTTCGAAAAATATATATACTGTTTGTCGTACAGTATTACAGGTATACAGTACTGTATGCGTAACTCTATCCACAGGAGTTAAGTTTAATCGTTGACAGTTTTCATGATTCATGTAGAAAAAAATAATTCTAAAATAGCAGATACTTAAAGTCAATTATTTGCTGTTTGTAGCTGGCTTTTCACCATTTCTTGTTGGCAGTTCATTGACTGCATAAATGTACATAAGAGACTCCACAGTTGAAATATCCTGTTGTGGAGGGAAAAAGAGTTTGTTTGTTTGTTTGATTCGGATTTTTGACGTAGCTTTAACAATTTGTCAGTCATATCGCTACGATGTCTGCAGTGACGCAGTTTATAGTGATGTCTAGCACTGGGGAATTATGCCGTAGACATACAACATGATGTCCCACCCAGCACATTATCCTCACACCAGGGCGACCAGTTCTAACACTAACATCTTAATGCTGAGCGCCAAGCGAGGCAGTTGTTTGTACCATTTTACCATTTTTGTAAATCTTTGGTATGACTTAGTCGGAGATCGAACCCACGACCTTCCGCTTCCGCGGCGGACGCTCTAACTACTAGGCAACCGGACCGGTTCGAGGGAAAAAGAGGATGGGATGGATATATACACATATTTTCATATATTTGGTATATATGCACTTTGGGTATTTTCTGAGATAGAGACAAAATAATATATAGATAAGCCCGTTTTTCTGATCTCTGATACATGCGCAATACACTAGTATTGAGATCACATATCAAAATGAAGTTAGACACGTATAAATAAAACCTTTCCATATGAAGAATAAGATCTAATTATCTTTGATGCCATGAAACAGATTCATAACAGCTTGAATATGGCAGTGTAGACAGCTTTCATTGAAACCGAAAATAATTCTGAGTTGTAGAAAGTTTAACGTTAGTCTGTCTTCTATTTTGTTTTAGTAACAATGAGACATGAGACGAGAAAGAGGAGAACCAAAACGTTGTTGGACGCACCTAGAGAGTTCCTGATAATGAAGGATGCAAAGAATTTATTATTAACCTGGTTGCATCCAAAACGTAAGGATATTTTAATAGAATATCAAAGAGATATGAAGTTATGAAAAAGTATGGAGACAAAATGCGGAATATAAATAAAGTCAAAGAAAAACATATTTCCCATGGTATTAAACACTTTTCTCAATGCTTCGTAAATACCTTTAATATGCATGTGCGCATCATTTAACTTCTTCTTCGTCGTTAAAGTTAAAAACATGAACGTCTGCCCAAGTGTGGGTTTATCTTCTCAAGTTTCGATCTTATCCTTGAGGGCAGGGTCACGGGTGAGTTAAACTCATGGGGGTCATATATTTGAAAATATTAAGATACCATCATATTATCAAGTATACATTAGTAGGATATGAAAATTTAAATGTCATATATATGAGCAATTTACAATCCAGGAAAGCATATGTTTAAGCTGCATACGCTGTTGGGGAATTTTTCCATCCTCCAAACTTAGCCTCCGGGACATATCCTTTACACTTCGAATATATGGCATTTTGGAATTTACCAGAAGCATTATGCCAATAATCACAGTAACACTAGCAAGTTTATTCTCATACCCAATCAAGCATATTTTATCTGCACAGATATATTTTACATTAGTTAGAAATATGACCGTCTAATAAAACTGTATGCGACCACCATTCACAAGAATCAATACAGAGAAAAGAAAAGTGACAAAAAGATGTACATACGTCGATGACGGTAATGGCTGCAAAGTTCCCGGGTAATTCGTCAAACGTTGTGTTCTTATTTACATACCTGATAATAAATTGTTTATGAATTTAACACCAAGCTACAAATCCTTTAACATTCACTGTTTAAACTATGGAGATATCAATATTATTACAATATTTTCCAGAGCATAGAGGATTAACCAAATTCTTCTACATTCATGTCCGTATTGGGATTTCGGCAACAACGGCTGCTAATAAATATTTCCTTCTAAACGTAACAGGAATATATATGAAGGTAGGTTAACGTGTGTGCGTGTGTGTGCGTGCGTGCGTGCGCATGTGTATGTATGTATGTATGTATGTATGTATGTATGTATGTATGTATGTATGTATGTATGTATGTATGTATGTATGTATGTATGTATGTATTAGTCACATATATTTTCTCGATAGTTATTTTCTCACAGTTTCGTTTACCTGTACTTCATTCATCGTTCGGACTTGTTTCTCTAGTAATGTAAGAATGCTGTTTTATCCAATGTCCTCTTAACGACTATATATTTATATTTAAAAGCTATCACAATATGAAAGCGAATATTGTCTTTTGTATTAATTCAGGACAAATCTTTCAACTTTCGATGTATGCTCTTACCAGAGAAATTTAAAGTCGTTGAAGTCAACATTTGGTCGCTACCGGAACCGGCAGACGAATCGGAGTCTATCTTCCAACTAAGCGAACAAGCAATAAAGTCTCCAGTTGAGAGCTTATTACTCGATGAAGGTAACTATCTCTATCATCTCATGCCTCTATATATATATATATATATATATATATATATATATATATATATATATATATATATATATATATATATATATATATATACATACATAACTAATAAACTTTGCATACATGGCGGCTGAATATTTGTTATATGTCAACACTTTTACTTTGGATTGAAAGACATTATTTTGAACAGTTGATTTTTTTTATGAATTCGACAAGCTCGCGTGATTTCTTGAGCAGATCGTGGTAATCGATGTCTCCTTCTAATGTATCATCGCTGATCACTTCAAAGTCCGTACCTGCTTCAAAATTGTCCATTTCATCAGTATCGTCACTATCCAGGTGTAAATTGTCCCATCTCAGTAGTCTTCTTGTACAATGTGTCACATACTCCAAGGTGCAGGCCATGGTTCAAGCAGAACTGTCCGATTCCATCGATGTGGCTAATGCATTTCTTATTTACTGCAGCGCCGTCCTGAGTAGATCCCACCAAATCCCTCTCTATTGTTATTCCAAAAACGCTCAAATGCTGTTTCAGTGATTCGACCATATCGAGAGCAGTGCACGAACCAAATATGCGAACAAGACCCTTCTTGATTGTTGTTTTATCGCCGCTATCATGAATGTTGACTCCGAAGAAATGATGTCCTCTCGCGGTTGTGTATTCATCCACAGTCATGCTAAACTTTACTCCTCTCTCTCGAGTTTTTCCTTGATGTCGGCAATCGTTTTGTTTCTCTTTTCTTCGTAATCATCCTGTACCAGCTTCATCACATCGCTTTCGTTCGCTGGAAGTTTGAATCATTGCGCCCGCCTTTTGGAACGTTTTATTTAGTATTACTATCAACATTATATCAGATCTTTTTTTTAAAAATGGTGGCACTATGAACATTGGAAGAGACAAGGTTCCGGTATATTTGAATATGGCCTTTTAACCCAAAGAAATACGTCTTTGAGTTATGTAAAGTCCTTAACATTATGTAACAAATAGATTCTTAAACTCGTGTTCATCTGACATAAATGTATAAAACTCGTTCAGTAATACCTGCAATGTTCTACTCTCTGCGCTCCACTCTATTTATTCAAGTCATTGTTTTAAATGCCATATCTGAGAAACACCCATGTAAGATATATTGAATTGCTCCAGTGTTTACAGTGTAGACTATCATATCGTATCCAATTCTCTGTTATTTAGTCACCCAATCCAACCTACTCTTATAAACGTGAACCATGAAAAGCCATGATAGTGAGAAATCTGAGATGCATGTGGTCAGTTGTTGACTAGAGAAAAAATTTGCGGTATTAACCCGTTCGAAAAATCTTAAGTTGACAAAGACTATTCTCTTAAAGTCTTGGCGAATGAAATAGAGTCAACGTACTCAAGCAAACCTCAAGGAGATGATGCTTGTTTACCTCGGTCTAAAGACCCTTGCGTTTTGAGAGAGAGAGAGAGAGAGAGAGAGAGAGAGAGAGAGAGAGAGAGAGAGAGAGAGACTGGATGTGACATGTGACTTAGGCATGCGGCATAATAACTACTAAGGCATTATATTAAGGTATATTGTCTTATTTAATTTAATATGCAAACTATATATTTTTGGTATAAGGCATTGAGATGTGACAATGTGTGTGTGTGTGTGTGTGTGTGTGTGTGTGTGTGTGTGTGTGTTACGGGGTTTTTCCTAGTACCGTTTCAGGATCTGAAATAAGTGGAGGAATCTTTTCGGTTACAACATATCTGCTTCTGTTTATTGAACAGGAAAGTTTTGTTAACTTTACCTGGACTGAAGATCGTATAAAAGTCTTTGCTTGAGTGTGAGACCGAGTCTCAAACCGTAGCCAACCAAGAGTGACCATTCAAAGGAAAACTATTTTGTACATGGTTAAACAAATGCTCAGACTCAAGGCTTACATGTGTATGAGATCCAGAATAAAACGGCACTGGGCCACATAATTTAATACTTTTGGTCTCCCAACGGTTGGATGTGAAAGGGGGAAAGGGCTGGGAATTTTTGGAGTAACAAATCAGGATCTTAAAAACTTTCCAACGAATGTTCTTGCTCTTATTCATAAAAAAATGAAACGAATGCATATCAAACAGATCCTATTACATGTATATTCTTTATATTAGTTGTCCCAAAAAAATGTTTTCAGATAAACGGAAAAAGAAAATGAGTGCAGCTGGAAAGAAACTCCTAGTCCGAATCACATGCAATCAGTAAAGTGTAGGTTTTGATACTGTTCCTCACTTTTCTTACATTGTAACCATGCGCAAAGTTGAGATGATTCATTTTGGGTTTTTATTTTGTAGATACAAATCGTCTCGTAGCTGTCGCTTGCTGGTAAGCAAGAGCACACTTTGCTTAGCCGCTTACATGTGCCACAATAATCACGTCGCCATTTCGTTGACATTGTGATAATCGAGTCACAATCAGCAAACAGGGAAACGCAGCATCTTGTTTTCATGCCGCATTGCATGCCCCACGTTTTCGGTGAAATTGTTCTCTTTTGTCTACGCTCTCGTTTGCCATATTTCAACATATGTTCACCATTTTTCTTTGGGAGATCCAAATAATCAGCTTTCACTTATTATTAGTTGACGTTTCTAGATTCAAAATAATAACACTATTTTTTAGACACAAACTACTGCATTAGACCTCGACTCACTTTGACAGTAAATGTGTTTTTCTTAGGATTTTGGGAGGTTGGAGCTCATCATAAATGACTTACAGGACGTCAGTATTGCAACTAAATGATTCTTTGTTTTTATTGGCCTTAATTTTTCTTACCGATATATACTTTTACCGATCTCGCTTCAGATGCTCAAGAAATCCGTAAGAGGGCGTATCAATGCTGTGATGAATTGGTGGATGTCAGTTTAATAATTAACAACAACCAGAGTGTTCAAGTTATAGTGAAACTACACACATTGCCAAATGATTCAGATGTTAAAGTGTCTCTCATAAATGCTACTATAGAGAAAACCGGGGAACTAAATCCCGTGAAAACTTGGAAAGTTTATGGAAACGGCGGAGAGGTATTTGTATTATATAGTATATGTATGTATGTATTTATGTATGTATGTATGTATGTATGTATGTATGTATGTATGTATGTATGTATGTATGTATGTATGTATGTATGTATGCAAGGAAGACTGATTAATGAATTCATGGATTTGAATCGAGATTGTTTAAACATGTGAAATCTGCTGTATTGACTCATATTCAGGACATATTTATTTCAATGTTATATATTGTATTATATTATTTATATATATTATTTATATATATTATTTATATAAAAGAAATAAAAGTTCACTGATTGATTCTATATAAATAGGAAACAAGAAATTCTTAACTTTAAAACTGCATCTTTGATCAATTCTAACACTGGACTTATTCAAAAATTGAACGAATATATGTTTATTTACATAATATTATGGTGTTTTTTGTTCTTTATCGTAGAAGAATGAAAGTTTGCATTCTGGCGTTCTTTCTATTGGAAAATATAAAGCAACGGTAAGGATTATACACATCTAAGGACAAATAATAATTTGAGTTAATATTCTTTATTTTTATAAGATATTACTAAACGTGAGCGTACACCAGATAAATGAGGAAGAAGAAACTAGTATAGAATGTAATCGTTAAAACAATTAATTGTCTTTTTTATTCGCAATTCTCAGTGGTCGAATAATAATAATAATAATAATAATAATAATAATAATAATAATAATAATAATAATAATAATAATAATAAAATTATTATTATTATTATTATTATTATTATTATTCGACCACAAATCTTTATATTATTCAGTGAAATATCTTTATTACCAACGTAAAAGATTTTGCTTTTAATATAACGCAACCTTGTTCAGTTAGATATGATGTGTAGAAAAGTTTTTTGTGTGCACTTGGCTGCTTTCTCTAGTCCATACACTTGTTCTTAGCAATGGCCCCAGAGAACGATTTTTATTTACAAGTTTGATAATTTATTGTGGTTATGTGCTAGGTATAGATTTGTATTTTATTTTCTTGTTTTTCGTATGTGTCACTGGGAAAATACTTTTTTGCTTGAAAATCCAATTATATGCGTTTTCTATGATCGATTCAACTGGTAGTGACATCACAACTTTAAGAAGTCGTCTTAAAACAAAATGAATCCCTCGCTAATGACTACAATGCATTAAATATAAACGATTATGTATGAGATTTTTAAAAAATACTAATAATACAACGCATGCATACTAAAATAGACATAATTCCAGCTTTTGGCATTTCATTTAGGTTCTAAAGAACTGTGGAAAAATGCGTTACACTATTGATTCGAGAACCTGTCAGCCAGATAAAACCGAATCAGATACTGTAGCTGTTGCTTTCACATTTAACGGTGAGTACACAACTTTGACAATTTCATAGTACAGGATAATTTAATTCTTATATTTTCATCGCGAATAATTTCTCTTTTTAGCGTGTTGTAAGTACTATATCGGTTGCTGATAATACAATTTTCTCTAAATTTGTCAATATATATATATATATATATATATATATATATATATATATATATATATATATATATATATATATATATATATATATACTATTAAATTAATTTGTGTCATGGAAGTGCTACCTGCATATATATATATATATATATATATATATATATATATATATATATATATAACAGTAGCAATTTGTTTCTAAAATTATTTAAATTGTTCTTTTGAACAAAATATTTTCTTTAAAATTGTATTGATGTATGTGTGTATCTATAGTGCGAACCCATGTCTCGTATTGCTAACAGTTATCGTAGATATTTAATTTTCATCAATGAAAACTTAAATATTTAGTCAAGATTATTAGTGTTTCTATTTGTAAAAAATAATCTTAAAATATCCTCAAACTTTCAATATATATATATATATATATATATATATATATATATATATATATATATATATATATATATATGTGTGTGTGTGTGTGTGTGTGTGTGAAGGGTCGTTTAGTAGGGGTGGGGTTCTTCCTATAGACTTTAAAGATTTATGAGGAAGTTCCCCTGGTCCGCATTCAGAATGTTTACTTCTGGACAATATATTATATATGGCTACGAGCCCCCAGTCAGCAATGCCGACAGTTAAATTAAAAGAAATACAAAGATGAAATTTAAACAACAATTTAATAAATGAAAATTTTAAAGATATTAAGCAATCAATGTCACTCTTGACACAATGATCCCTAGATCATCATTTGATTTCAGTGTGAGGAATATTTCCCTTCTTGAGTGTTACTCATCTAAATAAGTCTCCTTTCGTCTTTCTCTCCTTCCGATTCCTCAACTTCCGTTTCCTCTTCTATCTCTACTTCCGTTTCCTCTTCTATCTCTACTTCCGTTTCCTCTTCTACGGTATCTCTTGAGGTCACCCGAAATTTCACTCGGTATCTCTCAAATTCACTCGGAATTCTTTCCACGTCATCCGGAATTCCCCCGGAATTCTCTCAACGTCACCCGAAATTTCCCCGGAATTCTCTTCAACGTCACCGGGGCCCCGAGTGGCCGAGTGGTCTAAAGCGCTGTCCGTTACGGACCACTGCCATCTCACCTCTGTCTGCGTGTGTTCGAGTCTAAGATTCGGCAAATGTAGTTACGTGAGAAAGATTGCCAGTAGCTTCTCGTGGGTCGGTGGTTCTTTCCAGGGTTTCTCCGGGTTCTTCCTCCACCATTAATACTGGCCGCCATGTATAGCCTATATTGTGCTGCAAAATGGCGTTAAACCATAAAAAACAAACAAAAACAAAACAAAACATCAACGTCACCCGAAAGCTTCCTGTTGAAAGGTATAATGCATTAGCATATGGTGATGAATATTACCTCACACTAAGTCACTAAATTGAACCATCAGTTTAAGGCGGGACATTTTTGGTCACGCATGCGCACACATCGAAATTTCCATACACTTCCGCCGCTTACAAAATGGCGCCACAACACAATCTCACAAAGAATTCAAACATCTACATACTGAGCCCTATCAGTATATACATACAAATATTTCAAATATCATTGTATTATAATAATACTACTATTAGTAATATGACTATCTATATATTTATATATATTTATATATATTTCCTAAACAAGCGTACCAAATCCACAATATTCACATTCAAATTGCAATAACGGAAATCCGTTAACTCAAAGGTAAAATATATCATTACGTAAACAAAGTGCTAGTCTACCATAATATACCTACACAAAGAATTATAATATTAATTCTTATAGCGGCTAGCAAACAATACAATTCTTCACGAATACAAATCGTCCTTTCAAAAGGGTGTAAACGTAATAATTCACGAAATAATATGCACACCTATTACTAACAAAAGAAGAGCAACATTTTACCTCACAAAAGAAGGGGTAATATAATATCATGAAGAAGATGCAACGAATTTACATCATAATCAATTGCAAGCAAAGGTACTAACGAACATCACGAAAGATGCAAAATATTAATATCATAATTAACTATTCATACTACAATACAAGTAAAATGAATATACATACGAGAATCCTTCCATTCCGCAGACGTATCAAGCAGAAATCAAACAAAAATCACACTGACCTTTGAAGATATCATAAGATTACCTTGATTTCCAAAATCTGAGTCTGACGCCAATTCTCGTCTGGCCGTACGGAGTTCTACCTCTCTTCACCCAATTTCTTATTGTAGCGAACTGACTAATTCCTACTAAGCATCAGGTATTATTTCAAATTCTCGAGTCAAGTCCCACCCACATCGCATTTCGATTGGATGGTGATCGACTCTGGTCAGTCGTTCGACTGTCAATCATCCGAATGTCTGTCTGTGTGTATATCAATTGTTACAGTCTTCTTATTTGACGCGCTCCTGTCCTTTGATGTGGTTACGTCACCCGTCCGCGATGGACAGTCTCCTCTCCCCTCGAGAGCTAACAAAGACCATCTTACGTAAGGGGATTAGCTAACTTAGAACAATTTGAAACATCACAGCTGGATCAGGCAGACATACAATTTATACATGTACAAGACCAGTCAGAATCACAAGTTATAGTAACTTATACCTACATACAAGGGGTTGGGGTAAAATCGTCACATTCCCCCACGCTTGAGAATAAAATCAGGATTTTATTCCCTCAAAATACTACAAATGCAAAAGTGTTACAACAATATAAAAAACAACGTCAGCAAAATCAACTAGATGCTAAACTGAGTATGAACATGAAAATTCAAACAGAATGATCTATATTATTCCAGCGCTTCTACTTATGAAATCAGCGCCTACGTTCTCTGTACCTTTATGACGGTATCCTCCGCTTCCACGCCCTCTACCTTTGCCACGCCCTCGTCCACGGAATCCCTGTCCATCACCAGCAGGTGGTCCGCCATAGTATTTGCATAGACCCTGATAGTAACTGTGGAAATAAGGTCTTGCATAGCCATCATAGTAGTGGCGAAAATATAATCTGCGTCTAGGTGGACCACTAAACTGGCGTTGCTCTTCAGGTTCCTCCTCCTGGTACTGTTGGACTGGTCTCCTCCTGTAGAATCTACGATAACTACGCCGTTCTGCAGCATATTTGCTACCCTGGACATTGACTCCACCAGGTCTAGTGACATTAGCAGCTTCGTTGCCCTTTTTCCCCTCCACTACGTCAAATTCTACAGTCTGACCATCCCCAACACTTCGAAGATATTTCCAGGGGATATTCTTGATAATGTCTGTTTGGTGGACAAACACATATTCCTTGGTGTCATCCCTATTGATAAAGCCATATCCGCTTTTCACGTTGAACCATTTTACTGTACCGGTGACCTTCGTCGCTATTACTTTCTTTTCAGCCTTTACCGACCTCTCCGGTTGGTTTTCGGAGTCGGACATGGCCCTTGATGGTAAAATAGGCAAATTAGGTGTTCCTCGTGTCACTATCGTGGTGACAACAAAATCGCTGACGGTCTCTCTTTCTTTCTCTGCTCCTGCTACAGCGTGGTTGTGCAACTGCACCAGAGTTGCGTCCTCCTGTTGTAGCTTCCTCAACTCAGCTGGAAGAACATTACTAACCGGTGTCGATGTAACTTGGATCGGCTTCTGTTTCGGCTGTCGACTCATGGCCCTGGTCTCAACAGCACTCACAGGCATAGGTGTGCAGGTTTCGGGGTTCGGCTGGGGTAACACATAACGGCATCCCAATATGACGTCATGTGATAGTCCCTCCAAGCAAGCAGCTGCAATTTTCCCCTTCACGTATGGTGAATCGAGGTCAATGACAGCTACTGGTAATGAGTCACGCGCGCAGTTCGCGTACCGAACTTCTATTACCTCCCCTGTATAGTCCTCCGGCTTGACATACTTCTTGTCGACAAGCGCGGGGACGCTGCACCCAGTGTCATACAAGATGGTGGCACCTTCACCATTGACAGTTGCGGCCGCAAGGTTGGCTGGGTTGCGACTCGCTTCCGGCACGCACTCCTTCCTAACAACGACATTCACCTGGGTCTGCCTGCCCTTCGGACAGTCCCTAGCAGTCCCCAGGCGCTTGAAGTTAAAACACGTCGGCGGCCCTCGCCGACTTGCAAGTCCTGGTTTCGTGGGTGAGGCCTGTCCAGGTCGATAGGTGGCATCCCTACCTGTAGGTGCCCCTCCGACCTTCCCGTCGCCCTGACGGTTGCGGACAGCCGGCTCAACCTCCCCCATACGACGCGACTCAGAGGGTCGGGGTCGATCCGCGCCCCCGGAACCTCCACTCTTCGAGTGCGCCTGCTCGTATCGCTCCGCCATGTTAGCGATCTCTTCGAGCGTCCGGTGTTCTCTTTCGGCTGAGAAGACTGTCAATTGGCGACGGTAAGTACCCAGGACATGCTCCTTGAGTATTACCTCGCGTAGCCCGTCGTACGTGCGTTCGACTTCAGCCATTTTCATCCACTTCTCAAATAAACCTCGAACACGGTTGTGGAATTGAGAGTGGGTCTCGGTTACCTTTTTCGCCGAGTCCCGAAAATGTTTCCGTTAAGTCTCGGCGGTCAGCCGATAATGGCAGAGAAGGGCCTTCTTGAGGGCATTGTAGTCATCAGCCTTCTTCTGCAGCTAAGCCGTGGTAGACTTCCCGAGCTGCACCTTACAAAAAGGCTGAGACATTAATGGCCCAGTGCTGTTCAGGCACCTGATGAGCGTGGACGAGTTTCTCGAACTGCACGAGAAAATCGTCAATAGCCTCCTCCCTGCCATTGAAGCGTGGCATGATGATCTGGACCATCCGGTGGTCGATGAATGGTCGACCGGTCGTTCCAGAGCTTGTACTGGCGTCGTCCCGTCCGTTGGTCCTAGCTTCAACTCTCACCTTTTCCATCTCCAGAGTGTGGGCGAGTCTGGCTAGCTCTTTGTCTGCAGCTATCTTGGCTAGCTCCTGGTCCGCTGTTATCTTGGCTAGCTCCAGCTGTCTTTGTGTTTCTCTGTCTGCTGCTATCTTGGCTAGCTCTTTGTCCGCTGCTATCTTGGCTAGCTCTTTGTCCGCTGCTATCTTGGCTAGCTCCAGCTCTCTGTCCGCTGCTTTTTCGGCCTTCCATTCCTTGATCCTTTCTTCTATAATGGCCGCCAGGCGATCTCCTCATATCCGAGCTCTTCAGACCCCATAGCTCGATATTCCTTTATCATTTGCCTTTCGGTGGCCATTATAACTAATGTAAAGTGATACCTTGTCTCAATATTCTAACAAGACACAGATACTTGTAATACAAGTTCAAATACTTACCTGTCGATAGCAACTAATTTCGTTCAGGTAAGATATTTGTTCGATATCTGCTTCACCAGTACTGCAAGTAATGGAAGGTCTACAAAGCATGCACATATGACAAATAAAATGCAAGATGAGAAAATCATAAAACGAATACAAAGAATGGAAAATATCTCACACTGTTCCCTAATACTCCTACAAATAACTTTAGGTCCTAAAATAATATATGTCTAATTCATATCCCGGACGAAAGCTCCCACTGTGAAGGGTCGTTTAGTAGGGGTGGGGTTCTTCCTATAGACTTTAAAGAATTATGAGGAAGTTCCCCTGGTCCGCATTCAGAATGTTTACTTCTGGACAATATATTATATATGGATGCGAGCCCCCAGTCAGCAATGCCGACAGTTAAATTAAAAGAAATACAAAGATGAAATTTAAACAACAATTTAATAAATGAAAATTTTAAAGATATTAAGCAATCAATGTCACTCTTGACCCAATGATCCCTAGATCATCATTTGATTTCAGTGTGAGGAATATTTTCCCTTCTTGAGTGTTACTCATCTAAATAAGTCTCCTTTCGTCTTTCTCTCCTTCCGATTCCTCTACTTCCGTTTCCTCTTCTATCTTTACTTCCGTTTCCTCTTCTATCTCTACTTCCGTTTCCTCTTCTACGGTATCTCTTGAGGTCACCCGAAATTCACTCGGTATCTCTCAAATTCACTCGGAATTCTTTCCACGTCATCCGGAATTCCCCCGGAATTCTCTCAACGTCACCCGAAATTTCTCCGGAATTCTCTTCAACGTCACCCGAAAGCTTCCTGTTGAAAGGTATAATGCATTAGCATATGGTGATGAATATTACCTCACACTAAGTCACTGAATTGAACCATCAGTTTAAGGCGGGACATTTTTGGTCACGCATGCGCACACATCGAAATTCCCATACACTTCCGCCGCTTACAAAATGGCGCTACAACACAATCTCACAAAGAATTCAAACATCTACATACTGAGCCCTATCAGTATATACATACAAATATTTCAAATATCATTGTATTATAATAATACTACTATTAGTAATATGACTATCTATATATTTATATATCTTTATATATATTTCCTACACAAGCGTACCAAATCCACAATATTCACATTCAAATTGCAATAACGGAAATCCGTTAACTCAAAGGCAAAATATATCATTACGTAAACAAAGTGCTAGTCTACCATAATATACGTACACAAAGAATAATAATATTAATTCTTATAGCGGCTAGCAAACAATACAATTCTTCACGAATACAAATCGTCCTTTCAAAAGGGTGTAAACGTAATAATTCACGAAATAATATGCACACCTATTACTAACAAAAGAAGAGCAACATTTTACCTCACAAAATAAGGGGTAATATAATATCATGAAGAAGATGCAACGAATTTACATCATAATCAATTGCAAGCAAAGGTACTAACGAACATCACGAAAGATGCAAAATATTAATATCATAATTAACTATTCATACTACAATACAAGTAAAATGAATATACATACGAGAATCCTTCCATTCCGCAGACGTATCAAGCAGAAATCAAACAAAAATCACACTGACCTTTGAAGATATCTTAAAATTCCCTTGATTTCCAAAATCTGAGTCTGACGCCAATTCTCGTCTGGCCGTACGGAGTTCTACCTCTCTTCACCCAATTTCTTATTGTAGCGAACTGACTAATTCCTACTAAGCATCAGGTATTATTTCAAATTCTCGAGTCAAGTCCCACCCACATCGCATTTCGATTGGAGGGTTTATTAAAGAATTACTCTGGTCAGTCGTTCGACTGTCAATCATCCGAATGTCTGTCTGTGTGTCTATCAATTGTCACAGTCTTCTTATTTGACGCGCTCCTGTCCTTTGATGTGGTTACGTCACCCGTCCGCGATGGACAGTCTCCTCTCCCCTCGAGAGCTAACAAAGACCATCTTACGTAAGGGGTTGAGCTAACTTAGAACAATTTGAAACATCACAGCTGGATCAGGCAGACATACAATTTATACATGTACAAGGCCAGTCAGAATCACAAGTTATAGTAACTTATACCTACATACAAGGGGTTGGGGTAAAATCGTCACAATATATATATATATATATATTATTTCTACTTGTGCATCCCTGCATGTTTGTTTTTGTCACAGGCATATTATCATGTTGTCCTTCCTATATTGGCATACGTTGAGGACCCTAATTTGCAAAACTAAATAATTTTAAAACTGTTAGGTAACACGAACACAGCATAACGGAATGTTTAGATGAAAATGTAAATGAAAACTGTATGCCTTGATGATTGAAATATATCAGGAAACGGAAACCGAAACTCGTAGTAGCATAAATGTTATAAGAACAGTGTTTATTCCACTGCACGTTTGAAATGTTGTGTTTAATGATTTTGATATTTTTCTAATTATTTACTGTTAAAAGGTATATTATAGGTTGTTGAAGGCATTGAAGTTACATTACCACTTAAACTGGTTATATATATATATATATATATATATATATATATATATATATATATATATATATATATATATATATATATATATATATATGAGTAACATTTATATTAAATAAAGGAATTAATAAAACATGCATTATTTTCCTTTCCCTGATGAAATGGGAATTACGTGAAATGCCTCCATCTTACACCTATAATCAAAACCTAAAACTAGAAAATAACTTGATTTATTTCAGAATTACCGGAAGCTGCCAAACAAAGTACTATTAATATTAACAGAGATGACGACATGTCAGATGTCCTCCTGTTCTCAGGTCTGACCACGGGTATTCTAGTTGGTGTATTCGGTGTCACTTTCGTTATCACGGTGTGCATTGCCAACGTTTTCAAAACCAAAGGTACTCACTAGTTCAATATTTGCTTTGAATTAATTTATTGACGAATACTTCTTTGCATAAACAAAAACTTGAATAACGTAGAAGATACACATAGTTAAAATAGAAAATTGGTTACCAACGACTTAATTCAAAGAACACTAGGAAAGGATTATTGTTCCAGCCCTATTTGAGTAAATAAACTATATATACAAATGAATGGCATAAATCGAGATTCCACGGGGATCCATTCGCTTCAGTGTTACAGATATTTATTTTTCTTATCATCTTAGCAAAGAAACTTATTGTCATTCATGCTAAGAATAACATATGATGTAATTCTTTAATAAATTGTTTCTTCTCACAAATATAGATATATGTATCCCCTTTTCTAGGTTCCAAACGACACTGCAACCCCGATCAATGAAATGGTGAAGAGAACGTGGCACTTGGCAAAGGTACCTTCAAGTTTCGAATTAACTTAACCATTGAACAGAACATTATTGAAGATGTGCAATTGAAAAGATAGATATTACCGTTTTGAGTGTACCGTTGGTCTCTCTACTTTGCTAAAAATCATTTATAAAACATGAGATTTGGCCTGGTAAACACCCCCAAACTATCAACTTACCCAATCAGAATTCAGGTTAATATATCTGACCTTACTAATACACGCGCCTCCAGGATTTCTAAAGTTCTAAATTTTCCCGCTTCCCTTAATATACCAATCACTGTAAAGTTTCAACGTAAGACAAATAGTTCAACAAATGCAAATGCTGTTTCTGCAACATTTCACTTCGCATATCTTTGAATGGCCTTATTTTGCCTGACACGGTTATCAAATATAAACACATCAATAACCAGTCAACGAACAGACGCCCTAAACTAGAGTATTCTTTAACATGTTATGGATTTAGCCTGCTTCCTATTCGTATACATCAATTTAAATTTACTATCTGTTACAACTACATCTGCAAAAGTCCCTCGTTACACACACAGACAGCCAACCAATTAATCTAAATACGTACACATAGATGCGTACCTGCATGCATGAACTGAGACGCATCAGTTCCATTCGTAAATATCTTTCTGTTGATGCCCATAAAACACTTGTGTGTTCATTAGAACTTTCAAGACTGGACTATTGCTATTGTAACTCAATTCTGTCTGGTTCATCACAATATTTACTCCAAAAAGTTCAAATTACAGCTGCACGGATCATCTTTAGAGTACCTCAATCAGAGCACACCTCACCACTGCTCTGTACCCTACACTGGTTATCAATTCGATACAGAATCAAACACAAATTTTGTTCTCTGTGCTATGTTTCAATGACATACTCCAGTCCAACATACCTATCCAGCCTCACCCATGTGTATGAACCAGATAAATACTTATGCTCTTCTTTTGACAATTGTATACTCATTGTTCCCACTGTGAAAATGAAGTCATATGGACAACGTTCTTTTGCATACCAGAGCCCGGCGACGGGGAACGAATTGCCCATTGAAATTAAACACAACGACACAGTAGTGTGGTCCCTTTTAAGAGTGCCTTGAATCTCACATGTTTTGACTTCAGGGACAAACTTAGAGACCTAATAATGTTTTGTATCTTATATGTTTTCAGCAATATTTTTATGTTTTCCGATTTAATTGTTTTTGTCATTTGTTTTTCTGTAGTGTATTCATATCATAATAAATGGTGTTAAGCGTTTAGAGCGTCGAAAGATTAGGCGCTATACAAAGTCCTCATTATTATTATTATTATTATTATTATTATTATTATTATTATTATTATAAGTACGTACATTCTTATATGCATAGATACATATGTTTACACACAAACGCATGAACGCACGCACACACACGCACACACACACACACAGCTCAGAAATTTGACATCTGGTATCTTACTTGCAGGACCTGTCGAGGAAGAAATCGTAGCAATTATCTACATGAGAGAATCCAGCGAGTATGACAAAGCTGTGGACATCTTTGAAAAAAATGCTTAATGATCTAGCAGTCAAGGCCCAAACGCAAACTTAGTTGACTCAACTGAGCTCATAAATATTATTGACTTCTCTGAAACAGTATGCAGATCATTCAAACGTTTCATTATCATCATGTCCCCTGATCTTTACCACAGTGTCATTATTTTAAAAATGGAGATAATACAATGTATGAAAGGATACTGACAAAACATTGCGGCCGATGCCTGCCAGTTGTCCTTCTAAACTATTTGAACCAAATTTGCTTTTATGGAAGGGAGAATGTGTCTGTTTATCTCATGCAGTTCTTTGAATATCGACAATTGGGATGTGACTACATGAATATGTTTGTGTCCGATCATTTGGTTCTTTCAACACGATTCATGTATTGTTTGTGCAAGTTAGACAACAATGAAGAATTGCAGCTGGAGGAAGACACTCTAATGACTCTTGTCAGACATTTACATAGCACTAGCATGCAGGCTATCTCAAATGGCAGAAATATGGATATCCCTTTGAAAACGGATGTGAAGTGCGAGTTCAAAAGCTGTGCTGAGGCAATAATGACATTGCTGAAAATGACATAATTCAAAATTAAAACCTACAAGAGAACAGTTAATCAAACTGTTTTCGTATCTTTCACATCTACAAAATGTCTTTTATATTAAAATATTCCCTTTTTCACATGCATTGATGATTAAAAAAGTATTTGTGTTCAATGATATTGCAAAATTCATTTGAATGTGCAATTTCACACTTCCTTATTTCCATGATATATACATTATTTATCATCTCAAGCATGGCTTTGTTTCATTTATAAGCAGCATTAGGAAATATTTGCTATTGAAACATATTCCATTTTTCAAACTGCCAGATAAAGTAGTCATTTTCTTTATTAATTGCTTATATCTCTTTTTCTATATGACAATAATTTGGTATTGTTAGTTTATATATCTATGGGCAATATCTGCATGTACGCTTGGCTTCACCAACATATTTTCGTATAACGACTGTTAGTGATGATTATATATTACACACTATCGGAAACCAGTCCAATGTTGTCTTCTGAGGTACCGCCCTACAGTTATAATGTACTTCTGAGAGAGATACTATGATAAGGTGATGTTATTAGGCACCATCCACAGTGGTGCGAAAGTAGTAATATGGGATGATCTAGACCCAATGGGAAAACCAGTCAAAAACAGCTTGGGACCTTCTCGACCCAAGATTTCTAGGCCCAATGGGAAATCCAGTCAAAAGCAGCTTGGGACCATCTAGACCCAAAAGTCGTGGGACCTTGTAGACCCAAGGAAATTGAACATGGGAATATTATTTGGGACCATATGGACCCAAGGGAAATTGAACATGGTGGGTCTGCATAGCGACAAGGTAAATTGAACATGGGAAGTATTATTTGTAGTTGTATTTGGGACTGTCAAACGACAAGGGGAAAATAGAGGTACAGAAAGCTCATATATTTTCGAGGCATATGAGTGGCCCTTAAAAGGGCCTTTAGGTACTTCTTCTTCTTTTATTTCCTGCCGTTGTTCCACCACCTTTTGATTTTACCAATGATTCCCGTTTTCTTCTTCTTTTCGTCCTCGTGAATCCGGTTGTGATGTCCCATAGCTCTAAACTTTTCCTGAACTTTGATCCATCTCTGATTTAGTTGATCAAAGTCCTCTTTCTTCTTTTTGTTGTTTAGTTCCTTTCTCTCCTTAGCCCAGTTATCTTTAATCTTGATCACCTCTTCTTCCATCACCTTTCTCATCATTGCTTCAGCTTTCTTTAGCCGGTCTAGTCCCCACTTCACATATTTACACTCTATCAATATTAATGTTTCTTCTAGAAAGCACCTGACTTTGATGACATTATCAAGTGCCTCCTTCAAGTCCCTTATTTTTATATATTTTGTTTTCATAAGTCTTCTAAATTTCTTGACTTACTCCTCTATCATACCTTCTAATAGATCTCTCGCTAATTTCAAATTGCTTACAAAGTCCAGGTTGCACTGAAATTCTTCCTCAAGTCTTTCCACTTCATATTCTGCATCAATGATCCAAAACCAGCAGTCTCGGAGTTGGATAAACAAGTCGATGTTTATCTTGATGTGTTCAAAATTGAATGTCTAAAATGACGGACGATTGTGTGTGTGTATATATATATATATATATATATATATATATATATATATATATATATATATATATATATATATATCTTAAGCACGGACGTGAAGGAAAACATCCCTTACACTCACTTTTCATATTATATACTATTCACAAACCACATAATTTACTATCCAAAATCACATTATCTACCATCCACACACACACGGGGATGCAGACAAAACAAACCATATAATTTACTATCCAATATCACACCATTTACTATCCACACACACACAAGGAAGCAGCCAAACCAAACCATATAATTTACTATCCAATATCACACCATTTACTATCCATACACACACGGAGAAGCAGCCAAACCAAACCACATAATTTGCTATCCACTATCACACCATTTACTATCCACACACACACACACACACACACACACACACACACACACGGGGAAGTAGCCAAAACAAACCACATGATTTACTATTCAAAATCACACCATCTACCATCTAAAAAAAGAGTTAAGTGTTTATAATCACACTACTCCTCTCTCATACCCATTGGCAATTTGAACAGTCTCTTTTCTAGACATTTGGTTAGCCCTGAGAAAGTCTGTTTTTTAAAACTCGAAAATGCACCTGGCTAATGCTGACACCTCTCAGGTCTAGCCCCGCACACACATCTCCTACTCCAATCGTTCTCCCAATTCACTCTTGTGATTGGGAGTGCAGAGGAAGCTTGAGTGGCTTCACTATCCCAATCTTCCGTTTGAGGGATAGTGAAAGCCTCTTCATGTCTTCCTCTATTCCGCAACCGTGGATGAAGTTGTGGTTGTTGCGGCTGAGGTTGTGGTTGTTGCGGTTGGGGTTGTGATTTTGGTTGATCATGACGAGCTGCTTCTGGTGGTGAAGTCTTTCTCACCTCAGACATCACCCGACAGCCTTTAGCCATCATGGGGTGAGGTAATATTGGTCTTATCTTCTCTTCCTCTTCTTTCTTTTTTATTTCCTTCTCTTCTTCTTCAATTCTGGCCTGTTCTTCTAAGGCCTCCATAGACAGCTCGTCCAGGAGATGTCTAGCATTCTCCAGGTGCATTTGAAGCACCCTGAATTTTTCAGTCTGCTCATCTTCTTTAGATCGATGTGTCAACGATAGGTAGCCAGACTGACGAGTGCTTCTTTATTGTTGTTGTTAGTTGAATTAAAGTCGTTTTCGCCCGTTCGGGCATGCACGACTGTTTAGTGCACCGTTTGGAGCTACTTATTTTTTTCGGGGGAACGGAATGGAGCCACATCCCCCACGCATTTATTCACGGTTTCGTGATGCTTAATTATCAGCTAGTGATTGGGGGTTTGGTTCATATAGGAGGATTGAGCTATTCGTAATTAGTCTTTTTGTTCCTTTTGTGTGTGTAAGATTCAGAGTAGGATACAGTGTTAGATGTCAGCAGTCTTGTCAATGTCCCTAAGATAATTGAGGATAATTTCTAGACTGTGTTTAGGATTTGGGTTATTTTGTTGAAGGAATTCTGGGTAGGTTGCTGGGGATTTGATTTGCTTTAGCTCTTGTATAAGTTTTTTTCTTTGTCCTTTGTATTTGGGGCATTTGTTGAAGACATGGTTGAGATCTTCCTTCTCCGGGCAGTGTGGGCATGTTGTTTTCCTTGTGTTTTTCTTAAGGTACTGTCCCATACTGCCAGTTAGGAGGGTTTTTCCTGTTTTTAATCTGTTAACTATTCCCTGGTTGTGCTTGTTGTCAATGGGAGGTGCTTTGTTATTTCGTGAGACTATTGGTTGTATAGAGTATAGGATACGTCCTTTTGTACAGTTATCCCATTCTGTTTGCCATTTGGCTAAGATTTTTCTGTTGATAATACTGTAGAGTTCTGTTATCCCATACTCTATATTGGTGATGTAGTCTTCTTGCAGTTTTTCTTTTGCTGTTATGTCTGCTAGTTCGTTTCCGAGTAATCCTATGTGGGATGGGACCCACATGAACTCGATGTTGCAGTTTTGTGAAATGAGATTGTTAATTTCTAGTTTAGCTTTTTCAGGAAATTTTCCCTCCCCTTTGATTGCCCTGTTTCTAAGGATTTTAATACGCTTAGTGAGTCGGTAATTATTATTGCTTTTTGTATCTTATTGTCGACTATTATTTTAAGCGCTTCTAGAATAGCCCAGAATTCAGTAGTATATACGGAACAGAGGTCTGGGAGCCTACTACCAGTTTTAATTTGTAGGTCTGGTATTACTACTGCTGCTGATGTTTTGTATGGACTGGTGGCTTTTGATCCGTCTGTATATATCTTGGTGTAATCCTTGTAATTTTCCTCCAGATTCTGTAGGATTTTGGATCTTATTTCATGAGGGTTTATTTCTTTAGACCCGAAGTTTAGGGCTGTAGTGTTGATCTTTGCTTTTTTGTTGTTCCATGGAGTTTTGTCTGGAAATGTGATAATTTCCGCTTGAAGCTTACCAATTTCCATTTCTTTACATAATATGTGTATGATTTTTCCAGACGGAGGGCGTGGGACTAGTTTTCTGCTAAATGGGATGTTACATTTGTTGATTGTTATTCTTGTTGGATGATTTGCTTGGTGAATAGATAATCGTGCTGCGTATCGTAGGGTTAGTTCTTCTCTCCTAAGCGATAGTGGTGATTCTCCTGTAAGTATTTGCATTTCTTCTATTGATGTATGTTTTCTGCTGTTTGTGCATATTTTAAGGGCTTGTCTTTGTATTTTGTCAAGTTTCTTTAGATGTGTAATGTTTGCAGTGGCATACAATTGGCACCCGTAATCCAGTTTGGATCTAATTAGGGCTCTATATATGATTAGTAGAGTGTCCTGGTCTGCTCCCCATTTTAGTCCCTTAATGTTTTTGAGTAGGGTTATGTCCCTGTTGCATCTAATAATTAGTTCGTTAATATGTTGTTTCCAGGTGAGGTTCTGATCATAGAGCATTCCCAGGAATTTTACTGTTTTTTCAAATTTTATTGGGTCTCCTTGTATAAAGAGTGTAGGTGGACTAATATTGTATCTGTGTCTTGGAGAGAAGATTACGCCTGTAGTTTTTCCTTTGGAGAGCTTAAATCCCCATTTGTCTGCCCACTTCCCAATGTTGTTAAGGTTAGTTTGCAGTTCAGAGATTATTTTATTGCTATGAGGATTTCCAGCTTTCCATAGACCACTATCATCTGCGAATTGTGATAGGTCCACTTTACTGAGATTGATTGATGTTTCCATGTCGTTTACCATGATGTTAAACAGTGTCGGGCTGAGGACACTCCCTTGTGGTGTGCCATTATTTAAAGTGAGTTCGTCGGAATATTGGTCTTCTACTCTTACTCTGATGCGCCTGTTGGTTAGAAAGTTTTTTATCCAGGCATGCATGTTGCCATTTATTCCATAATGATTTAGCTTGGCAATTAGTCCGTTTGTCCAGACCAGGTCAAACGCTTTTTCTAGATCGAGGAAGATTGCTATGAGGTGCCTATCGCATTTCCTCTTAGCATTGAAGGCAAGTTTGATATTTGACTCCAATCGGACTAATTGGTCAAGAGTAGACCTTTTATTCCGGAACCCACTTTGATTACTTGAGATGAGATTGTTACTCTCAAGGTGATGTTTCAGCCTATTATTAATCATGGTTTCCATTAATTTACAAATTGTATCTGTCAGTGAGATTGGCCGATATGATGTAATTTCGGTCGGGTCTTTCCCTATTTTTGGAATTGGGACGACTATGGCTTGTTTCCATTTGTTTGGTATGGTTCCTGTTTGCCATGATTGATTGATCAAATTAAGTATTATGGTTTCGACGTTATATGGAACGTTTTAATATATCTCATAACCTATATTGTCCTCTCCTGGTGATGTTGATTTTTTGTTTTGGATTGCTGTTCTCCATTCTTCCAGGGTAAAGTTTTCATTTAGATGTGAGATGCTGTTATCTTGGTCTATAAAAAGGTGTTTAAGTTTATCTTCTACTTCTGCTCTGTGTTGTTGGAATTTTTTGGTGTGGTTATTGTTTCCACTCATGCCGGCAAAGTGTTTTGCTATGGCGTTGGCTTTATCTATATTTGATGTTATGCCTTTGATGTTGGGTGCACTTTTATTTCCGGTTCCTTTTATGGATTTAATTGTATTCCATATTTGTTTGGCATTGCAATTTTTAATTTCAAGAGTGGAGCAGTAGTTTCTCCATGTTGTTAGTTTGGCTTCTTTTATTATTTTTTTTGTTAATTTTTCCTTGGATTTGTATTCCAAATAGTCAGCGGATTGTCCACTGCGTCTAAATTTATTGAGGGCTTTCTTTTTCTCTTTTAATGCTTCCTTGCAGTTATTATTCCACCACGGAACGTGTTGTTTAGTTTGATCTTTCTTTTCCTTTCCAGTGGTTGGTATGCTTAGATTTGCAGCCTTTTTAATATTGTTCATGATGTTTTCGTTAAAGATGTTGATGTCGTCGTCATGTGTGTTGGCCATAGATACGTCTTTGAGTAGATTACTGAATTTACTCCAGTCTGCTTTATTTAGGATCCATTTGGGGAGTTTGCCATTCGTGTCAAGAGGTGATGTTAAGTTGATCGTAATTTGTATAGGGAAGTGGTCACTCCCTAAAGTAGAATCAGTTTCCACTTCCCAGGTTGTCCTAGTTGCTAGTTTAGGGGTACATATTGTCAGGTCCAGCGCTGATAAGGCACCATCTTCAGGGGAGATCCTGGTTTTGGAGCCGTCGTTGAGCCGTACCAGGTTCTTTTTCCGCATCCATTCTTCAATCAGTGCTCCTCTTTTGTCCCGATGGTTTCCTCCCCACATCTGATTGTGGGCATTAAAATCTCCACAGATGATGAAGTCACCATTACACCTTAAATTGTGGTAGTTTGTTGTTGCTGCTGGATGGTATTTTCCTGGGTCGTAGATATTAAATATTGTGAAAGATAATGATCCTGTTGTAATGATGACTGATTGGTGTTCAACTGGATTTTGGCTTGATGGGACTTTTGGGTCTTTTAGGCTGTGTGAGTTTTCTCCGAAAGTTGTGTTTGGTAACAGGTCGTTAACGAAATTGCTAGTCCCCCTCCTTTTTGCCCATTTTCTCTGTTTATGAATTCACGAATTGAGTATCCTGGGAATTTTGGGATGTATTGGGAATCTGTTTTAAGGAAGGTTTCTTGGATACAAAGGATGTCTGGTTTAATTTTGGAATTTTGAATTTTAATTTGTAATTCGGATTTGTTGGAAAATAAGCCTCTACTATTCCATTGCCAAACTACTAGTTTTGATCTGGTTGATCTACCCATTTCAATAGTTGTATTTATTTATAATATATATGTATATATATTAAATTAGGTTACTATTTGTTTTTCCAAGGTGTTTTTCTAGTACTTCAGTTAGCAGTTGGAAGTAAGGTATACTGGGGATTACATTATCATGTGAGATTATTAGTATCCCGTCAATAAGGTCCCTTATATACTTGAGAATGGTTATGCTAGGAAAATTTTCTATTTCATGTTTCGGAAAGTTACTGAGTCCGTTACTTTCATTTATTATGGGATTATCTCTATTATCTGTATTGTTTGTATTGTTTGTGTGGATTCCCGTGATACTCGCATTGTTTAGATTGTTGCCCTTGTTGCTTGCAATGCTTGTGTTTATTATCCTGCTATTGGGTTTTCTTTGATTTTCCTTTGAATGGTTTGGATTTCCTGATGCTTGTATTTTAGCTTCTTCTCTAGTCTCTGTTATCATTCTGTATATGTCGGCTTTGTTCTTGGTCTGGTGATTAGGATTAGATTTCCCTCCTGGTGTCTGCCTACTTTCTTCTTGGTTATGTTGAGTTGATTGTTAAGTTGTTTCATTTTTACTCAAATGCTGTTGTTTGCTATTTTTTGGTCTATTACTTGATATTTGCTGTTTTGCCTCATGATAACATAGGTGTTTTTCATCCATTAGTTTTATTGTTTCCTTCTCTTTGATGTAGTAGCTACATTCTAAGTCTTTAGGACTGTGGGGTCCTCTACAGTTGGCACATTTGAGTCCGATAAATGTGCAAACATTAGTGTGGCTGCCACCGCATTTTCCACATCTTATTCTGTTTTTGCAGCTCCTTGTGTAATGTCCCCATGCTTTACATTTGCTGCAGAATCTGACTTTGTTTGTGTAATCCATAAGAATTTGGTTGTAGCCATCAAATTGGACAAGTAGAGGTGCTTTAGTTTTGAATTCCAGTAGGATTTTATTTGAGGTGTGTTCATTGCTTGATTTCATTCTGTATGCCTTTGAAATCATTGCCCTTTGGTTTTTTAGCTCTTCTGTTATTTCCTTGTTGGTGAGTAAGTTATACTTGGGGTGTAATTGAATGATTTTCCTTATCCCAGTACTGTTATTTGGTGGTTTCTGTTCTTGATTGTCACTGATCCCTTCCTCTCCCTTTTTATTTTGTGTATGTCTTATTGCTTCTGGGTTGTAGTCAGGTTCAGTCCTTTTTGGGATGCTTGCTGTTGGTGTGCTAACTTTATTGGCTTGTTTCCCTAACGATTGGTGTCTAGTCACTTGGATGTTGACTTCACCAATCTTTTCCAGCTCCATAAATTTGGCTACTTGTGCCAAAGTGCTACATTTGACTATAATGTAGTTTGTCTTTGGTCTTATAATTTGATATTTCCCATTGTGGGCTTTGGAAAGTGTGTTTGCTATGCTTCTACTGCTGATATTAAATAGTTTTGAGTTGCCACTGGTGATAAATATTGTGTGGTCTTTGCTGTGGTATTTATTTGTCCTAGGCGTGTTAACTGATTTATTTTCGTTATTATTGATTGGATGATCTCTTGGTCTGGTATTCACTTTTTCTTCTGTTTTTTTCCTGTGGGGTTTTTCTTACTTGCTGTTGCTGTTGATGTTGTTGTAATAGTAGTGTCGGGGTTTCGTCATTGAGATTAGGTTTTTCCTGTATATTATGTAGATTCTCCGTTGTTTTTTGTGCTTCCACTCTCATTTGTTTGTTTTTCTTTGACTTCGAGGTTCCATTTAGTGGAGTCTTTCCCTTGTTGGTTGTTATGAAGGGGTTTGATATCTTTTTGTTTTTGATCTGTTTCTTCCTTCTGGTTTGTTCTAAGATTGGGGCACTTGTGTCACTGTCGCTCTCTGACCCGCTTTTCTTCGGAGAGTCGTAGATAAGGTCTTCCATGGTGAGGTTCTTCGAGTGGCCGGGTAACTGACTTGAGTGATATGTTGTTGCTTTTATTGTTTTTATTGGATTCAAGTTATTAGTTGAATGTTTGTAATTTTCTATGAATGGAGAGGTATTTTCCTGTGGGAGTGTCGCTGTTGGAGATGATAGCGACAATGGAGATATGCACTTAGGTGGTGTGGTAAAGGAAGAGTTGTTATCCTCATCTGTTTCCACATTGCCGCTGATTTTCTTGATGCTGTCGCAATCATCGCAATCGTTGGTATTGGATGCATTGTTAATGATATCTAGTAGGTCCGTTCCTTCCAGATGTTCGTTAATGGCATAATTAGATTCCATTAAGTCCATTAAGTCCTCAATCTCCTGATTGAGAGTGAGTTGGGGTGCTTTTATTTGGTTTGTGATATTAGTTGATTTGTCATTATCACTCTCTGACCCGCTTTTCTTCGGTGTGTTGTATGTAAGGTCTTTCATGGTAGGACTCTTCGCGGGGCCAGTTATCTGACTTGAGAGGTATGTCGTTGCTTCTATTTGGTTCAAGGTATAAGTTGATAGTTTGTATTTTTCTTTGTGTGTTGCAGTTTTGGCCTGTGATAATGCCGTTGTTGAAGATGATGTTGGTAGTGGTGATAGGCACTTAAGTAGTGTGGTAAAGTTAGATTTGTTATCTTCATCTGATATTACTTCTATGCCTATTGTTGTTGTGGTTGTTGTTGATCCGTTAGAAGTTTTGATCTCTGTCACATCATTGTCGCTTTCTTTCTTGGTGTTGTTTCTATCATTGGCATTGGTTGCATTGTTAATGTTATCTAGAAGGTCCGTTCTTTCTAGATGTTCGTTGCTTGATCCCATAAATTTCTCCAAATCCTCTATCTCCTGTTTGAGAGTGACTTGAAGTGGTCTCTTTTGGTCTGGCGATTCGTTAAAAATCTCCAATACGCTTGTGGCATTGTTAAGAGACATTGTTGTTGTTGTTGTAGTTGTCTTTGTTGTACTAGTTGTTGCCGGTGTTAGTATGTTCCTGCTTGGAGTAGTTTCGTTGTTACTGCTATTGTTATTGGATGTTATTCCCGGCATGAGAGATATTTCATCCGGGTTGTGAGATATTACATCCGGATTGAAAGATATTACATCCAGCTTGCGCTCAATTATGAGCTTTGATGTGGGACTTGGTGTAAGAAATCCCATGACCTTGACGAAGGGCGTTGTAATTTTTTTACTAGGATCCTTCGCATCAGTTGGAGTCGAGTTCTGTGGTTGTAAGGGACTAACTCCTTTGGCCATTGAAATAATTTTGTTGTCTTTTTTAATCGCATTGCGATTTGTGGTCATTTTAACCTGCGATCTTGTAACTCTTGACATGTTACAGTGAGTAGTATTCATAGACATGTATTATCGCTCGCTCGCTCGCTCAGCACTATACGTCTGAACGTCTCGAAAGTGAAATGCGGAATGAGTGCTTCTTTATATGTATATATATATATATATATATAGATAGATAGCACAAGCGCGGACGTGAAGGAAAACACCCCCTAATTATTATTGTTGTTGTTGTTATTATTATTATTATTATTATTATTATTATTATTCGACGACTGAGAATTGCTATCAAAGACAATTGTTTTAACGATAACATGCTAGTCTAGTTTCTTCTTCTTTATTTAACTGGTGTACGCTCACGTTTAGTAATATCTTATAAAAAATAAAGAATATTAACTCAAATTATGATTTGGTCCTTAGATGTGTATAATCCTTACCGTTGCTTTATATTTTTCAGGAGAAAGAACGCCAAAATTCAAACTTTCAATCCTTTGCGATAAAGAACAAAAAATGCCACAATAATTATGTAAATAAACACATATTCATTTTATTTTTGAATGTGTCCATTGTTAGAATTGCTCAAGGATGCAGGTTTAAAGTTTAAAAATTTCTTGTTTCGTATTTATATAGAATCAATCAGTGAACTTTTTTATATAAATAATATAATATAATATATAACATTAAAAAAAAATATGTCCTGAACATGAGTGAGCAGATTCCACATGTTCAAACAATCTCTATTCAAACCCATGAATTTAGAAAATAGTCATCCTTACATACATACATACATACATACATACATACATACATACATACATACATACATACATACATACATACATACATACATACATACATACATATAATACACATACCTCTCCGCCGTTTCCATAAACTTTCCAAGTTTTCACGGGATTAAGTTCCCCAGTTTTCTCTGTAGTAGCATTTATGAGAGACACTTTAACATCTGAATCATTTGGCAATGTGTGTAGTTTCACTATAACTTGAACATTCTGGTTGATGTTAATTCTTAATCTGACATCCAAATATTCATAACAGCATTGATACTCCCTGTTACGGCTTTTTGAGCATCTGAAGCGAGATAGATAAAAAGATATATCGATAAGAAAATGTAAGGCCTTAACAATAAAAACAAAGAATCATTTAGTTGCAATACTGACGTCCTGTAAGTCATTTATGATGATCTCCAACTTACCAAGATCCTAAGAAAAATTCATTGACTGTCAAAGTGAGTCGAGGTCTAATGCAGTAGTTTGTGTCTAAAAAATAGTGAAACTATTTTGAATCTAGAAACGTCAAACTAATAATAAATGAAAGCTGATTATTTGGATCTCCCAAAGAAAAATGGTGAACATATGTTGAAATATGGCAAACGAGAGCGTAGACAAAAGGGAACAGTATCAACGAAAACGACGGGCATGCAAATTGCTTCTGTTATATTTAAATATATAAATAAACGTACCACTTCCATGACACAAAAAAGTATAATATATAGACAAAAGAGAACAGTTTCAACGAAATCGTGGAGCATGCAATGCGGCATGAAAACAAGATGCTGCGTTTCCCTGTTTGCTGATTGTGACTCGATTATCACAATGTCAACGAAATGGCGACGAGATTATTGTGGCACATGTAAGCGGCTAAGCAAAGTGTGCTCTTGCTTACCAGCAAGCGACAGCTACGAGACGATTTGTATCTACAAAATAAAACCCCCAAATGAATCATCTCAACTTTGCGCATGGTTACAATGTAAGAAAAGTGAGGAACAGTATCAAAACCTACACTTTACTGATTGCATGTGATTCGGACCAGGAGTTTCTTTCCAGCTGCACTCATTTTCTTTTTCCGTTTATCTGAAAACATTTTTTTGGGACAACCAATATAAAGAATATAATAGGATATGTTTGATATGCATTCGCTTGACTTTTTGCTATGAATAAGAGCAGGAACATTTGCTGGAAAGTATTTAAGATCCTGATTTGTTATTCCAAAAATTCCCAGCCCTTCCCTCCTTTCACATCCAACCATTGGAAGACCAAAATTATTAAATTATGTGGCCCAGTGCCGTTTTAAAACAAATTCTGGATCTCATACACATGTAAGGCTTGAGTCTGTGCATTTGTTTAACTATGTATCCCAGACACAATGGTTGTTTTTGTCCGTGCGTGCCAGGCTATGTAGATTGTACCGTTGTTGCGGTCGGCTAGCACTATGCAACAGTCCAACACACCAGGTTTGTCCATTGTCGCGTCGATGGTTGTACACCAAATAGTTTTTGTTCAGTGAATGAGACTAATCGCAATACTTCCTCCACAACGGTTTCTACACTGTATGCACGCGAACGAAAATAATTTGATACGTGTACATCAGAGGGCTTGGTCGTCATACAATATAATGATATAATGATTATATGTTATGTGCATGGTGTACCTGACCAGTAATATTATTTTGTATGCAACATAGTACAAAGTTAAATATTTCTCTATCATTATTGATTAAATTCTCAGATTTTTTGAAAATAATCTTGTTTGCCTAAAAATTAACAATCCTTCTTAACATCTGATGCAGAATTAATCTTATTGTTGTGTTCAGTTTTTCATTTTGGTGGATTTGTTAATTAAAATTATTATTCACTGGAATTAAAAGCTGTTAAATAATATTCTTGGAGAAAGATATTAATTGGGAATTATAATGAATTCAAACAAGAATAATTTGGTCTATATTATTGTGATACATTAAAGACTGTTAAAGCATGGCCATGCTCCAGACTATTTGCAAGTTAGCACGTTCGAGATTACAGGCACATCAACACATTCAATATCAGAATACCACTGTAATTTAATTTAACATTTTATATTTGGATTTATGATAGAACTGTTAGGATTCTTTGAGGTGTAATTCACAATACTGTAAGTTCATTTTAAATGTTTACTTTATCTCATAGAGAACCAAATTATTTGTTTGATTTTAAAAAACGTTTTGATTTTCTCTCTTTGCTGTTACTTAGTTTAATACATATAATCATAACAATATAAACAGATGCACGAAATACTGTTCAAGTTCAAGCGAAACGAAAAATACACCACAATATATATATATATATATATATATATATATATATATATATATATATATATATATATATAAATATATATATATATATATATATATATATATATTGGTCTGTTTTTGAAGGTGTTTATGTAATTTGCCAAATCAGATACTATGAGAAATCTCATGTGTTAGTGCGCTTTTTCAGATAATATGTTTTCATGTATGGTTTCAGTACAGGTATAAATAAATATAAATGCCTGCGTGTTTCCAATCATTTCATAACTATAAAAACTTCGAACAAATCAATCCTAAGTAATAGAAAGGATAAATACCATCAGGATGTTGGCGTAATTTCTTACCTGATTACTGATAGCATAGCTGAAATTTTCGGTTGTTTCCATACTTAATCCAATAACTGGATACCATAAAAATAGAAGAAAAACTGAGACGAACGAGGGTAAATAATATTGGGCTCCCAAATGACGTAGCCATCCGTTTGCTTCAAAATTCTCATAACAAATATGGATTCGAAATTGGAAAGATAGAGGAAAATATTGTGAACCGAAATTTCCCTGTCAAAAATAAACGGTTTTCCCTCCTCTATTTGTTTAATTTCCTCACTAGTAATATCGACCGTTTTATTAAAAAAATACAGTAGTTACATACTCCACACGTTTTATTCTTTATGAAGAAAGTTTATTTCCTTATATGAACATAGAAATAAATATGAAAGTAAATATTTCACTTTACTACCGTGATTCATATAGATCGTCCTCTAGGAAGGGCACTTAATCGTGTTCTTTTTTAAAAAACAAATTGCACGCGCAATGGACCACATGAAAAAGAAAGTGATGTTTATTAGGTTGTTTTATATACTTCATCCTAGCGTCAACGCTCAATCTCCTCTCATCACACCGCATAACACTGACTCCTCGTCATCTAGTTTTACAAAATTGATAGTTACACATGTTTTCATTGTCATTTATTATCAACTCGAGATTAATGAAACAGTTTCTGTTTTCTTAATTTCCGGGTAGTAAGTACTGTTGTAAGAAATACTTTTCCAGAATGGTTCGAAGTTACCCAAGTTGGTAATATTTTCGCCGTCTTATTTCTTCTTTTTTACCCTTTGTTTTATACATTCTTCACAACGTTAACACATTCACACATTTATTCATTCTTTCTTTCCTCTTTTCTTTCTTTCACACTTTTCCTTAATTTTACATTTTCATTATTATACATTTCTAATATTTGATTATTCAAGATCCAAATATTGGCGTATTTTAGTAGATTAGCCATTGTGTTTATTTATTAAACGAATTAATTAATTAATTGACTGATTGGATTGCCGCTTAATTAAATGGAGGATGCATCCCCGAGTGAGATGAGGAATTGTTCGAGTACCAAGCTGACTCTTAGAATAAAAGTTAATTTGGTTAGAATATACTGATTTCCAAATTAAACACAAGAATCCCTATCGTTTGCATTCATGCTGCACCTCTTTTCAATCCTTGAATAAACGCTAACGCAGATAACGAAACACAAATGTAAATATTGCTGTAAACAAAACAGAGGCTACCCATACAACATGATAGCTATCAGACATAAATGTTATTTATGAACTGCAATGTAATTCTCACTTGCATGTGTATACCTTGTACAGACTGATAAACCTAATGCAGAAATAACGGACAGTTAGTAAAGTGTTGTTCTCCAGAGACGTCATTGAGAAGGGGGCCGGGGAGGAGAAGGGGGCGGAGGGGGGGTGCATTTGCAATTGATGTACAATTGTTGTAGCCTATATACAAAAATTAACGAGCGCATTATGTTTTGCCCCCCACCTTCCCTGAAAAATTAAAATGATGGCCCAGTTGTTCTCATTCTTTCTGTGTGCCGCTTGAGTTCGCTGGTGCTAAATACTTCAACCAACACGTGTTATTATATAGTATACAACCAAATTTGTGCAGAACACTTCTTTAAAAAAAAAAAGAATGATCTTCACCTTTACCTTTAAGGCAGTGATATTCACTGTCAAGTTTCGTGTTTTTTACTGGGAAAATGTATATATGCGTCATTCGTTTTTGTTTTGAATAGGAACCATTGGTAGCCCGTTGTACCTACTATGAGGAATATGATAATGTAAAAAAGTTCAAAATCTTTAACGTTCCCTAAGCGATATACACATAAATTCAGACAAAGCACATATGATTTGAGATATGCTGATACATGGATGGTCATACGGACAAACCGACAGACGGATGAATATGTATTTAAGTAGACAAGTGAGGAGTGGAGATATTTGGACAGTAAACTTTCACATCACAGTGATCGTATATGTCCCTATTTAATCTACACAAGTAGACTTTATAATAAATACTTTAGTTTGATTTATAGCTAACAAATTATGAAAAACGTAGGGCTAGCCCTTGATCAGGACATTTCGTAACATGCGTTGAATGCACCTTGAGTTAGCCCTTAATGTATAAATCTCGTAACATGCTTAATATGTTGACCTTGATGGTGACATTTCGTAACATGTTTAGGGTTAGCACTTGATCTGGACATTTCGTAACATGCGTAGGATTAACTATTGGTATGGACATTTCGCAACATGCGTAGTATGAACTATTGGTCTGGATATTTCGCAACATGCGTAGTATTAACTATTGGTCTGGACATTTCGCAACATGCGTAGTATTAACTATTGGTCTGGACATTTCGCAACATGCGTAGTATTAACTATTGGTCTGGACATTTCGCAACATGCGTAGTATTAACTATTGGTCTGGACATTTCGCAACATGCGTAGTATTAACTATTGGTCTGGACATTTCGCAACATGCGTAGTATTAACTATTGGTCTGGACATTTCGCAACATGCGTAGTATTAACTATTGGTCTGGACATTTCGCAACATGCGTAGTATTAACTATTGGTCTGGACATTTCGCAACATGCGTAGTATTAACTATTGGTCTGGACATTTCGCAACATGCGTAGTATTAACTATTGGTCTGGACATTTCGCAACATGCGTAGTATTAACTATTGGTCTGGACATTTCGCAACATGCGTAGTATTAACTATTGGTCTGGACATTTCGCAACATGCGTAGTATTAACTATTGGTCTGGACATTTCGCAACATGCGTAGTATTAACTATTGGTCTGGACATTTCGCAACATGCGTAGTATTAACTATTGGTCTGGACATTTCGTAACATTCGCTTGATCTGTACATCTCTTAACATGCATGGAATGCGCAGAGCGTAAAAAAGTTAATTAAGAAATCAGGTAGTCTGATGATGTACTTGACATTATTTTAAAACGCCTGACGTTTGTGTTAACAAAATTCACACAACTTTATTTCACACAACTGCAATGTGTCAGATTCAAGGACAGATATAAACTAGAAGAAACATGTATCTTAAGTCAAAATGTTGATATTTTAGCACCGAACGTAGAAGTTTTTTCTTCTGGGACACATTTCTGGATTTTTTTCTCAAAGAAGAGAGCATTTACGGAGCGTATAAATTGTGCAGATACGCACGTAACTTACCAGCTGCTGTTTAGAGCAACGTTCCCTCGAAGCGAATGGTAGATGCGCTGCATTGTGCAAGCATTAATTACAGTGACTTGAGCAAAATCTAATGTTGCTCGGGAATGTATGACCAGAGAGAGAGAGAGAGAGAGAGAGAGAGAGAGAGAGAGAGAGATAAAAAGAGAGAGAGAGACTTGGATTTTAACACAGCTTTAGCAACTTTTCAGTCATATCGCTACATTATCTGCAGTGAGGCAGTTTATAGTAATGTCTAACACTAGGGCATCACAATGCAGACATTGAGGAAATTAAACAAATAGAGGCGGGGAATCGTTAATTTCGGACAGGAAAATTTCGGTTCACAATATTTTCCCCTATCTTTCCAAATTCGAATCCACATTTATTATGAGAATCTTAAACCAAACGGATGGCTACGTCATTTGGGAGACCAGTATTATTTTCCCTCGGCTCGGTTTTTCTTCTATTTTTACGGTATCCGGTTAGTGCATTAAGTATGGGAACAACCGAAAATTGTAGCTATGCTATCAGTAATCAGGTAAGAAATTACGCCAACATCCTGTTGGTATTTATCCTTTCTATTACGTAGGATTCATTTGTTCGAGTTTTTATAGTTGTAAAACGATTGGAAACACGCAGGCATTTATATTTATATTTATTTATACCTGTACTGAAACCATGCATGAAAACATATTATCTGAAAAAGCGCACTAACACATGATATTACTCATAGTATCTGATTTGGCAAATTACATAAACACCTTCAAAAACAGACCAATATATATATATATATATTGTCGTGTATTTTTCGTTTCGCTTGAACTTGTTCAGTATTTTGTGCATCTGTTTATATTGTTATGATTCTATGTATTAAACTAAGTAACAGCAAAGAGAGAAAATCAAAACGTTTTTTTAAAATCCAACAAATAATTTGGTTCTCTATGACACAAAGTAAACATTTAAAATCAACTTACAGTATTGTGAATTACATCTCAAATATTCCTAACAGTTCTATCATAAATCCAAATATAAAATGTTCAATTAAATTACAGTGGTATTCTGATATTGAATCTGTTGATGTGCCTGTAATCTCGAACGTGCTAACTTGCAAATGGTCTGGAGGATGGCCATGCTTTAACAGTCTTTAATGTATCACAATAACATATTATTATTACAAATTATTCTTGTTTGGATTCATTATAATTCCCAGTTAATATTTTTCTCCAAGCATATTATTTAACAGCTTTTAATTCCAGTGAATAATAATTTAAATTAACAAATCCACCAAAATGAAAAACTGAACACAACAATAAGATTAATTCTGCTTTAGATGTTAAGAAGCATTAGTAATTTTTAGGCAAACAAGATTATAGAAAAAAAAATCTGAGAATTTAATCAATAATGATAGAGAAATATTTAACTTTGTACTATGTTGCATACAAAATAATATTACTGGTCAGGTACACCATGCACATAACATATAATCATTATATCATTATATTGTATGACGACCAAGCCCTCTGATGTACTCGTATCAAATTCTTTTCGTTCGCGTGCATACAGTGTAGAAACCGTTGTGGAGGAAGTATTGCGATTAGTCTCATTCACCGAGCAAAAACTGTTTGTTGTACAACCATCGACGCGACAATGGACAAACCTGGTGTGTTGGACTGTTGCATAGTGCTAGCCGACCGCAACAACGGTACAATCTGCATAGCCTAGCACGCACGGAGAAAAGCAACCATTGTGTCTGGGATACGCATACAACTTACAAAAGCGACTGTCAAAGACGAAAGCAAGTGCGAGCGAACGGTGGTATGAGAGATGTTGGAGTTTGGACTCCGGTGCTGCACCATCTACCGAACAGACATACTGCCGGGAGACGACAATGATATGTCGATGGAACCTTTACGATGCTATAAAAACAAACCAAGAAACAACGTTGGCCGCCCGCAACTGCTCAACAGGATTACACAACGCACCGTAACTTCCCAAAGCTGTCAACGCGAAATAGGAGCAAGAGGTTGTTGAGACTGCACACACGAGGTTGCTGAAATTACGGCTAAACGAGTTTTTGGAAATCCTCGCATAGTCACGAATGCGCTTTCGAAATTTTACGCGATGCATTGTCGAAAAATGAGATAAACTGGCTCGGCTGCTAGGCTTTTGGAGAAACAAGGAATTCACCGCTGATGCGTGACTTTATGGTGTATTAGGGGAGGTATACACAATTTAGGCCACAAAAAGTCAGTAGCTATGATAATGTTTTGCAGAATTCTATTTCTAGGATAAGGATGAGGACAAAAAGCATTTTCTGCATTGTCTACGCTTATCCAACCTAGTGTATCTTATGGACATCGATAAACCGCGACCCATTTACAACAACGAGGGTAGGGAACTATTTTGTAACAAGATACGTATCCCATCAACATTGCCCTTTGTTCTCCAAAAGCCTGGTGGCAAAGCCTGTGTGTACTGCTAAATGTTAGATATTTCACCCGTGTTTTCTTTTCCAGTTTACTATACTAGTTCAGCATTTTTTAAATAAGTTTTATTCAACGGCATGATATGGTGATATTTAAATAGATTTTAAGCCTCTGAAGTCGATGAATACACGATATCAGTATAAAATATTGAACCATACTTATTCAAAGAAATCTAAACTATCAGCAGAAAGTTTTAAAATTCCTCAAAAAAGACCTAAAAGCTAACATTTTAGATTCAAATGATAATCATATGAAATATCATCATTGGTAATATTTACAAAGTCTGTAACAAATATATTTAACAAAATATTCACAAACAGTATGTTACAGCATGTCAAGGTAGAGCTGATATGTAGCAAAATAATATTATGTCTTAAAAGAGTCACATGTTTATCCATCGGATCAAAGATTAACTTTAACGGAAACGGCAGATCCCATTCAAAACAAACATCCATTAAAACAAAAGTTGCAGTCAGATCGCCAATGTAAGTTCCCTAGAACCAACGAGATGCATACAATCAATGCAAACGAATCATCGGATTAGCAAATAAGAGGAGATAGATTATTACATGTTTGCAACGCACAAAATGAAAGCGGAGAATTTCCCTCCTGCAGTGTGTGTGTGTGTGTGTGTGTGCGTGTGTGTGTGTGTGTGTGTGTGTGTGTGTGTGTGTGTGTGTGTGTGTGATTAGGATTTTTAACGTAGCTTTAACAATATTTTCAGTCATATTGCTAAGATATATGAGATGTGTGACAGCTTATGGCGATGTCTAGCAATGGGGCATCATGCCGCAGACCTGTAGCATGATGTATCACCCAATCACATTATCCTGAGATCAGGCCGACCAGTCTAACGCTAACCTATTAATGTTGAACACTAAGCGCGGAAGCTATTTGCACCATATGTATGTCTTTTGTTTGACTCAGCCAGGAATCGAACCCAGGACCTCTACACGAAAGAAAATTAAAAACTTATGCAAATGATTTGAAAATTATCATCTCAATACTAATATTAAACATTGATGCCATTACCGATATACGTCCGATAACCAGATCCAGCCAAAATAGTTAAATCAAAAGACCAGTTCAAACGTTTTGAAATTTAAAAAAAAAAACACAGATAGCTGCTTATATCATTTAACAGCTGAGAAGAGTAAGTTTAGAAACGACAACAAATTCAAAAGTTCAGGAACAATTCCATTATTTCACATGCTAAACTGATTGTTCCAAAAGAAAGAAGTCATATTACCTACGATTATTATGTATAAATCTGGAGCAAATTTTGTAATAGATTTAGCAATCTGGCCCTGGAAGCAGTTATCGGCAAAGTACAGAGTCATCTATAGATAAAGTCAAGAATGTCATGACAAATATTACTAAGTAGTCCTATTATTCAGATAGCAGTAATCTCATTCCCTGTTATCAGCGGCAGAGTAATCAATCCGTCTGTTGAAAAGTACTGGACAGTATGTTTCATTCTTTAGTGAGCTTACCATTTTGCTCATTCAAGCAAGAGTTGTCATAAACTTTCTATTTTTTGATAAAACGTGTAAAATAAAGTTTGATAATTATTTTAAGATCTAAATTATCGCATGATATGTAACTATCTTCATGATTATTAATATTTGCTTTTCTTTCACTGATTATCAATGTATTTAGACATTCTCATTTACATAGTTCTTACAAACATCTGCTTTTCTTCGGTTGTTTATCTTTTGACAAATCACATTAAAATTGTGTATCAGCTCCCGGAATTATGTTGTGTATGATCAGTCTATTTACAGTACTTAACCCTGGTCTAAAACTATGTTACTGACTTTTTCAAAATTGTTTATGTAAGCAACAGTTCTATTCGTTAACAATACAAATGTAACATCACCAGTAACAGCAATGTCTAATCAGCTTATGAATCACTCTCTGCCAATTCAGTAAGTGCTGGCTCTGGATTTATCAATATTTCAAACATTTATCCTTCGAAACATACTAGTGCTTTTTTCTTTCATTATTTCAATTGCTGCAACCTCTTAGTTTTTCCACTATGTACGCCATTATTGTTAATTTCGTTGCTCTTCTTTCTTTCAGAATAGAGAGATCATACCAATTCCGTGGAAATCTTTGAAAGGTAAGTAACGTTTCGTTATTCATCTCAGTTTCATAACTGATTATATCAGTGCCGTGAAGAACATTTTAATGTAAGTGTTGAGTTTATTACTGTTCTCTGCTTCAGAATGGAGTATATAAATTTCAATGCAAATTCTAGGAGGTAAGGGTTGCCTAAGATTGAGTTCAAAAGATTACTGAAGATTTCATAAACAAATTGGATTCTTTCTTGCAAAGAAACTTATCTGGATTATTTAAGTCATGGATTTGTATGCACATGTAGAGACTATCTACGTCCTCTGGATACATATACATGAATATTTCATGAGTGTAACATCGTAACCTTCCTTGCACTGATTTCAGTTCTTTGATTTTTTATTTCTTTAATTCAAACTGGAATTTTGATGACCTTGGCACTCTTAATGTCTAGTCCTGTAGTAGATGCTACATTTAAGTTTCGATCGTCACTTAATGTCGTTTTCAATTAACACTAATCAACACCTGATCTACCATCGTTTTCAACAACAAGGCGAATTAAAACTGAAACTCACACAAAAATCGTATTAATATATTTAATCACAATTTCTTTTCGAAATCTATGTATACCGTTTGTCGTACAGTATTACAGGTATACAATACTGAAAACTAATTCTAAAAAAACACATACTTAAAGTCAATTATTTGCTGTGTGTAATTGGTTTTTCAGCATTTCTTGTTGGGAATTCATTGACTGCATAAATGTACAAAAGAGAGTCCACAGTTGAAACATCCTGTTGTGGAGGGAAAGAGAGTTTGTTTGTTTGTTTGATTCGGATTTTTAACGTAGCTTTAACAATTTTTCAGTCATATCGCTACGATGTCTGCAGTGAGGCAGTTTATAGTGATGTCTAGCACTGGGGCATGCCGAAGACATAAAGCATGATGTCCCACCCAGCACATTATCCTGACACCAGGGCGACCTGTCCTAACACTAACCTCTTAATGCGAGGCAGCTGTTAGTAACATTTTTGTAAGTCTTTGGTATGACTTGGTCGAGATCGATCCCACGACCTCCCGCTCCCGTGGTGGACGCTCTAACCACTAGGCAACCGGAGCGGTTGGAGGGAAAGAGAGGATGGGATGGATATAAATAGGGTTTGAATAGAATACATAATGGCAGATATATTTCCTAAATGGGAAAGGAAACTATATATATATATATATATATATATATATATATATATATATATATATATATATATATATATATATATATATAAAAGGGTTTATAGAGTGGATATGAGTACGCATGTTTAGTACACAGTTATTTTACGACAATGCAAGTCTTTCATAGTCAGTACTCATTTTTGGATCACTGATATATCCACACTGTGCCAGTTTTGAGATAATAAACAATACACGTATTTTCATATCTCTGGTATATATGCACATTTTGTATTTGCTGAGATACAGACAAAATAATGTCTATATAAGCCTGTATTTCTGATCTCTGATACATGCACAATACACGAGTCTTGAGATCACTTATAGAATAACATGAAGTTACATACGAATAAATAAAATCTTGAAAAAGAAAATCTAATTATCTTTGAAGCCATGAAACAAATTCATAACATCGTGAATATAGCAGAGTAGACAGCTTTCATTGAAATCGACCATAATTCTGAGTTGTAGGAAGCTTAACGTTAGTCTGTCTTCTATTCTGTTTTAGTAACAATGAAACATCAGAAGAGAAAGATGAGAAGAAAAGAGTTGTTGGACTTCCGGATAAGGAAGGATGCAGATAATGTATTGCTAACCTGGTTGAATCCAAATAGTAAGGATATTTTTAATAGAATATCAAAGAGATATGAAGTTATGAGAAGAGTATGGGGAAAGCATGCTGAATGTAAATAAATTGAAAGCAAAACATATTTCCTTTGGTATTACACACTTTTCACGACGCTTGAAGCACAATCTGGGGTATTTTGTGTCGTAAATACCTTTAATTTTGCATGTGCGCATCATTTAACTCCTTCTTCGTCGCTAAAGTTAAAAACTTGAACGTCTGCCCTAGTGTAGGTGTATAATGTGTTATATCTTCATTAGTTTCGATCTTATCCCTGGGGGTAGGGCCACGGTTGAGTGAAACTCATGGGGTCATATATTTGAAAATATTAAGATACCGTCATATTACCAAATATACATTAACAAGGTATGAAAAGTTAAATTTCATATATATGAACAATTTACAATTCCGGAAAGCATATGTTTAAGCTGAATACGCTGTTGGGGAATTTTCCCATCTTCCAAACTTAGCCTCCAGGTCATATCCTTTACACTTGGAACAAAGATATATATATATATATATATATATATATATATATATATATATATATATATATATATATATATATATATATATATATATATATATATATATATATGGCATTTGGAATTAACAACAAGCATAATGCCAATAATCACAGTACCACTAGCAAATTTATTCTCATACCCAGTCAATTGTACAGATATATTTTTTACATTTAGTTAGAAATATGACCGTCTAATAAAACTGTATGCGACCACCATTCGCAAGACTCAATACAGAGGAAAGAAAAGTGACAAAAAGATGTACATAAGTCGATGTCGGTAATGGCTGCGAAGTTCCCGGGTAATTCGTCAAACGTTGTGTTCTTATTTACATACCTGATAATACATTGTTTATGAATGTAACACTAAGCTACAAACCCTTTAACATTCACTGTTTAAAATATGGAGATGTCAATATTATTACAATATTTTCCAGAGCATACAGAATTAATCAAATTCTTCTACATGAATGTCCGTTTTACGATTTCGGGAACAAGGCATGCTGATGAATATTTCCTTCTGAATGTAACAGGAATAGATATGAAGGTAGGTTAACGTGTGTGTGTGTGTGTGTGTGTGTGTGTGTGTGTGTGTGTGTGTGTGTGTGTGTGTGTGTGTGTGTGTCTGTGTGTGTGTGTGTGTGTTTGTGTGTGTACGTGGTAACAGAATTGTTACCGAGAAGAGGGTGGATTAAATGAACAATACAAACACAATTTGTGAAAGAAAATATAAATTTATGTAATAAATTATAAATGAAAAAAATACAGATGTAACAACACAATAACTCATGCACTTAACCCACAATTACACTCACAACCATTCACAATACATGAATAAATTAAATAACAATACAAAAGGAATCTCAGATGTAAAGGGATCTCTTGGATTATACACAGATCCAAGGATCCTTTACGAAAGTTAAATTAATGTAAGTATGATTTACGAAAAAAATAAACACAAACGACAAACTATCTATCGCACGATGGATTGCGATAACTAGCACGATCATATACTTGTATTCAATCAAGTTGCTAGCTTTTATTGATATCTATGTGATCACTTGAAATATTATTGTGATCTGACATAAGCATGCAAATACAACAATGTATTAAATTGTATTACAATTTCAATACACCTATGTGTCTCCCCTGTATAACCGCACGATTCAGCAACAGTTGAATCGTCTCCCAGTTTCCCCGAAAACCGAGGGTTGACCAATACTATTATCGGACGTTTCCCTTCACGGATCCACCACAGTTATACGTTCAGACAGCATACAACATCTACCAGAACCAACGGTTCCTCACTACCCTAGATGTCGACCCGGACGTTTTACAACTCTAAGACAGCTCCGACACTCGGACTTCTAGCTTTCCGGATATTTACACGTTACACAGATGTTGACGAACAGACAGTTCGACACACAGACAGATACTTCAATTCCGTTTGCACAAATTAACGGCACAAGCACATTCAGATATTTATACAGAGATGTTCCGGAACAAATAATAGATGTCCCACAACAAATCAGACGATATCAAAGACGTTTATCAAAAGATGGTATCAGATGTGTTAACAGCTACGGTATCAGAAATGGTATCAACTACGTTAGCAGCTACGGTATCAGAAATGGTATCAACTACGTTGCAGCTACGGTATCAGAAACATTGACATCTACGTCATCAGATCTACGGTATCAGATCTATGGTATCAGAAACACGGTAACAGACGGTGACAGCTATTTTCAGATGTTATCAGATCTACGGAATCAGCGATGTTATTAGATCTCCGAAATCAGCGATGTTATTAGATCTCCGGAATCAACGATGTTATTAGATCTCCGGAATCAGCTACACGGAATCAACGATGTTATTAGATCTCCGGAATCAACGATGTTATTAGATCTCCGGAATCAGCGATGTTATTAGATCTCCGGAATCAGCGATGTTATTAGATCTCCGGAATCAGCTACAATAAACAAAACCAGACTAATAATAGTTGTCTCAAAAATAATCTAAGCCGTAGATTACGATATTGCATTTAAAGTCTAATAGTGACTAGTAATTCCAAATATTCCACGTTCATTGCAATAAAGGCATCATTATACGAAATGATAATCTGAATAAAATTCACAATAAAACGAAATGTAAATTTAACACTCACCCCTTTGGCTGGAGATTGCAAGACGAGGTTATCTATCCTTCGATTAGATATTTTGGTTCCCGTAAATAATTATGAGAAATACTTCGCCTTATATACTCTCTATAGGTGAACATAAATCACAACGAGCTTATTGTGCACCACGTGAAACTAAAGTTCCGGATTCCATGTAAATTAAGATCAAGCACATGCAAATCGTTACACGCCGCTTACCTTGGAGAAAATCACTTAATCACCCCAGGTAATGCGTGTACGACGAAATCAAGAAAATAGTGAGTTTCGTTTGCAATTCAAGTACAACAAAAATCAGTTCAATTTTCGCCTAATTCTGTGACATACGTACATACGTACGTACGTGTGTGTGTATGTATGTATGTATGTATGTATGTATGTATGTATGTATGTATGTATGTATGTATGTCTTCATTAAGCACATATATTTTCTCGATAGTTATTTTCTCACAGTTTCGTTTACCTGTACTTCATTCATCGTGTCCACTTGTTTCTTTTGCCTAGTCAGGTAAGCATTTCACCAGCTATTCTTTGTGTTAAAAGTTAAATTTTTGTAAACGTTGTATCTGTGTTGTGGAGTGTTACTCATGAAGATAATGGTTTTCTAGTAATGTTAGTATACTGCTTTATCCAATGCCCTCTTAACGACTATATATTTATATTTAAAAGCTATCACAATATGAAAGCGAATATTGTCTTTTGTATTAATTCAGGACAAATCTGTCAACTTTCGATGTGTGCACTTATCAGAGAAATTTAAAGACGTTGAAGCTAAAGTTTGGTCGTTACCGGAACCGGCAGACAAATCGGGGTCTCTCTTCCAACTAAGCAAACATGCAACAGAGAATCCAGTTAAAAGATCATTATCACTCGATGAAGGTAACTGTTTCTATCATCTCATGTCTCAATATCATATATATATATATATATATATATATATATATATATATATATATATATATATATATATATATATATATGTGTGTGTGTGTGTGTGTGTGTGTGTGTGTGTGTGTGTGTGTGTGTGTGTGTCAATACGTTAACATATCACTTTCTGTGAATCGGATTACGCGCAAATAAGCTCACAAAATCATTGCATTCGCCTCTTGGAACCTTTTATTTATTATTACTATCAACATTATGGCAGCCTTTATTTTTAGAACTCGTGGCGCTATGAACACTGGAAGGGACAATGTTCCGGGATGTTTGAATATGGCCATTTAACCCAAACAAATACGTCTTTGAGTTATGTAAAGTCTTTAACATTATGTCACAAAAAGATTCTTAAACTCGTGTTCATCTGACATAAATGTATAAAACTCGTTTATTAATACCTGCAATGTTCTACTCTCTGCGCACAGCTCTATTTATTCAACTCATTTTTATTTTTAAAAATGCCATATCTGAGAAACACCCATGTAAGATATATTGAATTAACCTAGTGCAGACTCTCATATCGGATCTAACTCTCTCTAATTTAGTCACCCAATCCAACCTACTATTAAAAACGTGAACCATGAAAAGACATGCTAGTGAGAAATCTGAGCCGCATGTGCTCTGTTGTTGATTAGAGAAAATTATTTGCGGTATTAACCCGTTAGAAAAAACCTAAGTTGATAACGACTATTTTCTTAAAGTCTTTGCGAATGAAATAGAGTCAACGTTGTCCTCAAGCAAACTTCAAGAATATGATGCATGTTTAACTCGGTCGAAAGACCCTTGCGTTTTGAGAGAGAGAGAGAGAGAGAGAGAGAGAGAGAGAGAGAGAGAGAGAGAGAGAGAGAGAGAGAGAGAGACTGGATGTGACATGTGACTTAGGCATGTGGCATAATAACTACTAAGGCATTATATCAAGGTATATTGTCTTATTTAATTTAATATGCAAACCATATATTTTTGGTATAAAGCATTGAGATGTGACAATGTGTGGGGTGGGTGGGGGGTGTAATGTGTGTGTGTTGTGGGTTTTTTCCTAGTATTGTTTCAGGATCAGAAATAAGTGGAGGAATCTTTTCGGTTACAACATATCTGCTTCTGTTTCTGGAACAGGAAAGTGTTGTTAACCTTACCTGGACTGAAGATTGTATAGAAGTCTTTGCTTGAGTCTGAGACCGAGTCTCAAACCGTAGCCAATCAAGAGTCACCATTCAAAGGAAACTATATTGTACATGGTTAAACAAATGCTCAGACTCAAGCCTTACATGTGTATGAGATCCAGAATAAAACGGCACTGGGCCACATAATTTAATAATTTTGGTCTTCCAACGGTTGGATGTGAAAGGATGGAAGGGCAGGAAAATACTTTCCAATGAATGTTCTTGCTCTTATTCATAGCAAAAAATCAAACGAATGCATATCAAACAGATCCTATTATAAGCAAGAGCACACTTTGCTTAGCCGCTTACAATAATCTCGTCGCCATTTCGTTGGCATTGTGATAATCGCGTCACAATCAGCAAACAGGGAAAAGTAGCATCTTGTTTTCATGCTGCATTGAATGCCCCACGTTTTCGGTGAAATTGTTCTCTTTTGTCCACGCTCTCGTTTGTCATATTTCAACATATGTTCCCCATTTTTCTTTGGGCGATCCAAATAATCAGCTTTCATTTATTATTAGTTTGACGTTTCTAGATTCAAAATTGCTTCGTTATTTTTTTAGACACAAACTATTGCATTTAGTTTAGGCATCTAGCAATTCATTTTACATCTATATAATATATATGTATTTATTGAAATTGTATCACTATATGTTGCATAAAAGGAATGTAAAGAAGTTTACATAAAGGTGCACATTATTTTATGGAATTTCATTACTCAAATTTAATCTCAAAGTTTTTCAAAATATTTTGTTTAATTGCCCTAATAAACATTAATAGTTCTCTCTTACATCTTTTTTCAATAAAAGTATATACTTATTTCTTATGTTAGTGCTGCAGTATAGAAGCAGTCTGGTTTAGAAAATATGTACCATGAACAAATGTATCATACCCCTTAACCAAAAAAAAGCATTTGGTGACCCGACAAAAGATCGCACATTAAATATTTGTTTTGCTGTTCGAAATAGCAAATTAACACTTGATTCTCTTTAATGTTATTCTTGGACACAGCTATCTTTGGACATACGTATAAACAAATAGACAATGCTTCTAGGTTAAGTATTGCATTCATGATAAGCACGTGAAATATCTATATTACCAACCTAAAAGCTGTTGTTTTTAATATAACGCAACCTTCTTTAGTTAAATATGATGTGTAGAAAAGTTTTTGTGTGTGCCAGTGGCTGCTTTCATTAGTCCATGGACTTGTTCTTGCGCACAAGGTTTAGCAATGGCCCCAGAGAACGATTTTTATTTACAAGTTTGATAATGTATTTTGGTTATGTGCTAGGTATAGATTTGTATTTTATTTTCTTGTTTTTCGTATGTGTCACTGGGAAAATACTTTTTTGCTTGAAAATCCAGTTATATGCGTTTCCTATGATCGATTCAACTGGGAGTAACATCACAACTTTATGTAGTCGTCTTAAAACAAAATGATTCCCTCGCTAATGACTATAATGCATTTGGCATAATGCATAAGTTTTTTTTTTAAAAAAATAAATACTAATAATACAACGCATGCATACTAAAGTAAACATAGTTCAAGCTTTTGACATTTCATTTAGGTACTAAAGAACTGCAGAAAAACGCGTTACACTATTGATTCGACAAACTGTAAGCCAGACAAAACTGAATCAGATATTGTAGCTGTTGCTTACACATTTAACAGTGAGTACACAACTTTGGCCATTTTATAGTACAGGCTAATTTAATTTTTATATTTTCATTGCGAATAATTTCTTATTTTAGCGTGTTGTAAATGTCAATGTACTTTATCAGTTGCTGACAAATAATTTTCTCTAAATTTTTCAATATATTCTATATAATATATATACTACTATACTATTTTGTGTCGTGGAATTTGAAGTGGTACGTGTATATATATATATATATATATATATATATATATATATATATATATATATATATATATATATATATATATATATATATAACAGAAGCAATGTTTTTTCTAAATTTATTTAAACAGTTCTTTTGAACAAAACATGTTTTCTTTAAAAATGTATTTATGTTTTTGTGTATCTATAGAGCGAACCCGCGTCTCGCATTGCTCACAGTTAACTTAGATATTTCATTTTCATCAATGAAAACTGAAATATTTAGTAAAGATTATTAGTGTTTCTATTTGTAAAAATAATCTTAAAATATCCTCAACCTTTCAGAATAGTTTTACATCAGCTTACATTATCCGCAATAACATAGTCCTTTTTACATTTAATGTCGTAAAAGATTACAATGTATTTGTTTATTGTGAATTCAAATACATTTTGTCTGTATATTATTGATTGTTTATTCATGTCCATCTCTGCATCTTTGTCTTTGCCACAGGCATATTATTATGTTGTCCTTCCTATATTGGTATACATTGAGGAGACTAATTTGCAACATATTTAAGAAAATTAAATAATTTTAAATTTGCTAAAGTAACACAGCATAACGGTCTGTTTAGATGAAAATGTAAATTAAAACTGTATGCCTTGATGATTTAAATAAATCAGGAAACGGAAACCGCAACTCGTAGTAGCGAAAACGTTATAAGAACAGTGTTTATTCCACTGCACGTTTGAAATGTTGTGTTTAATGATTTTGATATTTTTCTAAATATTTATTGTTAAAAGGTATCTTATCGGCTGTTTAAGGCATTGCAGTTATATTGCCACTTAAATTGGTTATACATAGGTAACATTTATACCAAATAAAGGAATAAATAAAACATTCATTGTTTTCCTTTCCCTGATGAAAAGGGAATTGCCTGAAATACCTCCATCTTACAACTATAATCAAAACCTAAATCCAGAAAATAACGTGATTTATTTCAGAATTACCGGAGGCTGCCAAACAAAGTACTATTAATATTAACAGAGATGACGACATGTCAGATGTCCTCCTGTTGTCAGGTCTGACCACTGGTATTCTAGTTGGTGTATTCGGTGTCACTTTCGTTATCACGGTGTGCATTGCCAACTTGTTCAAAACCAAAGGTACTGACTAGTTCAATATTTGCTTTGAATTAATCTATTGACGAACACTTCTTTGCAAAAATAAACACTTGAATAACATAGCAGATACACATATAGTTAAAACAGAAAATTGATTAACAACGACTTAATTCAAAGAACAATAGGAAAGGATTATTGTTCCAGTCCTTTTTGAGTAAATAAACAATATATACAAATGAATAAAATAAATCGAGATTCCACGGGGATCCACTCGCTTCTGTGTTATAGATATTTCTTTTTCTTATCATCTTAGCAAAGAAACTTATTGTTCTTCATGCTAAAAAGACGTATGATGTAATTCTTTAATAAATTGTTTCTTCTCACAAATATCGATATATGTATCCCCTTTTCTAGGTTCCAAACGACACTGCAACCCCGAACAAGGAAATGGTGAAGAGAACGTGACACTTGGCGAAGGTACCTTCAAGTTTCAAATTAACTTAACCATTGAACAGAACATTATTGAAGATGTTCAATTGAAAAGATAGATATTACCGTTTTGAGTGTAGCGTTTGTCTCTCTACTTTGCTGAAAATCATTTATAAAACATGAGATTTGGCCTGGTAAACACACCTCAGACCATTAACGTACCCAATCAGAATTCAGGTTAATATATCTGACCTTACTAATACACGCGCCTCCAGGATTTCTAAAGTTCTAAATTTTCCCGCTTCCCTTAATATACCAATCACTGTAAAGTTTCAACGTAAGACAAATAGTTCAACAAATGCAAATGCTGTTTCCGCAACATTTCACTTTGCATATCTTTGAATGACCCTATTTTGCCTGACACAGTTAGCAGATGGAAACACATCAATAACCAGTCAACGAACAAACGCCCTAAACTACAGTATTCTTAAACATGCTGTGGATTTAGCCTGCTTCAAATTCGCATACATTAATTTAAAGTAACAATATGTTACAATTACATCTGCAAAAGTCCTCGTTACACACACAGACAGCCAACCAATTAAACTAAATACGTACACATAAATGCGTGCCTGCATGCATGAACTGAGACGCATCAGCTCCATTCGTAAATATTTTTCAGTTGATACCACTAAAACACTTGTGTGTTCATTAGGACTTACAAGACTGGACTATTGTAACTCAATTCTGTCTGGTTCATCACAATATTTACTCCAGAAACTTCAAAAAAGTTCAAAACACAGCTGCATTGATCATCTTTAGAGTACCTCGATCAGAACACAGCTCACCACTGCCCTGTACTTTACACTGGCTATCAATTCGATACAGAATCAAACACAAAATTTTTTCTCTATGCTATGTTTCACTGACAGACACCAGTCCAACATACCTATACAGCCTCACCCATGTGTATACACCAGCTACATACTTACGCACTTCTTCTGACAATCATATACTCATTGTTACCACCGTGAAAACGAAGTCATATGGACAACGTTCTTTTGCATACCAGGGCCAGGCGAGGTGGAACGAATTGCCCATTGAAATTAGACACAACGACACAGTGGTGTGGTCCCTTTCAAGAGTGGTCTTGAAACTCACCTGTTTCGACTGCAGGGACAAACTTAGAGACCTAATAATGTTTTGTATTTTATATGTTTTCAGCAATATTGTTATGTTTTCCAATTTCATTATTTTTATCATTTGTTTTACTGTAGTGCATTCATATCATTATAAATGGTGTAAAGCGCTTAGAGCGTCGAAAGATTAGGCGCTATACAAAGTCCTCATTATTATTATTATTATTATTATTATTATTATTATTATTATTATTATTATTATTATTATTATTATAAGTACGTACATTCATGTATGCATAGATACATGTTTACACACACACGCACGAACGCACGTACGCACACACACACACACGCACAGCTCAGAAATTTGACATCTGGTATCTTACTTGCAGAACCTGTCGAGGAAGAAACCGTAGCAATTATCTACATGAGCGACTCCAGCGAGTATGACAAGGCTGTGGACATCTTTGAGAAAACGCTTAATGATCTAGAAGTCAAGGCCCAAACCATCGGATTTGACTCAACTAAGCTGATAAATATTATTGACTTCTCTGAAACAGTATGCAGATCATTCAAACGTTTCATTATCATCATATCCCCTGATCTTTACCACCTGTGTCATTATTTTAAAAATGGAGATAATATAATGTATGAAAGGATACTGACAAAACATTGCGGCCGATGCCTGCCAGTTGTCCTTCTAAACTATTTGAACCAAATTTGCTTTTATGGAAGGGAGAATGTGTCTGTTTATCTCGTGCAGTTCTTTGAATATGGACAATTAGGATGTGACTACATGAATATGTTTGTGTCCGATCATCTGGTTCTTTCAACACGATTCAGGTATTGTTTGTACAAGTTAGACGACAATGAAGAATTGCAGCTGGAGGAAGACACTCTAATGACTCTTGTCAGACATTTAAATAGCACTAGCATGCAGGCTATCGCAAATGGCAGAAATATGGATATCCGTTTGAAAACGGAAGTGAAGTGTGAGTTGAAAAGCTGTGCTGAGGCAATAATGGCATTGCTAAAAATGACATAATTCATAATTAAAACCTACAAGAGAAAAGATAATAAAAATGTTTTCGTGTCTTTCACATTTACAAAATGTCTTTTATATTAAAATATTCCTTTTTTCACATGCAATGATGATGGAAAAAGTATTTGTGTTCAATGCTATTGCAAAAGTCTTTTGAAAGTGCAATTTCACGCCTCTTATTTCCATGATATATACATGTACATTATTTATCGTCTCAAGCTTGTATGCTGCAGTCAGCAGATTACCTCATATTCTGCTGTAAATGAAAACTGTATCTTCATTTATGTGGTACTTTAAATAGAACACTTTGACTCCACTTCTTTTATGTAAGAAAGAAAAAGTAAAAACAGAGAAAACGACAGTATACTGCATTGCGTTCAAGAAATATACAAACAGATTAGAAATATCATCACATTATTATCACGCTAGTATTCAAGTAGGGATTTGCGAGGTGGACTGAATGTAAAAGCAGCGTACACTACTTAAAGATAACAAACTCTGATAAATGATGGCATTCTAAAGTGGATAAACAGAACCAGCTATGCTTTATGTTTTCTTACTAAGTATATATCATTAAGAAACACCTTTAGTTAAATATATATGACTTTGTAATGTGTGACGTCACACATTACACATTTTGAAACTGTTCGCCAGGTAAAAGGTGGTGAATGCCGTACAGTGAACAGAAGAATTTGAAATTTTGACAATTTTTTGATATTCTGACAAAAATGACTATTTTATATTATATAAACCATAATATCAGTAGGCGGTGTTTCGATGATATTCATCATATTTCCCCTTAATATATGCCTCTGAAAAACGATCACGTTGATCTATACTTGGTTAAATAATTTTCATCATGAACCATGTGTAAGTTGAAATTAAACGTTTATTTCATATACATATTAATTATAAAATTAAAAATTCTGATTGCATATTTGTTTTTTAAATTTCATCATCTAACATGTTTATAAGAAATATTGATTTCGATTTAATTCGATAAATAATCTTTACAAAATATAGAATATATAAACATGGTTTTGTTTATTGTATTAGGAACTGTTTGCTATTGAAATATATTCCAGCTTTCACACTGCCGGCTAAAGCAGTCATGTTCTTTATTATTTGTTTATTTATCTTTTTCTATATGACAATAATTTGGTATTATTAGTTAATGTATCTATTGGCAATATCCGCATGTACGCTTGGCGTCATCAACATATTTTCGGATAACGATTAGTTAGTCTGAACTAGTCTAAAGTACACTAACTTGAGCAGTTTCTAAAATGGGAAAATGATGTTTGCCAGATTAGACAATGTCAACGTCAGAACGTTCGACGCATGAATGATGTGAAACAAACTTGTAGGGTCGTTTTTTGTGTTCAATTACTTTTTAAATAGATTGAATGAAAAATTACCAGCGAGCTAGCAGTCTTTTGAGATGCGTACATCTGAAGTAAGGCCAATCTGTATGGTCTAACTCAAATTACACCTATCAATCATATACCAACATAAAGAGAATAAAACGTTTTCTAACAATATCAAAGATATACGAGGTCTGTTTTAAAAAAATAACCACGATAACTAATGAGGAAAACATGAAAAATTCTTTACTTAAAAAAATCAATTCTTGTGCAAAGTGAAAAAGTATAGAGTGCAACCTGAGGAAAACGAAAACAAATTCAGGTTATAAAAAAATAAAATAATGAGGAACTTGTTCTGGTAGATGTTGATTGAATCATAGGTTCCAATTTTGTACCTTGAATTTCTCTTATTTATTGACAAAAATTAATTTTGTAATAAATTGTTTGTATACTTCATTTTGACACGAGCAGCAGAGAGGGTGAATCCTACAACGTTTTTAGACAAAATTTGATTGAAATCCTTAAAACGAGCCTTCCATCGATCTCATTTTAACCAAAGATGGCGAACCCTACAACGTTTTGAAACAAAATTCGATTGAAATCCTAAAACGAATTTTCCTACGAAATTTCATTTTAACTAAAAAAATGAAAACGAAGATTTTTACGATTTTTTGATTGAATCCTTAAAACGATCCTTCCTACGATCTCATTTTAACCAAAAAAAAAGGGCGAACCCTACAACGTTTTCAGACAAAAAATTGATTGAAATTTTAACGAGCCTTCCCTACGAAATCTCATTTTAACTAAAAAAATGAAAACGAAGATTTTTACGATTTTTTAATTAATTTTGGTCGCAACTTGTTGTCATCCACCCTCTCTGCTGCTATGGGTTAACAAAAAATAATAAATGATTTTAACCGAATATTTGATCGAGTCCGATACGATATCGTGTCCGAGGATCATGTAGATTTATTGTTGCGAATCCGTGCGGAGTCGACTGAGCATGACTAAAGAAATTTCTAAATTGATTGAAGTCCATATCAGAGCACCATGTCTGCCAAATATTTCTAAGAGTATGAGTATCAACTCCGTTGAATACAGACAATAAATTGCAGTTATCTCTGATGACTTTTGGAACCTGAGTGTAGCGTTGAGTGACATATATCACGTCAGTGTTTTTATGCCTGCCTCTGGAAAAGATCCTAGCAGGATTTTTTTGTTTATCCAACATTATATCGTCGTATACGACTAAATTGTTAATATCTCCATCAATATCATCAATACTCGGTGCTTCATCGATATCGGTTATAAAATCAATGGCGTTCTCACCGCTAATTTCTGATGCATTCTCGTTAAAATCTTTTAGCACTTCATAACATCGTTGATCATCTACGCTAGGAGCAATTAAATACAACTTATCCCACTTCATCCATCTCATTATTAAATTGAGCAACAATTGCGTTTTACCGGATCCAGATGGCCCGATTATAATCATCCGGATAGAGTTTGGTAGCGCTGCATGATGCTTAATTGGTTCTCTTCTTTTAGTCGCTGAAAAATCAATTATATCCATATTTCTATACATAAATTATGGATCTATATTGTGTGAAGTGCAAAACGCGTACTGGCACAGATGATGTGACGACAGTTACAACTAAAAATAACCGATCAGCGCTTTCTGGTAAATGCATGCAATGTGGTACAAAGAAATTTAGATTTGTGTCTATGAGATCTGATTTAAAAAAAAACGAGGAGGTGATATCGCAGCCAAATTGGCAAAGCTCCCTGGAACCCCATGGGCAAAGTACCCCGGAGAAAAGCACCTTCCCGGATATAGCTACTGTGGACCGGGAACCAGACTTGATATCAGACTCAATAATCAAAATCAACCCAACCCCGGTGAAGAACCAATAAACGCCATTGATAAGGCCTGTCACCTTCATGATGTTGCTTATAAAAGCAGCAATCTGCAACACAGACATCTAGCAGATGTGAAATTAATTCATGCGTTAAATGCTATTCCTGATAAATCCTTCAAAGAAAAATTGGCTTCATTTTTGATAAAATCGGCTATGAAAAGCAAATTGATGTTAGGTGCCGGTAATTAATAATATGGAATCAATGTATTATTCCCCAAGAGGATACTGGAGGGGTAAATCAGCAGTCCATAAACTCGCTAGCGCTGCAAAAGTGAAAAAAACCACTGCGGCTAATTGGTTATCCAAACAGGCACTATGGCAAATTTATCTACCACCGCCTAAACAAATTCAATTCTCGCATTTTGATGTGACCGCTCCTAATGAAGTTCATCAGGCTGATATATTATTTCTGCCACATGATCGTGGTTACAAATACGCGCTAACCGTAGTTGATATTGCAAGTCGATACAAAGAAGCAGAACCGTTAAAAACAAAATCAGCCACTGAAGTTGCTTCTGCATTTGAGAGGATTTATCGACGAGGTCCTCTGCACTGGCCAAATCTATTGCAGGTTGATCCTGGCAAGGAATTTCAGGGTGTAGTATTATCTACAATGAAACATCATAATGTCACCATACGACGAGGGCATACTGCGCTACATCGCGATCAGGCCATTGTAGAACGATTTAATCGGACGATTGCTGAGCGGTTATTTGGATATCAATACGCAAAAGAATTCATCCAAGAAAAAAGATCCCGTGAATGGGTTAAAAGATTACCATCTGTGATTACTGCACTGAATAACGAGATTACTAGAACAATCAACATGAAACCTATCAACGCGATTAAAAAGAAGTCAATACCCGTACAACCACAAAAAGATTTCAAAGAACCAATTCTTGGTAGTAATGTCATTGTGAGGTACTTATACGAACCAGGAGAGCTTGAAGGGGGTAGAAAAAGGGCTACTGATCCTATTTGGAGCGTCACTACGCATAAGATATCTAGTATAACACGATCTACGGGTAGACCTCCAGTCTATAAACTGGATTCAACTGCCCCTCAGCGGGGTTTTACTAGACAACAACTACAGGTAATTCCCGAGGATACTCAATTGCCACCGCATGGTCTTAACTAGCACCGTTGCGTCTATTGCACTCAAGACAAGTCAACATCACATTATTTCTGACATGACCGAGATTGTTATTTTTTCTGTCTACGCTGAATTGGCGAGGATCCTTATCCGAATACTGCCAACGCATTATACAATTGCAACTCGCGCAGTGATTATTCTGTTGTTTCTTCAGCGTAATTATTGATTCAGCATCAATATCAAATTCTCGTTGTTTTTTTTTGTCCTGTTGTTTGTAACCGGAGAGTTTTTTATTAATGATGCTAACATCAATATCATTTATTGTGGTGTCATTATCATCGAAAACAATTCTTCGAAGCTGATTTATTCTTCGTACTCTGGATACTGCGAGATAGACTAAATTCGACCATTCGATGTGATTATCCACCATCCAAACAATTGTATCCGATATAGTCAATCCCTGTGAAGAGTGTATTGTTGCTGCGTATCCTAGAGTCCACGGGGATTTATTAGCACGCAATGCATCTTCAACGACATTGATATCAACCAGCACAATATCATTTAATACGAGAATTTGTTTTTCACTCTGTCCTGGAATATCAACTTCAATATTCTGTTTTCGTGTATCCGATGGCCTATAACAAAGGGGTACTGGAAGCGTTGCAAATTTTTCTTTATGCAATTCAAATAACTTCATCTGAAGTGTATCCCTGACTATTTTTCTACTTGCAATTATCAAATCATTTGGTCTCCATGTTTCCCAGAAATCGTTTATTTGAGTTTCTGAAATCACTTCACGCGCTATTTCGCACTGGATTCTATCCGGTTGTAATCTAATTAGTTTCTTAAATTCTCGTAATCGTTCATCAAGTGATCTATAATCAGTGGTGATTTCTTCATAGTAGTCTACAAAACCCCTTAGCCATTCATGTGGAGATGCACCGACAAATGGTGGTGGTTGGCCGTGATCACCGCACATGACGACTTTTGTGTTTTTGTTTAACAACCACTCAAGAAATGTCTGTAATACATCTAATGACACTGTGCATATTTCATCCCAAATTATGATTTCAGGAATGAATTTATCACCCATACGCTCAGGAGTCCATTTGTCACCCTTCCATCGAAAGAAACTATGGTAAGTACAGGCATTTACCCCTCGCTGTATCATCTCTCTGGCGAGTCTGTGAGTCGGTGTTAGCACAATCATGTTAGAAACGCTAGCGTTTCCACGACGAAATAATTCAATTGCACGAGTTGTCTTTCCTGACCCACCACAACCGTTTAAATAAACTGTTTTATATCTACAGATTGGATCAGATACCGGTGGTGCATTAGAAAATTCTGATTGAATTTCAATACGGTTATATGAAAGATATTTATCATCCATGGCAACGTCTGCGGATTCACAATACTCATGTAGCATCTCCTTTTTAAATCGCCAACGCCCCCAATTTTCTTCGGGATCTGTGAATTTAGCTACAGCTGATTTGTACTTATTGTGTATATACATCGAATCAGTGGCCACTCTAACCGCGGTATTAGGAAATCTATTTATCATCGAAAATAGATTAATAGAAGCATAGGCTAGCATTGAACTTCTCAAATGTGTGTACTGGGAATTATATCCATCACAGTAGGTAACAACCGTACCCATTTTCTCACCATTGGATAGAAAAGCATCCTTACGGGATACAAGTTTTCCCTGTTTCATTAAATCCGCTACAATAAAATCGTATTCAGCGACATCTATGATCAACCGCGAAGAATATTTTGCGTTGTCGTACCGTCCACCTTGAGTGAATTTACCGATTATTCTTCGTCCGAGATCCTTTGCTTGTTCTTTTTTAATTTCAAATAACTTCTTAGACCAATTTATGATTTCTTCTTCACTGAAATCTGGAAACTGTTTTCGTAGTTCGCTGATTATTCTATCTAGATCGGGTTGTGGTAGCCAAACTTCCTTCTGAGCTCGATAGCATATAATAGCCTCGGAAACAATTAACGATATTAGCATACCACAATCAATCATATATCTCAATAGCACTATTGGCATCCAGGCCTTTTCAGATAGGTGTCTACCGAGCCAAACATAACTACACGGATGTAACCCTGTAGCTAATTCGAATGATATCACACGAGCGAATCCGGTTAAATCAAAATCAGGTAATGGTCCATTAATCGCAACACGAGTCATTTCATGTGTTGGGTGTCCAAATCGTTTGAAGTACTCAGCGCATTCCCCATACCCGAGAAAACTTCCGGGATAACACGCGGATATATCAATTGAAATCATACCATCACGATGGTATTTCGTATTCCACAGTCCTCCATGGGAATATTCGACGCAACTCAATTTAACATCCTCGAGAAAATCACTTCGTGTTGGACGCCATGAGTTTTTTTCTCTTGCGAAGTGAGCTACCACTGATGGAATAGTAAAACTATCCGTGAGTAGTTTTTCATGGAAACTCTCCGGTGAAAAATCACTAGCGATTTTTCTCATTCTATTATCTAATTCTTCAACGCGATATAATTCACCATTTGGTTTTACAAATTGATCGAATCCTATTTCGGGATTTTCATCACTTCTAAGTAACCACACTGACACAGGATCATCCTTACACAACGCATTAATAGCATCAAATAATCTCTCTTCATAGAAAACATCCCCGACAAACTCCTTAGGGATATATTTCACGGTTCGTTCTCGTGGAAATACTGTTACCGCAGGTGTCCACGCGTGTTTGTTATGATCAATAATCTGTATTGGTGCTCCATTTTTGTTATATTTCGGTTCGTATAAAACCTCTCCGGTTATCGTCATAACTGTTATTGGAAATCTTAATGATGTTTCTAACTTAGCTATATCAGAAATCTTTGCACCATGCTGTTTCACTGTCAGTTCCCATTCGGTTATTTTCCTACGTCGCAGATCAGTTAGTTTATTTCCTCGGGATGCATTTGTGAAGTGCTCCATTACCCGTGTTGCTACACAATTAAGCCCTGACGAATATTTCATAGGAGCTAGTTTTGCGATATCGGGTTTATCATTTAACGGATATATCCCATAAACCATTGCTGTTACGGGATAAGATCTTTCGTAGTATGGCTTATCGATTCCGGTTAGAATTCCTGGTTTGGAATCTCTACTCACAATGACAGCTTTTTTATTCTTGAGGATTGGTTCAAATTTATCCCTAATAATCCATTTGCCATCGACTTCAATAATGAATTTGATTCGGAAAAAATACCGTTTTTCCCCAACACGTGAAATTATCACTGCTGCTTTTTCATCATTCATGGTAGCATCAACAACACCATCAATTCGAAGTGTTGACCAACAATAAGATGCTCCATCACGTTTGAATTCATTGAAACAATCTCTGATTTTTCTAATCATGGCTTTATCAAGAATTGTATTCTTGGGTGTATTAGAAACTATATCGAGATTGAATTGAGCATCCTTCCAGGGTAATCTCTTGGACGTTTTTTTGGGTCTATCGATATTAAATTTAGGATTGATTTTCAATAATCTCTTAAACTCTTTCATATTTCCGTCTCTTGGACGTTTTTTGGGTCTATCGAGATTAAATTTAGGATTAATTTTGTTACGTTTTTTGGGTCTATCGAGATTAAATCTAGGACTGATTTTCAATAATCTCTTAAACTCTTTCATATTTCCGTCTCTTGGACGTTTATTACGTCTTTTTGGTTTATCGAGATTAAATTTAGGATTGATTTTCAATAATCTCTTAAACTCTTTCATGTTTCCGTCTATTGGACGTTTTTTGGGTTTTTTGGGTCTATCGAGATTAAATCTAGGATTGATTTTCAATAATCTCTTAAACTCTTTCATGTTTCCGTCTATTGGACGTTTTTTGGGTTTTTTGGGTCTATCGATATTAAATTTAGGATTGATATTCAACAATCTCTTAAACTCCTTATCAACATTGAATTCAGCATTTTTCGAAGGCGTTCTCCTTAATTCCTTCATGCTATAATTAAAACAAGCATTTAAATGAAAGATTTTTATATAATGAATCACTGTAAGTGGCTTATGATTGGATCAGTAACCCCGTGTAACAAATCATGCAGAAATGAGTTTTGTGGGTATCATATGCAAAGCTTTCGACGTGGAAGCCTTGGTCCGTTACCCTGTATTCTATGTGGAGTTGGGGTTAGGGGGAAATCACGGTTGTGTTTGAATTGCGGTGGTAAGCGATACAGGGAATTGAAGCGTTATTATGATAAAAGAATAAAAAATGGACAATCAATCAGAAATTATGACCCTGACGCTGACAAAGTCAGTATTCTTGACGCTGACAAAGTCAGTATCCTTGACGCTGACAAAGTCAGTATCATGGATAAAATCATAAGAACTCCTCAAGACTACATCGAAAGATTTATCATTAAACCAAACAATGAATTAGACAAACAATAGTATTATGTATACGAATGAACCAAGAATTCAGACAACACCCTGTGATCACAAATTATGAAGCATCCAGTGATGGTGTTGTAAGAAACCGCAGACTGAAGAAACCAGTTGGGTGGGATAATGGTATGGGGTATTTGATGTTTGGTGCTGGAAAGAAGAAATATCTCAATCATCGTTTCGTGTACGAGTGTTTCCATGGATTGATCGAGGATGATTTTGTTATTGATCATATCGATTCTAATCCGAAAAACAATTCTTTATCAAATCTGCAGGCTGTTACACAAAGTGAGAATACCGAACGAGGAGAGACTGGAAAATACTCGAAAAAAGCGAGACCTGTGAAATCTTTGAATACGATAACTAACGAAGAAATAATATTTCATTCAATGAATGAAGCCGGTAGGCACTTCGATATTTGTATATCCTCAGTACGAAAAGTTGCAGAGGGAATTTATCGATCTGCGATTTCAAAAAAGACCGAACAAAAAATTAAATTTAGTTACGTCTAATACGTCATATTTTTCATTTAGAAATATATCATTATTATAGAATAATGAATTCTGAAAACATGAATAGCATCATATCCGAGATTTCAAAATTGAAAGGTTGGGATATTGAACTATCAGATGGGTTAAATCCTGATCAAATCATGTCTGATTTTCAGGATATAGAATACGGAGTTAACAACAATAAATACATGCTGCCAAAGAAATATGCACTCATCAAAAGAATTCAGAATTCTATTAAGGACTCTCTCGCATTTTCCAGTGACGTAAGTGTGTTCGCTCCGTTGTATACCATCGTAGAACGAATACGAAAAGAATTGGGGTACGAATACGAATTGAAAAAGGAGGTTAATTCTAAAGTTAGAAACCTACGGGCGTTAATTCAAGAAAATGAACAATTTTGATTGACCGACCATTTATCATTATTTGATTGACCGACTAATTATCATTATTTGATTGCCCGACCATTAATCATTTTTTTTTTAGCCGACCCTCAAGGGATGTCAAAAATCGATGGTGTTAGGTCGGGATTGAAAAATTGTTTTACAATTGAAAAATTGTTTCTGATTTCAAATAATGGTCAATGAAGCATTAACGACCCGATTGGCTCGTGAACGACTGGATGCAATCAGGAGATTTGTACCAATTCGTGACTCTGTACGGAATAAACTACAACAACGACAGAGTCTTCAGACTGATTTTGCTGCGGGATCTGAAGAATTGTTTAAACCAGTAACCACAGCAACGAAACAGATAGTGTCAACAATCTCTGAAGAAGGAAAAAAACAAGAAGAGTCTTTTCTTCCTGTGTTAGAAAAAATAGCAAAAAGAACTAAACAAACAAAAAAATCATTGAAAACACTTCCTCAGGATATATCAACCGCTTCAGAACAACAACGAGAACTTCAAGAAGATATCCCCCTACCCGAATTTCAAGAAAAAGGGGAGGATACTACTAGTGGACGAGTTGCATTCAATGAAAAACTTCTTCCCGGTAAATTAGATGAATTGAGAAATAAAAAATTTGATTCTATGGAAGAATTAGCCGAATTTGTCACTAGGAGTTTTCATCAGAGAAGAAAATATATCCACGGTGATTATAATCTCCCTCCTAAAAAAGATTGGTATAAGGGGTTATATCGTATACTATCAGGTTCCTCTCAAGCAAAAGGAGATGATAAAACTTTTCAGGAATATATGGCAGCAATAAAAAAAGCTGAATCATCTATAGGGGAGCAATCGGATACCGGATTTCTTAGACTACCAGAACAATCAAAATTTATTGATATAACACAATCCCCCCAACAGATGAAAATAACGAGAGAAGCTGATCATGAAAAAGGTGCAACCGGTATCACTGATAAAACCAAAGGATTTTCAAAAACAGGCAGTGGTTTAGTTGAAAACTCTTCGAGGGAAAATCCTTGGATTTCATGTCCTGGTAGTGTTCTCAGTGATATATCACGATTAGAAGTTCTTGTAGGAGGATTCCGAGCTGGAAATAACTCACCGGAAATAATTAATGAAGCAGCTGATATCTGTAGACGATTATTTCAGGGTGGTATCATAGATATCAGCACATATCGAGATTTCATTGGCGAGTTAGTGGAGGATTATCACAGTGATTAATCACCGAGAGTGAATAAAAACGCTAGCGTTTCCAATTGAAAAATTGTTTCTGATTTCAAATAATGATCATACACTACAATCATGATAAACCAACCCCCGTCTACGTAGTTAATTCACGGTTTCCGGTTTATAGAGCATACTACGGAGATGGTTTAGGCAATACCATTGCAGGGTTATTTGCGAGAATGGCTCCAAAAGTGATGCCGTTAGCTAAACAACTAGGAATGAAAGCAATTGATGTTATTCGTGATAAGGGTATTGGTGCTGTTGGAGATCTTGCTGGAAAAGCGTTTTCAGCCGCGAAGAATAAATTAACATCATTAGTGAGACGAAAAAAGAAACCGGTACCATTGCCATCTACAGCGGAAATGCCTGCAAGTGTTAGTAGAATTATAAATAACGCAGTAGATGAAAAATTAGCGTCGATGGCTTTAACCCCCTTGATAAATCAAGGGGACCAAAGCAATATTGCAAACATGATAGCAGGAAGTGGCTTTAAAAAACTACGACGATGAAAATGGAAAATCGCGATTTAGACTCTGATAAATAGAATAAAATGTTCAAACAGTCACCTGATCCAGCGTTTGATATAGATGCCCCAGTTCGCAAGGATGATTCTATACGCGATTATCAATATTACGCCTATCATGCCATAGACTCAAATAGTCGAGCAAGAATTGAACTTCAAGTCCATGATACCAGTAAATACTTTTTACCCTGTGAAGCGTTTATTGAAGTAGAAGGAGAACTTGTAACAGCTGCTGATACTACTGCTGTACCAGCACCGTATCCAGATGATACTCAAGTCGGTTTTGTCAATAATGGTATTATGGCGCTATTTGAGAGTGCTAGATATCTCATTGATGGAAAAGAAATTGAGTCGATAGATCGCGATGTTGATGTAGCTACAACAATAATCGGGTTAGCGAGATATTCTGATGATTATACAAGATCAGCAGGACCCTCTATGATGTTTGCAAAAGATGTTAAAAATACCGCTGGAGGAAATCCATTTGTTGTAAGACGACCAAAAAAACGTGATAATAGTGATGCTGATGTCGAGAATATGATTATAAACAACGATGCTAATTTCAATCTAGGAGCTGCAACACGTATTTCAATGTTGCAAGGAGCGCGTAAATCATTTTCATGCGCGATTCCACTGCATCACATATTTGGATTCTGTAGAAACGTCAGAAAAGTTATCTATGGAGCGAAGCATACAGTATCGCTTGTACGAAAGAGTGATGATAACGACGCAATCTGGAGGGTTCCAGGAGATGCTGCAAATCCCAATGCTGATGCCGGTAAAGTCAATTTAACAAAAATATCATTGTGGATGCCAGTGTTGACTCCAGCAATCACCGCAGAAGAACGATTACTATCATTTATGGACCAAGGAGGAAAATCATTACTAAGTTGGCTAACCGTGAGTACAGATGTGAAGCAATCAAATCTGAACGGGTTATTCACGTGGAATCTAGCATCAAAACAAGGTGTTGCTGCGCCACGTCATATATTCGTAGCGTTACAAGATAACGCACGAGTTGGCAATCAACTCTTCAGTCATATGATATTTGATCAATTAGGTGTGAAAGACGTCTCACTGAGAATAAACGGCCAACAGGAACCATCCGAGGATATACAACTTAATTACACAGAAAATCATATTGCACGAGTTTATCATCGTCTGTTGTCATTTATGGCACGTGATCAAAATGTGGATACTGGTTTGCAAATATCACAATATGATTTTAAAAATCTGTATCCGATCTATTACTTCTCACTGGAACATCTCGATTTGATGAGACAATCTGTTGTTGATATACACTTTAGAGCTAATGTGACTCGTGGTGTTATTGCTGATTATAGAGCGGTTGCTGTCATTCTCAGTGATAAATCAATGCTACTTGAAGGTGTTGGTGGAAGAATGAGAGTGGTAGATGCACCAGTGGAAAACATGTAATTGAAAATCCGAAGGATTTTTCCATTAGAATCAATCAATTATGTATAATGTCATATAGTGTTATTAGTGTTGCGTTAACTCCCGGTCAATTAAAAAAATTGCAATCGGAATCAGCTAAAAAATGTGGAACCACAATCACGTTGAAACCCAACCAAATGACTGGTGGTGCAAATAAACTATCGCTGACAACTCGTCAGGTGAAACATTTCAATGATGCACTAGTAGCAAAAAAGGGTGTTCAGATTACTCTTTCTGCGGCTGCTATCAAAAATATGATTAAAACAGGCGGTATATTCCCGTTGTTAGCTGCGATACCAGCATTGATTGCAGCAGCAGCCCCAGCGGTGGCTAAAGCGGCAGCGTTAGGAGCCGTTGGTACTGCAGCAGGAATGGCACTAAAGAAGGCAACTGGGAAAGGATATAAAAAAAAGGGAAAGGGTCTAAGACTACCAGGAACCCCGTATTCGTGGTACAGCGGAAAGGGTCTAAGACTACCAGGAACCCCGTATTCGTGGTACAGCGGAAAGGGTCTAAGACTACCAGGAACGATTTATTAATTCGGGAATCGAAGATTCCTATGTCCAATTTTGATTTAATGGATGCTGCTAAAAAGCTGGCGATTAAAAATTTCAGAGGTGTCTTTATGAAAGATCAATTACCACATCAACCAAACAGCGTTGAAACCGGTATTATTAATTTAGATAACAGCACCGGACCTGGAACTCACTGGGTTGCATACGCTATTGATCCACGTGGGATTGTCTATTTCGATTCATATGGATTAGCCCCACCAAAAGAGTTTTTGCGTTATATAAAAACCCTTCCAATGAAGACTTGGTATTCTACGCTACCAACACAAACGATGATTGACCCACCAATATGTGGCAGCGAAGTATTAAATGTCCTTGACGCTATTTCTAACTCCTTGAGTAACCCAAGCGGAAAACCACCACATGTTGTCGTTAATGAATACACTAGTAATCGCTGGAAATCGAAACGATTTTAGAGAGAGAAAGAGTTTTACAATAACATGATTGATATTTGGGGGAGATCTTTGAAACCCAAACCCGATGGCACTGCACCACCTGATTCTGTCAAGGATGTAAAAAAACTAATCAAAGATGAAATAGCTGAGACGTTGAACTTAACAAATGTTGATCCTAATGAAATAGTTGTATTTCAAGACAAACAGGGTAAATTGAAAAGCAGTGATGTGTCCTTGGATGATATTTTAGTTAAACAACGAAACGCAATCGAGAACACCGTTGCGTTATTTTCCGATCAGGGTAAATTGAAAACCAGTAATATTTCTCTGGATGATATTTTGGTTAAACAACAAAACGCAATCGAGAACACCGTTGCGTTATTTTCCGATCAGGGTAAACTCAAACCGGGTGTACTCGTTTCGACGATTACAGATCGATTAAAAACTCTCAACGATGAGTTAAACAATTCTGTGTTTGTACTAACAACACTTGAATCTAGAATTGAAGAAAACGGAAAACAGTTTTCAGTTTTTCGTAGAAATATCATTGATAAATTTATTGGAACCCAGTTGGATAAAATTGAAATAAAACTCCCGGATATTAAAAAATCCATCGATGAGACAAAAACTTTCATCGAAGCCATCAAAGGTGATTTTTCGAGGATGATAACAATCATTGAAAAAACAAAAATTCCTCATGAGAAAACAAATAACGTAGTATATACAATCCAACACGGATCATTTGCGTGGACACCTACAAACAACAAATTAGATATCACTGCAACCGTTAAAGGTATTTATCGATTAACACTAGTAACACCATTGACTCAATTTAATATATCATCGTCGAGTTCATCCGGGGTCAATAATACGATTTCAACGATCATCGACAAGGATACAACTGAAAAGTTCACTATAACAGCTACTGATAAAAATTTGATTAGGGTTTCAGCAACCTGGTATGTTGAATTCGTAGCGGATTTAAGTAAATAACTAAATTGAAAGGATTTCACAATTGAAAACGCTAGCTTTTTTAAAATAACAATGATTTCATCAACACAATGTCGCTATGATCAGGTCAGAGAATTTCAGAATAGACTCAAAACCCTCACTGAGGAGTATCAAATAAAAATAAAAAAATACCGACGAAGAATCACCGTAATTGATGTTATTATGTACTCGGTGTCAAGCGTTCTCGCTGGCGCCGGAATAATACTTGCATCGGTTACAATGATTGCCCCGGTTGTAGTTCCAATTTGCATTTCTGCGGTGGCTACAATCGGGGGTATATCAACCGGGATAGCAAAAAGGATATCATCATGCAGCCAGAGTAAACTGCAGAATTACTTACTTCAATTTCATATTGCATCAACCGCATATTCGCAGTTATCATTGATGATATCATCGTCACTCGATAATACAATTATATCAGATTGTGAATTCTCAGAGATGGTCAGTATTTTTAATTCTGCAATATCGAAATTAGAGCGACAACATGAGTATAATAACAATGACAACACCGATGGAATCGGAAAACACGAACCCAAAAAACAAAATGATCTCAATAATATCAACATTACCAGATTGTGAGTTCTCAATGATGGTCAGTATTTATGATTCCGCGATACCAAAATTAGAAATAAATCATGAGTATAATAACAATGACAACACCGATGGAATTACTTCAACGAGTAGTGGAGAACACGAACCCAGTACAAACAAGTATGATATCAATAACATCAACGAATCCAGAATTCAGTGTGAATTTCCCCTCTCCGGTCCCAGTGAAGGAGATAGCGCTAGCAAAACTACGAGTGTATCACAGTTGGCCTAATATCAGATCAAAATCATTTGGTGGTCAACAACCCAATAATTCTTTAGTGTTTGCAAATGAGAATAAACCCGACGGAACCCCAGACTGGAAAGTTGTTTCGATACCAACAGGGTCATACCAAATCGAACAAATCAATGATGAATTCGCGCGTAGAATAAAATCGATTACTGGAAAAGAATCAAAAATCGCTATAACAGTTCATGAGCCGACGCTATCATCCGCAATTGAGATAAGTACAGAAGGATACGTCGTAGATATCTATCAAAGCTCAATAAGAACCGTACTAGGATGGCCTGAATTACCACCCCGGGGAGAAACCGTTAATTTACCAGAACCACAAAAATCTGATTATATCACCGACAGAATAAAACCTGATAATCCAATAAAGTGTTATAAAGATTACCAATCCAATGCAGATTTTTTTGATTTCGCATATTACTCAACTGGAGGAGAGGAGGATATCATAGAGAGAGATCTTTTTGTTAACAAACCTAAAGTCGTTAAAAATTTCACAGCGATGAATAATGATTTTTCACTGTTGTTAATACCCCTTAAATCCGGCTCTCTCACCCGAGATGAATTTATCAGTGTTGTAGAAATATGTAACAAAATTATCGACGATATGGAAACATTTAATTCACAAATTATTCAAGTAATTCTCGATGATAAAAACCCAAAATCGAGAACAGAATTTGCATTAGACTATAAAATCCGCGTTGAAGATATCCCAACATTTAAACTACCAGGATATAACGTACCGGAACTAAAAAAACTTCTCAGTGACACCATCGATATTGGTTTTAAAATAATTCATGATACATGGAAAAAAACAGCATCACCGGAAATAAAAATCCTCAAACATAATAATGATCCAGATGGTGGCGGTAGGCATATCGCTCCGTTCAACGTGAATATATCCTCAGTGATTGCGCTCAATTTAGTATGTGATGTTATCGAAGGAAGCTATCAAATTAATCTCGAACGATCAAATCAAGCTCAGCAAGGGTATATTCTTTATTCGTTTGCACCAACAGCTCCTCCAGGATTCCTGATTATTGAAAACCCAATTAATCCTGTCTACATGCGATGCCATAATAATTCATTAACCAGAATTAATTTCAAACTCACCGACCAGTCAAATAATCTGATTGATTTACAAGAAGAGGTGTTAGTGATTAGTTTGTTTGTGAGATCCTAAATGATTTTCGTCCCAAGGACTTTCATCATAAAGACTTGATCAAATCATTTATTATTTTTCGTTAACCCATAGCAGCAGAGAGGGTGGATGACAACAAGTTGCGACCAAAATTAATTAAAAAATCGTAAAAATCTTCGTTTTCATTTTTTTAGTTAAAATGAGATTTCGTAGGGAAGGCTCGTTAAAATTTCAATCAATTTTTTGTCTGAAAACGTTGTAGGGTTCGCCCTTTTTTTTTGTTAAAATGAGATTTCGTAGGGAAAGCTCATTAAGATTTCAATCAAAAAATCGTAAAAATCTTCGTTTTCATTTTTTTAGTTAAAATGAAATTTCGTAGGAAAATTCGTTTTAGGATTTCAATCGAATTTTGTTTCAAAACGTTGTAGGGTTCGCCATCTTTGGTTAAAATGAGATCGATGGAAGGCTCGTTTTAAGGATTTCAATCAAATTTTGTCTAAAAACGTTGTAGGATTCACCCTCTCTGCTGCTACACGGTATATATGTTTCTTCTCTCTCTCTCTCTCTCTCTCTCTCTCTCTCTCTCTCTCTCTCTTTTTGTTACCTCAGCGCTACAATTTACGTTAATTAGCAGTGACATAGTGGAACATGTTTATTTCTAGATCCCTTAATTGTTAGAATGGATGCATGTTATATGAACAAGGAATCTTACATACAATAATACCTATATCATCAGGTATATGGAAACTCACTCATCAGACATGATGCATTTAACGCGTAACTATATGCGACAACCCATGTTTTAGAAATGGTCTATATTTTCATGAAATTACAAATATAAATGTACACTCATATAATAATTGTGCAAGCTGTTTATTATATCGGTGTCATTTCATACAAATTTAGTTCATATAATTATGCTTCCTAAAACAGCATGGGTCCCAGCATTGAGCGCTTTCAGCTCTGTTCTACATTACCGAATCAATGTATAGTTAGTATTTCGTGTATCATTCAGTGAATACACGAATATTGCATATAGTTTCAGTGAATGCATGCATGAAGTTGAGTGAAAATACCGCTAGCTTTGTGGGTGTATTGCCGTGCACTTCCAGACCATTCCTTCGACCATGCTCTATAATTTAAATTTTCAATGTGGGATAAGAAAAGGTAATGACTGGGTGGGTTAGTTCGCAGGTGCATTAATTGACGTTAATAACGGCACGGGTTCGATCACTCCTAGAAAAGAATTAGAGTTCTCTAACATGATTAACAAGCATATAAATTTAAAGTTCTGAACCAGGAATAATTTTGCTATTTTATATCTCGTATGGAATGAAATTTATGGACCACTCATATTTTTAAAATGCCGGCATGACTGTGACGTTTATTGGTTGCTGTCTAACACGTCGACATGATGAACTAATGAAAAATATTAAATCGGAGTCAGTCATTGTTTTGTTTTTATAATTTTAAGTATCGTATCCCTATAAGAACATTTGAAAACCAATTTTTTTAAACATCAAAATACCCTCTGCAGTACACAATAGTGCTGACTTACACGTTGGTTTTTTAATTTTTTAAAAAAAATGTATCTATGTGGATTGGTGGATTGTAGTGTTACAGAATTATGTTGGAACTAAATGTACAATGGTTTCGTTGCAGATTGCAGCGTTCCCCGATGGATGGTTTGGTCTAATATATTTCCTTAATTTTGTTTTGTATCATTGATGAACTTCATTGTGTTAGTTATATGTTTAGATGGGCCGAAGTATCTTAAGTATATTAGGCACTGAAATTTGACTAAGAATATAAAATATTCAACATAGGGCATATTGTATTTTCTTTTAGATCAAATGAAATCGGTCGAATCATGTCAGTTAGCCTTGTCACCCCACGAAAATGTCAATAAGCGGAACTCGATAAAAATTTTATTTTCTAATAGATCTTTATATTGAGTGCAGCGACATTAAATTAAAATTGATTGTCCAGCACAAGGCTTCACTTACCATACTCATACAAAATGTACGTTCAAATTATGATTATATTTGTACCAACCAATAAATCTTTTATATTTTAATACTTATTTTCTCCATAAAAGAAATATTTCACACGTTTAAGCCACATCTTTCACCGTTATCGCTGCTTTTGAAGATAGATGCCACCGAAGTGTTTAAAATAGAAATTGCTATAATTCAGTGTATGTTTCTGGAGAACATCTATCATTTGTGAGCATCAACAGTAAAATATGAAACGTTTTGAGACTCATGGGACGTTAAAAATTTAAATAACTTATATAGTGATTACTGTTATTGTGCCACTCTCCCTCCCTCTCTCATCATATCTCTCTCTCTCTCTCTCTCTCTCTCTCTCTCTCTCTCTCTCTCTCTGAATCCATGTTGCATTACTAGTCACTATTCTCACGTTGAATATGTTGTGATACTTCTATGTACAAAGAGGGCTGATTTAAGTTCTTAGAACTTGTTCCCGGTCTCATTGTATCATATTGCGACAATCAAATATGTTTAAACAAATTCATCTAATAAATCTATGTTTGTGTGGAAATCTATCCCTAAAGATTCGACGTTCTGCAAGGTCCAATTGAACGGTTTATTATAATAATAATAAAAGAAAAACTATAATGTTTATGTTAATAAATTCAATACCTTTATTCCTGGTGATATATGCAGGTATTGCTGTCAAAAAATACCCCAACTAAATCTACTATAATGTAATAGATTAAAACACTATGAATAAGGCCACTGACGATATTAAATGTTCTTGACTAGTGTTTCTTGTGGGACATTGGGTACCGTAATGAGAGAGTAATTCACTGATATTTCATTCGCATGTCGGCAAAATACTTCATTAGCACATGGTTGATATTTTTGGCACAGATTGATAAACTTTGACCTTGTCATCCGATATGACAGGTATCTAATATTACTGTTACCTGGTTTCATTGACATCTGGCACCTTATGATCTCAATAGTGCGATTTTTGGAGTGCTTGATATGATGTTTATGTCATTTACTTGTAAGGACAATTATATATATATATATATATATATATATATATATATATATATATATATATATATATATATATATATATATATCTCTTCGCATTACCCGTGTTCTTAGTGTACGTGAAATGTTTCCATTTATCAACATGAATGCAAGATTATTCTTGAAACAGTCATGAAGATAGGTTCATGTGATGGGATAATTTGGTCGCTAGCAATTAAATGCTCGATTATATATATATATATATATATAACTCCTCCTCAGATACACCAAACATATTTTATAAGATATGATTTCACTAAACGATAGACATATAGCAAATATAAAAACCTAAGCTTTAAATTGTTAAAAAAAAAAGCAATATCAGTGTTTGATAATGCAATACACAGGTAAGAAAGCGAACCGAGTCGATTTCAGTGTGATTTCGTTGCAAATCCGTCAATTTATTCGTTGGGATAAAACAATATGGTTGTAGTCTTTGTGTACAGCTTGGATTACATTCCAATTACTTAGATGTGGGTAAGGTAAAAATGTTAGCTTGAGATACATGAACGTACTTCCAGATGTTACAGGTGGATTTGTTACACTGACAGGTTCCAACACATACCTCTGTCAATGCCATCATGCTGCGTGAGAAGTGTTTAGTAGTTCGGTACGACAGAACTAGTGGATTGTGCAAAGTTAATGAAAGAAGGTGAAAGATGGCAGTATCTTATATGACCATTAAGTATATATTAATACAGACTTGAAATTCAGTGACAGTTACAAACGTCTTCTATGCTAAACAAAAACGTGATGATTAAGCTCAGTTTAGTCCATGGTTGTTTGAGATTGGTGTGTATTTAAAGTTCGTTGTCATATATATTTCTCTTTGTTAAGCCTATTGGGGCATAAACAATCTTATTATAAAATGTATACTCCTTAACAGTAATATTTATCTCACAATGAAGATATAGGTAATATGTGGCCATTGTTTTTTTGTTGTAGTTGTTGTTGTAAGATTTAACGCCATCCCTCAGCACACGATAGGCTATACATGGCGGCCAGTATTATTGGTGGAGGAAGAACCCGGGAAAACCTCCGGAAAGAACCACCCACCCACGAGAAGCTACTGGCAAGCTTTCTCACATAACTACATTAGCCGAATCTTAGACTGGAACCCATGCAGACAGAGGTGATACGGCAGTGATCCGTAACGGACAGAGCTTTTAGACCGCTTGGCCCTTCGGGGCCCCGGCTATTGTATTGTAACGGGCACTACACACGGTCGAACATTATATCCTGCACATTCTCACCCTTACTAGCAATAACATAACGGCGCAAGATAACTAATCATTTGATTTACGCAAATAATATATTCAACAAACACATGAAACTTTGTTCATTAATAAAATATTATTAGAGAAGCATCCAACGGACCAAAGATTGTTGGTATCTCAATGAAACTTTTGTCCATTTGTTTCCTTGAAACAATGCTGACAGATGTTTTGGAGGAAAAAAAAACAGAAGAAAATCACGTTGATAAGGACTAGAAATAAGATGATCCTCTGTGAGTGAAATGAGTTTATACTTAATTAATAATTAACCGAGCAGATTACGTTGCTGGAGTATTTTGCTAACAGTGTTTGAGTTACGACATGTTGAGTACAAACCTCATTAACTGATCTTGTAAACTTTCTGAGGTTCGCAGTTAAAGAGATATCATGTATTTGAAAAGAAAAACGACCTCGTCCACTCCCCACCACACCAAAGAAAAAAAAATAAAATAAATAAGGCAAAATTCTATACAACTCTAGGTAAGCACATTAAACTATTTAAATGGGAAGTTTTGTTTAGATATGAAAAGAGCCAACACTCGTCCATTACCAACGAATATTCATTATCTATTATCTTTACATTATGCTTGTTGCATGTTTAACTTCTTCTACTGTCGTTAAAGATTTCAAAGGTTTTTATTAAAATTATTTTTTTCAAGCACATAGAAATATTCTTTGCAAAGAATCTCTTATACTTCGTAATCAATCGAAAACTCGATGCAATTGTAATGCGAGCTATTTTGCGATTTGAATATTTAGCACTTTTGATCTCGTAACAATTTCATGGTGTTTAAATGTAGCATTTTCATTTAGATATTATTATTTGAATTGAAATTATAATAGTTAACAAGTTACGTTATTTTCAGGTATGTTTGATTTTCTTAAAGGGCAGATTATAAAATATGTAGCAAACAACCCCGATGAGTAATTGAGTAATTCTCTTCAACCAAAATAATGCCCCTCTTTCGTGCCTTCTTACCTTCATTAATTGGATACTTGCTGGTTTTTCATTAATTAATAACGTATGTATACCATAGAGTATTCTCAATATATATATATATATATATATATATATATATATATATATATGGCATTTCTCTTCTGGACATGAGAGAATTATCGGTGGAACCCATATGTGATCTTGTGCTGCTATTCATGGCCATAATTTTTGGTTGATCCCAAATGTGTTACAGTTAATATTTATAAATGACTTTGATGTCAGTGAAATCTCTCAGCGAAAACGAGTTGCAAAAGACAAAATTTCTCATCAAGCCAGATCATGTATATGTTACAATGCACGCATTCCTAGAATATACGTTGACTACTACGGGTCATATATACTCTTCAGCACAGTCGTGTTCAATCGTTTCCAAAAATTTAAAGGATTATATTCTCAACGCGATTCCTGTGCAGAAAACTATTTTTTCTCGATCTTTTATTTCATTTTCAGAAAGTATATAACGTCTTTTTTTTCTTTTGACCATTTAAAGGTTGCTTTGTATAAATATTACATAAGTATCCACCTTTCATCGGAAACTCGGTATCATGTTTATCGAAACCTTGATAGTGTGTGCTTACCGTTTTTTATGCGATATTTGAGGGCATTGATGCAAGACATGTCATACTATTATTGATAATGCAGAGTCAAGACTGTTGTCATACGTGATGATCTATTAGAGTATCTAAATTGTTTCATGTATAGATAAATTTTCAAGACCTTGAAAATGTATCGATACATGGAAACAATTGAGATACGCTAAGAGCACACGTAATGACAAGAGCTCTTGAACTCTGCATTAATCAATAAATGAGACATGTCTTGCATCAAGCCCTCCAAATATCGCATAAAAAAAGTAAATCACCACGTGCCAAACACCAAAGCTGATCAGTTTATCCCAAACATATAAATATTGTGCTGATAAAAGGCAACATTTTAGAAGATCTAAGAACATAGTGACATAAAGCCATCTAAATCTAATACAGGACCTGCATGCAATGTTTTGCTGACAAGTGATCTGAACAAAAATGAACTGATGTTTCCTCACAGTACATAAAATCCGATATGGTAACAATCAGGCTCATTAAACATCGCACGTCGTCTTATGAATAGTACTTACATGGACACGTTAGAGTTCTTTTAATTATCCACCTTAAACTCTGTTTTCAAGGCTTAATATTTCCTAATCGGAATAAGAATAGTATTGCAAGAGAAAAAATAGAAATTTACAAATTGCAAGCCACTTTGTATCCAATCGCTCTTCTCCTCTGTCAAACAAGAACCCCAAGCAAAAATGTCCCCTAGGGTACCGTTCTATTAGCTTCATATCTGATATTTGAACTTTATTTATATACGCTGTATTAATGATATACCACGAGATGTAAAATTTATACAACGAATGGTATATGATTGATGCTGTGTACATACCGTACATATATTGTATTTATCTCACATACAAATACATATCTTTGCCCATTGAACGTAGTTAAGATTTAATACAGACAGATGTGTATTGACCGAGTGAATGAACTCCTTACATCCCAGAGTGTGTCCACTATTCACAGTCACCTTTGTATTTTAATAAGTTGATTGTTTTCTTTTTTAGTTTCTATTTTTCTTCACTTTGATTAAATCATTATAATACACACTTATGATTTAAATAAGAAACAGTGATTTAATGAAAAAGTAGTGCACTACAAACACATAGTTAGCTACGCAAATCACGCTTAGCCATTAACGTACCGGTGCATATAAATTAATGTGAAATAGAAACTAAGCGAAATGACGACCCAACAAGAGGGTATTAAAATGTTTAAATATATTTAAAGCTGACTCTCTCTCTCTCTCTCTCTCTCTCTCTCTCTCTCTCTCTCTCGTTTGTATGATTTTGAAACTCTCTTTCTTGTCCGTTCAGTTAAAATATATTTGTCTCTCATCCTTTGATCGGTTTGGAATAACGTTTACCATCATTGATAAGCCTAGATACATCGTGGGATGACATAAACCAAAATCATCTACGCTCGTCCTTTCATTGAATTTAACCCTTATCTTGATACGATGAGATAAACACTAGAAAAATCCAAGGAGAGTGCACACATATCGTTACGATGAACATTAGTTTTGTCGGTTACTTGGTGTAATTTCTTCTTCAAGATGTTAGTCCAGCCCAGATTCATTTTCTCTCTCACTCCACATTTATGTGTAGTTTGTCCATTATGCATGAAAAGGGAGGGCGGAACAGAAAGCAGAGAAGATTGTAATGAAAATTGTGTACCATATTAAATTCATTTTTAAAAAAACGGGGATTATTAATACTTTTTATCGTTACTTTCATACGTCACTAACGATAAATGTGTGGAAATTGATCATTGATACAGAATCGACTGCGGACGCTCGCTAGCATGTTTATACATGGGCGGATCACATTTTGATATACCAGCAGTATTGGTGTATCAAATTGGTTTATACCAACACTTTAAATGCCATGTTATTTTTAATGTATATTGCATAAATACATAGCATATGTATAGTAAGTACGATGTATCAATGATATACTACGAGATGTATACATTTTTTTTATTAAAAGGAAACTAGGCTTGTCGAGTTTACTTTTGATAAAATATGTATACAACGAGTATTATATCACTCATACAGCGTACATACTATACGTATTATTATTTATATACCATATGCCCCAGGAAAATGTGTATTGACTGAGTGAATGAACAATCACAACCGTGCAAGTATGTCCGCTACAAAATGTAATTCTACGATTTGTCTTGTTGTTCACAATTACATATTCACATTGGTAAGTTGGTTGCTTTCCTTTTGAGTTTCAATTTTTATTCACATTTATTGAATCAATATAAGACGCAATCATGATTTAAACACGAAATATGGTGTCTATGAAGAAATTAATGCTCTACACAAACGGCTAGCTTCTTGTACAATAAATTTAATCTATCAGGCATTCACGTACTGCGTGTGGAAATTATGGTGAAATATAAACTAAGCGAAATGACGAACCAACAAGAAATAATTAAAATATTTTAATATGTTGACAGTTTATACAAGTCAGTATTCTTTTCTGCTTTAATTCTACATTTTTAAAGGCTATACAAATTCTCTCTCTCTCTCTCTCTCTCTCTCTCTCTCTCTCTCTCTCTCTCTCTCTCTCTCTCTCTCTCTCTCTCTCGACGGTTTGACTAAACTTTACCATTATTCATAGATCCAGAGACATGGTCGTATGACAAGCGAAAATCCCCAACTCTCCTAGTATCATGGATATTCATCTGTATTGTTGAATTATTTCAGAATATTCTATAATTTTGGACTTGTGTCAGAACATTTATGATTATTTTGGGATTTAATTAACAAAACTGCAAGTTTGTTTTAATTGTCGAGTTTCTGTCTTAGAGAAATAAATTTATTTATTTATTTTAGTTTAAACTGATTAACTTTTTATTTTCGTTTTCACTGTTATTTAAGTGAAGACCACAAAGTCAGCAAATATATATATATATATAAATATATATATATATATATATATATATATATATATATATATATATATATATATATATATATATATATATATATATATATATATAGAGAGAGAGAGAGAGAGAGAGAGAGAGAGAGAGAGAGAGAGAGATGTAAATGGAGCTTTTCCTGCTCAGTATATACCGTTTATGCTCCTCTTTTGATATTACGAGACAAATTTCCAAGATCTCAATATTCCAGTCCAACTATTCCAACCTATTACGTATATAGCCTAATCCTAATTCACCGATGGTCTAGATTAAATCTATGTCATGGTAACAATATAAGAGTTAATACCAAAAGATGATTGCATCACTTGGATCAGGAATGACATTACACTTCTCAAGACACAGGGCGACAGGGCGACCCTGTCTGATTCCGTTATCTATCAGCAGGCAATCTAGCAATAGAATCTACCACACAACCTGTTGAGTCACATATTGATGATGACAAAGCCACATTTGTCACCATAAAACTAGATTATCTCAAAATTATTTAACGCAAGTGAAAAGTATGAATTTATGAAAAGGTAATTATAAACTAATCAATTGATTAATTGTTAATTATCCATGGAATGAATCCTTCATTTTATGTAAAGAAAATGAAGAAATGGAGAAATGGGCATAATTCTTTTTAATTAAATAATGTTTTCTCAAGAGTGCCTTCCCACAGAATTATATGTATAATTCTACAGTAGAATAAATATGGGTCAATTTAGATTTAATATAAAATTCGAAATAAAGGACAGACTGAGGAGATCAGCACTCCAATCAGTTTTTATCATAGATCAAGATATAAATAGCTAAGAACCAGTCAATAATTTGAATAAAGAGGCAAGACAATTTGTCTTCGAAAACTTGGACGAGCATATGTCCTAAAACATTAAATATAAATTATTTGAATGGAATCTAATGACCTGTATTGTTGTTGTTGATATATGTTAGTCTCGAGAGACAATGGCAGTGTGCCCATGAGAGTTTTCCCGGTTGGTTGTTGTGCAACGTCTGTAATAGCTATGTAGCCCAACACGAGAGTTGCGGTCCTTGCTGCACTTGAAAGTTGAGTCTGGTGTGTGTTGTAACTGCTTCTTCTTCCTCTGAGATCGCTGTTCATCAGATAGCAAGCGTAGCTTGTCCTCGCCGGCTTTCAAACCAGTGATCAAAGCGTATCGATAGCTGGATCTGTATAGAGCAAGCTCTTCCCATGTATTGACATCGATGGCAATGGCTTTCGCTTGCAAAAAACTTTAAAGCGGAGATGTGGCCGTCCGATCGATATTTTGCCATAGGCAAGTCATCTGATACGACGGAGAAATGTTATCATGCTGGGAATCTTTTGCACGTTCAAGCACCTCATTGTTTGTTCCTCGATTACTCCAAGTGATCCCGAGTATGATTCGAATATATCGCACGTGAAAGGTACTCGGTCTTTCCTCTTATGAGGCTTACAAAGGCAAGGCTTCGCTGGCATACAAACGAGTGCATTGAACGCAGGCATGGTACACGGAGATCTTAGTGTTCAAGGTCAGCATGATGTTGTTCCACACTCTCTGCGACAACTTGGAGAGAGTTTTTGATGCCTTTCCAATCCACTTGTTGAGCTCAGCATCGAGCAATAGGTTGTTGGTGACGGAAGAGCTGAGGTACGTGAAATGACTGACTACCTCGTAGCTGTTGATGATGATGCTTGGAAAGTCCGCTTTCTGTGCCATCACGTTTATTTTCTTGAGACTGGTGGTCACCGTATTGTTTTGAAATGCGGTCCATCAGATGCTGTAACTCACCTTCTGTGTGAGTAGCTAGGACAGCGTCGTCTGCGAAGAGCATGTCCCTGATTTTTTCTTTACGCACTTTGATCTTTGCCTTTAGTTGTGCCAGGTTGAACAGTTTGCAGTCTGATCGCGTGAGCAGGTAGATCCCTTCTGTGAACATCAAAAAGGCATTCTTGAGCAGGACAACGAAGATGCCGAAGAGCGTGGGGGCTAGGACGCAACCCTGTTTCACTCCGCTGCAGATGTTGAAGCAATCGGACGTGGAGCTATTGTACTGCTATGTGACGTTCATGTCGCCGTGGAAGGACTGGATCGTGCTTAGCAGCTTTGGGGTGCATCCAATCTTCACCAGGATTGTAAAGAGTCCGTCTTTGCTGATGCCTTGGTGAGATTTATACAGGGCATGAAGAGGGGTTTGAGTTCTTGATTGTCGATCTATCTGCGCAGAACCCGCACTGCGACTCTGGATACACTCTATCAGAACGCGTCTGCAGTCTGTTCAGAATCACGCGTGCGACGACTTTACCCATGAAAATGAGAAGGGATATTCCCCAATACTTGTTGCAGTCGCCTTTGTTCATGTACAGGATTACGATGTTGGAGTCTCTCATGTCATGAGGCACTGCACCACTCATCCCAACAATGGCAGAGGCTGCACAGGTGTGTGAGCAGTTCTCAGAAGCCACATTTGATGACTTCTGCTTAGATACCATACTTCCCTGTGGCTTTACCGAAGGACAGTTTTTCTAAGCCCTTCTTCAGTTCTGCCACAGTAGCGTTTTCGTCCAGTTCCCCATAACCGGGAGGTTTTCAATGGCGTTGAGGGCATCGTTGGTCACATGGTTCTTTATGGAGTACAGTTACGAGTAGTACTCCACCAAATGCTTGATCTGCTTGCCATTGTTGTGAATGGCATCGCATATAACGGACTTCAACGGTGCTATCACTTTCTTCGTGGGACCCATCGCTTTCTTTATGCCATAGTACATGCCTCTGATGTTTCCGATATCTGCCTATGACTGGATGGGCACCCGGAGAAAAAGAGTGCACGACAAAAGCACGCCGACAAAAGAGCGCCGACGAAAGAGCGCAAGACAAAATTTCGCAAATAATATTAATAATTGAAAGTCTTAAATGCTTAAAATGAAGTTTATTTAAATTTTAATTGAAAATCAAAATGCATAAATTAGGTAAATGTTTAACTCAAATATAATCATTACTTAAATTGATTTAAATGAATTAATTACAATTACAGTTATAGTTCAAGAGTATGGGCAATTCCTTACAGATATTCCATCAAAACAGTGTTCGCGCAAGCTGGAACAACGGCCTGCAATCTTCTGTTCAGCTGTACATAATTTTTCTTGGAAGCTTCCGGTTGATTTACACCAGACAGATGCCTTTCAATTTCAATTTCGACGTGATCTTGTTCTAAACGGAAATGGTTGATAAATAAATAGGAATTTGTAACTATATATAAACATCCAACAGATTCTTTGATCGCAAATCTGTTTGTATCAACGTTGTACGAACTTCTCTACTTGATCTCTACTCATCTCGTTATTATAATTTAATCGGCGCTCTTCTGTTATTGAGCTCTTTTGTCTTTTATACTTGATAGTATAGTTGCAAACATATTTCTTTCGCTCAACAATGTTTTTTTTATTCTTTTATCTAAAACTTCTACCATTTGAAAACTTGTCTACTTGTTAGTATGACTCTGCTTGTTTGTATAACTATACTTGTTTGTATAATTTAATCGGCGCTCTTTTGTTGGCGCTCTTTTGGTATTGCGCTCTTTTTTCGGCGCTTTTTTGTCGGCGCGCTTTGGCCATGTTCTCTTTTGTCGGGTCACCGACTGGATGCTCTGACAGCTGAAGCCAGTATTCATTTGGCGCACTGCTGTGCTAACCTCTGCACTTTGCTTCTGTTAAACCTGTATGCATGTAGAGTCCTCTGGCAGGGTGATCGTTTGTATTCCAGGTGAGCACTGCGACGCTCCTCAATGAATGGCGGGAGTGTGGTGGAGTTAGCCTCAAACCAGTCGTTATTCTGTGAATGATTTTTACCAAAGATCCGTGTATCTGTGCTGTACACAGTCCTTCTGATGTGATACCATCTCTCTTTGGCACTGCCATTGGGAGATTCTGAATATGACGTCTTGTTCGCGTCAATGCGTTGTTTAACTTCTTGCCAAGAGCAGTGTATTTTCTTTGGTGAAGCTTAATTTTTCAGCAACCAGCAAGTGGTCAGTGTCTCAGTCAGCGCTGTGGACAATACGGGTAAGAAGTATACCCTTCATGGCAGATCGTCTCGCAATGACCGAGTCGAGTTGGTGCCAGTATTTGGACCGGGGAAGCATCCAAAACACTTTATGATGTGGCTTCTGTCTGTAAGAATGAATTGGTGATGCTATGGTCGTGGTACGAGCACATCTCTAGGAGTCGCTGCCCGTTCTCGTTCATCTTCCCACTGCCAAACTTGCCAAGACATGAAGGCCAAGAGTCATTGTCAGCACTCACCCATACGTTGAATTCACCCACTAATATCATGTTTTCTTCCTTGGGAATTTTGTCAACGAACGAGTTTTAGTATCAACAAATATTTTTCGAAAACTTGGTGTTTATATCCATTTTAATTATTTATAAGGTTTTATACCTGCAGACTCCACGTAATATTTTTTTATGTCCATATATATCATATTTACCAAATGGGAAACTGAATACATGTAAATACATGGTCTTCAATTTAAATTGAAAAGATTTGTTTGTTACGTAACATCGTCATCTGGGAATTAACTATTTACCAATGGTTCTTAGAGCTACAATATAGGTTCTGTAAATTCATACTGCTTCTAAGTGTATTAGACTGTTAAAAAGTGCAACCTACATTTGCCTTATTATTGAGAATTCATGAGATTGCACCTGTACTTTAGTCATCTTGGTCGAAAGTACATTCCAATAAATCCTTGAAAACTTGTGACTGGAAACAGTTTAATCTTTAGTCTGATAAAATTAGCTTGTAATAATTTTTAAAGTCAAACAATCGGATAGATGCTAAACATTAGAGAAATCTGCTTAAAAATTACAAAAAGTCTACAAATTTATATGACTGCTCTATTCACACCTTGTTCATGAAACACAATGTTTTGCGAAAGTAAAGAAATAGCAGTCCACATTCATGCAGAACTAGTGGGTCCAAAACACTCGTACACGTCAACACTTGCCAACTCATGGAACTACCTACCACAATCCACGATACACATGTTAATCTATAATACCTTTGCCCCAAACCAAAATATCAGCAAAACAACAGAAATACCCGAACCCGAAAGATCTGCTCCCAGTTATGATAGTTTTTGTTCTGTTAAGCCAATTTTGAATTAAATGCAGTACGTTCAATATGAATACGTTACTTTCCGTTTAGTTAATGTAACAATAGCAACATTTACAAAATGACTGGCATCATAACCATATGTATATAACAGTTTTGCACCATTCTATTTGGGACTAACATGGCCTCATAACAAGTCGTTTGGTGAAGCAATATGTCGATATGAACAGCCATTTAGGAGAGGCAGCCATAATATTTTCAACATGTCCCATTGTGGCAGTCAACTTGGACGTCCGATCGCTCTCATTTACTACCAACTAAACATTTAAAACATTATATCAGTGAAAAATAGATTCTAATTAGAACATTCGTTCGAAAGTAGTGATATCAAGATTTTCAATATGGCCACCATCTTAGATGTCTGATGAGTACAATTTTAATTTAGGACCAACTGTGTGTCACATGAAGTCTCAAAGGGCGTAGTGATAAAAAAATTTTGCTAAATGGCTGCTGTGGTGTCCATATTGGATATCAGAAGGCTATCGTTCTTTTTTTTAGGACCAACAAGACATCATTAGACGTCTGTCATTGAAAAAAAAAACATGTTAAGATGAGGACTCGCAATAACAATATTTTCAAGATGCCAACTGTGGCGGCCATATTGTCTATCCAAGCGGCACCATTTTCATTGAGGAATCTGTGTAACGTTTCATGGTAATCCTCCAAACAATTTAGGAAGAACAGCAATGACAGTCTTGTGCTAAGGAACATCTACAACGGACAATAGAACATCATATAAGCTCCTCTCTTCTGTTTATCACCAGTAGAGCTAAAACTAGTTGTGTGAGATGACATTTCATAGATTAACTCACGGTATCAAATATATGGACAAATGGGAACCAGCTTTAAGATGGGTTAACGTGAAATAGAGGATATATAAGTTTGGAGGGCCACAATTGGCTGATAATGAAATGTAACTTTCGTTTTAGGAATATTTTGAGAGGGTACCCTATTTGTAACTGAAAATACAGAGAGAATGTTCAATTTTTATATTTTAGTCTTTTTACAGGTGTGACTTCAGAACACTCATTACTAAAATCAATACAGTATTATTTGGGTGTGGATCTAAAGACCTTTCATACATACATACATACATACATACATACATACATACATACATACATACATACATACATACATACATACATACATACATACATACATACATACATAAAATGCAGTGACTCGTTCGATTTTCTCAACAAAGAAGATTGCACCAAATATGGGTCTTCGCTGAGAAATATACGTTTGATCATGGGCATTCAGAAATTGTAAGTTGTTAAGATTTTTATATTAGGTTTCCATAGGTTTACTGTGGAAGCTGAAACATTATTGAATTCAGCAGGGGGGATATAACGCAGGAAACAAAATTATTGGCAACGGTGCATCATGGGAAATGTGTACGGAGAATTCCATTCACAATTACCGCTACAGTGGCCTATAGGTTAGAGAGTCTTCCTCGGAAGAGAGAGATCGTGGGTTTAAATCCCCGCCGAGCCATACCAAAGACTTATTAAACATGGTACTATCAGCCGCCTCGCTTGGTGCTCAGCATTAGTAGGTTAGTGTTAGGACTGGTCGGCTTGGTGTCAGGATAATGTTAATTGGTGGGACATCATATTACATGTCTGCGGTGTGATACCCAGTGCTAGACATAACTATAAGCTGTCACACTGCATAAATCGTAGAGACAAGACTGAACAATCGTTAAAGCTGCGTTAAAAATCTAAATCACGCGCGCGCGCACACACATAAACACACACACACACACACCATTCGCATCTTCTTGGTCAATCCTACAAATTCTACATTTTCTTCTCGCAGAAATAGCCGATGATGTTCCGGGAATTTGTACCTTGACTAAGATGGAGGTAAACATCAGCAGTTCGTTGTTTGTCAAAACAATCTCTTCCATTTAGGCACCATGGAGTTGCAGACTAAATGAACGACGATGTATGTCCGAAATCGAAGTGCTTGACAGCGTGCGAAAAAATACTTACTTCCAAATCTAAAGATTTGACAACGGAAGTGCTTCAATGAGCATGGTAAATGTTTCGCTCTAGGAAACAACTTTAAGGAAACATTTTACCAAGTTCAGATTACAATCAAGACATATATTTGAATACCTTTGGCAAGCTATCACAACAAAAAAAGTAAAGGCGGCTAAGTGTTTCTAATCATACTCTTAACATACGTTCATATCCACTAAGCGTGTCGACGTAGGCATAATAGTCAAAACAGGTTAGTAAATCGCCAGATAGCAAAGGCACTTACTTAGCGACGATCGTGTATAATGCAATGAAGAATGTATCTGCAGTTTCACGAGCACCAGGAGTTGTCAAAGAAATGTTAGCAAGGCCAAGTTTAGTCTAACGCCATTTGATCTTGCTGAAAGTTCAGTGTTGTCCTGTGCACATATATCCCATAATAGTAGCATGTACCTTACGCAAAGAAAAAGTCATAGTTTACTACGTTTCAGTATCTAGTTCCACATGCTGTATTAACTAATAATCATGCACATAGTTTCAACATGCCTTACCATAACAACATATTGTGGAGTAAGAATGAGTAAGCAAATACAGAACAAGTAATTGAGACGTTTGTTGATTAATGAATTGTCCTAAGGAAGCATTTACTGACACTGGTTATTAAGGTCAACAACTTAACTCAGGACATTGTAAATAAACGTAGCCTCCCAAGTACTGCGCCATGAAAATTAATTGGATATTCCCTAATTGAAATAAAATGTTGAAAAATACATTTCAAGTGACCCATTTCCTAAATTTATTACCTTAACAAGGAAATGAGTTTGAAAAAGAAATGATGTGGAATGTTTGACCATAACATATGCAATAGTGAATGCATGAGGTTTTTAAATGAAGTTGTACAAAGTTAGTAAAAACTATTCACCTTTTTGACCAAATGAGCTTAATCTCAAGAAAAACAACAAAAACAATACATTTGTCCAATTAGGACATTTAATCATACATCTTCATCACATCTATGAAGAGAAGTGTATAAACATATATACCAGCTAAAATCCGTGCGTCGTATTACAACGTTTATGCTCATTATTCGAAAATACAGCATACCGAGTTATCTTAGATACTCACTGACCGTATTCCTTGTTGAATCTTGTTGCTATCACATAAACGATTGCAATTCCGGTACCTTTGTAACATGTTTGACTATCACTTCAAATAAATCTAGTATGCGATGTGCGCATGCTCAAATTTCACGTGTTTACACGCAGAAGTAGCTACGTGGATATGTATGATGTAAGTATTTAAATGAATTTGGCTCGATAATAGAGTTGATAACCGAGTGGAAGATGGTAGCATACAGATGGATCTTGCCCCTTTGCTTAGTAGCAGGGGTAATGGCCAGCACATATGCATTGCCAGAAATAGATACACCACCGACTGAGGAATTACCACCAGAAAGTCCTCGACGATGCATGCTAAGGATGGGCCACGATATTAAGCTTTTTGAGGTCCTTCCTGGACTCGGTTGGGACAATTTACAGAACCTTGAAATGGGGCGTGTACTCCTGATGAACTACAGCAAATGTCAACTGAGCGATGACGGAAAGTATCTGCTACCAAACGATGCTATTTTGATCCCCATAAGGCAGAGTAATTATGATATGGTCTCTGAAGTGATCGACACCATGAGCAAATATACTTCCGTAACATCGAAGTCTATAAATATCAATACAAAATTTGTGGGACCATATTTTTCAGTAGGTGGTTCTTTCTCAAACGAGCATAAAACTGTGAGACAGCAGTTGTCAGAGTCTCAGTCAGTAGTTGTGAGATCACAGGCTAGATTTGTGGTATATAAAATAAATATGCAGCCAGATGCTACACTCCATCCGACCTTTCGGAAAAGAGTTTTGGAAATTGCGAAATACGTATACATGGATGAAATGAAAATGGGACGGTATCTTTCTCAGTTGTTGATAAGAGATTTCGGAACACACGTTTTGATAAGCATGGAAGCAGGCGCAGCCATTGTGAAGGAGGACTTGTTGGACAGATACTATGTTCAAAGCAAAAATTCGACGACGGATAAAACTATGCTGGGTGCAAATGCCAGTGTAAATTTTGAACTTCTTTTAGCTAACTTTGATATTGGTACCAGTGTTATGCATAGGTCAGAAGATCAAAATACTGTTACTAATGACTATGAGCAAAGTTTACGACATTCAGTGGTGAGGACGTATGGTGGTATGAATTTTGGAGCGTCGAACATTTCTACAAACAAATGGGTAAAGAGCTTAGACAATGGTCTCGTAGCTGTAGATAGAGCAGGCGACCCGCTGTTTTCTTTTGTGACACCACTTCTGTTTCCAGAACTACCTGAATTTACAGTAAGAAAGACCCAGGAAGTCATGAAAGCGGAAATTTTGAACTACTACAAAATTAATTCATACCGTGGCTGTACCGACCCACTTAGTTTCAACTTTGACATGAAAGCCAACATAGACGACGGCTCCTGCAATCCTCCTACTGATAATAAGAGTCTGGGTGGTACATACCAGAATTGCACTTCAATTGAAACTGAAAACGGCGATCTTTGTCTAAATGACGCACATAAAAACCCTAAGACTGGAGACAACTCATGTCCCATGGGGTATAAACAAATACAGCTAATTTCATCCGAAGTTTCAAGTGTTTCATATGAACCTCAATGCAGTCAAGTTTTGTTCTGGAAGTTTTGCCACGGCACGCGAACACTGACAAGTCTTTCGAACTACACAGCATACTGGTGTTATACTGAGATGCCAGATGAGGAGAACAATTCGTACAAGTTTGGTGGGGTATTTACTGACGATAAGGCAAATGTTCTTACTAACAACCATTCATGTCCCCCTGATTATCAAAGTCTGGAAATAGCCGAGAGAGTATTTGTGTGTGTTTCAGACGATTATGATGCATTTGACTTTGGAAATATATTCGGTGGCTTCTTTACTTGCCAGGTAGGAAATCCCTATGCAAATGCTAAATTATTATATTCTGATCCACAATCTTGGCCAAAAGGCTGTCCCACAAACTACAATGAACATTTACTAACAGTTATCGATGGCTGCGAGATCAGTTACTGCATGGGGTCCTTTATTGGCAACGGAACGAATCAAGTTGTACCTAATGTAATTCGTCCTCCTTATATGGATGCCCCAATGCCAGAAAATGCTGAAACGAGTTTTGTTTATCTTCATGAGGACACAAACACGTGGTTCAATAACGAAGAAGCACTGGACAAGTTGTCTAATACAGAACACCTATCGTCGGCAATGAGTACGTATATTGCTCATTTCAAAAACTGGACTACCCTTCCAGATTGGTCATCTTTTAACTCTTTCTTTTCTTTCAATATCAACCATACTACACCATCCACCGCCTCAGCGTTGACTACCAAAACCAGCCGTACTCCACCAACTACTGATCCCACAGTTACTAATTCTGACCCGTCATCAACAACTAAACAATCAAGAGTACATGGGAAAAACTGAACAGCCAACGACAGACGTTCACAAGAGGCGCAGGAAAATTGAATCCATTTTCAGACCCTGCCACTGTATAAACATAATATTGTAATTCTTGTAATATAACGCAATTAAAAATTAAATGGACTGAAATCAATCATAAAATGTATCAAACTATTTTAGGGCTAAGTAGATTCAGATTGATATGATTTGTAAAAAGAAAAGTATCATAATTTTGCAATATTCTACAAGTAAATATTTGTCCATCTGATATCTAATTTAAAATACAATAACAAAGTATTGATATAGTAATTACTTTATGAATTATGTAATTTGATTTTCTTATTCCTTAATTTAGAAATGACGAGTCATTTAATCCCAATAAAAAAAAACTCGTTTTTATGATCTGAATGAATCTTATGTAACCCTGCTTAAATCGCATTTTAAATATAAAGTACACAAGTGAGCTTACTTACCGTTGGTAGAAAGACTTACTAGATTGCTCACGTATTACACAAATATTAGGTAATTCAGACTGGTATTTTACTGCACAACAAAAACAAAAGTAGTGTCGAGGCAACTTGAGCAAAATACCTTATCCAAGGTCAAACAAAGGTAATGCATCCAGGCTTAGCCGATAATAGGGGGATCATTCGATGATGTAATTCGAACCCTCGCTCTTTTTGGTTGCGCTTTAGAATCATGGAATTTTAACACTATCCCAGTCATCTTCAGTCCCATTATCTTAAAATATGTCCTGTAAATGCTTACTACATCGATGGCAAAGTGTGCGTATTAGATTGATTAAAAAATGAAATCCAGCTTGTGAAATACGTTTCCCCTTTAACAGAAGACGCTAGTGTGCTATCCTTATTTGATGGTAGGGGAGGGGGCGGTATACGTATGTTTATTTTGTGTGTTTTTCTAAGTAAAAGAGTACTTCCTTACTGGTCTGCCTTTGACAGCATCACACTAAACGATATACTGTAATAAAAGTATATTCTACCCGTCAAACGCCTCGTAAATTTAACTGAGCAACCTGCATATATAAAACAGCTCATTTCAGATTGTAAAACAACTGGAATCGCTCCACTTTTTACGTAAATACGAGTTCTTCTAATATACTGGATCCCGGATAAAAGAGCATCGTTTATATAAGCTGGTTCTCTATTTCTTTCAGGACATGTAGAAAATTATTGTAAAAAGACAGTGTACACAGCAATAACCCGTGTTTCCATTTATTGACGAGAATCTAAACAGTCACTAAAAAAGCTGATGTAGCCAAAACACGCCATTTGCATTTAGATCAAATGGTTGTGTGACATGATATTATTGCAGTTTTACAATAATTAGAAGGTACATTTGTTTTGTTTGCATCATTATGCATGCGAACACTTTTACGACCGGTATTATTGTACCATAATAATTTAACCAAATATTTATTGATTTTATAATATAACTCTACTCCCCATTTGTCGTAAATAAAACGTACGCTTCAAAATAATAAAACACTTGAGTTCTTCTTGAATTTCACTAATAAAAACAAGTTCATGTTTGTGACATACGAGTATACTTCAGTGCCCAATTCTGAGCTAAAAGTAAAGGCGGCAGTCGAGTACGGTTTGAGCCATGACTTGCAAATATGTACACGATAGTCATCATGTCATACATTTTACCTTACCAGGTACCTCATGTGGTTTCCAATTTCGTAAAGACTCCATTTTTTCTAAACACCCCCTACTGAAAGAAATAAACAGACTGGTACTTGTGTTGCTTCGATTTCGTTAATATCCCTCTAAAACAAAGATTTCAGGATATTGCTCCTGTTCAACAATGAGTGATTATCTTTTTTTCACGCTGAGTAAAGATAATTAGTAGTAAAATACAAAGAGCAACAATGACCTCATTCAAGCATTGGAAAAAACATCCGTCAGCTAAAGGAATAATTTTCCTAATCAACTTCATTCTCCAAAGGTATTTAACCATAGCTCTAGTAACTTCACAAGCAGGGTATACATCTGTTATTTCAGCATCAACAGGATCAACCTTTCTATCCAATCAAATCTTGTCAGTTATAAGTGAATTAACCAAGACCTTATCTCCAGCTAGGTCACTATTCTTAGGCTCTAATAAACGGTAACAAAGAAAGAGTGAAAACAACAAGCTTTTTAACAAAAAAAATTAAAATAATTATCCATAATAAAATGTAAATGGGTTTTGTTTGATCAAGCCAATATGTTACTTTCAATATAAGATCGTGACCTTGACATCAAAGAAATAAGAGCATTTGAAATAGCTGTGTTTATTCAGTGCATACTTTAAAACAGAGCAATCAGAAATAACATGACCTTTCTTTTACTATAAGTACACATAGGAAGACATAAGGGATTTCTGATCAGTCTTTCAGAAGTTTGATTCTTAAAAATTATGCCAGGTTGAGATTTGGAAGTAGTTGTAGGAGATTTTAAAAAACTGCTGAGGGGAAGACTTACAGGAATAATGATCATTAGTATCACCAACATCTTCCAAAGTTTCTATCTTTTGCTCATTAATATAGCTCTTGACATCCTCATGGATTTAACTCTTGAATTCTTCAACTAATACGAGTCGTCTAAGGTTATCACGATATTTATAAATTTTCTTCGTTTAGCACCAGCAATAAAACAGTTCTTTTTCCTTGCACATTTGACAGGACTTTGTCAGTTTCTTTCTACAATTTCTAAACCTTTTTCAATATGTTGTTGTTGTTGTAGGGTTTACCACCATTTTTCAGCGCACGATAGGCTATATATGGCGGCCAGTATTATTGGTGGAGGAAGAACCTTGGAAAACACCAGAAAAGAACCACCAACCCACAAGAAGCCACTGGCAAGCTTTCTCACATACCCACATTGGTCGAATCTGAGACTCAAACCCAGGCAGACAGAGGTGAGATGGCAGTAATCCATAATGGAGAGCGCTTTAGACCACTCAGGGCCTCTTTTTTTGCAATATGCTTCAGGTACTAAATCTAAACTCATCACGATACATTCCTTTACTATATCATACTCAGCATTTTGTTTTGTTGACAGTGATCTGTAGACTTGCGTTCTTTGCCAACAGGTACACTTCATAATAATCAAGCCTAATGTTCTCTTTGCCAATCTTTTAGCTTAAACTGCATTTTTTCCTTTCTTCCATCTAAATTTGGATTTCTCTTTATTCTTTTTACATTTGAATTTCTTTCTTCTTTCTTTCTCTCTGCATCTATATTTTTCTTTTTTCTCTCTGCCTCTCCCTTTTACCTCTAACTTTTTCTGAATTCATATATATTTCTCTTCTTTTACTCTTTTCATTTGCCTCTTCTTCATTTGCATTTCTCTTTATCTTTCCACCTTCTCTGTTTGGATTTCCATCATTTCTTTCTAAAACTTAAGCTTTCTTAACTCTATATTTCCATCTGGTTTTTTAAATGCAACTTGTTTAGAGCCAGATAGAGACATACCAATTACAAAACACTTTTATCAAAACGTTTCTTTAATAGTTAAAATATTTTTTATTTCCTGTTTTACAAAACAAGCTTTAGCTCATGTCTTGCAACTTGCAAGCTACAGCAACCCATCCTTTTTTTAAAAAGACACTAACCCTTCCTGGGTTGGATTTGAAATAAAGTTCTACAATTTAGAGGACATTGTGAAAGCTTGCTGGTTTCAAGAAAGATTTCTTAAATATGTTAAAAAATTACAATACTAGGGACTAAGAAAATTCCAAAAGAAGATGAATTTAAATTTGACAATCTGAATTTCTCTGAAATATTTTTAAAGAAATTTGTATACTGGATGAACCCCCAATTTCTTCTTGTGATGCTTAGGTCTTGAATTAGGTAACAAAAAGCGAATCCAACAAGCTATGTAAAGTTGACAAATAATTTAATTCTCTAAGTTATAAAATGAAAATTTCACAGGGAAATATAGTATTGATAATTAAATCCCAAATAGTTCTAAAAGTTTGATCACATGTCTAAATAAAAGAATTCTGAATAAATTCTAATAGTATTCAGAATGAATTTCAGGTCTAGAATGTGCTGATGCACCAAAACAGTCTGGAATGTGTGTGCGTGTTTTGGATCTCAAAGTAATATTTTTGTCCAAAGTCAATGACCACATTGTGAAGCAAAAAACTAATTTAAATCAATAAATCCTCTCAAGTTATAAATGAACAAAGCTAAAGAACTAATAGTAAAATAAATTACTCTGTTGGAATTCACCCCTATGTGATGTATCGCAATACTTCAAACATCCAATCTGACAACTGCAACAAGTTGTACACAAGTTAGTTTTCTAGGTTGTAAACAACTTCTTTATGGCCTCACTATCCCAAGGTAGAATCCACAATCATGGATAAATATTAGATATGTAATACGTTGTTTATAATGATCAATACTTTCATAGATATAAATTAAACATGCACAATGTAGATACACAAAACACTATATAAATTGTGAATCACCTGTTTACAGATGACCAGAATTAAAGGAAATCAAATATTATATGGATTTCAAATATATACAAGCTCTATGACAATGACAATGTTTAAAACAAGCAATGCAAAAAAAAAACATGTTCTGGCATCATGCAATTAATGCAAAAAACCTGGATGATAAAGCATCAATTTGTATGTAATACACAAAGCACAAAATATGTTCATGGAGAGTAGATCAATAACTGTATTAGAAATTGTAGCCCCCAGCCCCTGAGGGTAGCAAGTTATGGAGTTCTGATAAAACCACCCCCTAATACTGGACAGACATGTAGCAAACAATATATACCTAACTTCCACCTAAATGGGCAAATAAATTTAGCTTATAAAGTTTTCATGTGAGAGAAATGGATTGCAAAGTAGCAATCAATCACCTATTATGTACATATATTTGTAAAATACTGACAGAGAAATGCTTGTTGGAGTCATACTTTTATTCATGAGTGAATCTAAGGTTAAAACAATAAATTGCAAAATATATTTACATGTGACACTTAAATATGTATTACAGGACTATCTCAAACAATCAACATGACCTATCTTACAAACATACTTCTACTAGGCTAAATGTGACAACTTTTATAAAACAATTTCTTTTTTTCTTTTACAAGAAACAATGACGTATGGCTTCTTAAGTTCTGGAAGCCAACAAGACTTCCTTTTATGGTATACAAAATTATTTACAATCATCAAATTCTAAAACCAGTAGAGCTATCACATATACAATGAACATTAATTATATTTTTTGGCAATGCGGTCTCATTAATACATCTAACTTATGAAAGTTCACAAACAGATTGGTTATGTATTCTTATCACTGTTGTACACAAAGAATGGCTACCTAATGATGTTAATCACTGGATTTGTGCAGTTTTAGTCACAAAGTCTCCTTGTTCAATCCTGTGTGCAGTACTAAAACTTCTTTGAATCTTGATTTTTAAATTCCCTGAGAAACATAATCTAGTGTACTGCTATCTCAAACAAAATTCCATCTAATTGGTTGGACACATTACTGGCTGGAAAAAAAATATCTCGGAATCCAAGATAAGACCAACTTCCTTGTAACTGCATAATATCCAAACTGTCTCTAATATATTTTTGAAAACACTAAAATACTTAATTGGTATACCTAATACTAAAATACCTAATTGGTATACCTAATACTAAAATACCTAATTGGTATACCTAATACTAAAATACCTAATTGGTATACCTAATACTAAAATACCTAATTGGTAACAGAAATATTGTCTTGCAAGATATCTTAAGTACTGAACAAAATATTTGTTGTGGCAGGTGACCTTGAACCTGATAATATGAAATCATTCAACTTGTCTCTGACAATGTCAATTTATACTCATGAGTTTAGTCAAGTTACATCAATAGCATTTTTGGACTTGGACAATAATTGAAGTGGCATGTGATTCATCAGATATACCCAAAAGCTACATTTGATAAAGATCCATTTGTACTTCTAGCTTAATTGCAAAACACATCCTACCAATGAATAATAAGACATAAAACCAAAACACATCCTACCAATGAATAATGTCATAAAACCAAAACACATCATGTCATAAAAAGACATATACCCAACATACAGATTCTGGGCAAAGGTTGAGTTATTAATTGGTTCAATTAAACGACATCATTTCAGTTACAATACATGGTGTACACCTTAGACATTTTGGTAAACAAGGCAGCCTTGCTTGAGCTGGACTTGATTATGTACAAGTAAATATGTTCATAAGCTCCATGAAGTAAAAAACAAAAAAAAACATTTTAATACTGGAATAACTATATAATGAAAGAAATTGTTTAAAATGCTGCTCAGGAATAGAAATCTGTATAAAAGATGCTATCACAATATTTTGAGAGGTTACACTGGCATCATATCATTTATGACCAACCAACTACATTTAGTGAAAACTGTTTCATTGAAAATCCATAACAATACGACCAGGCTGTCCAAAGCAGTGTGATACTCAAGAGTCATGACACCCACCATTGATCTGTATAATTTTTATTTAGGACCAGCTCGCAAACAAGTTTTTGGTGAAAACCTCATGTCAACATGAACATCCACTAATGATTACAGATAACAAGATTTTCAAGATAGCCACCAATAATGACTGTACTGGGCATACAAAGACAGTTGTCATTTATGATCGACTAGTCATCATATAAAGCCGTTTAATGAAACCCGTATGCCAGTATGAATATTTTTTCTGGACAAGTATTGACTACAAGATGGCTAACATGGTGGCCATAGTGGATGTTAAATCAGCACCACTTTCATATAGGGCCAAGTAGGCATTAAACATGTCATTTGGTGAAAATTTTATGTTGATATAACCATTTGTTAAGAAGTATCGATACAAAATGTTCAGCATGGCTAACATGGTGTCCATTATTGGTGTCAGATCAGTACCATTTTCATCATCTGTGACTGCTGACTTTCCGTTCATTAATGGTAGCAGCAAGTAGATTTTCATAATGTCAATATTGGATGTCAGATCAGTACCATTTTATTTGGGACCAACTAGACATAAAAACAAGTCTTTTGTTGAAACTTCCATGTTGAAATGTTTCTGTCTAGGAGTTGTATTACCAAAATTTTCAACCTAGATCCTATACAGGATGTCCATTTGATGCCATTTAGTCTCAACTAGACCTTCAGATGAATGTGTGTGTAAAGTTTCATTGCAATCCTCCAATGAGTAGATGACTAGTGATAACTTTTGCTGATGGACAGATAAATGACAGATGGGAAATGGACAATGGGGCATCCCGTAAGCTCATCCATTCTGTAATCAACTGAGCTACAAAATAATGGTATCATTACAGCAATATTTATGAGCGGCCATTGAACTAAAATTCTAACTGCTTGAACAGTCTGTGTATGTCACAAGGTACTCAGTTTTGAATATTGAAATTAAGTTGTTTAGAAAATGCAGTTTCAGATTACTTTGCTTGTCAGTCATCAAAAGTCTCTGCATGATTCTATGCTTAAATACTTTTAATAAAAAAAATGAGAATTAAATCCAAGCAGTATTTACAAGTTGCTGCATTTGTATGGGAAAATATTAGGAATTTGTTCCATGCATCTTGTGAAGAGTATAGCTCAGAAAACATACAGAGTTCATATTTTCTTACACAAATGTAGTAATCTTTTAACTGTATATAGTCATATTGGTTTTCTACCTAAGGCTGAAGAATAAAAAGAACACACTACAAGAAACAAAGTTAATGAATTTCTGCTTGATTTCAAAGTAAATACACAAGCATGGCGTGATTTAAAAAATACACAGTAATAATATTCATGTGCACATAGCACAACCTAGTGACTTCTGAATTTAGCAGTGTATCTCAAGCTCAGTCATTCATTTAACAAAGAAATCTCATTTCATACACTTAGAATTGAAATATTGAGTCATACTGTCAATTTACTCGACCCTGAAACAACTTTTCGAGTTGGTCTGATATGGAGAGATTGTGATGAACTGGAGTTATTAGTGGGGTCAAAGCCGTACAATGTACATGTGGCTCCTCCAGCCAATCCCTCCGATTGGCCTAGATGCAAGCTGTTCTGTCATTGAATGTTTGAAATCGTTATGGTTGTCTAATATTAAACTCTTAAATAAAAAATTTCGAAGAAGATGCAGATAAAATATTATTTGTTATGGATTACACAAAATTTGTTTTATTTTGGAATTTTAGAAATGTATTCCTAATTGATGCAAACTTTTGTACTGTGACTAAACTTTTGATACTCTGATCACCTGAATTAAAAAGCAAAGAACATCTTGAGGAAATTGCAGAGACAGTTATTACGAGCTATTGATGATATATTTGTATACCCAATCACTCATATGCTCTTTGCTGGAGGTGACCACAGCTACATGATGTGTGTGATTTGTACATTTTCTCAAGGAAATCAAATAGGGAAAAGCAGCTTGGTGCAAATCCATTTTGTCCATGAAAAATAAGGCTACATTGTGATCCTGGTGTATTGGCTATAAGGCTCTTGATTTACTAACAAAACCTGCTTTCTTCAGTTTAAATTTTTAATTTAGTGTTTGGACTGACTTGTAATATGTGATGTGTCTGATGGGGACAGGATAGCTTTTGGTTTTGGGATATGCCTTTCTGTGATATTTTTATAGGTTATAGAGAGCACAGCTCATAGTCTGAACCATTCGATTTCCAAATCATTAGGAACATTTCTGAAAAATAACTGTTTGAAAGATAAGAATTATATTTTCAATACTGCACATATATCTATTGTCATAAAGCCATCGCTGGACACTACTGATATATTCAGTTCTTTGTTTAGTTGAAAGCTGTATGATTCTGGGAACTCAACCCAACTTTACAATCTCTACTTTCATATAAATCAAACAGCTTGATCAGTTCATCAATAAAACAAATCCAATAAATCAAACACTCCAGTGTCTGCTACATAGGCGTACATTAATTACAATAAAAAGTGGTACATAACACATGATACTATTTTTAGACATATATTTCATGCAGTATGAAGCAGTGCAGTATGGAGAAATTCTGCATGACTCTGACGGCATAAAATTAATGGAGAAAAAAGTATATAAAAAATCAATACATTTGCTGAATGTTTTTCCCTCATGCAGCTGAGCTTGAAAGCCAAATGGTGATTATGAAAATGCTCTTTTTTAAAATGTCTTTATTTGAAATGATTAACCTGGTTAGAAACTGGTAATATCCTCACCAATTCTGAGTAAGAAAAGATTCCATCAAATTGCTGCAACCATTGATTATTTCACAGTCAATGTGGGTGTTCTATAAGTGAATGAACATATTATCACATGCTGCAAGCATACTCTGAACAATCAACTGTCAAATATATTGAGGATGTTAACTCCAGACATTCCAAGGCTGACTCTCCTGCAAGACAAATGTTTGATACAATGTGATAAAACAGTGTGTTTGGATGATACTATATGGCATTAAAGTTAAATTTCTCGTGTGTGTAGTGTTTTATATTGCAATTTGAAAAACACAATAGAGAAATAAAAACAGATATTGCCAAGCAAAGAGAATGATAGACAGGCAGGAATGAGTCTTATATATTAGGGATCTCTGCCAGAGTTCAGTGCACTCTGTTTACTTTACCACTGTCAAGGTCTCATGAACTTTCCAGTATGTGACAAATGAAATGGGGCTAATCAACACATAACATCTTGAAATATGTTGAGGCCTGTTCCATGAAAATGCACATGGGATTCCTGGGAAGGCACGATGAATTTGTCACCAAAAGTTTCAATTGACAATTATGTATTATTTTCTTAGGAAATCTTCAAGTAATCAAAGGGCATATATTTTAAATAAGTCCCTTGATGGGATGGAAGCTCTAAAAGATTCCTTTTAACTGTAAAGTGCTGAAACCATCTTTGATATTCTTCAGCAGTTTTAAGATTTTCAAATTAGCTGCTGTGGTAGACATACTGGATGTCAACTTGGCACCATTTTTATTAAGGAGCAACAAGGTTTCATAACAAGACTTTTCATTTTGGAGGAGTAATAAAAATAAACTTTTCAAGAATGGACGCCATGGTGGCCATACTGGATATCAGACTTGCACCATTCTATTTCATACCAGCCAGACATCATAAAAAAATCTTTTGGTGAAAAGACACTGTCAATAAGACCAGGCATTGAACAAGTAGTGATAATATTTTTAAGGTGGCTGCTATTCTGTTTGTATTATCAGACCAACACCATTTTCAGTCTGGATGAAATATATATCATAAGAAGTATTTTGGCGGAAACACCATGTCAATATTACTTTTCAACGAGAAGGACTAGCAATAACAAGAATTTCAAGATGACCACTGTGGCAGCCATATAAGACTTAAAATCGAACCATTTTTATTTAGAACCAACTAGACACCATAAGAAGACTTTTCATGAAAATTCTATATTGATAAGACGATCCATTGAGGAGTAGTGACAGGATTTTCAAAATGGCTGCTCCTGTGGCCATATGGGCCTTCAAATCATTGCCATTTTTATAAACTAGATATCACAAGAAATCTTCTATTTAGGAGTACCAATAACAACATTTTCAAGATGGCAGCCATATTGGACAATGATTATCCCCATTTTCTTTCAAGACCAACTAGACATAATAAGTCTTTCAGTTAGAACCCTATGTTGATATTACCATCCAATCGTGAGTGGTCATTACAAGCTTTTTAAGATGGCTGCAGTATTAGTCATATTGAATACCAGATTTCCTGTATTTTCATTTAAGACTTAATGTCTTTTTAGTAAACACTGTATAGTGATCTGACCGTCAGTTTTGGATAAGCAGTGAAAACAAGATTTTCAAGACAGTCACCGTGGCAGCTATATTGGATCTCTGTGCAGTACTGTTTTCATTTAAGACCAAGTAGATGATGGGATGAAGGTGTGTGTAATGTTTTATGTCAATATTCCAAGCTGTTTAAGAGAAGTAGGAATAAGATAAAAAATAAAATAAAAAATAACAGACAATGGGTGGACAACAGATTATCCCAAATGTTTTCCTGATCTATGACCAATAGAGCTTGACATCAGTATTCCCTCGATACTATGTATGTGTAAATGAAACAGCTCTGAAGTAAATGCTGCTATTTATGTCTCAAAACAATAATTTAATTTACCTATTTGTTAGAAAACAACACTTTACTTACAATGCAAATAAAAAAAAAATCAGGATAATGATAACTGTAGACATTATATTAAATTTTGCTAGATTCTGGCAAACTACCAAGACAATGTCAATGTTAAGTGGAATGGCAAGCAATTATCTTTGAATGAGAAAGAAATGCATAGCTGCCAACCCTCCAGGCTCGCAAATAGTGAAAATAGAGAAAAAAATTAGAGAATTTTGACATGAATTTGTGCAGTGATCCTCAAGTCCAGGAATATTTGTTGAAACAAAGGTTTAGAATGGTCTCTAGCTGATAAAGGTAGATTATGTTCAACAAGAAAACTAACAAACAATGCTGTAGCGTTGGTACTTTTCTGTTCTTCTGTTGATGGCTTAAAATATTCCAGAGATGAAATCTGCTGTGAGTTCTTAATTATCCCAACCTTTATGTGATTTTTGCTACCAACGTGCTTCCTCACAATGTCTCTGCCACCAAGCCCAATGTTAACATTTGTGGCAGATGGAATGCAAAAAGCATGATGTATATTGGTGTTGGATGGCTGAATGCATGGAAAATGTTTGGTATATTCCAAATAAAACTTCAATTTTTGGTACAATATATTTTTGTTCTCTATTCAGAACTTCCACTGACCACTGCCACCCCAATTTCAATATCTGGACATTTATGTTGGGATGTAAGGTCAGAGCCCATTTCCAATTAAAAAGTTGGAATTCATCGAAACAATTTGGTGTCTGCATGGCCACTTACTATCCAGCAAACTTGAACCACCTTTCAAAGAGATATACCTGGATGAAATTGATAGGAATATGATTTATTTCTCCAAAATTGTTGTTATCAGTTATTGTAATAAATATTTTAAATAACTGAGAATTTGGGAATTCATTAACGTTTTGCATGCGGCGTGAATCTATGAATTGCGGAAAGAATCTTCAAATTCACGCCAAAATCATGAAGGTTGGCAGCTATGGAAATGCTACAGGTAACAAAGTGACATGCAGTTAATTTTGAATGAGAAAGAAATGTTGCAGGTAATGCTTATCAAGTCAAGTAGAATGTAATTAACTTTGGAAGAAAAAGACATTGCAAGTAGTGCTTTAGTTAAAAAGAGCTGCATTCAATCAACTTTTGAAGAGAAAGACATACTGCAGGTAGTACTTCACTCAAAAATATCAACAAACTTTCTGTTAATAATGGTAAATACTCAAAAGTACCACTATCTGCATGACAGACATTTAAATGAAAAAAATTGGCTACATGGAAATAAGTTGATAATATATGGTATAGTTTACATTCCTCACCAAGGATATTTATGACTGAGTAGTTGTTATGAGTCATTCAAACAAATGATCAAAATGCTGGCTAATACTCAAATAATTGTTTGTTTGGTTGTTTTTCTTAAAGTTTCAAATAAAGGCATATATAAGTTCTTACCCAAGCATCCCATGTTCCCTGGTCTGTACATGATACAAGAACAATAGCATTGCTTGAAACATATTGTTTCGACCCTGAAGAAAATAAAAAAAATAAAATAAATGCAAGCATTTTTATTAAATCTTTCCAGAAATAAACTGAGAACATGGGGTTTGGGGTCTCAGAAGGCACATATTTTTATTTTTATCCTCCCATCACAGTGTGACTTGAAGTCAACATAAAACACTTATTTTGGATTAATCTCAAAGTTGTATTTATTTAAAAAGCGCCTTCCAGCCAATGACTTTGTGATTTAAAGAATAGAGATATTTCTATGTACCATACTGGAGGGCACAAGGTATGATCAGACTATGCATTTTGTATAGTAATACAATAGTTATTTATTCAGACTGGGTGTAACATTAGCTGCCTTTGTCAAAAATGGAAATTTATCATTCCTGGTGACCCTTGCCTCACACCTGTTACACCTCATGGTTTCAGACAGTTAGTGTCTTGATGCTACTACTTAATTAACAAGAACCCTATATTACAGAGAGAGCAAATTAAAAGACAGAATGCATTTACTGCGCATTGTCTAATGCTGCTAAAAGAGTTTTACAAGAGAATATATGTTATAAATTGCAACCCAAAGCATTTGTCAGGTGTGCTGATTATTTTATATTTGATAACTACTATGAACATACTGTCACTGTTGCATAAAGATGATGTTTTGCCCTAGTTATCCCAATCAATATTACTACACCAGAAACAGAATGAGAAAGAAAGGAAGGAGGCATGATCTGGGGAGATTATCATTATATGTACATGTACATAAATTGTGCCCCACAAGTTACTTTAGGTACAGGCTTAGTGAATTATTTAGTAAATCACTTTAAATCTGCTAGTATCCTTGCACATCATAAGAAAGATGCAAATAATACTAAAATTGGTCAAATACACATAGAGCTTAAAAACAGACAATTCTTCTGGTTAATGACCTTCAGAATTAAAAAGTGATAATTCTTCTGATCAATGACCTACAGCACTAAAATCAGATAATTCTTCTGGTCAATGACCTACAGCACTAAAATCAGATATTTCTTCTGGTCAATGATCTACAGCACTAAAATCAGATAATTCTTCTGATCTTGACAAGATGTCTACTAACAGCACTGATTTTATATCCTCTTTGACTTTCAAGTTTACATATGGGATGATTCTGAGAAGACCTATATGGATGGTACAATATATAGTGGGCTGAGAATACCATGCCAAAAAATCCAGTGAGGAACACAACTCTAAATGGATTTAAGTCATAACTAATGGAAATGGTACCATACATGCCAACCTCCCAATGTAAAAGCATACTTTTTGCAAATATACGTGGCAAAAAAAGCATAACCTGAGCATAAAAAGCATAATCTATATATTTTACTAGTACTAATATTCAAAATCATACATCACCAAGACCGTGACATTACATGCCGCAATTACGGTATACTGTATGAAAAATGTCCATTTATATTTTCTACTAATCTGGATCTGTGGGTCAAAATACGTGGAAAAATGGGCATAATCCATGTGGACTAGAACCAAAATAATGTTCTTTTTCCCATGCAAATTCATGATGAGAGCACAAAACATTCTGAAATATTATTTATATTCAACACTCATTTTAACTAGTCTACATCATATGTGTCGAACTTTTACCAAATGATCATAAAGTTCACACATACTGTCTTCAATCAGATTGCTGTCTTGAATCACTCTCATTTTATTTTTAAAAACAGCATTAATTTGTCCTATCTCTTATTATCAGATATGTTTTGAAGTTCAAAAAGACCCAACTGCTCTAAGAATTTTCATGAAGTCAACCGTTTTTAAAAACAGCATTAATTTGTCCTATCTCTTATTATCAGATATGTTTTGAAGTTTAAAAAGACCCATCTGCTCCAATAATTTTCTTCAAGTCAACCATTTTTAAAAACAGCATTAATTTGTCCTATCTCTTATTATCAGATATGTTTTGAAGTTTAAAAAGACCCATCTGCTCCAATAATTTTCTTCAAGTCAACCATTTTTAAAAACAGCATTAATTTGTCCTCTCTTATTATCAGATATGTTTTGAAGTTTAAAAAGACCCATCTGCTCCAATAATTTTCATCATGTCAACCCATTAGAGTCCTTAATATCTCATGCCATTTTGTTAAGTATAGACTGGTTTACTAACTTATTATGAATAAATAAATCTGCTGATGCAAAATATCAAATTGTAGAAACTTGTCGGTTTTCTTGGAAATGGGTCATATACAGATGCTATAAATACAAACTTAGGAAAGTACATGTAGGTCTATGATGGAAAAATTAGCTCTTACAACATTATTCTTATGCAGCAGTCTTTCATTCTAAAATATTTAAAAATTTTACGAGTAGAAGTTAAAGAAACAATATGAAAAATGACAAACATTTAATTTTATTACTTTACATTCCTTTACTTTTTTACGTATCAGAATTTCATATACAGTAAAACCTGTTATGAGAGAGTGCCATTTCTGTCAACAAAAAATGGTCTCTCAAGACAGGTGGTCTCTAATAGCAGGTTTGTACCCAAAAATAGTTTCCCTGGTTCAGTTTCAGACCAAGTTAAAGAAAAATAACGCAATCACTGTACATAATATTCTATTCTTTATTAATAGTTCTTGCTATAATATTGAATGCATTCTTCTCAAAACAAATATATACTTCTATCATTAAACATGAAATCACATTTACATTTGAAGATCACATATACCAACATCTGAAATCATTTCTGATTTACTCCTTTTCCTTTATAAAAATCTATTTAAAAAATTATCGACATTTAAACCACTTTTGTTCAAGTGGTCTGCTTTTTTTCACTCCTTTCATTTACAATAATTATTTTCTCCAGCCTAAATTTTGTTCTCTTTTAGTTGGAGGTTTGTCAATTGTTATTAAGGTTCTATGTGTTAACATTATCAGTTCTAAGTTGTAATACTGATCATAAAGACGGTTTTAACTTGGTTTTGGTAAAATATGAAAATCTACTGGATATAAGAAGGTTGCAAATGTTTTGTCATGTTTACTGATCCATAATTCCATTCTGAGTAAAAATTATTCCAAATTTAGCTCTTTCATTCAACAAATTTCATTTAGTAGCTGCTATGGCGAATATGACACTAAGACAAAAGGAAGACAGTGGTACACTCAAAATCAATGCTTGAAGATATTAGGGGGAAAAACAACAATTGTACATTAATACTATTATATTTGTACCACATTCTAACATATCAGTCACTTTATATTGCAAAATTATCAGTGGATTGTTACACCCTTATAAGTACTATGTTGTTTTTGGTATAATATTTGTTAAATATAATTGTGCAGTATTTGCTAAAATTCTTTCCATAAAAAGAATTCTTACCTTTGGCAAACTGAATACATTATTCTTTATGATGACTTGACAATGGGGTGGATTAATTGATGACTGGTATATAAGAAAGTTGTCTTTCTTCTCTAAATCTGAAACATACAACAGTTGTCATTAGTATCATAATAAGCTAAGTAAACTTACATATTTAACTAGAAATCTTTAGGAAGTTTATTTTAAAGTAAACAGACCTATGAAATAGCAAACACTGTATGTGCGCATGCTTTAAGAGATCAAATTATGTGGAGTCATTACACAATGATTCAAATTTTTTCGAACTTAAAAGTACCAGATGTGTTTTGGATACTCATCAACTTTTACAAAATAAAAGATCACCCAAAGCTACCACCTTGTCCTCAAGATATCATTCCAAGAAAAGGTTTCCTCCATGGATATACAATAATCAGAAATGGTTTCCTATTTTAAGGTGCAAATCAAGACAAAAAGAAAACACATGATCTATATTTTCTTAAAAACTCTATTATCTATTTTGCTAAATTATTTTAATTGAGTTGTAATATTTTGTGTCATATATTGGGAAAAGCTCAATTCCTTTAATAATGAAAAGTCCAATTTTATATCAATTTGCTGGACATGCTTACTTTTATAAAAATCTGTAATGCCTGGACAGTCTCCAAGACATGTATACTGGTGCCATTTCGTTTGTTTAGCTTGCTGAAATATAGCCGTGAAAACCTTGTCAAGCTAGAAGCCAAAATCTGTGATGTTGTTAACTGGTTGTTGCAAGTTAAAATGAGTTTCTGGTCCATGCACAAAAGACATTCCAGCCTATGATGTCTTAGTTAAAAGCTGGAATTTCAGTGTAAAAGACCAGAGTGTATGTGTCTTGACGAAAACCAAGCTAAAGTTGAATGAGATTTATCATTGCAAAAAGCAGAGCTGGTTGTCACCTGGGTCTTGAAAATGATGCAAACTTCTAATTTGCACATATGGGTGATTACTCCATACTGAGGGGCCCCAAGTGTCAGAGTGGTCTAAAGCACTCTACGTTACAGATCACTGCCATATCACTTCTGTTTGTGTGGATAGAGTCTAAGATTTGGCCAATGTGGGTATGTGAGAAAGCTTGCCAGTAGTTTCTCGTGGGTCAGTGGTTCTTTCTGGGGGTCATTCTGGGTTCTTCCTCCACCAATAATACTGGCCGCCATGTATAGCCTATCGTGTGCTGAAAAATGGCGTTAAACCCTACTACTACTACTCCATACTGAAATCACCTTCCCGGAGCTGGAACCAGTAAGGGACCAAGCCTGTGCCAATCTACTTCCATCAATCCAGTACTTGATAGAATGATGCAAAAGTTTACCAAATCCAGTGCCAGTCTGGGCTGGACATATCATAGTTTGATGCCATATTCTGTTTCTGAATACAGGACTGGCTATATTGGGAGAATAGATCCGAACAATCTGTCCCAGATGTTGAAGGCTAAGTTAATGCTGTACCAAAGCTGTGCTATCCCAGGAAAGATTACCACTGCCAGCAGATGACGATACATGTACTACAAATTGGAATGGGTCAGCATACCTTATTACAATGTGCCCCAATAGGTACTGACAAGAACACCTGATCTATTTGTGGCAATTAGGGTGCTGAGCAGCAGAGAGGGTGAACCCTACAACGTTTTCAGACAAAATTTGATTGAAATCCTAAAACGAGCCGTCCTATAATCTCATTTCAACCAAAAGATGGCGAATCCTACAACGTTTTCAGACAAAAAAAATTGATTGAATCCTTAAAACGATCCGTAGGATTTCGTTGAAATCTACGAAATCATTTTAACTAAAAAAATGAAAACGAAGATTTTTACGATTTTTTAATTAATTTTGGTCGCAACTTGTTGTCATCCACCCTCTCTGCTGCTTAGTGATTTCATCACTGGGTTAACAAAAAATAATAAATGATTTCAACCGAATATTTGATCCAGTCCGATACGATATCGTGTCCGAGGATCATGCAAATTTATTGTTGCGAATCCGTGTGGTTTTGACTGAGCATGACTAAAGAAATCTCGAAATTGATTGAAGTCCATATCAGAACACCATGTCTGCCAAATATTTCGTAGCGTATGTGTATCAACGCCGTTGAATACAGAAAGAATATTGCAGTTATCTCTGATGACTTTTGGAACCTGAGTGTAGCGTTGAGTGACATATATCACGTCAGTGTTTTTGTGACGCCCACGGGAAAATATTCTAGCAGGATTTTTTTGTTTATCCAACATTATATCGTCGTATACGACTAAATTGTTAATATCTCCATCAATATCATCAATGCTCGGTGCTTCATCGATATCGGTTATAAACTCAATAATACCCTCTCCGGATTTTTCTACCGCGCTGTCGTTAAAATCTTTTAGCACTTCATAACATCGTTGATCATCTACGCTAGGGGCAATTAAATACAACTTATCCCACTTCATCCATCTCATTATTAAATTGAGTAACAATTGCGTTTTACCGGATCCAGATGGCCCGATTATAATCATCCGGATAGAGTTTGGTAGCGCTGCATGATGCTTAATTGGTTCTCTTGTTTTAGTCGCTGAAAAATCAATTATATCCATATTTCTATACATAAATTATGGATCTATATTGTGTGAAGTGCAAAACGCGTACTGGCACAGATGATGTGACGACAGTTACAACTAAAAATAACCGATCAGCGGTTTCTGGTAAATGCGTGCAATGTGGTACAAAGAAATTTAGATTTGTGTCTATGAAATCTGATTTAAAAAAAAACGAGGAGGTGATATCGCAGCCAAATTGGCAAAGCTCTCTGGAACCCCATGGGCAAAGTACCCCGGAGAAAAGCACCTCCCAGGATATAGCTACTGTGGACCGGGAACCAGACTTGATATCAGACTCAATAATCAAAATCAACCCAACCCCGGTGAAGAACCAATAAACGCCATTGATAAGGCCTGTCACCTTCATGATGTTGCTTATAAAAGCAGCAATCTGCAACACAGGCATCTAGCAGATGTGAAATTAATTCATGCGTTAAATGCTATTCCTGATAAATCCTTCAAAGAAAAATTGGCTTCATTTTTGATAAAATCGGCTATGAAAAGCAAATTGATGTTAGGTGCCGGTAATTAATAATATGGAATCAATTTATTATTCCCCAAGAGGATACTGGAGGGGTAAATCAGCAGTCCATAAACTCGCTAGCGCTGCAAAAGTGAAAAAAACCACTGCGGCTAATTGGTTATCCAAACAGGCACTATGGCAAATTTATCTACCACCGCCTAAACAAATTCAATTCTCGCATTTTGATGTGACCGCTCCTAATGAAGTTCATCAGGCTGATATATTATTTCTGCCACATGATCGTGGTTACAAATACGCTTTAACCGTAGTTGATATTGCAAGTCGATACAAAGAAGCAGAACCGTTAAAAACAAAATCAGCCACTGAAGTTGCTTCTGCATTTGAAAGGATTTATCGACGAGGTCCTCTGCACTGGCCAAATCTATTGCAGGTTGATCCTGGTAAGGAATTTCAGGGTGCAGTATTATCTACAATGAAACATCATAATGTCACCATACGACGAGGGCATACTGCGCTACATCGCGATCAGGCCATTGTAGAACGATTTAATCGGACGATTGCTGAACGGTTATTTGGATATCAATATGCAAAAGAATTCATTCAAGAAAAGCGATCGCGTGAATGGGTTAAAAGATTACCATCTGTGATTACTGCACTGAATAACGAGATTACTAGAACAATCAACATGAAACCTATCAACGCGATTAAAAAGAAGTCAATACCCGTACAACCACAAAAAGATTTCAAAGAACCAATTCTTGGTAGTAATGTCATTGTGAGGTACTTATACGAACCAGGAGAGCTTGAAGGGGGTAGAAAAAGGGCTACTGATCCTATTTGGAGCGTCACTACGCATAAGATATCTACTATAACACGATCAACTGGTAGACCTCCAGTCTATAAACTGGATTCAACTGCCCCTCAGCGGGGTTTTACTCGACAACAATTACAAGTGATTCCCGAGGATACTCAATTGCCACCGCATGGTCTTAACTAGCACCGTTGCGTCTATTGCACTCAAGACAAGTCAACATCACATTATTTCTGACATGACCGAGACTGTTATTTTTTCTGTCTACGGTGAATTGGCGAGGATCCTTATCCGAATACTGCCAACGCATTATACAATTGCAACTCGCGCAGTGATTATTCTGTTGTTTCTTCAAAGCTATTATTAATTCAGCATCAATATCAAATTCTCGTTGTTTTTTTTTGTCCTGTTGTTTGTAACCGGAGAGTTTTTTATTAATGATGCTAACATCAATATCATTTATTGTGGTGTCATTATCATCGAGGACAATTCTTCGAAGTTGATTTATGTTTCGTACTCTGGATACTGCGAGATAGACTAAATTCGACCATTCGATGTGATTATCCACCATCCAAACAGTTGTATCCGATATAGTCAATCCCTGTGAAGAGTGTATTGTTGCTGCGTATCCTAGAGTCCACGGGGATTTATTAGCACGCAATGCATCTTCAACGACATTGATATCAACCAGCACAATATCATTTAATACCAGAATTTGTTTTTCACTCTGTCCTGGAATATCAACTTCAGTGTTCTGTTTTCGTGTATCCGATGGCCTATAACAAAGGGGTACTGGAAGTGTTGCAAATTTTTGTTTATGCAATTCAAATAACTTCATCTGAAGTGTATCCCTGACTATTTTTCTACTTGCAATTATCAAATCATTTGGTTTCCATGTTTCCCAGAAATCGTTTATTTGAGTTTCTGAAATCACTTCACGCGCTATTTCGCATTGGACTCTATCCGGTTGTAATCTAATTAGCGCTTTGAACTCGCGTAATCGTTCATCAAGTGATCTATAATCAGTGGTGATTTCTTCATAGTAGTCTACAAAACCCCTTAGCCATTCATGTGGAGATGAACCGACAAATGGTGGTGGTTGGCCGTGATCACCGCACATGACGACTTTTGTGTTTTTGTTTAATAACCACTCAAGAAATGTTTGTAATACATCTAATGACACTGTGCATATTTCATCCCAGATTATGATTTCAGGAATGAATTTATCACCCATTCGATCAGGAGTCCATTTGTCACCCTTCCATCGAAAGAAACTATGGTAGGTGCAGGCATTTACCCCTCGTTGTATCATCTCTCTGGCGAGTCTGTGAGTCGGTGTTAGCACAATCATGTTTGTGAAATCCGTATGATTTTTCCCACGGAATAATTCAATTGCACGAGTTGTCTTTCCTGACCCACCACAACCGTTTAAATAAACTGTCTTGTATCGACATATTGGATCAGATACCGGTGGTGCATTAGAAAATTCTGATTGAAATTCAATACGGTTACAACAAAGATATTTATCATCCATGGCAACGTCTGCGGATTCACAATACTCATGTAGCATCTCCTTTTTAAATCGCCAACGCCCCCAATTTTCTTCGGGATCTGTGAATTTAGCTACAGCTGATTTGTACTTATTGTGTATATACATCGAATCAGTGGCCACTCTAACCGCGGTATTAGGAAATCTATTTATCATCGAAAATAGATTAATAGAAGCATAGGCTAGCATTGAACTTCTCAAATGTGTGTACTGGGAATTATATCCATCACAGTAGGTAACAACCGTACCCATTTTCTCACCATTGGATAGAAAAGCATCCTTACGGGATACAAGTTTTCCCTGTTTCATTAAATCCGCTACAAGAAAATCGTATTCAGCGACATCTATGATCAACCGCGAAGAATATTTTGCGTTGTCGTACCGTCCACCTTGAGTGAATTTACCGATTATTCTTCGTCCGAGATCTTTTGCTTGTTCTTTTTTAATTTCAAATAACTTCTTAGACCAATTTATGATTTCTTCTTCATTGAAATCAGGGAATTGTTTTCGTAGTTCGCTGATTATTCTATCTAGATCGGGTTGTGGTAGCCAAACTTCCTTCTGAGCTCGATAGCATATAATAGCCTCGGAAACAATCAACGATATTAGCATACCACAATCAATCATATATCGTAGTAACACTATTGGCATCCAGGCCTTTTCAGATAGGTGTCTACCGAGCCAAACATAACTACACGGATGTAACCCTGTAGCTAATTCGAATGATATCACACGAGCGAATCCGGTTAAATCAAAATCAGGTAATGGTCCATTAATCGCAACACGAGTCATTTCATGTGTTGGGTGTCCAAATCGTTTGAAGTACTCAGCGCATTCCCCATACCCGAGAAAACTTCCGGGATAACACGCGGCTATATCAATTGAAATCATACCATCACGTGAGTATTTCGTATTCCACAATCCTCCATGACCAAATTCGACGCAACTCGATTTAACATCCTCAAGAAAATCACTTCGTGTTGGACGCCATGAGTTTTTTTCTCTTGCGAAGTGAGCTACCACTGATGGAATAGTAAAACTATCCGTGAGTAGTTTTTCATGGAAACTCTCCGGTGAAAAATCATTAGCGATTTTTCTCATTCTGTTATCTAATTCTTCAACGCGATATAATTCACCATTTGGTTTTACAAATTGATCGAATCCTTCATCACTTCTAAGTAACCACACTGACACAGGATCATCCTTACACAACGCATTAATAGCATCAAATAATCTCTCTTCATAGAAAACATCCCCGACGAACTCCTTAGGGATATATTTCACGGTTCGTTCTCGTGGAAATACTGTTACCGCAGGTGTCCACGCGTGTTTGTTATGATCAATAATCTGTATTGGTGCTCCATTTTTGTTATATTTCGGTTCGTATAAAACCTCTCCGGTTATCGTCATAACTGTTATTGGAAATCTTAATGATGTTTCTAACTTAGCTATATCAGAAATCTTTGCACCGTTCTGTTTCACTGTCAGTTCCCACTCGGTTATTTTTTTTCGTCTTAGATCAGTTAGTTTATTTCCTCGGGATGCATTTGTGAAGTGCTCCATTATTCGTTCTGCTACACAATTAAGCCCTGACGAATATTTCATAGGAGCTAGTTTTGCGATATCGGGTTTATCATTTAACGGATATATCCCATAAACCATTGCTGTTACGGGATAAGATCTTTCGTAGTATGGTTTGTCAATGCCGGTTAGAATCCCTGGTTTGGAATCTCTACTCACAATGACAGCTTTTTTATTCTTGAGAATTGGTTCAAATTTATCCCTAATAATCCATTTGCCATTGACTTCGATAATGAATTTGATTCGGAAAAAATACCGTTTTTCCCCAACACGTGAAATTATCACTGCTGCTTTTTCATCATTCATGGTAGCGTCAACAACACCATCAATTCGAAATGTTGACCAACAATAGGATGCTCCATCACGCTTGAATTCATTAAAACAGTCTCTGATTTTATTAATCATGGCTTTATCAAGAATTTTATTCTTTGGTGTATCAGAGACTATATCGAGATTGAATTGAGCATCTTTCCAGGATAATTTCTTGGACGCTTTTGAAATCCGAAGGATTTTGGGTTTATCGAGATTAAATTTGATACGTTTTTTGGGTCTATCGAGATTAAATCTAGGACTGATTTTCAATAATCTCTTAAACTCTTTCATGTTTCCGTCTCTTGGACGTTTGATACGTTTTTTGGGTCTATCGAGATTAAATCTAGGACTGATTTTCAATAATCTCTTAAACTCTTTCATGTTTCCGTCTCTTGGACGTTTGATACGTTTTTTGGGTCTATCGAGATTAAATCTAGGACTGATTTTCAATAATCTCTTAAACTCTTTCATGTTTCCGTCTCTTGGACGTTTGATACGTTTTTTGGGTCTATCGAGATTAAATCTAGGATTGATTTTCAATAATCTCTTAAACTCTTTATCAGCATTGAATTCAGCATTTTTCGAAGGCGTTTTCCTTAACTCCTTCATTCTATAATTAAAACAAGCATTTAAATGAAAGATTTTTATATAATGAATCACTGCAAGTGGCTTATGATTGGATCAGTAATCCCGTGTAACAAATCATGCAGAAATGAGTTTTGTGGGTATCATATGCAAAGCTATCGTCGTGGAAGCCTTGGTCCGTTACCCTGTATTCTATGTGGAGTTGGGGTTAGGGGGAAATCTCAGTTGTGTTTGAATTGCGGTGGTAAGCGATACAGGGAGTTGAAGCGATATTATGATAAAAGAATAAAAAATGGACAATCAATCAGAAATTATGACCCTGACGCTGACAAAGTCAGTATTCTTGACGCTGACAAAGTCAGTATTCTTGACGCTGACAAAGTCAGTATCAAGGATAAAATCATAAGAACCCCTCAAGACTACATCGAAAGATTTATCATTAAACCAAACAATGAATTAGACAAACAATAGTATTATATATACGAATGAACCAAGAATTCAGACCACACCCTGTGATCACAAATTATGAAGCATCCAGTGATGGTACTGTCAGAAACCGTAGACTTAAGAAAACGGTTGGTTTTGTGACTAATCAAGGGTATTTGATGTTTGGTGTTGGAAAGAAAAAATATCACAATCATCGTTTCGTGTATGAGTGTTTCCATGGATTGATCGAGGATGGTTTTGTTATCGATCATAAGGATTCTAATCCAAAGAATAATTCTTTATCAAATCTAGAAGTTGTTACACAGAGTGAGAATTTGAAACGAGGAAAGACTGGCATTTGTTCAAAAAAAGCGAGACCTGTGAAATCTTTGAATACGATAACTAACGAAGAAATAATATTTCAATCAATGAATGAAGCCGGTAGACACTTCGATATTTGTCGATCTTCAGTACGATTTGTTGCAGAGGGGATTTATCGATCTGCGATTTCTAAAAAGACGGGACAAAAAGTTCAATTTAGTTATGTCTAATGCGTCATATTTTTCATTTAGAAATATATCATTGCTATAGAATAATGAATTCTGAAAACATGAATAGCATCATATCCGAGATTTCAAAATTGAAAACTTGGGATATTGAACTATCGGATGGTTTAAATCCTGATCAAATCATGTCTGATTACCAGGATATAGAATACGGAGTTAGCACTAACAAGTATATGCTACCAAAGAAGTATGCACTCATCAAAAGAATTCAGAATTCTATTAAGGACTCTCTCGCATTCTCCAGTGACGTAAGTGTGTTCGCTCCGTTATATACCATCGTAGAACGAATACGAAAAGAATTGGGGTACGAATACGAATTGAAAAAGGAGGTTAATTCTAAAGTTAGAAACCTACGGGCGTTAATTCAAGAAAATGAACAATTTTGATTGACCAACCATTTATCATTATTTGATTGCTCGACCATTAATCATTATTTGATTGTGACCGTCCCTCATAGAGATTTTAATTTTTTTTAGCATTTTTTGATTGATAATAGCAGAAACAGTGAATAAAAAATTGATGGCTGGTTGGGATTGATCAAAAAAAAGAATGAAGGAAGTGACATTATTATTATTTTTATATACAATTTGGACACTTCCTTCATCATTGATAGGATGAAATAACACTTCCATGACCATCCGATGGTGTTAGGTGGGGATTGAAAAATTGTTTTACAATTGAAAAATTGTTTCTGATTTCAAATAATGGTCAATGAAGCATTAACAACCCGATTAGCTCGTGAACGACTGGATGCAATCAAGAGATTTGTACCAATTCGTGACTCTGTACGGAATAAACTACAACAACGACAACAAGCGCAGACTGACTTTTCTGTGTCAAGTGAACAACTGTTTACTCCGATAACAAGTGCGACCAAAGATGTGAAAACAGCAACTGAACGAGCAATATACGGTGATATTCCTGAGCGAGAACGAGTAAAGAAGGCGCCGCTGCTTGATACGCTTGAAAAGATAGCAGCAGAGGCCGGACAAACACGCGCAGGAATACAACAGCTATCCAGTGATATAAAAACTCAACGCGAGTATGAACGACTAGCTGATATTGATGATTCTGCGCCTGAAACTCAAAGAGTTTCTACACCTGAACCACAACCTGTTGATGTCGTCACCCCAAGAGGTATCCCCTTTATAGACAAACTCACCGAAGAAGCTATAACAAAAATAAAAAAACCTCAATTGGAGAAACTCAAGGATTATACGACCTTTGGTGATTTCGCCGCCAAAAGCTTTGATTCTAAAAAGGACTTTTTAAAAGACGAGTATAAAAACAGTAGAATAAGCCGAGACGACTGGGTTAATTGGTTGTATAAAACGAATAAGGGGATTACTGGTAATTTGAAAAAGGATACAGTTGAGTACAGAACTTTTAAAATAGGAGTTGATAGTTATGGTATACAAAAACAACAAGAACGAGGCCGACAAAGGCAATTACTTGATGATAGTGAAGGCGCAACTGGTACAACTAAGGAAACAAGCGGAAAAGGATATTCGATTGGAAATCCAAATGATGTCTTTGACTCTACCACGACATGTCCTGGTAGTGTTCTCAGTGATATATCACGATTAGAAGTTCTTGTAGGAGGATTCCGAGCTGGAAATAACTCACCGGAAATAATTAATGAAGCAGCTGATATCTGTAGACGGTTATTTCAGGGTGGTATCATAGATATCAGCACATATCGAGATTTCATTGGCGAGTTAGTAGACGGTGAAACCGTCCATGGTTATCATAGTGACTGAATCGATTAGATAAATAACAATTGAAAAATTGTTTCTGATTTAAAATAATGATCATACACTACAATCATGATAAACCAACCCCCGTCTACGTAGTTAATTCACGGTTTCCGGTTTATAGAGCATACTACGGAGATGGTTTAGGCAATACCATTGCAGGGTTATTTGCGAGAATGGCTCCAAAAGTGATGCCGTTGGCTAAACAACTAGGAATGAAAGCAATTGATGTTATTCGTGATAAGGGTATTGGTGCTGTTGGAGATCTTCTTGCCGGAAAAGCGTTTTCAACTGCGAAGAATAAATTAACATCATTAGTGAGACGAAAAAAGAAACCGGTACCGTTACCGTCTACAGCAGAAATGCCTGCAAGTGTTAGTAGAATTATAAATAACGCAGTAGATGAAAAATTAGCATCATTGGTAAATCAAGGGGACCAAAATAACATGATAGCAAACATGATAGCAGGAAGTGGCTTTAAAAAAACACGACGATGAAATGGGAAATCGCGATTTAGACTCTGATAAATAGAATAAAATGTTCAAAAGGTCACCTGATCCAGCATTTGATATGGATGCCCCAGTGAGTAAGGATGATTCTGTACGCGATTTTCAATTTTATTCTTATCACGCAGTACAACCAGATCTCCGATCGCGAATTGAACTTCAAGTTCATGATACCAGTAAATACTTCCTACCGTGTGAGGCATTTATTGAAGTAGAAGGAGAACTTGTAACAAATGTTGCAGCTGATACCCCATATGACAATAACGCAAATGTCCGAGTTGGTTTTGTTAATAACGGCATAATGGCGTTATTTGAAAGCGCTAGATATCTCATTGATGGAAAAGAAATTGAATCCATTGACCGTGAAGTTGATGTGGCCACAACAATCATAGGGTTAGCGAGATATTCTGATGATTATTCAAGATCAGCGGGTCCATCTATGATGTTTGCAAAGGATACCTCTGATAACGCTGACCACCTTCAATTCATTAAAGTGTTAACAGCAAGAGATAATGCAGAAGCCGATCAACAGGAAGCAGCTAATCCAGAACGTCGAACTAGACCCGGAGCTGCTTTTGATATTCTCGGAGGCGTTAATGGTAATCTCAATTTAGGATTTGCAACACGTGTAGCAACGTTGCATGGGCAGCGTCGACGATTTTCATGTGCGATTCCACTGCATCATATATTTGGATTCTGTAGAAACGTCCGAAAAGTTATTTATGGAGCTAAACACACAGTAGCGCTTGTACGAAAGGGTACTGATGATGATGCAATCTGGCGTAATGCTGGGGTTGCTCCCGGTAAAGTCATTTTAACAAAACTATCATTGTGGATGCCAGTGTTAACTCCATCAATCACCGAAGAACAACGACTACTATCATTTATGGACCAAGGAGGAAAGTCGTTGTTGAGTTGGTTATCAGTGACCACGGATATTAAACAGGACAGTGTTGATGGTACATTCACATGGCACCTGGCATCAAAACAAGGGGTTTCAGCTCCACGTCATATATTCGTAGCGTTACAGAATAATGCGCGAGTTGGTAATCAAGAACGAAGCCATATGATATTTGATCAGTTAGGTGTTAGTGAAGTCTCGCTGAGAATAAACGGACAGCAGGAACCATCCGAGGATATACAACTTGATTACGGTCAGAATCATATTGCACGCGTGTATCATAACCTATTGTCGTTTATGGCACGTGATCTAAATGTGGATACTGGTTTGCAAATATCACAATTGGATTTTAAAAGCCTCTATCCGATTTATTACTTCTCACTGGAACATCTCGATTTAACAAGACAATCTGTCGTTGATATACACTTTAGAGCCCGTGTAACCCGTCCGACTGGTCCACCAGTTGGTGGGGTACCTCCTATCCTTATCCCGAATTATAGAGCGGTTGCTGTCATTCTCAGCGACAAATCAATGCTACTCGAAGGTGTTGGTGGAAGAATGAGAGTGGTAGATGCCCCAGTGGAAAACATGTAAACGATTTAGAATCAATCAATTATGTATAATGTCATATAGTGTTATTAGTGTTGCGTTAACTCCTGGTCAAATCAAAAAATTGCAATCAGAATCGGCTAAAAAATGTGGAACCACAATCACGTTGAAACCCAACCAAATGACTGGTGGTGCAAATAAACTATCGCTGACAACTCGTCAGGTGAAACATTTCAATGATGCACTAGTAGCAAAAAAGGGTGTTCAGATTACTCTTTCTGCGGCTGCTATCAAAAATATGATTAAAACAGGCGGTATATTTCCGTTGTTAGCTGCGATTCCAGCATTGATTGCAGCAGCAGCCCCAGCGGTGGCTAAAGCAGCGGCGTTAGGAGCCGTTGGTACTGCAGCAGGAATGGCACTAAAGAAGGCAACTGGGAAAGGATATAAAAAAAAGGGAAAGGGTCTAAGACTACCAGGAACCCCGTATTCGTGGTACAGCGGAAAGGGTCTAAGACTACCAGGAACGATTTATTAATTCGGGAATCGAAGATTCCTATGTCCAATTTTGATTTACTCGATGCTGCTAAAAAACTCGCGATTAAAAACTTCAGAGGTGTCTTTATGAAAGATCAATTACCACATCAACCAAACAGCGTTGAAACAGGTATTATTAATCTCGATAACAGCACCGGACCCGGAACTCACTGGGTTGCATACGCTATTGATCCACGTGGGATTGTCTATTTCGATTCATATGGATTAGCCCCACCAAAAGAGTTTTTGCGTTATATAAAAACCCTTCCAATGAAGACTTGGTATTCTACGCTACCAACACAAACGATGATTGACCCACCAATATGTGGCAGCGAAGTATTAAATGTCCTTGACGCTATTTCAAACTCCTTGAGTAACCCAAACGGAAAACCACCACATGTTGTCGTTAATGAATACACTAGTAATCGCTTTTTAGAGAGAGAAAGAGTTTTACAATAACATGATTGATATTTGGGGGAGATCTTTGAAACCCAAACCCGATGGCACTGCACCACCTGATTCTGTCAAGGATGTAAAAAAACTAATCAAAGATGAAATAGCTGAGACGTTGAACTTAACAAATGTTGATCCTAATGAAATAGTTGTATTTCAAGACAAACAGGGTAAATTGAAAAGCAGTGATGTGTCCTTGGATGATATTTTAGTTAAACAACGAAACGCAATCGAGAACACCGTTGCGTTATTTTCCGATCAGGGTAAATTGAAAACCAGTAATATTTCTCTGGATGATATTTTAGTTAAACAACAAAACGCAATCGAGAACACCGTTGCGTTATTTTCCGATCAGGGTAAACTCAAACCGGGTGTACTCATTTCGACGATTACAGATCGATTAAAAACTATCAACGATGAGTTAAACAATTCTATAGTTGTACTAAAAACACTTGAATCTAAAATTGAAGAAAACGGAAAACAGTTTATATCATTTCGTAGAAATATCATTGATAAATTTATTGGAACCCAGTTGGATAAAATAGAAATAAAACTCCCTGATATTAAAAAATCCATCGATGAGACGAAAAACTTCATCGAAGCCGTCAAAGGTGATTTTTCGAGGATGATAACAATCATTGAAAAAACAAAAATTCCTCATGAGAAAACCAACAACGTGGTATACACAATCCAACACGGATCATTTGAGTGGACACCTACAAACAACAAATTAGATATCACTGCAACCGTTAAGGGTATTTATCGATTAACACTAGTAACACCATTAACTCAATTTGATATATCATCGTCCAGTTCATCCGGGGTCAATAATACGATTTCAACGATCATCGACAAGAATACAACTGAAAAGTTCACAATCACATATGCTGATAAAAGTTTGGTTAGAGTCTCAACAACGTGGTATGTGGAATTCGTAGCGGATTTAAGTAAATAACTAAATTGAAAGGATTTCACAATTGAAAACGCTAGCTTTTTTAAAATAACAACAATGACTTTGTCATCGACGCAATGTCGCTATGATCAGGTCAGAGAATTTCAAAATAGACTCAAAACCCTCACTGAGGAGTATCAAATAAAAATAAAAAAATACCGACGAAGAATCACCGCAATTGATATTATTATGTACTCGGTGTCAAGCGTTCTCACTGGCGCAGGAATAATACTTGCATCGGTTACAATGATTGCCCCGGTCGTAGTTCCAATTTGCATTTCTACGGTGGCTACAATCGGGGGTATATCAACCGGGATAACAAAAAGGATATCATCATGCAGCCAGAGTAAACTGCAGAATTACCTACTTCAATTTCATATTGCATCAACCGCATACTCGCAATTATCATTGATGATATCATCGTCACTCGATAATACAATTATATCAGATAGTGAATTCTCAGCGATGGTCAGTATTTTTGATTCCGCGATATCGAAATTAGAGCGACAACATGAATATAATAACAATGACAACATCGATGGAATTAGAAAACACGAACCCAAAAAACAAAATGATCTCAATAATATCAACCATACCAGATTGTGAGTTCTCAGTGATGGTCAGTATTTATGATTCCTCGATACCAAAATTAGAAATAAATCATGAGTATAATAACAATGACAACACCGCAGGAATTACTTCAACGAGTAGTGGAGAACACGAACCCAGTACAAACAAGTATGATATCAATAACATCAACGAAACCCGAGTTTAGTGTGAATTTCCCTTCTCCGATTCCAGTGCGTGAGATAGCGCTAGCAAAACTACGAGTGTATCACAGTTGGCCTAATATCAGATCAAAATCATTTGGTGGTCAACAACCCAATAATTCTTTAGTGTTTGCAAATGAGAATAAACCCGACGGAACCCCAGACTGGAAAGTTGTTTCGATACCAACAGGGTCATACCAAATCGAACAAATCAATAATGAATTCGCGCGTAGAATAAAATCGATTACTGGAGTAGAGTCAAAAATAGCTATAACAGTTCATGAACCGACGCTATCATCCGCAATTGAAATAAACTCAGAAGGATATGTCGTAGATATATATCAGAGTTCTATTAGAACCGTACTAGGATGGCCTGAATTACCACCCCAGAGTAAAACTCTGGAGGAAACCGTTGATTTACCAGAACCACAAAAATCTGATTATATCACCGACAGAATAAAACCTAAAAATCCAATAAAGAGTTATAAAGAGCACGAAAACACTTTAGATTTTTTTGGTCTCATGTTCCCAAAAAGGGCGGATGGTAGATCATTGCCAGAGTATCCTTTTGCTAAAAAACCTGAAATCGTTAAAAATTTCACAGCAATGAATAATGATTTTTCACTGTTGTTAATATCTCTTAAATCTGGTTCTCTCACCCGAGATGAATTTATCAGCGTCGTAGAAACATGCAATAAAATTATCGACGATATGGAAACATTTAATTTAAAAATAATTCAGGATATATTAGATGACAATAATCCCCTATCGAGAACAACATTTGCATCAGATCTTAATATCCCCGTCAAAGATATTCCAACAGTCAAACTACCGGGATATAACGTACCGGAACTAAAAAAACTTCTCAGTGATGCCATCGATGTTGGTTTTAAAATAATTCATGATGCATGGAAAAAAACATCATCACCGGAAATAAAAATCCTCAAACACAATAATGACCCAGACGGTGGCGGTAGGCATATCGCTCCGTTCAACGTGAATATTTCATCGGTGATTGCGCTCAATTTAGTGTGTGATGTTATTGAAGGAAGCTATCAAATTAATCTCGAACGATCAAATCAAGCTCAGCAAGGGTATATTCTTTATTCATTTGCACCAACAGCTCCTCCAGGATTTTTAATAATTGAAAACCCAATTAATCCTGTCTATATGCGATGCCATAATAATTCATTAACCAGAATTAATTTCAAACTCACCGACCAGTCAAATAATCTGATTGATTTACAAGAAGAGGTGTTAGTGATTAGTCTGTTTGTGAGATCATAAATGATTTTCATCCTAAGAACTTTCATTATAAAAACTAGATCAAATCATTTTATTATTTTTTGTTAACCCAGTGATGAAATCACTAAGCAGCAGAGAGGGTGGATGACAACAAGTTGCGACCAAAATTAATTAAAAAATCGTAAAAATCTTCGTTTTCATTTTTTTAGTTAAAATGATTTCGTAGATTTCAACGAAATCCTACGGATCGTTTTAAGGATTCAATCAATTTTTTTTGTCTGAAAACGTTGTAGGATTCGCCATCTTTTGGTTGAAATGAGATTATAGGACGGCTCGTTTTAGGATTTCAATCAAATTTTGTCTGAAAACGTTGTAGGGTTCACCCTCTCTGCTGCTTGCTGTGAGAAGCTTGTGATGACCTGGACTGCCAAATGTCTTTGAATAATTCAGATCTGACACTAATGCTTTGAAGGCAAATGTTGTTCAAGTAACTGATTTGTAAAGTATAATTAGACCTCCATTACAGTTCAGAAAATGTAGTTCTATTTTATAGTTCTAAGCTGACAAAATTAACTTTACTGATACTTACTGTCCCTTTCATCTACTAAGTATATTTGTTTCTTGAATGTCATTTTTGGAAAATGCTATGGCCATCAGCTTGATCATGTAGGCATATGACATACTACAGTAATGTTAGACTGGATCCCTGACAAAATCCACTGAACCTAATATGAAACCAGGACCTGGGATCAAACATGGATAAGCCAGTATCCAGATTTGAACACAATCCTCATAAATTTTGCTCTTATTCTGTAAGTCCATAATATAATGGTCATTTCAGTAAGACTTGCTGTAAAATCATAAGGGATGGCAGGTCTGCAGACTGGCAATTAATTGAATTTAACTGTGAAGGGTACATGAAGAAAATTAATTCCAGGGGAAATTACATGAATGATCCAATGTGTGATAATATAAATTACTTGACCAAATGAATAAACAGTGCTGAGTAAAGGGCTGAACTGAAAGTACTATAAGACAGGTAATTAAGATCCTGTCAACAAGATTACTGATGACAAAGTTAGACCACTGAAGTGCAATATATTTGTCAATGATGAGGATAAAGTAAGAGATATGCAAAAATACTCCAATATAGCTTCCCCACGGACAAGTTCAACTAAGAAAATGACCATGATTACCTCAGTTAATGAAAAAGCACAATTCAGTATTTGCAAGGCCTCAGGAAAAAACATGTTTAACAGTGCAAGCAGAAGTATCAGCTGATGATAAGATTGTATTTTGGCAATAATCCTTAAATCCAAGAGGAACCACTCTAATCTGACATCAACCATGGCAACCAGATAAACTTTGAGTGCTTCTCTTGCTGAAGTAATCCAAAAGGATGTAGTGAATGTATTTTTAGCTTTAACTAACATATGATAGATTTTATATTTCAAGAAGAAAACAAAATTCCCAATACATAAAGAAATGGGTGAAATTCATCGCAAATTCAATATATTATATATTATTAAATGCCAAGTGGGTAAATGGTGAGACCCTGAATATAATATCAGAAAACATGAGGAACTCTGTGATTTCAAAAGTTTCTTGACGGGTCATGCATATATCCATATTCATTTCTGCAAAGCTGTTATTCCACGTATGTGACTCCAGTTTGTCCCAGACTAAAATCTGTTTCTGAAAATATGGGCAGCCATGCATCTTAATACTATTAAAAAATATGTTTACTTCCAGGAACTTATACAAATGTCTTACTTGGTTTGTCTGGTGTCTTCATAAAGTACTGGTTAGTAAAAGTTTTACCATCAGGGTATTTGGGCTGGGCTGGTAGCCTGGAGTCCAGATATGTACAAAACAAGTGCATCACAAGCTGAAAATATTAAAATGTATTTTTTTTTACAATTGCCATCAACAATACTGTATTATTAGTATTTGCAAAATGGTTAACATATACAAAACTGACATTGTTACTTTAACATTCATTTCACATTATACTGCTTAGTTTCAAGAAGACAATCATGGCATCTATATGGATCAAACTGGTGATACCATAAATGTTTTGTATCTGCTAACAGTGTGACTGATCTGTAAATAATGGCTTGTAAGATTGCAGTAAACAATGGTTCAAAAATTCTGTGGAAGTAAGACCTGAGACAAAGCAACTGACTGTAGATTTAAAATGAGAGGGTCATAGTAACGATGAAATTTTTTTATAGTCGAGACTGTCTGACTCTATAGTCCTATTTTGAAAAACTTATATATCAGAAAGTAGTGTGGAAAATGCAGCACAATCAAACCTGCCTAGTAAAATCAGCCACCAGGATGAACCTCACTTATTGAGAAGTGTCATGCAATATGGAAAGATTTTGTGGGATATTACTTGTGAACTCAATGAACATTGAACTGATTCATCATGTGACTGTTCTGCAAATTTTACATAATATTCCTTTTTAATTGTTGTATGAAAGATATGTAATGGAAATCATCTTTAAAAAGGGCTGCAGTTTGTTTGGAGAATTAGACCTACTGTCTTGACTAAATGTTCTCTATATCAACGTGGTTCTTTTTAAATCACAAGTTGTGGGGTAAATCAAATGTTACAGTGTAGTAGTCCTTGTGTGCATTACATGTTATGATGTAGGTGCATCACATTTTACAGTGTAGTAACCCTGTATGTGCATTACATGTTACAGTGCAGTAACCCTGTGTTCATCACATGTTACAGTGTAGTAACTGTGTGCACATGTTACGGTGTAGGGACAATGTGTGTGCATCATATTTTATGGTGTAGGGACCCTGTGAGTTCATCACATGTTACAGTGTAGTAACCCTGTGTGTGCATTACATGTTGTGGTGTAAGGACCCTGTGTGTGCATCACATGTTACAGTGTAGTAACCCTGTGTGTGCATTACCTGTTATGGTGTAGTAACCTGGTGTGTATCAGATGTTACAGTCAAGTAACCCTATGTGTGCATTACATGTTATGGTGTAGTAACCTGGTGTACATCACATGTTACAGTGTAAAAACCCTGTGTGTACATAATATTTTACAATTAGTAACCCTGTGTGTGTGTCATGTTATGGTGTAGTAACCCTGTGTGTGCATCACATGTTACAGTGTAGTAACCCTGTGTGTGCATTACCTGTTATGGTGTAGTAACCTGGTGTACATCACATGTTACAGTGTAAGAACCCTGTGTGTACATAATATTTTACAATTAGTAACCCTGTGTGTGTGTCACATGTTATGGTGTGCATCAGATTACAGTGTAGGATGCTGTGTGGTGCATCACATTATGGTGTAGGAATTTAAAAACAATAATCTAAATATGCGATAATCTAACAATGACACCTCGTGAAAAGGTGACTATTTTGAGTAAAGATACAGTCCTGGTGTCTCTTCCTATGGTAATTTGTTTTACAGTACTATAATTATGTGCCAAAGAAAAGATATGATCCTTGTATCTTTTTTTAATTATTTTAGTTTTACAGTATTATAATCTGTGTCAGGGAAATGATTTGATCATGGTGTCTATTTCTTCAAGTATTTTAGTTTTACAATGTTATAATCTGTGTCTGAGAAAAGATTTGATTATGATGTCTATTTCTTCAATTATTTTAGTTTTACAAAATAATATCTGTGTCAGAGAAAAGATTTTATAATGGTGTCTATTTCTTCAATTATTTTAGTTTTACAGTTATTATAATCTGTGACAGAGAAAAGATTTGATAATGGTATCTATTTCTTCAATTATTTTAATTTTACAATATTATCTGTGACAGAGAAAAGATTTTATCATGGTGTATATTTCTTCAATTATTTTAGTATTACAGTATTATAATCTGTGTCAGAGAAGATTTGATCATGATATCTATTTATTTAATTATTTTAGTTTTACAGTATTATAATCTGTGTCAGAGAAGATTTGATCATGATATCTATTTCTTCAATTATTTTAGTTTTATATTATTATAATCTGAGTCAGAGAAAAAAATTTGATCATGGTGTCTATTTCTTCAATTATTTTAATTTTACAATACTATAATGTCAGAGAAATGATTTGGTCATGGTGTCTCTTTCTTCAATGATGTTTGTTTTACAGTACTATAATTATGTGCCAAAGAAAAGATATGATCCTTGTCTCTTTTTTTAATTATTTTAGTTTTACAAGATTTTAATCTGTGTCAGGGAAATGATTTGATCATGGTGTCTATTTCTTCAAGTATTTTAGTTTTACAATGTTATAATCTGTGTCTGAGAAAAGATTTGATTATGATGTCTATTTCTTCAATTATTTTAGTTTTACAAAATAATGGTCTGTGTCAGAGAAAAGATTTGATAATGGTGTCTATTTCTTCAATTATTTTAGTTTCACAGTATATATATATATATATATATATATATATATATATATATATATATATATATATATATATATATATATATATATATATAAAATCTGTGTCAGAGAAAAGATTTTATCATGGTGTCTATTTCTTCAATTATTTTAATTTTACAATATTATCTGTGTCAGAGAAAAGATTTTATCATGGTGTCTATTTCTTCAATTATTTTAGTATTACAGTATTATAATCTGTGTCAGAGAAAAAATTTGATCATGGTGTCTATTTCTTCAATTATTTTAATTTTACAATACTATAATGTCATAGAAATGATTTGATCATGGTGTCTCTTTCTTCAATTATATTTGTTTTACAGTACTATAATTTGTGACATAGGAAAGATATATCCTGGTGTCTCTTTTTTCCAGTTTTTTTTTCTTCACAATTCTATAATCTGTGTCAGAGAAAAGACTTGATTCTGGTGTTTCTTTCTTGGGTAATCATGCTTACTAATAGCCCTAAAAAGTGCCTCACAATAAACAAAAATCATACAGTAAGCCTAACATCAGGAATTAAACTGGTCTATTGTGCATGGTTAAATCCTCCAAGAGGGTACTAGATTTTTATTTTCACAATGACACCTGCCAGGAATAACAGCCAAACAATCTGATGGCAGTTCATTTCAATGATTTTGCATAACAGTAAGGAAACTTATCATTGGCTATGATAATCAAAATCTAGTTGCCCAACCAAGATATGACTTTAACACAATTCATTGTCCAGCTGAACTAATGATTTGTCTGCCCTTGTAAAACACTTTCTGAGTGTTTAACAATACAACTTGTGACATCGAAAGCCATCATATACTATCATAACTATGTTGCCATTACATCCAGTATCTCCACATCCACTTATATATTCCCATTAATAGCACCCCAGTAATAGCACCGCTAAGGTTTTATGTCCTCAGATAAAAAGGAAATTTTGTACTAAATGATGTTTCTCCAAAATTATATAATCACATTAATGTTATGAATTACTTCTGCTACCTCCAAAATCAAGCCATCCAAAAGACTTTGTATAATCAAAGGGATGTAACTCTTACAGACTGCTTCTCAATACCGCAAAAGGTGGCACTTCATATACCATATATATATGCAGTGTTAACTTTAGCTGTTGGAAGGAGTGTGAGATATTTTTAGTAATATGATTGGGTATATAATTTTAAAGAAGTATAATTTACTATAAAATCTCCTTTCTCCCTGAAATATATTACCCAATCAAATTAACATTTAATAGCAGAATAGGTTAGAGGATGAAATATTTAGCATCCAACCTATCCCTACAAGTACACTGTGAGGTCTCTATTTTTTAATGTTAAACTCTCCTAACTATAGATTAGAAAACTGAATATAAATGTATATACATGTTTAAGCAATTACAGTGTAGGCTCTACACTTGAATAATAATGCCAATGAATGTATTTTTTTAGACAAATCCAAAGAAAGTTGACTGATCCTACCCAATTATGGGGGTTGTGTCAGGAGTGACGTCATCTGCTAACTGCCTAGCAGCAACCAAAGGACCAATGAGATTTACCTCAGTGTAAATGTGAGGTCATGTCAAGCAAATAGAAAGTGGAAAAAGTGGACTGTGCATACCAACCAAATGACTGTCTTTAATTGAGTTCTGGGAACCAGGACTCAAAGAAATAGCTTGTATTTCAGGAGCCAAAATTTTTATCAGACGTAACTGTTTCTGTAATAGAACAGAACATGCTGACTGGATGACTCCCTTTAGTAGGAATAATTCGTGAGGGGTTACATCCTTTATCCTTGTTTTACTTTGGGAGGAAACGCCTCTAGCTTCTGGACCAGATGGACTATGTGTGCTTCAAATAGATTTTGAGAGCATGTACCAGGTCCTGTAACCTTGCCTAACTCAAAGGATCTATCAACAAGTGGAATTGTAAAATTAATTTCTGGTTGCTAGCAGACAGAAGCCACTTTCTAGTGATGAAACATATGTCATTAAAATTATTGAACCATCCAAACGAAATAGTTCATAGTCTGGATCTGTAGAGAGAGCATGGAGCTTGTTTACTCTCGACACCAAAGTCAAAGCTATCAGTAATTATGATAATTGCTCTGGGATAAGTGGACAAAGGTTCAAACTTTAAGAGTGGAGTTGAGCTTTGTTAAAACCCATGAAGGACTGCATACTTTTGGAACAGGGTCTTCGAAAGAAGCTGGAACACATCAAAGCTGGTTAGCAAGCAAGAAAGATCTTTAATGTGACAAATGTCAACCATGATGTCTCAAAGTGTCTGAAATCATAGATTGATATCCCTTAACTGTCATTGGTGATAGCATTTTACTTTCAAAGAGAAAAAATGAAAGAGAAATAATAAAAGAAGTTAGACAGTTGGGAAATGTAGCTAACAGTTATGTGACATCATTCAAATGACACAAAACAAGCATCATTACCTATTACATGTGCCATTAAACTGGATTATCACGGCATTTATTTCTGGTTTTAAACACCACAGTACTTTTTCACAAGGGGCCCTTAGTGGCCAAGTGGTAAAAAGTGCTCTCCGTTACGGATCACTGCCATCTCACCTCTGTCTGCGTGGGTTCAAGTCTTGGATTCGGCCAATGTGGGTATGTGAGAAAGCTTGCCAGTAGCTTCTCGTGGGTCGGTGGTCCTTTCTGGGGCTTTTCCCGGGTTCTGCCTCCATCATTAATACTGGCCGCCATGTATAGCCTATCTTGTGCTGAAAAATGGCGTTAAACCCCACAACAACAACTTTTTCATAGTACCAGTATCATGTTATTTTCTATTAATATGGAATGTATGGAAATCCCAAATACAAATTTAATGATATTTATTACATGTTTTCATTTTCTGTGACAAAATAATTCCTCAAATTATTCTTTCTTTAGAACAATTAGATTCGTCTGTCCTTTATTTAGAACAATTAATCACATGAATCAGCATGTCTGCCAAATGGGGTGTTGTGAAAGATATTTGGACCAACTGCAACATTTGAACGAATTTCAGATTTTGAAAAATAAGTCTTTCTTTTTCATTATTTACTAGTATATTCTAATGTGTTCAGTTTTCTTGATTGTTGATTGTCAAATGTGAAAACAGACACTGATTGAATTTACAAAGGCACAATGGAACTGAAATTAAATATATTCTGATAATAAGAAAAATGTATAGCCTATCTTGTGCTGAAAAATGGCGTTAAACCCCACAACAACAACTTTTTCATAGTACCAGTATCATGTTATTTTCTATTAATATGGAATGTATGGAAATCCCAAATACAAATTTAATGATATTTATTACATGTTTTCATTTTCTGTGACAAAATAATTCCTCAAATTATTCTTTCTTTAGAACAATTAGATTCGTCTGTCCTTTATTTAGAACAATTAATCACATGAATCAGCATGTCTGCCAAATGGGGTGTTGTGAAAGATATTTGGACCAACTGCAACATTTGAACGAATTTCAGATTTTGAAAAATAAGTCTTTCTTTTTCATTATTTACTAGTATATTCTAATGTGTTCAGTTTTCTTGATTGTTGATTGTCAAATGTGAAAACAGACACTGATTGAATTTACAAAGGCACAATGGAACTGAAATTAAATATATTCTGATAATAAGAAAAATGAGATAATACATTCTAACAGACAAACATAAGAACAAAAACAGTGTACTGGGGTATGATGCAGGTGTGAATATGGAGTTAATGACTGAACACGTTCTCTTAAACATCTGAAAATTCAGCAATATACATCAAAATGTAATGTACACTACATAAAATGATTGTATCACTTACTGTAGTACCAAAAATGATTGTCTGATGGGTAAGAGACAAATTAAAAATCGACAGACAAGAAGTCTGTTGACTGGATAGAGTAAAAGTTAAAACATGCCATTTTCAGTATGGAGATCACCATCTAGCGGATAAGGGGAGGTAATCTGTACGAGTTACTTCCCTTTGTCTATACAATGTATTTGAGGGCTAGATTCCGACTGTAGCAGAAGAAATTTCTAATGTTAATATTAGGTAACGTATTTGACGGAGAATAAAAATAGTTTACAAAGTTGGAAACTAGATTTCCTAGACTTACAGCAGCATCAGTTGGTAGATGTTCTCCCCAATGTTTGCCATAGTTGCCTCCACTTGCCCAGCTGAACTCGCTTATACAACCATCCTTACCCAGATCTGAAATTCAAATATTTATCTGGTTTTTTTTAATCAATGTTAATCAGTATTATCACTACTCTGACAAAAAGACCTGAGTAACTTCCTTATAAATCTAGTTACATTTCAATTCATAATGAAATACAATAAAAACATAACTTCCAATACACAAGGAGGGAAAACAAATTCACTTAACATAGATTTTCTCCAGATTTTCACACAAGGGAATTCACTCTAGCCATTACATAACGGGGTACTTTCAACAGTATCCATTAATAGATTTCCTTATACTTTGTTTCATGAATAGGTATGCAGGAAGAAAAAAACATTGAATTAATAAAACTTGAGTTGTTGTTGTTGTAGAGTTTAACACAATTTTTCAGCATACAATAGGCTATACATGGTTGCCAGTATTAATGGTGGAGGAAGAACCTGGACCCCCCCCCTCCTCCGTAAAGAACCACTGACCCACGAGAAGCTACAGGCAAGCTTTCTCACATATCCACATTGGCCAAATCTGACTCGAACCCACGCAGACAAGTGAGATGGCAGTGATCTGTAACGTAGAGCGCTTTAGACCACTCAGCCACTTGGGGCCCCAAAACTTGTTAGTTGTTAATTTTCATCATGACAATGTCACTAGACTGCATCTATTTCAATTGTGTTATGACAATAGCATTATACTGTATATATTACAACTGCATTAGGACAATGGTACTCTGTGTGTTTTGGATTTTTAACATAGCTTTAATAATGTTTCAGTCATATTGCTACAATGTCTGCAGTGTGGTAGTTTATAGTGATGTCAAGCAGCAGAGCATCATGCCGCAGACATGTAGCATGATGTCCCACCCAGTCCCATTAACTTGACACCAGGCCGACCAGTCCTAACACTAACATCTTTAATGCTGAGTCCCTAGCAAGGAACTGTTAGTACTATTTGTATATGTCTTTGGTATGACTCAGCTGGGGTTTGAACCTGCAACCTCTCACAAACAAATGCTCTAACCATAGCTGCCAACCCTCCAGGCTTGCAATTAGTAAAAATAGGGATAAAAATTCTGACATGAATTCATGAAGAGATCTTTGTGTCTCAAAATATTTGTCAGAACAAATGTATAGCATAGTCTCCAGCTGATAAAGGTAGATTGTGTTCAACAAGAAAACTCAAACAATGCTTTAGCATTGGTAGCTTGCAGGTCAGCCATTGATGGCTTAAAATATTCCCTATTACAGTATATAAAAAAGAACAATACATGCATATAATTAAAATATTTTCTTGTAACAAAAAGAGTTTAACACTAAATTTATTTTATTTTAAACTTAATGTCATATTGACTCATACCTGCATGAAATCGATAGGAAAATGATCGATTTTCTCAGAAATTGCAAGTATTATAAACATTTATTATAAACATTATGTCTTTAATCCGCTGACAAACTAGACGAAACTATGGCACAGATGAAACCTGACCCTGTACTTGCCATTTGCATTACTAGTCACTTCACAAATCTCAAACGACATCAGAAGTCCAATAGTCACTTGATATCAACATCAAATCCCTTTGTAATGTTGTTGTACAGAAATTCAATTTTATTAAATGAAAATCAGATACTTTTTGTAAAGACCAGCAATCTGGCCTGTCTGAATTATCTAGCAGAGAGTACATGTCAGCATGGTAGTCACATGATACAACAAAATTCCAGAAGTTATTTTTGGATTATATAAATATGGAGAAATTTGTGTTCTTTCATTTTTGCAGTTTTATTACAACTAGCATACGACTTTCATTAAATTTTTTAAAAAAATTCTCTACAACATTTGAATGTTTGGGCTGTTCGATTTGTGTACTTATGCGACTAACAATGCAAATCATCAGTACCAGCTAATATTTCATCAACGCTGTAGTTTTATCTCATCTTTCAGCAGGTTAAAGAGTCAAAGACATAATGTTTTTAATAATCACCATTTCTGAGAAAATAAGCAATTTTCATTTCAATTTCATGCATATATCACTCAATCTAACAACGTTTAAGTTTGCTCGGCCACCTGGTAAGCGTCAACGCTTTGCCATGACCATGTTGACCTCTTGTGATGCTAGACTTGTTTTCATACCTTCTATGTAACAAAAGATACAGATATGGAGCCGACTTTGAAAATAAAAGTCTACTAGACAAACCTAATCCACTCAGTGCCTGGATTGACTCAGCATATGTTATTGCATGCACCTAAATGATTCATACATGATACTGCACCCTCTGAATATTCTGGTTCGAGCTTGATAAATTTAACTCACAGTCAGTTTAGTTATGACTCAATATCATGGTTGTTTTGGGCATCAAGTGGTGACAGAAAATTCCTGAATTTTCATCAATATTAGAGAAATTCAAGGACTTTTCACGTTTGGAAAAAAAAACTATCATTTCTGCAGACTTTTATCCAGATTTCCCAATAGTGTGGAAATCTTGTGGGGGTCCAGGTTTGGTATTACAGTTTCCAAATAATCAGGATTTATATATAGATGAACTGCAGGGTATTCCTCATGGAATTTCTGCATCACTTTTGATCTCTTTGCACTACTATTGTGAATCAAAAGACATTTTTTAAAATAAAAATTGCCATTTTTAAAAAATTTGGATTTAGTGCAAAAATTTGGGAAATTGGGATTTTTAAAACTTTTAAACAAACTTTCTTGATGATCCCAAGTAAATCGAGACAAGTATCAGGTCTGGTAATAGCTATCATATATGATAGCAAATTGGCACTTTTTTGACTATCCAAAGACCTTAATGCCAGGACATTGTCAAATTTGATTTAAATCTGTCGAGTGGTTTTCATTTTGTAATGGTGGCAATATCTGATGGTGGATTGGCATTATTTGAACAGCTGGAAGACCTTCATGCATGGATGCTGTCAAATTTGGTCAAATTCTGTTCAGCAGTATATCAAAAGAAGCTGTTTAAAGGTTTTTCTATTGTTAGTAATGGAATATATATGGGATGATAGATCAGCATCAAATGAGGCCTTGATAATGCTGCCTGTGTAAAAGTTTGTGAAGGCCTTGATAATGCTGCCTGTGTAAAAGCATGTGGAGGCCTTGATAATGCTGCCTGTGTAAATGTGGAGGCCTTGATAATGCTGCCTGTGTAAATGTGGAGGCCTTGATAATAATGCCTGTGTAAAAGCATGTAGAGGCCTTGATAATGCTGCCTGTGTAAATGTGGAGGCCTTGATAATGCTGCCTGTGTAAAAGCATGTGGAGGTCTTGATAATGCTGCCTGTGTAAATGTGGAGGCCTTGATAATGCTACGTGTGTAAAAGCATGTGGAGGCCTTGATAATGCTGCCTGTGTAAATGTGGAGGCCTTGATAATGCTGCCTATGTGCCTTGATAATGCTGCCTGTGTAAAAGTTTCTGCAAAGTGGTTTTGGGTAACTGTACATAATAACTGTGAATACACCATAGATAACGCATTATGAAGATCACTCTTCCTAACAAAAAACATGACTTCTTACATAAAACTAGTCTAGATGTCTTACTAACCTTTAATTCTTTGCACCATGTATTCCTGAGGTGAAGGAAAATCGAGATAAGGGAGCAGTGAATTCAGTGTTGGTATCAGTGTTCCTTTTGTCAATGCTAAATGCTTCAATGTAGAAATGGATACCTCTGAAAGTTAATAGAAAAACAACTGAAAATGATTATATAACATGAAAATTGTATCATTTATCCATTGTAAAGTACTCTCAAATGGAAATAGTTTTCATTCCATACCAGTAATATATCATTTATTGTATGTGATTTATTATAAGTATGGCATTTAACCATATGATTGGCAAAACAGAGAAGATGATTGTATGCAGACCTGAAAACCCTGAAGAGTCCATCTCAGTAAGACACTTGATTTTTTTCTCTTTAAGTTTGACAGTTTTCAGTATGGTGTAAAAATATTATAAAATGCTATTGTAAAGCTGGAAAACATATTTAAAAGTTAGGTATTTGAAACATGCAACAGTAAGCATTGTGATCAACTTAAAAGTTTGTAAACTACAGGTAGACATTATTTACCACTAGTACTGTTGCGCAAATTTTAGTTTCAAACCCTGTGCAACTCAATGGCTTGATGGTATCTTAACTTGATGTAATTCTTGGGGGAAAAAATCCCATTTGCACATCATGTCAGCAATCGTATCTCCCACCACAAGAAATACTTAAATTGACGTGTGATATCAAGTAAATGCTATTGTGTATTTTCCTGCTTTCATTCACAAGAATGTGAATATTCCTTTTAATTCTTCTGTGCTGATTATTAACAACTTTTAAGAAGCTAAATTTCTGTTTCGTTTTCAACATGCATCATTTGCTTGAATGAGATCACTGTGTCTTTGTGTCTAAGTTAGTGGGCAATTCATTCCGCGTGGCTGGGCCCTTGTATCAAAAAGAACGTCATCCATATGATTTTGTCTTCATAGTGGGAAAAATGAGTATATGATTTTTAGAAGAGGAGTGCAAGTATCTTACTGGTGTATTCACATGGGTCAGGTCATATAGCTATGTTGGACTGGAGTCTGTCAGTGAAACGTAGTAAAGAGAACAAATGTTGTGCTTGGATTAAATGGATAGCCAGTGTAGGGTACAGAGAGGGCGAGATATGTTCTAATCATGGTACTCTAAGGATGATCTGAGCAGTTGTGTTTTGAACGTTTAGAAGTTTCTGGAGTAGATATTGAGATGAACCAGACAGAATTGAGTTACAATAGTCTAGTCTTGAAAGTACTAATGAACACACAAGTGTTTTAGTGGCATCAACTGAAAGATATTTGCGAATAGAGCTGATGCATCTCAGCTCAAGATATGCATCCTTGCATGTGTTTCTGACATGTTGGTGCAATGTGAGAGTACTGTTGAGAATAACACATAGGTTTCATACTGACTGTGTGAATTTATGTTGGTGTTGCTGATATTTATTGTTTGAGATTAAGGATGTGAATAAGAAAGTCTCTTAGTTATGATCAGAATGGCCTGTTTTATCATCATTCATCTGCAGCTTGTATATGTCATCCATGATTTCATATCAGAAATGCACCTCTCTACTCCTTGGATGGTAGCATCAACTTCAGTTGGCTGGCAAGATTTGTATATTTGGGTGTCAACAGCGTATAATTGGTGAGACACTGGATGATTATCTGTGACACCTGAGAGCAGCAGAGTGTATAGAATGAAGAGAACAGGTCCAAGAACAGACCTCTGTGGAAGATCAACAGGGATGGAGTATATTCCATTTGCAGACACAATTTGTGTCCTGTTGACCATGTAGGACCTCTCTACTCCTTGGATGGTAGCATCAACTTCAGTTGGCTGGCAAGATTTGTATATTTGGGTGTCAACAGCGTATAATTGGTGAGACACTGGATGATTATCTGTGACACCTGAGAGCAGCAGAGTGTATAGAATGAAGAGAACAGGTCCAAGAACAGACCTCTGTGGAAGATCAACAGGGATGGAGTATATTCCATTTGGAGACACAATTTGTGTCCTGTTGACCATGTAGGACTTGAACCACAGTAAGACTTTATCATGAATGCCAAATACATGCAGAAGATGGTGAATTGTGTCAAATGCTGCAGACAAATCAAGGAGGGTGAGGACTGTAATCTTTCCACTATCCAAAGCAGAGCCAAGCTCATAAACTACTTTTAAAAAGAGTAATTTCAGTATTGTTGCAAAAGTGATATGCAGACTGTACATTGTTAAAAAGACTTTGAATTCAGATGAGACACAAGTTGGGATAGAACAACTTTTTCTAAGATTTTATATGAATGGGAGATTAGAAACTAGGGAGTAGCTCTTTAAATCGTTATGGTCAAGTACTGGTTTCTTCAGCAGAGGCTTTACAATGGCAGTTTTAAAAAATGATGGGAATTCCCCATATGAAAGTGAGATATTAATAACATCAGTTAGTAAAGGCAATATTGGGTCTAAGCACTCAAGCAGCAGTAATGTTGAAATTAGATCAAGTTCACATGATTTTGGCACACTCTTCATCATGATTGTACATACTAAATCCATAGAGACAGGTTCAAATGCTGCTAATGGTTGTTGCTGAAATTCTGTATCACAACTGTATGGTGATGAGTCAGTCAATTGAAATTGTGTTGTCTAACTTTTCTCTAATGATCTGTATTTTGTCATGGAAGAAATCTGCAAACAGATCCGGAAGGTCAGTTGGAGAGATGGTGGTTGGGAGTGGTCTACAAATGTTTCCTGACATTAGCTTGTTAGTAATCTTGAAGAGCTCTTTGCAGTTGGAACTTTCTGTGATCTTAGTACTGTTGTGGGCTAATTTCGCTGCATGGACTATGTTTTGACGTTCTTCTTAGCAGCTTCATAAAATTGCTTATGAGTAGTGAGTCTGGTAGAAAAGCAAAGCCTCTGAGCTTTACAATGGTCTTTTTTGCAGTACAAAGGTGGTCCCTAACACTGCTATACAACGAACACTTCTGAATTGTTACTCTGCACTTGGCTGCTGGGCCATGTTTGTCAAGCAACGAATGCAGGCAGTTATCACGTTCTGCTGTAAAAGTAAGCAATTCATACATGTATTTTCATGATATATATTGATTACACACTATGTTCTTGTGTATAATTGCATTCTTAAGGTATTCTAAAACCAGTTGTGCAGCTTGAAATGATGTTATAATTACATAATGATACATGATGTTTTACTATGGAAATGGCTGGACACAAAATGACATCTATGTGAATTATGTCTCATGATAAACAATACATTAAACCCTGATTTGCGAACACTTGATTTCCAGTGAATATAGCTGACTCTGAATATATAATTTGATTTCCAGTGAATATAGCTGACTCTGAATATATAACTTGATTTCCAGTGAATATAGCAGACTGAATATCTAACTTGATTTCCCATGAATATAGCAGACTGAATATCTAACTTGATTTCCAGTAAACATAACAGACTGAATATCAAACTTGATTTCCCATGAATATAGCAGACTGAATATCTAACTTGATTTCCAGTAAATATAACAGACTGAATATCAAACTTTATTTCCGAGTGAATATAGCAGACTCTGAATATTTAACTTTATTTCCAGTGAATATAGCAGACTCTGAATATCAAACTTGATTTCCAGTGAATATAGCAGACTCTGAATATCAAACTTTATTTCCAATGAATATAGCAGACTAAATATCAAACTTGATTTCCAGTGAACACCTTAGACCCTGATTTGCTGACACCTTTCAGCTCTGATTTGCTGACATGTATAATTTCCCGTAAATAGCTCAAATTCTGATCTGCCAATACTTGTGATTTCCACGAAACACTCTTAGACCCCAATCTGCTGACATTTATGAATTTTGTCAATATAATTCAGAATTTTAAATTTCACTAAACACATAATAATTCTACAAAAGCCATAACAGCTGGCATTTCATTGACAATTACAATTTTCAGTGAACACGGTTTGACCCTGACTAATTGACACTTATGATTTCTAATGAACACTTTTTGACCCTGACTAATTGACACTTATGATTTCTAATGAATACTTTTTGACCCTGGCTACTTGACACTTATGATTTATAATGAACACTTTTTGACCCTGACTAATTGACACTTATGATTTATAACGAACACCTTTAGACCCTGACTACTTGACACTTATGATTTCTAATGAACAACTTTAGACCCTGACTAATTGACACTTATGATTTATAATGAACACCCTTAGACCCTGACTACTTGACACTTATGATTTCTAATGAACAACTTTAGACCCTGACTAATTGACGCTTATGATTTATAATGAACACCTTTAGACCCTGACTACTTGACACTTATGATTTCTAATGAACAACTTTAGACCCTGAATAATTGACACTAATGATTTCTAATGAACAACTTTAAATTCTTGACTGTTTGACACTTGTGATTTCTAATGAACACCTTTAGACCCTGACTACCTGACACTTATGGTTTCTAAGGAACACCTTTAGACCCAGACTATTTAGTACTGACGATTTCTAAGGAACACCTTTAGACCCTAATTGACACTTATGACCTTCTAAGGAACACCTTTAGACCCAGACTATTTGACACTTATGACTTCTAAGGAACACCGCTAGATCTTGACTATTTGACACTTATGATTTCTAAGGAACACCTTTAGACCCAGACTATTTAGTACTTATGATTTCTAAGGAACACCTTTAGATGCTATTTGACACTTATGACATTCTAAGTTACACCTTTAGACCCTGACTATTTGACACTTGATTTCCAGTGAACTCCTTATGACCCTTACTATTTGACACTTATAATATCCAATGAACACCTTTCAGCTCTGATTTTCTGACATGTATAATTTCTGGTAAATAGCTCAAATTCTGATCTGCCAATACTTTGTGATTTCCAAGGAACACTCTTAGACCCCAGTCTGCTGACATTTATGATTTCTAGTAAACTCCTTAGACCCCAATCTGCTGACATTTATGATTTCTAGTAAACACCTTAGACCCCAATCTGCTGACATTTATGATTTCTAGTAAACACCTTAGACCCCAATCTGCTGACATTTATTATTTACAGTGAACACCTTAGAATCAAATCTGCTGACATTTATGATTTATAGTGAACACCTCTGACCCAAATCTGCTGACATCTTTGATATATAGTGAATAACACAGACCCAAATCTGCTGACATCATTGATATATAGTTAATAACTTTGAACCTAATTTGCTGACATTATTGATTTATAGTGAACTTAGACCCTAATCTGCTGACATTATTGATTTATAGTGAACAACTTAGACCCCAATCTGCTGACATCATTGATTTATAGTGAACAATTTAGACCCTAATCTGCTGACATTATTGATTTATAGTGAACAACTTAGACCCCAATCTGCTGACATCATTGATTCATAGTGAACAACTTAGACCTCAATCTGCTGACATTATTGAAATATAGTGAACTACTTAGACCCTAATCTGTGGACATTTATGAGTTCTATTGTATACCTTAAACCCTGATTTACCAATTCTTGTGATTTCCAGTAAACACCTTAAACTCTGATTTGTCAATGCTTGTGATTTCCAGTGAAGAACTTTAACCCTGATTTGTCAATGCTTGTGATTTCGAGTGAAGAACTTTAACCCTGATTTGTCAATGCTTGTGATTTCCAGTGAAGAACTTTAACCCTGATTTGTCAATGCATGTGATTTCCTGTGAACACCTTAGACTGATTTGCTGACACTAATGCGACTACCGATTTGCTGTTACAGTATGTACAAGCAGACCTAGGTGTGCATTACTCATTTACTTAAATTTTAATACAATTTACATAAGAAAAGACTGAGCAACATTTTCCAGTCTGAAAGCATACCTCCAATCTCAGTATCTTCACATCCTATCCTTGTAAGGGCTGCATTTACTGTAATTATTTCTTCACTAACACGAGAAACTATGGTTTGACATATCCACTGAAAAAGAATATGTTAGCTTAAACATATTAAAGATTAATCAAGTGTGAATACCAAGACTCCGACAATTATTTAATATAGATTTATTGTGTCATGACATACAGTGAAAACTGTCTTTCAGAGATACATAAGAATTATTTAATATAGATTTATTGTGTCATGACATACAGTGAAAACTGTCTTTAAGGGATACATAAGAATTATTTAATATAGATTTATTGTGTCATGACATACAGTGAAAACTGTCTTTAAGGGATACATAAGAATTATTTAATATAGATTTATTGTGTCATGACATACAGTGAAAACTGTCTTTCAGAGATACATAAGAATTATTTAATATAGATTTATTGTGTCATGACATAGTGAAAACTGTCTTTCAGAGATACATAAGAATTATTTAATATAGATTTATTGTGTCATGACATACAGTGAAAACTGTCTTTCAGAGATACATAAGAATTATTTAATATAGATTTATTGTGTCATGACATACAGTGAAAACTGTCTTTCAGAGATACATAAGAATTATTTAATATAGATTTATTGTGTCATGACATACAGTGAAAACTGTCTTTCAGAGATACATAAGAATTATTTAATATAGATTTATTGTGTCATGACATACAGTGAAAACTGTCTTTAAGGGATACATAAGAATTATTTAATATAGATTTATTGTGTCATGACATACAGTGAAAACTGTCTTTAAGGGATACATAAGAATTATTTAATATAGATTTATTGTGTCATGATATACAGTGAAAACTGTCTTTCAGAGATACATAAGAATTATTTAATATAGATTTATTGTGTCATGATATACAGTGAAAACTGTCTTTAAGGGATACATAAGAATTATTTAATATAGATTTATTGTGTCATGATATACAGTGAAAACTGTCTTTAAGGGATACATAAGAATTATTTAATATAGATTTATTGTGTCATGACATACAGTGAAAACTGTCTTTAAGGGATACATAAGAATTATTTAATATAGATTTATTGTGTCATGATATACAGTGAAAACTGTCTTTCAGAGATACATAAGAATTATTTAATATAGATTTATTGTGTCATGACATACAGTGAAAACTGTCTTTCAGAGATACATAAGAATTATTTAATATAGATTTATTGTGTCATGACATACAGTGAAAACTGTCTTTAAGGGATACATAAGAATTATTTAATATAGATTTATTGTGTCATGATATACAGTGAAAACTGTCTTTAAGAGATACATAAGAATTATTTAATATAGATTTATTGTGTCATGACATACAGTGAAAACTGTCTTTCAGAGATACATAAGAATTATTTAATATAGATTTATTGTGTCATGATATACAGTGAAAACTGTCTTTCAGGGATACATAAGAATTATTTAATATAGATTTATTGTGTCATGACATACAGTGAAAACTGTCTTTCAGGGATACATAAGAATTATTTAATATAGATTTATTGTGTCATGACATACAGTGAAAACTGTCTTTCAGGAATACATAAGAATTATTTAATATAGATTTATTGTGTCATGACATACAGTGAAAACTGTCTTTCAGGGATACATAAGAATTATTTAATATAGATTTATTGTGTCATGACATACAGTGAAAACTGTCTTTCAGAGATACATAAGAATTATTTAATATAGATTTATTGTGTCATGACATACAGTGAAAACTGTCTTTCAGGGATACATAAGAATTATTTAATATAGATTTATTGTGTCATGACATACAGTGAAAACTGTCTTTAAGGGATACATAAGAATTATTTAATATAGATTTATTGTGTCATGACATACAGTGAAAACTGTCTTTCAGAGATACATAAGAATTATTTAATATAGATTTATTGTGTCATGACATACAGTGAAAACTGTCTTTCAGAGATACATAAGAATTATTTAATATAGATTTATTGTGTCATGACATACAGTGAAAACTGTCTTTCAGAGATACATAAGAATTATTTAATATAGATTTATTGTGTCATGACATACAGTGAAAACTGTCTTTCAGAGATACATAAGAATTATTTAATATAGATTTATTGTGTCATGACATACAGTGAAAACTGTCTTTCAGAGATACATAAGAATTATTTAATATAGATTTATTGTGTCATGATATACAGTGAAAACTCTTTCAGAGATACATAAGAATTATTTAATATAGATTTATTGTGTCATGATATACAGTGAAAACTGTCTTTAAGGGATACATAAGAATTATTTAATATAGATTTATTGTGTCATGATATACAGTGAAAACTGTCTTTAAGGGATACATAAGAATTATTTAATATAGATTTATTGTGTCATGACATACAGTGAAAACTGTCTTTCAGAGATACATAAGAATTATTTAATATAGATTTATTGTGTCATGATATACAGTGAAAACTCTTTCAAAGATACATAAGAATTATTTAATATAGATTTATTGTGTCATGATATACAGTGAAAACTGTCTTTAAGGGATACATAAGAATTATTTAATATAGATTTATTGTGTCATGATATACAGTGAAAACTGTCTTTAAGGGATACATAAGAATTATTTAATATAGATTTATTGTGTCATGACATACAGTGAAAACTGTCTTTCAGAGATACATAAGAATTATTTAATATAGATTTATTGTGTCATGATATACAGTGAACACTCTTTCAGAGATACATAAGAATTATTTAATATAGATTTATTGTGTCATGATATACAGTGAAAACTGTCTTTAAGGGATACATAAGAATTATTTAATATAGATTTATTGTGTCATGATATACAGTGAAAACTGTCTTTAAGGGATACATAAGAATTATTTAATATAGATTTATTGTGTCATGACATACAGTGAAAACTGTCTTTCAGAGATACATAAGAATTATTTAATATAGATTTATTGTGTCATGATATACAGTGAAAACTCTTTCAGAGATACATAAGAATTATTTAATATAGATTTATTGTGTCATGATATACAGTGAAAACTGTCTTTAAGGGATACATAAGAATTATTTAATATAGATTTATTGTGTCATGACATACAGTGAAAACTGTCTTTCAGGGATACATAAGAATTATTTAATATAGATTTATTGTGTCATGACATACAGTGAAAACTGTCTTTCAGGGATACATAAGAATTATTTAATATAGATTTATTGTGTCATGACATACAGTGAAAACTGTCTTTCAGAGATACATAAGAATTATTTAATATAGATTTATTGTGTCATGACATACAGTGAAAACTGTCTTTCAGGGATACATAAGAATTATTTAATATAGATTTATTGTGTCATGACATACAGTGAAAACTGTCTTTAAGGGATACATAAGAATTATTTAATATAGATTTATTGTGTCATGACATACAGTGAAAACTGTCTTTCAGAGATACATAAGAATTATTTAATATAGATTTATTGTGTCATGACATACAGTGAAAACTGTCTTTCAGAGATACATAAGAATTATTTAATATAGATTTATTGTGTCATGACATACAGTGAAAACTGTCTTTCAGAGATACATAAGAATTATTTAATATAGATTTATTGTGTCATGACATACAGTGAAAACTGTCTTTCAGAGATACATAAGAATTATTTAATATAGATTTATTGTGTCATGACATACAGTGAAAACTGTCTTTCAGAGATACATAAGAATTATTTAATATAGATTTATTGTGTCATGATATACAGTGAAAACTCTTTCAGAGATACATAAGAATTATTTAATATAGATTTATTGTGTCATGATATACAGTGAAAACTGTCTTTAAGGGATACATAAGAATTATTTAATATAGATTTATTGTGTCATGATATACAGTGAAAACTGTCTTTAAGGGATACATAAGAATTATTTAATATAGATTTATTGTGTCATGACATACAGTAAAAACTGTCTTTCAGAGATACATAAGAATTATTTAATATAGATTTATTGTGTCATGATATACAGTGAAAACTCTTTCAAAGATACATAAGAATTATTTAATACAGATTTATTGTGTCATGATATACAGTGAAAACTGTCTTTAAGGGATACATAAGAATTATTTAATATAGATTTATTGTGTCATGATATACAGTGAAAACTGTCTTTAAGGAATACATAAGAATTATTTAATATAGATTTATTGTGTCATGACATACAGTGAAAACTGTCTTTCAGAGATACATAAGAATTATTTAATATAGATTTATTGTGTCATGATATACAGTGAAAACTCTTTCAGAGATACATAAGAATTATTTAATATAGATTTATTGTGTCATGATATACAGTGAAAACTGTCTTTAAGGGATACATAAGAATTATTTAATATAGATTTATTGTGTCATGATATATAGTGAAAACTGTCTTTAAGGGATACATAAGAATTATTTAATATAGATTTATTGTGTCATGACATACAGTGAAAACTGTCTTTCAGAGATACAAAAGAATTATTTAATATAGATTTATTGTGTCATGATATACAGTGAAAACTCTTTCAGAGATACATAAGAATTATTTAATATAGATTTATTGTGTCATGATATACAGTGAAAACTGTCTTTAAGGGATACATAAGAATTATTTAATATAGATTTATTGTGTCATGATATACAGTGAAAACTGTCTTTAAGGGATACATAAGAATTATTTAATATAGATTTATTGTGTCATGATATACAGTGAAAACTGTCTTTAAGGGATACATAAGAATTATTTAATATAGATTTATTGTGTCATGATATACAGTGAAAACTGTCTTTAAGGGATACATAAGAATTATTTAATATAGATTTATTGTGTCATGACATACAGTGAAAACTGTCTTTCAGAGATACATAATAATTATTTAATATAGATTTATTGTGTCATGATATACAGTGAAAACTCTTTCAGAGATACATAAGAATTATTTAATATAGATTTATTGTGTCATGATATACAGTGAAAACTGTCTTTAAGGGATACATAAGAATTATTTAATATAGATTTATTGTGTCATGATATACAGTGAAAACTGTCTTTAAGGGATACATAAGAATTATTTAATATAGATTTATTGTGTCATGACATACAGTGAAAACTGTCTTTCAGAGATACATAAGAATTATTTAATATAGATTTATTGTGTCATGATATACAGTGAAAACTCTTTCAGAGATACATAAGAATTATTTAATATAGATTTATTGTGTCATGATATACAGTGAAAACTGTCTTTAAGGGATACATAAGAATTATTTAATATAGATTTATTGTGTCATGATATACAGTGAAAACTGTCTTTAAGGGATACATAAGAATTATTTAATATAGATTTATTGTGTCATGATATACAGTGAAAACTGTCTTTAAGGGATACATAAGAATTATTTAATATAGATTTCTTGTGTCATGATATACAGTGAAAACTGTCTTTAAGGGATACATAAGAATTATTTAATACAGATTTATTGTGTCATGATATACAGTGAAAACTGTCTTTAAGGGATACATAAGAATTATTTAATATAGATTTATTGTGTCATGACATACAGTGAAAACTGTCTTTAAGGGATACATAAGAATTATTTAATATAGATTTATTGTGTCATGATATACAGTGAAAACTGTCTTTAAGGGATACATACGGTACTACACGAATGGCTTCTTTATTGGTAGATGTTTTAGATTTAAAGGTAATAATTATATGAACATCAACAAAAGTAACCCATAAACATTATCAATTTTTACATCTTATACAGTAGATACCCATTTAATTTGATCTGATCTGCCATTGGGTATGACATACCCATTTAATTTGATCTGATCTGCCATTGGGTACATATGCTGAATCTGTATTTCAGTACAACAGATTTGAACTATTTAGGAGTTTTACTAACATATGCACATTGATATACATAGATGTATACGATTAAAGTTCCATAATCGCAATTTATTTTAACTTTCATGATACTGTAAAGCCAAAAACTAACTGGACAGGGTAAAATATGGGGCATGCAATATACACTAAACAAAATTAGAGTTTAGTCCAAGTCGGGGGAAACTCGTTTGACATACTAAATATGAATATGTCTCTACCCAGCAACCTTGATGTATCACTACACATTATGAAACTCATGTTTCCTGCCTACCAAAAACAAACACATGCATTTCGTATATGAATCACTGAAATCAAAGTCAGTAACTGTTTTATTATATGATCTATAATTTTCTTGGGTTTCTTCTTTTTTTTTCATCTATCTTTTTATAGTAATAAAAACTCATCTCAATGAAGTTTGAGGTGCATAGCAAATCAAATTGCATTGCAAATAATCCATGAAGTGCACATCAAATCAAATTGAATGGCAAATATTCAATGAAACACATACCAAATCAAACTGCATGGCAAAGTTCAATGAAGTGTATACCAAATTAGAACAGCATGGCAAACATTTAATGAAGTGCTTACCAAAACTAACTGCCTTCAATAGCAAAGTTCAATGAAGTGTATACCAAAATTAGAACAGCATGGCAAACATTCAATGAAGTGCTTACCAAATCTAACTGCCTTCAGGGTTCCTGCCATAATTTAGAAAGAGTTCAGACCTGTTCCAGATATTTTTCAGACCAAAAAATAACAATTTCCAGACCTAACCATGTGACAAGTTTATTGATGTAATGTAAAGACAGCAACATGGGGTGAATTTTTCAAAATTTTAGAATAAATACCAATTTAGTGTTTTCTGCATAATCGGAGTGTGCAGAATCTAAAACTGAACTCGTGTTCATGATATATTTTCAGATATATTTAATAGGAAGGATTGAAACACATGCACCATCCACCATTTTTAATAACAGTGTTGGTCACTTTTAACCTCATGTTATTTCAAGTTGACATTTGCATATGTCTTACATCTGGATATATCAAAATGTTGTGTGAACATTCAGCTCATGAACAAATAGACTTGTCCTGTGTTTCTGGTTTTTCAGAAGCCTTTCTGTGCTTTATTATTAAGCACACATACACCCTTAATGTTTGTGTGAAATACTATATTCTCGAGTCATAGACATGTTGAATTTTATGTTGCTCTTAAATTTAATGTTTTATGATCTTTGATCACTTTTTTGCAAAATCTTTACCTCACAGTTATTTGAAGCTGAAATTTGCATCTTTCTTACACAAGGTAATATAGAAATGTTTTGTAAACATTCAGCTTTAATAATGAATTTACTTTTTTGTTGTTTTGGGTACTTCTGAAGCATTTTTGTGCCTTGTTCAAGTGCCTTCCCACAATCATTTTTTTCATAAAATACCATAATGATAAGTCATACACAAGTTGAAATTATATACTCTTAATTAAAACAGTACATAATCACTACAATCCTCTTGTCCCTTGATAATGATCTAAAATCACAATTTTGTAAACAGAAATTGCCACATTAAAATTAAATTATGATCAGATAGCTTTGGTCAATTTTTATAAATTTAAAATTAATGACAAAGAATAAACAAACAGAAAAATAACTTGCATTTAATACTTCCACAATTCTTTAAAGTATGTCAGTCACATGGACAAAACTTTCTCATTCACTCTTTCATACTGTACATGTTTTCCACTAATTTATTATTACAGTAAATCTGCATATCTATTGCGCAAATTGTGTATGTAGGCAACATTATTTTTTGGATGTCAATTGTTTGTACTTTCTTAATAATTCTGATCAAATTGGAGCAATATGATGTAGTATTAAACTGTGAAATCAGTGCAAGAGAAGGTACTGTCACAGGGTTCTCACCAAATATGTAGGATTATTTAATGTTTTAAATAAAGTGATAAGTACAGATGTTTGTTGTTGTTGTTTTTGTAGGGTTTAATGCCATTTTTCAGCACACAATAGGCTATACATGGCGGCCAATATTATTGGTGGAGGAAGAACCCGAGAAAACCCCGGAAAGAACCACCGACCCACAAGAAGCTATTGGCAAGCTTTCTCACATAACTACATTAACCGAATCTTAGACTCGAACCCACTCAGACAGAGGTGAGATGGCAGTGATCCGTAACGGAAAGCGCTTTAAACCACTCGGCCACTCAGGGCCCCTCAACTGTTTGTTCTTTATAATGTCAACATTTAGAATAGATTGATACTCACAATAAATGCAATGTCTTTTCTTCAAAGTAATTTAAATTTTACCTGTTTGTACCTATACTAAACATTATTTTTTTCAATTAAATAGGACTACCAATGCTCTAGATACCACCCATCATTTGTAAAACAAGTCTAACCTCAAAAATACATTACACACAAAAAACTATCAAACATTTTTAATACAATTAGTATAATAGATGAAAACATGTTTTAATCTGTTTCCTTGTTAGAAATGTTCGCTTTGTCATAAAATTAGTTTTTGTGTGCTTTTTAACTCAATTTATGCCGCATTGTTGCCATTATTTACAATTTTATAGACCCACATGCCCGGAAGAGTTATTGTTCTTGCTAACATGGGTTACCTTGAAAGACGTAATTTGGGGTTTTTCCACAAATATTCTCACATATTGCAGTATTATTTGTGTAAAATGATATCCTAAGTATATAAAACGTAGTCATAGGTCAGCAAATATATTTGTTTAATTAATTTTACTGCATTTTGAAAAATTATATTCTCATTTATTTCTGCTGAATATGTTGTACATTAGGCCCAATATCATATACTCTTAATACAGACATTTGATCTTTAAACCCTGTATACAACTGGATGTAATGTCATGGTAGATTAATCCTCAACAAGTCAGCAAACACCAGTCAAAATTGTGCAGCCTTCTCCCACAAGTTGATCAGCTATATGTGCCTAGATATTTTGCATTCTACAATAATGCTCGAAAAGCTCAAAAAAGAGCAGTCATGTTTTCAGTTTCCAGAACAACAAAAATGTAAGACTTTTTCCAGACTTTGGTCATTTAAAAAATGTTCCAGACCTTTTCAATGCCTGGAAAGACAATTTTCATGTTTAAGACTTTTTCCAGAATTCCAGACCTGAGTGAGAACTCTGTGCATTGCAAATCTCATTAAGCACATAGAAAATCAAAAAATATTTAATGAAGTGCATATAAAATTAAACTGCATGCCACAAATTCAATGAAGTGGACCAAATCAAACTGCATGGTAAATATTCATTAAAAAGCCAGGGAATAATAACAGGCAAAAAGACAATTAATATAAAGACAAAACACTAAGTGTCAGATCTGTCTTGTCCCTGATAATTTGTAGTTCAATAACTTTCATTTCAAATGTAAGAAAAAAAAAAAAGAGACAAAATGAAGAGCACATAATGAACAGACAGATGGATCGCTGTGACGAAACAATATCTGCAACCTATCCAAGAAAGATGGTTTTTCATTGGCAGTAGACCATATTTTGACTGTCACTACACCAATGACAACATATGTGAAGTGATACCAGATATGTGGACTTAATTGTCCAGAAAGCTTATTGAATCTTATATCACTGTCACATGAGGCTGCTATGTTTCAGCAAAGACAGCTTCTGGGGATCCGATTAACCAGCCATATAATAATGTGATTTATGTGTTATGTCCTGCATGTGGAGGTGTATGACAATGACAGGTTTCACTCTAGGTCTTACATTAAAGCTATAACAATAAATTTATTGGGAAAATCAGTGTGCCTATAATGATACAATACAACAATACAACTGCCATCCAGATAATGTTGTATTTATTATTACGCAAAATAAGAACTAAATACAGTGGGACCCTGCTATAACATGCCCCGTTATAACACGAATTCGGATATAACACGGTCGTGGAATGGCTCCCGAAATTTCAGGTAATTTATTACAGGTATTTTTCTCAAAGACCAAACAAACAATCTTTTAAGTATGAAAAATAAAATACGTCAGGAGTTTAATTATCATTCTCATACTCGTCTAAAAAGTGCGGGGAAAAAAACGTGTAGAAAATGTATTATCATTTTGGGGAGGAAATCACACACAAAATCGAATATAAAATAATCGTTGTATGACTCCTAAAATTTCAAAAATGAACAAATTTCTTCTAGTTTTGTGCCAGAATAAACATCGGAAATACGAACCAATTGCTGGGCCTACTGAGAACTTTGATCTTTGTTTATTGTTGAAAAAAGACAGCTCATAAGTGTCAATATTATTATTAATGATCCCTGAGCAATGAAGCCATCGTGTCTACTTTGCGTTTGTCTTGAATGCATTCCGAATACAATCGTTGCTCTAATAATCTCCGATATATGTTCTCTTAATTTCATACACAACTAAGCAACAGCCAATGCGGGGGTTGATAAAAGATTCTCACCAGAATGTATAAATCAATTAATTTAAGTACATTGTTTATCATCAAAGTGAACTGCCAAGCTAAACTTGTTCAAATCAGGGGGAAACAATTTATACAGCATCAAAGGAACAAAAGCCGCCAACATGTGTGTGTGGCTTGGCGGTGTTGTTTTATGCAATCTGTTGACTATTAAATTCGAATTCTGCAACTGAGAACTATAATTGACTTTGCCAAGAGCAAACGTGACATTAGCAGAAAGCAGATAAAAATCAGAGTTTTTCAAAAAATAATAACTATTGACAGATGAGAAATGTAATGGTAAAAAATGTTTATATGACAAAGAGGTCGCGGAAACGCTTAATTACGCGTATTTGAATGCAAATATTTGATTTGGGACACATAAATCACTCCATGCAGGAGTCCTCCGTACGCATGCAAATAGCTGGGAGACAAAGTTAGTGTTGATTACTTTATCATTTTAGCTGTGCTGATATTTACAGTGACATAAATCCGTGGTTAAAATACAGCCAGTTCTGCCTGCTGTATTTATTAGAGTACATCAAAAGAACATGACACAACAGCTGGGCGGCAAGTTCAAATTTCTTTGACTAGCAGCTTGGGTGGGAAAATGTGCTGAAATTTACAATGACTGAATTCAGAAAGATCCTGTGATGTACATGTAGTTATTATAAGAATACACTTTAGCTTCCATTATTTAATCTCCGGACATGTACTATTTCATCATTAATTACGTACACCCGTTACGTAATTTTTGTTATTTTCTTTTCATTGAATTCAGTCACATAATGATCAGTGACAAATTATTGAATATTTTACATCCGTGTGTGGATATTTTCGATGGAAATATTTGTATTATGGATTCAATGTATGTTACAAGATTCGCTGGTGAGTACATGGTGTTGATACTCTTTTCATGCAATAGATTATACATGTATATATAAATTAGACACGTGTATGTACCAATGCATGGTTCTTTGAATAAAGTAATATATTATATCTGCAATTTCTGTTACCACAGCAAATGTTTTTCTCATTTAATATATATTGATCAAAAATGGTGATTGCGCCATGCATTTTCGCACCCGTCTTTATGTACCCACCCCCCCAATTAAATCCAAAAATGTATTGGTATTGTACATGGTTGCTTATAACACAGTTCGGTTCATAACACGGTCGGATTCTATGGCTCCCAACTACCGTGTTATAGCGGGGTCCCACTGTATAATCATACAATTCTGTCAACTTGTTGACATTTGAAAGCAAAATAATTTACTATATCTATAGAAAAGTCAATTTCTTGATGAGGCATAACTTTTTTAAGTTCTGTTGTCATGCAATTTTGACATTGAAATTATGGTTTGAAAAATCCCATGTAGCAGTATGAACCTGGCTGTAATTTTTCTAAATAAGAAAAAAATTGCAACCTGACCAGAATTACAATACAGTCATACCCGTTTATATCGACATCACTTATATCGACAAGCCGCCTATGTCGACAGAAAAGCATAGTCCCAGTCCCTTGGTCTACTATTACTACCAAATTGTCATGCTTATGTCGACGTCAAGATAAAAGATAAACGTACATGTCGGCAGAAGCCCTTGGTCCCAGTTGAACAAATCCTTTGTTTTCTAATCATTAATGTCGACAAGCTGCCAGTTCCAGCCCATATTTTGTTCAAAATCAGTTGATCTTGCCGCCAGGCTTTAATGTTGCGGTCGGATTTTTTAAAAAGACACCCTAGGCTGTTGTTTGGGCCTATAAAGCTGGCCTCTCGCGGCAACTTAAAAGTAGTGAAATCTGATCAATTCTTGCATTTTCCAAAGTCTGCACACAGGTATCACTAGGATTTTAAAACTAGTTCAAGAGTACCACCAGTAAACAGTCCCCTACCAGAAGCAAATTGGGATACCTGAAATGGCTTTATTTCCAGGCGTGTAGAAACAGCGGTTGCCATCGAGTTTAATTTTCAAACTACTTTTCAGCACTGACATGTAGCCCTTGTTTGTCCATTAGAGTGAGAGTGAATTGTCAGGTCAAGAAAAGGTCTTATTCCAAGCACTAAGTTGGGCATCATCATGGTGTTCCACGTGAAATGTCAGTTCTAGCAACTTCTAGCACTCTGTTGAATTTCATTACAATCTTCTGCAATTTGCCATTTCACCCTTTTTGTCAAAATTTGCAAACAGCATTTTGTCTAACTCTCAACATGTCTTGATTTTGAGGTCACAAGCACTACTTAGTTTGCTACACTTGGAAATGAAAACAATGAAGGCGAAAGTTGTTCATTTGATGTACTCTTCTTTTACACAAGTACATCAATCGGTCATTCTACCTCAGAAATCAGTCATTGTAAATATCAGCACATTTTGTCACCACTCTGCAGCTAGTCAAGTCTTTGATCTTGCCACCTAACTTGTGGGTCATGTTCTTCAGATGTACTCTTACAATGACAACATGTACATCTGTGGGTCTTTCAGCACTGAATTTTCTGATTGAAAAAATATCAGCACAGCCAAAATGATTAATTGATAAACACATTTTCCAACTCAACATGTGGTTGAAGCAGGACTAGCAAACCCTTAAATTGCCATCCAGCTAACTGATGCGTACAGAGGACTTCTGGAAAGTGATTTTCTGAATCCCAGATATAAAAAAATGAATCCAAAAACATGTGATTACGCGTTTCCAAGCCATTTAAAAGTGATTAAAACAAGTTTACTTTGCTGTGAAAGTTTTATTTTTAACTTAATTTACATTTATGATAGCTACCAACAGCAGTATAAAACGCAAATTAAATTTACAGTCTCTGGAAACTAAATATCTGGCTATTAAGGAAGTTGAAGGCTGAACATCTCGTAAATAAGTCTGTGAAATGTTTTCACTTTAAAATAACACTCATTCAGGAAGGATGAAAGCTCTATAAAGAAACACTACGTTCAAGGTAACTGCTCTCCCCAAAGGAAGAAGTAAAAGACTGCTACATTTGAAGATGTGGAGGAAGCCACAAAATGGTTCCATGAAGCATTTGCAAAAAAACTAAGTGTGGAGAAAGTCGCTGCAACAAGTGGTTGGTTCAGTCGCTTTAATGTTTGTCATAACATCGGATACAAAAGTATTTGTGAAGAATACATGTACCGTATTTTCCAACCTATAAGTCGAGACTTTTTGACTTGAAAATTCGGTCTTCGTCTTATACTCCGAATCGACTTATATATGGATTTTGTCATTGAAATTGCATCGACTTATATATGGATTACAGTATCCGGTATGCTATTGATATTGCTCTATAATCGGCATAATCGAAAACAGGTCACATAGAAGTACAAATTCATGTTAAATTACTATGTCAATAAATTGTCATAAAATAATATGACTGCATTTATATTTGTAAGTTTTGTCATTATTTATTTTGCATTCTGCGTGTTTTTTCTTATTTCTCAAACATAAAATAAAAGAAAACAATTACTGGTAAAAACTTCACCGGGCCGCATAGCACACTTATGGTCTATACTCTATAGTGTAATGTACTAATTCAAAGCATATTGTTTGTTCCTAAATAAAAAAGATATGAAATAACTGGTCCATTAATATTTGATTTTCCAGTATAATGTTGGACACACGTGAGCAATTACCGGCATAGCTTTTTTTATTGATCCAATTGATTCTACAAAGGGATGTAATCCATAGTAACTCGAGCGTTCTATGATTATTTATAAAATAATGTAGATCATGCATTCTACTGAATCCCCCAAATCATATGTTTCTACGGTACTTTATCATTTTAGCTGTGCTGATATTTACAGTGACATAATTCAGTGGTTAAAATACAGCCAGTTCTGCCTGCTGTATTTATTAGAGAACATCAAAAGAACATGACGCAATAGCTGGGCGCCAAGTTCAAAGAACTTTGACTAGCAGCTTGGGTGGGAAAATGTGCTGAAATTTACAATGACTGAATTCAGAGACAGAAAGATTCTGAGATGTACATGTAGTTATTATAAGAATACACTTTAGCTTCCATTATTTAATCTACGGACATGTACTATTTCATCATTCATTACGTACACCCAATACGTAATTTTTTTTATTTTCTTTTCATTGAATTCAGTCACATAATGATCTGTGACAAAATTATCGAATATTTTACATCCGTGTGTGGATATTTTCGATGGAAATATTTGTATTATGGATTCAATGTATGTTACAAGATTCGCTGGTGAGTACACGGTGTTGATACTCTTTTCATGCAATAGATTATACATGTATATATAAATTAGACACGTGTATGTACCAATGCATGGTTCTCTGAATAAAGTACCGTAATTGTATTTGACAAAGTTTCTCAAATAAATTACCGTAGGTTTAAACTTTCAACTGGAAGGAATGATCATAGCTCTTGTTGCAATGGATATTGCCGGTAATATGGAATATCATACGACGATACCATCAATATTCATGCAACTGGAAGTTACTACCGGTAGTATAAAATACAAAGCCAAGTTATTGACCAGGCCTCGTCTTATACTCCGAATCGACTTATATATGGACGAAGGATGGAAAATTTACAAAATTGGTCAATTCGACTTATACTCCGCATCGACCTATAGGACGGAAAATACGGTACTGTTGACAGCTTTTCATTTCCCTGTGAATAGCCCCATCCCCTTGGTGGTTTCAATATGAGGGGAACAGACTGACCAAAATCCAGGCCAATTTAAGAACATGTACTTGAAGCATGTAAATAACAACTATCCAACCATGTACTAATGCCAACATTGAATATTGTAATGTTTTTCATATCAGGATGTGAGCGATGCAATATTTTATTGTGGATTTTATTACACAAAGGTAACGAAAATGTAATTTGTCAATATACACGTGTATTTCACACTGATTCTGTCTTCAAGTGCTCAAAATTTGCATTGTTTTCTCAAAGTGTACATACTACTCACTGACGATGGGTCACCTTTGCTGATGAATTTTAAGTTTTATATTTTTTCAGCCCCCACCCCCACTTATCTCGACATCCACCTATGTCGACAATATTTCCTTGGGCCCGAGGATGGTGACATAAACGGGTTGGACTGTACAAGGAAAAATTTAAGGATTTTTTGCTCTTTTATATAAATCTTACAGACAATACAATTCTATGATATTTCAAGCTCGGCAACATATTTTCTAAGTCATAAATCATAAGAAACTCAGTTTCATCTATGAGACTAAGTTGTTATAGCAAAATTAGAACATGGCATATATCACAATGTGACCTGCATTGCCAACTTGTATCATAATACATAATTAGAGGTAATTTACAACTCTATATTTGAGATGTTTTAAAGACCTGCTTAATATTTGCTTACACAATATATTTATTAGTCTAAAACTAAAAACAGTGGAAAGGCCTCATTATACAAATCATGATACAAATATGTTTATGTCTATCAATATTATCAATGGTTCAGTAGTAATATTCACCATTGTTAAAAAAAACAAAAAAAAACAGAAAATGTATAAACTCAAAATAACTGACACTAACATCGATCGACTTAAAATTGAAAAATAATTTGGTAAATTATTAAAGAAAAAGAAAAATGTGAATAGACTAATTTTAGTATGGGTACCAATTTGTTGAGTTCATGTTTGCTATGAACCTCAAAATCAAGGATGCAATACACAAACTATTGTTGTGCCCTAAAGATTCTTTACAACTGTATAAATTTCTCATACCACAATCACAAACCTTTCTAAGTCTTTCAATCCACAGATAAAGATCATCCTCTGTGACATCCAGTTCTCTCCATACCTGCAAAATGAAGATAAAAAAATATCTTCTCATGAGAAAAATTTACAATAATTCAACATTTTGTTTCTACCTGTAACAAACACTGATGTTGCATCAAAAACCTTTCACATTTATACAACCAACTGTCAACAGACTGGGCCCATAGCTGATGTTGCATCAAAAAACTTTCACATTTAAACAACCAACTGTCAACAGACTGGGCCCATAGCTGATGTTGCATTAAAAGAACTTTCACATTTATACAACCAACTCCCATAGCTGATGTTGCATCAAAAAACTTTGACATTTATACAACCAACTGTCAACAGACTGGGCCCATAGCTGATGTTGCATAAAAAAAACTTTCACATTTATACAACCAACTGTCAACAGACTGGGCACATAGCTGATGTTGCATAAAAAAAACTTTCACATTTATACAACCAACTGTCAACAGACTGGGCACATAGCTGATGTTGCATACTGGCTGATAGGAGATAAAATCTGTTCAAATTATGCTTTCATGGATGACTGTTTGTCTAATGTCAGAGTACCTAATTTTGTGTGAAAAGTTCATTATTGTTTTTCTCATAGCTTAAGGGCCAAAACAATCGAAAATCACATAAAAAGAGTACCATGAACTTGTTACATGTGAAATAGTCCTTTTTGAAGACACTTAACACACTAAAACTAATGTGCAGAAACAGTTTTCTTATCAGACCTCTGACCTTTAGCCCCAGATGTTACAAGTCCTAAATAACCCTAAATGCAAGTCATTAACAAAGTTTTGCCATGACAGCTACATAGCTGCCAACCCCTAAGTAGAAAAATACTGATTTTCAGGAACAAATACTGGATTTTAAAATTGTAATGCATATATAACTATCTAAAACATATACAACCATCAGTAAAGTAGGCCAACTGCCAATCATAGAATAGATTAGTCTGACAGTGTTAATCAGTGGTTGCCAATTAAAGGAACAGATTAGTCGGACAGTGTTATCCAGTGGTTGCCAATTAAGAAACAGATTAGACTGACAGTGTTATTCAGTGGTTGCCAATTAAGGAACATATTAGTCGGACAGTGTTATCCAGTGGTTGCCAATTAAGGAACAGATTAGTCTGACAGTGGTATTCAGTGGTTGCCAATGAATAAATAAGTTCATGCATAAGGTGCAAAATATCATCATTATTAGTTTAGAAAGAAATGTGAAGTTAATTTGATTTAATGAAAAGACAGTACTACGGTCACTGTCAAGATATCTGACTTCAGATATAATAAACTAAATATCATTAATTACAATCCTGTAACAGTAATAAATATGACAGATGGAAAAGAACAGTTACAGCCAAATGTTTATACCCTGACAAGGCTTTTGAATGGCTTTGCACCTTGCTAGATAATTATTCCTCAATTGAAGTTCTTTCATACTGATTCTATATAACATGCATGAACTGCTTAAATTTTTTTTTAAATATTTACAAATTAGTTATTCCTTTCTTCTTTTACATGTAGTTTTTACTTTCATTTGTATTTTCCTCCTCTGCAAGGGCCAACCCTCATATATGGCTATTTTCCTGTTGCAGACAGGATGGCTTTATAAGCTGTATTTGAAAAGAAAATTTATATTCAAATACTTGTTTGTTTACATAGTTTGGCGCTATTTTGTAAATGAAACTGGGCTAAATGAAAACTATGCAATGTTGTATTTGTTTACAAAGGAACAACTTCAAATCTGCTAAATCAACTGAAATTCAAACTCAAATTTGGAAGGAAATCATAATGTAAATTTTTTAATATGAATGCTTCTAACAACATCACTATTTCCATTCAATGTCATTTAGGGAACCTTAAAAAGATAATGCCTAATACAGTAAGATGATGAAGAACATAATATATAATAGTGTGGTATAATGCAAACAAAGTCTATATAAATCAATCAACCAGAATAACTGGTGATATGCTGTAAATTCACTCCATCAAAAGCATTTGTTGTCCATATCAATATGATTACCACCCCACCCCACACCCATCTCCTCCACTAGGAAAGTTAATTCCAGCATTTTTCCACATGTGGGCTTTTATTAAAGTTAAAGTCAAAATACAGCAATGAAATCACAATATTCTTAAGGCACTTCCATTTAAAAAGACACGATACCCAGGGAAGGCCGTTTTAAAAGATATACAGCAGGAAAACTTGAGTTACTTGGAGTTCATATGAAATTATATAAAATTGTAAACTATAGGTGACTACTCCACACTGAAAGCGGATTCCCCAGGACCCATGTACAGCAATCCCACTCTTAGAAAGCCACCCCATCTGCAGCAGGAAAGTGGCCTTACAAGAGTATGATCTTTCTAGAGGGGAATCACATCTATTATTAAATATGTACCTCATTTCCCATAGTGGATGCCTGATCACTGTCATCAGCTCGAGATTTGCTGGACTGAGGAGACCGACTGGCAACCTGGTATGTGTATTTACGAAGCATGTGAGTGTAATCAAGACTTGGTCTACTGCCGTAACTCCAGAATGATGAAAAACCACCAGTAAGTGACAAGTCAACTGTCCCTGTTAAGGATAAAGCATGTACAAAAATAAAACATTGACTCGGGATGTTTGATCAGTTTGTACTTAGTTTTCTAATTGGTTTTGATAAACTGAGTGTTGCTAAGAAAAAAAGATAACATCAAATTGGAATCCATCTACAAGTTTTTCTCTTGTACATTAATATTTTCAAGTGTTGTATCATTTATTACATAACTCAAGAAGGATCAGTGGTTTTAGAGCCTAAATAAACTGTCATTGTCATCTATAAGACAAATGTACATTGTATATAGGCCATATTAACAAATAAGAGTGTCATTGTCATCTATAAGACAAATGTATATAGGCCATTGGCCATATTAACAAATAAGAGTGTCATTGTCATTTATAAGACAAATGTATATAGGCCATTGGTCATAGTAACTAATTAGAGAGTTGTCATTGTCATTTATAACACAAATGTATATTGGCCATTGGTCATAGTAACTAATTAGAGTTGTCATTGTCATTTATAACACAAATGTATATAGGTCATTGGTCATAGTAACTAATCAGAGTTGTTATTGTCATTCATAACTTTATATTGGCCAGTCACCTTAGATACTAAATAATTTTGTCATTTTCATCAATAACACAACTGTACACTGGCCTGTGGCCTTAGTTACTAAATAAGTTGTCATTGTCATTTATAACACAACTGTATTCATAACAACTGCAGATGAATAAATGGACTTAGTTCCTAAATATTGTTATCATTTTCATCAATAACATAACTGTACACTGGCCTATAGCCGTAGTTACTAACATTATCATTGTCATTAATAACTGTACATGGGTCAGTGCCCTTAGTTACCAAATAAAGTTGTCATTGTCATAATCATATTCATTTGAAATCAAGATGATTCAAGCATACATACCGAAGATCAAAAACATGATACAAGCATACATAACGAAGACAGAAACATGATACAAGCATACATACCAAAGACAGAAACATGATACAAGCATACATACAAAAGACAGAAACATGATACAAGCATACATACCAAAGATCAAAAACATGATACAAGCATACATACCAAATCTGATCAGAAACATGATACAAGCACACATACCAAAGACAGAAACATGATACAAGCATACATACCAAAGACAGAAACATGATACAAGCATACATCCCAAATCTGATCGGAAACATGATACAAGCATATATACCAAATCTGATAATAAACATGATACAAGCATACATACCGAAGACAGAAACATGATACAAGCATACATACTGAAGACAGAAACGTGATACAAGCATACATACCGAAGACAGAAACACAATACAAGTATACATACCGAAGATCAAAAACATGATACAAGCATACCTACTGAAGATCAGAAACGTGACACAAGCATATATACCAAATCTGATCAAAAACATGATACAAGCATATGTACCGAAGACAGAAACATGATACTAGCATACATACTGAAGACACAAACATGATACAAGCATACATACTGAAGACAGAAACATGATACAAGCATACATATCAAATCTGATCAGAAACATGATACAAGCATACATACCGAAGACAAACACGATACAAGCATACATACCAAATCTGATCAGAAACATGATACAAGCATACATACAGAATCTGATCAGAAACACAATTCAAGCATACATACCAAATCTGATCAGAAACATGATACAAGCATACATACAAAATCTGATCCGAAACATGATGCAAGCATACATACCAAATCTGATCAGAAACATGATAAAAGCATACATACTAAATCTGATCCGAAACATGATGCAAGCATACATACCAAATCTGATCAGAAACATGATAAAAGCATACATACTAAATCTGATCTGAAACACGATAAAAGCATACATACCGAATCTTATCAGAAACACGATACAAGCATACATACAAAATCTGATCAGAAACATAATACAAGCATACATACCAAATCTTATCAAAAATATGATTGATAGTGTTAAACAGCTCAATTAGAAGCTAAGATGACCCCATTAATATGTATGGATGTCACCAATAATCAAATTCAAATGAAATTTTGAAGATACAAGTTTACATGCCATTCTGATAAAATTCTATTAGAAATGAAGCCTCTCTACTGTTCACAATCACATGATACACAATGGGAAGAAAAACACACACCATAAACTCTTGGCCTTTGATCAGGTGAGCTAAAAATTAATTTTCTGAACAATGTATATTTATACTGAACATATAAAATTTAATTTTTTGGTATTTTTCTAGATTTTACTTTAGCCTAATAGATACAGAACCAAGTAATAATCACAATATTTTCTTTTTGTCAACTGTCATTATGATTGTTGTGGTTAAAGAGTTGCCAATAAAATAATTTCAAATCAAATTTATCAAAGGAGCTAAGTAAGCTGAGTCTTGTCAAGCCTAAGCAAACATTTTCAATTATTCTAGGAGTTATATCAATTTCCTCTGAAATCACTATGTATCATGTTTATCATGGATTATTTTAATATATCCATAAATAAGTGATGTGAACTGACTATAAAGTATATACAGATGCCTTGGACATAAGACCTTTATTTTTTTTTTTTTTTGCTTTCTGCAATCATCCAAGCTATAAAAAGCTGTTATTAAATACAAGATATAACCAAAATACATGTGTTTATAACTCTAACATTGCAGTAGCTGCATGAGGGGCCCTGATTGGCCGAGTGGTCTAAAGCGCTTTCCATTACAGATCACTGCCATCTCTCCTCTGTCTGCATGGGTTCAAGTCTAAGATTCAGCCAATGTAGTTATGTGAGAAAGCTTGCCAGTAGCTTCTCGTGGGTTTGTAGTTCTTACCGGGAGGTTTTCCGGGTTCTTCCTCCACCAATAATACTGGTCGCCATGTATAGCCTATCATGTGATTAAAAATGGCTGTAAACCCTACAACAACAACAGCAGCAGCTGCATGAAAAAATTTCATATTAGCATGAATTAAACATTTTTCCTGAAGTACACATTTATAAGAATTTTATGGCTGATATAATATCAGCATGAATTCAACATTTTTCCTGGAGTACACATTTTTTGTGGATTTTATGGCTGATATAAACAAAGACTTTGAACCTAACAATGATCCTTCTGTGAAAACGAAAGAAACACTTTTTCCATCCACGAATTTAAATACTAATGAAAATGTTATTCTTCCAAAAATCATGGAAATTGATTCCCATGAAAAGAAAATTCACAGTATGTGGTGGAAAGTAAGAGATGCCATGGGATCCAGTTTTATATTGCAAACCATGTGATTTTACAATAAAGCATCAACCAAATGGCAAACAAAAATGTCAATCTGCAGAATGATTAATACGCACCTAAAGAGGCTTTGGAATCCTTTTCATCTTGTTCTTGTAGATACTGAGTCAAGGCATTCTGGTCTGTAATCACTTCATAAGACGATGCTATAATAAAAGAAAGACCAAATAATTTTGGTAAATAATCCCAAGCAGATATCTAAGTTAAGAAATCTGCATCAGTTGGATGCTTTCTTAAGAACTTTCTTCCATTGCTGTTGATTTCATATGTGATGAAAAGAACTGTTTCATGTTTATCTAGTTTTGAAATCTTTGATTCTACAGCTCTGAATCAAATTTATGCTGGATCCAATCTTATGGCACCATGGTCCCAGTATTTTAATGAAGTCACAACACCAAACATGCAATATGGAACATATTATTCTGAGCAATTTTCGCTTACAATGGTAAATATATATTTCATGTTAGATTCTGCTGTTCATTTCTCAGATCTACCTGTATCTTCATCTACAATGTTCACAATACCTGTTATTTTTCAGATGGGACTGAGCCTATCAGACTGGGAGTGGGTGATTAATATCTGATTAAAAGGTCTAATGCATGGATAACCAATATCTGGCATATGAAATTCTTAGCTTATGCTTATCAGTATTTGACACATCAGCCTTGTTTATCCAACATTAAAAATCCAGGGTGCTTTTTGTCAATGTGGCAATATATAATGACTATGCCATCATTTATATAATTTCAAAGGCATTGAAGCCAGGATGCCTTCTGTCCAATTTGGTCAAATCCTGCTGACCGACTGCTGAGAAGGTATTGAAGTGTTTTTTTTTTTTTTTAACTATATTTGGCAGTGACCCAGCATCATGCCAAGATGCTTGGTTAAATGTGGTAAATTCTGTTGACTGATTTTTTGAAAAGATGTGTAGTGGATTTTCTATTTTTAGTAAAGAAAGTTGTAATGGATGGCAGAAAGTTGGTGGGATTTTAACACATTATTGACGAGGAGTTAAGTCCCTTTCCCAAAAAAACAAACTATGACAGCTGTGACAGTTTGATAGGTATCAAAACTATGACCCTATGATTAAAAATTCAATGCATTACAAACTAAGCAATCTGAGTAAGGATTGACATTATTTGTGAAAAAAAGCGTGAAAGTCCTTAATGCCAGGATGCTTTTTGTTAAGTTTGGTCAAATCTGCAGATCACCTTTGGAGAAGTCATTTGAAAGGATTTTCCATATTGGGTAAAGGTGGCCACATCTGATAGCCGACTGGAATCAAAATACAAATCTAAATGACCTACATCCATATGAGGGTGCTGTCTAACCTGGTGAAAATTTCCAAACACACCTACCAATATTTGTACCATGATATGAGCTCAATATTCAACGCAAAATGTCATATGAAGCTTAGTGATGTAATCATTCAAAACTCACATCAGGCAAAGTATCTCAACAACTGATACCTTCTGCTTTCAAAATTAATTTCAAATAAAAATTGCAAAAATTATTGAACTTCATAAGACAAGATCAGTTTTCATGAGTGACAGAATTGAGATATGTACCAGAATGTGCAATCTAGATAGAACTTGTTCTAAATTTTTAATCACAAAGATGTCCTTTTATTGCAAAGATAACATGTGATGTGATGTTATAAAAGATAACATGTGATCTTTCTTTAAATGCAACAAACAAACCGGAGTTATTATTTTATACCTCTCTAAGCACTAGAGATGAAACGATTAATTGATATATCTTCAGCAGTCATGAATAATTATTATAATTAATTTGTTTTGCTGTTCTTTAAATACAGAATTCATCTGAAACAACATTTGCAGATCTAGGTACTAATTTTTATTGGTAAAAACGAAAAAGATTATTGAAAATACTTGCTTGCCATCTGCAAATTAAAAATAAGTGATATGATTTGTTATCTGCCGACTCCTATTCCATGCTATTAATACTAAAACAGCAGCATGTTCAGCATAAAGGATACATTACAAATGTATTCCACATGCATAACTTTACAGTACTTTCCTCATCATTTAATAACCACTTGTACATTAGGTTTCAACAATGAATTGTATCTTGGCATCTTTGGTCAGTCTGAAAGCTACACTACCAGTGTGTCACATGGTGAAATATGTAATACTGAACTCTCATTGGTGGTTATTGGTTGGTTAAATAATAACTACCAATCAGGAATTGGTGTTTATTCCCTTTGTGTCAAACAGGAAGTACTAGCAAAGCAGCAAAGAAACTTCACACAAAAGTAATTGATATGTAGTAGTTAAACAGAGATGCTGTCAGGGTGTGTCATTACGTGAATCTTGTAAAATTTGCACTTTTGGAGAACAGTGATGCACATGAACTCCTGCAATTAACTGCAAATCCCACATATGAAAATGTGTTGGTGAATTACACAATTTTTATTCAGCCACTCTTTGTTGCATAATGATTTTTTTGGGTAGGCAACTGTTAACAAATCTGGCTTATTCAAGCATGACATGAATGGTTACTAAAATAAATTTGATTGGCACAATGTACCCTGGAATTAGCATTATGGTGTAGTTTGAACATTCAATGAAATATGTTTACAAATACACATTCAAAATACATAATACCTAGAAAACTAAAAATGTTCGATTCCTGGCATAGTTCATTATGTTTTCATTCAGCAAATACTGGCTTGTGATAGTGATGATGACAACAATTTTAAAGTTATGAAGTATATTGGCTTGTGATAGTGATGATGACAACAATTTTTAAAGTTATGCAGTATACTGACTTGTGATAGTGATGATGACAACAATTTTTAAAGTTATGAAGTATACTGGATTATTGGAGCTGGGAAATTGTTAAAAAAAATATACATATGAGTGATTCTAAACCCACAAATGGTATTAAATACAATTCAGATATATATGATGAATGGATAAAAATAGACATCATAACAGTCAATCTCCCTTTCTGCTATATTTCAAAATTAAATATAAAAAGGGAAGAATACTGAGCACATTATAATAAAAACCATTTAAAAGTAACATGCATTTTAAATTTTTTATCACTGAATTTAATGTTACAGATCATATGCTACAAAACCATATATCAATCTCAGGGTTAAAATAAATTGAATAAATAAGGATGAAAAAAATGAAATTAAGAAGTAAAGATATTTTTTTAATATCTCTTGTCACCACAAGCAGTCAATGCAATCAATGTTTACAAACCCTAATACAGAATTATGGAAGAAATAAGAAAACTGTCATGGTAGTCAGTAGACTAATGATTCAAGACAGTTCATATTAGTCAATAATTCTATTTTGGAGCAGATGTATCCAGAAGATAATGCATGTGAACTCTGGAAAATTATACATAACAGCCATAAAGATTAGTTCCTCAACATCTTCAAGCTGACAAAGCTAGCTGTGCATACACCGTTTTTTAAATTTTATTCTTAGAGTTAAAAGATTGGTTTTTGTCAGTGTCATGTTTGGAGTAGGTGATATAAACATGATCATGTACTTTAATCCAACTCCCTCATCATTAAATAACCTACATGTGATGCTGTACTTTAATCTAACTCCCTCATCATTAAATAACCTACATGTAATGCTGTACATAAAACACCTAACCAATAATCCAGATGTATGCACACTACAAAAAACCATTAAATATTTAACTTTTCTTAACATAAGATCATTGCAAATCTTACATGGACTTGATCTGAATGAAGAGACTGGCAAGGACAGACTTTGATTTCTTGACCGCAGTCCACTACTGTCCAGGCTGCTGAAGTGACCAGATGACATGGAGAGGTATGGAGATGTGGTCATATTTGGTGAAAATGATAAGTTTGGTGAAAAGGACACATTGCTCTTTCCATAACTCTGTAAAAAAAAATATATCAATTTAAATAAACAAAATAAGATCTAATCACTGACTTAAAAGACTGGCTACTGTCTTGCTTTTGATAGGCAAATCAATATTTCTCATTAGTTCTTATTATCCAATACATCTCTAGATTCTCAAATAATTTTATCTGAAGAAATTCTATAAAATAATCTTTTTATAAAAAATCATAGGAATACATAATTTCATAATTATTTTGTGAGGTACATGACCCCAGATTGTGTTCAGCACAGTTTGCTATTATTTTACAATGTTACTAATACTCATCCTTATTGATCCTTTCCAGAACTTGACAAAGCACGGTCAAAACTTTTGCAATAGTCCAAATATCAGCTACTTTGGAACAAACAATGCAGGTGAGGTTACAATAACATGGAATTGTTGACATGTAATTGAATTAAGTTCAAAATCACAAAAACAATACAAACTAGAAATTTGTTTTAGAATGTATGCCCTCCATATGAGCTCACAATATATTAAGGGCATAATGACATAACCCCAAATTCTCCAATCCAGCAATCCAGAGAAATAATACAACTGTGAGCAAAGGTAAATAAAACTTTGTTATATTTCTAAATAATGCATTTAATGGCCCAAATCTAACACACAGGTCATGAGCAGGAGTGATACAATGAGACATAAGTATGTCACTCAATGGACTGTTTAAGGAAAGAACATTGGCAGCTATTTGTTATTTGCCTATCTTGCTTTTAGAATGATATCAGGCTGCATCCTAGATATGAGCTGCTGGGTGCAGTTGCATGAATAGCAAATGTAGCTTACTCACCCTGCAAGCTGAAGCATGTCTTATCAGGAAGCAAGCCTTAAGAGTTGAGTCACATCATGACCCAGAAGAAGCTGCATTCTGGGATATGAAAACTGAGCATGACCTGGATATGTCGAAATTGGACAAAAGGACCTTGATGCAACCAGTATCATATCTTCCATGATGTCCATCTCTTCCATGATCATGAAACAGTATCCCTCGACTGTGAAAGTTGATAGCTTCCTGTCTTCGAAGAGAGAAAGAAAGACAGCCAGTAGAGGACTGGAGACAGAGAGTGGTGTTATATAGTTAAATTGACATTAGTTGTCATATACTCACTAATTCCCTTCATATGCCTTCAGTTGGTTCCCAGACATAGTCACAATTGATTCTTAGATATGCCAGATCAAGTAGTGGGGGAGTTAACATGATGTTCCAGACAACCTTTGACATGGTGATCATCACTTTATAAAACAGTGTGAAGCAGACATGTTGACAACAGTAATATCCTCATTATAGCTAGGTATATATGAAGGGTAAGCATCTGTAGGTGATTTTATCAGTGATAATTTGGTCTGGTGCTTTACTTCAGAGCCAAACAAGTTGTTGTAGGGTTTAATGCCATTTTTCAGCACACAATAGGCTATACATGGTGGCCAGTATTAATGGTGGAGGAAGAACCTGGGAAACCCCTCGGAAAGAACCACTGATCCACAAGACGCTACCAGCAAGCTTTCTCATTTAACCACATTAGCCAAATCTGAGACATGAACCCACGCAGACAGAGGTGAATTGGCAGTGATCAGTAATGGAGAGTGCTTTTGACCACTCTACCACTCAGAGCCAAACAAGCAGGTCATTTAGTGCAAAAGCAAATGAAGTAAAGTGCCTTACTCAAGGACACACCACAGTAGCTGACTCTAGCTGGTCCTATGGTAGCATTAAAACCAGCACCCTTTCACTCCAGAATATGGTATGCGAGCCACTTCTTTTTCCAAACTTGTGTAGTTATTAAGCTGCAAAAAAAAATGTTCTAGAATGATGTCTTGAATTTTATCCTTGAGACACACAGTATTTCTGCAGTTTTTGACAACTGTGTCAAAAAGTTCTGAAAGACAGATGGATGTTTGTCATCATCATCCATGTCCAGCAAGGTCTAGATCATGTGGATAATACTGACTGCTGCTGGAGGACATTAAGATGGAGGTAAAATTCTTTATATTTGTCACCATGTGGCAATGATGATGCAGAATTGTCAGAATGTGTGAAAACAAGATTTTACATGGGGAATATACCAGTAGAACATGACTAGAATGGAGTGTGGTCCTGCTGAGGAATGCCAGTCAGGAGTGGTCAATTGGGACGGGCTGAATCATTCTAAACAAGGTGCAAGTTCGCTATGTACTGGAATCAAAGTTATGGTTGATCTGCTTGGCACAGGATGCCATTCGATGTAGCATTATTATCGAGTGACATACTGTTCATTAGTCCAAAATGACTGTTGAAACTGTACAATATCTGGATAGACCAATTAACAGGCAGCTAGGATGGCTATATCAGAAGGTAATCCTTCATGCCCAGCTTCAGTGCTTCTAACTCTATGAATGGGCAAGTATAGGACTTAATGCCCAGTGGGCTGCCAGCTGAGGTTAAATATTGACCTATTTTCATCTATCTCACTTGTCAACAGAGCTTGCTGTAGCATATAAATGATATGCGATTACAGTGTAACTATTACAAATGAACTACCCCAATAATGACTCTTTGACCACCAATATCATAGATATTTGCCTGTTTAAACATTAACCTGCAACTGTGAACACTGCCTCTAAAGATCAATTGCCATTTATATCTAATTTGATCATTCATTATTTCTTGGAAGGGTCTTACGTCACCAATCAAAATCAAAGTCCAATTCAAATCCAAAACATAGATTTAGTCCAGAAACTGCCATTTTATTAGGCAATTTTTACCAATATTACGAAATTAAAATCAAAATTGAAGTGTAAACTTGGAACATTATCAGACATAAAAAGTGAACTTTCACAAGGTTTGATTTCAACCAAGAAAACAATACAATTTGAGAATCTTTTCATACCAATTAAAACAATTCAATTTTTGACAGAATGAAGAAGAGTACTCCTTTTCTTGCAATAAAAACTTTGACAGAATGAGGAAGAGCACTTCTTTTTTTGCAATGAAAACTTGAACAACAACATGATTTAACAGTGCAATACACATCTCAAATAAGAATGAATAGGAGAATTTATGCTGAGCTGGATCTTTTAAATTGACTCGTGACGCTAAAACTTCAAATATTTAGTATATAATATTGTGTCAGTTTAAATTACAACTGTAGCGATATTACATTTTGGTTTTGAGCCTTTTGTACTGGAAAATATCCATGTGGGCTAAAAGTTTTTCTGGCCTGGGTTTTCTGCCAAAACAATTTATCTCCTGGTACAAAATTTAACAAACCATACATAAAACAAAGTCAAGACATTTCTTACTTTATCATAGTTTCCTGGAGTAGACATCGATGAGAATGACCCCTGGGGACTTGGATAACTGTATGACCCTGAAAAAGACCCAGGATTAGTGGGGGTCACTTGTCCAGATGAACCCCAAGGACTAGAAGAAGGTGAATACGGGGTCTGTCCAGGTGAGCTGGAAAAGATGATACTTTTCTCTGAAGATGGTGTCTGGGATTTTACAGGTGAGACACTGAACCCCAAATCTGTAATATGAGAGATAAATATTTTTTAAATACTGAATAAACAATAAATCTTTACAATGACAAGCAATTATGGCTCACACTGAATTAACAGGGGAAAAAAAGCTTAGTACAGTGTCTTTCTATTATTGTGGTCCATGGTTCAAAATATTGTATGCACTGTTCCAGCTAGAAAGGTATAAATGGAAGGGACAGAATATAACATTTAATGCCAGGGTGACTTGTAGGTTTTATCATCTATTTGTCCCACACCAGTTATTACTACAACCAAAGGTATATCTACAAAACGTTCATTTTTTTCAGCAAATTGGGACTAAGTTATCATTTGAGTTCATTGAAAAACAATGTGCATTTACTTGCACAATGAAAATTACAAAATGATTCTAAATTAGGTTACTCCATATTCTAAGCAATATTAAATGGAGACAGCTGAATATATTTTTTTAAAAACCTGGAGGATCATGAAATTTGTACTGGACCTATAGTAAATTTACCAGTTTGGGCAAGCTGCAACTGTTTATTTTAGCCCTGCAGAAGAAATTGCTTTGCTGTGTTTATATATCACTATGCGCTCCATGTTTGTCCCAAATCCTCCATCTTTGCTCTGATCACTAATGTAACAACTTTAACTGAATTTACTCTTATCTATTCCCTTGTATTAATTATATAAAAATACAGAAGCAACAGATAGTATCTCTAACTAGAGGAATTAGCAGTGAGTGCATCACAAAAGGATCCATTTTCTACAATTTACTGAACAGAAAGTTGCGTTAAAACCAAACTGAAATGAATGGGAATTCGAAGCATAGGATTCATCCAATAATAAATTCCTTCAAACTACACAATTCTTACAAATGACAATGTGGAATGAGATCCACTAGTAAGAATAAACATGCATGACAAATCTGGTTGAAATACAACATTCCAAAGCAAAACTATGCTTTGGAAACCAAAGTCTGGAGGGGCACTGAAAGGCCGCTGCTCTTCTAAATGATAAAACAAAATACTGACTCAGAGAAAGTCTAATCAACATAAAGCAGCATGACATATCTGGTTCAAACTCAGCAATCATTCTAAAATGTGCATAAATTCAAGCCAAAGGACAGACACTTAGGGTCAATAACTCTTGTAAATTAGGTCGAGGAATGCATTAGTAGGGAGCATTCAAAATTTGTTTCAAATCCAAGAACCCCTTAGCACAAATCAAAGTTAGAAGAATGGAATATCAGGATTGTATCTCCTCTAAATGCTGTTGTAAAATGCTGGAAATAAAACTAATTTGAAGCCTTTTGAATATAAAGCTGCTTGCCAAATTGGATTACAATCTTACATTCCTGGTAATGATGCAAAACCCAATGTCAAGAGGATACTAGGAGGGAATTGCTCCTTAAAACGATGCCCTGAAGTAGTGGAAATTGAAAATTATTAAAGATCTATGAAATGTAGAGCTGCAGCCAATATTGGTTAAAATCCAACAAAGTAATGCTGTTGAAACATAATCAGAAGGGCAAAGAAACTGAGGACATAACTCCTGTTAAAATGATGTCACAGATTGCTGGCAAAAAATACACTTATTCACGGTCTCATTAACAAAAAGCTCAAATCCCACGATATTTAGTCAACTTAAAACTTTAGACAGAAAAACTTGTTGGATGGGAAATCAATGGCCACAACTCTTCAAGCCAATGACTGCATACCAAACTATTTTAAACCTTCAACAACTCCCAGTAAAGTTATGATGCAGAAACCTAACTACTGATGGATTGACACATGGATGGATGGACAATGTGATTCTTTTAGAGTTCAATAGACTCCAACCATTCCAAGCTTTTTAGCAACAAAAGTGCTAAAAGTTGTATGCCCACCTAGGTGAGTCAGACTTGACTAATCTCTCCTTGGATAGTGGGACTGGTGTTAAATTACATCCATATTTGACTTAATACTGGAGTCTACATGCATGTTCTACCAGAATCTTAATGTAACAATGTGATGGTTGGAGAGGATTATCCATACCATACAAGAATTACTGAACATTTTTCTCCAATAAATTGGCTTCTTTATCAAATACATTACCCAATGATATTACCCTTGGAAAACAGAGAAAGGGGGGAGTGAATTACATCCCTTTACCATGGAGATGGACCAATCTCTGGTCCCCTACTTTAACTGAAGCAGCTTTCAATCTTGTGTGACATATGGTCTTGAGTTAGCATGCCAGGACACATACATAATTCATTATTTTGCAAAAGTCATTTTTTTTCTTTCAGTCTTGGAAGCTTTGAAGGTTGATCAACAGACCCCAAATTTGTTAAAAACCCCTTTGATCAAATGCATGCTATCTATAAAATCTGATTATCGATTATGGAATAGGGCTCAAGTTATATTTTAAACCATTTTCATTCTCAGAGCTATTCTGACCTTGACCTTTAACTTTTTCACCCAATGATCAATTTGTGCTTTCCTGGCCTCAAATACAAGTCATCTACAAAGTTTATGCAAAGCATGTGATATAGAATTGAAGTAGTTTTAAGGAAGAAAAAAATTCTTTTTCGGTCCTTGTTACCTTGACTTCTGCCCCCCAAATGAATTAAAAATATTCTCAAATGCAAGTCCTTAACAAAGTTTGTTAAGGTAGGCAATAAAAAACTGATAGTATGCAGAATTAATTTATCTACTTGGAGTCATGAAGAACCTGGTCTTGAGATATTTTTACACCAAAAATCAATATCAAATAAAAGCCATGGATGGAGAAAGTTTAAAAAATAACAAAACAGTGACCAGACCAACATATGTATAGACAGATGGATATCATACAATGATACTGCCATATGATGGATGTATTACAAAATAACATAACAGGGACCAGACCAGCATATGTACAGACAGATGGACATCATATGATGATACTGCCATATGATGGACGTATTACAAAATAACAATCATTCTACCAAATACAAGATAATATCTACTCAATAGTCTTGTGGTTAGTACTCTTTATTTACAGTTCATGTTTCACCAGCACAGGTGAAAGTTGAGAAAAACCGCAAAACCTAATAGTAGACCTGGAGTCAAGGGAGCTCCCTTACGTCCCTTGTGGATCCTGGTCAAAGCCTTAGTGGGGGTTTGGCTGGGGGGGGGGGGGCACAGTCTCCATGAAGATATAAAAGGAGTAATTTGTACTACATATTTGCATGAAATATTGTCATCGAACAATCGAAAATTCTGAGAAAGAAATTATACATTTTATACCTTTCTTCAATTCTCCAGATATTAAACTTTGATATTCTTTGATCAGTTTGCAAAATCAAAAGTAAAAACAAAAGTGAAAATCAAGCCATCTGGAAATTTCTTAGGATGCTAATCAAGCAAGCTTTTGAAAACTTTGGTTTATAATTTCCATCCCAGGACTAAATATGATAAAATAGCACAATTTATCTACAGATATATCAGCTTCTGTAAACTGATGTACATACAGTTACATCACAATCAAGTTTACAAACCCTTATCTCCAACACCCAGAAGGTGCTTTTGATGTAGGTTTACTTCAATAGGACTTGTGGAAATGTAGGCCCAAATGTACTTCAAGAAGTCAAAGGCAGCATTTAGGGAAAATATCGCTAACAGAATGCATTCTGAAATTAAAAAGACTTAACATGTGAGTTTACAAAATGCATGTAATCAAAAGCTAATGTTAAAATACTACCATGCTTGATATGAAACACGGGATAATAAAATCACAGTAAAAATCCAAGAGTAATTGCAACAGAAAACCCTCTCCAGAACAACAACAATAAACATTTTAAGGTGTTTCACTTCTATATGACTGGGTCTAAATGTGATCAAATAAAATAAATAAATAAGTGACTTTACAATATTATGTAAATTCAATCCTTACAAATTCAAAACTTTATTTACTCGTATGGTACAAGTTTTGCAAGTTTTTATTTATTTATATTTATTACTATTGAAGACCCATATGTTGCCATTACAAACAGACCCTTTTATCCCCAAACATGAAAAAATGTACAAACAGGCTCTTGGAGCCACTTATCCTTGCATGTGTGTGCATCTGAGAGTGAACCTGATTTGGTTGAGATATTTTGATATCTCATACAAAGATCCATGGATATTTTGTACAAGGCACAGCTAGTAAAACACAAAATTAATTCTGTTCATATTCCATAGTTTGAAAACAAAATGAAAATGTTTGTGTAAATTAAGGATAAAACAGACCTGGTTTATTAAACTCACATACCTATGTACCAAAGGAGAGGATGCCAACCTTCCAAGTATCTTCTAAAAATGGTAAAACTCCTGAAAAACACAATAGAACTTAGTCATATCAGTTGATTGTTGTTGTTTTTGTAGGGTTTAATGCCATTTTTCAGCACACGATAGGCTATATATATCGGCCAGTATTAATGGTGGAGGAAGAACCCGGGAAAACTACCAGAAAGAACCACCGACACACAAGAAGCTACTGGCAAGCTTTCTCACATACCCACAAATCTGAGACTCGAACTCATGCAGATGTGAGATGACAGTGATCTGTAACGGAGAGCGCTTAAGTCATATCAGTAGTCATTCACCAACAATCTTAACTTCAGGACAGAAGAGGTTATTAGTATCAACATGTAACATCAAATAAGATTATTGTATTGTGTACTGGTGAATGGTAAGGGGTGACCATAAACAGATCTTAAAATTATTGACAAAAAAGTGTGATGTTACATGCATTAAAAATGTAGAAAAAGGAAAAATTTCATTTCTTTATTTATGCTAAAAACAAAAACAAAATAACAGTCTCTACACCATTTAGTATGGATATACCATATGTACCATATTTATTGGGACATGGTAAAATAATTCGTTTCCTGTCCAGAACTTATGGTGAAACATTTTTTTCTCTAACCCAGGTCATGTCACCAAGAATTAAGAAACAGTAAATTTGTGTTGATATTGTGCTCCCTTGAACATTCCAATAAAATAGATAAACAAAACACCTATTTGATAATAAAATGAAACTAACCTTGTATTAAAGAACAAATATATCCACATACTCTATACAAAAAGTCATGTAGCATTTACATTGATATTGTAGTATACTTCCTGTATATCAAATAACACATTGTTTATTGCCATGAATATAGAGAAAATAACCATGTTTTGGTTGTGCTAAAAAAATTGGAATATTGTATCAGACTCAAAAGTGGATTCAATAAAGTCATAAATAAGTGAAAGAGATTTCAACCAACTGCTTCAAGGCACTAGTCATTCACACATGACACAGGGTATGGTGCAAAATAACCAATATTTAGTCTACCCTGGTTAACTATATGACAGATTCACAAATATGTGTGTGTGTGTGCGTCGGTATCTGTGTGATATTTGGTATTTTAATTTAGCTTTACAAACTTTTCAGTCATATCGCTATGATGTCTGCATTATGGCAGTTCACAGGGATGTCTAACACTGGGACATCATACTGTAGACATGTAGAATGATGTCCCACCCAGTCACATTATCCTGACACTGGGCAAATTAGTCTTAACACTAGCCTCTTAATGCTGAGCACCTAACAAGGCAGCTGTTAGTACCATTTTTAAGTCTATGGTATAACTTGGCAGACACCACTAGGCCACCAGAACAGTTATCTCACAAATCAAAATTATTTGAAAATACATTCACTGTGACTGCAAAGGACAATCTTTTATTATGGCATAGTATTGCTGTGCAAACTATTTACCCTGAAAAAAAATGCCTGATAGTATCAATTATGATTACAGATGGCAAGCAAATAGAAGCCTGGGTGGCAAATAAACACAACTGGTGGCAAGCAATGAACTCATAGCTTGAATTTGCCAACAGGATATCAAATACATGTACAAAAGTTATTTTATTACAAAGCATGCCGACCTCAGAAGCCAACATTGGATTCTTTAAAGTTCTTTTTTTTTAAATACAAAGTTGGCCAACATAGAAAGCCAACTTTGGTCCTCTTGCTTAAAGCACCACAGCCTATTGTCACATGATCCCTGACTACTGTATCAGGTTAAGAAGATGCTTACTGAAGTCCATTTAATACCAGCAAAATTCACTGGCAAATCTACAAAGCTTAGAAGCTATGTTGGTTTAATTAGGATTGGCAGAGCACATGATACACCTGATTCAGATTTTATCTCTTTGCAGTAAATCCTTGAGATAAACACTCAGGAAGGTTGGCTCTGCATGCCAGTCAACTGTTATGTCATGGATCAAAACATTGCATAGTGAGATTTTTCTAATTGCATGAGCTGAATTCTTGATCATTTGAGATGTCATTATATGCCAAGCGTATAACCTACTTAGGCCACAAAGATAGGCCTGAGAGGTAATATCCTACTTTCATGTGATCAAGTGGAGAAAGACCATGACTTGTCTCTGTGCACTTTAAGTATTGAGGGTGTGGACAGGATCTTTCGTGGCCATTGCTGTGAAGCCTAATTGTGTGGACAGGATCTTTCGTGGCCATTGCGGTGAAGCCTGATTGTGTGGACAGGATCTTTCGTGGCCATTGCTGTGAAGCCTGATTGTGTGGACAGGATCTTTCGTGGCCATTGCTGTGATGCCTGATTGTGTAGACATGATCTTTCATGGCCATTACCATGAAGCCTAATTGTGTCATGTGGATCACCAAACTTCTAAATTGAAGATGGTTCAGGTCAACTGAAAAATGCTACAGCTATAAGGAAACAGGTTTTGTATTACAACATCTTCAGCAAAGTCTTGGCTAACAACCTTAACTGCTCTGAGTGGAGCCATTTTGAAAACAGGGTGAGGGATTTTCGTCTATTCAAATTAAAAAACTTGGCTAATAGAACTTATACATCTTTATCATGACTGATATCTCCTCTGTCATGTGTCAGATACCATGGAGCAGTATCTTTTGATGGTAATAGGTACCAAATTGTTCTCCTCATACAGCCAGATATAAAAGCCTGCTGGTTGAGGGATATAGGCACTAAAAATGACAATGATACTGACTCTAAAGCAGTCCCTAAAAGAATTGCAACTTTCCCTCATAAGCCTTGAGAGTGGAGGGCCTTCTTGCCCTTGAGATTCACTCCACAATCAAAAGACTGAATCCTTACTCTTGCAAGGCTGTCCTGACATGAGCCAAGAACGAAGACAGCAGACAGTGTGCGTAGGGGTGAAAGACCTGTGACCTCATTTATTCTGACCTTTCTGGGTAAGGTCTATTGCTAGCTTGAGTTGATCAATGACCCAGGACTTGTCCCACCTGAGAGGGGCTATCAGATTTATCTTGCAATTCTGACCCAAAAAATTTCTGTATTAATTTCGGTACTAAAACTGGTACCAAACCCCTTACACACTGACTGACACCTCATCCAAGGACCAAGATTCTGGGTCAAGGACTGTTGAGATGAAAATGGGCAGTGTTGTTCCATCACAAACACTGTTATTAGGCACTTTAGGAGGGCCTTCTTGCCCCTGACATTTTCTCCACAATCAAAAGACTTACTCTTGCAAGGCTATCAGAAAATGAGCCAAGCACGAATAAAAAGCAGACAGTGTGGATAGGGGTAAAACACCTGTGACCTTTATCAGAAACAGGCATCATTAGGCACCCCTAAAGTGCATGAATCCAATTATAAAGTGCTGTTTTGAAGTTTAATGCTATTTGTCAGCAGATTATTGGCTATATACAGCCGAAAGTTTAAATGGTAGAAAAACACAAATCCATGGGAAGCTACTGGCAAGCTTACTCACATACCCACACTGGCAAAGCCAGAGAATTGAACCCACACAGACAGAGGTGAGATGTATGTGTATCAGTTTAGACCTTACAGCCACCAGGGGTCATTTTGATGAAAGCCCCAATGGAAGAAGGGACCATTCTGTATGAATAACTGACCCTTTCTGAACAGAATGATGACTAGAACACTGGATCTGCTGGAAATGTATCTGATTTGCAAAAAGATCTCAAGTAGGTAACACCAACGAAGAAACGAAGTTGTTTTCATCTTAAACTACAGCAGTAGAATGATTCAGTGAAACATCTCAAGTCTATAATCAGACTCAACGTACAGCTGGCCTTCTTTATAAGAAACAGCCATGAAACGAAAGATTGTTGCTTTTCATAAATCTCCACCACCCATTTTTCAATGGATAATTGTATTTCCTGCTGACGAATATGGTCCTTCTCTCCATCTGAAGGTACATCTGTTTGAAGTGGAAAGGAAGAAAGAGCAGGTAAATGGATAAATAAAACTTGAAGCCCTTCCGAAATAACTTGGGTCATCCATCTATTTTGCAGGATTAGGTTGACCTAACATTAACATAAATGGAAGAGTCTGGCACACACCTACTGCCTACAGGTAGTTGGGGGTGTTAAGTCAGAATTGGAAAGCAGAAGGCTTGAGGGTAAAGAAAACTGGTTTCTTACCTCTCCTGTAAGATTTTCTCCAAGACTAATTCAGTACATTTCTGCTGGCATCAAGTTGGGATCTTCTCTTGTAAATGATCTACTTTGTCAAGTATAACTGTCATACCTCAATTGTGACTGGAACAGTGGGATCCTAAACACAGCTACACATGGAGTGAAGAGTTGGAGGGTAAATTTTTTTTATCTACATGCCTCTGAACATCTTCAATTTTGTCCCCAAACAGCAATGGTGAGCTAAATGAAATCATTCTCAAAGCCAGGGTGTGATGCACTTTTTGCAGCATGGCATGTATACATGCATCGCAACATATCAAATCAAGATTGTCAGAGCCAGTCAGTGCATTACCCATTGTTTGGTGAGCTGCTGTTACTGATCCAAGCAATTCAGACTGTCAAAACTACAAAAGTATGTTGGTTTGCAACAATGTCTGCCAATTGCAAAATTGTTAATAAGGCATGATCCACACGACATGGCAACAACATTTGTAACCAACTTTAATATGGACAGAAATACATTGTTACCCACCTTATAAAATGGTGAGGCAGACATGTTAACCACCATTACATTCCTATCCAATACCAGGAGTTCAGTACTGTATGCGGTGGAATGCATCCTGAACCAGTGTGACAAGAGCATGGCTGGTACTGGGCTGGCCATAAAGGTAGCTTTAGCATTCACTAAGTCACAGATGTGTTTAATATAGCTGATCGCTAGTTTCCTTGTGTTTTGCTAACTAGAGAAGCAGATGGAAAGAAGATTGTCAATGTCAACTGAGATTTTGACCTTTAACCATGCATGGTGGTAAGCGGTGGAGGGCAATCTAAAGCTGACAAAACCCAGTAAAATGTCTTTGATGGCAACCGTAGAACTAAACTCAATTGTCAGATCAGAGTATGGCTGGGTCTCAGATGCATCTTCATGTTCACCCTTAGTCTACATCTGCTTCCATGCTGGGCTAAAGTATGCCTTGAGATAATGATGATACAGTACCATCAATAAACCAACACTAATACCCAGTGGGTAGGCAGTGAAAATAGCAAAAGCAGGTTCGGCCAGGCTATTTTGTTACACCTGGGTAGATGTCCGATTATCTGGACAGATGGTCAGCCAAGCAGTTGGTCATGCATTAAGTCAAACTTGCCAGCAGCATGGCTGGAATGGACAGATTTTTCAGTTTGTCCCTGTCCTGATTGGCATGTGTAGCCAATGGCTTGGCTTCATGGTCAGATCATTCATTTCAAATCATGTCCTTACAAATATCAAACCACATGTCTGGTTATACAATAGGATCGATCGTTAAGATCCCTTTAATTTAGTACATTTCTGGCTGGCTTGGCTGGCTGAGAAGGCACTGAACTCAGGATCCAATGAATCTGAAAATACCCCATGCAATCAGTTTTACAGGCCTGAAAACTAAGCTTGGACTTTCAGGGGACTAACACCCACTGGGTTGCCAAAATTGGGTGAACAATACTCCACAGTATTGAAATTACCTGCATCGAGGAAGGAGGAAGGAGAGGTAAAATGTGGCCAGAAATCAGGATTTGTATCATTAGCTCCTGTACTTCTAGTCTATGCATGTTGTTAAAGGATGTTGTATTCAACTGTGACAATCTTCATTCTTCTCATCCATATCTGCTGATGTGATAGATGAAATAAGTCTCCCACAAGGCTGACAACCTGACATTCTGTATTTGGAAATACACTTAGTACATCCATAATGAGTGCTTTTCCACTCTTCTCTTTGCCTTTTGATTTTTGCACAATGGCTGACCGGGTGTCCTCAGATCACAAATTGCGCATGCTGCAAAAGGTAAATTTTGTATACTCCAACCAGACTTTCTGCATGTCTTCCCTTGCTTTGGGTTTCTTGCATTTACAATCAAATGCCACAAGCATACAAAAAATGGAAGGGAAATCAAAACAGCCATCTGTATCAACGAAACAGAAATTGTTTTCACCCAAATGACTAAATTTAAATGAGTGGATTTATAATAGTGCAAATATATGGCAACTTTACAATTTGTGATTGGAATATTCATTGATAGTTTTATTTTTCTAAACAAACATTACTCTATAAATCTATCACAAATCATAGCAATAAACTTTTAGTTTGCTTTACCACCTGACAAGAACTATGGAGGAGGTTTAAATATGTTATAAATGAACACATATTACAAACAGCAAATTCATGTTTTTAAGTCTATCAAATTGTCCACTTAAACTTGCAGAAGACTGAAGTATTGGCAATATACACCTCTCCCTCAATAACTCACACATAAAGGGATCCACAAATATAGACCACACTATAAGGGTGCAAGTTACCGAGGTACCTCCAAAAATGAAAACAATATGCTTAGACATCAAGCAAACCCTTTGGGTGGGGGGGGGGCTAATGGAACTAGGCTGTTTAATGAACAATCACATCCATAATAATTGTTAATAATCTGCTTTTTCTAATGAAGTTGTTCATTATTCTGTATAAATAACACTTATTCTCAAAATGTCCAACATATGAATGTTTGTTCCAACTGGTTTCAATAACCATCACACGAAAATGTGTCTTACAAAGTTACGTCACTACTTTATGTTTTGTTGATTAGTCTGGTTCCAGGAATGGTATTTAATAGTAGAGTGCCATGGTGGGAGTCAAAGTAGCTGGGAACTAGACTAACTGTTGATAAAACATCAAACAAGATTTGTTTTTTTTAAAAACTAGCAACATTTATTTCGTGAAACAGATGTGTATGTCGAAACTCAATGTTTATGTTGTTTAGTTAGTAAAATATTGATGTTGTGATTTCATTGAAAGTAACAGTAAAACTTCTTATCATCCCTGAGGATATCTCAAAATGCCAGTTCAGGAATTCTCTGAGTCTCACTTGCCCACAATGGTCCATATCTGTGGAACCAAATTCTTTATTTTTACAAAGTATTTGTTTCACTTGGTTGCCTTGCTGTCTTTGATCACAGTTATGAATGAGTCAGTTAATTTGAGGTAGTTTAGTTATGTTAAATACACAATAACATTTATAACAGTTTTGTATGGATCAAATGAAGTGAGTTTATCTGACATACAACTGGGGTTACTATATTTTAAGTATGTAGGATGTGCATGCCTTTTAACTTTTCTATTACACGTATTCCACCTCTTTTATTTTAATTCAAAAGACATAATTAACATGGTAATACAAAGGAGGCCAGCTTTTAATTCAGTACTTCCGCAAGTCAGTTATCAAACCAGTCGGAACTTAATTAGATTCTCAGAAATGCTTACGGACATTGATGTTATGGTAAATTGACACACTTGACGTTTAAATATTGCATTTATTAGTTACAATTAAGAGGAACTAAAAAAAAGAATTAAAACACAAAATTCACTTAATAAAAGTTATTTAATCTGCAATTAAATTTTAATGTACTGCCTACACTAGGCATTACATTTTTCTTGATCAAAGTTTCCTTGAATATCTTGAATAACTATGTACTAAGAATGTCGTTTGGAGAAAAAATATTTAACCAGCTATAGACTTATTATGAAAAGATGAGAATTTCAAAATGCTGATTAAAATTTCCTGGTTCTATGTACTGTTTTTGACCATAAAACGTGTGACCTATCAACGTTCCAGCTACCAATTTTTATTGCAGTTTTCTTTGAGTTCAAGAAATATGGATCAATTTTGTTGGTATTTTCTGGTTTAAAATAATGGGATTTTTGCCTGACCCCATGTTATAACATTGTGATCACTAAAATTTTAATAACTTTATCCACTAATTTTTTCAGGAAAGTGTATCAAGGTAAGAAACTTCCAAATTTTTAGTCATAAAAGTTCTGGAGTAAAATAAATAAAAGTAATAGAACCCCTGCATGAGGTTACATTTTTATAACTTCTACCTAATGTAGATAATTAGGGGATGGGTGGGGGAGGAGGGAACAAGAGAAAACATTCTGGACTCATTACATGAGAGTTTAATTTATAAGTTGTTCATTCTTGAACACATGAACATGAATCTTGTAAATTATCTTACAACTCACATTTCCAAATATATGAGAAAAGCAAGAAAAATATTGATGAAGCCCCACTGGAAACACTTGTGAGCATTTTTCCAAGATTCTCTTTTCTTCCAACTCTGATCTACCACAGGGCTGCTTGTGTTTCCAATGGGAGATGACATCATTCAAATGGTAACTGGAAATGAGAAGCAGGTCATTATTTAAACTAACAATACTGTTGATTTTCTCAATAAAAATAAATTTTATAATTTAAAGTATCTAATCTGATAGTTACTTTGTCTTGTCAGACATTTCATTAAAATATCAACAACATTTATGGACCAATTGACCTTTTCCAATTGAGCAGGTGTTCTTGTTTCATTCAACTGAGGTAAAATATTCAATTAAATTGCTACACAATGACCAGCTTATGACTTTAACACATATAGTATTAGAAATAATCTTATTCTAATGTACTCTTTTCATAGGGCAAAAAGAATTACAATATTCTGAAAGTATTTATGCTTGGGCTGCAAGATTTGGGAGTTAGAACTTAGTCTTAGATTCAAACAGCAAATCTGGAGATCTCATAAATGAGCATAAAGATTAATATACAGATTTTTTATTAAATAAGTAGGCTTTCATTTTTTTAAAACACATACCATGGAACAAACACAATTAATGCATGAAACAAACACAATTAATCAAACTTTCATCTCATCGTATACAGTGAATTATGTTAAAAAAACAATTCTACTGTCATTGATGTGTCTTCATAGATGTCAAATTAGACTAGAAAACGAACAGATGCTGAATGTTAGAAATAAGCATAATAAAATTAATGGGGGCATGTTAATATAAATGTCTGAAAATGTTATCAAAATCAATGTACAAATTATTGTGATACATGTACATGTATTTATCAACATTTTATGGGATATAACTACTTCAAACTTAATAATATTCAACAGTTTGGACGATGAAACAGGAGAGATTTTTTTTTTAAAAAGTTTAATCTCTCATTAGGCTTTCTGTAATTAGTATCCTTGCTTCCTGGATTGCCACATTCTAGTCTAGACTCTACATTTTCAAATTTTCTTCCATACTTTTAGTGTCAGAAGAAATTTAGCTCTGGGCTTAATTTTACAAATTTTACAGAAAAAACTTAATGGCAACTTTCTTTAATTGCCATTAATTGTCAAAAAGAGCATTTCTAATAAAACTACCCAACCTTTGAAATATCATGAACATTACTCCAAATGGTTTCAACTACCATCACATGTATGCAAAAACATTGCCACTTCTTTTTGTTGTAGATTCAGATCAAACAAGATTCCTTAATTAAAAAAAAAACTCTGGACATTTACTTCATAAAACAAGTCAAAATCAAAACTAGGAATCTGATTTTTGTTTCATTAGTAAAATAATGATGCTGTGATTTCAAAGCAAGTAAATGTGAAGCATCTCATCCTTGAAGAAATCTCTTAGTCCCAAATCTGGAATTTAAGTTCACGACAAACTCTGTAGCTCACATCCATAACTACTCATTACATTTGCTTGTCTTACAATCTTTGATGAATGAGTAGGGCTAATTTAGCTTAATTCTAATGCAAAATAATATTTGTAGTAGTATTTGATTGATAAGTTAAGTTTACACATGACTGTGGAGGTTAGTTTTAATTTGCATTATTTTTTAATTTTCTTTGCCAACCCATTTGATTTTATATAAAGGTCATAATGTGATAATACAAAGCATGTCCACTTTTAATTGAGTGCAACAATGCAAACGTACTTCTGCAAGTCAGAGATTAAACATGGGGTTGGTACTTAATTACTCTTGTAGACATAGCCATGATAGCAGACTGACCTTTTTTATGTCTGCATACAAGGCATATTGCATTTGTGATGATTATGCTGCAACCAAATTAGAAGATTAAACTAAAATTTCACTGGACAAAATTAATTTAATTTGTATTTATTATAATTTATTAAAGTGTTTTCACCAGGAGGCGTGACATTTTCATTCATAAAAATTTCACTGAATATTGTTATTTACAGTGTTATGAGAATGTTGCTTGGAAAAAGTTAACAAAATATATTGATTATCAAAAAAAATTTAATTTTAGGATGTTAATTCATATTTACTAGAACCACCCACCATTTTCAAAGATAAAACTTTCAGTTACCAATTTTCTTCACATTCAACAAAGAGGGGCCAATTTTGAAGTGTATTTTTTATTTTTAAAAATAGGCTCTATGACTGAACCTGCATTATAAGCAGATTCACGTGTTATCTGGGAACAATTTATTAAGGGAGTTGTGTATGTGTTTTCTGAATTACTTTTCTTTGCATGCTAACAAATCAATAATTATCTGACAAACTGTGTATTTACATAAATAACCTTTTTCAACATCAAAATTAATTAAAACTTCATCATAAGATGAGTGACATTAACCTAAAAAAATACACATTACACTAACGGACATCAAATATTTTGTACTGCAACTCAGCCAACTATAACAAACATTGAATGTTTTCAGTACCAGATACATTGTTTTTAAAGAAATATTCATTGTCAACTTAGTTCCACCTTTTGTGACTTTGGACACTCCTAGCACCACCAGTAATGAGTGGACACCCTCTAACAAAAAGTAGCATATACCGTAGTTCAAATATTTTTCTGATAAAAAAAGCACTCCTAGAAGAGAATACTAGATCAAGGGGACAGCAAGCCCACACTATAATGAATGCAAAACAATTTCACATTTTTAAAAAAAATACAATTACTGATAGTATGTTAAATCATCTATATCAGCAAGATGCTTATCAAACTATTATGGAACTGAACAACTGCAATTTGAACAAAGCAAGTTGCATAGTTACTGCAGTACGATTCGGAGCTATTGCATCACTCACTCACTTTTGCATCCCAAGTCAAGCTATTACATATGCAATATTAGTATTCCCAATGAATAAAATGGCACACATATGTATAACTGATAGTAAGGGGCCAACTTTGGCAAAACCATTGTCCGATTCGCCTAAAGAGATTATATTGGTAATACAGCAGATTCCAAACAAACCCTTTCCACCTATGATCAACCAATTCATACTCAATCCACTAGCCCATTTCTGTGCGCAGCAAAAGGTCAATGGTGGTAAAATGATATTTGTAAGTACGTTTGGCAATCACTTTCAATTATGTTGTTAAGGTACATGACAAGAACACATTTTCAAAAAACAATCAAATTAGTTTTAGCTTCTGGCTCTGCTGTGTGCTGAGTGATTTGTTTTCAGACATGAGCACCAAAAGCAAATGTGCATGCTTTAACTTAAATGTTGCAGAATACACCATACAAGTACTATAATAAGAGTCCGTTTTGTGTTTGTTCATTCAAATATGTTCACAAAGTTCAAAATTTGGTGTAGGACAATATAATATGACACCATTGTTAACAAACTGAAACTTAGTCTTACGTATAAGACCCGACGCTGATATTTATGTTTGGGGCGTCACAAAATCAACATGTGCTATGTCTTACATGTAGGACTAACTGAAACTCAACATTTAATCTTTAATTGAAACTAAACATGCCAGTTGGAAAAGGGCTTTACACCAGTTGGAGATTTGTGGGAATCTAGACTGAAAATAACCAGGAATGTGATTACAGTAATGGCATTAACCAAGTCTCAGTACAAAGTGAAGTTCTGTAAGTGAATCCGTATTGTTATTTTTATTTTTGTACATTTGCTTATAATGTTGATGCGCAGTGATTAACTCTCTTTGAATTATACATGTTGGCCTAATAATATCTAATGTCTCCCTTTACACTCATTGCGCTCCAAATTTTTAACCTGACCCTATTATTGATACCAAAGTTTGTTTTTAACTCCGTCTGACACTAGTCCTACCCGTAAGACGTATCACATGTTGATCTTGATTTTAGTGCTAGCAAACATAAATATCAGCGTCGGGGCTTACATTGTAGGACTACGTCTGACACCAGGTCCAAAAATCGAAATTACATTTCATTCATCGAAAACATGTGCCTCATCAGTTAAGCAGCAATAATTTATTATATACTACAGCTTATATGATATCGCATAAAGGTTTAAGATACTACAGTGGTTGTCAAAAAACGTCAAGCTCACATAACACAGTGTAAAACGTTTTCTACACCTCCAAAAGTTACCGTATCACAATTGTTAAATAGCGCGCTTGCTTCCACTTCCTGTCATACTAATGCTCATGTAGGCCTATTTAAGCTTAGCGGAACAACGAGACATGATACAAATTTTACGGTGGCCGTATAATGTTCAATTAAAATGTTAATATAAATAATAATAATAATTAATACTCGTATCACATGTAATACATACTCACCAGTTTTGTATGGTGCTAAATTAAGGTTAGATAGTCAATACGTTTGTTTCTTTTGGGTCGTATCTTCTGCATAATCAAGTCCCCCTGAAAATTGACAAGGTTGCAAACAGGTATGCAAAACGCACACAGTCATGCATCTTAATAATAGCACTAATATAATCAATATTTTAGTGTACGCTCAAAATTATAATTGCATCACCAAATAAAAGAAAATACTCAATAAAATTGTTATGAGTGTAAGAGATTTTTGCCTACGGTGAAGTTTAAATCTACATAAAGTCAGCGGCTAAGTAACCTCCGCCTGCATACGAAGAACCGACATATTAAGAGCGATCTTGACTATATATCCTTTGTTGCCATATTTTGTAAATTACTGTCGAGAGTCATTTAAGACGGATGCTCAATTGTTAATAATTGTTTCATCATCTGAGTTTTGTGACTAAAAAAATATTATTTCCAGAGTCAACGATCGTAGATCATATATTTATTATGTGCACAGCATCGACAAAATTTTCGTTCCAAAGTCAACGATCGTAGATCATATATTTATTATGTTCATAGCATCCACAAAAGACTCAAAATGTTATTGTAATTTTTAATATACGAGTCGAAAAAAGAATTTCTTCTTCTATAGGAAAATTACAGTGGACATTTTGTATCTCTTACATGAATATACATATACCCACTCACCTACCCCTTTCAAATACGAACCATGAACACTTATCAACGTTCTGGTCAGATTTAGAGGAGTGTTTAACCGAACCAAACTCACTTTGAAAAATAATATACCTTTCAGTGTAAAAAGTGATGACATTTTGTCATTTTATGCACAACAAACCACCGTTTTAAAATCCTAGCCCCTTAAGCTACAATCCTGGTCCCGATACCATTTATATGAAGTATAAGTGGATTTCAATGTTAAACCACTCTCGTTGTATTATTTCACCAAAGTTTCTTCGAACGCACATTTTAACAAATTAACTTCCGAAATGAATATTTCAGATATATTTGTTTTGGTGTTCATTTTACTAAAACAATACAATGACGAGAGATCATTGTTCCGAGTGTGGTTTCTGTTTCATAAAATACATCGGTGCTTTTTGCATACTAAGAGACTCCATTACAGGATGCGGGTTTTACACCTGCTGTGTTTCTATTTTAGTTCAGTTTCCACACAGGAGTCTCTCCCGACAACTAATAATTTTAATACACACATTTACCAATCAATATCACATGGTGCACCAGTTACGGTCACCTTCTTGTCTACGTACACTTTACTAAACAGCAACACCGTCTATACTAAACAAAACTCATATCAGTCCTGATATAAATTATCAAACCATACACATACTAAAAGCAGATTCTTAAAAAGAATTTGTTAAAACAGATGTACATCTTCATCTACCTGATGGTAATTAATGTTGATATGTGTATTGTTTTTAAATTAAAATAAAAATGCATAATGCATCTGTATCGGTGGAAGTTGAATCCAATAATCATTATATCATTCCAACTTAGTGCAGTATAATTCAAACACCAACCACGTCGATAGCTTCAGTGAAAACAGAACTTTAAACCCACCATAAATTGTCTTCTATTTTTGCATTTTTTATAATTTTTCTCTTTTCGATGCTAATTAAAACCTTATCATTATCTATTTTTGTTTTCTCGGAAATGTATAGACCTTTTTAGCATTTAGAAATTTCTATTTACTGGCTATACTGTTATTATCAATTTATTCTCAAAATCGTACGTGTCTTACTGCCTTAAACTAGTATTTAGTTCAGTGTAGAATTTAAGATACGAATAATATATATATATATATATATATATATATATATATATATATATATATATATATATATATATATATATATATATATATATCGTTTTAAATTGTTAATCCATCAGTACGAAACTCTGGTCGTATGCTTTATGTCTGTACAATAAACATTCTTGAAAGTTTTGATAATTTATCCACACGAAGTACAATTTTTATTAAGCACTAGAATAAGCCTTCGTGTAATTTATTCCATTGCTTTAAATTCGCCTCTGAAACATAATGAGTTTCATTGTCTGCTAGTTTATTAAAGAGATTTCGTTCATTTCATCAAATTTGTTCATTAGTTGAGATTCTAAACATTTATTCAGGCATGTATTGACACTGGACTGAATTGTGTAACTTGTCTAAGTACATAACGAAGGACTTTGATTTAAACGTTCCATTCTATTAACTTTAATGTAATGATCAGTATAGTTTTCATGGCATTATGTATATTTTGCCCGGTATCCCGATGTCAATAATAATTAGGAAACAAATGGTAACCTACCAGCAATTCTTATTATAGTACAGTGTTCTTTAAACTGGAAAAAAAAAACCGACGATCTCATTTCAGTCATAGTTGAACGTTGTTCTATATTTTGTTGTTGCTGTTTTCTTCTAACGGCGTTGATTTCTGTGTCTTCGAAGATTTGCTGTTTTACAGATGTGCTTTGCACAAACTCTGCCGTTTGGTCATTCTTTGGAATCTATGATGTTCTAGTTTTTCATTTTCAGCTTTAGTCACAATCAGCTCGTCGTCGTTCAAAATTTTCTTCAGTTTTACTTTTCTTCAGGTTATGGGATTCTCTTTATTGGATTTTCAAATATATCCGCAATATGTTATTCTAATATTTGTATCTTTTTTTGTTAAATCATCCATTTTCTTTTTCTCTTAGCTTTTAATTTTCGTCGTTTCGGCGTCTTTTAAATACCTCTTGCAGTTTGTTTTTCCGATGTTGTGCTCTGCTTCCAGGACTTTTTCATCAGCGTTAAAAGTCAATGACGTGATAAACAAATCTCTTCCAGCTATAACCAGTACTGCTCATAATTGTTAAATCCCTTCATTCATATTGTGAACATTTTTCAATATTATCACAGAAGAATTCGTTGACTTTTCAACCGTTTAATTCATCAGTGAAAATTTCTTCAATATTGGCTAGAAAGAACTCTTCTACCGTCAACTGTTTCATGAAACTGCTAAATCCTCAATTGTATGTGGTAAAAATTTATCTATTGTGAAAATTTATCCAGTATTGACACGAAATTATTCTTAAGGAAAGCTTCATAAAATTTGGAGCCAAAAATCTAAACATAAAATACGCGAAGCGAACACTATGATGTTCTAATCGATAAAAAATACAATAAATGTACAGTTTCATTAATTTTTTTCTCATACATGAGTTTATTGTGGATTTTAATTGTAATGAAGTCTCTTGGAAATAATATATACGTTCTATCACATTTCGACATATTCCTTCTTTGTGTCTTGGTATCTCATTCTAACTCATCCTTTGGTTTATTTGAACAAGTTTTGTATATCATCTATTAATTTTTACTGTCTGAAAATTGATCTTCAAATTAGTGTTCATATGAAAATCCTCATGGTCAAGTTTTTACATTTAAAAATATTTACGGAAATGTTAGTCGCATGTCTTTGTATTCAGGACCATTTGGGCAATTATATTCCTATTATTTATTTCAATTATTATTTCAAGTAAAAGTTTGTCTTGTTAAAAGTTATTGACATTTTGTTAATAACCTTTAGAGCTTTTTGGTGAGTTTTAGAAAATGTTTAGTACATATTGGTGACTTTTAGTTAATACCTATTAGCGCCTATAAGTAGCTTTTATTGATCACCCATTAGTTATTTCCAGTTACTTACTGTTTCTTTACCAGACCAGGTATGATGCATGCTCATTTCCTTGATTGTCTACATTATAGATGACGTGGAATCTTTCACAACATGTTAAAAAGCAAGCATCTTTACGAGATCAACGATTTCAACTCACTGAAAGCCACAACAAAGTCTACGCGAAAGAAAAAGCATCAAACACATAAACCATAGCAGCAACTAGAGTTGGAAAGGAATGTGTTGCCAAATCTGAGGGCAAATTACAAGAGAAGAACTCTTAAATCTTCTGCTGAATGCGCAAAAATTTTAAAGATAAAAACGAAACCGTTAATTTAACAAGCTCGATAAGATCAAAGAGAGTTCGAACATCTAAATATGTCACATGAAGTTCAGGATACATAAATGAAGGATGACCTCAGGCATGTGGAGGAGCTTTAGGAGAAAAGGTTTTAACAGACACTGAGGGAGAATTATAATAAAACAAACGAACTAAGATTAAAAAGAAGATATGTTATTTAACAAATAATTTACAAATTAGAGACAGGGCCAAAGCAACCAACTATACTAAATACATCTTTAAAATAAGAAAGTAACTCTATATAACCTATTGTACGCAAACGATTTTAAATCTTCATATAAACAATAATATTCCTATAGTTGTTATAAGTTTGTACATGTATAAATTATGTAGTGAAATGTCCGATAAAATGAATACCTTAAATGTTATTTACAGAGATATAAGTAGGGATATTAAATAGTTATTGTATGCCAATTAATAACTATTCATCTTTTGGCATATTACATAGTTATTGTATACCAATTAATAACTATTCATCTATAATAACGATTACCTTCTAAAATGACTGTAGTAAAATATTTAAATTGTTTGTGCCAGTCGCTCTTATGGATATCACGATATACAATCTAATTATTCACGATTTGATCGAATAGGTCTTTATATACCTAATCTAGCATTTATTTAGTTGGCCATTCTTGCAATTGATACCTTCTTCCGTGTCTTGCAAATGTGCTCAATGTAATAAATTTCATGTTTCATTGCATCAATGAATGAAATGAGTTATTGTATAGTTTCAATTGTGTTGGTTGTTGTTATAACAACGCATAAAACATGTACAATTGTGTCCATATTGGTTCAAATAAAGTAAACTGGTTTGCGAAAGCTGTTTATTACAGTCGTCGATTAAATTTTTCGCTGAACAAATATAGTTCTTTGTAAACTTTTCACTATTTCTAAAACTTTTATTTCACGCGTGTTCTTGGCAAATAAAACATTTAGCATGATTACAAAACTAAAGAACAGACCAACAATATGTTTAAAATTATGTTTTTTGCAAAAGAAAATTTGAATAAGATCTCGCTTAAAGCGTGCGTGTTACTCGTTTATTTCAGAACTGTTCATTTAACAATGGTTGCCATGTACTAGCATGGGTCAAGAAAAGAGGACGTCTAAAATTAAAAAAAAAAAAAAAAACAACAGGGAAGTATGAATATGTTTTCAACGCACTGCTGTCATTGTGAAATCACAGCGTGATGCAATCAATTTGGTTTGTACTGGATCACACTTTTAGGTTGACCTCGTCCAAGAATGTACACATAATTTAACATTGATTTTCCCAGAAATATTTATCGGGGCATGTAAATCATTAATTTAACCATGACCTTCCAAAGGAATATGGATGTCTGAGGATCCAAATAAAGTGAATAATTAACATTTAAAGGTATGTGGAATCAAATTCTAATAAATCACACCTACTAGTTGGTTCTGAACACTTACATTATATTATGAATTTCGTTTGAAAAATGTACTGTATAGTATCCACTGCTAAGCATGTAGGTATTTCAACAGGAAAAGCATAATAAATATGTCAGAGTGCTCACCATTGCAACTAGTCTTTGGATACTGTGTCTGGTACACACTTAAGAAAGAGCTCTTGAATTGCATGTAGAGCTTCTTTTTGTTTTTAAATCAGCATTTGCCTAGTGTCTACAAACGATTAAGATTGCAAGTTTTTCCGAAACGGTTCTTTCAGTGTGCGTCTGGTTGATTCTTTGCCCGGCAAGATGGCGGACGAAACAGAGCAGGTCCATAATTACGTTTAATATATTTTAATAAGTTTACATTTAGATATATTTCTTCTTGTGTGAGATGCACTGTAAACATATTGGACATATATAGGGGAATCTTAGAGTGTGGTTGGCGTTTCATGTCATATGTGATGTGTACAAGGCAACTTAGCTGTACATGCACGCTAGTAATCTGTTTTCGTATACACCTTCGGTCATTCTAAGATTTTTAAATTCTTCCTAAAAATAGACAAAGCCACAAGAAGAAGAAAAAGCCCAAATAATCATTAGTTGCGTGTTGTGTATCTAATTAATTGCGGCAAATGTCATGTCATGTCGCCGTCACTTTCTATTATTATCTGACAATCTTAGCAGAAAACAGCGTTTAAAGCAGCGGTTCATTGGTAGAATGTCTGTACTAATGTTTTCTTTAGAACGAAGCTCCGTATATATATATATATATATATATATATATATATATATATATATATATATATATATATATATATATATATATTATGCTGCTCTTTAGTTATGTGTGTTTTAGAACAGGGATCACAAACTCAAATCACCATTTGAGCCACATGAGGACTAGTACATTGGCCAAAGGGCTGCATCAGTGATATCTTTTAATACAATGAAAGCAGCTCATATAAAAGGTACCAGCAGAAATATTGGAAACAGGAAGTAAACGATGTAGCAAGTTATGTTTTTTTTTCTTCAAATTAAAACTGGTTGGCTGTTAAGAAAAACTTTGCATTATTGATTATTTTACAAATCCCAGGTATTGTTGCAGGCTACATTAAATAACTTGATGGGCCACATGCAGCTGGTGGGCCTAGTGTTTGAGACCTCTGTTTTAGAAAATGGATTGGAAAAAATGTCCATGTACATCTGCCACCTGGACTGGTACTAAGCCATCAGGATAGCTGTGATGCAATAACTGCATGGTATTTTTCCTTTAGAGTCACTGAAATCAAGCCATATATAATTATCAATACTAATATTGACTGAAAATGGCTGTATCTTAGTTTTTTCAATTCAACATTTTTACTGCCAGAGATTGACATGTTTCTCTTTGGGAAAATAGTTATTTGAGACTATGTGACAGCCTTGTTTTAACCTTTCACTTGGATGCAAATTGTTCTGCGCTTACTCTTCACATTCCTTGTGACTGTTTTGTAATTATTAATGAATTTTATTTCACACTATTGATTCAGTCCATTTTTTTCTTCTCATCTACATATTGATATATGCTATTAGATATGTGATCATTTTTAATAATTTTTATTACTGGCATAAGTTTTCAGTGTGCAAACATTTTTAGTTTGATTGCATCCAATATTAATATCATTAACTTTACATGCAGTCTTTCGTAACCTATATTAATCGCTAGATGCAGTGGTTACATGATTGTAACTCATTAATATCATTATCTCTACATGCAGTGGTTTCATGATTGTAACTCATATCAATATCATTATCTCAACATGCAGTGGTTTCATGATTGTAACTCATTAATATCATTATCTCTACATGCAGTGGTTTCATGATTGTAACTCATTAATATCATTATCTCTACATGCAGTGGTTTCATGATTGTAACTCATATTAATATCGGGGCCCCGAATGGCCGAGCGGTCTAAAGCGCTTTCCGTTATGGATCACTGCCATCTCACCTCTGTCTGCGTCGGTTCAAGTCTAAGATTCGGTTAATGTAGTTATGTGAGAAAGCTTTCCAGTAGCTTCTCGTGGGTCGGTAGTTCTTTCCAGGGGTTTTCCAGGGTTCTTCCTCCACCAATAATACTGGCCGCCATGTATAGAATATCGTGTGCTGAAAAATGGCATTAAACCCTAAAAATCCAAAACCATATTAATATCATTATCTCAACATGCAGTGGTTTCATGATTGTAACTCATTAATATCATTATCTATACATACAGTGGTTTCATGATTGTAACTCATATTAATATCATTATCTATACATGCACTGGTTTCATGGTTGTAACTCATAATAACATCATTATCTCAATCTGCAGTGGTTTCATGATTGTAACTCATTAATATTGTTATCTCTACATGCAGTGGTTTCATGCTTGTAACTCATTAATATTGTTATCTCTACATGCAGTGGTTTCATGATTGTAACTTATTAATATTGTTATCTCTACATGCAGTGGTTTCATGCTTGTAACTCATTAATATTGTTATCTCTACATGCATTGGTTTCATGATTGTAACTCATTAATATCATTATCTATACATACAGTGGTTTCATGCTTGTAACTCATATTAATATCATTATCTCAACATGCAGTGGTTTCATGATTGTAACTTATTAATATTGTTATCTCTACATGCAGTGGTTTCATGCTTGTAACTCATTAATATTGTTATCTCTACATACAGTGGTTTCATGATTGTAATTTATTAATATTGTTATCTCTACATGCAATGGTTTCATGATTGTAACTCATATTAATATCATTATCTCAACATGCAGTGGTTTCATGCTTGTAACTTATTAATATTGATATCTCTACATGCAGTGGTTTCATGATTGTAACTCATTAATATCATTATCTCTACATGCAGTGGTTTCATGCTTGTAACTCATTAATATTGTTATCTCTACATGCAGTGGTTTCATGATTGTAACTTATTAATATCATTATCTATACATGCACTGGTTTCATGGTTGTAACTCATAATAACATCATTATCTCAATCTGCAGTGGTTTCATGATTGTAACTCATTAATATTGTTATCTCTACATGCAGTTGTTTCATGATTGTAACTTATTAGTATTGTTATCTCTACATGCAGTGGTTTCATGCTTGTAACTCATTAATATTGTTATCTCTAAATGCAGTGGTTTCATGATTGTAACTCATTAATATTGTTATCTTTACTTGCAGTGGTTTCATAATTGTAACCCATATTAATATCATATTACTACTCTGCATCTGAAAATTTATTTGTTTGGGACTTTTGAAATTTAAAGTCTGACTTAAGACTTTTGGAATGACCTTGGCAGTCTCATTCTGACCTGGACATCCCCATGCAGAAGTATTCATTATAGCACAGGACATCTTGTAATTTGTACACTGTACATTTATGATTTCTTTTTACCTGGCAAATGTTTATATCACAACACTGCACCTCATTATGTACAATGAGACTGCTAAAGCATGGCTTTAACATTGCACTTGCCATTGGCATGTTTCCAAATTGCAAAAGTTGGAGTGGACAAAGGATGGTTTGGATAAATATGTGAAAAGTATAAAGGGATTAAACAATTCTGAGCTATAGCGTCATGGTGCCCATTAAAGGATGGATAGCTGTACTAATAGATTCATCTCCTCAGCTACATCAAAAATAATGAAATCTTGTCTTGGAAATAATTTTTGCATACCAAGGTGATTTGAGAACATATTAATTTTATCTATGTAACTATTCACCAAACAACAAGTTTTTATTAGTCGCCTGTAATTACTGTGAAAACTATTATACATGATACCGCTCTGGTGGCCTAGTGGTTAGAGCGTTCGCCGCGGAAGCGGGAGGTCGTGGGTTCGATCCACGGCCAAGTCATACCAAAGACTTACAAAAATGGTACTAACAGCTGCCTCGCTTGACGCTCAGCATTAAGAGGTTAGTGTTAGGACTGGTCGGCCTGGTGTCAGGATAATGTGACTGGGTGGGACATCATGCTACATGTCTGCGGCATGATGCCTCAGTGCTAGACATCACTATAAACTGCCTCACAGCAGACATCGTAGCGATATGACTGAAAAAATGTTAAAGCTACGTTAAAAATCCTAATCAAACAAACAAAATTATACATGATAAATACCACTTATGCATAGTTATGATTTGTACATTGGTCATCATTAAGGATGAATGTCTTGTTTACAAACACACCTGTTACAGACTGTTAGGTCATTAATAATTATAACAAAGTTATCATGAATTTAATGGCATGCATTAAACCAGTCTTTTCAAGCAGATTTTTTTAAGGTCAGTGTGCTTGGCACCTTAGACCAGGAAGTCATACAGGCAGTTACATTGACAAGCATAATGATGAGACCTATTCACTCACTACTAGTGGACATGTTTGAAATCAGTAAATCCTATATGCTTGCAAATATTTTGATTTAAATATAACTGCTAAATTAAATATTATTTATTCCATATGTGTCCAAACTTGCTGTTTGTAAATAAACATTCATTTTGTCACATCTGCATGAGATCATGTTAGACATACCTGGACATTTGCATACAGTAATGTGAGACTTACATTGACATTGACCACAAGATACAAGTGTGAAATAAAGAATCAATAGATGAATGAAACAATGCTTTTATGTAATAGATCCTTGTGGTATGTATAAATGCTAAATGCTTATAATGGTTCTGATATGTACTCTGTGATAAGAACTCGCTACCTCCTGTATCTGAGGCAGGCACTCTAAACCACTTAGGCCAACAGAGTGTCAAATTCATTTGATATAAATGTACTTCACTTGGACCATATGGATCATGAATAAGATAAGCATTGACATTTGATGCTAACAAGACATGCTCAGTGGGCTGTACTAATGAGTCTGGCAGGCCAAATGTTGGACACCACTGAGTTACATTGTACATTGCATCAGCTACATTGTACATTCACTTCATATGAAGCATTCTATCACATCCACAAGGAAAACAGAAATGCTGTTCTGTGTATGATTAGGATTTTTAACGTAGCTTTAACAATTTTTCAGTCATATCGCTACGATGTCTGCTGTGAGGCAGCTTATAGTGATGTCTTGCACTGAGGCATCATGCCAAAGACATGTAGCTTGATGTCCCACCCAGTCACATTATCCTGGCACAGGGCTGACCAGTCCTAACACTAACCTCTTCATACTGAGTGCCTAGCGATACAGCTATTAGTACTATTTTTGTAAGCCTTTAGTGAAAGGCAGAGTGAAATGAAGTGCTTGCTTTACTGATCAGTGCCATTCTCACCTCAGTCTGTGTGGCTTCAAGTCTAAGGCTTGACCAGTGTGGGTATGTGAGGCCTGTGGGTCAGTGTTTCTTACCAAGATTTTTCTAGGTTCTTCCTCCACTAGTTTGCTGGCTTCCATGTATAGCTTATCTTACACTGAGAAATGGTGTTAAATCCCAAAACAACAATAACAACAAGCAATGCATCTATGCGATACAAATGTCAATTTAGGGTTTTTGATACTACAAATTAGTTTTCCACTTTTATAATATCAGACTGGTTTGCTTGTCTACCAATGCTACTTTGAGGGACCAAAGTAAGTGAATATTATGATATAATTTATGTCATTTGAAAGGGGACTAGCATAACTGTCAGGCTACATATGTACTTTATATCCAGAGAGTATATGTAATTCATTTTTACATTCTTTTTCTATAGCTTGTTCCAGCACAAACAGTTGAGGAACCTCTAGATTTGATCCGACTTAGTCTGGATGAGAGGATCTACGTGAAAATGAGAAATGATAGGGAGCTCAGGGGAAGACTACATGTAAGTGTAAATTGACCATGCTCAGATTACCGTAAAGCCTTTTCAGACACAGCCCAGGGCAAGTTGATTACAAAGAAATCACTTATCCAGACTTAGATTCCATATATGGGCCATATGTTTTTACTATTACGTTTTTGCTATCATTTTGACAGTACATGTATTATTTTTAAATAAAAAGAAATATCAAAATAGTTTAATTTTAAATTTTTTCTGTGTGTATATGCCTTTCAAAATAGTGTACTTTGAAAGGTACAAAATGTTTATGATTGTGTTTTGTACAGTTGTACTTTAATTAAAAGTAGTAATTTCTCTGCAAGTACCAAAATAGTTAATTCTTTGCAGTGTTCTGAATAGGGGTGAAATGAATCAGTATATTGATACTTTTGCAGAAATGAAAAGAGACGGAGAATTGATAAAAAAGACTATACTTCCCATATACATATTATTTTAGTCTTCACAATTCATGAATGATTATTATTAATTTGCCTTGCCATTTTGTAAAAATTATTTTCCATCAGAAACAGCATTTGCAGTCACAGGTACTCATGTTTATTAGATAAAACAAAAATGATAATTTCGGAATACCCATTCACCATTTACAAGTTAACACAAAGGGACATGATTCTTAACCTGCCTCCCCTTCTATGTAAATTATCGTAACCAATAAGTATGTTCAGCATATACTATACATTCCAAACATGTTAATTCTCAGCATGACAAACAGGAAGTATTGGCTGCGCAAAAGAGAGACTTTGGAAGAAAGTCATTAGATATGTCAAGTTCTTAGGCGGAAATGTTGTCAGGGTGTACCATTGTGTGAATTGTGCAAAATTTATATGAATTAGCATGCTTGTAGCACAAAATGTGTTCAGTGAAATATAGGATTTTTATTTAACCATTCCTAATTGAGACACGTGTTTTGGGGATAGCAACTGTTCCACATGGTGGTTCTTAAAGCATGACATGAATGGTTGTGAAACTAAGTTTGAATAAAACAATGTGCTCAGAAATAAATATTACGGCATAGTTTGAACCATTAATTAAGAAAGTTGTATAAATGCGTGTTTAAAACATGGGCTGCCTAGAAAGCCCAAAATGTCTGATTCCTTGCATGGTTCATTACAATTTCGTTCAGCAAATAATTTTTAAAGTTATGAAATATATTAGATTATTGGAGCTGGGAAAGTTTTAATGGAGATACCAGTTAATGATTTTGAGCCCAAGATGATGTTAAATGAGAGTCAGATGTTAATGTTGGATGGACCAAAAATAGATGGCATGACCCTTTCAGTGGTATTTTTCTAAATTAAATGAGCCAACTTAAAATACAAACAACTTAAAAGTATAATGCAGTTTTAATTTCTTTAATTAATTGAATTTGCCCTGTGGGTCATAGGCTATAAAACTATATACATGTATCCATATCAGTGTTAAAATAAAATAAATAAAATAAGGAGAAAGAAGATACAATTAAGAAATAAAGATTTTTATTTGAATACCTCTGTCTGCACAAGCATTGAGGGACTAAATACTCTAATACACCATTATGGAAGAGATAATAAAGTATAATAGTAACTAAACTACTGATTTAACAATTTATGTTTGAGTGTATGTGTATGTGTGTGTGATTAGTATTTTTAATGTAGCTTTAACAATTTTCCAGTCATATTGCTATGATGTCTGCAGTGAGACAGTTTATAGTTACATTATCCTGACATCATGCCGACCAGTCCTTACACTAACCTCTTAATAATGCTGAGTGCCAAATGAGGTAGCTGTTTGTACCATTTTTTTTGGTTTTTGGTATTTCTCGACCGGGGATCGAACCCACAACCTCCCACTTCCGCACTGGAGTAGTCTTTTTTGGAGTAGATGTATCCGAAAGATAAGATCTGTTATCTCAGGAAAAATGTATATGACAGTCACAAAGATCTGTTTCCCAACATATTCAAACTTTCAAAGCTAGCTATGTATATGCCTTTTCAGAAAGAAGCACAGAACAATAGTAATACAAAGAAAGGAACAGAGTATGCTCAGAATTAGCAGATTAATGCTTACACAACTGTGACATCTGTTCAAGATGTTGATTTCAGTAGAACTATAAGAAAGTGGAGCAGGTTGAAACAGATAGATATTGAACTTTAGATAAATATTTACCTGTGACCATTTATTCCTCCCCTCCTGTTTTCTTTGATAAAGGGGGAGGTCTCCCTTAAGATAAAATCCTGTCATCTTTATTTTAATTGTACAGAGGAAACAACTTTGCAATTTCTCTATTTTTTTAACCACTGAATGAAGGTGCTGATGGAGTAAATGAAATTAGCATAGAATTAGCTATGGGGCAGATTTCAAACTGCTCAAGTTTATCACCTTGTGTAAATTAAAGATTAAGAATAGGGTTGGTTGTGGTCATAATTATTCCTTCTTCACTAACAAATACAAGTACATGTGGTTGCAGCAGTCTTTTACACCTTCATGAAATAAATTTGATAGATTTTGTTTGTATTCAACCATTTTCCCATGCCTTGATGTGTTCTTGATGAGATTTTCTTTGATCAATAAAATTGCATTATTTCTTAAGTTTTGAAAATAACATTGTACTACAATGTCTTCCCATTGTAACTGAGACATGAAATTCGTAATACATGTAATATGTTTTAAAATCATTCATGTTGTTCAAACCAAAGGGAGTTAAATAGAGCTACCATTAAATGGACTAAAAACTTCGGATAAAATCACTGCAACCAAAAATAGTATGTTTGAAAGTTATTTTCTCATCAATGAGAATTGCATGTAAATATATGATAACTATATGTTTATCTGTAGTCTGCATTCTGGAAATAGGAATAGAATGTCAACATACATAAAAAAGGGCTCCACCAACCTTTCAAAGATTGAAAGACCATCAAGTTCATATGTGTATCTATATGTATCATATTGCATGCTGTGTATTGTGAATCATATTGATATGCAGCACAAGTGTTTTGTCTCCCCCCAGTGCTGAAACAACATTTGTGTCTTTATTTAATTAGTTTGATTTCATTCACAGAAAGAAATGGTTTCTTCCCAGTCTTGATGTCAACCATTGTCTGATTGATAAATTAATGTCCTGGATCAGCTAAATTGATGTTAATAAACATTTGAAGCCTGTCCTGCATTAAATGGTTTCTCTTTGATTCTATAATTTTATTATGAGACTGAATCCTGATTCCAACAATTTCTGTCTGCGTGTGTTCGAGTCTAAGATTCAGCAGTAGCTTCTCATGGGTCGGTGGTTCTTTCCGGGGGTTGTCCGGGTTCTTCCTCCACCATTTAATACTGGCCGCCATGTATAGCCTATATTGTGCTGAAAAATGGTGTTAAACCATAAAAAACAAACAAAACAGTGGATTAAAATACAGTGCAAAGTATTTCTGTTTAAGGTTAGAAACATATTGAGTACACATTTGTAGGTTACCATTCTCTTATCTGGATTAATTTTCAGCCAATCAAATAGTTATTTCTCAATACTATGCATTACAGTATGTGTATGAGCAAGTGACAGCTCATTATTAATGAAGGGCAGGTGAGTGCTAATTTCAGGTAACCAATGAAATACAGAGAACATTAGTAGTTTTGTTGACCATTCATAGGTCATGTTCTTCATTTTGTGCACAAATCAGAAGAACGTTCGATACCGGTAGTAACCAATAAATGGAGCCCCAGCAGGTGGCTGAATATTAATAATTTTCCAGTGTCTTTTTAGAATTTCAAAATGAAGCACCAGATTTCATTATAGCTGACGGTTTTGTAAGGCCAGTCAGATAATATTTCTTTGAGCAAGGCCAATGGACAACTCATTTAGAATGCACACAATGTATTTTCCATAATATTTACAGCTTGCATTTTCACTCAAAATTTATCTGATATTATAACATTTGTCGGGAAAAAATTTGATGTCGAGATCAAACAAATTTTGCATGTAATTACGTAAATTTGATAATACAGTAGTTAAGTCTGCTTTCAATATACAGTATTTGTTGTTTATTGTCCTTTATATGCAGTGAAAATTGGCAAAAAGATGTGTTTGTTGTCTTCACTAGACAGGTGCCCTCTATATAAAGGATTATCATAATTATAGGGTTTTATATTGGCAGAATTCATGAACATGATTTTTGGACATGGATCCTGCATGTACAGGTGTCTTTAAAAGCAGGTTTCCCTTCCCTTTTCTCAGGCCTATGATCAGCATCTTAATATGATAATGGGAGACGTTGAAGAGACGGTCACAACAGTTGAGATAGATGAGGAAACTTATGAAGAGATTTACAAGGTGATTATTCAAATGACTGAAATATTTTGTATTTTACTTTATTCAAGTGAGCGAAATCAGTTGTATAATTTTTGGTTGCTAAAAAAAAAACCACATACTTAAATATGCAGCATAAAATTTCATCTCTGTACATGCCATTTCTGTCAGACAATTTTCCAGACACTAAATACTGATGAAGATATTGTTTTTAATAAAAACCACAACAATGATTCCAATAGAGATTAAATTCTCAGTAAAATTATATTCATATGATTTGATAGTCTGTTTACAATTACATATCTTTAAATTCAAACCCATTTCTTTACTCATATGTTTCATATTATTGTTTTTGATTGAAAAAAAGAAAGTTAATTAAATTTTATTTTAAATAAATAAAATGAATTATAGAAAGACAATTAAATACGAGACTTCCTGTTATTTAAATGTATTGACAGTCTTTACTGTTAATGCTACATTTCTTAACTCCAGTTTGTTTTACAGTATATCTTGAATCACTTACCATGCTGGTTATAAAGGTTAAAGGTAATGGTTATCAACAGCAATATTAAAGGTATTTGAAAATGATAATACAGCTCACTGTAATTATACCCACATTGGGATGACTATATATTTTGGTATATTTAGATTCTTATTCTTAATAAGGAGATTTTCATTTACAAACAAAATATTTGATAGTTCACCTTTTTATATAAAACATTACAAGAAAGACCAAGTTTATTTTACATGTCATCTATTTTTCAGACAACAAAGAGGAATATACCCATGTTGTTTGTGAGAGGAGATGGTGTGATACTGGTTTCCCCACCCATGAGAACAGGGACTTAGTTATAAAAAAACATACATGATCGTTGCGTCTCAATCTCCATATTTGTGATACAAGCATGATTGTGTTTACACAGCAAAATGACAATAACATTAATTAAAACATTTTGTACATTAGAGTCATTATAGTGATTTCACTGGAAATGAAGAAAATACAAGCAAAGATGTTTTTTGTTGTTATGTCCTATATACTCAATGACCAGGATGTGGATATTGTATGGTTAAATTAAGTTTAAAATTTCAAGAACCAGCCATAGCTTTATATTTACTTAAATAACAATAATTTACTTACTTTTCCATAAACTATACTAATTTACCTGGATATTCTTTAACCAAAAAAACGCTGTATGAGAAAATTCTGTTTATTGATATACATGATACTTGTACCAAACCCAAGTAATGGTGTATAAATTTTAAAAATTTACCCCATGAAAAACTAAAACAATACAGTTAATACTAGCACAAGACTTTCTTATGTGGACATTTTGTTTGTTTTCAGTACTATATATGCTCGCTTATAGGTCAAGTCCAGCTGCAAACAGCATGATCCCAGAACTGCTGTCACATAATGAACTATCAGATTAGCGTCTCTATTATTTGTTCGGCTGATGAGTCCTAACAAACTGCATAGAGCCAAATATTTCAGTTTAAATGATTAAGACAAGGCATTGTTGAGTGATAGAATAAAAATAGTAAGTGTCAGATAATAATCCTTTAAAACATCATAATCTCTGATGCAATGGAGGACAAAGAATGCTTGAACCATTTTTCTATGTATTTACCATTTTTCTGTGAAGGCATGTTTGGAAACTAGTGCCACATCTCTTTTCTTGTGCTTCTGGACATCCACGGTAAACAATTGCCATTGGCATGGTCATTTCAAGGTAATAGGGAATGAGCATATGACCTCAAAGTAAAACAGTTTTCTGTCTTGTTATTGCAATTACTAATGTATTAGATGAATTTGAAATAAAGTCGGAGCTAAGAGGACATTGGTAATTCCCCCAAAATATAAATAGCTGCCGATATTTTTATAAATAAAAACATCTGCTGGTTGTGGGCTGGATGATCTTACGGGATGGTCCTTCTTCCATTGTCAGTTTGTAGTCGGTACATTAGCACAGGTTTGCTGTTGGTACTCTTCCAAATCTATGTCAAAAGATTGCCATGAAAACTTATATTCATCCCATGCCCAGTTGGTCCCACATGAAAAAGGTGCTGCTTGGGCATATAACATTAGCCATCTTGAAAATCTTGTTATGGCTACACACCAGAATGATTGGTCATATTTAGCAAAGGGTTTTATTTCCTTTCATGTTTTGTTGGTCATACTTGAAAATGATGTCAATCTGATGACCAGAATGGCAGCAATAGCAGCAATCTTGAAAATCTTGTTATTGCTCTTCTTTATGATAAATGGATGGGCATATCAGTATGGTGTTTATACTGAAAGATTTATATTGTCTAGTTGATTTTAAATGCAAATGGTGCCTTTCGGATTTTGATTGTTGTTGTAGAGTTTAACGCCATTTTTTAGCACACGATATTCTATACATGGCGTCCAGTATTATTGATGGAGGAAGAACCTGGGTAACCCCCCCCCCCCCAAAAGAACCACCGACCCACGAGAAGCTACTGGCAAACTTTCTCGCATAACTACATTAGCCGAATCTTATACTCAAACCCACGCAGACAGAGGTGAGAAGGCAGTGATCCATAACGGAAAGCGCTTTAGACCACTACGCACTCGGGGCCCCTGGATTTTGAGTATGGCTGCCATGGCGGTGAATTTGACAATCTTATTGCTATTTCTTTTCAATAACGTAAAGTTTTAACCAGACGACTTCTTGTGATGTTTAGTCATTTTTAAATAAAATGGTGCCAATTGAATGTATTATATGGCAGCAGCTATCTTAAAAGTCTTGTTATTGCAGCTCCTGATGAATAAAGAAACATGTTAACAAGGGGATATCTTTAGATGACTTCCAATGATGTCCAGATGGAATCAGTCAGATTTTCTAGGCAGCTTGAGGCTTGGGTTGAGTTTTGATTGACAGTGTTTTGTATCATCATTTAGTCATCTGTCTTGTTGATATTTGGACACAGCTACTTTCATCAACACAATAACTTCATTGGCTGTTCATAGCACCAAGTTTTGCATGATTGGTCATGGGGTAAACTTTTAATACAAGACCTATGGGCAAGTTAACCGGCTCTATCTCCATTATTATTAGCAAATCTGTCATGAATGTCAATGGTAGACCTTTTGAAACATTAATTTTGCATAGAAATTATTTTTTACCAGTTGGATACGAGATCAAGTACATGGTGGCTTTCCAACATATTAAACTGTATGGTTAAGTGTTTGGTAATTCTCAAAGTAAATAATTTTGTAAGAATAAAAATCCTTTCTTAATTCACTTTTCTATTGATTTTTAGCTCACTTGTCATTGTATGGTTTGATATTCCAAACATCTGTTAGTGTACAAGTTTTTTATTAATATTAATCTACTTGAAAGATTGCCATAAATGTTTATACACTCATTCATCCGATAGTATTGTTGGTCCCATATCATTAAAAATATAGTGTCTACTGGCTTTCAGTTTGTCCACTACCATGACCATCTTGAAAATATAGTTATCACTACTCCACCTGATGAGGGATTTCGCATAAAGATTTAATATGATGTTTAAATGAAAATGATGCTGATGTGATGTCCAGTATGGCTACTATGATAGCAATGTTGTTATCATTATTCCTCTTTGGGTGGTCATATCAAAATCGGGATTTTCACTAACAAACTTTATGATTTCTTGTTGGATCTAAATGATAATATTGCCTATCTGCTCTCCTTCTTCATTGATCGTCATATCAATATGAGGTTTTCACTAAAAGATTTCTTATGTCTAATTGGTCCTGAATAAAATTGGTATCGATCTAATGTTCAGCATGGCCAACGTAGTGGCCATCTTTATATAAAAAAAATTCATCACTACTCGGCCTACATCGATGGTCATATTGGCATTTGGTATTCACTAAAATACTTATTATTTCTACAGTAGTCCCCCTCTTGAAGGACCCCCCTCCCCATAAGATAAAGGGCCCCGAGTGGTATAAAGCGCTGTCCGTTACGGATCACTACCATCTCACCTCTGTCTGCGTTGGTTCGAGTCTAAGATTCGGCTAATGTAGTTATGTGAGAAAACTTGCCAGTAGCTTCTCGTGGGTCGGTGGTTCTTTCCGGGGGTTTTCCGGGTTCTTCCTCCACCATTAATACTGGCCGCCATGTATAGCCTATATTTTGCTATAAAATGGCGTTAAACCATTAAAAAAAAAAAAAAAAAAAAACAAACAGAAGGACCCCCGGGCCAGCAGCCAACTGCGTCTTACGGCCAGCATCCCTTGGATGAATTTGTGTTCAAAAGTACCTCGCAAGAATTGTCACCCCTCTAACATGATTGGCGGCCAGCTTATTAGTACACAAATGTAAAATGTTCCTTTCACACAATGCCATTTTTTATTTAAAATGTGTCCAGGACCAATAATTAATTCATATCTTGACGTAAGGTAAGGAATCAGATTATTTCTACCGTTGATACATGTCTGCCAACGTATCTGATTAAGTAGATTATTCAGCAGCAGTGGGGAAATGGTGCAAATGGAAGACGATATATATATATATATATATATATATATATATATATATATATATATATATATATATCACGTTTTTGAATGGTTTCGCAATGTACATGACAACAATACCTGCACGCATATCACGTTTACATCAACAATAAGAATTATCAATGTATATTCAGTTGAAATAAGTTTATTATTATGACAAGAAGAACCTTCTAATAATTAATGACTTACCTGATGATTTTAAATGCTTTGAAGTATGTAGCTTTATTACTATGTACATTACACAGACTTCTCACAAAACATTTTGTCCCTCTAAGGAAAGGCCACCTGTATTAAAGGCTGGTGCATAAGAGGTGGTCACTGTAGTTGTTCCTAAATAAAATTGGTGCTGATCTAACTTGCAATTTGTTCAACATGGCAGCCACCATGAAAATCTTATAACAAATCTAGCTAGACAGGATGTCATGATGACATGGGGTTTTCACCAGAAGAATTCTTATGATATCCAGTTGGTTTTAAATTGAAATATGCCCATCTGACATCCAATATGGCTGTCATAGTGGCTCTTTTATGACTACTTCTGAATATTGACATGAGTTTTTCAGTAAAAGACCTAGTTCATCATAAACGAAAAAAGTGTCGATCTGGCATAAAAATATGGACCCCATAGCGGCCATCATGAAATCTTGTAATTGCTGCTACTCATGAATGGGAAGTCGTATCCTGAAAATATATCTACTCCCAGATAGATGGTATATCAACATGGGGTTTTCACCAATAGACTTGGTATGATTTTTAGTTGGCCCTAATACACGTAATTAAAATAATGAAATGGTCTTGAATTTCTGGAAATTATTTTCGCATTGAAAAACATTAGTTTCTTCGATAGACTCTTTAAAAAAAAACATTTGGGTTTGCATGATAAGCCTTTACTACACTAATTTTGTTCGGTATTTGATCTGTAGGCATCTTCACTTGCCAAGGTTCCGATAACGCTATTGTCACATCTCGCTCAGTAAGATGGGTAGTTAATTGGATTTAGCTACGTTATCTAGTGAATGACCTCCCTCGATGTTATGGCCCGGAGTGAATGAATAGATAGAACATCAACAGAGAACTGGGTAGGATTATTGGGAAGAAATAATGCAATACGAGCCCCTTTGACAAGAAAAGAACGCATTTAATCGAAACCAATTACTAGTGGTAATTTCAATTCAACTTAAGTTATGTCAACATAATTTTATAGCAATGTCTAATGTGGATTTATTTAATCATCATAACGAGTGATGAAAAGAGCGCAATGTCTGTGACTGATTGCATCACCTTCCTCTCGACCGTGTTCCAACGTTTCCTTTTTCTCGAGTCTTTCAATTCCGACTAATTCATTCCTTTTTAGACTTCCTGTCATTTTTTTTATGAACTCGTCACTTCTCTTTTCTCTTTTCCCCCAAACTTCCGTCTTCGGACCACCCCCCACTCGCTTTTTTCTGTCTGTATGTCTGTTTCTCTCTCTCTCTCTCTCTCTCTCTCTCTCTCTCTCTCTCTCTCTCTCTCTCTCACACACACACACACACACACACACAGAAACGTTCGGACAAGCGAATTTCGACCAAGATTCAACTTTAATTTCACATTACTTCCAAGATATACGCCTTAATTTCACTCGAAGCAATCATAAGCAGTTTTTTTTTCTCTTAAATTTTCCTTGGATAACATTCATTTTGTCAGTCAGAATCTCTGAATTATGTTGCATAACTCTTCCCATTGAATAATGACTATTTGACATGGATTGGAAGTTCAGCTGTCACTTTCTCAAGACCGTGCTTAGATATCCCAGTCAATTTTATTGAGTCGGAAAGCGGACCCCTTTGAAGCTTTAACACAGACATCAGAAAAGATGATGATAAAATGTCAAAATGACCATTCACAAAGACTTCTCCGGTTTAAATGTGATAAAATCTTAATACTCAATGCACTCAACTTTATGGTTCAATGCTTATTCAAAATTCCACACCTTGGCGTCTCGAACAGACATTTATGTGCTTCGCGTCTGAATTTCATTGGATGCGGCAGCCCGTAATTATTAATGGATTTGTTTTACACGATCATTTCCTTATTTATTATTTGATTTCTTTTAACACGATCGCTCCCTTATTTAATATTGGATATTTTTAAGCGATCACTCCGTTCCTTATTATTGGATTTTTTTTAACGCGATCACTCCTTCATTTATTATTGGATTTTTTTTACGCGATCGCTTTCTTATTTATTATTGGAGTTTTATACGATTACTTTCTTGTTTTGTTATTATTTTTTAACATGATCATTCCCTCATTTATTATTGGATTTTAATTTACATGATCACTCCCTTATTTACTGTTGGATTTTTAAAAAAAATACATAATCACTCCCTTAGTTATTACTGGATCTTTTTTCAGGACCACTCCCGTTATTTAGTAGATTTTATTTTTACACGATCACTCCCGTATTTACACGATCATTCCCTTATTTATTATCGGATTTTTTTTACACGACCACTCTCTTATTTAATATTGAATTTTGAACGCGACTTGTCCTCTTATTTATTATTGGATTTCAAAGTTAGTGGGCTACCTGATATTGATAAGACCTGGTCAAACGGCCAGATATTTGAGCGATAAAAATGTAGTCTTGTTTGCTTTTGGTTTTTTTTTAGGGGAGGGGGGCAGCAACACAATTAGGCAATTTAGCGCTAATATAGTATTAAACACAAAAAGGTGTAGTCATTTATAAGTCTTTACTGATCTACAGTAAAATACTAATTGTTGTTCAAAACCTTAATACCATAGTAGTTTTACAAAAGTCTGTTCATTCCTGATTGTTATCTGCACATTAGTTGTCATCACAACTTCCAGCCAAACTTTATACCTTGGCTCTAAGTCGAGAAACGCCGTCGGGTGTGATCATTACCAGTGATGGCTGTAATTAATTTTTTGCAAGTATCGAGCTCCAGTACCTAGCGCTTTCACTGTGGTATAGTGCATGCCATTTAAACCGTTTTACAGTGGCTCGCATCTTTTGATGGCCTAATCTTTAAATATCGATGTACTTAAACACTGATTATGCGTATATATTTCTCAGAGCGTTTGTGTAATTATCTTCCACGGAATATTGATCGACGAGCAGTGAAATTAACGGAATAATTGCCATTTGAAGTTATGTGTATTGAAATTCGTAAAATTGACACTGAAATACTTGGTATCAAACGCCAACATGATTTGTATGTCATGTACTACAGTAAAGCACTTTACCGGACACAGTGGTGCTTTAGAAAGTAAACAAATGTTCTAGTGAATGCATACATCTGTATACACAAGGATTGGCTACTTTTGCAGGCACCTAATATCCCATGTTCCTGAAAAGTCTTAGTGAATAATTCCATACAGCCTGGCCTCGAGAGTCTCAAAAGTTGAAGCTTGTTAACATAAATGAAAAAACTTACTTTAGTTCTTGATATGTTTGAGATTACCACCGTTCTGAAGAAAACTGAAACTATGGTTTTAAAATATTCCTTGGCGTTGAAAAGCAATTATCATTTTCGAACTCTTATGATGTCATGGTCAAGGCATTTCAATTGATAACGGTTACTGCTGAGCGTCGCTGTCCCTACAATTCCACTCAAATGCTTGACTGGCAAAATGGTCCAGGTCTAGCATGCAAATATCCATACATAAATGATCTTATTCTTAAAACTAAAGGTTTTATCAACAAATTAATAGCTTGAAAAAATGGCGATTCTAATTGACATTATAGAGATATCATGTAAATTTTGGTTCCCGCCTCATTTACATCATGCGGCGAAATAAAACATAATCTCAAGCTTTTCATAATTTAGGCTTGACATAATTTTGTTGTCATCTGTTAGGTGGATAAAAGGTTAATGTTTTAATTAAATTAAACGTTGTTTTGAAATTTTAATGATAAATACAGGTAAGCTTTGTAAGTAAAAATAGAGGAAGTAAGTTTAGTATTCCTAATTTACATCAACCTGCTAAAAGGTCTTTTTAATTAGCCTGCCTACATATAGCTTCAATGTTCAATGATTTTTTTTTTAAAAATACAGAATATAAAGTTCGCTGAAGTACATAGATAACCCATTTTCTGTTGCAAAGTAATATGTTTAAAAATTAAACCACTGCAGATAAGTAAAACATACGCATGTACTGACAAAACCTAAACCTGTTAACTTTTGCAGAATTTCACAAATAAGCGATTCCTTATTTAATGTTCTCAAACAGAACAATTAGTGTGCCAAACTTTATATCAACGAATATGCTTAATTTTCTTGTACAGGTAACATTTAGAGTCGCGTACTGTTTTCTCCCAGCTATTTAATATAATGTATGCAGATTGGGTACTCGATTGTCTTCTTGCTTAAGGTTATAGACATTTACTTCATTCAACTTGTTGGATTGTCATACATCTGACAGAGTTTGTTGATTTTAGAACATAATTATTACTACCCATATCCTTTCGACCAGCCTTCGATCCACTGACCGTGGAATGATATATCATTATGATTTTCGATTCACTGCCCGTGGAATAATATATCATTTTATGATTTCGATCCACTGACAGTAGAATGATATATCATTTTGATTTTGATCCACTGACCGTGGAATGATATATCATGTTGACTTCGATCCACCGACCGTGGAATGATATATCATTATGATTTCGATCCACCGACCGTGGAATGATATATCATTATGATTTCGATCCACCGACCGTGGAATGATATATCATTATGATTTCGTTTGCAATGTTTCAGTGTCAGTTTACCACAAAAATGAATTAATTTCGAAAACACTTTTCATCAGCAAATCCTACCCGTAGTAGGATAATAGACTTGTCCAAGTTTGTGATTTTTAATCAATAACCGATTAATTTAATCGAATACATGATGGACCATTATGATATTTTTTCTTCATGTAAGACTTGCAACTGATATGCCCATAATTTTTCCATGTTGAATCTGACCTCAGTACGAATAGGTTTCAATCAATTATTTTTATCAAGTACAAAAAGGTTGTGCACAAAATGATCTTTACGTAAGTATATATTGATTGAAATAGTGAGAGTTTGCATTCTTTATACCTTTGAAATTAAATCCTACAATATGCATAGTCACCATAATTATCTTCAATTTTCATGAGATGACGAAGGACACCGTTGCAATTACCATTTTGCTCAAGGAAAAAAAGTTGATTTAAAAAATGTATTTACTAATTAATATACCGATCAATTTTGCTGTTTCCTAGAGACGGGAAGAGAATGCTCGGGGACAATATATTATTCTGAAGAGAGTTATAAGTATCGCTTATCACAACCAAATTAAGTGACAAAACTAGAAAACAATTTACTGAAAGATTAGTTGCTATTTTGAAAATATTGTTCTAATATCGTTAGAAAATTCACAATCACATGCCTTTATTTTTCTTCAAAAGAATGTTTTGTCTTTTTCTTAATAGTATGTATGTATGTATGTATGTATGTATGTATGTATGTATGTATGTATGTATGTATGTATGTATGTATGTATGTATGTATGTATGTATGTATGTATGTCTGTCTGTCTGTCTGTCTGTATGTATGTATGTATGTATGTATGTCTGTATGTATGTATGTATGTATGTATGTATGTATGTATGTATGTATGTATGTATGTATGTATGTATGTATGTATGTATGTATGTATGTATGTATGTATGTATGTATGTATGTCATGTATGTATGTATGTATGTATGTATGTATGTATGTATGTATGTGTGTGTGTGTGTGTGTGTGTGTGTGTGTGTGTGTGTGTGTGTGTGTGTATGTATGTATGTATGTATCCCACTCAAGAGCTCTAATGGAAGACTTAATAAATGCACCGTCTTGACCTCATGAGCAGAATGTGACATGCTAACAGTAACCTGGGTGTGGGGGGCGGAATGCCAATTCATTGATCGACTGTTGACTTTGAAACGAATTATTTCGCTCATCAGTGCAAATTATATTGGTCAGGAACAATATCAAGTAAAACTAAATAATCTAAGCTCGAGTCCTATTTCGGAGTTTACTATTGTGCCTAAATAATAACTTGAACACACAGGAACTAACATATTTAAATGCTAATAGGTTTTGTGCAGACCAGGTAATGGAGCTATTTGAGCTTGGTTGATAATGAGCGATCAATTTTTTTATCCGCGATGTTAACGAAAAATTATCGCAGGAAATTTAACTTTGGGGGATATACCGCTGCTTGTCTATACGGTATAATTTATGGATGGAAACACAACTATTATAAACCTAAATGTTTAAACTAACGTACAATTCCTGCAATTTTTTAATTGGTTCTAAATCTGTTTCTTTTTTAAAAATCACAATCTTGAGGAAAGAATAAGTACATTCCCTCAAAATTAATTATTGCACTAATAGCTAATGTAGAAAAACCTCGCTGTTTTGTGTGTTTATTGACTTTAAACAAAGTTCACCTATTGATAAAATCACGTGTACAGTTTAGGAAATGTTTCCTTTTGCTTCGAGTTGTAAAGCTATCTTCACCTTCAGAAAGCCGTACTTGTTAAACTGACAGTCAGGTATGTTGATATATCCTGATTATGTATGATATTGAAGACGTATTCTTAATTACCTTTCCAAGCGAGAAAGGGTATCCGTTGAGGAAGCGATTTAAATCTTGAAAGATAAAAAGAAATGGAAACTGCTACAAATTGTTAACAATTTGAATTCGTTTAAAACTGTAACTTATGATTGTGTATGTGTGTAAGGGCTCCTACCTTTGTATTTGATAATAGTATTACAGGAGAGCTTAGATTTCTTTATCAGTTACAACATGCAGTCAGTTGATCACGCTTCATTTTGGCTAAGAGACTTAGAGATTTGCCCATCAAGGACTGTTGATAGTAAGTAATACTGAGGACCTCTTCTGTTTCTGTTCGGTAGGATGTATTATAAAATCTGATATCGAGCAATTAGAACACGTTTTTATACTTACACACACACACACACACACACACACTTTGAGGACATGCATGTGATTTTGTCGAATTCTTGAAATCGTCCCTTCTATGTGGCGGAAATTGAAGGACTCAGACTGAATACTAATTATCCCTTCGGTCTCGCCATAATCTCTCTCTCTCTCTCTCTCTCTCTCTCTCTCTCTCTCTCTCTCTCTCTCTCTCTCTCTCTCTCTCAGAAATGATACTTTAACTTTACAACGCGAGTAAGTATTACTGCACTTTTTACTCCCAAATAGCGATAAGAACACTGTTAAATATCCGCCACATTTTTCTTATGATCGTTTCGAATTTTTTTCCCCCGACGATTTAGATATTTTTTATTTTTTTGATAGAACTGACAAAAGATTATCGATATAGAATGATGTTTTTTGGAGGAAAAGAAACCAAGCAGATTATATGTATGCATCTACAACAACATTATGTGTGCATTTTAGGTAATATACTAGACTGACTATTTGAAATGTTATTATAAATTTGTATATTTAGCACGTGATATTTACCTGAAAATAAAACTACGTTTGATATACATATGTCATTTAGTGCATCGAATGGACGACATTCACTCCGTTGTGTACTATTGGAAAACCGTGCTTTGATCGGTTGTTGATTTTAAACTTTACTTTCATTCAAAACATTTACAGAAACTCAACATCTGTGTTGTTGTTCTTAATCTTCTTTAAGGACTATATTAGCTTTAGATAATTAATTTGTCACGCAGAAACTGCGGTTTATTAAGGACGTGTAAATTGGTATACCAGTATGTAAATGCCTGTGTTTAATAATGTCGACCAGATGAATGTGTGATTCAGGGAACGAATAATAATCACCAGAAGTCAATAAGTATAACTCCAGTTAAAGCAGGCATGGATGAAAAATAGATTAAAAGTATTGATCAATCTGTATGGTTACCTGACAAAAGGTACATTTGGAACGGCTGAAAAGAATATCATGGTTTATGAAACAGCTTGGAGCCGGCTGAATATATTATCATTAAAATAAAGAGACGAAGCACAATGCAAATAAAGAGGTATTAAGAAGCACGAAAGCCATCGAAGTTTTGAATTATAACACGTTTCTAGAACGTGACATATGTGACAGAAAACAACACTAAAACATGAGCTAAAGAAAGCATGCAAGGAATGCCAAATTTGTGTTAGTCACAAAACCAGAGAGAAAGAGGAAAGTATATCCAAGAATATTTCCTATAAATACTAAAATGGTAGACATGAAAAAGCAAGGCGGCTTCAGTGTGAGAAAGTTATATCAAGCTAATAAATGAAATTTCAAAAGAAACGAAATTCGATAATGTTAGAAATGATTGACTCCAACTACAGCTGATAAAGAAATATTGATAAAATGTAAATGTCTACAATCATGCATGCGAAACTGAATAAGGAAAATCACACAAATATTGATGTAATCATAGACTTTAAATTTCTCTTAAATTTATTTCCATGAAGGAATAAAAAAACCCGTGCTAACTATATCATATGGTATGTATCTTTTATAAACAAAATCTTTCATGTGTATAATTTTTTAAATTCAACACAATTTATTACCAAATTTCACAACTCGTGCATGTACATTCATTGACATTAAATAGTAATTGAAATTAAACTACACAAATAAGCGTCACCATTGGATAATGTATACAACGCTCAATCGTGCTCAGATCAAAGTTTATTTGAGAAACAGACATTTATACAAAAAAAACGCAATAGGGAAATACCCATGGAAGAAATGGAAAACAAATACAGCACACCAACGATGTAAAGAGTGCGTACACGGATATTAAAATAGTAATGCAGTGAAGGAAATGAAAATATGAGAGAGAGAGAGAGAGAGAGAGAGAGAGAGAGAGAGAGAGAGAGAGAGAGAGAGAGAGAGACGCAAAATTACGAGTGGAGGTAAATAAACAAGAATTTGACGCTCAATAGATTTGTATAAGAAAATCCAATTTTACATTATTGCAGTTACAACTACAGATGCAATGCATGTTTTATATACCGTGTGGAAACGACAGAGCCTTTAAGCATTGCCGTGCACGTAGCCCGCTTCGAAACAGAACTAAAATGTTTGGAAGTAGGTATCCCCCTTTAAAACAAAATACTGTTTTTTTTTAAAGCAAAAACATTTTACTTTCTAAGTGAGGAATGTTCCAGAAGTATAAGGGCACTCTGTGTCCACCACGATGGACCAAGATTTAGGACACAAGGTTGTGAAGCACCTCACCTCTGTCCTAAGAGTTTTCCATTCAAGCCATTCCACACTGATAACTTTGATTCAAAATGTGTTAGTGAATATTTTTAACAGATGCAGAGCACAGCGATACACGAAATGTTAAAAAATTACATCAGTCTGGCAGTGTTGATGGTAACAATTGAGACGAGTTTCCTCAAGCGTTTAACAAATGAAAGAGTTTCAATATTAGTCAATGCATCGTGCAAGTTTCAAATATGCTCTCGGTTTAGGATTTTGAGAGAATGTGCAATGCCTCTACATTTAAAGGATAGATTTAAATAAAACAGCATCATCAATAACTTGAAATAAGTGTCATGTTATCTGCAAAAAATTTTACACAGCAACACAAAATGATTGATGTACATCGAGGAGAGGAAAACAAGGCATTAGAGGATAATACATGCTATTGGCAACATATAACAATGTATCTCATAATATTAACATTTAACTGAAGAAAAATGGAATTCTGGATTTATTTTATGGAACTAGAAAATTATATCTTCATGCATCTAGTTTTATGAGAAAATCGACGGTGATGAACCTACCAACTGCACTCCTTTCAGCAATATAGCAACGGACTAATAACTAATTCTAAGGTTAAGACTATGATGAGATCATTCTGGTAAGATTTAAAAAATATATAAAATCTAACGAAAGTGAAAATAGACTATGCCTACGGTATCGATACAGTAAAGATGTGTAATCAATAGACTGATGGACTATATGTTACAGGACGAGAAGAAAGTTTGACAACGATTTAAGAACACTAATTGAGTAAAATTATATTATATGGAAAATAATGACTGTGATGTCAATAGGACAACATGTGCAAAGAAAGTCCGCAAGTGCCATTTGTTACTCTGACGTTCAGATGACACATTGTTAATTAGAAGCATCAAAAACAATTTTGTTTAAAAAATATCATTGAAATAGATGCAAATAACTGCAGTAGCTGTTGTATCTTGTTTTTGGAAATAATAATAGTTTACTAACATTTACTTGTGTTAGAATCGTTGTTTACATTCCCGACCAAGATAAAATAGATACAAATGGTGACCTCCAAAGAGTTCTTTTGCTAAACTTGAAGCTTTCATTTCATCAATCGAAAGGGAAATCTCAAACCACTTATCTGCGAACAAGCAAATAATCAAAAATAGAACTGTTCGTCATAATCAGACTAGTTGATAAGGGGTCTGGGGTGCATGTGATGACTGAGAAGACTGTCGAGGAAGCAAACACAGATCTTACTGATATCAGATTGTACTAGGAATCAAACCATGATACAACATTTGATTATGCTAAGACAGTTAAGTATATCATTCGGAATATCGTACCGCCGAAAACCTGAGAACAGGGAGATTTTATATGTTACCCATAATAAGCACAAACCAGGAAACCCAGACTGGCATATTTTCTCAGGTAAAACTCACCCAACCACAAAATCTCAGAATGTTTACTTGTTTAAGAGGAACAACGGTCATATACTAACGGACTATCTCGTGAAAAGTAAAGCCAGTGAACCGTTACCACATGACACAATTCTTGTTTCTCTGGCTGATACAGCTATACCAATATTCTGCAGAATGTAGGAATATATACATATAGATAAGAATGGGGAGGAAGCAAGACTTGTGAAGACGCTTCCCACGGAATTCCTCGGCAGACTCCTCAAACTTCTACTTTTAATCAATAATATTTAGTCTGATGGTATGAATTACCTCAACATCAACGAAACAGCCATGGGGAATAAGATGTCTCCCTTATATGAACATATCTTTCTGCGACAATTAGAAAGCCGACTTATCGAGCCTGTAAGTCATAAATCATACCAGATGATACTTTTCATTGATGACGTGGAAATGAAATGGAACGACGGGTTGGAAAAGATAGACGAAGTCATCGTTCAGTTCAATACTTTCCATCAAACAGTTAAATTCACTTGCATATTTTTGAATCAAGAACTAAAATTGTCAATAACACGCTTCATACGGGTATTGTTTTTTTTTTTTCAAACCAGCTGACAAGCATCAATACTTTCTTCATCGTACTTCTATCCGTGGCACTGGACCCCAAACATCCCATACGGTCAATCAATTAGAATGGAGAGAATTGCTATGAAGTGAAAACTTTCGATATGGTACAGAGAACTGACCCAACATCTGATAAAGCGGGGCTGCAATAAAGGTAGAATAGTTGAAGCGATCCATAAAACCATATAGAAACCAGTGCTGACTTAAAAGGAAAGGGAAACGAAAACACGGAACGAACACTCTTCATTTTTACATTCCACCAAGGGAACCCACAAGTAGGTCACATCATACAAAAACATTTGTCAATCGTTGAATCCAAGCCATACTTTCAGAGTTATAATCCTGAATGCGATCGCCCATAACTTACGATTTAGTACTGTAATTGGAAATCCAATGATGCTTGTTCGATTCACGGCTGCAAACACTAAAACTCAGCAGTTTAAACAAAAAATACAAAGGGGTATTTGTCAATGCATAGGGAAGAAGGAATGTACAGGTTACATAAACTTTTAATCCTATTTATTCGCTTTCTCAAACACATGGTTTAATCTGTCATTTTATGGAACAATATAAAGAAACGCATTTTTCATTTATTAAAACGCGTTTATGAAGCTATTATATACTACCAAGTCATTCATACAGTAATGCTTTATAACATAACTTAATACAAGCTTTAAACAAACAGTCATTTTATCAAAGTATTATATTCGGATGGAAATATTATATCGAAGATGAAACCAATCTGTAGATGACTCAATCATTGCATTGCTGGCCTACTGTCAAGTTGGGTCCGTTGTTCTAGCCATCTCTGCCTTTCCAGCACTGAAAAAGTAACAACACTCAACTGTACTTTATCTACAGCAATCACAATGTAGATTTTGTATAGCACTCAAATTTGTGTTTTGCTATGCTGTTGTTTGCGTAATTGTCTATTGGGATTTGTGCTATTGAAAATGGAATCGGTTGATTTCGAAGGACTATTTGTAGTGTGATGTTTTGTAAGTGTAATATATGAGAGAGAGAGAGAGAGAGAGAGAGAGAGAGAGAGAGAGAGAGAGAGAGAGAGTATAACCATTTTTACTTTAATATTCATTTACAGCATGTTAAATTATCAACTTACTTTAAGTTGATAACTTACAGATAGTGTATCTAATTTGCTAAAGTTTTCCTCAATCGATTGCTCCTATATGTCTGGAATTAAACTGTTCTGGACGTTGATTGACAAAATTAGGCAAAAATTAAAGTATGATATTTTGTTTGATCCTCTATTTTTAAGCTTATACTAATAATTAACAGTAGCACATACAATTATTTTCAAGGTACACATTACATACATCGCTGCATTCAAATTAACAGCCAAGCAATGATCATTTCGTTAATAAATGGAAGTAAACCAGCTGTAAAAGAGTTAGCATTTGTGACTGTTTCAGGGAACGTCACTGATATCGAATAAATCAACATGAATTGAAAATAGCAAGGCAGTGGAACACAGAAACATAAATAAAATTTTCAATGAAAGAAAGTTGGAAAAGATGATTGTAAAGAAGATATAAATTCTCTGACATGTCTAGGGCTTGCAAAAATGTTTAAATCATTTTCTGATGCTTTATTCTATATTGTTACGTCATTAATTAGCAGATTGCATTCAAACCATAATTTATAGACACTTTACAAAATGAAGCGAGAGAGGATTAAATGACTTGAAATGAAATTATATACTTCACTGATTTGTGTCATTCAAACTGGAATTGCCTCTATCTGTATTCAATACAAATTTAATAACTTTTAACTCACGAAAACGTTAAACATAAACAGTCTGTAAATGGTGAAAACAGACATAAATATACATAAACATCGACATAAATATACATAAACTTTCGAAACAAATGAGTAAAATCATCCTGCAATTGAAATCGACATAAATATACATAAACTTTCGAAACAAATGAGTAAAATCATCCTGCAATTGAAATCCAGTTGTATTTAAATGAGCCAATCGAAGTTGTTTTTTTCTTTTCCATTCAATAAAATGGGCACTTTATGACATCGTACTGTTGAATTTATGTGTATGCTAAATGATGGACAATTTTATTAAAATCTGATCTCCACTCTTTAACGAGAAGATCTGACAGCGACCGACATGGGGTCAGTTACTGGTGACCTTTGTTATTAGTATTATTCGATAAAGTTATCAGCCAATCTGTGCAATCCTTTTCTCATCGCGTTTCGGAGACTGAGCAGAATACATGAACAGCATCAGAGTGTGACGATACATTTGATTCACATTAACATTTCTGAAAGCTGCATTTCCATTGGCTAACTCAAAGGTCACCAGAACACGACCCTAAGCCGTCTCAGTCAAATCTTCATTCAAAACAGTAGAGGTCTGGTTTGAGAATCAGATTACCTGATGGAAATTTTGGCACAGGCAACCGCGGGTGATACACGAGGGTAACTGTAGAGGATGTGGCTTTTACTGCTTGGGTTTCCCGCTTAATTTGGTTTTCGTTAACTAGTGGTTAACCGCCCTCGATGTTCTTGCCCGGTTCGAGTAAATATAAATATAAGTTGTGAAACCAATAGGTGAAATAGAGATCTGAGCAGATATATAGAACAGTCCATGCACAGGTAAACAGACACTTTAATTGATTACATAAAACAACTGTGAGAAGTCATTACATCATGAATATACTCTGTTTTTTTTTTTTAAAAAAAACCTTTCTTGGAATAACAAAGAAAAGTTCAAATGAATTTAAATAAAATAGCCGATCAGTTTACTCAAAGATTTATTTCATCATAGGATCGAGTGAACAATCGAAATCAACGTCTTGTACGATTGCATAACCTGTTTGTTCTTTTCGCTCTACTTCTATTGTAGCTGTTCAGACCCCTGGATCTCAGAATGTTACTTTTGACAATCCGTCTCAGGCTACTCTCAGAATTGATACGTCGCAGAATTATGTTACAAAATTGTAAGTCCCGTTACATTTCTCTCTATAATTATCAGTATTTTGATGTATATCTTAGAATTGATACGCTACATGATTATTCGCCTCAGGAGCTATTTTCTCCCTTTACTTTCAACGTCCCTCCCACTAATCGCCAAATTAGTGCGTCGGTCTCCTTTGACATTAGTCCCCTTTTGACAACGGTTTTTAAGACGAAAATTTCTTGCAAATCCCCCGTAGCCTACTCTGGCTTCTCTTTCAGACAAGTTTAGAATTATTACAATTTTTGATTTTATAGATATTAAAACCTAGGACGTTTTGTGTGGGAAACACGCCACTTAATTAGCATAACCAATCAGAGTCAAATAGCTTTGCCACCCTTCTCAGAGGCGCCAAAGTCGAGGTCATTTTGACCTGGTAGTTTAATTGTTACATAGTTTCTGCTATTTTTTAATTGTTACAGCTTTACCATGAAAATAAGGCTTACCGTTTCCCTAATTGTCCGTCTGGTTGCTTGTCTAAATAAATAAATTTTCCCTCTAAATAACATTACCAAACAGGGCAGTATGGCGATTGATACACGAATGTCTCTATATATCTAATTGATGGTTATCTGGTCTCAACTAATGTATTCTTGTCAGATCGCCAGAAATTTGCCCCTTCACAGTAACCAACTGTTTCCTGTGACTTGCGACGATATAGTTTAGTAAAGATTTATGCAAACATATGTAATGCTCAAAACTACGCTTACCAAAACTTTAGTTGGTAGGATTGTCAGCGTTCTTGATCGTATAAACGGGAAATTCTCAATGGCGGATCAAGAAATATCGCTTGGGGTCGGGAGGGTACACAAGTAAAAGAGCTGTGTGTAGCTGGACCCCGAAAAATAAGCACCGTGGACAAAGTCTGTGGAAATAGACTCTTCCAGCAGCCAAAACATAAGAGTGAGCCGACACTTCGTTTACACTGAAAGCTTTCGTTTAGTTTGAAGCGCAAAAGAGATTAGGGACCACTTGGTGACAACTGTGTTAGAAATTACAAATCAACGAAAACAAAAATTAGTTAGTTTTGTGCATTATCACTATCTTTGTTGCTTTTTGTATTTTGGTGTTTCTTGTTTTGTTTTCTTTATTATGTTTCTAGAAGAACGAGTGGTGAAATCTGGCCCTGCTTTTTATATCATTGTTTTATGTTTTAAATCGACCACACACAATATGTGGACGTAATACAACCTGTCTATTCTGCTCGTTAGTCTTGCAAATTGTCCTATTGCAACATGTACTCCGATCAAATAAAAGAGGCACTCATTGTCCTCTTTGGTTCTGTGACATTTCATCACGTTAAATTTCTTGTATATAGGTTTACACACATCGCTTTTTATGCACACTTATTAGTCTTAGATCCTGTAACAGAAATGAGGGACACAGCTAGCTAGCAAATATCACAGGGAAAGAAATCACTGTTTCCGGATTAATTTATCGTGTAGCGGAGTGTGTAGCAGGTATCATGCAAAGCAGGAAATGAGATTACTGGAGTGCATCACTGGATAAAGTACTATTAGTACGGTGGTGGGTGACGCTCTACATATATAAGAATTCTAAGATAGTGACAGGTAAAATGTGCAGTTGTTTTGCATTTGCAAAATCCACGATGGAGAGAATGTTGGAATAACTCTGTCACCTTCATGTAATGTGATTGAAATTCCTTTAGATATTGTACTTGTAGACATTTTACATGATCTAAGCACACATCTAATCAAAATGACTGCTAGCATGTGTTTCAAAAGTTTGCCTGAATTAGTCTAAAGCACACTATTTTTAGCAGTTATTAAAATAGGGGAAACTAATGTATCCATACTAGACAATACTACATCTTGAAAGTGTAATGAAAGAATTGACAATCATATAAAATGTAGGAAATGTTATCGGCTCTAACTTTACAATTGACCTCTAAAGTCCAGTAAGTGAAAATGACCAAGTGCAGATAGCAGTTGTATGACAGATGCACGACTAAAGTAAGGCCAATATACATACACTATAACCCATATTACATCTATCAATTATATACCAAACTAAAGAAAAATTAAGATTATTTTAGTAAGACCTGAGATAAACAAGTTCTTTTATTAAATAACCAGTATAACCAATGAGGAAAATTCCTTTTCTGTAAGACACCTAACCCTATGCAAAATACGAAGCTTTAGAGCACCACTTTTACCGAGGTGAAACTTATTAGTTATTTGTGATCATGCAAGCTCCTAAAATGGGATGATGTTGTTAGTGAACACTCGGCATCGTTCTATCGGAGTTATTCGAGTTTGATCAAACAATTCATTCAAATATATAGAAACTGAAAAAAGCAACCAATGCAACTAAACTTTTTACCAAATAAATTACTTTTTTTAAGAAACGCTTGTAAATATATTCGTTATTTGGCTGAAAATAAAAAAAATACTCTTCCTTATATAATACATTCAAAGAGCAAGCAAGTTTGGTTAACATTTTCATGCCTTCATCTCTCCATTTAAAAGTATTTTCGTAAGTACTTTTCTGAATAAAAACTGGCGTGTGTGCCGTATACAATAAAACACAAGGAATGGCTCGAGATGCTATACGAAGCGTTACTAGTCACGGAGTGTTGAGTACCCTGTTGACATTTCGTAAAAGACTTTCACATGATCACTGTTGACGTTCCTATGGAATATTATCCTATATTCATATGTGGGCAAAATATAATCTAGCCTCAGATGAAATATAAATCAATAGTATCGTATGTTGACCTTTCCTCGTTCCATAAAATTGATATAAATTATTCAGATTTAGTATACAAGGTAAGCGGGTTTAATGGCCAAAAGGTTAAGATTAGACCGAGCAACGGAGTTACATTAATGCCTGATTCCTAACCAATGATCCATTTGAAATCAGAATCTACGACGAAACTAACTACAAGAAGTATTGTCTTTACCTACGTTCCACTGCAGCTGTGTCTCAACAGGACTCAGTTTGATAATTCCGTTGGAGATTTAAATATCGCATTTGAAGGTGTACTTACTTCTTTGTTCTCAATTTATCGGTCACTTCTCATAAAGAAGCGTGACTCTATGTGAATAAGAGAATATAAAACCTTTATGTACATATTAATATATCGAAATACCAACTAGAAAAAGGATTTTTAGATTGGTGGTTCTCAAAGGACTTTAAATTCCACTAATGCGGAAATCCAATTGACATCATCTTCTACATGCAACCGTTCGTCTACGGATTTTATTACATTCTGAGCACACCAACTTATTGATGAGATGTGATGTTTGGCTACTGTGTCGGATTTAGCTACAAATGTATCTGACACGCGTTCCTGTCAGTGGTACACTACGTATTTGAAAATTAGCATTGCCATGCGTTGGTCAGGAGGACGTTTGGTTAATTGTTTGAACTGATTAGAGTAAGTAAAGGATAAAATACGTATATTTGCTAAGGACTCTCGAGTCATTTAGTGCCATTGTAGCGGGTAGTACAAAATAAACAAAACATAATAGATGCAGTCTAATCCAGTCACTTAAGCACATCGCAATAATTTTGTCTATGTTTTTCTGTACTTGTTAGTGGATGGCTATAAACTATTTCTCAATTATAAACGTATCGGGAAGGATGAATATATTCAGTAACTTTTTCTAAGCTATTTGCAAATTGACTTTTGAATTCGCAAAGGAAATTTTCATCTCAAACTTTGAACATTGGCAACAAAGATTCGTTTAAGTATAAACAAATTTTTGGCAAGTGCACCGTGAGAATCTCAAAACCTCAAAATATTGTACAGTTTTGTATTCTCATTGAAATAAAGCTCTGCAACTGGTAAGTAAAAATTCTTTAAATGATCTTGACAATGATTTGCTAACAAAATGATAGGTTATTTTTAATCTTATTTTGATGTTTCTTTTAGTTTCCTATCCTTCAAATTATTTACTAATCAACCAACAGTCAAATCAAGGTTGCGATATTACAACTAATAATACCGTGTAATCATACATTTTTTTGTACCTGTGTCTAATTACCCTGATCTTATAAGTCATCGGACATGTATAAAATCAATTTTGATTTGTTTGCGTAAATTATTCCAGAGTGCTTCAAGTCCGCTTCAAATGAAAATTTATTTGATTAAAGGGTATAGGCTACTTTGGGGGATATATGATTTTCGAGGTCAGATCACTAGAAGACATACTATTTGGATGTTGCATGTCATATTTGGACAATTCATCTTAATTTATTTCCAGTTCGATTCTATAATGGGATCTAAAATGCAACCTGTGCTAGTGTCGCATTTTTCATTGAGTGGTTACATTTCTTTTGATATCGTCCTTGTAACACAATCACATTCAGCAACACTTGAAAAATTGTACTTGACCTGAATGGTTTAAAAACCACTTATTCGCTATATCCAAGATCAAACGAAGCCCCAAATGTTCTTTTACTCTCATTTTGTTCATTTTGCCATCACATTAGGTTTTGGTCGTTTAACTTCTACTTTGTCATTCCCTTCCCATAATTATAGTTTTTTTTATCTTCGTCCTCTTTGTCTTTAATCGTACTCATTACACCTGAATAGCTGCAATATACACGGTAATTTGTTAAACCACTTTAAATGACACAAATAATATTTTGGCTGAGATCAAAACTTGTTTCCAACGTGAAAATACTTTCTTAGTTATTAAACATATGATGTCCACGATAAAAAACTAAATACTTTTAACTCAGTGTCCAGATTTATCGTATTTCAGTAGGCCACACTCTCCATCGGTTACGGTTATTATTTATTTAAAGTCCAAATTCGATCATTCCCATTAAAAGGCTGTGTTAAGTATTCTTCTTTTAGCTAAAAAAAACTTGCCTTTGAAAAATGTAACTTATTAGCTTATCAGCAAATTCAACATGTCTACTTTTAAAATACTGCATACTTATTTACTTTGACGTACCAGTAGATGTAGGTGGTAGGTCGTGGGTTCCAACCCCGGTCGAGTCATACGAAATACTTATAAAATTTGCTTAACAATATAATGAGAAATGTAGATTTTAATTGGCTCGAGAGTGTAAAACCAATAGTACTGTTACAGACAGAAGGTTTAGTTCATCACCCCTTTTAACGACCTAAAAGAAGTGATTGCGCAACCTTTAAAAAAATAAAAAATATACACAATCTGTCTTTTCAAATACACTATGCTTAAAATAATACCTTTTTGTACAGAGATCTGAATCTGCAACCAGTTAAGAATTCGAACTGAAACGGACCAAAGAAACATGACGAATGCGGATCATTCAAGGAAACGATAATGTAGATCGTAAGTGATGTTCAATTTGTCTTTGTTTCCATTTTATTTTGGTTTTGATCACATCTTACAGTTAAAATCACAGCACTGAGCCAAGTGAGATTTTGAGATGCATGTACCAAATTACCCGTGACAGGATACACAATTCAGAAAAGAAACATTGTTAGGCACAATTAAGTCATCGCTTCTAAAATCCCATTGACATCTCTAGTGATTGGCAGTGTTTTATATTAATCGTGTTTGTGTTGGAGAGGCGCGTATCAACCTTTTTTTGGGTTGGTCTTAGTCCGCTTTAAATGCATTTTGGGTGGAGTATTTTGTCATTTTTTGTTGGGCAATGACAACGAAGACGTTTTGACTAAGGACACAGCACAATATCAAAGCTGGACAGGAGAGGCAATAAGTAATCTGATTAAAATAAGATCTTCGCTGTCCTGTGTGAAGATCAGACGACGACCACCAAATAGGACATGTTCTGGTAACCTTTGAATGAAGCCAATGGAAATGAAGCTTTATAAAATATGAAAGAGAATCAAATTGTTCGGTACACATTCATGCTCCAGCCACACTGCTAATTCTCCAAATAGGAAGATATAAGACTTCATCTGATTGGTTGATAAAATTAGCGATTATGGTAATGACATCGGTTAGCAGAAAATGAACCATAAGCGGTCGCTGTCAGATCTTCATGTATGACAGCGGAGATATTTTAATTAGATTGGGCAGTAAGCGGCTGCAGAAATTATGATTTGTTCGTCTCGACTGACTTGTACATAGAAATACTCAAAATTTTAACAATTTATCTGTAAGAACATTCTTAAAACAACACATCAACATATAAAATATATATAAAAAATATATGTAATTAATTATAAATAGATTTGCACAATAAACTTTGCAAGGATTTGACCATTCAAATTTTGTGGTTGAGGACCTTTACAAATATTGCTCTTTTAATGTCTAACAAATGCTAGTTTTCATTTTTTAAAGAGTTATTTTAAATGCAAAATATGAATATTTATGGAAATTTATCTTCCACGTTTCAAATCATAACATTAAAAAAATATTAACATACAAAATCTATATGATTTTCAAGAAAGGAAACTCCTTGACATGTGATTCATGTCGCATTCTTGTTTATAGTGATATATCTCACATGGGTCAAATCGCGAAAGCGAGGTGGTTTGTATCGTTCGTATAAATAATACACGTGCCTGTCCAACCTCAATTCTGTTACTTGTTCTAATTAGAGATAAATGAAAATAAACCATGCCGTGGTTAGAAAGAAAATCTCAGCGCCCCAACCTCCATCGAAACGGTGAACTTCGACCAGACTGTAAACTTGTACCCGCTGATATTGGATAACGTTTTAGATAAGTGTATCATCGACATCCACCATGCAAGACTTAATAACTATGCCATCACTGTTACAAAAGTATGTCATGACATGTCAACAGAGAAGATCTTAAGCTATGTAGATACTATTGACAATATATTTTAAAGACTTTATTATCATTATTTGTATTTTTTTTATAAATCTTTAATGCATTTTATATAGTGTATCTTTTTTATGTACATTTAAAATACATTTTATACCTTGTATATTATATTATATGCCATTATAAATACATTTTATAGATTATATTTTTTTTTTATTAAAATGCCTTTCTAATAAAGTTTATACTCAGTTTATTTTATATACCGTTATAATACATTTTATATCTTGTGTCTTTATTTTATATACCTTTATAAATACATTATATAAATTGTATCTTTATTTCATATGCCGTTATAAAAAAATAAGTTTATACCTTTTATCTATTTTATATTTTTTGCAATATATTTTATATCTTCTTTACGTTTTATTTTTTATTTTTGGGAAAGATATGTTTGTTTTTAATTTGAAGGAACATGTTTCCCCTTATTTATCCTTTTTAAAACCTTTACCCATTATCTACTGTATTAATTTTTACACTGCACTAAATGACCAAGATTTGATGCGCCTTTAAGCGCAACACACACACACACACACACACACACACACACACACACACACACTACATACATACATACATACATACATACATACATACATACATACATACATACATACATACATACATACATACATACATACATACATACATACATAAAATTCCACGCCGGACAGAATTTTTTGTGTGCCATAGTTCTGGGTTTGAAAAAAAAAATTCCTTAGGAAAAAAAGTCTTGAACCCGTATTAGATACGTAAACCCCATCAAATGTATAAATAGATAGAGCACTATAAGAAAGCCATACCATAATCGATTGTTATGTTTCAATATGATTATTTCGCCAAATTTATAATACCCCGTACAAACTGGTTGTGGAAAAAGGTAAATCAATATGAACTTTCAACAGAGCTAATCTTTTGGAATCCAACATAGTTCGTTGGATTATTCATTTAGCGTACGTGGTATTATTAACACATTAACTGCATTGTATGGACTCGAAAACAGAGTAACTCGGCAATTGATTGATCAGTTGATAACTGATTGTCAGGAATTTGAGACTGAAAGAGAAACGTCACATGAAATGTGTGGTTATACCTCGGATTTACCACTCTCTTGTCCGTCAGAGGTCTTATCTAAATGTTGCTACCACACAAAATGATTGAAGACGGAATCGACTGAATCTGTTTGGCCACTGCTCACTTTTTCTTAAGAGGCTCGAGTCTTTTGAACTTGCAGAATGAAGAAAACCTAATTGAGAAGTTTCTATATTGGAATATCTAGTGAACATTTGAAAGCTTTTATTAGTCTCTATGAAAACCTTCGCGGGCAACACAGAAGGCACAGGAAAATACTTCATTAACTATAATAGTGGGCGTATCAATGTTTAACATAGTGTACACACTGGAAAATATTACAAATTTATATCAGAAGCAGTTACATTGAACTGGGTTCATGTTGTATATTGTCCTGAGGTTGAGCGTATGTAAGGCTGGAAGAATCAATAAACAGATCGAAATATCGACCCGTATAATGAACTTTTGTGTACATTTGCTCATTAGTCAAGAAACTTTAAAATTTTTAGGACAGATACTCGACATGACAGATGGTTTTAGATCTGCATCAAAGCTTTACATGCAAGCATAGTGCTTGTTCAACGGCACAGGGTGCGCTTTGGCGATCTAACTGAAGGTATATAATAGATACTATAAATTGGCCACACACATTGTAGTCTAAATAGCTAATCAATGGTCAAAATTAATTATGTTTCTGATCATAAAAACGGGCAAAACACAGCCTTTGATGCAGCCCAGACCTTTTAAAGTTCATAATGAATCGCATGTTAATGATCCCTTTTCATGGCTGAGGTCTTCTCTGGCCTCCCTCAATATATCGCTGTCCTCATTTAGCCGAATGGAAAGCTTGCGTTCGATCTTCTGATCACTTCTTTCGAACTCCAAGCAACAAGCGTTTGCTATATTTAGCTGCAGTCTGTCTCGCCTTTGAGTGATGCTTGCTGCTAAGCGGTCGATTCATAATACTTTCTTAGTTGAAGTTGCATACAGGTCGAATGCATAATGGCGTCAATCGTTCTCAATATAGACCAGTAGTTTAGTCATTGCGAGATGATTGGTGCTATGTAGAGCCAGTTAATGACTCACGGGGAAAAATGGGAGGTAATCATAATGATACTCCCAAACGAAAATATTTGACGAACGAACTGCCGGCTAGATAAAACAAAATAGATCCCCATAGTGAAATTACTGATTACGTTGCTATTTAATCGGCTCTAAATCTTCGTATTTTGCACAGAGTTGGGATTTAAAGAATAATAATTTCACAAAAAAAAGTTTTCCTCACTGGTGGCATATCTTAGGTATTGTTAACAAAAAAAACGTTATTTCTCTTTTTTGGTTTATGATTGGTGTGATTAATTTGGGATATAGAGTATATAGTTTTGCCAAAGTTCATATATGCAGCTCTCAAATGACTCTCCCCGTACCACCCTAGCGATTTCTTCCTCTTTCTCATATTGTAATGAAATGATTTCTACAAATCTTGCAAATAGTCTGTGACACTGACTTACTATATAACTCATTGGTCGTTTTAGTAACAATATATTCCAACATTCCGTTATGAATATGTTGACAGTCATTGCTTATGAATAAATAATACTGAAATACTTCACTATATAGGTGGTGTAGGTGTTGGAGAGAATGATAAAAGAAAGAAATTAAATGAGAGAACCCCGTCAATTACCAGACAGTGTACAGACCTCGAAGTCAGTCAAATGAAAGTCTGTTTGAAAAACACAAACGTGGAAAGACTTGTCACACGTAATCAAAGTAAACACACACACACACACACACACACACACACACACACACATCGAGAATGTTCAAACCTCAGATCAAAATGGAAGAAATAGTGTATTAATTGTACTTTATTTTCTTTATAAGAAAATAAATGTAGTATATAAATGTATATATTTTTCTTTATAAGAAAATAAATGAAGAACAAAAATAAAATAGTGACAGCTTATGACAATTAAATATTTGATGGATACAATTTAATTTGTGGTAACTATGACAGTCATCTCCATACATTATGCTTTGTTAAAGCTAAGTGTTATGGAAAAGTTAAAGTTACGTTACGCATTTCCTGATGATGCAAAATGAAAACTCTTTGAATTGTTATAATGCAATAATTAATTTGGTACGTTATTGATTGCTTAAAAAAACCCTGAAAAATAATATGAATTAATTGTATATTATGACATATGGAGAAACCTTGTCAAGAGGGAAAATCTCATGCTAGGAAAGAATATTCGACTCTCATTATCAAGAGACAAAAAGGATGCCGAACATGACCGTTAGCTTTTGTATCTGTTACTTTATTCTGGTCCAGTTTCTCCTTTCTCTAGTATCAGTCTAGTCCCTCTCTGCCGTGGAATACTTGTTGGGTAAGACAATATGTCGTTATATATATATACGACGTCTGCGTGGTGGATTTAGAAAAGTCTGGATTGTTTTCTTCTATGCATACCTTTATACCATGTATGGATTAAAACAGACATAATTGTTATTGTTGCTTGCCTTAACGAAACTATCGAGGTATCAATTACATTTTAAACGCATTTTGAATAACTTGTTTGTATGCCTCGCTAATTCTTTTGGTATTGTCGATTCATATCGTTTAAAGATAGTGACTGTGCTTTGTATTAACGACGAAAAATGAATCTTTGAAGTTTTAATGATTGCCTTGATACAATGCCATGTCAAATGCGTTTGTAAACAAGATAGTTTCTAAGTGGCCAGCAAAATGACAATTATCGGGATATGTCAACAGGCGGCAATTTACTGATTCTGCTGCTATGACCGAAAGGTTGAAACAGTCAGTAAGGACTGTATGTTTGTGCTGTAAGATGTATGTATAACTTTTTATTCTTTGTTAAATTTTTGTACATTAATCTTCACATCATGCTTGAATTCAATAACTTTAATATTTTCTGGTTCTAAAAAATATATTTCAGCAAGCTGCTTAAGGTTTCTACACCTGAATGTCTTGTTTTGACTTGAACGATTCATTTTTTTTATAAAATTAAAAATGTAAAATGATTAGAAGTTTGAGATTTTATTACTACAAATGCTAATCAATGAAGTTGTTTTAATTTTATTTATTATTTTATTTGTTAGTTTAGGTGTTTTACGGTGCTAAGGTTGGTGGCCTTCAATCTCGACTAACATATTTGAAACAATGTAAATAACAAGAAAAAGAGACAGACAGTCCGACAGAGACAGAAACAGAAAATTATAGACATATAAACAAAAACTAATTACTGAATTTTCTTATTCTTTAATTTTTGCTTTAATAGTTTTACAATCATTACACATATACGTAGCTTTATGTACCAATCTATACAAATACATAGATACATACATAAAGTTTATACATACGTACGGTAATGCATCCAAATGCACTTACAGTTAAACCAGTTTACATGCACACAAACTACGAATAGATTTATCTGGTTGTTACATTACTGAGTACAAATGTTTTTGTGTCACATTACTGTGTACTAATTCGTCTTATAGTTGTGTACTATATAGTGTTCTGACTTTTCTGGTGTCACACTATCGTATACTGACTTCTCTGGTGTCATATTATCGTATACTGATTCCTCTGGTGTCACATTTAAGTTATCGTTGTTTAGATACATATAGCAGTCACTCTCTCTCTCTCTCTCTCTCTCTCTCTCTCTCTCTCTCTCTCTCTCTCTCTGTAGGAGTAGAGTAGAGCCCCATATGAACATATGAAAGAGTAGCTTAATTAGCTTGCCTGTAGATATCGTTCACGCCTCTTAAAGCTGTCCTCGTGAGTGAGAATCTCTCCTCACACAGCATGGGTATAACAGCATGCTTGCCAGAAGTTTCCCTCGGTTGATGGTTCTTCCAGGGGTCTTCTTCCTCCAAATATACTTGTCGCCAAGGATAGATTACGTGTGCTGAAAAATGGCGTTTAACCCTATATACCCTGCAAGAATCCGAACCGTGATGGCCCAGTGATTATTGCCAGATGGGTGGCAAGAATAATACGGGTTCGATTCCTGCTTGGACCAGGGAGGATTGATATCTGTCGTTCTCTTCCACACACTTTATTATTTATAAGAACTGTCATCTAATCGTGATGTCATATGATGCTAAATGTATATATCTTTCTGATTAAAATATGTTTAGACTATTTTTTTAAAATCACCAAAATTTCTATACAAAATTAGAATTTGTAAAATTTGACAATTTAGCTGCCACTCAAAAATATTGATTCCATTTTTGCAATATACAGTTAGACAAGAATTTGAGGGTCAATGCGATATTTTGTTTTGGAATAATTAAAATCTGCATGGGAAATATTGAAATTGAACCTTTATGTTATTTGCATTTTTATCATGACGTTGACTAATTCGCTAATGCGACAAACAATGATTTTGGTGGCGCTATACAGTTTGGTAATTTGCATAGGGTTAGATATTTTTTGGGTGAAAAAAAGATTTTCAAAGATTTTCCTCACTGGTTATTACGACAGTTTCAAAAAGACCCTGCTATCTTATGTATTGTTAAACGAACTTTTGAATTCCTTTTACGTTGGTGCACGATTAATGAGTGTACCTTTCATCATCGAGTATACAGCATGGCCGTGCTTTAGATGTTCACCCATTGAAATCTGCTAGCTCTGCTTGGTCGTTTTTACGCCTGGACTTCAGTGTTAAACTGTATAATGAACGAGCCGAGAACATTTTAAAAAAAAATTAAAATATATTGTAATTCATTAATTGCACATTCAGAAACTTGTAAATCCTAGTCTGGCCAAATAATTTTTCTCTATTTTAATAACTGATAAAATGGTGTATTTTACACTAAATCAGGCTGATTTTTGAGACCTGGGATCAGCCGTAATGGTTAACTGTGCTCTAAAATCAATTTTACTTTCCACAAGCAAAATATCCTAACAAATTTCAGTCACTGTACATAAAAGTAATATAGAGGTATGCCAACATTCTCTCCACTGTGCATGCAGCAAATGCAAACAACTTCACCATGCACATGTCACTTTCTCAAAAGTACAAGAAAACGGTAAAGCGCACTCTCTCCAGACTTTTTTGGTAAACCTCGTTGTGAGTTAGTGTTTTTGCATTCTGTAGTTCCGTATTTTGCATAGGGTTAGATGTTTAAAGGAAACGAATTTCCTAGATTATCCTTACTGGTTAAACTGCTATTTAAAAGAAATATTGTGTATCTTAGGCATTCTTAAAAAGAACGTTTAGTTCCCTTTATTTTATGTAAGTGATTGATTGAGTAATTTGGTTGTAGGGCATAGAACTTGGCCTTATTTTAGATATGTACCATTTGAAAAGCCTCTAGCATCTTTCTGTCTTATTCACTTCCCTGGACATCAGATGTAAATTTTACAACTATTTTTAATTATATATATATTTGTAATTCATTAGTTGCACTTTTCATAAGCTGGCATTGTCTAGTCTGGCAAAATTTGTTGTCCCTATTTTAAGAACTGCTAAAGATCGTATACTTTTGACTAATTCGCGTTGATTTTTCGAGCACACATGATCCGCCATTTTGGTTAGATGTGTGCTTAGATCATGAACAGCTTCAACAAGCACAAAATCCAGAGACATTTCAGGCACATTAAATGAAAGTAACATAAGAGGAATGCCAGTATTATCTACATTATGTATGTTTTAAATGCACACATATTCCCTTTACACGTTTCACTCTGCAAGAAGTACATAATATCTGTAGAGTGTCCCAAACAGACCTTACCGAATCCTCGTGTGGTGAAAATCTCAAGGGGCAACCAGTGAGGACTTGTTCAACGAGATTAATGTAGACTTAAAAATCGGATGATCCTCGGCTTTTTCTATTGCATATTAGGAAAGCACATTTAATCATTCATTAGAAATATTCAAGAATATTCCGAATTATGCATGTCAAGCCAGTTTACCTTTGGTACTTATTGCTTTAAACCTGAAACAACTATTTAACAGCATTTTGACTACACATTAATTAATAATTAATTAATAAGAAAAGTCGGTGAGAAAGTTAGTTCATATTTGTGGAAAGGAATCTTGAACATGTCTTTTTTGATGGAAATGATCTTCTTTGTATTCTCGTTTGATGTAAATTTTCTATACTTTTCTGCTACAGTTACTTTATGTCGAATCACAGCCTTTGGATATAAGTCAGCAGTGCAGACATTCAATTCATTATATCCCTATTGATTTTTCTTTAGAAGCATTCACAACAAAACATCGGGTCGGTAAATTTGCATTAAGTGGCCAGTGAATCATGATACGAGAGGGTCATTACGGGTGATGTGATTGTTAGAAACTTCGGACTCAAGTTTCTAACAAAATCAATTAACATACTTTTTTTTGTATGCGTTCATTTCATATGCTAGTCAGGTAGTACAAAGGTTTCTAAAGATAAGGATAAAGTAGATCATATATCGCTTAAGATATTTTTTTATTTGTAAAATTCACAGGAGAATTGCAAAAAAATATGTTGGAGTCAGTTTATTTTTACATTTCTTTTCCAAAATATGTTTCACATCTTAACTGTTGCAAAACTATATTAAGAGAAATACAACAACTGTCTTTGTTTTGAAAGAACCACAGACATTACACAGTCCATGAAGCATCAAGCACTCGTTACTTCAAATTCCCTTGCACGAGGATTGATTTTTCGAGAACTACTTGCACGACGAATCGCCAAGAGTTTTAAGGGTCCGCCTCGATACCCTGATCGCCCATGACCAAGGGTTACTATATCAAAATATGTTGTATTTGTTTTCTTCTGATGTGGCTGAATATTTAAAAGTCTGATGAGTAAATGTTCAAACATTTCCCTGTTATTGTAATTTGTGTGTACTAGATATCTAACCATTCTGAAGGACCCTAGACATGGACCCTATGTTATATCCTTGGAAACTTGCTACCAAATTTGGTTAGATTCCACCCAAACACGACATCCTGACACCAAAGCGTTTTGTACGAGTTTCTGTGAAATGGCAGGCAAGGAAATGGTGTATTTTTTGGTTTAAATCGAGCTGTTATTAAATGAGATATAGTGTTTGTTTACGTACATTTGTGTGCATACTAATTACTCAAATACGCAGAAGCGTTTGGTATTAGGCAGTTTGGGCGTTCATTGGAGAGAAAAGAATGTTTTTAGTAAAAATACGGCACATTTTCCGATGAAAAACGCAGAAAGATGATAACTGTGAGCGAAAACGAACCAAACTTCTTTAAAATTAAACCACCGTAAATATTCTGCAACTGATTAATCGATTAATTGACTAAAACTTTCTGTCACTCATATCCAGATATAACATTTTGTACGTGTATAACCATTGTATGTCCAAATCACTCACATCCAATTGAAATACTAATTGTATCAATATGCTCCAAGTCATATGACAACTTACGGCTTCAGCGGAATTCAGTGTAGGTTATTATTATTATTATTATTATTATTATTATTATTATTATTATTATTATTATTATTATTGAGAAAGAAGTTTAAAAATATTAATAAATACACAAATATGGGCAAATGAAACCAAATTACAAGTTTAGATTTCTAATTTTCAAAGTTTATGAAGGCTAGTCATTAGATTACATTATAAGTGGAACGACGCGAAATAAAGAAAAAATATTTTTGTCGAGCAGGGCCACATGATGCCAAATTAAAATATCAACAACAACAAAACTAAACAAAAACAATATATTTTTCTCTCAAATTATCAGTTTCCTAGATCAATCTAAATATTCTGTTCAGAGAGCTACAATTTATATCTAAAATCATTTAAAAATGATAGAGAGAAAATGCAAAAAGACAAGGTACACTTTGATGAGGAAATTTTCTACACAAATATTTTGTCTTCAGACGGGGATAAGAAAATGGGCTTTTGTTTTAACGCCCGAATTTTTCGTATAATCACTTCATGTAATTAACTAAGTCTCGTACGATGCTTTATTTTCAAAACCATAGATCAATATCGATTTTGATTCATATATGGCCAGTCTTACAGAGTTATGAATCTTCGAAGTTTCTCCACGTAATAAGTCTTGGGGTTGTTCAAAGACTGGAACCAAATTTAAAGAAAAGAAGAACTATGTAACGGTTTGACAAATCGTTTTCGTATTGTATGATTCAGAAGATTTAAATTTCATTGTAAACCAATATTTTTTAAAAACACAATATTTTATATGGGTGCAGTGCTGGGCGATATATGTTCTCTGGACAGCCTCTAACTTTGTAGGTAACTTTGCAGTTGTTTTCGCCGAATCACCTCTTTTACAAGGTATCAATCGGTACCGTAGAACCACCGTAAGTACGGTAAAAATATACTAATGTGGATATAGATATCATCATCAGAACCGAAATAAGATTAGTGATATTTCAGTATCCGTAAATATTACAGTATATTTGCTTACTCAAAGGCGAATGTTCCGTCAATGAATGGCTTTTCTACCTCATGACTAAAACAGCCAAATCAAAGACGAATTACCATATAATTGATACAGTTACACTAGAAGCCAGATATTGCACGCGTTAAAATTAAAACAATAATGATTTTGTACAGGATAACAAATCAGTTTCAATGTTTCACAAAAGTGTGGCATTCATCAATTTTTAAACAAGGGCATTTAATTTATTAAATTCAAAAAGTTCCTTTTTAAGTGTTATATCCATTACATGTTTTGAAAGTTACTTAACTAAAAAACTCTACTCCCGGTCCTCCTTCGACTGACCCCCCCCCTCCTAAGTTGCCTAGATTGTGTGAACCAACATTATTGAACTACTTAACAGTCTAAATATTGACATTTCGTGCCACTTGTATGGAATGTTTAATTTATTGTTGGAAAGATTTAGTAATATAAATATTATTTACGCCGATTTTCTGTATGTTTTTATATAGAAAGAATGTAAAGTATTAGAACTCTGTAGAAGTACAAAGATACGGTAATACATGGACTTATCTTTAGCTCATTATTATTTTCATTCTGATCTCAACGAGTATGCCACACAATGCACGTAGCTTTAATATTCTCTCTCTCTCTCTCTCTCTCTCTCTCTCTATACATACATACATATATATATATATATATATATATATATATATATATATATATATATATATATATATATATATATATATATATATACACACACACACATCACTATGGGGTCAGTAGAAACCGAACTGTATAAAAACAAGGGAAATACATTCTTATCTATATTCTTATTTATATAAAAATCATATATGTGACAAAGTTAACAAAGTCAAGTGATTCTGTTTCTGTTTAAAGATCGCAAACATGAAAAGGGACACGGATAACCTGCTAAATTATAACTTACTTATCTTCATTGCATTAACTAATTACAGGTTCAAATTGTTTAGTTTCACTTTGTAAGTATACATTGTAAAACACATACATACATACATACATACATACATACATACATACATACATACATACATACATACATACATACATACATACATACATACATACATACATACATACATATAGAGAGAGAGAGATAGATAGATAGATAGATAGATAGATAGATAGATAGATAGATAGATAGATAGATAGATAGATAGATAGATAGATAGATAGATATCATCTTAAAAATATATAAATCAGAATTTTTTAAATTTTAAATTCCATGCCTTATTTCAATTTTAAATCATCTCAATCTAGGACGCTTCGTTCATTTACAAGGTAAGAAAAAAATATTAATTGAAATAATTTTCATATGTAAATTAATATTCTTAATTTCATGTTAAAAATGTTGTTTGCCTGGAAGTATTCATTTTTTTATGTATGATATTACAGCTTTTCTTTCTGTATTAAGCATAATCACTGTAAAATAAAAATAGACACACAAATATATATATATATATATATATATATATATATATATATATATATATATATATATATATATATATATATATATATATATATTAGAATGTATATTTATATATTAGATAAAGACTGGATGGCTCTGAACATTTGTTGAAATTTTACAATGTTCTATGTATTCAAAACTTATTACAAAAATCTTTTATATTATTCCATAAACCGTGTTCATAAGCTAAATTGTTTACATGCAAAATTCACTGCTTCATTCATTCATGTACAGAACATTAGAATTTCCAACTTTAATATTAGGATTCATCCATATTGGAGTTCTGAGAGAAACATTTTAGTCCTCTACAGTAAATTTATAATATAATTCAATATATCCTACAAATTCATTAGTCTTGAATTCACTTAAAGCATTTCCAACTTTTGTAATAAAACTTGAGCTAATATTGGCATGGTAGTTGTTTAAATTGGTTTCCGTTTATGTTCAGAAGTGACAAATCGTCTAAGCCATGTTTGTTTTAAAAAGAAATTTCAGATCTACATCTATTACTTTCAACTACTTCAAAAATAATCTTTACACAAAATTTTCCTTTTAAATTTATCTTTTTCACCATATTTCATACCAATGTACGGAAAAGTACATCCAATCCTTGAAGATTAGCTTAAGATGGGTTTGGGAAATAATAATAATAATAATAATAATAATAATAATAATAATAATAATAATAATAATAATAACTTTGTATAGCGCCTAATCTTTAGAAGCTCTACGCGCTTTACAGCATCTATAATGATATGAAAACAAAAAACACAACAACAAAAAAACAGCACCATGAAATTGGAAATAGGTGAGTAATCTTTGTTAGGGTCAAACTTTTCACAGCAACAATTTTTACATTGAGGTAAGTGATCTCTTCGATCACTGTGAAAGTAATGATTAACACACAAACACACACACACACACACACACACACACACACACACACACACACACACACACATACATACATACATACATACATACATACATACATACATACATACTTACATACATACATACATACACAGACAAACACACACAGAGACACACAGACACGTACTTACGTACGGTCGGCAGTTATGTTTAAGGCTTTAGTTACTCGCAATGGTTAACTTGGCTAAATACACGTGATGTTTTTATTGTCCTACTGTGCAATGCTGAAGAAGCTTATTACCCACTGAAAGCAGTTATTAGTGCAATAAACTTGTCAGAAGATAAAAATGGCACACAAACTTCAACGTGTATTTTGCAGTGAGTTCTATTTTTATCCAGATCACGTACTTTTGAAACACTGTTCACATGCAATAAACGCAAGTTGAAACAGAAAACCTAACAACAAGACATTCTATTCAGGCTATAATTGCCTAGAAGACTAACAAGAAGACATTCTATTCAGGCTATAATTACCTAGAAGACTAACAAGAAGACATTCTATTCAGGCTTTAATTGCCTAGTAGACTAACAAGAAGACATTATATACAGGCTATAATTGTCTAGAAGACTAACAAGAAGACATTATATTCAGGCTATAGTTGCCTAGAAGACTAACGGTATGACATTTTGTGGGGTCTTTTTTTTAGTCTAAGAGCATTCATTCAAAGACTACAGAACATCTCAGTTTTCCAACTTTGGGATTGAATTTCGTGATTGAAAAGGTTTAAATAAGATTTCACTTTCTGTTTATCAATTCATCTGTATGTACAATAACGATTAATTGTATCAACTACTATACAGTACATCGATATATTAACGAATAGTTTGCAGATTTTTAAACTTTTATCAACATGTATATATTACAAGCACTCACACCTATAGTAAAACGTTTAGAGAGACCATCAACATATTTAGTGCAATTGGTTTCCTTACCTTCCCCTCTGCATTGTGTTTTAAGCTCTTTTTGTGACTGAATTACACTCAATCGGTTGTAGAAGAGTGTATAGTTAATGGAATATCGTATTCATTTAAAGGAAATATATCTTGCATTTCGTTTGTGAAGTTGAATTACATTTTTCCGTCCGACATACTGAAAGGACATTTACAAGACAAGACATAAATAGTGTGTCCGTTATAGACAGTGCTTTCGTATATGGAGATGATGTAAGTGCATGGTTTTCTATTTTAAAGTCACTAAGAATCCCTTCGATTGTACAACCTCCCTTGAAATATATTGTTTGCTGATTCATACAAATACTTAAATTCAAAGCCGTTGTAAGCAGTAACCTCAGGGATTGGAATCTTTTAAGGTAAGTGGTTGGTAAATACAGTTTAATTTCTTTTAAACGTATTTGTAGGAGCTTTGAATTTGAAGCTAATTTGGACAGGTGTTACTTATCGGGTGTAACTCTTAAGCCAGATTTCTTTGTGCATACCTTGTTGTATTTAACAAGTGATGTCGTTAAAGAAAATCAGATAACTGTGTGTACAAATATTGTATCAATGCGACCACTGCATTTAGTAACATTTACAAATATAATATATTTGCTGTCATATCAAAATTTTTCTTGTCTATTTGTTTATAGAAAATGTTTTCACTATGAAAAGAATTTGAAAGACAGAAGAAAGCTACTTTCTTTGTAGCATGCTAAATTATTGCAATAAATTTAAATAACAAAAGCGAGTATGTTCCATATCAAGTTCTGTGGTAAATTGGATCCAGTTTGAAAACGGCTTTAATGTGCTATATAGTGTCAGACAATATGAATACATCCCTTGTCCGCATTGTCAGGTCTAAATATAAGAGATAAAGGAGCATTACATCAGTAGCTTCTGAAAATGCCCTCCATTTGGTACCCTTTTTCACTGCCCCAGTGTAGAATACAATCGTCAATGGTGGCTATGTTGGCACCTTTGTTCATTGGCACAACGGATTCTACAGTTGTCAGTGGCGGTTATGCTAGCACAATTGTTCACTAACCCAACATAATCTACAATTGTCGGTGGTGGTGGAGAAAGTACAGTTGGATATATATATATATATATATATATATATATATATATATATATATATATATATATATATATATATATATATATATATATATATATATATATATATATATATGATTGTAATCAGATCTTGTTAACACATAAGTGTCAATAGCTACACTTCTCAGTTAATCTACAAATACTGCACTGTTGATTTAGTTGAATCGAGTCTTTCGTTCATGCATTCAGTTATGTATTGAATTTATAACTGGTAAAATTCATCCGCTTTAGGGAGCAAACAAAGAAACAAAACTGGTTTAAATCTAGGTAATTATTTGCTTGGCCTTACATCGATATCTCTTCCAGTTCGTTTTTGCCACTTTGGTATTTTCTTTATTACTAGAGTCTATACCTCGCATTGTAATTCTCAGTGTTTATGTCTCAACAGAGACCAGTAGAAACTATATGCCGTCATAATGCACCAACAGATTAGAGTAGACGCAATTCGCTAAAATTGTATGCATGAAGAAGAGCGTAGACCCTGATTTGCTAATGGATTCTGCAATGGCATATACAAGTCTTAGCTGTTTTGAAGTTAGAATCGCCTTGTTCACTGGCAAATTCGGCAGGCAAGCGTTCCTCTGCATGTCGTGATAGTTGTGTGTGACTCACTTTTGTCCTTTTATTCACACCTAATACACTAGAGGGGTAAATTCTATAGCCTAATGAACAGTGCATTGACTGAAGTAGTACATATATGTAGACAACTGAAGAGTGATTGTTGTAGTTCAAAAACGCAAAACTTATTTTATACTGTAAGAGATATTGTCAAATCCGTAGTTGTTAGAGTAAGAACTAGTTTCCAAAAAATTACACAATTCAACAAGCAGTCTACAATTTACAGTTTACTGGACCAATAATACCAATAATTTGGTACTGCTGGTTTAGTTGGGTTTTGCTATTGTTCTGCCTTACCTAAAAGTAATGGCAGTTGATTGAAATGTCATAAGTTTAACCGAGTTTCTATTTTCGATTTTTCATTTCTGGATTATATGATTCTATACTATTCGATTAGTGATGTTTCACGATCGGATTCTATGAAATATTTGGAATATATGTCAAGCGAAATTGCACAAATATGAAACACGTATCGCCATTGATCAAAAATTTAAATCAGTGCAAAACGTTACAATTACTACGCGTCCGAAAATTTTGTGTGAAGGTATCTTGCTCAGATATTACACAGTATCTCTCCGTGTGTGCGTGCACCTTTTGAGTAACAATGTCAGGAAGGTCTAACTCAAGGCAAATGAGTTAATTATTTTTATTTTCTTTAATCAAAGTGAAAAAAATAGATTACCCAATCTTTGACAAATAATAATACCAAACAGAGGGATTATATTACTTGTATACATATACCGGTATTCGCCACACAGTAAAGAAAAGCGTGTGATAATGCAATGTTGCAGAGAAATTTCACATATATAATATTCCATAGGTATTGTCCAAAATTACGGATAGCAAATTATCAACTGCATCGTTAACGTAAATGGAGATTCTTTTTGAACTGCCAACATAAGTCCAATGTCTGAATTCAGTTTCTTGGTTTTCATTCAGAATAAAACTCTAGTTTCTCCCTTCCCGATTAGCTTCGATGTCCTCGAAAAGCAGAAGTGTATCCACATACTTTGCCCTTAAGCATATATGATGACTTTTTTTTTAAGCCCCAACTATTCCGAAGAGGAAACTTCCGACAATATTTTCAAGGTGCACAAGAGCCAAAATCATATTGAAATATGACTGTTATGTCTGCTTGCAGATATGAGAGTGACGTAGTTAAGATGGATGATCAAGCTTTGTTGCACATTGAAGGTCGTCCCACCATTCCGCACGTGCAATCATTGCGTGCCCCGCCGTCCAACGTTGCTGTACAGACGAAAAACGAACGATTAATTGGTTTGTCCCATAAGGAGGTTACGAGAAGGTACCTCAACAAACTCCATCAAGACAGAGAAAAGAACAAACAAGTACTAGAGAACTGTGTGCAGAACCTTCCCTTAAAAATACGGTAAGGCATTCATTGTACAGTCCTTTGCGTAATGGCAACCAATTTACTAGAATGGCATCATGAATATATATATATATATATATATATATATATATATATATATATATATATATATATATATATATATATATGCGATCAGCATTGCTGCATTATACAAGTTATTTTGACACTTTTCAATATCTTCGTTAGTCTGGACGCAATATACACGTGCAACTTGCTGAACACTGCATTTTGATATCTGCCCAGCTGAATGTCCTATATTTGGCCAGTTCTTGTATTGTTGACATAAGTATTTAAAGTATACATAACCTCTATGGACCCATATATGTGAACATACTTCTGTTAATCTAATTTGAAATAATAACAAATGATTTCATACACGCGTTCAGACATGGAAAATCGTCATCATTGGGCTCGATATGAACGTGAATACATATATATTTCCACAAAAGTTTCAAAATGTCACTGCAAGATTGCAGAGTTTTTCCGTACGTTTTGCCCTAAAGCAAAGTCTTTCTCGTGGACAATAAAGAACACACACACACACACACACATTTCTGGCTTTGCATCCTTGATAAAACTGCCAATAAATGTTTTTTTTTTTAAAAATAAACAAACAACACATGAATGTATTTCGCTGGTACCTGAACAAAATTGGTAAGCCAATTTCATAGTCCAGTAACTAGTAAAATCTTTTTTCTGGCAAGAAGTCTCACATACCCACGTTGACCGAACCCGAGACTTGAATCGACGCGGACAAAGATGTGATGCTAGTGATCTGTAAAGGCGAGTACTTTATATAACTCGGCCACCTGGAATTCTGAAACATTGTGAAAAATATTATTTATTTAATTATGTTACTGATATAGTTACCTGTCCACTTGCTCTCTTCTATGAAATGTTGAAAATAAATGTTGCGAAAGATGTGATATTATGACTGGATTCTTAGACGCTATTAAAGAATAAAAGATTTCCTCACATGGGAGGTTTTTCTAAAACAATCTCTAATAATTGTTTGTATGATCTGTCTTTAAAAACATGAGCATCAATCGAGAACCTGAACTTTGCTATAAAAAAACAAAAAAACAAAAAAAAACAGGCTCATCCAATTCATTAGAAGGAAAAAAATACTGATATTAAAAATTGAGTTGTGGGCTTTTTTATATAAAAAATGTTAATTTTATTTTTTATATGATGCACGTTTGTGCAATGTACTTTAGAAAAGTTAGCTAATGGTACAGTCAACATTAAGAAAGATAATTAAGTTGTCCGCCGAGACAAAGCATTGTTCAAGTGGTCTGTGAAAATAAGTTTGACAACCAATGCTTTATGTCATTTATTTACAACTTAATTCCAACCATGAATAAAACTGTCTTCTATACATTCTTTTACGACCTGTAAAGTACATCTTCATCTGCTACACCCTGTGTCTACCAATTATAACCAACTCAACATCTAAATAGTATGTCCTAACTTTCGTAACCCATGTGACTACTTGAAAGGAAAAAAAAAAATATCGCAGCATTTTACAAGTTTCCATGGTATGTTGAAGATAAAATTCATTCTGAGCAGACTAATCCAGTACTTAATACATATAATAAATAAGATAGTTTTCTTCCACATTTTCTTTAGTTGTTGTATGGTTTAACGCTATTTTTTTAAAGCACACGATAGGCTAAACACGGCGGCCATTACTGGTGGAGGAAGATCCCGGAAAACCCCCCGGACAGAACCACTGACCTACACGAGAAGCTACCGGCATGCTTTCACACATACCCACATTAGCCGAACCTGATACTCAAACCAACGCAGACAGGTGAGCTGGCAATGATCCGAAACGGAGAGTATTTTAGACCACTCGGTCACTCAGGACCCCCATTTTCATTAGTAAGAAGGAGTACCGTATTTTCGCGCATATATCCCGCGGGTTATACCAGATTTTACAAACCCCGCAGGGGGGGGGGGGTGCGGGTTATATAAGGGTGCGGGCTATATCACAATTTTTTTTACACATAATGATATTTCAACATATTGTTTGAAAAACGTAACTACATAACATATATTGTTCTAGTTTTGTTTTGCTAGGGTTCGATATTATGGCTACTACGGTGACTTTACAACAACTTACGGTATCGGGACCAAATCAACATTTCCGGATAAAAACTTAAAATTTCGTATCCGTCACGTTTTCATAATCAATATTTTCTGTTTTCAATCGAAATAACTACGGTACCTAATTTTACCGCTGGGCCACGATCCACTGCTTCAGGTCAGCTTCAAGGTGAGGCCACTTTGCTATAGGTCCGCGACGAGCACGTTTTCGTGGATTCATCTTCTCCAACGTTCCTTTTTCTTTTCTCCAACCTCGGATTACACTCTCATCAATATCAAATTTTGTGCCTGTGGCTCTATTGCCATGCACTTCAGCATACGCAATGGCAGTTAGCTTGAAGTCGGCTGTGTAAGACTTTCGTTTCGGCATTTTTTAAATTAAACAGAAAGAAATTATTTAAACTCGAATCTACACTTCACAAGAATACAAGATTATTTAAAAATGTCCGTGTTTATGTAGCCTGTAGTTGAGGCACAGCTCCTACGCACACAAGCACTATGTACCGTGTTTTTCCTGACTTTTATTGAGCAAAGGTCGTCGGCTTACTTTGATGATGGCGCGGCTAAAGGCTCCAGTTGAAGGGTGAAACAAATACCTGTTTGTTATTGCTGTGGCAACTTCAGATAATTGTAGAACATTGAAACAGATTTGTTTTATTTGTTTAGTATATATCAGTGCTTCAAAGGTAATCAGTTCTCTTTGAAGTGTCAGCAAACGTATTTTTTCTTCTTCCATCTGGTATTTGTTTTTAAATTAGTGTCATCTGCTTGACTGTACTCATTTTACGTTTCCGCCTTCTGCGGATTCGGATTTTGACTATTCAGTTGCATAAAGTAATAATGCCAGATATCATCATTAGCGGATTATGATATAACAGTGCACTGTTAGTGTGGTTTGCCAGTATGAGACAAGGACTTGTTATTTTAACAATATATTCCAGTACATTGTTTCCTGTCATGGTGCCTTTGATTTTCTCTACTCCAAACGCAAGACTGTATATACGGTTTTTATCAGCCAAAATTGGTGTCGCCACAAATATCACCAGATGGTATATTTTGTCACCAAAACGGAAAACAGAATCGCAGTTTGATACATCAGCGAAGCCCCGTGATCCTGTAATTGATTTCATTTCCGATTGTAGCTGTATAAATATATCTATGGTTGCGGGTTATACAAAGGTGCGGGTTATGCCAACGATTTTTTACACAAAACCCCAAAACCCGCGGGCTATATGAGGGTGCGGATTATCTGCGTGTGCGGGATATATGCGCGAAAATACGGTATATTTGACTCAGAAGGTTCAGAAATCTGATATAAAACTTACTTTTCAATTGTTGATGAATTTCTGTGTTCCCGCATTAGGAAGTTCGGGTGTGATCAAAGTATCAAGTATCTCGAAAGCGTCAGCCGCAAAAAACTTATTTTGATCAATAATCAATGTGTACAGAAAGATTTTTGCTGAAATTCTGATTTTATTCCTTTATTTTTGTCCAAATAAATTTAGGAGTGAAGTATAATCGCGTGTATTTATTAGTAGATACGGTTTGGGATTCTTTACCCAGATACCATTACTTTTCTTTGCTGCTGAAAATATCCACAATCTCTGAATACTATCATGAAAGTTTTACTTAAATTAACTCACATTCGTGGGTCCGAGTGGCTGAGTGGTCTAAAGCGCTTTCCGTTACGGATCACTGCCTTCTCACCTCCATCTGCGTGGGTTCGAGTCTCAGATTCGGCCAATGTGGATATGTGAGAAAGCTTGCTAGTAGCTTCTCGTGGGTCGGTGGTTCTTTCTGAAGTTTTCACGGGTTCTTTCTCCACCATTAATACTGACCGCCATGTATAGTATATCGTGTGCTGACAAATAGCGTCAAACCCTACAATAACTACAACTATTATATTGGAAACGTTTGGGGGATCTTAATCTCTTGTATCTGGATAATATGCAACATCATTGGCATAACATGAATTATTACCATCAGATATGTATTATGTTAAAAAATATCATTTTGGCATTGATGTTGGAGATGGGATACCAATTCATTAATTCTTAGACTGAATAGAAGAAAGCTTAGCACTCAATTTTCTCTGTTACCAATATTACAGATGAAAATTCAGTACATTTTCTTTCATCTGCACACATGACCATAAATTCTTATTATTGAGACAAGAATTATAAGCACATTTCTGCCGATGCATTTGTTAGCTAAGCAATTCAATCACTAATTTGACATGATCGATTGAGTTAAATGCCGTGGAAGAAGCCCATGAACAAACAATAAAAGTGACCTCTTCCTCTCAGATTATTCTAAATCATCGCTAAAACCAAACAAAAAAGTACCTTTAACTTAATAACCTTTACTGAATCCCGCTATATTTAAAAACACAAATGTTAATAGCTTCGTTCTACTGAATGAGACTTTGGTTTAAAACACTGATAAAACATGAATTAAAAAATATCAAAGAGAGAGAGAGAGAGAGAGAGAGAGAGAGAGAGAGAGAGAGAGAGTACTAATCCTTCTATATTGTTCTGTTTGTAATAACACGGACCAAAATTTGAGTAATAATCCCAAAAAATCATCAGTTGTTTACATATATAAATATATAAAGGCACGTATATACAATGACACAGATGATGGAGTTCTTTGAGAAGTTCGCAACTGTTATTACATGATCATTAACAATGGTCAGCGATACACTGTTAGTTGAAAGGTTTCAATATTTTACTAACTGGTAGACGTTGACGGCTATCCACCAACTGATGACACATTACTTAAGCTGCCAGTTGCCAAGCTTTTCATGGGTAGTTCATTTGGTAGAGCGCCATACTCGAAATCTAAGGGTTGCGGGTTCAAAACCCACGCAGGTCAGCTTTTTCGGTGTGTCTTTGGGAAATTCACGTACTTCATGTTTGTTTGGCACGATGCAAACAAGAATGTGTTGAAAATGCCGTTAAAAGCATCAAAAACAAAACAAGGCGTTTTCTTGCAAGCCTTTACCCTGATGTTAAATCGGTCAGGGAAACAAGCATTTTTGTTAATTGGAGTCTCTTCAGACTGAACATTCCTTAAGAATTATTGATCAAGTTTGAAAACAAACACTAGCAATTATTTTGTCTACTGCAATGTTCGGTGAACACTACAAACAACGTGCATATGAAGAATTTGCAAAATTTCGGATGACTGACAAGATTCAAGAAAATTATTTCCCATACGTAAGAACAGGATCACGCTAATCCAGTTATCAATTTTCCTAGTCTGTGCTGTTTTCAAACTTACTGTACATAGTATACATTTATTTTACTAAATTATGATAAACCAATACCAGATCTTTGTGATCCATTATTTTTTTGATCTTATTGAACGGTAGGCGAATGGATCACATTTGTGAGTTTAATAAGATATATAGAAAACGAGTCGTCCAATGCCAAGGTAGATATCCTCTGGTACTATTATTTGTATATTATAGCCTTCAAAAACCGATGTTTGGCAATGAATCCAGCTACTTTGCGATGAAGTATTCTTTGATGTGGTCAGCGAGTGTGTGTGTGGGTCAAACTTGCATCGTGGCCAGTGGTAGTGGGTAATCAGTATAACTTTTTCTCTAGTACATGATGTTATTCGTGGCTTTCCTCCAACGTGCATCATCAGCCTTGATTTTCGGTTGTCCTCTTCCATGTGATGTTGAGCAGCCTCCCGGTTTTGGTAGGGTTCCGTTAGCCTCATTGCACATGCAAGGTTGTATATGCATTATAATGTCCATTTGTAACGCTGATCGATTTATCTATTCATCTATAAATTAGTTGACGCAGTCACACTTGACTATTAAGCAACGGGTGTGCGTGGTCAAAGATAAAGTAAAGACGGAAGTGATGGGAAAGTCAGAAGAATAATTTTAGGAAAGGCATAAAAAAGTAACAGAGGGTCAGTGTACGTTTTTGTGCCTTCATACCCATGCTAATCTGGCTACCGTAGCGGCGATGAGATAAGAAGCCTCAACCCGGCATAGCCCTGAGAATCACTAGGTGGTACTTTTAGCTGACTAGTTCATCAGAATATGATTTTGGAAAGCTCCTGCTTGTGAGATACCATGTCCGGAGCTTCTGCAATTATTGATGGTAATTTGTTCCAAGTCCCTATTGTATATGGGAATAAGCTAAACTTTAAACAATTTGTCTATGCTGATTTTAATTGGAACTATTTTCTGTGATTTGCCCTAGTTTGGCTCTATGCCAGGGTCAGGTATTTGTCCGCTGGCATGTCCACTAGGTTGTTCGCATTCTTGTTTATTATAGCCTTCAAGCCGGGCATTGGTTCGTATGAATTCGAATGATTCCCACTGGAAGTGGTTCAACACTGTTCTGACACTGCTAGTGTTCCAATATGTATTTGTGGTGAATCTATCAGGTCTACTATGAACCACCTCAATCTTATTTATTAGATCATTGTTATGTGGGTCCCACACAACCAAGCAGTACTCAAGACCTGTCTGATTCCTCTACCTCCGTTGTGGGTGACGGGGACTTTGATACAATGTATGGGAGTTGCTTTCTCACTGCCGCTTTTTGTTTACCCAGGCGGTCTTCTACGAATTTTTCCTCGCTCCTGCTTTCTCTCATGTTATGATTTTTGAGGTGATGGCAGTGGTTGTTGTTGTAGTAACTTTGTTTCCTTTTTGGTTGCTCTGGTCGCTGTAGGGTTTAACGCCATTTTTCAGCACACGACAGGCTATACGTGGCGGCCAGTATTATTGGTGGAGGAAAAACCCGGGAAAACCCACGGAAAGAACCACCGACCCACGAAAAGCTACTGGCAAACTTTCTTACATAACTACATTAGCCGAATCTTAGACTCGAAACCACGCAGACAGAGATGAGATGGCAGTGATCCGTAACGGATAGCGCTTTAGACCACTCGGCCACTCGGGGCCCCCGGGGTTTGCTCTGGACTCGGCACTTGGTTTATTCTGGGTTGGGCGTATATCCCTCTGTTCCTGCATTCCTGCCTGGGTTATTTTCCATGAGTTGTTTTGTCCTCCCATTTTGGAGAAGTGTGATTCTTTTCTCATGCACTCTAAGTCTTGCCCATTAAAGGTATTCATGGCTTGTGCAGGAATCTTGACTTTCAGAGAGTGGTGTCAACCTTTAATACAAGCGGAACATGCTCAGGCTTTTCTGGCAATAATCAAAATAGCACTTCGGAGACACTTCCTTGTTTATCAAGTGACGTCATTTGTACGTCAAACACAATGATAGCGATTATCAAAGCAACTTAACGATCGAGATGACCTATCATTTACCAAAACATTCCCACGTTTATTTTGTCAAGTAGGAGCTTACAGGAGAACGGTATCATATTTATTTTGATATGATCCATTTTGATTGGCACACTTCAGCTTTTGATTTAGTTGTCCGAAAATTTTGTTGGATTTCCCCTTTTTAGCTGTATCGCTCCATTCAAGTAATCCTCCGGTGTATTTTCGCTGAACAACCTTTTAAGATGACGATGACAAACGTACAGAATATGGCCAGGTAGGTCTACATTCTTAGGCCATTTCGTAATTTGAGCTGATAAACTCGTTAGCAAACATAACCATCACAATAATAATGTAGCGGTGCATGTTACTTTCAATTGACCTGCATGTGATGTCAGAAACGATTCATAGTTTAACATCGTTTTTAATTTGAAGTACACCTTAGTTTTGGATGTCAATCTGAATATTTATGTCTTCTCATTCCGAAATTAACGTCAAAGATCGAGTGGCGTTTCCATTTGACTTTGGATGCATTGCGATTAATGGGAAAGTGTGCAGGCAAAACGATAGTGGGGCATTAAAAATTTACCTTATTGGTCTAAACTAATTGTTCTATGTTACGAGATACTAACACTACCTCCCCTATCCAACTGTACGTTTCGAAAAAAATCGAAATTATTAAATGAAAACCATGTAAGGTTTTCCCACCTTCTCCCCCACCCCACCCCAATCACTTATACACATGCTTTTCCACAAATTTATTCCGAGAACAACACCCAGAAACCTGTCACTGTCGATGCAACCTAGAAAAAGTCCAATTCATCACTCAGCGAGTACATGTTACCGCAGTGGGGCTTTTTTTGTATTATATTACAATTGGACTTCTGACATCATGGACTTGTAGGCCGCGAGAGTTGGGTAGTCATGTAAAATGGAGTTTGCCTCAAGCGTATTAGTCAAATGGCATAATAAGTCACACGAGTCATGTATGCACATTTACTCATTGTAAATGAAATATAATTTTTTCTTTACAAATTTACCACTACTTTTCTTTAACCAAAGTCTAATCATTATTATTCAATGTTCTGCACCTTAAATGTCATCAAGAAACTTCTAGACGAAAATGATCGATCTAATAATGGTCTTTTACAATGATGGCCTTATGCTATACTTGGGTCAAAAGAGAGTGGAATCGTCCACTTTGAGTGGAATCGTCACAATATAGGGTAGTACAAATTTGTTTATCAATATGCGTAGGTTTCATTGTGACATCACAACACGCTACATTCAATCCGGACTTTGCTGGATCACACAGTTTTGTTCATTTCGTCCAAAAATGTCAACGTACTTTAGCATTTATTTTGCCGTATGCGCTTTTCTAAGCGTATCAATAATAACCTTAAAAAAGAATGTGGATGTGTAAGAATCCTAATGAAGTGAATATTTGCCACTTAAAGATATGTAGAGTCAAATTCTGAAAAATGACAGCCATTACTGAAATAGTTGGTGTTTAATGCCTACATGACCTGAGTGACGTATTCTATAATTAACTTCATGAAGATATTGGCACCAGATCTTCGCGTTTTAGCACATATATTCAGTTCAACAAAGAAATAAGACAAACTGTTCGAAAAACATTCTTCAATACTGAAAACTTGATAGTATAATAAGAAAATTCGATTTTTGTATGACAACTCAACGTTTCATATGCATTCTTTAATATTTGCCAATGCCACAATCAGTTTGTACACCACCCCACCCCGTTTAAAAACGCAAAACACCAGTGATATAGCAAATACACAATATGTAGACATTTCATTCATATTTGTATAATTTATAACCTGCTTGTCGGAAGGAGGATCACAAACACTGTCATCTTATTCACTTTCAAACCAAACGGGAATTTTCCGTGTAGACAACGAGCATGCTCAATGTCCTTTTCTAGTTCCTGGAATAGTCCATTTTCAGTGAATGCATGAGATTTATAGAACAACCCATATACAGAGGGTAAAAACGGTATCTTCTGTATCCAATATTGCAATGTTTAGTTTCAATATCTACAAAATTGAACAAAATTAAGGGCCAAGTTGTGTAACTCTTATAACATTGAATTCAAAGTTATGGATATTTTGATTGACAATGAGTTCGTTGACAATGATGAACTACATTATCCCTGTTGTCTGCAAACAGACATTCAACCACGCAAATATTGTTTTCTTGTAAGTAACGCGAACAAATGGTAGAGATCTCTTTGAGACAATCAGTACAGAAAGTAAAAATTGATGAATAAAATGACTTTGCTTCGTGAGCTTTTTTTTATCATTGATGCTTTTCTTTTTTAAAATCAGTACGGGGTATACACATTCGGGTTGTGGTAATATTAAAAATGATGAACTTCATCAGTCATTTCTGAAAACATTTATTTTAAAAATAGTTTTATATCAGTTATGTGTTGCACTAAACATATGTACTGGACGTGAAGATCTTGTGTCGATATCTCACACGAAGTTCATTTACTTTTGAGTGGTACGCTTAAGGGGTAATTTTTACAAGTAACTAGCAATGTTGCTTTGTACGCATTTTAGTAAAAAGTAGACGAATAGAGCAAAGCCTAGTAACACTTAACTGAGAGACAAGCAGTGCTCAAACATTCATTGAGGTAACGATATTGGCCTGAGATAATTTTAATCTTTATAAGGGCGTGACTATAGGGACACAGTGGTACTGATTATATGGAAATCACTAGGAACCAGTCTGGAAATGGACGAAGATAAAATAGAGTATATATGGGTTTGACTGGCCAGGATTGGTTGATAATGAAAGACAGATTTTAGTTGTGTTTTTTTAAAAAAAAAATTGAGAACTTATTCTAGTTGTAACTTAAATGTTAGTAAAATAATCTGTTGAGAGCTGATCCTAGGTGTAACTGAAAAAACCCACACCGAACAAACAAAAAAGAAAAAACAACAACAAGCAGACATAATGTTTTTTCTCTCTCGTGGAATAGCAGTTCATTCACAGACTTGAGTAAGAAAATTCATTACTGAGATCAGCACCTGACCCCTAGGTGCGGACTTCAAAGCACACGTTTTAAATACATTCAGATCTGGAAAATGAAGTGGCCCATGTGGTTTTTCCACACAGCATTCATCAATGATGTATCTACACTGACAAATAAAGTTATTGAATTTTTAATATTATGTTGTTTGAATTGGTTTACTGTGTGAACTGAATTATTAACATAATCAAGCTCATTAACGACAGCGTACAAAATTAAGGGAGGTAACTTCTACATGCGCCTTGTGATTCCCGAGTCAGGACAACAAGTTTATTGCTCCTCGTCATGGAGCGCGTAGCAGCATATTAATGTCGCAAGGTATTTTAGCCATTTTGATCAAAATATATTTGGAACCAAGATAAGGATACATGTTTAGTTGAAATTACACAATGATGTTATGGTGCAGAACTGAATTATAGATATATTGGCACATCACTCGCAATTTTGCTTTCTATGATTTCAAGAGTGCCAAAGGTCAGATGTCATTTGGAATGCTGTTTAGTATTACTAATGCAGATTTTATGTATGTTATATAAAAAATTATGTCTACCGTAAATTTAGACCGAAGAGATCCTTGCATTTTGTTCTGAAAATAATTATTTTTTGTGATAAATATAAATGGGCATTCCATTGCGCATAATGTAATTCTACCTCGAATGATTTTACACAAAATGGCATCATTCTTACAAAGTGCCAATGGATCTATTCGCTTTTACCCGGCCAAAATTGGCAGGTCAACAGCATAGACCAGTAGCTAGTAAAATCTGTGTTACCTGATTAGTTAGTCGTGTAACAGAATGCCAATTGAAATATCGGTTCGCTACGTCCGTCAAATGGAGAAAAACCTAATTGAAGGAATCGATATACATTTGATGGATTTGGTGATTTACCTGCCAAAGAGTACATCACATTTATTTCGATAGAAAACGCGAATACAATGTTCCAGTTGTTCTGCCACCATATTGTGCCATGTGAACAAAAGATGTTCCAAAAATACTTATAAATTAAATCTGATGTCGACTTTATGTAAGAGGTAGATGATGTTCCGATTGGCAGAGTGCGCAGCAGGGATTGTAAGAAGTAGGGAACGAGAGTAATGGACGCTGTACATCACGCGGAAAAAAGACGTACGGATATTCCGTATTTTCAGTCAGGATGAATATGTACATTATGTTATTTCGCGATCATCGAAGTGTGACGCAGTTGTCATCAAAAACAAAATTATTATATTTCGTCGATATTGGTGAAACATTATGGGGTTTACTTACAAACGTTTATCTTGTTTACGATGTCAGCCTTAGACAGGTACAATAATGACTGTAATATACTTAGAGAGTGATAATGCTTTGTCATGGGACCAGGCCTTACTGTCAGGCCCAGCATCTTTAAAAAAAAATGTATAGCCAGTACCATGAACCCAAATAATGAAACTTGCTTGTCACGTAGAAGTTAAGAGGTTCTGGCTTAATATTTATGTTGTATTGTATCTCAGAATCAATATAAGAGATTCATGAAAAGTCACTGTTTGCGTTAGAATTGGAACCCGCGACACGTCATTTGTAATGTTACAGATAATATAAATGGCGGTCCCCTCTTTAGCTTTTATCCAGATGTCGGATATTATTAAGAACTAGACCCCATAATGTTACCGCACATAATGGAAAAGTATGAACTTAATGAAGTAAGGAAACCTACTAGATGACAATGTATTTTGGAGAGAGAGAGAGAGAGAGAGAGAGAGAGAGAGAGAGAGAGAGAGAGAGAGAGAAAGGGGGGGGGGCCTTTGACCTTACAGCATATATCATTATGTCACTGCAGACAGGAGCAAAGAATCTGCTAGCATACACATTTTTGTATGTACATGTACTGTATTCTTACAATGTTTATTAGAATAGGAGAAACACAGTAATGTATAATGTACAAGTGCTGTTGTACATAAGAACAATAGTAATCTCTACTAAATATATAAAATATGGGTTCCAATAATAAAATTCTAACAATGATAGACTTTATTAACGGCAAACAATTTTGAATTAGAAGCTGGACGATGCCGCTTATACTGAGGAAATGGAAATATATACCAATTTCAATCCACTAAGCATTATATAGAAATGATTGAATTTGGTAATTCCAGTATTTTGTATAGGTTGAGAGTCTCCATGGATAATGGATGAAGTTGTGACGTCACTAATATATGCTATGGTCCATTGCTAATTTGCTGTTTCAATAAAGTTTATTTAGGAACCATTAACATGAATAACTGTAGTAAACAATTATAGTCAGTTAAGATATTATATATACATGCATATCAGTTTATAAGTCAGTCATAAGGCACTAATATTTGTGCAATCTACTCTCATAACCAATAGATTTTTTTTTACCACGACACGATAACTTGCGCTGATTTCGTTAAGTAGCCTCATATTTTTTTGAAGATATTGCAAGATACAGAGAAAACATTTACAGTTTTACATGAAATCGGGACCCCTAGTGGCCGAGTGGTCTAAGGTGCTAAATATAAACGCCATCTCACCTCTGTCTGCTTGAGTTGAAGCCTCGGGCTTTGTCATTGTGTGTGTAGGTGAGAAAACTTTACATTAGTAGTTTAACATGAGTCGGTGGTCTGTGCTATCATGTACTAAAATGTTTTTTAAACCCTAAAACAGCAACGTCATATTAAATCATATTCAAATTATCTCTAAATTAATTAACATCTTGATTTAACTTTCTTCTGTTTGAGAACGTGTAGCATTGTATGTGTTATTTTGCAACTAATATGATAGCGTCATTTCCCCCTCAGCAAAATAAAAACTATTTTTATTAGCGCTAGTTGAAAGAGCTAATCTAATCGGATTGACCAATGTGGAAGGTTTACGTCATGGAAGTGGTCGCAGCCTGTCGATGATATACACCTCAGTTGAAGCCACCGCTATCAAATTAATTGTCCATAACCAACATGTGTACTATTTTAAAAATCGTCAGAGAATGGAGACACAATAAAGTGAAAACAATGGCACAATAAAGCCTATTTTTATACTATTGTCCCCTTTGGAGTACTATCAATAATATCACACCCAGCAACCCTTGAAAATCCATCAAAACTTGCGATATTCAACTCCATAAATAGCCAATACAATACATAGGAGATATTTCTTATATAAGCCGATGACATTTGCTTTCCATATATTACTGCAACAAAGAAGGAGGTGAACCACAAACGGACCGATTTCCAACAAAATCATTCTCTATTAATCCTGAAAATGCAGAGCTGTTAGAAAATAGGCAGCCGATGTACAGTGTTGCTGAAAATTTAATCTCAGACATGGCTGGCACAAATATACATTTTAATCGTCCCATTGTGCGTACTAAAGAAAATCATGCAATCATAACACCACCAGCTCAAATAGATTATGACTAATTGCAGATAAAATATTTTTCTACCTGTTAATTATTCCACACATTTTAGTATGGCGATACATACATGTTATGACCGTTAAAATAAATCGATTTTTGCGACAATAAAACAATTTAAAAATATACATGAATATTATTTCCTAACCAAACGATCTTTCTTCATCTGTCGATGTTTTTGTATTTACTTTACTTAAGTTTCCTTATAAATATTATAGGTAATTATTTATTAGTTATGTAAGTAATTACGTTAGTTAATACATAGGTAAGGAAGTAATAATGAAATTGAAGAAAAATGAAAGTAAATAAAAAAGGAAAACATTAAAGATGATATATATATATATATATATATATATATATATATATATATATATATGTGTGTGTGTGTGTGTGTGTGTGTGTGTTTTCCAATTTCGTGGTTTTTATTATTTGTATTTCTGTAGTGTAGTCATAACATTATAGAGGTTGTAAAGCGCTTAGAAATTTTAAAGATTAGGCGCTATACAAAGTCCTCATATATATATATATATATATATATATATATATATATATATATATATATATATATATATATATATATATATATATATATATATATATATATATATATATATATATATATATATATATATATATATTCGTTCAGTAAACGAGTAAATGAGTACCTGATTTTTTTTCCAAACGTCACACTCAATAACACGAATACCAACAACTTGTGCGGTGAATTGTACCCGATATGTTTGTTATTGAAATGAAATTTACACATAAACATAACTCTTACTGGTGTCTAAATCTGATCAACATTAGCCAAACTCCTGGTGTCAACATGAAAACAAGCCGATTATTTTATGTTCACAAATCCAAACATCGTTGTAAGAATTTCGTGCATACTCGTAGTTGGGACGTGGGGTGCAAATCGCGAAAAATGATCTCTAAAGCACTAATTGAAAGAGGTAATCAATTACTGTTTTTAGCACAGAGTTGATTTGCTGCTAGTAATTTGCAAGTCAATGTCAACATTTCGCATGCTTTCTTCTAAAATAAATAAAGCATGCAAAACATTGATTGTTAAAATTTATAGGCAGCGCAAATGAACAATTATTGTTATCTCATTTCCTATTCTTGATAATGTCAATGAAATATCGAACCTGGTCTACTTAATAGTTATTATATAATATGTTGATAGGCTCCATAATTCACTCATTTCGTTGAAAAAGAGAAAAACATGGTCATTGTGAAAATCCAACATCTCCGTACAAGTTTATCAAGTTACACCTATAATTGCTTTATGCCAATATTATCCTCTGATCGATGATTAATACAATGAATGTCAATAACATAATTATTTCAAGGGCTGGTACAAAGGACCAAGATATATAGCTGAGGAATAGATACTTCAGTTCAATCGGAAACTCACTTGAACTCGATCTAATAATACTGAACAACGTGCGTAGAAGCATCAAAATCTTATAGTGCCGTATTTTAGTCCGTTCTTTCTTTAGTTGTGATTACACAGATATTGGTTTCAGTTTTTTTTTTCTCTTCCTATTCATGTTCACCAAATATATCGCTCGATGGTGCCCGTTAGGGTTGTTCGTATGAATTACCAGTTCTTAAGTCGTGCTAAATGAGACATCTTACATTGTGTTGCCAGATAAGGTGTTTAGCCATTATACAGAAGACCGAATGGAAAATTGAGCTAAAAAGAATGTTTTGTCCATGTCTGTAGTTAAATAGTAGTTTACATGTCTGAAGTTTAATTACAGTTTGCATGACCTGTTACCCGTGTAAGAATCATTTAGTGGAATAGTGGAGGATAAATTATTACAATCGGCGACTCTCGAGTGGATTAAAATACCAACTGATAGGTGTGGGCATGTGAAAATAATGCTTATTACAGGTTTGGCTGGGATTATTTAAAAGCTTGCGTGATTATTAAATATGGTCTGGAGTGGAGTTACGTCTCGTTAAAACGATTTTGAGCAGACTATGTCGTACAACTGCTGAAGTGTTGTTTGGAAATATTAATTTTTACCGATATGTTCTTTCCCAAAATTCCACCCGGAGTCAGGTAACTCTCTCTCTCTCTCTCTCTCTCTCTCTCTCTCTCTCTCTCTCTCTCTCTCTCTCTCTCTCTCGTTAATCAAATTTTAACCTAAAAAAAAATCAATTTATGAATGTATGATTGTCTCAGTATCTTCACCGATGTGTATGGTGGAATACAATTTTCGGATTCGTGAATTAGAGCATAAAGACCTATTATATTTGCTTTGACATTGCTTTCGTTCACTCTGTCGCATCATGATATTAAACGAATTTAGCTAACAGTTTTTAAACTGAGGTGATTAACCATAGACGGAGGAAGCACCTGTTAATAGATTAGTATGTTTATAGAAGTTTGCCAAGATTAACTTACCCTCGTAAAATTAAGCTGTTAGGGAACGGGGTATGTATGTATGTATGTATGTATGTATGTATGTATGTATGTATGTATGTATGTATGTATGTATGAAGTTTAACGGCACATCAGCACAATCTTGGCTATAAGCGCTGAATAAGTATAGGTATAAATAAATTAGCAAACAAAAGCAAAAAGCATAAAAAAAAAAGAATGAAGAAGAAAAAAAGCCAAAATGAAAGTATATTCCTGCGAGATTTAAAAAATGTTATGCCACACTCTTTTAAATGTCTAACACATTCTCAGATGGAACAAACAGGCTCAAGGGCAAAAAGTTTGTTTCTCTTAGCTGCTTCTTGTAATAAATGAAGGGTGCATCGTCGGATCTACTCAAGGTCGGTGGGTGGTCATGTGTGTACAGACAATAGAAAATATTATTAAAACAATTATGATAAGACTGATCTATCGAAAACTCATGCTGACAAACATACCGTTTTACAAGACAGTGAATTGGCACAGCAGAGGCTGCTCCCACTCCCAAATGGGGATGTTGAGCCCTGAGGAAAGAACATAACAATTATCTTAACTAAACTATGCACATTCCGTCGCTGGGGATTGAACCCTGTAACACTGCAGAACAGAGAAAAAACACGTTATAAAATTTCGTCGTTCATCCATTACTTGTTCATTATTTTAACGCCATAATATCTGTCTATGCTGGATTGTGGAATATATGTTCAAGACGTACGTTCTGTTAAGGAGGGTGACAGATCTAATGTTGGTATATGATTGATCGCATTAATGACTCATTGGCAGGACGTAGTTCCAATTGTCTTGAATGATATAAATTATGAAAGCTACCATAATTCATTAACTAGTCTGCTGACGTATGCTAATGGGTTTTCCCCCTAAATATTTTGACTTATTGTATAGGGTTGTGTTTTACTTTAATTCAAACTACACCTGACGATTCGTAGAATCAAATATAGAAATGTCTACTCATGTGCATTGCAGTGTATTTTAGACCGAGATGTATTTTGTTGGAAAATTTATAATTTTTAAACGTAACATATCCGGTTGTTAGTGAACATGACAAGTAATAATAATGCACAATAATGAAGATATGTTAAACTGAATTTATACGGGGTATATAGTGAAATTGACCAGGTGGATAAACATTGGACGGGGGTTGGGGGAGGGCTGCGAAATTTTGCGCATGGTGGCCGGTGTTTACAGTATTTTTCTTGCCAGTGAGGTCGCCGAAGACCCATTCCTCCAGCGCAAATTTGCGAAGGTCATGTTTTCGTTTTTTTTTAAAAAAAATAAACAGTTGACTGAAAGCTGTTGATTGTAGGTTAGTTGCAGGGGGGGGGGGTGTGCCAAGAGTACGATTTCAGTTTTAACCTATTCATATGTACAGGCAACAACATTTATAATTATCGCAATATATTTTGAATTGTGGAATATAATACATATTGATCTAATATTGTCTGCAAAAAAGAAAAGCATTGCGCCATTTCCCTTTAGATCAATGTGTTGCTTTATACAAGAATTAAATTGGTTTGATGTTTTACAATACAGTAATATAAGTAGGATATTTAGTGCTGAATCAGTTGGAATAAAGCGCATTCTCCATGGACAAGCGCAGCTGATCAGATTGACCTTTATATATACATGTAGATGTCGATTTCGATGCTCACTCGAGTATTATTCCCTGTATCAAGTTCTCTAGTAAACAGAGGTTAGTAATCAAAACATCGTACAAAGCAGAAAACGATTCTATAAATCCCAAACTTCACTCACGCCATTTAGTGACAGAAGGGAGTGATGGGCGAGTGTCGATGACTTCAAAGCAATGATCATTTATGCAAATAGTAATGTTCATTAAAGTAGATTTACGAGTAAACAGCAAAATGTGTGAGGAATATTTATGCAACCAGTCAAATCTGACATTTAAAGGTATTTTTAATCCTCAACGGAAATGAGTACACGATTTATTCATTAGCAAGTACTGCATTTTGCTGATGTTTTAGGGATGGTTTTTCATGAGATGTCAAAGAAGTTTTCTTCGTATTTTTATTATTTTGTTTCATTCTACACATTTATATTTTACATAATTATGTTGTTTTTTATAGCTGGTATTAATATCATTCGTGTATGCCAGTCCTATTTCCAAGCAATCAGAACCAGGAGAAAAGGATACTGGTGTGCATTATGTTGCGTCAAAATAAATTAAACATAAAAAATATTTGAAAACCACTCGAAAATGGTAATCAGAAGTAAAATATCCTCAGATTTTTACAAATTGATGATGAAGTGGGGTTCCTAATATAACAAAAGGTATGTTTCTGAGAGATTCGTCCCTGTGATACATTTCTTTGGATAGAATGAATATTTTGAAACTCCAAGTCAGAGGAGCCCATTTATGAAAAGCTCTTAAGTCTATAACAGTCTCTTTAGATGTAGCATACCTTTCGCTAACTTTAACGTTTTCTTTACTAAACATAACTGTTACAATTTTAGACTCTCATAAATAGTAACAAAGAAAAAGTGAAGGCAATAAGTTTTGAAAACTTTAACAAATAATTTATTTCCCTAGAAATTCAAGATAACATATGTGAAAAAAAATTTCGGTTTTAAGAATTAAATCCAAAAATAATCACAAAATAATCAAGACTTAAAAAAATAGAAGTCTTAGCAATAAATAATAAAATGTTCTAATAAATTTGGGTTCAAGTCCCGACGAAAATCCATAATGGAAGGCAATGAACTATGCTGTGATCCGTATAGTATTCACGTGACTATAGTTCTTTGTAGAACCACATAAAATAATATCCCGGTGTTTGAAGTTTGTAAATTTCAATAACTATCTTTGTCCAAGAATTAATTCCGAGCACAAATATTTCCAAGGAAAAATAATCTCTTAGAATCCAAATAAATTGAAGAAAAATTGAAATATTAAACTCCAACTGGTCACAACAGAAGAAAACACCTTGATGTAGAAGTGTTTAAAACCCCAACTGAAAATATATCTTAACATCACTGTTAAATGTGAATAATGCGTAAAACAGATGCCCGGATGAGGGTCAACCTACTGGCAAAACTAAAATTGTGAAATAACAAATCAGAGGCTATTTACATCTAAAGTCACGTATTCTTAGTACAGCCTCAAGTTTGCTCTCTGAAACCCACACTAAGAAAGAATACATAAAAATAAATTTGTTGTTTACTGCATCTCGCAAATCAAAGTCAGGAACTAGGTCAGCTTTAAATAAAAAGTTCCAATATTAGGTGTTCGAAAAACAACTAAATTTCTGAAAAATATAAAGTCCAGTTAATAAAAAATACATTAAAACACCATGTAAGGGAATTTAAAAAAAAACAAAACTAAAAATCAAACCATTAAATCAAATCAAATATAAATTAAATCAAATATACATAACAATACTGAGTTACATTTGTTGACAAAAATATATTTTTTGCGAACATAGTTAATATACAAAGTTGCTGCCGAATCGATGCTAAGAAGATTAATTTCACCCTTCATCACTCCCACACCTCACCCCCATGTTAAGTCCACCTCAAGATAATTAAAAGACTTTCTTAAAAACAAATATGAAAAGAGCGAGTTAAGATAATCTGGTTTGGAATGACCCAATAAATTATAAGAAATCATATTTTTTACCGTATTTGACGACGAGAATTAGGCCCGAGTAAGATGACACATAGTTTTATTGCTACAGACAAAACTGCTCTGGTGGCCTTAGTGGTTAGAGCGTCCACCTCGGATGCGGAAGGTCACGGGTTCGAAACCTTGCCAAGTTTTATCAAAGACTTATATAAATGGTACTAACAACTTGCTTGACGCTTGACGTTCAGCAGTTAGTATCAGAGTAATGTGACTGGTGGGTCATGCTACATGTCTGCGGCATGATGCCCCTGTGTTAGACATCACTATAAACTACTACTGTTGACATCGTAGCACACATGCCTTCATAAAGATGCAAACGGTGGCAAATCAAATATCTTCCGCCAAAGATAATTTTCATATAGTTACCTACATTGTAATACAATGTTCACGTACTGTTTATACAACAAAATTAAATATGCAAACATCAACATATATTTTTCATATCGAAAGAAATGCCAGAATGAAAACAATTAAAAAAGCTTAGAAGAATCAATCTTTATGACTTCAATCTACGCCAAAAATACAGGAGATGACCTTTCACAAGAGTTCTTGGCATTTTAAAATTAATATTAGGTATACGCGGGGATCTTTTTGCTTACATTCATGCCGCATTCCGGATCCTTTTGGTAGCAGTCATATCCCATGATATTTCGATAACGACCCGTCGCCCCTTATATGTTATCTCCCTGATTTATCATTTTGTAAACGTTTAAACACTTCACAATGTCATACGTTATCACTTAGCGAGAAGAGATACACTTACTGGTCCTCAAAGGGGCATTTATTTGCCTACCTAACATAGATAAATCGTTGCTATTCAGTTGTGTTGCCTCATCTCAGAGGTAAGTCCATGTTTTTAAAGGTAAGAGCTTGGTGGGTCGTAAGGAAATAGAAGTGGGTGGGAGTGGGTGAAGAAGATACTTTGGAAAATTATGACATGACAAAACTGAAGTTTGATCCTTGGAAAAGACTAATATCCTAGGGACACTCAACTTTCAGGTTTTACAAATTTATTGGGGTGACCATTATCAAAACTTGAAAGTCAAACCATAGTTCTAAACCGGAATGCTCCAATATATATTGCTCTGTCCAAGGAACTGTTCATATTTCAGATGTAAGCTCACAATATTGCACTCGTGTCAAGTATAAATTAGGTATTGAAACAGACAGACAGGTTAGTTATTGCTAAGTTTTTTTCCCTTAAAAATTCTATGAATCTAATCGCGTTCTTCCCCTTCAAAATTCTTTGAATCTAATCGCGTTTTTTCCCAGCAAGAATTATGATAATCTAATCATGATACATATGACTTGTGGAAAATTCCAGTTGCAACATAGAATGCCATAACATGGTCTCGTAAATATGTATGCCAGGATAGGAACTTGAATAACACTTTCATTTAGCGCTGGCATGTGACTGGCATCTCGTTAGTCAACTGAATCAGTTGTAAAAAGAAACCCCACGTAGTTTAGTACTGCACCGTAATGTCCGTGTGTCACTTCGGCCAGTCAGGTGTTCAATCTTAACTTGATTTTAAGTGTATTTGTCTGCAAATGATTGAAATATTTTGGGAAATTAATATAGTTCACTTTGACGCGAAGCAATGATCACATATTAGGGATGTGGACCACATTTAATGATTTTACATTAAGTTGAATGGCACAGATGTATAAAAACATTTAGGAGAGGACACTTGTGTAATTGTATAGCTTCTATACAGTCAATAGGGGAAATCTTGAAGTTTATGTTCAGCGTGATTTCTTTAAATGTAAGACCATGTTCCTGTCTTTATTAAATTATATAACACGCGGGGTTTAGTATGTATGTATGTATGTGTGTGTGTGTGTGTGTGTGTGTGTGTGTGTGTGTGTGTGTGTGTGAAAGACATACCTAAGAATCACGGTGCTAATTGTATAAAATTATTAGAACCAGTATAGAAAAAGGTGAATAAAAATTAGAGGATATACGAGTTTTTGCTGCTTGGATTAGTTCATAATAAGAAATCCAAATTAAAATTAAATTATGTTCTCAACGATGATTCTATCATTAATGTGAATAAGATGGAGACAATGTTATACTCATACACTGTCGCTTGTTTTTTTTTCTTCCTAGCTTGGTTTAAAGAACGACGGAAGTGAAAGTTCGCTTTTACTTTTAAGCTGCGTAATATGTTATACAAGTTTCAAGCAGGTAAAATTATTCATATGACTGGCCATGGGGCACAGGTTGATGGATGAGGCATTCTGAATTGATCTCCACTTTTTCCATTCGTTATGCGCAGTGGTGTCAAAAATGTACAATTTCATCTCGTTTGCACAACGGTACAGAAAGTCGATTGCGGTATAATATGTTTGATATTATGTCTACAAAGCCTGAACAGTCAATTTTCTCCTAGCTGTTTACCATAATTTTCATAGAGAATGATTTAAACGAGTGATTGTTTATGCATATTCATGAGAAACGAGAAAATCTTCGTACAGGCGGTCACGGGTGTAACGGAGCATAACAGATTACCACCCGTGGCTTACGACGATGGGTTTATTATATTAAAAGAATTAGTTCCGTGTGTCCTTGATTAATATTTACAGATTTGATTATTGTTGTTGTTGTTCTAGGATTTAACGCCATTTTCAGCACAATATATGCATACTATACATGGCGGCAGTATAAATGGGGAAGGATAACCACCGATCCACGAGAAGCTACTGGCAAGCTTTCTCACATATCCACACTGGCCGAATCTGAGACTCGAACCCACGCAGACAGAGGTGAGATGCCAGTGATTCGTAACGGTGAGCGCTTTAGACCCGTGCCGCATTGGTATAAAGCATCTCCTCTGTTGATCTTACTATGGTTTTCCAGAGAATGGTTTCGGCTCCTGATAAATCTTTTCGAGTCTTGGCCTTGCCTATGCGCACAGGATAACCGTTCCTTTTATCACTTTGAGTTCTACAGCTAGAGCAATGGAAGGTCTTATTAAAGCACCTAAAATCTAACCTACTTATGTGTATAATTAACTCTCGCCAATCTTACCTTCCATGCTGCTTCCTTAATTCTTTGCTTTGACAATTGTTACACATCAGAATGACAAAATCTTCTAATCTTCGGTCTTTATAAAAAGAAAACAAAAACAGGTATAACGTGTCGATTCATTACTGGATGATCCCATTCCGTTTATTGAGATGGTTATGAAACTGACCGACTGAAAGAGACTGACAGAAAATACAGAAGAAATAAAAGAAACAATCCCAAGATTTAATCTGAAATATTCGTGATTCTTCGAGCTGATTGGTTATCCAGCGGATTCGGGGATATAGAATAAGTCAATTGCCGCCACATGCATGTCGTTAGAGGCAACTAATGGAGACATGAACCATAGTGACTCAGTGGTGAGTGTCGAGGTCTTGTGAACAAGGTGGTATGGGTTCGAATCCTGGGTTGGTTGCTGTAGTGTGTACTTGGACAAGGCAGTCTACTCCAATTTCCTCGACATTTTTTAAGGAATCAATACCCGAGGCTGTTCGTTCTTAAGAAGCACTCTTAAAATATCACATTGTTGCACTTCAGTTCTTTACCACGGTTTTAATCTGATATTCTACAGTAGTAAGTACTTTTTTTCCTGAATAGAGATCTCATTAAACAGATTAACGTTTAGACGTCATTTCCATACAGTTTAAATGGCGCATATTATCTCTATTTATTTCAAGAGCTATCTCTGTCAGGGTAAAGCACTTCTCTGGCGAGATACAAATGAAAACTTGTCAGTCAACAAGGTCACATGTATTAAGCAATTGCGTGTTTAAAACAGCCATGTTTTAAGGTCATGTCAACTAAATTTATGTAGTAAGAAACCTCTGTTAAGCAATCACGTTGTTTCAGAAGCCAATGTTTTCAGCTCTTGAAGGAGATGCTTATAGTAAAGCTTTTGACTGTATTTGTATACTACCTTAGCAGCAGAGTCCTCTTGTGTTTGTAAAAGCCGATGAAGTCGCATCACATAAAACATTGCAACAGCCTATATTAAATTGGATTGTGGCACACCAAATGGATAACAAATTGACGGTCTGAGCTATTTAGAGATTAAAATGTTCATTTATACTTTCGTCAGTATATTTCAATGTAAGTAGTTTTAATTTGGTTCTACCCTATTACATTCTAAAACGGTATCGACGGCAAACTGTCTAATGCGAATTCCGCAAACTGCTGACTGAATAATCGCAGAGAGAATAACTACGACGAAGTTAAACAAGATTTCTGCCCATGATTTTTGGGTACTAATGTTTTACTTTTATTTCTGACAAAGCTTAGAGATCTGAGATTGATTTTTATAGTCACTTTCTACAAGGTATGTTTTTAGAATCGTTCTGTACATTTCACATTGCATTACGCTGAGTACTGGGAGACAATTGCGTTGCACTTAGAAAATAAATCTCGTATTTTGCGGCGGCAGGTCTGGGTCACTATTAACAGGTGCGCGTGATAGAAGCGAGTTCGTAAATTTATGTTGGATATGTAGTCATTCTGTTTTTGCATACGGATAATGTGAAATTATTGTTGTTGTTGTTGTTGTTATTATTATTATTATTATTATTATTATTATTATTATTAGTAGTAGTAGTAGTAGTAGTAATAGTAGTAGTAATAGTAGCAGTAATAGTAGTAGTAGTTGTTGTTTGTTGTAGTAGTTGTTGTTGACACTCGCAATGTGAAGTTTAAATTAGTTAATTAAATAAATCTACCTGTGATTTTGAATAATGCATATCATCATTTAGTTGCTTTAAACTGGATCAACTTAAATATTAAGTCTTGCTTTTCAATTGTCTACGAATATGGCATCTCGTGAGAGTCAGTAACGACACATTTGAGTGAAATTACCAGCAGAGTACATTCCTGTTGCTAAGACTTTGTATGATTCGTGCAAATTGTTTGTGTTTTTTTTTTTTTTTTTTTTTTTTTTTTTTTTTTTTTTTGAGAGAGAGAGAGAGAGAGAGAGAGAGAGAGAGAGAGAGAGAGAGAGAGAGAATCTTTCGATAAAATATATTCGGTTCAGAATAATCTTCCATTTTTTTCGCCAAATGCGCTGTTTATGGTTCCTCGGTTTTTTAAAATATAATTTTAAAAAAAAATAAAATCATACGCACTTTATGAAAGTGTATGGAAGCGTAATTACAGAATAACAAAATCATTCTAAAGCTATATTAATAAAAATGGAACTTTAAAAACAAAACAATAATTATATAGGAAAAAGAAACAAGGTAATTATATCACTCAGTAGACAATTGTCCAAGTACTGAACATTGTATATATTATTGGGTTTCAATCGATATGTAAAATACTGTTAAAATCAGCTTGTAAGGTACAACCTTAGTTAAATTTTGAACGTATTAAAGAATCTTACGGGGTTTTGAGGCAAATACATCGAACAGTAAGTAGCAATGCTAACAGAATACTACTGTTATTTTCAGGTTTAGTCGGCCACCCACTCACCCCTTTTCACCCTAGCAAGTGCAAAATTTACTTCGAAATTAGTAATGCACGCCAAGTGTTTCGAATGGAATATTAGTACTGCCATAGTTCAATTAATTTATTTTATTGTCGTCTGCTTTGCAGGCAGCTGATATACCCAGAGAAACCAGCGCTACAGACTGGCGACCCCTGGCGGATGTCACATGAGCGAAGGCGACGTAACGGGAAAATCGGAGAGTACTGGAAAGATAACATAGATAAATGGATGCACAACTTGAATAAACCAAGAGATGAGGGTTCTCCTCTCGGCATAAAATCGAAACGAATACAACCAAGTCAAGATGATGAAAAAGACGGGCGATTATCGCGACCTGACCGCCATGGGTCACAGTACTCCGAGAGAGGAAGTGGTACTGACAGCACATTCAGTGTGGCGGGTTATATGAGTGAGCCGAATTTTATCTACCACCCTGGTTTCCTTGGAAGTATGCAATCTAATAAAAAGAAATTACCGTCTCATGTGCCGGTTGGGTCGGAAAGCAGACTTAACGTTCAGAATAATAGTTACGGTAGTCTTCACGATGAACTTGAATTTCAAAGACGATACAAAAAAGTATTCGATCTAAATAAACATATACATTTTGTTCATTCCAATTTTATCAACGGACAAAAGATTATGAAAAGAACAAAGCTACCCCCTTTAGGACACGTGGATGGACAGCAACAATCAGACGCTTCAGAGGGGATGGAAATATTTACAGCAATGTCTGTACAGAAATTCCATCATCTTAGGCCGGGAAGTAATACAAGGCCCGTAGAGTCCCCTATGGCTCCCCCGTCATCCAGAAGGAACACTGACGCTTTCTTTGGAACAGGGGTATTAACAGTTCATGGCGACGAAACGCCTCAGCAATTAGAAACGCCAAGGGACCTTAAACCTACGCTGTCTCCCGTTGTGGAGACAAACAGAGAAAGAGATTCAATGCCTTCGGTATCTTCCAGGTCACCAAGGAGAGTATATCCTCTCAATAAAACCACGTTTGAATTCCAAACAAACCTTGATCAGAACCTTGGAATATACAATTACACACAGGATGGACTTGGGATGGATGATAAAGAAAATCTGCACCCAGTCATAATGGAGGAAAATGAATACAATCCGGAACAAGTAGAATATCCGACAAATGAGAATACGCTGCAGCCATTAGCGGTCAATGGAGTAAACGTAAATGTAAATGAAACAGAATATGACGTAGATATGGATAGAACTGTTGTTGATCAGGACAAAATTCTGAAAGAAACAACAGATATTATAGAGGATAGTAAACCTTTTAACATTTCTGTGCATGTGGAATATAAGAAGAAAAAGAGTAACCCTTCACACTTTATCACACAGCTACAGTCAAGGAGAGACGAGACCTTAGATGGACCCAAAGAAAAGAAAGACAAAAATGAAAACTACCAAATAATTCCAGAAGAAGGTGAAGAACCCGTGGAACATTCAAGGGAGGCCGCTGAGGCTACCATGCTTGATGGAGAAGGTTTCTCAAGAAAAGACAACTTTACATCTCTTGTCAGAGGGGATGCAGATGACAGTGAATACAATCATGTTAAAAATAAAAAGGAAAACTCTGACATTTTTCTTCCAAAGCTTGCAGAGTCCCTTACACCTCGTGAGAAACCAGTTTCATCGATGGGACACTCGGTGCAGGAGATAAAATTACCATCCATATCCCTGAGACCATTTGCAACCATTAATGGGATGGAAGACAAGTGAAGGAATTTATATCAAAAACCTTATGTATCAGAGAAAAAATGTCACGACATGTTTATTACAAGATTTCTCTCCAGTTGCATGTATTGATTCTAAAATTACATGTGTCATTCTGTACTGCGCAATGGCCTACCTGCATGTGTAACCTTAACGTCTGGCTCAAACGACGTATATATTTTTTAGTATCTCAATAGTAAGATTTTCCAAATAAATTGGCAATAATCAGAGCTGTTATTAATTATCAGGAAGTGTCTGGAAGTGTCCAAATATATTTTATTAATTATTTGTGACATTTTAATTCTTGGCGAGAGGAGAAGCAATACAATATCCTTCAAGCTACAGGGACTTTTTTCGTTCTTATATTTCTTGAAAACATTAACGCATCAACAGAGTGTCTTCTAGCATGTCAGCGATAACCTAATCCGTTCAGGGATCGTCATGGTTCACACGCATCAAAATCCGTTGCCTATCCTAAAGAAGGTATTCACGATAACTGTGTGTTGCAAAAACAAACAACATTTAAGACTGGTGATGTGTTACCTGGTCATGTCACAAATGGATATAGTCTATTTCAAAACTGTATACCCACTTGCATCATTCTATAAAATGCTTTGACTTGTGATTTCCTTTGTATTAACAATGACTAAATAAAACTATTATGGATGTATAAGTTGTCATTTTGCACAATGGCACTCATTATCACGAAAATATACTGGCTATTCTAAGTTTCACATGATCACGTGGCCATTATTGCAGGTGTTCAAAATATTCCGAGCGATTGTAATTAGACTGGTTTCAGTATGGGAATCAGATGCTAAGAAAGTTAAAATACCCTTGAAAACTGAATGATCTTGTGAGAAAAATGTCACACAATAAAAAAACATTTTTTTTATGCAGACTTGAATGCAAAAGTTGAAATTAGGTTCACATGTAAACTGGGTAAAACAATTTTTTTTCCGAATATGTTGTTTTGAACTTGCAGAGAAATTTTGACGGGTGAATTATACAAATTAAAATGATCCAGAGTCTAAATCCCTGAAGTGATTAACGATAATCATGCACGCTGTATGTGGAATCTAAATCTCTGAAGCGATTAGTGATAATAATGCATGCTGCATGCTGTACATGTATTATACCATTGAAAAATACTCGTACCCTAAAACAAGAATATGAGGTAAAATCATGTTTTATTTATATAAATAGTCTATGATGGTTGCCAGTGTAACTCGTTTGTCTTCCGTCATTTTATTAGACTCCTTGCACATTCTAAAATCCCCGAATGAATTAAAGCAGCTGAGAAATCGTTAACTTCCATGAAAAGAAATGTCATGGAAACTGATTTATTTTTCAACTAAAATTTACCGTTATTTTGCGAACAGCACAACATATGCGAGTCTCATAGAGTGTCTTCATTTAAGCCAGTTCTTAACTTACAACGATGGCAGAGATTGTATATTTCGAATAGTATATAATACCGTTGAAACTTTGAATAGCCAGTAACATTAAATTAATAGAATCAAAGAACATCGTGTTTCACTGAAAAAACGAATGCTGTAAAATTATTTGCTCTCAAGCCATAGACTTACTTTTTTGATAATAGTAACTGCATTATACTGACCAAGCTCTTGTGGTGAAGAAAACTGAATAGTACTGAGATTTGGGGCTACAAAGAAGGGGGTTGAACATGCAATAGAAGAGAGACAACTAAGTCTTATCAGTCTAATTCCTATCTGTCCAATCAACCTTTTGCATTTGTGTCTCTACTGATTGCAACGATACTAATCTTCATTTTCTGAGATAATCGGCTTGATGCATTTCTTCCGTTTTTGTGCTGTTTTTCATGATATATATCCTTGTTGTCTATCTTCGTCTACATTATTGTGTTTTGGAAACGAGAACAATTAGATTTGTTCTCAGCTGTCTTGCTCCACTCTTAAGACGTCCTTTGTTTTTTAATAGACCGCTATCACGTGATCGCCAGTCAACCAGTTTATGCTTTGATAGACCCTCAATAATTGCTTTAAATGACCTCTCCTTGGTTCTTCATACTACATTGCGCTCAAGACTAAACGAACTGGGACTACATTCATCATTACTTAAATGTAAACGAAAGCGAAAAAAGAAAGCTGGCCGGCGTAGAACAGGAAGAAGAATTCCAGTTATCTCCCTTTCGCCCTTTCCAGCTAAACAATTTAAAAATTCGGCCGTTAATATTGATAACATGTTGCAAATCAATCTTAAATCGTTAACCGTTGTGTCAACTGTCTCAGAGACACCACTGCGTATTGCAATATTCAACGCCCAATCAGTAGGACCACTGGAAAAGCGAACATAAATAGTTAATTTTGTCAACGACCAAATAACGACGTCTTCTTCCTGACAGAAACATGGCTAAAAACATCAGGCGATGAGCCCAAGTGCTCGGATTTAACAACAACCGCTTACTCCATCCAGTCATTCCCCCGCCACTCTAGCGGAGGTGGAATTGCTGTCATCACAAAGAATTCCATGATAAAATGTCGCAACACAACCTTCAATTTCTGCCTTACATCTTTTGAACTAGTGCAAACCACGTTCACACTGGAGCAATGGTCAGTCCATTTTTTCTGCCTCTATCGCCCTCTTCCTAATAGAAAAAACAAGCTGACTGAATCTTTCTTTATGTAGCAGTTTCCAAATCTTCCGAAGTATGGAATTTGATAGGTGGCAACCTAACTATTATTGGAGATTTCAACTTTCACTTTGACTATCCTGGAAACCCATACACGTAAAAAAAACTCATAGATTCCATTCATGTTTTCAACCTGAAACAGTCAGTTAAGCAACCCACCCATAAACTTGGTCACGTTTTAGACTGGATTATTCATAGACTTGATGATAATATTCTGCGATCCACCCTTGTATCCCATGAACTTGTATCAGATCACCTCAGCATTATATGCCATCTGGACGTATCAGTCCCTAACCCTCCACCTTTATTTGCTACTAGGAGAAACCTCCGTATGATAAACAGAAACAACTAATGCATGACATCGGAAAAAACATAGCAATTTTGTTGCTTCCTACAGCAGAACAACTCGATAATTACCTGCGTTCAATGCAGAGTATCAATTCAAAGGTGTTCTCCATGGTATAGCAGTGTTAGGGACCAGCTTCGCACTGCGAATAGATACCGCCGTAAAGCAGTGAGGATTCGGCTTTCCACCAGACTCACTATTCATAAACAAATCTATGAAGCCACTTAGAAGATCGTCACAAACATAATCCATTTAGCTAAATTATCCCACTGCAGTACAAAGATCACGGAGAGTTCCAGCTGCAAAGAGATCTTCGAGTTAACTAACAAACTAATGTCAATGAACAAATGTATACCACTTCCAACTACCATCTCTCTAGTAGACCTTCCGGACCTATTTGCAAATTTCTTTAGTGACAAAGTAAAAACCGCTATAGATACGCTTGACAACACAATTCTAATTACTCGTAGTCACCATACAGTTACGATACAGAATTGTAGCGACAACCATTAGGAGCATTTGAACCTGTCTCTGTGGATATAGTACGGAAAACCGTGATGAAGAGTGCACCAAAGTCTTGTGAACTTGATCCAATTCCAACATCACTGCTGCTTGAGTGCTTAGACTCAATATTGCATTCACTAACTGATGTTATCAGTATCTCTCATCAGGGGGAAAACCCATAATTTTTAAAAACTGCCATCGTAAAGCCTCTGCTGAAGAAACCAACAATTGACCATGACGATGTAAAGAACTACCGCTCAGTTTCTAATCTCTCGTTTATATAAAAATAATCTTAGAAAAAGTTGTTCTAACAGTCTAAGTCTTTTAGCAATGTACAGACTGCATATCGCCCTTGCTACAGCAGTGAAATTATTCTTCTGAAAGTATTTAATGACATCATCTATGTTTTGGATAGCGGAAAGACTATAGTCCTCACCCACCTTGATTTGTCTGCAGCATTTGACACAATAAGCCATGATATATTACTTCACAGTCTCCAGCATGTATTTTGCATTCACAATACCGCCTTACAGTTGTTCAAATCCTACTTAGTCAGCAGGATACAAATTATATCTGCAAATGGAATACACTCCAGCCCAGTTGATCTATGCTGTGGTGATACACAGAGGTCTGTTCTTGGACCTGTTCACTTCATTCTATACACTCAGCCACCCAGTGTCTCACCAGTTGTATGCTGATGACACCCAAATATACAAGTCTAGCCGCCCAACTGAAGTTGATGCTACCATCCAATGAGTAGAGAGGTGCATTTCTGACATGAAATCAGGGATGACATGTAACAAGATGATCACAACACAGACTTTCTCATTCACATCCTTTACCTCAGACAATAAATATCAGCAACACCAACATTAAATTCACAGTCAGTACGAAAACTAGGTGTTACTCTAGACAGTACTCTCATATTGCACAACATTCTCATCAACATATGCCAGGATGCATATCTTGAGCTGAGACGCATCAGCTCCATTCGCAAACATCTTTCAGTTGATGATACTAAAACACTTGTGTGTTCATTAGTACTTTCAAGACTGGACTATTGTAACTCAGTGATGTCTGGTTTGTCTCATTATCTACTCCAGAAACTTCGAAACACAACTGCTCTGATCATCTTTAGATTACCGAGACCAGAGCACACCTTCCCACTGCTATGTACCCAATACTGGCTCTCCATTCGATCCATAATCAAAGACAAAATTTGTTCTCTGTGCTACGTTTCGCTCACGGACTCCAGTCCAGTATACCTATCAGGCCTCACCCATGTGTACACACCAGCAAGATACATCTCTTCTGACAATCGCATACTCATTATTCCCACTATGAAAACGAAGTCATATGGACATCGTTCTTTCGCATACTAGTGCCCAGCAACGTGAAACAAATTGCCAATTGAAATTAGACACGATGCCAGTGATCCCTTTCAAGAGTGCTCGTAAAACTCACATTTTTCGATTGCAAGAACATACTTAAAGACCTAAAAATGTTTCCGACCTTAAATATTTTCAGCATTGTTTATGTTTTCCAATTTCATGGTTTTTGTTTTTTTTGTTGTTTGTAATCATATCATTATAGATGTTTTAAAGCGCATAGAGCTTCTATAGATTATGCGTTATACAAAGTCATTATTATTATTATTATTATTATTATTATTATTATTATTATTATTATTATTATTATTCGTTCACCTATAACCTTGCGCGTTTCTTAGCATCTGGATGACTGATTGAATTTTTTCTGTAGCTTCAGGATGATTTGCTTTAATATTGAGATGAATGTGTTTGTCAGTGGGCTTGACGGTCAGTTTTGTTATGATGTAACCCTTTCTAGGAATGTCAGTGTCCAGGAGTTCTAATTCTTTTCGAAAAGTAGCGCATCGTTACTTGAATTTTCGGGTGTATTGAATTAGATAGCCTGTACAACTTCCTGAGATCATCAGATCCATGGATCCAAACAACCTAAATATCGTCAACTAGGAGCTAATGTGCACTGATATACGTTTTGATCACTACACAATTTGTCTTCCTCGTCTGCTATGAATATTCTTGCACAGTTTATTCATAGATGTGATCCTATGGGTGGGCCCCGAGTTGGCAAATACTGTCTAACGGCGAAGGTAAATTTTTTTGTTTTCCCAAACAGTATTTGTCTTGGACTTTAATCCGTAGAGACGTTTAATGACTACAAAATCATATTGTATGTTCTAGTCGTGGATGTTCAATGGTACTGTTTATTTTTAATGAAGTTGGTGTGTTCCTGATATATGATCCATATCATTCTTCTAAATGATTTTCAATACAAGGTGCCAACTTCTCAGTTGAACGGATTGTCCCGTTGACAACCATTCTCACATATATTTTACTAATGAATTGTTGGGGTTGGCTTGGACTCGGCCCAGTTTAGTGTCCTTATGGGGTAGTAGATATTTGTGTTTATTACTTTCAATAAACGTCCTTTTTTTGTATAAATTTTATATTACAACTTAATATTATTGTTTTCATTCCTTTGGTAAAATCCTCCTTAACTTCCTTGTATGCGGCATTATCTTTTAAGTCATTTTAAATTTTCATCATGTAGTCTCACTTTTTTATATCAGTATTCATGATCCTTTATCTGATGGACGGATGATAATTTAAATGTCACTAAACAGTTCGTGCTTTGATTTTAGGTCTCCTGTTCAATTGAAAATAAAATGAGTCCACGAATTATAAGTTACCTTCGTGTATCTACTGGTCTGTGCCCGCTTCCTTTTCCAGTCACTGTAGATTATGTATTTATGACATCTGTGTCTTCATTTCGGACCTAAATATTTCGCCATAATCTCTCTCTCTCTCTCTCTCTCTCTCTCTCTCTCTCTCTCTCTCTCTCTCTCTCTCTCTCTCTATATATATATATATATATATATATATATATATATAATATGATTTATTTGAAATAAATGACAAAGAAGTTGAAATTGAAAATTAAGATTGTCCGCTCTATAGTTAAGATTATGAGCGAAACGATTATTTCACATGCCAGTAAGAAAGTTTTTAAAATCATGGGTTTTATGTTTCTATATATAAATGCAAGTCAATATTTATCGGGTTACCAAATCATTTATATAAATTTATTGAAAATGCACAATAAATTCTGATTTTCCTCATCTACCAGCAATTTAAACATCACAATGCTTTGTTGATAAATCGGACTTACCCAGATCGTATCTGATATCATCATGCTCGTTTTTCCTGCCTATACTGGTTTTAATGTGCAATATAAGAGAGCCACAAATAGATTCAAATATGTGCAGTTTGTTATAGTTTATATGCAAAGCTATATGCCATGATTTGTTCCACTTTTCATTGCAGTAAAACTATACTATTTATTTAACACGTGTACATATTCACTTTATGCATATTGCTAATGAAACATGACTTAAAAATATATTGTTTTCTTCATTCCCTCTTTCGTTCTTTTTTATCGTTCGCCCTTTTCTTAATTCCTTCGTACTTTCTTTTATTCCCCGATATCTCACCATGTAACAATTTATTCTTGTTCCTGGGTAGTAAGTGTTATTTCCTAATTGCTTATGCCTCAAAAGTGTAAGAAATGGCTATTATTCCCCACAAACTATGCTTTTGTGAGCAGGACAGTGATATTTTGATATCGGACTATTTTTCAGAAAATTCCAGATAGATTCAGTGCTGAGTACACTTGGAGTAACCTTTAGAACTTTCCAATAATACAAATTGTAGTATAAATACAGGGGCATTAAACCCACGAGTTTAATTTTAGTTCCAGCTGCGTAAGTTGATACATATCTGCATTGTTCTGAGATGGCATCAAGAGGCTGCAAGGCATTTTGCTATGTCTCGGTCAGTTGATCAAAACAAGAGCGAAAAGGTACTTCGTGGAAGCATCTGCTAAGATGTATGAGGTCTACAAGGCACATTTCGGCATGCCTGTCGGGACCGTACTTCATCCATAGCCCCGGTGCCTGAGCTCCCAGTACTCACTCCTCCGACGACGACGAGAGAGAGGCCGTCTGTAAAAGAGAGCAGGAAGTCAGAGAGCAAGGAAGACGTTGTAGATCCAGATGGCAAATTCAGAGGTGGAGCCGAGGAGAAAATCCCTACTGCCCCAGCCCAAAAGACCTCAACGACTTGATCAGAGATCTTGGTCTCACCAAGTCGAATGCCGAGCTTTTGAATGTCTAGGCTCAAGCAGCGGAACTTGCTGGATGAAAGTGTGCAAGTTGCAGATCAGAGAAAGCGTCTCCAATCTCTTTCCTGATTCTTTGCGTGTCTTGCTCTAGCTCACTCGGTGCACCTCAGAAGTATGATGAGTACGACTGGGAGGTTATTGGAGACTTCAAAATAGCGGCATTCCTGATATGTCTCCAAGCGGTTTTACCATGTTTCCCTGCAATCTTTGCCTGTGGGACAGCGATAACACTAATTCCCACTACCACAGACTGGTCTGGCCACATTACACGTAGTTCTTTGTGGGGAGGAACACCGTCAAGTGGGAGCCACTGGTGGACCTACGGAAGGTGCTGATGCAAATTGTGCCTTGGGAAACAATTTGTCAGAGCTCTAGATAAGGGGTCGGCAGCCTTCAAGTACCTTCAAGACTTCTTCCCTATGCTGTCTGAGACAAAGTTCAAAGCATGTTTCTTCCTTGGATTACAGATAATGAAGATCCTGGAGTGCAATGAATTCCCCAAGAAGCTCACTAGTAAGGAGAAAGAGGCTCAGGGCAGCTTTGTCGGGGTGATTCATGGGTAATCACAAAGCCGAAAACTATGTGGTGCTTGTTGAGACTCTGGTGAAGAACTGCACAATGGGCTGCAGGGTGTCCCTCTCAAAGTCTATATCCTTGATGCTCAATTTGATAATTTAAATGAGAGCAAGAGCGCGTATTTGAGCAAGGCAAGCGCATCTACCAGGATCTACTAGACTTTAAACGCCGCTGCCAAAGACTATAACGAGAACATGATGGAAGTCTACATGTGAGGGCTGATTACTGAAAGTGATTTACAGTATTAATTGTAAATCTCGAAAAACGACTCATTTGTAAATCTTTTGTGGTCATTTTTGTATTACTTTAACATAAATACATGTCAACTTTGATTCATATCTTCTTTTTCTGGCTTTATGTTAACGAAAAGACAAATTTGCCCGTTTTCTCTTTGAAATATTTTTAAAAAAATCACTGTCCTGGTGACAAAAGCAAAGTTAGTGGGGAATAATGGCCATTTTCTATACCTTTTAGGCATAAACAATTACGAAACAACACTTACTATCCAGGATTTAAAAAAAAGATATTACACAGTGTATTCAAACACTAAAGGTGACACACAAAATCTTCAAGTTTTTTGTAGCGGGGGGACATACTAAAATTTCGTTTGTTCCTATGAGAATTGTGTTCATGCTATCAAATTTATTTTCAAACATTAACATCAACAAATACAACAGCAAATGCATCTTTAAAACTGAGATGCTATATAACGACTATTAAATTAGCATTAGTATATAGTGCGACCGCTCCGGTGGCCTAGAAGTTAAAGCGTTCGCCTTGGATGCGAGGTCGTGGGTTCGAATCCCGGCAGAGTCAAACCAAAGACTCATAAAAATGGTGCTAACAGTGCCTCGCTAGGCGCTCAGCTTTAAGAGGTTAATGTTATGACTGGTCGGTCTGGTGCCAGGATAATATGACTGGGTGGGACATCATGCTACATGTCTGCGGCATCATGCCCCAGTACTAACTGTCACACTGTAGACATCGTTGAGATACGATCGAAATGTTGTTAAAGGTATGTTATAATTCTAAGATCACACACACACACACACACACACACACACACAGAAAATATGACTTCAAAACGGAATCCATTGTTAACAATGGTCTGCTGATTATATAAACAAACCATAAATAAACTTTAAATCGACATTTTCTTTTGTTTTGCGACATTACAGCAAATAAACATTAGGCTACAGCTTTGTGGGTTTATAAGCGACATGGGGAAATCCTATCTTAGATACGTCGATATCTGTATCCTGCATGAAGTTCAAGGAGAGGAGTGGAAGTGAGTGTGCAATGAGAATTTTGGCTATCCTATATTTAAGATTGTGACGAAAACCCTCTACGTACGCAAATTGTATCTCAAACACTGGTTATTACGTACGGCGTGTTTTCATTCATCCGTTTGTGAAATATGCCCTACACTGGCTGACTGCAATTTACGTTGCATTGCTCACCATACGTTTCACACGATCCAAAATTGTGACTGCCGAGAGCGAGTTTCGATTTTACCAATTAACTGGCTGTAAATGTTCATACAAAAAATATTAACTGTCAACAGATTTTGTTGTTGGTTATGGTAAAAAAAATGTGGAACAGTATGATGCTTTTTCTGTTTATTAAATTGTAGAGTTACTCTGTTCGAATTTGAAAACAGATCAAACTAATAAAATACATAGAATTTGTGCATCACACACTTTAGATCAGGGGTCTCAAACTCAAACCAACCTGATGGCCGCATGAGGGCATTTTCGATCGCCTAAGGGACGCACCATCTTTGTTATCTTTCATGACACCTTTTGACGACTATCATTTTGCGAGCCACAGGATACGGTTTGTATGGTCGCATGCGTTCTGCGGGACGCGCGTTTGATACCCTTGCTTTAGATGGTAAAGTGTGCCAAACTGAGAGAGAGAGAGAGAGAGAGAGAGAGAGAGAGAGAGAGAGAGAGAGAGAGAGAGAGAGAGAGAGAGAGAGAGAGAGAGAGATACACATATATACATTTAGGATGGGAAACAAATTCCTGTACTTAACAAGTTCCATTCAATTCGAATTTTAATTGACAAATGACTTCAAATTTGTGTACCCGTCCTCCCCCCGCCTACCGCTCCAGCATTGACGTGGAAACAAAGATGCTTTAATCATCCATGTAGAACATGCCAAGTACAGCATACGGCTATATTTTTTTTTAGGCATATAGGTATTTTGCAGCCGATACTGCAGGGTAGGCTCATTTTACGCTTAGCTCTCAGTGTGACACGTTATGGTTTAGTTTGAGCCAACAAGTTGGGTAACTAGATTGGACTATGAGTATCTAAGCTCTGAGATGCATCGGAGGCAATATGAGCTAATATGAGTGAAGTAATTGGTAATGTATCTACGTGTTGTGGACCCGAGGTTGCCAGTTTTACCCCTCAAGCAGCATGGCAGCAGTACCGTTGTACGCGAGGCCTGACCTATGTTTATCATGGTAGTATTTGACTACTAAAATGTAATAGGTGTATATGACTACTAAAAGTTAATCACAGTAGTGCTTACTTTTGTTATATATTATATTGGTAATTTCACATATATACTCGTTATTCATTGTCATTGGTGTAAGAGTGATAAAACGCATACATTTTATTTTTTTGGAATAAATAAGTGTTTTTCTTTGAATTCATTTATATCTCAACGGGCTACAAGCTCAACTTCGTCATACTGTACATAGACACAAGTGGAAGTACTACCTGAAAAGTATAAGCCATGTAGTGCTAATCCCTATATTCAAGGGGAGACTACTCTTGTCGAGCCTCTTTCTGTTGAACTTGTTGAGGCAAGCACACAATTCAGCATCATTATTGTTAGACAATCCTTACGGTTTTAACACATTCCTTACTTTGTATTGGGTGAGATATGGCACCAGTAAGGTAATGGATGTCCCCCAAACATATTATGATCCACTAATGTACTTCAAGAAACAAATGGATATACAAACAAAAATTTGTTGACCATGATGCCAGGATTGCAGTTAAGTAAATACAAAGTAAATGCTAGATATTATTACTGAAATAATCTTAATTCTGGGAACAAATGATTATCTAACTGAAATTAGGTATTAAGGTCAAGTACTGAGATAGAATGCATATACTAATGACCATCATAATCTAGATTTAAGAGCTACTGTTTGACGTTAATCTCATTAAACATACATCAGTATTTTTAGTGCTAAAATAAGCCAAATGATTTTAATGTCGTTTTCCCCTGGCATGATTGGATATGTAATGAAGTGTAGTAAAGACTTGTATTACGATCGGGTATTATTGATAACTATAACATACCTAATTAAAGAGGACATACATTATTATGATCAAACAATTTAAACAATACATCAAATGTTCTTTTCCTTAAAGTTCTCTTTTCAATTTTACTGAATGTTGAATTATCCTTAACCATTACATCATCATCATTTTAGTAACTAATAACTAATCCTTACTGAAACATTCTGCTGATGTAGGGAGAAAGAAAATCAACCCTTGTATATAGTGATCATAATATTTACTGTCCAAAATTTTTTTCACAATAATTTTTCAGTTGGAAACTAGCTGAACTTCCCACTGGAAATGTAAATATCACTTTTGGTAATATTCCACAAATGTTTTCTTCATTCTTATTTGAAAGGTAAAACAAATATTACATTTCATGTTATTTGCTTGTGCTATATCACTATCTGATCTGGCACAAGTGAAAATGCAATATAAAATCACTCATAAAAGGATCTGTACATATTTACATAAGCAGGCACATAAATGTTGCGCGTGAAGGGAATCAAACAAGAAAAAACAATGGTACACATAGTACATTACTACATAAATGACCACAAGATAAAACAATGGTACACGATAAAACAACGGTACACATAGTACATTATTACATAAATGACCACAAGACAAAACAATGGTACATATTACAACATCACAGTGGCTTAATTTCAACAGTTGAGTAACAATCATAAATTCTAAAATAAATAACCTTTACACAAAGCACTACATGCCATGAAAGCATATGGTGCTCCTTGAGCTGAATGCATACAGAATTACACAACAGAACAAGCAGTAGTGTTGATGTAGAAAGCTAAATGTTAAAATTCAGCATAATTACTTAAGCATGAAAACAAAACTTTATCACTGTAACCCATTTTGGTGACAATGAGTAGGATTCATCATGGTAAATACATGCATGAAGTTTCATGACCGTGCTAGCAACAATATTACCAAAAATTAACTATGTGTGTGTTTTCGATTTTTAATGTAGCCTTAACAATTTTCCAGTCATATCACTATGATGTCTGTAGTGTGGCAGTTTAAAGTGTTCTAGCACTGGGGCATTATACGAGACATTTAGTATCACGTCCCATTCTGTCACATTATCCTGACACCAGGCCGACCAGTCCTAACACTAACCACTTAATGTTGAATGCCTAGCGAGGCAGCATTTAGTACCATTTTTAGAAGTCTTTGGTATGGTTTGGCTGGGGTTTGAAACCATTACCTCCTGCACCCAGGGTGGATGCTCTAATCACTAAGCTACCAGAGCAGTTAACTATTAATATGTTGTTGTTGTAGGGTTTAACGCCATTTTTCAGCACATGATAGGCTATACATGGCGGCCAGTATAATTGGTGGAGGAAGAACCCGGGAAATCCCCCCCCGAAAGAATCACTCACCCATGAGAAACTACTGGCAAGCTTTCTCACATAACTACATTATCCGAATCTCAGACTCGAACCCACGCAGACAGGAGAGATGGCAGTGATCCGTAATGGAGAGCACTTTAGACCATGTGGCCACTCGGGGCCCAACTATTAATATAAAATGTTAACAAAATCATTGGACCAAGAAATGAGGGTCACTAAAACTTTTATTGGGTGGTTACAACTTATTTTTCTTCAAACTTTATGCATATTTTAATAAATGTACAATTACCTATGTGGATGATTCTACACGATGAAACTTTATATAAAACTTCAAGAGTGATGTCATTTACACTATGAATAGCCTCATGGAAAAAAAAAGATCATGAGGAATCTTTCTTGCATACTAGACTATCGGCCTTTTGCAAATGTATAAACAGAATTAATGCTAAAAGATATATCAGTATATTTGACTCCTAAATTTGCAATTAACAATGAAACAGCTAAAGCCATAATAAAAATTCTATATATGTCATCATCATCAGTCTCTTGACCTGGTGTGGTCACTGATGCACTCTGCTTCTCAACATCTGACCAGTTCCCTCCACCTGTCTCAATCATGTGTTAATGCCTGTCTCTGCAAAACTTTTCCTGGTCCATTCTGTGATGTTGTCAGTCCACTTTTTTCTCTGTCTACCTCTCCTTCTGCTATCCTGGAAGCTGCCCTGCAGTACTGTTGTGGATAGACTGTTGGCTCTAGTGACATGGCCATACCATTTCAGCTTTCTCTTTTTGACAGTGGTGAGGAGGTCATCATATTGGCTTACTTTGTGCCTGATTGTGTTAAGCATTTCTTCATTTGTGGTCCATGTAAGAGATGCCAAGGATGGTTCTGTTACTCTGTAGCATCTCAATTCCAGTGCCTGGATTCTTTGTTTTAATTCTGATGTCAGGGTCCAAGCATCACATGAGTACAAAAAGATTGAGTTGACTAGTGCTCTCAATAGTTTGACTTTAGTTATCAGACAGATATTCTTGTCTCTCCAGATCGGTGTTAGCTTTCACATAGCTGCCGTTGTTTGTGCTGCTCGTGACAAAAATTCTGGTATTGATCCCTCTTCGGTGATTATGGAACCAAGATATTTGAACTGGCCCACTGTTTCCAGTTCCTGTCCTCTGATTTTAATCTTGGCTGAGATTTGTTTGCCACTATTTGTCATCAGCTTTGTCATCTCAGCACTAATCTTCATGTCAAATTGGGAAGATGTTTCATCCTGGTTCTTCACTGCCTGCCAACCCATCAATGTTGTCTGCAGAGTGGAGGTTGGAGGCTGGTGATGTTACACCTTCCAATGCTGACTACCACACAGTGGTTTTCCTGGGCTTCGCTAATGGTTGTGCTCTAAATAGACGTTGAAAAGCATGGGTGATAGGAGACAGCCCTGATGTACTCCAACTGTTGTCTTGAACCAGTCCCCCATAGGACCTTGAGTAATTACTGCACTGGTAGCCTTGAGAGTACAGCTGCTTGATGGTATTGGTCAACTTTTGACCCATGTTGTTCTTCTTCATTGTGGCCCACAATGCATCATGTCACACTCTGATATATGTACCAAAATATCAATCATTATGATTCTTGAATAAATATTAATTACTACAAAGGTTTTGGATGACAAAAAAATCGAGTGAAAATAATGAAATTGCAATCACATCAAAAGTAAAAGTGATTACAAATCAGCAACTAAAGTAGCTAATGTAACAAACGTTAGAAAATATAATTTTCATCCTGTATGGTAGTTAATTGAAGCTAGTTTTAGAATGTTAAACTTTAAAAAAAATGTTTTATGACTTTTTTATGGTGCAGACTTAATAATTCAATATGAAGTTCAAACAAATTGTTTCCATTTTGTACAGATGTATGATTACTTAAATGCAGATCAATAAATTATCTAAAATATTTTAACAGGAATCCTGTGCTATTCTATTATTCTCATAAGTAATTAAAGTTGATATTCTTTATATGAAAACTATCAGTGAGACAACTATGTAACTTTGCTCTACTAGAATATTCTAAAGTAGGATCCTAAATTTTGAATACAATTATCAATCAAGGATTGATTCACTACCTGTAGGTACACATCGACATCACAGACGCACAGAAATGCAAGCAGGATTATGTCTGACAGGGTAATCTCACCCCTTGCCAAGAAAACAATGCAAGAGTACAAAATAATGGCGAAGGAAGAAATGGCACTAGTTCATTATTTGCAATTAAATATCAAGCACATCCTTCTTCCTGCTCCACTCTGTTTGGGGTCTACTGAATTCCAAATCCTCACAATCTCTCCCCTTTAATAGTTTCCACTCTGTAAGGGCTCTACTGAATTCAAAATCCTCATAATCTGATCCTTCTAACTGTTTCCACTCTGTTTGGGGTCTACTGAATTCAAAATCCTCACAATCTGATCCCTCTAATTGTTTCCACTCTGTTAGGGGTCTACTGAATTCAAAATCCTCACAATCTGATCCCCCTAAATGTTTCCACTCTGTAAGGGCTCTACTGAATTCCTAAATCCTCACAATCTGATCCCTCTAATTGTTTCCACTCTGTTAGGGGTCTACTGAATTCAAAAACCTCACAATCTTATCCCTCTAATTGTTTCCACTCTGTTAGGGGTCTACTGAATTCAAAATCCTCACAATCTGATCCCTCTACTTGTTTCCACTCTGTAAGGGCTCTACTGAATTCAAAATCCTCACAATCTGATGCCCTTAAATGTTTCCACTCTGTTAGGGGTCTACTGAATTCAAAATCCACACAATTTGATCCCTCTAATTGTTTGAGCCAGAATCTGTTGACTGTTTAAGAGCTATATCTATTCCTAATCTTGTTATTAATATTGTTCTATACTGAGAGACCTTGCCATCTGAAGGGCCAACTTAGCCTGCTGTTCATCTAATCCCAGTACCTAAAAGTTTACAAATTATTGTCCCCCGTTCTGTGAGAAACTCCACTACATCTTTCACTGTCTTCACTCTGCAATTCACACTGCACATTCATGCCACCACTAACTTGAATTTGGGAAATAATCCGTAAATTTATAACCTGCCATGCTTTACTATAATTTACTATCTCACATTCCGGAAACAGACAATGTAATGGCTTCTTTCTAGTATGTAGTCAGGCTTTCAATATTAAAGTTAACAAAGTATCCTTTGAAATGAATTGCCTTCACCATTTTCAGCAGATGTACAATGCCCTGTTGTTTCATACTTTCGGTTAGATGGCATTACATATTATGTGAGGAAACTCATGAAATTCAATAGATGTCGTTAGTGCAAAGCACTCAAATATCTAATCGATCAGCCAAGGTATTTATAGGCAAACATATTGGAAATTTGACTTGAGAAAATGCATAGGGATTAAAACAGTACTTCATTTACAAACAATACAATTTTGATGAACATTGTTGTAGTCAAATTTAGCAAGATATATACATACTAACATAAAAAGATCATGACATCAACATTAAAAGCATCAAAATCAAAGAAGCTGATTTGGCACATCTAAATTTAAAAGAAACTGAATCGAAAAAATCTTTATCCTATCATGTCTGCATTTAAAAGGCACAGTCATCATGTGCATACTAAAAATTGAATGGTCCCAACTTGTTACAGAGAAGTAGCACTGTCATGGAAAAGTGTACAGTCAAATGATGTAACACAAGTATTTGGAAATGGTTCTAATTTGTTACAGAGAAGTAGCACTGTCATGGAAAAGTGTACAGTTAACTGATGTTACACAAGTATTTGGAAATGGTTCTAACTTGTTACAGAGAAGTAGCACTGTCATGGAAAAGTGTACAGTCAAATGATGTTACACAAGTATTTGGAAATGGTTCTAACTTGTTACAGAGAAGTAGCACTGTCATGGAAAAGTGTACAGTCAACTGATGTTACACAAGTATTTGGAAATGGTCCCAACTTGTTACAGAGAAGTAGCACTGTCATGGAAAAGTGTACAGTCAAATGATGTTACACAAGTATTTGGAAATGGTTCTAACTTGTTACAGAGAAGTAGCACTGTCATGGAAAAGTGTATACAATAAATATTTCTAACATGTTGCAGAGCAAGCAGCACTGCCTTGGATGTTACCCAAGAAGTGTACAGATGTTAGATTTGGCTTGATGTAAAAATTACAAATTTTCTTTCTCTTGCTTAAAGACTGCTGTACACAGAATAAGTAATCAGCAACTTGGTAGCTGGCCACAACATTTCTTTGTAATTTTCTAACCAGAAAGATAACAGGAGGTGAAATTACTGATTTGTTCATTACACATATCCTTTTTAGAAAAAAATGCAAAGGTAATAAGACATACAATAGCATTATTATTGCATCAACAGGTTGGACAAATATTTTCCAGGAAACTTACACAAGGAAAATTAAATATTTGAAGATATGTTACTGATTTTTCTCTTTAAATAAAGGTATGTATGTTTCTAAGCTAGCTCTGGCATAGTATGCATGTTTCTAAGCTAGCTCTGGCAAAGTATGCATGTTTCTAAGCTAGCTCAGCCATAGTATGCATGTTTCTAAGTTAGCTCTGGCAAAGTATACACGTTTCTATGCTAGCTCTGGCAAAGTATGCATGTTTCTAAGCTAGCTCAGGTATAGTATGCATGTTTCTATGCTAGCTCAGCCATAGTATGCATGTTTCTAAGCTAGCTCAGCCATAGTATGCATGTTTCTATGCTAGCTCAGGCATAGTATGCATGTTTCTATGCTAGCTCTGGCAAAGTATGCATGTTTCTAAGCTAGCTCAGGTATAGTATGCATGTTTCTATGCTAGCTCAGCCATAGTATGCATGTTTCTATGCTAGCTCTGACAAAGTATGCATGTTTCTAAGTTAGCTCAGGCATAGTATGCATGTTTCTATGCTAGCTCTGGCAAAGTATGCATGTTTCTAAGCTAGCTCAGCCATAGTATGCATGTTTCTATGCTAGCTCTGGCAAAGTATGCATGTTTCTAAGCTAGCTCTGGCATAGTATGCATGTTTCTAAGTTAGCTCTGGCAAAGTATGCATGTTTCTAAGTTAGCTCTGGCAAAGTATGCATGTTTCTAAGCTAGCTCAGCCATAGTATGCATGTTTCTATGCTAGCTCTGGCAAAGTATGCATGTTTCTAAGCTAGCTCTGGCATAGTATGCATGTTTCTAAGTTAGCTCTGGCAAAGTATGCATGTTTCTAAGTTAGCTCTGGCATAGTATGCATGTTTCTAAGCTAGCTCAGCCATAGTATGCATGTTTCTAAGCTAGCTCTGGCATAGTATGCATGTTTCTAAGCTAGCTCTGGCATAGTATGCATGTTTCTATGCTAGCTCTGGCAAAGTATGCATGTTTCTATGCTAGCTCTGGCATAGTATGCATGTTTCTAAGCTAGCTCTGGCATAGTATGCATGTTTCTAAGCTAGCTCTGGCATAGTATGCATGTTTCTAAGCTAGCTCTGGCATAGTATGCATGTTTCTATGCTAGCTCTGGCATAGTATGCATGTTTCTAAGCTAGCTCTGGCATAGTATGCATGTTTCTATGCTAGCTCTGGCAAAGTATGCATGTTTCTAAGCTAGCTCTGGCATAGTATGCATGTTTCTAAGTTAGCTCTGGCAAAGTATGCATGTTTCTAAGCTAGCTCAGCCATAGTATGCATGTTTCTATGCTAGCTCTGGCAAAGTATGCATGTTTCTAAGCTAGCTCTGGCATAGTATGCATGTTTCTAAGTTAGCTCTGGCAAAGTATGCATGTTTCTAAGCTAGCTCTGGCAAAGTATGCATGTTTCTAAGTTAGCTCTGGCAAAGTATGCATGTTTCTAAGTTAGCTCTGGCAAAGTATACACGTTTCTAAGTTAGCTCAGCCATAGTATGCATGTTTCTAAGTTAGCTCTGGCATAGTATGCATGTTTCTAAGTTAGCTCAGCCATAGTATGCATGTTTCTATGCTAGCTCAGCCATAGTATGCATGTTTCTATGCTAGCTCTGGCAAAGTATGCATGTTTCTAAGCTAGCTCTGGCATAGTATGCATGTTTCTAAGTTAGCTCTGACAAAGTATGCATGTTTCTAAGCTAGCTCAGCCATAGTATGCATGTTTCTATGCTAGCTCAGCCATAGTATGCATGTTTCTATGCTAGCTCTGACAAAGTATGCATGTTTCTAAGCTAGCTCAGCCATAGTATGCATGTTTCTATGCTAGCTCAGCCATAGTATGCATGTTTCTATGCTAGCTCTGGCAAAGTATGCATGTTTCTAAGCTAGCTCTGGCATAGTATGCATGTTTCTAAGTTAGCTCTGACAAAGTATGCATGTTTCTAAGCTAGCTCAGCCATAGTATGCATGTTTCTATGCTAGCTCAGCCATAGTATGCATGTTTCTATGCTAGCTCTGACAAAGTATGCATGTTTCTATGCTAGCTCAGCCATAGTATGCATGTTTCTATGCTAGCTCAGGCATAGTATGCATGTTTCTAAGCTAGCTCTGGCAAAGTATGCATGTTTCTAAGCTAGCTCTGGCAAAGTATGCATGTTTCTAAGCTAGCTCTGGCAAAGTATACACGTTTCTAAGTTAGCTCTGGCATAGTATGAATGTTTCTAAGCTAGCTCTGACAAAGTATGCATGTTTCTAAGCTAGCTAGTTTCTGTACAGTAGTGCTGTAAGACTTATTTTCCATTTTTGAACTCTTTTGCATAAGATCTGTTTTACTTTCTTTTAGTTATAACATGTTCAGGCAGCTTTCACAGCTCACATCATTGAATCTGAAGCCCACCAATGTGTGAGTACCCCTTTAAATTCTAATTACGACCCATAGATTTAATTTTAGCTATGTCAGCTGATAGTTCTGATAGTGTGATTGTTAACAGTGCCATGCATCCTGCAGGTACACACGACAGCCCCTTATTGTTAGATTCATTATAAACCCCTTAGTGTGTGTTATTACTCACATTTCTTTAATAACAATCATTGAATAATTACAGTGAAGTTTATTAGGAGTACCCTAGCATTATTTACAAGTATGAAATCATGTGTTGGACATAATAAATTCATTGACGTATTTCAAGGTACTGGAGAACATAATGGACAATAATTTCATTCTTAAATTTTACAAGTGTGCAAAGTACATAAGGAACCCATTACATTTCACATATGCAGGCTGCTTTAGTAAGAGTTACATTTGTTTAAGGTAAACATAGTAACCTTCATACTTTGTAATAGTTCTTGCTCATGAATAAAGCAGTATTTAAACATAATATGATGTCTTGTGTCTGGAATACTGGACATCTTTAGGGTTATACCATAATAACTGCTCTGCTGCTTGATTTATCAATTCTGTGGAACAAGGAGACAGCCGATTCAAAATTTATGGATATTAATTAAAAACTAGAGCTTCATTCTAACTCCTCCAAATACAGAGGCCAGTCTAAAACTAGTATGACTACATAAAAAACAAGTTATGTGCTCAATAGAAAGCACTTCAAGGCAGATGTTGTATGAACATGTATAGAGTTTGCAAAGAAAGCTGATATGCGCAAACTACAAGCACTTCTTCAGGAGAAGAAAAAAATTGTCTAAGGTTACAACCATACCTAAGAAGGCAGAACCAGAGGCAGACTTGAGGCTTCTAACACACGAAAAGAAGCTGCAGCAGCTGAAGCCAAAGTAGAAGCTTTACAGTCAGTTGGTGACGGCCATACTGGATCATCAGTTGGTAGTAGATATGATACATATCAACCTCTGGACTCCATGGAACATGCATGACACTATGTCAATCAGCTGACAGAATTGCATGCAAATGCTTATGTATACATGATTATGCCTATAAAGACAACCTGTGCCTATAAAGACAATCTGGACATGAAGTATGGTGTCAAATAAGATATTCACCATGGTGTAAATTACAAACCCACACTAATTTGTTCCCTAATTTCTTACAAACACCTCAGTGTGCGATACAGACCTATTGCCATATCAACCACTATGATCAAGGATGTATATCAAGTGTAAGTTTTGACTTGGACCACATGCACCTATCTGTGGTGGAAAAAATACTTCTCTGCCTACTCATCAATCTACCATGCTGAATGCTGACGCACTTGAATTCCATCCTGATAATAAACGAGTTGATTATGTTCCAGCTGCAGCTCAACCATAGCAATATGGTGGTCAGTGTATCACTTCAGAGTTGACTCATTTCCTTTTGAAGAAAGACTTACTCCTTTCACCTTTCTAGCTACAATGGTTGACCAGAATTTTATGCAGTTTGAAAGGCCTGTTTTCTCTACAATATGAGGAGGTTGCACATTACCACTAATGAAGAAACAGACCAAGTGTAAAGTGGTTAGATCCTGAAACTTCAAAACACGCACTTAATGTCACTGCATTAAGACCAAACCTAGACTGCAAAGAATCTTCAAGTGTCTGGATGAGAGGTATTATTGTCCAGAGATTGTTGAGGCCGTTTTAGAAAACAAAGTGGCTATCTTTCCAAAACTGACTAACAAGTACAATAAAGAGACTTGATGAACTGTCAAGACATTCTTTCTGAAATTGAGCCTGAAAAGAAGACACAAAGTACCAAATAACTTCTGGACTATGATGACAAGTGTTCCAGTGTACTTCCCATAGTGAACAAACTTCCTTAAAAAATATGAGAAGTGGACTACTACACAAGAAGTGAATAATGCTATGATGTTTCTTTCTCACCATTTTCCTTCTTTGCTGAATTCATTGGTGAAATTAGCAAGGTTAAGAATGATGTTGGATTTGTGTATGTAGCTACCATCAGCATGCCTAATACAAGGGAGAAAACCTCTCCTAGCATTGCCAATAACAGACACCTTATCTTGGTGAAGAAAATGCAGGTGTTATGACTTTCAGATGTGAATGATGTTGAACCTTTGCACAAGAAGAATCACTCTCTGAAAAAATCTAGATTTCAAGGCCAGCTCCTTAGGAGAGAATAGGAAACTTCTGAAAGAGTATGGCATATATTTTAGGTGTTGTAAATCAACTAAGTATATGCTGCATGCATGCAAGAAGGTAATAAAGTGCACAGACTGTCGCAATGATCATCACCTCACAGCCTTGCATATCAATACCACTGCACCAGAGACCTATCTCTCAATCTTCTGCTGTGGCTAATGGCGTGGAGAAGGAGGAGGTTCCATATTTTGTATGCCTACAAGTAACTTCTAAGTGTACTCAAATTTGCAGTAAGGAATTTATTGGTAAATCTGGTGCTAAAATGATTCTTATTAAATGGGCTAAGATATGAGATACCAGCTTTCCAAGGCATTTGGTCAAAAAACATTTTGTAACTTCATGCAATTCTGAATCAGCCACACCTTGCGAAGAAACTGGATCAGAGGAGTATTTGACTCATCTGCCAAATAAAATGGCGTTAATTGAACAGTGTCTTACTGTCAGGACCAGATATAACCAAACACTTCTAGGGTATTCTTTGTTTTTGGAGTAACCAATTGCTATCACTGCTGATATTCAACAGATGGTTTATTGTTTCTTAGTCAGGAACGACCATACAAATTTTCTAAGATTCTTGTGGTAATGTGACAAGGATCTCGTTTAATATAGAATGTGCGCATGTCTTTGGCAACAGTCAATCTTCTGCTGTTGCAATTTAAGGATTAAGGACAGCAGCACTAAGTAGTGAACAGGTCTTTGGTGTGGATATTAAAGAGTTTGTTGGATGGAATTTCTATCTGGATGATGGACATGCATCTTACTCCCTACAAGCAAACAATCTATTATCTAATGAAAAGGACAGCAAGCCCTCAAGGTTGGAAGGAATCTACGCTTGCACAAGACAGCTTCAAACAGTGAAAAAGTGATGAAGGCCATTCCTTCTGATGATCTAGTGAAAGACCTCAAATCCAGGTGAAGAAATACTACCTTTACAATGCATTCTGGGCCTGAGGCGGGACCTTAAATCTGATTCATTTAGATTTAAAGTCTCATCAAAGGAGAAGCTTTATACAAGGAATTCTGTCTATTGTCAACAGTCTCTTTGATCTTATTGGTTTTATTCCCATTTTACAATTTGAGGGAAGATATTTCTTAGGAATCTGATATCAGGAATTTCTGATTGGGATGAAGCTCTGCTTGTTGAACATCAAACAGAATGGAAGGATTGGAGAGATTCTTTACAACTCCTTGAAGTAAAAATTCCATGCTCATACTTGTCCATGGCACTCAGCAATACTGTGAAGTAAAGAGTTTAACATATTTTTGGATGCTTCTGAAAAAGCTATCACCATGACAGGTCACCTCAAGACTACTACCGCTGATGAATGTCGACAAGTTACCTTTATAAAGGCTAAAGTTCTGAGACTATATCAGATCACATAGATATTGCTATAGAATCAGTGTAGTTTTATACTGATCGAGTTGTTCTAGGATATATACACAATGAAATGAGGAAATCCACCAAGCTAGATTAAGGGACTTGCGTTTCAATATATTTTTTTTAACCCAGCTAACTGTGCTACAAGGTAAACTTCTGTCGCATATATACAGGATAGTCTTTGGAAGTTAGGCCAACTAAATCTACTCCACAAAGATGAGGCATCATTTGATAACACATTCCATCTTTTGGATCATAAGGAGGAAAGTGCTGAGACCATAAATATTCAAAACAATAATGTTGGACATAAGCTAACAGGGATCACATCATTTTGAAAGATTTTCATCTTGGAAGAACTTAGCTCATCTCAGACACATTGCTCTATCGTATTACTGCAACCAGCATTGTGGAGATGGCAAATATACTCATAATAAAGGACTGTAAAGAACTATGACGAAAATGAATGTTTCATAATCAAAGTTCTGCAACATGAGACATACAGGAGACAATGTGACAACCCTTTTGTTGTGTTAATTTCATCATAAACCCCATAGTGTGTTATTACTCATTTCTTTACTAAAAGACTTTGTTTATTATGGTAGAGTTGTTTATTGGGAGTACCTTATCATTTTTTTTTTACAAGTATGAAGACATGTGATGGACATAAATTCATTTCAAGTTATGGGAGAACATAATAAACATTAATTTCATTCTTGAATTTTATAAGTGTGTAAAGGACATAATGAACCCTTTACCATTAACATATGCAGATTGCTTTAGTATCACTGTTACAATTGTTTAATGTAAACATAGTAACCTTCATACTTGGTAATTGTTGTATTTTCATTTCTTACAGATTTTTACCCTTTCTGATGAGTTCTTGCTCATGAATAAAACAGTATTTAAACATAATATGATGTCTTGTGTCTTGAATACTGGACATCTCAAGGGTTATACCAAACTTTAATTCCTCCTGAGGAAAGGCAGTATGACTATCACAACTATTTCTGCAACCTTCAAATATTGCTGTAAGAATAATAAATTTAACTCAGTACCAATTATTGCTGTATGTCTCGTGTTGCACCACTTTTATTATGATATTTCAGTTTCATGATAGTTCTTCACAGTCCTGAATCTGAGCATATATGCATTCTCCACCATGCTAGTTGCTGTAATACGATAGAGAAATGTGTCTGAGACGAGCTAAGTTCTTCCAAGATGAAATACCAATTACAATCAAATTATGATTTGTTTCTTTGATCAAGTGACAGCTGAACATTCCCCAATTTAATATATATTTTCAAAAACAAAAGGCTTTTCCCGGTCAGCAACAAACATTCTTTACCCCAGCTTTATCCTGATTTACCTGAAGGTTGGGAAAACTCAATTTAGAATGTCAGAGTTCTAACATCTTGGGAAACAAAGCTATAATGATTTCCAAAAGCCATATAAAAGTTTTAAACACCAAGAATAAGAAAAGTGAAATTTTGCTCAGATTCAGAAATTAACACATGTATTGAATTTGAAAACAAAATATACATGAAAATCAAAATCTGAATATCTCTCTGTAAAGTTATACAAAAAACATGCCAAACTTGATTCCATATACTTCTTTAGCAAGCATTCACAACCTTAAAAACTTGTGTTTATATTTGTTTAAAGATTAAAATCAGTCTATTGCTTGAGTGCACCAAAGTTTCATTTCCTAGGATACAAGTAAAATATTTACACCACTTCTTGAAGCAACATTTGTAAAACTACTATTTACATTTGAAATTTGTGGCTGTAGAGCGTAAAGTAAAACAAATTTATTTACTCTGTCCATCTGGTATCTTTCCAGCAAGAAAAATCACTTATAAACAAAGCAGTCTTCATTATGTTTTTGCTTTGTAAGCAATATTTGGTAACAATGAAAAATGTGAATTCTGGTCAGAAAATTTATGCTTCACATAATGCTGGACAAATCTTGCTACTATGTAAAGTTATCTCCTTGACAGTGTGCAGTATTGAATAAATGAGTAGTATCATGATGTCTTGGCAACATCAAATGTTTGTAAATAGATGACAAGATGTAATATTCTTAAATCCATATTTATTAATAACATTTTGTTTCTCTTGTGCAATATGGAGTAAATGTAACCTGCAACCCTCACTCTATGTAATAAGCACATACAAGGTATATGCATTAGTAAAAGGAAACATCTACCTGTACAAGTTATAGGTCACATTATTCTAGATTCCATGATTATGCAACAGTTTACAAATAGCAGCACCTAAACTGGCTACCCTGAAAAAAGAATCGCTCTGTAATCTCTATCATAATTGTTGATCACAAAGAGGTTAATGTACACATGGCTTGATTTACAAAGATATCATACACAGGATCAAAAACTGCTGTCTATATGGCTTATCTTGGTCCATGATTTTCATGATCGCAGATCATGTTCATGATAATGTACAATGTCACAGCTCTTGCTATTTTTCATACTCGATAAAACAACCTGGGCTGCACAGACCTGCTGCAATGGTATTGGTATTAGGACGTAGAGTACTGGCCTATAGCATTGAACTGTGGCAACAACTGACCACTATAGAATCATGGCAATGATCTTTGGAAACCAAGATAATGTCCAGTATAAACCTGCAATATGTCTGTGTGTGAAGCTGTATTCTAGCAGTGGCAATGATGACCATAGAAATCCTACACTCATCTCTCAAGGGATTCCAAGGGATTCATAGTTTTCCCACAACCATTTGTGGTAGTCATTGAGTTTGTGGTCTTCAGGCTTCACCTGGTAAAAAGATAACTGTGATTATATGAAACAGTATATACATAATAACGTACTATCATTAATTGCTTAAAATCAACTAATTTCACACAAAATACTTTTAATTTCTAAAAGCATTCATTCTAAGTCTTTCTTACTTGTTTTCAATTTACATGGTTGTAACAGTATTTATAGGTAAAACATTATCATAATTTTTAGTTAAAATATTATCAAAATGTTAAAGCAGTCTAAGGTTATCTACTGAACTCTAAAGTATTGGTAATACTGATGGCTTGGAATGTTGAAGTGATAACAACTTGCATACCAGATATACTGCTTGCTATTCATGTCCAATTTACAATTGTAAACACTGCTGTGACTAATGTTTTTACATTTATGTTTTCTCTCTTTATGTCACAAGTGAAGTTACATTAATATGTGAGACACTGAGTAATACTGTGCTGATTTCATTTTTTTAAACTACTGTTTGAAATATTCAGTGGAACCATATTATTGGGAGATAAAACTATAATGTATTAGCAAATACCAAAATTGGAGTTGCCTCCCTCTAAATAAAATTTACCTAAGAGGTCAAACGATATCCTTTGGTAATGAGTTTAGTAGGACCATGAACTTTGTTATTATTATTAGTAACATAATTATATTTTCTAAAGTCAATGAACACTATATGACAGGAATGGAGGGATTGAAAATTAAAGGACAAATAAATTATTAAAATTTCATAAAGTGTGCTCTGTAGGAAAAAATAGAGGTTAGTCTAGTTTACAGACAAAATTAATAAATCTATATCAATATGCAGCAATATTATGACAGAAAACTGCCAAAATGTTTGAATAATTTAATCTATGCTGCATTACCATAACCCTAAAGCAAAATATTAACAGACTATGTTTTTGGTTTGCCTACTGATTCCATATTTTGCCTACTAATTAAAACTTTAGTGCGATAAAATCAGAATAAAAATACATCAGTGCCAGCATACGGACCTTATGATTAAAGCAGTAGCATAAAACATGTGATGTCAACATGTTAAGTGAAACTAATTTAATTTTTTTTTAAAAATAAATAAATTTCATTACATGCTATTGTAATGTAACACTGTATGCAGGACTTGACTTTGTCCAAAATTTAGTTCATTTCTGCTTGACGTGATGGACTTTGCATTACATTATTTTATTTATTTCGTCAAAACTAATACACAGCTAAATTATTTTGTGTATGAGCTTAATATAAGGATCATCATTAACAAAAGAGGTAAATATGTTTATTTGGGTCAAAGTTTAGGAAATTTCTAAGTGAATTTTACAAGTTATTGTTTGTTTTAGTAAACATCACGATCATTTTAGGTTATTTTCCAGTAGGTTATTGTCTTTTAAAGAAAATACTAATTGTGATCTGAGGTCAAATAGGATAACTATATAATCTCATAATTGTGAGGACTTGGTGATTTGTGCTTTAACATCTAGCTATTTCAAGTTGTCTGATGTTGTGACCAGTTGGGGTGAATTTTATTTTCTTCAAATTATTGAATTCTCTGGAAATACAAAAGTGCTCTGATATAATTCTTGGACAGAGGCATTCACTGGAATTTATACTAAATTCATACTTGGAATTAAATTATATAATTCAACAAAAGACTGTTGACACATTTACAATAGTTAAAACAGGTTATCGCCTTCAGTTTTTGGATTTCCTCTGGACTTGTACTAAGTTTAATTCACAACTTTAAATTACTAGGCCTTGTGTCTGTAATTCTAGGATTAAATGATTTAATTTGCAATACCGTTAAGTTCTGTTTTCTCATTTTCACTTTGTATTATGGGGAAATAAATTTATATTTGTTAAATTTTTACAAAGCCTGTTGTCTTTCACTCTTTTCTGTTACATATTTTAAGAGCATAGACTCATAACAAACCACATAATCAAATAAAAAAAGAGTGAGCATGTATCAGACTGAAAAGTCAGATTCTCAGAATGAATCATCCAATGTATGAAAATCCAGAAGGGTTTTAGGAAATATAAGCATATGAATATCAAACCTCAACACAAAGTTTCTCTGACTTTCATCCATGACCACATGATCAAAGGGATGCCATTGCACCATAATGATTTATACCAAGTATAAAAATATACACCAAAGGGTTTAGGAAATATATGAAAAGGAATAATCTTTAACAAAACCTTCAACCAAATTATCTGTTATGACCTCAAGGTTAATGGAGTAAGTGTACATGTCACTGAATCAAATATCTTAGCATCATAATGATGGTGTGCTCAAAGCTGGACTGTCAAATTTACTTTCTAAAATGAATAACGCTAACAATTTTCTTAACTTTCCAATGACCATACAAATTAAGTTTTGCATTTACTGAAATAAAATCTGACCTCAAATAAATGCTCTTACTGATCATGAACCAGCCAATGATCTTTATTCAAGATACAATAAAAAACGTTCTCATTCAACGCAATAACTTTGGGTGTTCAACCTGCATGTCCAATTTAAAAAATTTCAAACAAGCTGGGTTGTTCCACTTTTTTTACTTGATCAATGCAGATCAGCTCTCCCACAAAAATGCTAAAATGACCAGCAAATACAAATTTCCCTGGCTAATGTTAGTCAGTCTGTGGAACTGTGGTTGTTTCCCTCTGACAGACTCTATCTTTAGTCCTTTAATAGTGTCTGTGAAAATTACTATAAACGGCCCAGTGTTGATGGGGCATGTGCCATGTTTTCCAGCATCAAGATATGAAAATCATGGCTGTTTTCTGTTTACAAGCATGATGTGTATATACTATACCATTTCTCTCATTTTGTGACATGCCATGAAAAAGCAGGTATGCTATTAATAATTTCATGTCAAAACAGTATAGTCTGTACTTTTTCTTTACAATGCTTAGCTTCTAAATAATCCTTCAACTTGATTCTTACACAACACACCAATAACCAATTTTAAGAACTACATGCGTGTATGAGAGAGAGAGAGAGAGAGAGAGAGAGAGAGAGAGAGAGAGAGAGAGAGAGAGAGAGAAAGAGAGTTGTACTGATTGAAAAATAAATAAGAGGGCTCCAAGAAAGCAAATTACTAATAGACACAAACACAGTATTAATGTAAGCAAAATAAACTTACCTGTTTCCATTCATTTACACAGAATATTCTGAAGGAATCGTTACCATATTGCCCTATACCATGTAATTCAATGGGGTATTTCCATTCCTTTGTTAAATATTCATCTGCAAAGAAAAAAAAAAAAGAGTCAAAAATGTATCTTGCATTAAAAAAAAAAACAGCATTATAACAGAACTATTGTGTTCTTAAGGATCAAAAATAAATATTTCTGTAAATATTATACATAACATCTTATCAAATAATGCCATGACATAATAGGGTAAAGCATATGGTGGTTTTTTTGCAACAGTATAAATGTTTTTGACGTGCGACAAAAAATAAAAATTGAATATTTGTACTCGTTACAAATAATATTTACATGACTTGTCAAATGATTTTAGGCATGCAAAAGTAAAGAAATTCTTCAACTCGTTTAATAAACTGAAACTCATGTAGGTTCATGTTTATATTCAGTTAAGGAAAAGAAAGAAGAAAAAAAACACTTCTTGTCAAGGACCATTGAATAAGGCAAGTACAAAATATTTCAGACAAGCTCTTTTTAAAATGATGCCATCATGTAATATTTCAAAACTGTGTTCCTTCTCCAGCCCCATCCTGGATAACTAAAAAATAAATATAACCTTTAAATGGTCAATTCTACCTTTGTGATTTACCACATAAATATTAAACTTCCCTCATCTAGATACCACCAATTCTTTCACCTTTCTTTAATCCATTTTGCCAATCAAGAAAGTTTGCACTTTTTCAATATTTTCAAAGACTTCCATGTTGGACATACTGGATGTCAGATTGGCACCATTTTCATTTAGGGTCAAACAGTTATTAAAAGACATCTTCTGGTGAAAACTCCACATTGAGATGACTTAGGAAAAATATTGAAAAGATTTTTAAAACTGCTGCAGTAGGGGCCATACCAGCAAAAGTTGCAGTCCTCTACCAGAAGCATATTGGCATACCTAAAGTGGCTAAATTTCCAGATAAGTAGAACTAGTGGTTGCCACTGAATTTAATTTTCTAACTTCTTTGAAAAGTTAATTAAACCCCTGACATATATCTGTTGTCCATTAGAGTGAGAGTTAATTATGTCAGGCCATGGAAAGGTCTTATTTCAAGCACTAAGCTAAGCACCATACATATAGTTAAAAGCAAACTATCAGTTCTAGCAACTTTAGCACTATGCTAAATCTCATTACAGTGGGACCCCGCTATAACCCGAATTCGGATATAACCCGGTCGTGGCATGGCTCCCGAAATTTCGGGTAATTTATTACAGGTATTTTTCTCAAAGACCAAAAAAAAAAAAAAAAAAAAAAAAAAAATTAAGTATAAAAAAAAAAGGCAAGAGTTTAATTATCATTCTCATATTCGTCTAAACAGTGTGAAAAAGAACCTGTAGAAAATGTATTATCAAATTTTCTTCTAGTTTTGTGCAAAAATAAACGTCGTTAATACGAACCAATTGCTGGGCCTACTGAGAGCTTTGATCTTTGTTTATTGTTGAAAAATTACAGCTCATAAGTGTCAATATTATAATTACTGATTCCTGAGTAATGAAGCCATCGTGTCTGCTTTGTGTTTGTCTTTAATGCATTCTGAATACAATGGTTGCTCTAATAATCTCCGATATATGTTCTCTTAATTTCATACACATCTAAACAATAGCCAATGCTGGGGTTGATAAAAGATTCTCACCAGAATGTATAAATCAATCAATTTAAGTACATTGTTTATCATCAAAGTGAACTGCCGAGCTAAACAGTGATTCAGTGGTTAAAATATCAGCCAGTTCTGCCTGCTGTATTCGAGTACATCAAAAGAACATGACGCAATAGCTGGGCGGCAAGTTCAAAGGACTTTGACTAGCAGCTTGGGTGGGAAAATGTGCTGAAATTTACAATGACTGAATTCAGAGACGGAAAGGTCCTGAGATGTACATGTAGTTATTATAAGAATACACTTTAGCTTCCATTATTTAATCTACGGACATGTACTATTTCATCATTCGTTACGTACACCCGTTACGTAATTTTTGCTATTTTCTTTTCATTGAATTCAGTCACATAATGATCTGTGACAAAATTATTGAATATATTACATCCTTGTGTGGATATTTTCGATGGAAATATATGTATTATGGATTCAGTGTATGTTACAAGATTCGCTGGTGAGTACACGGTGTTGATACTCTTTTCATGCAATAGATTATACAGGTATATATAAATTAGACACGTGTATGTACCAATGCATGGTTCTCTGAATAAAGTAAAATATTAAATCTGCAATTTCTGTTACCACAGTAAATGTTTTTCTCATTTAATATATATTGATTAAAAATGGTAATTGTGCCATGCATTTTCGCACCCGTCTTTATGTACCCCCCACCCTGCAATTAAATCCAAAAATGTGTTGGTATTGTACATGGTTGCTTATAACACGGTTCAGTTCATAGCCCGGTCGGATTCTATGGCTCCCAACTACCGGGTTATAGCGGGGTCCCACTGTACTATCTTCATCAATTTGTCTTTTAACCCCAAAACAGCATATTGTCCAACTCTCAACATGTCTTGATTTTGAGGTCACATGTACTACTTATTCAGCTATGCTAGGAAACAAACACAATAATGAAAGCTGAAGTTGTTCATTTGATGTACTCTTACACACAAGTACATCATTGGGTCTTTCTGCCTCTGAATTCAGTCATTGTAAACATCAGCACATTTTCTCACCACCCAGTAGCTATTCAAGTCTTTGAACTTGCTGCCAAGCTATCAAGTCATCTTCTTTTGATGTACTTTAACAATGACATGTACATCTGGTAGTCTTTCTGCCACTGAATTTTCTAAGTGTAAATATCAGCACAGCTAAAATGATCAATTGATCCAAAGAGACTGTAAATGTTGCTGCTGCTTCCGAGTGACACTTCTGTCTCACCAGTTGCTAATGCATGCATGCAAGACAAAACATCTAACAAGAAATATTCATAATGTGAATGAAACTTCCATATTACACAGGTAAGATGTACTCCATATTAACACATGCAAGATACATTCCATATTAACACAGGTAAGATGTACTTCATATTAACACATATACTCCATATTGACACAGATAAGATGTATTCCATAAAAATACAATATGTATTCCATATTAATACAGGTAAGAGCCACAATTTTATTCATTCAATTACTATGAATACGCTGTTGAAGCTTTTTTTAAATACCTGAGAACCTGATGATAATTTTTGCTCTCTTCTCATGTAGACCTAGAGGTTCTAGAACCTTGGCCATGGCTTTCCAATCACCCTTCCGAGCTGCATCTGGGTTTGGCCACTTGTTCAGGAACTTCCAAAGAATAGGTATGGCTGCCTTCCCTTAACAAAAACAAAATGATTACAGCTACCTGGTACTTCATTTCAATTTATTTAAAAGGTGAGTGAAATGGCAAAAATCAATTTTACTCGTATAGTGTAGCTATATTTGTTGAAACAATCTGTCCTGAAAATTTGGTCCCACATGTACTTAATGTTAAATAATCAACCACCATCTAAAGCCATCTAGTACAAAAATCGTGTTGATAAGACCATCCTTTGAGGAGAAGGAGCAGTGTTAAAAATATGTTCAAGATGACTATCTGGTGACTATATCAAGTGCTATGATCAACACCATATTCATTTAGGGTCAATTATAGATCATAAAAAGTTTCAAAATGGCAAACAGGTCATCATCAGATATTTAATACCAACTAGACGGCGGTGAAATTCTGATTTAACTTTTCTTTTAGAAGTGAGATCAACACTTTTAGGATGGCTGCCCAAATGGTCCCATTTGTATTTAGAACAAACTAGACATTAAAAGACTTCAAGTGAAACTCCAATGTTGTTTTGACAGTCTGTTTAGGAAAAGTAGCAATAACATTATTTACAAAAAGATTACTAACTCAGAAATAACAAATGTCTGATTGGCACTATTTATATTTGGGTCCAACTAGACCTTAACCAGTAGAATTAAAACTGAGTGACACCAAACTCTACTCAGCACAGACCCAAATCAAGTTTTGTTTAATGTTCAATGAACTCTACAGAACAGACCCAAATCTAGTGTCACACAACATTCAATGAACTCCACACAGCACAGACCCAAATCAAATGTTGTTTAATGTTCAATGAACTCTACAGAACAGACCCAAATCTAGTGTCACATAACATTCAATGAACTCCACACAGCACAGACCCAAATCTAGTGTTGGATAAAATTCAATGAACTCCACACAACACAGACCCAAATCAAGTGCTGTTTAATGTTCAATGAACTCTACAGAACAGACCTAAATCTAGTGTTTTATAAAATTCCATGAACTCCACACAGCACAGACCCAAATCTAGTGTTGTATAAAATTCAATGAACTCCACACAACAGACCCAAATCAAGTGTTGTTTAATGTTCAATGAACTCGACAGAACAGAACCAAATCTAGTGTTTTATAAAATTCCATGAACTCCACACAGCACAGACCCATATCAAATGCTGTTTAATAATCAATGAACTCCAAACAGAACAGACCCAAATCTAGCTTTGTATAAGATTCAATGAACTCTGCAGACCCTAATCTAGAGTTGTATAAGATTCAATGAACTCCACACAGCACAGACCCAAATCAAATGCTGTTTAATAATCAATGAACTCCACACAGAACAGACCCAAATCTAGTGTTGCATAACATTCAATAAACTCCATACAGCACAGCACAGACCCAAATCTAGTGTTGTAGAAGATTCCATGAACTCCACAAAGCACAGACCCAAATCTAGGGTTGTATAAGATTTAATAAACTCCACACAGCACAGACCCAAATCTAGTGTTGCATAACATTCAATGAACTCCACACAGCACAGACCCAAATCTAGTGTTGTATAAAATTCAATAAACTCCATACAGCACAGCACAGACCCAAATCTAGTGTTGTAGAAGATTCCATGAACTCCACACAGCACAGACCCAAATCTAGGGTTGTATAAGATTCAATGAAGTCCACACAGCACAGACCCAAATCTAGTGTTGTAGAAGATTCCATGAACTCCACACAGCACAGACCCAAATCTAGGGTTGTATAAGATTTAATAAACTCCACACAGCACAGACCCAAATCTAGTGCTGCATAAGATTCAATGAAGTCCACACAGCACCGACCCAAATAGAGTGTTGCATAAGATTCAATGAACTCCACACAGCACATACCCAAATCCAGTATTGTATAAGATTCAATGAAGTCCATACAGCACCGACCCAAATCTAGTATTGTGTAAGATTTAATGAACTCCACACAGCACCAAACCAAATCTAGTGTTGTAAAAGATTCAATTAACTCTACACATCATAGACCCAAATCTAGTTTTGTATAAGATTCAATGAACTCCACACTGCACAGACCCAAATCAAGGCACAGCGATATCAAGGTCTATGCTCCTTGACAAAGGATTTCAGGCAGAAACAAAACTGATCTGCCAAAGAATTATATAATGGAAACTCTCGATCTACAACACTTGCATGGTTTAATGTGTGCTTCTCTCATTCTCCATGGAGGAATGATATGTCCACTCTTGTCTGATTCCAGACGAATTATAAAGAACCCGAGTGGAGGAAAAATTAATTTTCTGAATGAAATTAAATTGCAAAGAATTTTATAGACAATGCGAACCGAAACAAATTCTAGAACTTTGCAGAGTGATGAAAATCTTGATTTTCAACACATACCCATTGTGAGAGTTTTCTAGCGATTTACCTGAAGTCTTATTCAAGAAGATAGTGGCAATAAGTAGTTTCCAGGGGTCATGGAAAAGGCTCTCCTGTATAAGGCCAAAGGGAGACTTTGGAGGTGTCCAGAACATGTCACGGTGAAGCTGTGGCTGTGGAATATATACCCCATTGTAGAAATACTGGCTCTCAATCTCGTTGGTGGGTGGTGTAGAAGGGTTACTCTCCTCTGTATTTTCTGGAGAGGAATATATAGAGTCTTAAAAGTTCAATGTGATATTTGCCAAACATTTTGTAATTAATAGTTATAAATGTAAAAAAATGCTAAGTAATTTTTCAAACAGCTATAATTATTTGTGTAAGCATCTACGATTTAAATTCGTTTCCTTTGGTGGGGTGGGGGGAAGAGTTATTGTTGTTGTATTGTTTAACAGAATTTTTCAGCACACAATAGGCTATACATGATGGCCAGTATTAATGGTGGATGAAGAACCAGGTACAACCCCCGAAAGAACCACCGACCCACATGAAGCTACTGGCAAACATTCTCAGATACCCACATTAGCCGATTCTGAGACTTGACCACAATGCAGTTTGCGCATATGGAGTTGTGCAGAACTTTCAAATTAATATAACACTACAGCTGACATTCTAAAAATTTATCAAAAACTAACAATAATTAGTTACAATCCACCTACCTAACTGAAATGAACAGTGTTTGAAAGTTGAATCAGACTGCTTTCACTATAAATAATGCAAAGAACCATTGCAGTATTGATCCCTTAACTGTTATTATGCAGTAAACACTCACATAAATTGTTGGATAGTTGTAATTTAATAAATTATAGCTAATACGCGGGTCTTTGTTTGTTTTTTATTTTTTATGGTTTAACGCCATTTTTTCAGCACAATATAGGCTATACATGGCGGCCAGTATTAATGGTGGAGGAAGAAACCGGACAAACCCCGGAAAGAACCACCGACCCACGAGAAGCTACTGGCAAGCTTTCCCACATAACTACATTTGCCGAATCTTAAGACTCGAACACACGCAGACAGAGGTGAGATGGCAATGGTCTGTAACGGACAGCGCTTTTGACCACTCGGCCACTCGGGGTCCCAAATACGCTGGTCAACTTTGTTTCTAATCTTTTCTAATAAATGCATTTAATATGGCCATCAGTGCATACTGCCCATATATGGTGTGGGTATTAAGAGAACTGAAAGTTACTTTGAACAATGCAATATTATTGCATTATGCACCTCCTCAAATAACAATGGAAATATTAATCAACTTCAAGTTATGCTGACAGACTGACTTCAGTATATTTAATTATTAGCAAAATATAGTATTATCATATATATATATCATTATTATTATTTTTTTTTATATGGAAACCTTGCGTTTCTTGGGAAAAAAAGAAAAATAAAGTATATTTAAACATGACAGAGGATTTTGTATACAATGTATAATGAAAGTTCAATATGTGATTTGAATTTGAATCCAATGGTGGGAGTTGGATGATTTGAATTTATGAACAATTTAAGTTGGATAGGTGACTTGAATTTACATAAAATGTATAGTGAAAGTTGGATGATGATTTGAATTTATATACAATGTATATATAGTGAAAGTTCAATAGGTGATTTGAATTTGTAAACAATTTAAGTTGGATAGGTGACTTGAATTTACATACAATGTACAGTGAAAGTTGGATGATGATTTGAATTTATATACAATGTATAGTGAAAGTTCAATAGGTGACTTGAATTTGTAAACAATTTAAGTTGGATAGGTGGATTGAATTTGTATACAATGTATAGTGAAAGTTGGATGATTTGAATTTCTATACAATGTATACCGTATTTTCGCGCATATATCCCGCACACGCAGATAATCCGCACCCTCATATAGCCCGCGGGTTTTGGGGTTTTGTGTAAAAAATCGTTGGCATAACCCGCACCTTTGTATAACCCGCAACCATAGATATATTTATACAGCTACAATCGGAAATGAAATAATTACAGGATCACGGGGCTTCGCTGATGTAGCAAACTGCGATTCTGTTTTCCGTTTTGGTGACAAAATATACCATCTGGTGATATTTGTGGCGACACCAATTTTGGCTGATAAAAACCGTATATACAGTCTTGCGTTTGGAGTAGAGAAAATCAAAGGCACCATGACAGGAAACAATGTACTGGAATATATTGTTAAAATAACAAGTCCTTGTCTCATACTGGCAAACCACACTAACAGTGCACTGTTATATCATAATCCACTAATGATGATATCTGGCCTTATTACTTTATGCAACTGACTAGTCAAAATCCGAATCCGCAGAAGGCGGAAACGTAAAATGAGTACAGTCAAGCAGATGACACTAATTTAAAAACAAATACCAGATGGAAGAAGAAAAAATACGTTTGCTGACACTTCAAAGAGAACTGATTACCTTTGAAGCACTGATATATATTAAACAAATAAAACAAATCTGTTTCAATGTTCTACAATTATCTGAAGTTGCCGCAGCAATAACAAACAGGTATTTGTTTCACCCTTCAACTGGAGCCTTTAGCGGCGCCATCATCAAAGTAAGCTGACGACCTTTGCTCAATAAAAGTCAGGAAAAACACGGTACACAGTGCTTGTGTGCGTAGGAGCTGTGCCTCAACTACAGGCTACATAAACACAGACATTTTTAAATAATCTTGTATTCTTGTGAAGTGTAGATTCGAGTTTAAATAATTTCTTTCTGTTTAATTTAAAAAATGCCGAAACGAAAGTCTTACACAGCCGACTTCAAGCTAACTGCCATTGCGTATGCTGAAGTGCATGGCAATAGAGCCACAGGCACAAAATTTGATATTGATGAGAGTGTAATCCGAGGTTGGAGAAAAGAAAAAGGAACGTTGGAGAAGATGAATCCACGAAAACGTGCTCGTCGCGGACCTAAAGCAAAGTGGCCTCACCTTGAAGCTGACCTGAAGCAGTGGATCGTGGCCCAGCGGTAAAATTAGGTACCGTAGTTATTTCGATTGAAAACAGAAAATATTGATTATGAAAACGTGACGGATACGAAATTTTAAGTTTTTATCCCGAAATGTTGATTTGGTCCCGATACCGTAAGTTGTTGTAAAGTCACCGTAGTAGCCATAATATCCAACGCTAGCAAAACAAAACTAGAACAATATATGTTATGTAGTTACGTTTTTCAAACAATATGTTGAAATATCATTATGTGTAAAAAAATTGTGATATAGCCCGCACCCTTATATAACCCGCACCCCCCTTGCGGGGTTTGTAAAATCTGGTATAACCCGCGGGATATATGCGCGAAAATACGGTAATGAAAGTTCAATTGGTGATTTGAATTTGTATAATTAAAGTTGGATAGGTCACTTGAATTTCTATACAATGTATAGGGGAAGTTCAATAGGTGATTTGAATTTGTATACAATGTATAATTAAAGCTGGACAGGTGACTTGAATTTCTATACAATGTATAGGGGAAGTCCAATTGGTGACTTGAATTTGTATAATTAAAGTTGGATAGGTGACTTGAATTTCTATACAATGTATAGGGGAAGTCCAATTGGTGACTTGAATTTGTATACAATGCATAGTGACAGTTAGCAGATTTGAATTTGTATATATACTGCATAGTGGGAGTTGGACAGATAATGAACATTGGACTTGAATGTTTTGTAAAACTGCCAATGTGCTTGTAAATAGGGTGATGCTCTCAACTTTGCCAGTGAACAATGGTCTACAGGCATGAGTCATAGCAATATGTTAATATACATTCTCATAAATATAATGCCAGTCATAGCAATATGTTAATATACATTTTCATAAATATAATGCCAGTCATAGCAATATGTTAATATACATTTTCATAAATATAATGCCAGTCATAGCAATATGTTAATATACATTTTCGTAAATATAATGCCAGTCATAGCAATATGTTAATATACATTTTCATAAATATAATGCCAGTCATAGCAATATGTTAATATACATTTTCATAAATATAATGCCAAAAGTTAGTAATAAAAATTATTTAGAAGCAATTTGAGGAATGATGACTGGAATTAAAATGTATACAGTAATCCCCTAGTGTTATCAACAGTGAGATGTGCTGGTTCCACATCAATGGAGGAGAAAGCGTGTTGATTCAATTCATCAAAGAGTACATGAATAAAGTCAACATGGGGTGGCTATATGATAATTAACTTGGCCTACAATGATGTCCTAGTTACCTTTATAACCACAACCATACAAACTGATACCACAACTTTGAATTTTATTAGAATAATTAATATAGCAATAACAGGTTTGAAGACATGGTTTCACCTTTAATTATAAAAGAGATAATGGCAGTAGTAGTATTCAGCCTATTAAAAGTGTTTTTATCTTTTGTAGCCATACATTACTGCATGAGGTACTCCTGTAAAGTTAGTCTTGATCCCTGATAGTCCACTGATCCTAACATGAAACTTTGAATTTGAACCAAAGAAGAAAAAGCTATTTTCCAGATCTGACAACAATGATTGTATTTTCATAATATTTACTAATATTCCTAAAGTCCATAATTGAAGGGTTATTTGGAGTGAGACTGACCATGTGAAGTATCGCTTTAAAAAGGCTCACAACTTGAAATGGCCTTTAAAATAAAATGTCACTAAAATATTACACAGGTCTGTTAACAAACATGTTTCAAAGGTAAATAATGAAGCTTAGAGATATTAATATAAGCATTATCATTAAATCAACCACTGCTCTGTTGGTGTAGTAGTTACAGTGCCTGCCGTGGAAGCGAAAAATCGTGGGTTCGATTCCCGGCTGAGTCATACTAAAGACTTACAAAAATGGTACTAACAGCTGCCTGGCTTGGTGGCGCTCAGCATTAAGAGGTTATTGTTAGGACTGGTCAGCCTGGTGTCAGGATAATGTGACTGGGTGGGACATCATGCTACATGTCTGCGGCATGATGCCCCAGTGTAAAACATCACTATAAACTGCTTCACTGCAGACATCATAGCAATATGACTGAAAAATTGTTAACGTTACATTAAAAATCCTAATTAAACAAACTAACAAACAATAGATAAACGTGATGAGTAATGAAAAATATCAGCTACATGTACAACAAATTCTCTTGCTTCCTTAGCTATGCCACCTGTGATGTGAAAATCAAATAATTTTTAAAAACACCACTGAAAGAATAATCATACTAAACAGTGCTCTAAAGCAAGTGTGAAAATGTATAATTTAATTACACTGGAACAGGTACTTCCTGTATCAATGATACCCAATTTGAGTTCAATAATGTGCTTACACATTTGATTTTTATTATGATCAGCAGGGGTTCCACTAACTTCCTAAATTTGGCAGTCCTGGACTTCTGGGTGTCATTGTTTTGATTTTTTTTAAATAATGTAAACACAGTACACTATCATTTTGTGAAAAGTCAGGGACTTATTCAAGGAGGCAATCAATAATTCATGTTCTGCTCCGATTTAAACTTGGGACTATTATTTAATGTATAGTACTTTACTCTTTATTTAGAATTTTCTTTCATGCCAAATTTACATGACAAGTATATGATAAACTTTTTTAGTTGACATGCATATATACAAATCACTATATATAACCATGAATAATACCAAACATGGAGCATCTGTCAGATCAAAGTTCATAATAATTGACAAGCAGTTATCATGTAGCCATGCGTCTTACAGAGGCACAACATATTTTCTACAGGTGGTGGGAAAGTATAATACTTCTCATATTAACTTCACAGTTAATACATACAATATATAGTGTATTGTTCTGTCAATCAGTTTGTTTGAGAAACTTTACAAGTAGAGTAGCATGTTGGTTCTGAGATTTTCTTTTGAATCAGGATAATATTTCTGATCTTTCATCTGCCCCAGGAAGTAAATGTCACTTCCCTAAGGTGAATTCTACCCAAAATGTCACTAGAAAACTACATTTAGACAATGCAAATTCTGAAAATGACGTGATTGTCATGTAAAACTTTATAAGATTAGATCCTTGTACATTGTAAAAAAGAAAAAGTTAATATACTGTACATCACACCACAATGTTTTTTTAAAATTATTGTTAATTAGGTCAGATGCAACTATTTCCCTCTTATCCACACTCATGACCATTAAATCAACCCTTAGTGCTACATAGTTTTGCAGTACAAGATCCCTCAGTGCTGAATTGTTAGAAGGAAATAAAAAGAAAATTGTGGTTTTTAAACTGCATGTATTTCAATAAATAAACACAATAGATACACAAACTTAATATGTAAAATAATGGTGGATGTCTACTTTAAGATTAGCATCAAGACACATGTAAATTTAACATTTGCATATACATATGGTAAAATGTATTTTTGTTTTTTAATGGAAAAGTTCAAATATATCTAAGAAATTTTATATTCTTTAGTAGTTCAACCATGTACATGTAATGTCTGTCACAATGTTATCTCTAAATTGTGAAAGTCGCAGTAAAGAAAAGGTATTAGTTTTGTAAACATCAACTCCAGGAATGTCAGTAAGTTTAGACCCTCAGAGTCAGTAATAAATGTAATTAGTTATATCTGGTGAATAAACCTCAGCAAATGCTTCTCATTGGATGGATCTTGTGTAAAGGATCACCCTGATTGTTCTCGTCTGCCCGGTGGAAACTGCTTAGAATAGCTAGAAATCTATCCCATACTTATTTTTTGCTGAAGTATGGGGTTGATATTGCATCAGTAGCCCAGTTGGAATCGAGATCGGATTTATGTACCAAACCCATTGCTATAATCAATACAAAAAGAGAGTTTTAGATGCTCAGGTGTAACAGGCCGCCAATTCTTCATGTGAATGTTCCCAATAACTTTCTGATCTGCATTAGCCATTACGATTTGTTTGATCTATCCGATGCAATAACTCATCAAAGAAATGTTCTCAAATAGTCCACAGGTTCAGTATTCACCATCTCAACATTTAATTTTGAATTACAAGTGAACATAGATGCCATCTTTTCTCATCAAGCGAGCCTGTACATCAGACTCCAGTTCCATGTCAATTCCAGGCTCAAAATCACTCATGGGTATTTCCATCAACACTTTGCCAGCTCCAATAATTTCCTCCTCCTCAAATTCTTCAAAATCATTATCATCATTATCAGAAGCCAGTATTTGTTGCAAGAAATCACCATCGTATTCAGCGTCTGCCATTTTACATTTTTCCAGGTACCATGTGCTCAAAAGTGAGTATTTCTTTGCTAAATGCATAGTAATGTACAACAGAATGCGTATTCCAGGTCTTTATAAACCAATCAAATATAGTTTTACAAGCAGTCATGGCTAGTTGAAGTAATAGGATGTGTACATTGTTGCTTACCTAGAAAATAACTTAAGTCATGACATGCACTACAAGACATCAACCGACAGCGGGACTATTGTCATAACTAGCACTTTAAGGGTTAATTTCTAAACTGGACTAAATCTTTAGTTCTCTCTCTTTACTGCAAAATTAAAATAGTAATTTAGTTATCTACTAATATCTAAGATCCTTACCTCCTTCGATCACTCCCTTGCTATCAATGATACAAAAGACTGTATAAAAATGTTCACATTAAAGACATTTAAAACAATAATACCACAGAACAATGGAATTTCTAAAGCTGTGACCTCTCATAATATTAAGTCTTGGACTCCTTGGTTTAGGAAATTATCAGAACATCAAAACTGTTCAATATTGAAAGATCTCCATACCTGGACACTTAATGTCAACAATGGTCAATTCATGTTGAGCCTCAGATTCAATTGATTTCTGCCACTGGATCATTGATAGGATCAGTATCACAAATAAAAATTCTGTAGCCCTTTAAGGAATGGTGCTTCTGTGAAATCTGATCAAATTCTCTTTAGTGGTTTTAGAAAAGAGACTGTATGAAGGTATTTCTTTTTGTAAATAATGACAACCATGTTTAAAGATGGTTTGGTATGACTTGTACAAATCTGAAAGCACTTTATGCAGTAATGTTTTCTGTTAAAATAAAGTTAAGTTTTGTTGCCTGTTTTTTTTTTTAAAAAAAAAATGTTAAGGTTTTTTTTCTAATTTTAGTACTGACAGCTTTTTATTTGAATGTTGGATAAAAATAAATCTGAAGTCTTAAGGCTAGAATGTAAAATCAGGTGCAAATTGGTCACAGCAGCTTTTGTGAAGTTTTATATAACAACTGTGAATGGTTGGTTAGTTGGTTTTTAAAAGCACACCAGCACTTTACTGGACAATTATGAATGGATGATGGGCCATACCACAAGCTCAGCTGTATTTAAAGCCAGGTGATCTAAATACCTGCTTATTAAGGTTTTAATAAGCCAAAAACAAGCAAAGTTGCCAGGTAAAAAACATAGGGCAGATTGGAAAACCAGAAATGCACTTTTCTGTAAGATCTTAAATACCTGTATCATCATAAATAGGTTCCCCTGCATGAACAGTGTCATATGTAGGCAGTAAAATAGTTTTCATTTTCTTGCCAATGCCATATGCAAATTCTATATCATCTGATTTCCTTTTCGTGAATTTTTCACCGACTGGGATCACTAGTGGTTCTTGAATATTAATCAATTGTGATTCTGAAGAAACAAAATGATCATTAAAATCCTTTCTTTCACAGGTGTCTCTGACAAACTGTCGACTGTGTTCATTGTCAAAATCTTCATCTGAAACAGGAACATGTTCAATACCATTGCTGGCACTATCAACATATTCAGTGGTATTATCTGTCTTGTCATTAACGTGTTCCATGTTATTATTCTCAATATCAACACTGTTATTTCCACTCTGAGACTTTGTCCTTCTTTTGGGAATTTGCACAATCCATTCAGAAGTATCCAGAGACCTAGTCCTTGATTTTGTAGAACGACTAGATTTTCGAACTTCTGAATTTTCCTTTCTACTGTCAACTTCAATACTGTCAAAATTCAACTTAGACCCAACCCTTTTTGGCGATTTTTTGGGACTTTCTGGTTTTGTCACCACAGCTGTCTTTTCAGTTTTATTTTCAACACTTTTATTAAGAATATGAATATCTGGTCTATTCAACTCACTGTTGTGGAGCTCACCCATCACCAAAGCGTTGGAGTTCTCAACATTTTCATCTGTAGGTTCCTCTTCATTCAAAGCATGGATTTTAGTAAACAAACTGTCAAAATCTGCAATATTACTGTGCTCCACCACAACACTCTTCTCTACTGAATCTTTCCCATGAATGTCTCCCTGAATGTTCCTTGAAAATTCTTTATTATCCATCAATTTACCATACACAATCTCACCACCAATTACATCCTTGAACTCAATTCCTTCAATATTCTCTCTTGCCAACACAATTTCTTTCACATGAATCTGTTGCTTGAGATAATCCTCAAAGCTTATTCCATCATCAATCAAATCATTTTTTTCTTCAAGTTCCTCATCCTCTTCTGCCTCATCTACTTCCTCTTCAACTTCATCCTCCTCTTCACATTCTTCAACCTCATAGTCATCTTCCAAATCTTCATCTTCCTCAACATCACTCGCCTCTTCACCCTCCTCTTCCTCAGCATCATGGCTTTTCAAAATTTTTGTAAAATGATGTGAGACTGTTTCTTTTTCAATCTCTTCTTCCTCCTCTTCTTCTCCTTCATCTTCCTCATCTAACTCTGAACTGGATTCATCAGCATACTGTCTAGTTTCTTCAGATTCAGCCTCCGATTCAACCATTTCTGCCACTGACTCATTAAGTACAGAATTTTCATATGTTTCCAGTTTTCTTTTCAAACTCCCACTTTTCTTGGGACTTGCAACATTTTTTCCCTTGTTGGATTTATTGTTTATTCCATCTTCACTCCTAGAATTGACAACTTTCTTCTGCAGTTTTTCTTTCACTGTCTTTTCCTTTGGTAAAGACCTCTTTTCTGGAGAAGTTTCTGCACTTGAACTAGATTCTTTGCTCTCCCTTCTCTTTGTTGGCGTTGAAAAATTCATTTTCACCACTAACTTTTGCACTAATGATTTTACGGCTTTCTTTGGACTTTTAGGCTTTTTACTTAAGTCCTTTCTGCTCTTTTCTGCCTTTTTAACCTTTAGGTCTTTGTCTCTTACAATTTTCACTTTGGATTCTATCTTGTTTTTCATAGATTTTGAAGGACTTTTATTCTGAGTTTTTGGCGTGTTCTCCTTTTTCAAGTTATTCTTTTTCTCATCAGTGCTTTTTCGTTGCTTTCCCACAGGTCTTTTCATGACAGCTGCCTTCTTTGTGTGCTGCTTTCCTCTCACTGTGAAGTCAAAATCATCTGGGTTTAAAATGATTTCCTCCTGTTCCAAATACTGAATCAACTCGGACTTAGAACGGAACCTTTTACCCTCTGGGCTGAAGAAAAACAAAACAAAACAATGAAGCAGTGATTAGCTTTTGTAATAAACAGTGCAGCTGTGCAATTGGTAATATATATAACTAAATATAATTGCCATCACAAAAATGAGCACTTTTCATTATCTATTAAAATGTGACCTGTGATAACCCCCCCCCCCACCCTGGGCTGAATTTAGGATATGAAACCTGCATTCGTACATAGAAGGCTCAACACAGATACAGTAAATCATGCTATGAGTAACCACCTGTCATTTCTGACCACAATCATAATGCATGGATCGATTTTGTTTTATAAACACTCTGCTATGAGCGACCACCTGCTGAACGTGACCAACGACTGTGATACCTTGGCAAAATATGCATTTTGACACTGCCATGAATGACCACATTGCAAAAAATGAGGACAAACTCCACCATGTACGGTACTCATGAAACCTCTTATTGCCATCAAGTCATCCCTATAAAACAAAAAACTACACAAGACCACTCACTTAAATGGTGCTGATGGAGTTCTGGTTACAATTAAAACTGAGTTTCCCTCTAATAATATTATCAAAATCATAATAATATCTCAGATGAACACCATTTTCACAAAAAAGCTAACAAATCATCCTTAAAAAAATCTTTTAACAAAAACCACCATGTCGACATGAAAATCCAATCAGGAGGTTTAAGGATAAAGATGGTGTAGTACTAATCAATTCACATCCATTCTCCATGTTTAGTTATGGGATAAAAGTAAAGATTTAAAATGGATAAGTAAATTGTGAAATGTAGGTCAATATGGCCATCTTTTGTGTAATGGGTTTGGTACTATTAGACAGTGATATGATCATTTAATTTGATAACTCTACCAAGAACAGAGCTTAATCTCAACAAGACATTTCACCAAAATAAAGTGAAATGTAGGGCATTGGGACCTACTTTTAACAAGAACACGGTATTACTTATGAAGAAGCATCTTCTCTTCAAATTCTGTCACTGTACATATACATGGTGCTAACAACTCTGGCCTCTCACACACAATGTGTTTAATAATCCTCTATGTACATAACTGAAAGATGTGTGTAGAAACCATTTTTCTCATTAAAGTCTTGGTGACCTTGATATTTGACCCCCACATCAAAGGGCTTCTTTACAATAAGCACACACCATCCCCAAAGTTTGGACAAGGTCTGTGATGTAGGACCATGCTAATGTGTATGAACCATTGTTTTGTTATTTCAGTCACAGTGACCTTCATCATTATTCTTTTGACTCCATAAACCAAGTGTAAACTACTTATGAAGCTTAGTAAATGTAGAGACCTAGTTTCTTTTAGGGAAACTGTTTTTTTTCCCATCACTAGATATGTGATACTGACCTTTAAAACTGCAATTGATATAATTCTTTCCCCCAAAGTGCAAACCATCCAAAAAGCTTGGTCCCTGCAGGTTTGAAGAACCAAGGTATCTGGTATACAGGTTATTGTGTGGGTATCATTTTCTTTCATTCAGTCACAGTGATTTTGATCTGTGACATTTTGACCACGAAATTAATATGGCTCTTCTTTACAACAAGTGCAAGCTATCCACAAAGTCTGGTAACTGCAGACGGTGAAGAACTCAAGTTTGTGTGTGGAAACTAGTATCCTTCTGTGACTAAAATTGATATGGTTCTTCTTTACTCATGCAAAAGTCATTGACAAAGTTTGATATATGTAAATGGTGGACAACTGAAGATATTGCTCAATGAATGAAAACAGGACATAATCTTGTTGGTATATACAACTGATATAGTTGTGAGCTAATGCAAAACTGAAACCTAAAACAGCAGCCTGTGAAATGTAGGTCAGCATGACCTTTTGAGCAAGGTACAAAATAGAGATGTATATGATCATGCATCAACAAGGTTCATGATTCAAAGTATAAACAATACTTTTACAGTGCACAAAAAAGCCTGAGCTGTATGAATGAAGCTTGCCCCCACCCTCCGACCCATTTTGGTCTGGTGGTAGGTGCAATGAAATCAACTTGAAAATGTTGCCTATAACCTGGGAGAAAAGAGTGGTTGATATTCAGTAAGGGTGTACATATGTGAATACTTTTATCTGTTTAAATGCCAGAATCCTTACATCTCTTTTGCACAAGTCAAATAATTCTGTGAACAAACAGAAGTGAGGTAAAAGGTTGAGGTGAATTCTGTATGCAACAGTATGAAATTCAAAATTCTCTAAATTTAAAGTTTTACTACTATAGTTCTGCATTTTAAATGAAATAAATGACATCAATGTGACTGATCTGTACAGTACAGTGTATACAATTTTCATTTCTCCATGCACTATGGTGAGGATGGAGAGAGCATGGAGTGGAGTTATAAAAGTCCATTCACCATCACTCCCTACATGTCTTAACAAAGTCACCATGGATTCACATGAAGAAGAGTTCTAACCGCCATGTTTTCTCATGGAGTTTAAGACCATGTTCATGGAAAGGACATGGTGTAGACAAGTGGACATAAATGATTGTTAATGACCCTAGCAAGCATGTAACAAAGAGAAGCAAACAGGAGTTTTATTGAGAGAGAGAGAGAGAGAGAGAGAGAGAGAGAGAGAGAGCACACATAACTATCTACATTATTGTAATTGTATATTAACAGAAATTTTTAGTTTATATTTATTTAATTCTTCCGAATCACGTTTCATATAACATCTGTTATGTGCTTTGGCTCGAATAAACAGTAACATAGAAAGAGTGAAAATAACAAGTTTGTAAAAATTTAATAAACAATTTATTGAGCAAAAATATTTTATAGAAAAGAAAAATAAACTTACGGTTTTAAGAATCAATTCCAAAATTAATCCAAAAATAATTTAAAATATTATCCACTAGAGAAATTGCAGAAGTCCAGGTAATAAAATGTCCAAATAATTCTAAGTTCGAATCCCAGCGAAGTATCCAAGATGGATGACGATGTCACTTGATGAAGTCAGTTCTTGTTAATAAAATTCTATGAGCACAATTCTTTTCCAGATAAATACAAAATAAATCCTTTTGAATCCAAACCAATTGACATGATTTCCAACACAAGGTAATTTAAAATACAGTGGAACCCCGCTATAACGCGATGATCGGGGTCCATAAAATTGGATCGCGTTAAAAGCGGGGTCGCATTAATACGGATTTTTTACAATATTTAACTTTTTTCCGAGAACATATACGTGTATACATGTACAATGATCAAAAGTCGGCTTATCATCAGATGAATATTAACTGGAATGCATTAATTAAGATATATTCAAAATAATCGATGGCTAATATATTTATAGGTTATTACTGTGCATTAAAAACATTTACTAATTTTTATTTGTTTGAACGATAATACAGATTGACCGTTAATACCAGACTATCGCTATATCATGAAAAGTGTATCAACACCGTATGCTACCGTGCCGTCGTGGCATGCAGTTCATCCATAATGGATGTAATTTCATTGAAAATTGTACAGATTTAAAATATTCAATAATTTTGTAATAGTCTGAATTCGTCATGTAAATATAGGATGAACAAAATATTGAAACCATTTACTTGCCGTCTGATATCGTATGGTCATTGCATGCAGCTATTCCTGGGTCTACATACTGTGTCTGTACAAATTTCATACCGCTAAATTTTTATCATATGCGACAACTGCAAGAATAATTAACAATCAACGCATGATTTCAGCGTGCAAATAACTTTTATTTCAGATTTTGTGAACATCAAAAGAAACATGTGAAAACTGCTAAATTAATCGTTGCGCAAAGTGCAAAGTCAGTGTGGTTCCAAACTTAAATTTCATCATTTCTTGAAAAATATATCCAATGACGTTTGCTTCTTTGCCGCGAACTGTTGGGTTCTAGCAAAGTCAAGAATGTTTCTTAATTGAAGGACTTTGACGCTGTCAACATCTTGTGTTTCCAGCCACCTTAAACTTGCTTCTAAATGTACTACTGCTTCAGACACTTTTGGTGGGGGAGTTGGGGTGCCATCGTCATCGTTATCATTATCGTCACTGGTTTCAGGTTCTGATTGTGCAGCTTCATTCTTCCTGCTGACATTTGTAACAATTTCGTCATCTGATATGTGTTCGTGCAAGCTGAGTTTGTTGTTTGCCCTTCTTTAGTTGATCTAGGGCATACAGTTTCTCTTTAGCAGAAAACGACTTGTGTTTTTGAACTTGCCTTTCCATAACAGTAAAATATTTTTTTATATAAGCAAACAACATACACAGATAAAGCTCGATAACTAAGTAATGAAGGCCTGCAATGGTTATGAATCACTTTTTATATAAAACAAAATTAAGCTGAACGGATCTACAATTTCATACCCTTTTAATTTACAGATAATAAAGTGGATATTATTTACTTTCAACTGTTTGTTGTTTGATCACACCGCCAAGCACAGCATACATGTTGGCGGCTTTCATCCTTTGATGTTTATTAAATTGTGCGACTCTTGTATCAACCATAGCTTTGGCTGTGATTGCAGTTAAATAAGAAGTCCATGTCGGCTATTGTTTGAGCAACGACTGTATACAGAATTCATGGAAGACAATCACAAAGACAGTTTACTGGCTTTACTCATGGATCCGTAATAAGTAACACTTCCGATAATGTTTACTTCGGCTTAACAATTCAAAACCTAATGAAACCAGTTTTCTCTTCTAGAGTAGAATATGGAGCTTCACCACAACCTGTTCGAATTGATAAATTTCAGAAGCCAAGCGTTGTACACACTATTTCTCGTACGTTATATATATCGTATTATTTTAGAATTCATACACGATCACTTCTCCAAAATCACTTAAAGAACCTGGATAAATTGTTAAGTTCCGATCGTTTATTACTAAAAGTCATAAGCGAATTCTTCCACCAAATTATAATAAACGTTTTACACACTATTTCTCGTATGTTAAACAAATATTTTCACGGTCCGATAAAAATACACGTAAATGAATTTCAAATTTCAGGAACCATGCCACGATCATATTATTTTAAAAGTCACAACTAATCTCATGCCCAAAATGAAGTTAATTTCCTGTTTTGTTATTTTTACTTTTCTCCAAAATTTTTTTCTCCATGTGTGAATGAATATACGAAATTTCGGGAGCCATGCTACGACCGCGTTATATCCGAATTCGCGTTATGGCGGGGCGCGTTATAGCGGGGTTCCACTGTAACTCAAAACGACAACTTAATATTCTAACAGCCCAATTTCTAATACTGAATAGCGCGCTACAAAACATAGTTTATATATCTGTTTTTACGTAAACAAGAAAGGGTCACGTGATCTTCTAGAACCTTTCAGAACAAATTTACATTCAAAAACTCACGTACCCAGCGTATGACCCAACTAAAATAGAAAGATGTTTATACAAAGCTCCATAATGTCATTGGAACCAACCAATCATTTTAAAAGCTTGTTTACAACTCTAAAGCCAGGCCAGAGATGAGGTCAACACCTGGTGTTTATTCTGTAAAGTACAGGTCATCCCCCCCCCCAATGAACGACTCTTTAAACTTAAAATGCCAAATTTGAATCTAACAGACAGACAATAAAAATAAATGTAAATGACTTATATTAAATATACGTAACACATCAATGCACATAGATGAGGTTAATTCCCCTTTGAAATGTATAAAAAAAAAAAATTGTACTAGCTGGAAGTTGTACTTATGAATGTATGTCTCTCTCCCCCCCTATATATATATATATATATATATATATATATATATATATATATATATATATATATATATATATATATATATATATTCTAATAAAAATAATGTCATGAATGTAAAAAAGCAATTTAAACATTTTTCAAGACCTGTGAACATGATTTAAAACAACAAACCTGAACAAGTAAACATCATATTTCCCAGCAGATTTTCCTGTCATTCTTTGTACAACTTTCCTGTGCCAGCCAGGTGGAAGACTGAAATCTTCATACATTGGGGCAATATCATATGTATGGTCACCTCTGAAATGACAAAGCATGAATTTTAACTTCTATGGCCAATAGCGGACCAACTAGACATTATGTCTTTTATTGAAAACCTCACGTTGATATGACAATCTGAGTAGGTGATACAAGAAGATTTTTAAGATGCATTGCCACTGGTTTCATTTAGTACCAACTGGACACAATAAAAAGGCTTTAAGTGAAAATCCCTTGTTGATATTACCATTCATTTAAGAGGAATGGTGATAAGATTTTGTTTTGTGGCCATAATGAATGTCTGAATTAAATGCATGTATAGTTTCAGGGCAATCCTTCAAAGAAGTTTAGGAGTAGTGATGCCACATTTGTGCTAAAGGACAAGTGGACAAGTGGACAAAAGATGACAGACCATCTCACAAACTTCAAGTCTATGACCATTAGAGAAAAAAGTCCTAACACAAATTTTATGAAAGGATTCTTGATCCAAGGCAAAAGAGGCAAGAATGGGTTCTCTTAGCTTCATAATGATCTCAACCATGAGTAAATAACATATGCGAAACATTAATAAACTGTTAACAACTGGTGCCATGAAAGGGATTGTTTTGTCTTGCTTCCCATCAATGTAGGCTCTTCAAAAAAAACTACATCTGGCATCAAAGGTAATTACATCAACAGAAATACATAACTTCTTGATTGTAAAAGTAGAGAAAATAAAGAAAACAATTATTTGAAATAAAAAGATGTTATTAATTACACACAATATAACTGACAAAAGTAAACTTTAATTAATTTTCCTTAGCTCTAGAGATTTTATGCAAATCAAATAGTTTGTTTTGTTTTTGTTAGTTTTAAAGGCACTTTAACACACAAGGCAGAGGTCTGCAACCTAATTTACATAGCGTGCCACTTTTTTCAGATTACAAAACGAATCAGTGTGTGCCTGCAGTAAGAGAGTGAACTGTTAGAATCGTGAGTTTTGGCTGCCCTTCACATGACACACAAAACCTCTTGATGTGCCACCTTGTGGCATGCATGCCGTAGGTTGCTGACCCTTGCACTAGAGGTTACATGACTCCATGGAAATGTGAGATAAATGCCTTTCTCAGGGACAAAGTCAGTCAAATTCTGAACAACAATTAAACTGGAAATAAATTAAAAATTAAAAAAAAATATATAAAAAGGAATGGTTCATAACAAAGTTAGTATACAAAGAATTGATAATAATGTTTCATTATTTAATGCGTGGTAAGATAAAGCCAGTGGGAAAACTGAAAGAGTAGACATGTGACTCTAGTACACTGTAAGAAATTTTCATGACTTCCTAAAGTACTATATATCCTCACTTATAAGTTCAGCCACAGTGCAAAAAAAAAAAAAAAAAAAAAAAAAAAAAACCCATAGACCCTGACATGCCATCATGTGTTAGCAAATCAGGGTCTGTTGTTTTTGGTCTAATAATTACTTCTAACAAACTGCACTGACCCTGAGCTGCCATCACATGTGATGCAGTTGAACTCGACTTATAAGTGAGTGTATATGGTACCTAAAATGCATGGGAGGTGGCTGAAGTGGTTTCAGAGCTTGAGCTTCATGAGCTTCAGTGCTGGGTGGTGTAATTTCAACATCATCTTCCACTACTTCCTCTTCATGATCCACAGATGCCATGGCAACCATTAATTGTTCAGGTGGAGCGGGAAGTGGGCTGAAAAATCACAAGGATTGCTTTTAAAAGAAGAGCACTACAAAGCCTTTAATACACAAGTCATGTTGTGCACATTCTCATCTCGAGACCATTTTGTGATGTATAATAAATTAGGTTCAAAATATTACACTAAAAATTTAGAAAAGGTAGCTAATAACCAGATTATGGTATTATTGTTGACAAGTATCTTTCCATCAGTTTATCATGATAAGGCTGTAAAGCTCTCTCAAAATTCAGATCTCGCAGTTAGGGCCTAACCGAGTAGATAATTTTCGCAGAGTACTGAATCCGAGTATTTGGATGTACTATTTGCCGGATCTGGGCACGAACCGAATAGTAGGTGCGACTCCGGAGAGTACCATTTGTTTCATTATCGTATGTGAAGCTTAAACTTTTCGTGTACCGTATATATCGGCTATAAGATTAAATTTTTTATTATTAACTAAAATTATTATGCATTAATAAACTTTTTTTTGCAAAAAGTTTGATACTTATTGAATTATTTTACTTGTAACCATTTGTGCGCGTAATATTTGCAGAGACGAATACTTCCGAATAATATCGAAAAACCAGATATTCGGCCAAAGCGAATGCCTGATGCGATTTCCGGTTAGGCCCTACTCACAGTCATAAACATTTATAGAGACTAGAAGGCTTGACGGTGTTACTGATTCATAGCATTTTGATTTTGTAATATGTTGCTTGCAGAAGATGAACATCATGCATTTTTCATTTGTACATATTATCAAGGTCTTAGAGAAAAGTATTTAACAGATCTGGTATAATGATCTGGGCCTTGAAATTTTGTATGACTTTCATCTCAACACAAAAGCTTTTAGTTATTCCAAGCTGCATTATTTATAAACCATGTGCTGCAATGCCAATACACTAATGAATTTAAATTTCTGGTATTACCAAGGTTACACATTGGTAATTACAAAAAGGTAACAAAATGCCATGACTTTCTCTCTAAATCAATGACATTCTAAACATGTCAAAGCTAATTTCAATGTACCTGTACAGCAAAGACTATGTACTAATGTCTTCACACAATTGTGTTAAAGTACTCACTGATGTTATGGGTGAATAGCCTGAACTTTACATGTTTAAGGGGTCAATTAAACAGTAAATGTACATGTTTTGGAGTTTCTCTTGAAGTTTCAGAAATAAAACAAAAATTTGCCCCAGTGAAAAATTAAACTATGTTTATAAAAGCAGTCATTAAAAGTTTAGTGTCTTGCACGGAAGGAACTGGAACAAATTCCATATCCACACAAAAAGCAACAAGCCATGCAGTATGAAGAGACCTATGACCAACATTAACTAAGCTAATGATAGCGTGGATATATAATCCACATTTGGTTCTGATGATCCATGGAAAGACTCCAGTTTTGCTATCTCTTTACAAAGCATAAAAAACACGAACTGTATTGAAACATCAAACATTTTCAGGAAATATTGTCATTGTAAAATTTATATCATATTTATACATCAGTCAACATAACTGAGACTGCCACTTCATCTTTACTCTTACATCCTATTGGGACTAGATAGTACTTTCATAAATACATGTAGTATTCATAAACATACATTTATTAAGTGTTTCCCTTAGAATCTTAAAAGAGCAAGATAATTATAAAAAGGTCAATTTAAGTGAGAATCTCTAGCTTTGATAAGCAGTTTGCAAAATGTGCATGGAACCTTTAGGGCTAGCAATGGCCAAAGTCACAGAAGATGATAAAAACTAAGATTGCAATGAATATCTATTTTATAACAACACATCTTACCATTACAGTCATTAATGTAACATAATTTGGAGAAAGATATAATTTATTTTGTGGACATAAAATGACAAAAGAAACTAAATATGTGCAAATGTACAATTTGTCATTTAATGAATAATTTGTTAGTTAGGAATGGAAAGTTATTCAGAAAAAAAGTATTTACTAAAATAAATGTACACAGATTATGAGCTTACAGAATAGTTAAATGAAAGCAAGATCCAAATGGGAAAATTCCAAATTCAGCTCATTTCAGGTTAACCAGATATTTATGTTTTCATGAGCTACTGCAACATAACATAAAAACTTGTATCGCATAATTAAGTGTTTAAGGAATATATAGTACAATGCATATGACACACTTGAGATGGCAAAAGTGTCAAAGCAAATTAGATTATCCCATTTTTATAGCACTATTAGCACATTATATATTAATATTTTAATTCTTTCCTCCAAAACATTCTTTCTCAAATTTGGAGGGAGTTTGGCATTGTCACCTTTTCACGAGATACTGTGCAACACTGCAAGGACATCTTATTTCACACAAATTGTTGTTGTTCTATTTATTATTATTATTACCAATCAAATTACCAGTAACAGTAACAACATTGTAAAATAAGGAAATTATGAGATTATATTGTAATTCCATTTGAAAAAAGCCTGGTTAATATTCATTCATTCAAAATGTTACTGGAGGAAAATCCTTGATAGTCTTACTCAGTACTGATTTTCTTTCTTTACCTAACTCTTCCTGGCAGGAGATACATGTAGAAGTAATGCTTTGAAAGGAAATTAAAAGAACAACCAGGGACAGGCAAAACTTTTAAATCTTAATTACCAATAGTAATATTAAAAATAATTATTAACTGTAGTAATTATAGGTCATTTATCAATGAACTATGGCTACATTTATTGATGAGAAAGATCCATGTATTCACTCGTTTATTAGATGTACCTTTAATAATGAATGCCTGCTGGTTGTTAATATTGATGACAGACACTTTCAACACTGTCATGACAACAGCTGCCAAGGACATCATTGGCCTCCATCACTCAAAGAAAAAAAACCAGGTTACAAAAGAGATTCTGAGTCTGCAATGCCTGAAGAAACCTAAAAAACTCCAGACACACAACAGGGGCAATGGAGTATCAAGAAATAAACAAGAATATCAGAAAAAACTTGAAGAAAGCAAAAGCAGATTGGATTGGACATAAGTGCATAGAAATAGAGAGCGGTCTGATAAAGAATAACAGCAAAAATGCATTCCAAATTGTGTTAGACCTCACCTGACTGAGGCAAGCTAGAGTCAGTACCATTCAAGATGTAAATGGAAAATGCTTCACAGAAGCAAGTGTCATTGCAGAAAGACGGACTGAGTATTGTAAAGAACTCTACAACCTTCCGTCCACAGGGGACCCAGAGGTGCTTAAAGTTCCAAACTCCACAAATGATGATTATTTCCCATTCTCAAAGATGAGGTGGAGTCAACAATAAGAGCACAGAATGGGAAGGCAGCTGGAGTAGACAACATCCCAGCTCATGATGAGCATTAAGAGGTTAGTGTTAGTATTGGTTGGCCTGGTGTCAGTATAATGTGACTGGATAGGACATCATGCTACATGTCTGTGGCAAAATGCCCCAGTGCTAGACATCACTATATAACTGTCTCACTGCAGGCATCGTAGTGATATGAATGAATTTTTTTTAAAGCTACAGTAAACAAAATTTCCTAATCACAAGGACATTAGAACGCATCTTGCAAATTCCACAAAATAGCATTATCTCATGTTTCTGACCCATATAATTTGCATTTTAATGTTAAATCTGTAATAAAATAATGCCAAGGCTTTGTTTTCAATGAATTGTATATTTATCTGAATATATTTGCCTGATGATTTACAGAAATTGCTACTTACACACTACTGTTAAAGTTTTAAACAACACAAGTGTGCATGTTTTTATCATCAAAAGATAGCATGCAAAAGTTGTGCAGTGCTAGTTTCTACCTTACTGGGGAAAGGGTTAATGGTCAATCAGCTACCAAAACACATGTTTGTGAATGGGCAAGAGTTTGTTTCTCAATGTAATTGATATAAAAACATGGCCTAGACACTGACATCTATATGAATACATTTCGCTATAATCCTAGAACTATCCGGGCTAAGGCAAGGGGTGCATCTCAGAAAGTATGGGCAATCAATATACCTCTTATAAAATCACAGGGCTAAGTAATTTTTCCTTTCCTAACAGAAGAAGAAAAGTTTACAGTTTTAGGCAACTTAATCACCATCTTCACCAGGTAGGGTGACCCTTGGCATTACCCCACCCCAAAAAGCTATGGAAATTAGAAGAACTACTGGATGGCATTGAGTTTAATTCCTACATTCTTCTATCACAGACATAGCTCTTGTCTGTCCATCAGAGTTAGACTGAATTGTGTCAATCGAAACAAGGACATAATTCCAAACATTAAGCTAGGCATCATACACTTTCTTCAAGGATGTCATTTGGGGGAGGGAACATTTGCATGTGCTGTAAAATTGTTGTAAACTACAACATAAGAAAATTAACAAGCCTGTAAAAAAAAAAAGTTTTGCCTCACCACATATCTGAAAAAATTGAAACAACATCCCTGATTTTCTTACTTTGCTACTAGCTTCTTCTGGATCTCATTACAACGTAATGTGAAAAAAATTACGGGGGGGGGGGGGGGATGGGGCAAAACCCGATGGGATTGTTAATTTTCGCATTTGTTTAACCCTGAATATGTTTCATCAGCATGTCTTGATTCTAAGGTCATGTGCACTGCTTTTTCTGCTATATTCAGAAATGAACACAACAATGGTTGTTAAAGCTGTTTATTTGATGGATTCTAATAAATTACCACATGTACATCTCCAGGTTTTTATGCCTCTGAATCCAATCACTGTAAATATCAGTACATTTTCCCACCTAGCTGCCCATCCAAATCTTTAAACTTGCTGCCCAGCTATTGTTGTTCTCTTAGAATGGCAACATATACATCAATGGGTCTTTCAGCCACTGAATTCTGTCATTGTAAATATCAGCACAGCTAATTAATCAACACATTTTTCCACAAAGCAGCTGGATGAATCAGTACTGGCAAGTCTTCGAATTTGCTGCACACCTATTACATTCAAACAGAAGACTTCTACCAGTGATTTTCAGCGTCCCAGAAAAAAAAGGCGTCCAAATACATGTTTATTAAGCGTTTCCAAGATCTTTGTCATGTCTGAAAAATGATATAATTCCAATGCTCATTATTATGGTAATTTATGTACTTATCCAGCCGTTATCAATTAGGATCAAATAATACATTATTTGTCTGATGGAAATAAAGTAGTACATAGTGCATGCAATATAGCGCCTTGTTAGTATGGAAAGTCTGTTAAGCATGGAATGTCCAACAATGGATGTCAGTATTAGTGCCATTCTGGTCACAGTCAGGTATGAAATTATAAATCAATGATTCAAATGACTTAGTTCTGTGTGTTTTTATAACATTACAAGTTTTTGTTATTGAAATCGGTAGGGGATACAAAGAAATGAGGATGTATTATCAGACTATAACATTCATTCAGAAGAACTCTACTCAGGATTTGCTTAGAATAATCAGCAGAAGTTGGGACACCAATACCATCTATCTTCTAGTGAGTATAGTGAGGCAAACTGATGACACCTGCAGAACCTTCATAGCCCCTACTGAATCCTATTGGATTTATATTTGAAGTTCAGCAATTGTAATGTTGCACTAACGTGTTTACAGGGCAGGAGGTAGTAGCCTATTGCCAAGCTCTGTAGTGTCAAGGTAATGTATGATACACTATAGATGCAGGTATCATAGAAAGCTAGACAGATTTATGTGTTTGTGAAGTAAGTCAGCCAAAAAAAGGCATTTATTTCTTGTCACATATGGCAAAAATAACATACTGTACCATGTCTGCCAAAATAGGAGCCCACCTGTATGTAACATATTCAACACGCTGAATCGAACATTCCAAATGGTTAAATGAACAATGCTTTTCAGTTGATTTTAGCTCTGAAACGGATTGATTCATAGACAATAACAAGCTTTTTTCACAGCTGATTTGTGGTATAAAAGTGTTATTACACGTAATAGATGGAGGCATTTAATTTAGTCAGGGTTTGTGGAATTTAAATCAAAGCTTGTGATTTTTGCTGTAGTAACAAGCAATGTCCCAGTGTCAAAACTTTTGTTTGAGCACTGTTACATCATGAAAACTTTGAACCCATAATGACTGAACTGTATTTGTTATGACCATAATTAATACAGCAGTTGAAATTAATCATCAATGCTTCCTATATGCTTCTTTTAAGTAAGACTTAATAATCTATGAAGTATTATCATCAAGCATTAAGTGTGCACAAAGCCTGTGTGGATACAAATTTAACATTCTGTAGGTTATGACATCAATGTTATACCTACTGAAATCCATATATATGAAAATCTTATGATTGTGTCTGTAGCTTTAACATTAACTTGCTAATGTATATAAAAATGATAATGTTCTGTTTATGAGACTGCTTTAGTGTTTATAAACAACTCGTTTGCAGTACAAGGCAACAAAAACATCAGGTTAAGTAACAAAATACCAGATGCAGCAAATGGTTTCTTCCCCCGATTCATATTTACGAGCATGGCCCACAAAACTCTTTGTATCTTTGCAAATGTTGGTAACGTAAACTCACACGCATATTTGGTATGCATTTTCAAGTGCAAACATCTCTTTGTCGGGGAATTAATGGCTGTTCATTGCAAAGATTAATAGTGGTCCGCTGGCCAACTCGTTCCATGCTTACAATAAGGCCAGCCAATCAAATGAGTTCCGCTAAGTAGCTAGCGAACCTCAATGTCGGTCATGTAAATGGTGTTGTTCAGTAACAAAATCACGAAATAAAAAGTTAATTACCGTTACAAATAAACTTCAATTACTTTAACGATGTAAAAAAACCACATTGACCTTTTAAAGCTGAACATATGTTTGAAATGTCGTTGGTATTGAGCCAAAGAGAACACAATAAATTTGCAAACCTCATGTGCATCAGCGGTAAGTCTTGATCGTATCCCGCCATGTTTGTTAAAATCCAATGGGGCCCATTAGACAAAATGTATACAAATGAAACGAAATTTTAAAAATATTGACGATCAAAATCGTATAACAAAGTATTGATGTTTAAGGTACATCGTTAGGGACATTTGTTATATGTTATTGCATACACATATTTTCTTTTAAAAAGATATGGGCTAACAAATGTCTTTTTCAGCCAGTCAGTTTGAATACATACTGTACAACTTGTTTTTTTTTTTGTATTCATATCATTATAGATGTTGTAAAGCGCTAAGAGCTTCTAAAGATTATGCGCCATACAAAGTCATTATTATTATTATTATTATTATTATTGTTGTTGTTGTTGCTGTTGTTGTTGTTGTTATTATTATTATTATTATTATTATTATTATTATTATTATTATTATTACATATGACTAATATATGCAGAAGAAACATGATTAAACTATACTATTTTGACCAATAATTACAACTTTGTTTTGTGTAAGTAAATTTTAGTTTAAATATTCTTAGTCACGCTCCATAATTTTGTACTATCATAATTAGTATTTCTATAACGTCTATTTATACACATCATTAGATTTGTAAACCACGGCTTCGTCGTCAGTATTTTCCCGTGTTTTACATCAAGTAAACCACTGCGTGGTCGTGGGTACCGGCTTAGGGTATGGCGTTGCCAAGAAGAATAGTGTCAATGTTTTAATTGCTGGCATAGTTTGGTTATGTATCACATGAAATAAATATTTTCTTAATTAAAAATTAAATATAGTTGGCGCCAAATTTTACATATTGAGCATGAAAGTTGACGGAGATACAGCAGCAACAACAAGAAAATGATGGAATATTAGGAATAGTATCTATAAATTAGAAATAATTTTAATGGTATCTCTGTTAAATCGATCATAAAACCATGGTAACAAACGTTACCTTATTGCTCTAAGGACGGAAAAGTAAGGTTCGTTTCGTTACATTGATGATGTGCTTTCTTGTAAACTATACGTAACGAAGTCAACTTCCGCTTCATGGGATCGTTATGGCGGGATAATGAAACAGTTACCAACATGCAGAGAAACTGAAAATTTTGTGCACAGATTTGGCTAAAATAGTATTAATTTTAACTATTTTGTCGCGTTGATAGTTTTCTATCATTTTTAATTTTGTTCATATATGAATAGTACAACACTATAAAAGAACTTATGGCATAGAAGACAAACTTCTATATGGGTAGTTGATCACATGAACTAATCTGCATAACATTTTAGAGCAGACAACACATTTATGAGTGTACAGTTCGAGTTATAAACGCTTCACCAGTAACCCGTATTCTATTATAGTCATATCGAATGAACTTTTCTGCAGTAAACATTTTGATACACGTGACTAGAAGGCTAAAAATATATGCTGGTGTTTTTGTACCCAAGCCATATCGTAGAAATTAAATAAATAAAAGACTGCTTACCTAAATTAAAAGTCATATAGGTCATTCATTTAGAATTTGATTTTATATACCTATTATTGAGTATTCACGGGTTATTAGTAACAGAAAAAGACTCAAAATCGAAATACATTTTTATTGCAACCATAATACGCAAGAAGATAAATTTATTATAATGTGTATTTGTTTGAATAATGATAATAAAGAAGAAAAAGATTTTTTTATTTTTGAAATAATTTTTTACATTTTTTTATTATATACTTTTATGTAATGAAGTCACTTAGTCATTCTTTTAGTTTGTATATGTGTTATGTCTTTATTTAGTTAAAGCATGTAAGTATATAGTATTTTCACCGAAAATATGTAAATAAACATCCTTGTTTTTTTTTACATTCATAATCTCATTCTTATATTTTATGTGGAGACCAATACACAATTTATCATACCTGCCCAACTGAGTAACTACCCAGTGATGTCATTACATGGATTGCGCCAGAAATTGGTAAAAAGTAAATAATTCATATGAAGATTGCTTCAAAGTTTGCTTATTAATATTATTATTAGTATGGCTGTCAAAAACCATGGAAAACTTAACCCGGGTACTTGTTAAAACATGAAAGACATGTACAACCCTGGACCAACAAATTGTTCTCCGCCTTTTTTTAAATATTTTGACTGGCGACATAGACCAACCCAGTGCACTACATGATCTGAAGGGTCTGCAGTGTGGTAGCTGCAAATGATTGGACCGCAGCACGCTTTTAATTAATAAATTTATTTAGAATAAACGTTGTACCCAGACGGTAAGTATAATCCCTCTTTTAATGATCCACTGCATTAAATTCTTTAGAACACTAATTTTTTTAAAAGTATAAATCTCTGTCAGAACAGAACACCTGTGTATTCATCGGCTTTTGACCTCAGATTTGAATTACCCACGCAAACGTGGCTACAGCGACTGCATGGTCACATGGTGTCACTGGTATGTACCAGTGATACCACGTGACCATGCAGTCGCTGAAGTGATATGTTAACACGAATAGTCTACATATTAGTGTTGTTTTGAACTGTGAAGCTGTTCGCTCAGCCCAGGGTGCAGCAGCCATTTAGTAGTGGGCCGCCGATGCATAAGGGGTGGTCCTACTCCTAAATATAGACTGGAGCTACAACTCAGACCAGCGTACTGATAGTGTTGTTGACAAATTATTTTTGTGAACAGGTACTTTCACCTTAGAACACATTAACCCTTTACCTCATGCAAGCGTCTTTAGATGCCTCTACTCCATTTGATGGAAGTACCTTTGGACATTTCTACTCAATTGACCTAACACCAGATGACAGATCGCTGTGCCTACCAATCATGTGACATGACAGTGAGTTAATGTCTGACAAACATTCAGCAAAACTTTCATGGTATTCAAAATATGCTAATATGGTCTTGTCACAAATTGTTAGCGTTATTAGGATGCTGGAACTGAGTTTTGAGAGTCATCTGCAGAATTCTACAAATTTGGTACTAATGATTGTCATTAGAAATGGTATCAACATTTTAACCTGACTGTCATATTTGAATACTTAGCAGCAAATGTATCAGCATTTGGTTCAAATTGCAGTGCGTGGTCTTCAACATTAGAAAGGTTATTTACATCGAACCTAATACCTGGTAATGGGTGAAATTGAACTCGTAGGATGAAACTGAAATTATGCAGTGTCATCCACTGAAACAAAATAGTTTAGCATCCAAGTACTACAGTATGGTGCTCCTCCATATGGTGTCCACCTGATGACTCTTACCTTTGACATTCATGTTAAGAATTGAAAGTAAAGCTCTCAAAAGGTTAGGAAACATTTCCCTGGTACCCATTGATCCTAATGCACAGTTACCTGAATACCTGATGAAAGGAAAATTATATTAAATGTGTACCTGAACTGGTTTGTTGTAGGTTCACATATGCCAACCCCCAGAGAGGTAAAAAGCATGATTAAAACTAATATAAGTGGCCAAAAATTGTAATGTGAGCATAAAGAGAATAATCTATTGCCATAATTACATAAAATGGTATGAAAAACTTTTTGCTTGCTGCTTACCTAGTTCTGCAGATAGTTAAAATTCCTGTCACAAATAGGCTAAATTGATGTGGATTAGTATGAGAATACAGACAAAACAAAATGATACATTATTACATTAAATGATACACAACATTCACTTTAATTAGTCCTCATATCTGACTTTTGCTGAATGGTTGTAAAGTCAAGACCACAAATTCTGAATGCTGTATTACATTATTGTTGAATTCGTCTTTCAAAATTTGTAAAAGTAATGCTATTGATTTGACCTTTTCCTGTTGCAACATGTATTTAAAAGTAACAAAATCCCTCTCCTCTAGCATTTCTGTCATATAACATCCAGGAGTCACATCAGTAAAGCCGATTTCGCTTACATTTGGTGCCAAGTAACTTTCAATATAGACTGGTCTGCTACTTAAGTGTATATCAAAATATAATGAATCTGTGACATGTGGCTTCAAATTCAAGAAACAGGTCTGTTTTTTAGATGGCAAAATGGTTGCACACATACAATACAAGATGATTAGACAGAGTTTTACGATGGATAAATGTGCAGCAGCCAAAAGTCACACAATACGAGCCTCCCACTATATTCATTCTGTGTCTCATTATCTCACTTGCTCCTGGCATTGCCAGATATAATCTTTGACCTGAACTTTGAACCTTTCTTTTACATGAATTAAACGGGTACCCTATTGCTCATTTTATTGTCCAATGTTTTATTTACACATGCGTCAAACACGCCAACTTTTCCAATTTGACGCACAAATTGTTTTGCTGATATCTAAATTGATGCACTTCAATATTGTTTCTCTGATTAACACAAAACAAAGGGCTGGTCTAACTATTGGCTAGTTGACAACTCGCCGAAACAGAAAACGTGCACACCAGTATCTTGCGTTAATGTTATCGTAAGACACAGGGTTATAACTGAGTGTAGAGCCTGGAGTTGACCTTATTTGACCTGTAACTGTCAGATCATTTGTAGAAACATGATGCTAAGACTGTATATTACCACACCCACCAAAAAGAAAAGTCAGAACATAAAGATGGGGTTATAAAGTGATTCTCATCAGAAACTATTATTTATACACCCTTGTCATGCAATGAAACAGTTTCTGTTCGCTCATTTGTGAGCCCTAAGTTAATCCAAGATACAGTTTCTGTTCGCTCATTTGTGAGCCCTAAGTTAATCCAAGATACAATCACGGTTAGACTGAAAATGCTGTCAAAGGAAAAAAGAAATTAAAAAAGATCAGAAACAAATGAAATTATCTTTAAAAAAGAAATCAAGTTGATTCTCTGTCCAGAAGAGGAGCTTGACCACCTTTAGGAATAGGCTTGGGATTGAGAAACAGAAAAATCAGATGGGGAAGATAGAATTACCTTCAGTTTTGAGGCAGCTTTGAAGAAATGAAAGAAAACAGAAGAGATAAGAATCTGTAACTTAAAAACATGAAATGATTTGTTAAATTGTAAACAGTTTACTGAGTCTAAGTTAACTTCAGAAAACCTCATTGAAAACATGACATGATGTGTGGTGTAACCTCTTTTCTGCCTTCTAGTAAGATTAATACATTTTCTAGTCACCTAGTATAATGTTTTCTTGTATAAAAACATTTAGAAAGCATGCCTTGTCTTTAGTTACATTATATAACTAATATTTTTTTGTCATGTATTTAAACAATATAGTTTAAAAACTACTGAAGACTGATCATTGGCTTGAATAAGAGTCATAGGTTTGGATTTAGACTCATTTTTTGTCTTGATGAGTCAAATGACATACATTAAGTATTTGTAGATAAAGCACGGATTACCTGGGTAATTATAAACAGGAGGGTACCAGAGTACCCATTGACTGCCAGGTTGCATTAGGCAGTGATAGAGTTTGTCATGAATTACTAGCATTTTATCTGAGAGAAGCCACACCAAAAAAATTGGGTAACTTATTCTTGAGAATTTCCAATTCTGGTGTGACATCACATGTTTATGGGTCCATTTCAGGCACGACATATCACTGAGATGGCCAGCTAGTGGGGAAACTTAACATTGTTGGAGGCAAGATGGCAGTGAGTGAGTTAAGGCTAGCTTCATCTGGTGATGATATTAAGATCTGGGACTGTTCTTTGTACTCTGTTGTCCAGGAATTCAACCCCCATGATCAGAATGTGGCCAGTATTAGCTGGAACTCGGACAGTATCCTTTATTTATTATTGTTAGGTTTTAAGAAGAAGTGATCTTATGGCAAGTATGAATGGATTTCCTCTCCAGCTTAGTTTGTGGATATATTGGAATATTATCTTGAATTATGCCACTTAAAAAAAATTGTTCTCAAAATATATCAATATGTTATAATTGAATTATATAAGCTTTAAATATACTTATAGCATTCAGCCATTGTATAAGCTTGATTGTAAGCTAGAGCTTTTTGTATTATTTATGCCTTTATATATATAAATAATCATTTTGACATTCCATGACAGTAGTAGAGACCAAGAGTTTTATCATGGTCTCATCTTGGTAAAGCATTTTGTTTCAATCATTTCAGACACTGATTGGGCATCATTGTTCCATAAACAGTTGTATTCCAACTGCATAGTAATATTAGTAAAATTGAATGTATGGATATTGTGTACATAGGTTTACCATAAATTTCCTAATTAATGCCACTATCTAATTAATGCCCCCCTTCCTCTTATGTAAGAACACAAAATTTAAGAGATGTACTATAAGACCTGTGCTTTTCAATGCCCATTTTCTTAAGATCCATGATTACAGAAAAATACTGCAGCAGTCTCACTTTTTCACACTGTTACAATGTATACATATATGTATAAATTACTAAAGTCACAGCCACACATGTAGTGTTAAACATGATGCTATAGTGGGACAGCATTTTCAAAAATTTAGTCGTCCTACTTCAGCCAGCTGGTTATTGGGGAAATATGTTGATTGATTGCTCATATTAACTGTGCTGATATTTACAAGTACTGAATTAAGTTTCAGAAAGACCCCCAGATATACATGTGATCGTCATAACAGTACATCAAAAGACTTTTGCTTTATTATTGTGCTTTAACAATCTCCCCATTGAAAAATGTAACACTCCTGAGTGTATTGATTGGGGAATGTGCTGTATGGTACTTCGGTACTAAATGCTGTGTCAAACTGTTTCATTAACCGTTTCTCCAGGCTTTTCACATAGAGAAGGGATTTCCCATTATATTTTTAAAACCATGGTGGTGGAGGCCAGGTTTTTATATGAGAATAGTATGAATGATTGGATCAGGTATAGAATGTTGAAACAGTTGTGTGATTTAAAAAAAAACAACCTTTAATGAATAACGGTCAAGTATGAGGTACTTTATCATTTATGCAAGCATGACAGAGATATCACCACTGAAAACTGAATGCCTGCCGCTATATATCCTTACTAAGTGCAGTTGCTAAATATAAACATTAAAAGCATCTTATTGCAAAGCTGCAAAAAGTCACTTTGTGCTTGATCATGGTAGTTGATAGTGAGGTCAAGCAGTTTCTTCATAAGATTTAGCTGGACCCAAAAATCAAGAATTGTAGAGGGCAACCATGTCTACATGTCTTAACCCTTACAGAGCCATTATCTTCTTATAAAGTGTGGTCTGCTGTTTTAAATTGTGTTCAAAATTAAGTCATATGATTAGATCTGGTTGATATGCACTTTGATTGGAGGTAAATAATAATAATAAATCTGTATTGGTTCAGAAATATCTAAATATGTACCAATATTAATAAAATGTACACATAGCAATATTTATTTTTAAACAAAATTACCAACTGTCATCTTGAGCCCGACTAAAATTCTAAGAATTTTGAATTTTCAAAGAACATGTAGATTGGTATAGTTGGTTAAAGAACACAGTTTATATTCTTGTTAATCCCTTAACTTAAATCACAAATCAAAATATTAAAGTGTGGTCTGCTGTTTTAAATTGTGTTCAAAATTAAGTCATATGATTAGATCTGGTTGATATGCACTTTGATTGGAGGTAAATAATAATAATAAATCTGTATTGGTTCAGAAATATCTAAATATGTACCAATATTAATAAAATGTACACATAGCAATATTTATTTTTAAACAAAATTACCAACTGTCATCTTGAGCCCGACTAAAATTCTAAGAATTTTGAATTTTCAAAGAACATGTAGATTGGTATAGTTGGTTAAAGAACACAGTTTATATTCTTGTTAATCCCTTAACTTAAATCACAAATCAAAATATTAAAAGAGGCCTCTTGTAAAATAAAGTTATTAGAATGTATATAATGGACTATATGGAGTTGTATGTGGTGATATGACCAGTATTGATAGTGATTAAAATATAATTGGTACAGGTAAAATATTGGGAAGTTTAAAGTTTAAAAAATTTGTCATCCAACAAGAGCTTTAAATTTTCAGATGTATGCTTTCATACCAATTTTGGGGGCCCCGAGTGGTCTAAAGTGCTCTCCATTGCGGTTCACTGTCATATCACCTCCATTTGCGTGGTTCTATCTGGGATTTTTCTCGGGTTCTTCCTTCACCATTAATACTGGCCACCATGTATTGCCTATCGTGTGCTGCAAAATGGCGTAAAACATAAAAACAACAACATGCCAATGTTGAAATCAGGCAACTGGACGGTCAAACACACATAATGTAACGAAATCTGAGCACCTTTACAACCTGTAAAAAGAAATCAGAAAGGGTGATCAATAAAATAACTTCATAAAGTAACCGAACATGAATCCATAAAGGGAATGATTTATTGTAAGGGGCCTTATTCTTTGCTTCTTTCAGTCAAGATAGAAAATCAACACAAAAATGGTTACTTATGGAGAGTTCATATCATTTAGTTTTTGTTTCATTCTCCTTTTGCCTTGTATCAAAGTTCCAATCTGTTGACTGAGAAATATTGTCATACATCAGTGTATTCATGATATCTAACTAGTTCTGCTATTCATGCAGTGGAGATCATGCATTATTTAAGACATTCAGTTGTTGACCTTATCTCAGTGTTCCAGACAGCATCCTTGCCAGTGTGTCTGTGCTTCACGACAAGATAGCTCTGACTAGTGTGAAGAATTCACCTGTAACGTTATCAGAAGTGGAGTGTTCAGTAAGACTTTTACATATTTGTACACCCCACCAAAAACATAATAGTAACATGAACCATAGTTGGAACATAGTGTTAAAATGTAAGGGTAAATTTTGTGTTTAAATCATTTTCTCAGGCAATATGTTGGGGCATTTGTGCTCTGTGAACACAATTCCTGTTTATTTCTGAGAGTGGAATGTAAGGGATGAAAACTAAGGATCATTAGTGAAAGGATACAACCAAGAAGGAACCTGTATCACCAGTGAACAATGTAATTGGTACATAAAAGGTTGATTTTCAGTTGACTATATTGTGATGGTATGTGTCGTACATGAAAATAATGTGTATCTAGTGATTCATAAGGTAAATCTGTTGTGAACGGCAATATGTTGGGGCATTTGTGCTCTGTGAACACAATTCCTGTTTATTTCTGAGAGTGGAATGTAAGGGATGAAAACTAAGGATCATTAATGAAAGGATACAGCCAAGAAGGAACCTGTATCACCAATGAACAATGTAATTGGTACATAAAAGGTTGATTTTCAGTTGACTATATTGTGATGGTATGTGTCGTACATGAAAATAATGTGTATCTAGTGATTCATAAGGTAAATCTGTTGTGAACCTTCTTATCTGTTTGAAAATCTTTTCTTTTAAATTGCAAAAAAGCGCTCTCCATTACGCGCTCTAAAGTGCTCTCTGTTACGGATCACTGCCATCACAACTCTGCGTGAATTCGAGTCTTTGATTCGGCAAATGTGGGTATGTGAGAAAGCTTGCCAGTAGCTTCTTGTGGGTCGGTGGTTCTTCCTCCACCATTAATACTGGTCGCCATGTATAGCCTATCGTGTACTGAAAAATGGCGTTGAACCCCACAACACACAATTGAAAAGACAGTCCTATGATTCATTTAATCAGTAAATTTTCAGTTAAATTTGAACCCAGGAAAGACTTTGTTAATGTTTGGTTTATATGTTGTTGCTGTGTCAGATTATTTCACTATTGACCAAGTTACTTCATATGTGCCATTTGTTTTGTTTCTTGTTTTAGATGGGGCGACTGTGTATAGATCTTAACAACACATCTAGATACATTATTGCTGGAGGATCTGATGGAACCATTGGGTTGTGGGACCTAAAATTCCTCAAGCTTAAAAAGACGTACAAGGTATTTTTAGTAGCAGTTTTCCATAAAGCACAGATGTTTCAAATATACTTAAATTTTGGTCATTCAATTTAGTGTTTGGTATACATTATGTATATTTTTTTTTTGGCATGATTTGGTTTTCAGATCATTTAATAGTATTCTATACTACAGGGAGGAGGGTAAGTTTCCAAAACCAAATGATTTTGGCTCATATTTTGAGGTAGAGCCATTAATAGAAAATAGTATACGGTTCAATTATCATACCATGTAATGACAGCATTTAATAAGAGTGCAAATAAATGTCCAAATTTTACACGCTTCATTTCCAATTGTATTATTCATTTGTTAAAATATATGCATTGTATGGAACATCCAAATTGGCTCTGCACAAACATCTGTTCAGGTTGTTTATTGCTATGACAACTCCATAGTTCCTGTGTAATTTTTTATATTTACATTCTATGGTTCAAGGTATTAGTTATATGGGCGATTTTTTTTTCCACAACATTGCAGAATGCCAGAATTATGTGCATATATTAGGCTCTTAAATTCTTTTCTCTATTTGTGTCGTAGATAAGTGCTTGTTTTCAAAATTACTATTTTAAATAATCCGTGAAAAGATTAAAATGGAAAAAATTTGCAGTATTGAATATGGTATGTGTATTTATCATTTAAATTTTATACCTTGTTTCATTTAATAATTTGATTCTGGTATGAAAATTAAACATTATTGAGATTCGTCATGCTGAGGGCTTTTCAATTTAAACATACAAGGTACCCAGGGAAGGCAGTTTTTTAAAACTATATGCCAGGGTACTTTGATTTCAAAGAGTTAGCATTAAAATGATAACAGAATTCTAAACTGCATATATGAGTGAGTATCCAACTTTAAAAGTCCCATGTATGTTTAAATTGAACAGCCCTGATTGAAATTTGTTGATCTGATACTACAGCCTGCTCTACAGTGAGTGAAAGCATTGCAGTTTATTTACAAATAAACTATGCCTTATTTTATAACTAACAATGCCTAAAATGGGTGTGAATTTATGTTCAAATGTGGTCTCAAGCTACCATACATGTGATAACTATTTCCCATATTTTATATCCCACCTTATTTCTTATTGTTAACTTATATAATGCATTAACGCTGTTGACTCAAAAAAAAATGTTTTAAAAATTTTTTTAATTTTTTTTTTAATTAGTTTTTCAGGGCACATATGCTCTGTGATATGAATGATGGTAATTGATTCTTATATATATGGTACATTAATGCCAGGAGTTGACTCGTGCAAGTTTTATTGGTGGGAATGGAGATCCTAGTTTGCTTGTCAAGAAAAACTCTACAGCATTCATTAATCATTCTTGGGACTTAGGAAGCAATTCACTTATGAAACATTTCAAAGTATGATCATGGGTTTTAGTATTATATTAAAATGTCATTAATTAAAATCCCTTACAAAACTATTATTTGGAAGATAATATACATAATATTGCCTATTACAATAATTGTCTTTGGAAAAATATTCACTACTTGTCCTGGAGATATTTGTTGCAAATTGGCAACAAGATATTGAGGTTGGCGATTTCTTTTTGGCAACAACTTTTTAAAAATCAGGACCATCTCTAACAAGGTTCCAATAACACATAAAGGAAATTTATGCAGATATGCACAACTGTTTTGTCAGGGGTCACGCTACCAGGCAAAGTTGGCTAATAGGTTGCCTGTAATCTTTGCCTTCTTTTGTTAGGAAAGCAAAAACAACTTCAATCTCTGAATTTTCAGATGTAAATGACTGGCTGTAGCTTATGGTGTTTGAGATGCCCCCCTTGCTGGAAGTTTTGGCAGTGTTGTAAGCCAACGCGAAATTATTTATCTGGTGTTGATACCAATTAGCCTTTACCTACAAACTCTTGTACATTTCAAAGGCATGTTTAATAGGTAACTGACCATTAACCCTTTTTGGAGCAAAATATCACTGCTCCACTTCACGAAGTTGAGCCTACTGTACTATGATGAAAATTATACCAAATTCTGTTTCTCATTTTCTAATTTTTATTTTATTTTAAAAAAACGGAAATGTTAACAGCCATATTTGCCGTATTTTCTTTATAAACTCAGTTTGAAACCTAAGTGAACCTGTAATGGTGGACATCACTGCATCGGTGATATACCAATTCATTATATTGTCTGTATTCATAAATTATTGGACAGATAAATTCAGGAAAGTATATAATTTAATGAAAAACGAAGTTTAAATATTAAGTGATGGATGATTTAGCATAAATATTGAATAATGTGGGTCAGAAACTTGGGACAATACTATGTTGTGGAATTTGAAAGAATACTCGGAGGTTATGGTTGTTTTCTGACATGCCATAGTTCATTTTCGTGAAAATACAAAAATATAGTAATGAAGCAAATACTATTTATACAATGCATATCATTACTACCATTAGGTAGACAAATAATACAATCATAAATATGCAGTCCTATTAATGGATTTTTTTTAAGGAAGCTAGAAAGGGAGTAGTTATATTAAGAAAATCTCACTTTCTAAAAATAGATGCACTTGCATGGCACAATTCGTGTTCTTGGATGTGTTGTTTTTTTGTTTTTTTTAAAAAGGGTTCAGTTTAGTTATATATCGACTTTAGTCTTCAGTGAGTTGTCTATGAATAGTTGCAGTAATGTTTCTGAGAACAATGAAATCAGGACAAATAGTATTGTATGAAGTCCATACATGCCAACCATTACACTTTTGACATAATCATTAAGCTTTTTTCACTAAATTATGCCTTTATGCGTAGATGTATATGGATTATGCTTTTTCGGTATATCTACCTTCCCAAAAAGTAATTTATTTGTTTTCTCGTTTTTATTAACATTCCATTAATCACACAGACTGTATTTTAGAACAGATGGCTTCTACGTAACTACAGTATAAGAGTACGCTTTGTGCACACAAGTCCACTTTCCTAATAGTATCATGTTCTATTTATATGAACAGTCTTATTATCAAGAAGCATCCTGGTTATACTTTCAAACTTTTGACCTCATATTCTATTTATAGCAGCTGTATGTCTTAGTGAGGAGAGAACATATTAATATTTAGTGCAGAACCAGTCTGAAGGTATTTGGTGCTAATAAGTATATTTTATTTTAGTCGATGTGTACATGAGAGCAAAAATATCTCCTTTCAAATAATTTCACAGATGGATTAGATAAAAGCAAAAAATTGACGAAACAAAAAATAGCAGAATCCTCCATATATGAAAACATGATAGCAGCATCACATGACATCTATTACAGGTCGTGTGGAAAGAATTTTAATATTTGGCGCTACAAGTCTAGTCGATGCGTGTGTACAGCTAAAAGTGATACATATGAAAACTTGAAGCAGTAAAGGATGTTAAAAGATGAGAGGGGCAAATAAATCATTGATCATTCAAATTTTAGCACGCTATATGTGGAGTACACTTTTTCGGCCTGAATTCCGCTTTTTGACCACTTAATGATGCTTTTTCCTTGTCAGAGGTTGGCATGTATGGCAGTCACTTGTGCATTTACTTTTATGTACGTGTTGTAGGGGTTGATTCATGGTATGCTGAAAAATCTTTTTGACTGCAATTTTGCGTAAAACGTTTAGAAAATAAAATATGTGGTATTTTATGAAGCATTTTTACCAACTTGCAATTACAAGAACTAATTTACTGCTCTAGTGGTTAGAGCGTCTGCCACGGAAGCAGGAGGTCATGGGTTCGATCCCCAGCTGAGTCATTCCAATGACTTACAAAAATGATACTAACAGCTGCCTCGCTTGGTGCTCATCATTAAGAGGTTAGTGTTATGACTTTTCGGCCTGGTGTCGGGATAATGTGACTGGGTGGGACATTGTGCTACATGTCTGCAGCATGATGCCCCAGTGCTAGACATAACTATAAACTGCCACACTGCAGACATCGTAGCGATATGACTGAGAAATTGTTAAAGCTACGAAATAAAATCCTAATCACACACAAGATCTAATCTTGTTACTGCTGTCAATTAATATTAATTACATGTTTCTGCTGTGATTTTTTCAGTCATATTTCCAAATAACATTTCATTTACTTCAATCCAAACACATATAAGACTACAAGTATGAATACAATGGGTATGATATAAGAATTTTTATAAACATACAAAACGTCTTGATAATAAACATATAACATAGATTTTGCAACTTGAAAATAAAGGGAGTTGCTTAAAACTGTCAAATGCATCCTGAGAAATAGTCTCTCTCTCTCTCTCTCTCTCTCTCTCTCTCTCTCTCTCTCTCTCTCTCTCTCTCTCTCTCTCTCTCTCTCTCTCTCTCTCTCTCTCTCTCTCTCTCTTTCTTTCTTTTCAATTTCTCCGTTCTGTCCGGAAAGAGAAGTCATTTCTCCCTAAAATTCAAGTCTCCTGAGTATTGTTACATAGTTATGGCACCCTAAATCTATTTATGCATGTCCTTCCTTTATTGTTTCAAAGTTGTACCACCTTGAATGCTCTTATGCATTTCAATTTCAGGTTGAAAAGGTAAGAAGTCTAGTCCACGTGTAACAAATGAAAATGGTTTCCACACAATAACATTAGCTATATATCACATACCTCTACTTGTGGATGGTTTGCAGTTGAGCTTAGGAAGATTATTTTGATTTTTAGGTCAAAGGTCATAATCACTGACTAATAGGAAAACATTGTATTTTTCTATACAAACTCCAGTTTTTGATCATGTACCTTGACTAAAGTTTGAGAAAGGCTTGCACTTAAAGTACAGAATGCTTGTGACAGCACTTGATAATTAATGATCAAATATGCCATAACAATTTTTCAAGTTGTGACTTAAATAGTCACAGGATTATAAATCAGCAACTCCGAAATCAGATCAGTGCAAGTTTGTCTCATAGTTTCAGGGGGAAAAAATGTTTTGCAAAGCTTTTTGGACACCGGCTCAGGGCAAGTAACTTTTTTAAATATAAAAAATCACTTTCCTTATAATACACTTGCTTAAGAAGGTCATATTTTCTACTATTATGACAAACCTACTCTGTCCAAAAAGAACTAAATTGTCAGTCCCTTTCACTAACAGTATTGGTAACTGAACTGTCATTCATGTTCTGCTGAAGAGTGCCAGGCAACCAATGAGGTTTACAACAATTTCACAATTTCTGCATACTCTGGAGGTAAATTTGGAATCAAGTTCTGACTATACTTTCAAATCAGTGTACAGTCTGCACTTTATTACTATCCTTCTGTATGTAGGGAAGAGTGTGTGTGGTGTTGGTGTCTTGGATTAAGTTCTTTTTTTTTATGCAGTGCATGTTTCTTGCTCAAAGTCTAAAATAAAGTTGGAGATGCTTTGATATTTTTTTTAAATATCAGTAAAAACAGAAGCTTCCATTTGTGTAATTAGTTCATGTGATAGATACTATCACAAGTACCGTATTTTCGCGCATATAAGACGCACCCAATTATAAGACGCACCCGTATATAAGACGCGGGTTTGCCGATTTGTGTAAAAATATTTTACATAAGACGCACCCATATATAAGACGCGGGTTTTGTCGATTCGTGTTTAAAAAAAATTACTTAAGACGCACGCGGCCTGCCATCTGCCGCACTGAGCAATTTATATCCAGTGGTTTCCTTTCCTTTGTCATAAATGAAAATTTGTCCAATGTTTCATCACCCGTCGGATGTAAACAAGGCTTCATTACCATTTTTAGCTTAGATCAAAAAATTGTCTGAGGCAGGACCGCAATGATTATTGTTTATTCTTATCTGCCGCCGGGCCAATAGCGGATGGGTTGAGTACCTGGTATCTAGATTCTAGAACAATAAACGCCAGATGAAAAGGCGGCTTCATTGATCTGCTAGGAGGCCAAGTCTTCAGCGAGTGGGATTAGTACCGTACATAGACCAATAAATGCCTGATGTATGCGGTTAGCATATATAAACGTGGGAATGGTCTCTTGTTACCGGTATATATAAATGAGAGATCAATTTGCATTTTTAAAATTTATAAAATCTGATTTTTGATGCAATGGCTGCCCATAAGGAGACAACTGTGCAGAATAACATCAACAGTGCTGGAGCCCACATAGCCATTATCCCGGGTGGCCTGACTTGCAAGCTACAGCCCTTGGATGTTGCCATCAATCACTCGTTTAAGACTTTTGTTCGTGAGGAATGGGATCGTTGGATGACTAGCGGTAAACACACATTCACGCCAGCTGGTCGACAACGTCGTGCAACGTACGTAGAGGCATGTAATTGGGTCATGTAATTGGGTTCTTCGGGCATGGGAGAAAGTGAAATTACGTCAATCATCAATGGCTTCAGAAAGTGTGGGATAATTCTCGAATCGGCTAGCTATATCAGTTCTTTGGACGACGACTCAGCTGCATCCGATACCACTGACGCCAATGAGGATTGATTAGCATCAGTTATGGAGTTATTCCGTGACGACAGTGAATTTAATTAAAGTTTCAGTGGATTTGAAGCCGAAAGATACGACGATGAAAATGAAGACGAATAGAACAATTCGGTACATTAATTTTTGATCAAGTCACACACTATTTAGTAACAGTTTATTATATTGTGTTTAATAAAAAAAATTAAATATATGGTATAACTGATTTTCATATTTAAGTCCAATATTGAATAAATTCTTGTTTGGTTTTTGAACTATTTAGTCTTGTCTTGTTTTCGAATGCACCCACCAAACGTACTAAAAATTTACCGGTATCTTTGAACCCAACCGGATGTATAGGTAATATAGCCGCCGTAGTTTTTGCTGTAATAATTAATAACAATAAACAAAACTCTTTAAACATACTATATTATATAAATTTAAAACATTTACTCCGACTAAACGTAGATCTGCAATAACTACGGTATACAAAACATTGAAACGACAGGATTTTAAATTTGAAATGGCCTGCATTGGATTGGTACACGTGGTAATTACTGAACACTTACCCAATTGTTTTTACAACTAGGAATGAAAATTGTGAAACGAAAATATCGACCGTAAAAAATCGTCCTTCAATATCACATACTGTACCGTTCGTTCGTGTTTTAAAAAAATAATTACCGTATTTTCGCACATATACCCGTATATAAGACGCGGGTTTTGACGATTTGTGTAAAAATATTTTACATAAGACGCACCCATATATAAGACGCATCATGGGTGCGTGGTGTGTAAAATGTTGTATAAGACGCGTCTTATAGACGCGAAAATATGGTAGACACAAAAAATGTTACAAAAAATTCTTAATATCAATAAAATCAGTGGCTACTAATTATAATGCAATGATCTCAGTTCCATTAGGGTGTACTGGGGGCTTTTATAAGTCGTTTTCCCCAAGCTTTGATTAATTCTCCATTGGAGTCATTATTACTGTCACTATTGTTAAGGTACCATATTTAGGAAGTGACATATCTTCTACATTAGTGTTTCTATTAAGCTGCACATTTTGTTACAGTAATGCAGTATATTGAAAGTTTGTACTAGGAGTTCCTGTCATGAATGTATAAGGAAAATTATAATACCCTTCACGTGTTGAGCAGAGTAGATTATATCAATTTAAACAGATTGAAAAAGCTGTCAATTTCAGCAGTACATAATTATATTAAACCAAAAATTAATGTTTCAGAGGTTATTGACCTGACAAAATGTTCTTTCTTTTGCAGGATCATAAAGGGCCAGTTACATGTGCCCAGTTTAACTGGAACAGTACAGTTATAGCATCTGGGTCAGAAACAGGGGAGATAATTCTACACAATGTAGTAACAGGTCAGGGTACCAGTCCACTTGTTACATCACGAATTCAGGTAGGTATCTTGCTAAAATTTGAAATCTGAATTAAAGAATATTATATTAAATTGGACTATTTTACAAGGATGTGAGATTTTTCAAGTTTTTCAAAATAGAACTTTTATCTTGAGTAGAGATTTATTTCTCACCCAAGCGACCATCTCAGTAGATTCTGACAAGCCTCGTGGGGAGACAAATAATATAACTCCTAGGCTGGGATTTCATTGTCTCGGTCCAAACTACAACATAGATTCTATATCTATTTACATATGTACACTTTGTCACTAGGTATAATGTAAGATTGTGACCTTTTTTTTATCCAGGCACCTTTTGACCTCTTCAGATATTTTGATGAAAATTTACCAGGTCCACACGTCATAAAACCATAGTCTCTAGTTCACAGGTCAGCATTATTGGTAGGTAAAAGGTCACAAGTAGGGCATTATGTATAATTTTTGAAATTATGATTATTATCATGTATTTGCTGTTATAGAGGCATGCAAATTCTAAAATACACCTCTCCCTTGATAACTTGCGCACATTGGGGTCCACAAACATAGACAACACTATAAGTGAGAGTGCAAGTTACCAAGGGACCTCCAAAAATTGTAAAGACATTGCTTTGCCATCAAGAAAACCATGGGGGGATTAAGTGTTATGCAACTGGGCTGTTTTGCTGGAGCTCTACAGTTTCATATTTTACATAGGGTTAGAATTTTAAAGAGAAAGAATTCCACGGATTTCTTCACTGGTTATACTGGCTATTTAAAAGAGACTTTGTATGTCTTATGTATTGTTCAAAGAACATTTAATTCCCTTTATTTTGATGTATGATTGATGGGTGTAATATGGGTTATAGAATATACAGCTTGACCTTACTCCAGATGTGCATCTTTCAAAAACTGCTAGCTCTGCTTATTCATTTTTACATCCTGGACTTTAGAGGTAAATTGCAAAAGGAATGAGCTGATAACTTTTTTTTATTTATATATATATATATATATATATATATATATATATATATATATATATATATATATATATATATATATTATATCTGTAGCAATTCATCCATTGCTCTTTCAGGAGCTGGTATTGTCTAGTTGGGCAAAATTCATTTTCCCTATTTTAATAGGTGCTAAAGATAGTGTACTTTAGATTAATTCAAGTTATTCTTTTAGCATAAGGGAGCAGTCATTTTAGTTACCAGTGTGCTTAGATTATGTACAGTCTCCAACATACAGTATCCAAAGAAATGTCAGCCACATTATGTCAAAGTAGGAATGCCAATATTCTCTCCACTGTGCATGTTTTAAATGCAAACAACTTCACCTTACACAAGTCACTTTCTCAAAAGTACATAATAACTGGTGAGCTGAATCCTCATTTTACAATCGTGTCAATAATAATTTTTAATAACTCATTCTTTCTAGTGAAGTTGTTTGTTATTCTGTTTAAATAACATTTATTTTAATAATGTTCATTATGTGAAAGATTGTTCCAACTGGTTTCAGCAACCTTCATGTGTACATGAAAAAATCTGTGTATTATGTCACTGCTTTTTATTTTCTTGACGAGTCTGGTTCCTTTAATGGTGTTTAGAAGTATCCTGCCTAATCAGGAGTCCAAAGAGTCGGGAAATAAACTAACTTTTGATTCACCACCAAAACAAGATTCTTTTTTTAAAAAAAGAACGGCACTTAATTAGGTTCTCAGAGAAACATTCATGGACATTGCTGTTACAGTAGATTGATGCATTTGCTTTTAATTACAAGAAGACACATTACATTTATGACAATTATACTTAAATGGAACTAAAAGATAGAACTAGAATGCTCATTTCAGTTTATTTAATTTGTATTTATTTATTAAAGTTGGCATGACATTTTCATTGATCAAAATTTCTATACAGATCGTTAATTGCATGTACTAGGAATGTCATTTGGAAAGAAAATGTAACAAATTTTATGACCTATTTTTAAATTTGATATTTCATAATGTTGATTAAAATTTCCATGTCCTATCAATTATTTTTGGCAATGAAACTAGCGATATATTGAAGTTTCTATTACTAATTTTGATTGCAATTTTCATAACGTTAAACAAATAGGGATCAATTTCTGGGGTACTTTCTGGTTTAAAAAATGGAATCCACAACTGACCATGTGTTATAGGCAGGTTCGTGAGTTGTCAGTTTGCAAGTTATTGAGGGAGTGGTGTACTTTGATTACATCCATCAAAAAAGGGTGACAAGATTATTATTTTCCTGCTAACATGACAGAGATTTGCAACAAAAAGTGATGTTTTTGGTCATAGTCACTCCTTCTGACAATTCTTGGATTGGCTGACCTTTTTACATCTCAAGGGATGGTTTCAGTTTTTGTAAATAGGATAATATCAAAATGTTGGACAAGGGATGGTACAGTTTGGTAAATAGGATAATATCATCAAGATGATGGACAAGGGATGGTACAGTTGGGTGAATAGGATAATATCATCAAGATGTTGGACAAGGGATGGTACAGTTTGGTAAATAGGATAATATCATCAAGATGATGGACAAGGGATGGTACAGTTTGGTAAATAGGATAATATCATCAAGATGTTGGACAAGGGATGGTACAGTTTGGTAAATAGGATAATATCATCAAGATGTTGGACAATGGATGGTACAGTTTGGTAAATAGGATAATATGAAGATGTTGGACAAGGGATGGTACAGTTTGGTAAATAGGATAATATCATCAAGATGTTGGACAAGGGATGGTACAGTTTGGTAAATAGGATAATATGAAGATGTTGGACAAATTTGGTTGTAAGATCAATACATAGAAATGAGTTGATCATGGATATAATTGTTTGCTATTATTAGCATGATTTGAGTGTATTTATTGTACCCTTATCCTTAGAGAGAATTTCTATCAGTAAAATAGATATACATGATACAAAGGATGGGAGTACAGTAGTCCCCCTCTTATACGGCCACCCCTGCTGCACCGGGAAAGTGGCCTTATAAGGCGGATGGCCATTCTAGAGGGGGCTATATTTATTATGAGAAGTACATGTATATGTAATGTATGTAGTAAAAAAGCTACATACTTCAAAACATTAAATATTTTTGTCTAAATGAAACATTAATCAATAAAAAAAAATTTGTTATAATAACAAATTTATTTCAACTGAATATACATTACTATTTTTGCTTTCTTGGCGTAAGTGTGATATGCGAGCGGGTATTGTTGTCATGCACATTGCAAATGGATTCAAAATCGTCATTTACATCTTGGTACATACATAATTATCTTTCCATTTGCTCCATTTTCCCACTGCTGCTGAATAACCTTCTTATCAGTTATTACTTTGTTTATTCAAATTATTTCAACATAAACTTGTTTTTACGAGTCTTTTCTACATAAAAATGTTCGGCTTCCCCCCCCCCCTTCCCCCCGATGTCGTCGAGTAGAATAACGACTTTCTTTGAAAATAATGTATCTGTTAACATGATGACATTTTAATGTTTGGTAATGATTTATTCGGTTATTGCTGACTGTATGTGATTTAATTATGCAGACAAAACTTGTGTCGAGTGTACGAAATACAGCCTTCGTAAAGGAAGCCATTATGTGTGGTCACGTGATTTTTCCGGTCTTTGTCTGGTACCCTGTTGTTTTTTTAAGGTTGTCTGTGTGTGCCAATGTACAAAATCTATTTTTAGCATATGCTGACCTTGTTATGATTATAACAATTACGTCTGGTTATAATCATCAACGAGAAGAACTCGACATAGGTGTTAAACCCCAAACTCTATTATAACATTATTGAGCCCATTTCCTGTAAACATCGACTTTTATAGATAATGATATATTAATCTTTAGTCGACACTTTTAACGGCGACTTGACACTCGGAGACGTGTATCTACGATAGAGATATTCAAAATTGCTTACCTTACGTCAAGATTTGAATTAATTATTGGTTCTGGATACATTTAAATAAACGAAAGTGGCCATTCATGAGGGGACATTTTTCATTTTTTGTACTAAAATGCTGGTCGCGTTAGAGGGGTGGCTGCTCTTGAGGGGTACTTTTGAATACAAACTCGGTGCCAATGGATTCTGGCCGTAAGAAGCGGGTGGCCGCTGGTCGGGGGGGAGGGGCGTTCAAGAAGGGGACTACTGTAGTTTGCATAGGGATGTGTTCTTTCAGTAGTACATAAACCTGCTTGGTAAATGGTTTACTCTTAAGTCATGTAAGAGTGTGAGTGATAATTGGGATTCCTGATTATATAATTTTCTGAGCAAGTATTAAAGTTTTTTACATCAACTTTTAGCAGACTGTCTCATAATGCATTTTTTGTTTGTTTAAAAAAAACGGTTGTTTTGCTTGTTAACATAATTTCTCTATCTTGTTGTTCTACCCTAGTCATAAGTAAAAGGAAATCTTGTCACCAAAACCAACAAAATCTAATGGTCTCTTTACAAGTTTTCTTGCCTAAGTATTTAATACAGTCATCTATGTGTCTCTGTCTGCTATGTTCTGAAATATAGTTCATAGCAGAATTTTAGTATCAGATTATTCAGAAATAATTACACATGTTTACTATTTGAAGCAGGTTCTCATTAGATTTAAAAACTGAAGAATCAATTAGCCCTTGTCGTCAAAATCTAAAGTCTAAATGAAAATCCTGAACCCATAGCTGTGACTCCTTGTTATTGGTGGAAACAAATGATGTTAAAGATTTGTTGTCTTATACTGAGAAACACTTGTACGCTTGTATTCTAGATGTAATCGGTATTGATTTTTCCCTTTTGTGACAAGAATTTTTACCAGCTGCAGAACTAGGTTATTAGTTAAATGTATCTTTTTCATATATGCTGTAATTCTGTTATGTAATAGATTACACGTTTGACACCCAAATTACTGGCATAACTGGGACTTCTTCACATCAGATTTTAGTGCATTCACAAATACATTGATCCCACAGCAGCCTATACAGGGTGATATGAACATCACTTTCCTGCTAATGCAAGGTTAAGTTTCACACAAAACAGCAACTCTTTTGGCTTTGTGGGTCTCCCCCCCCCCCCCCCCCCCCCGGCCAACCTCATGAGAGCATTATTGCTATTATAAAAGGCACAAAAGTGTAATTTGGGCTTAAAATGTGTAATCTATCTATTACGTGCCAGAATTACAGCACATATGATAAAGATTTTACTACTACCCTAGTTCTGCAGCTGGTCAACATTCTTGTAACAAAAGGCAAAATCTATATCGATTAGATCTAAAATTCAAACACAATATAAGAATGGTCTATTCACACATTGCTCATCACTCTAGATTATCTGTAAATTGTCAAATTAGGGTTGTACTAAGGTACCCTACTGCTGGTTAATTCTGGCCATATTATCTTAGAGATACATTGACGTATAAGCTATTAAGGTAAAAGGAAAAAATCCGGCAATACTGATAATTCCATCATCAAACTTTCATTGGGCACAATGCATGTTTATTTCTTCTAACTCTTCAAACAGAAACTTGACTCTTACTGCCTAGAGGCTAGGTTGCCTTTATTGCAGAATGCAAAGGTAGAACCAGATGTGCAGAAGCTGATTAAGAATCATATATCAAGTTCTTCTTGTGAATGCATACTTGGCTAAAATATCCTATAGCAAGTCCTAATTTTAGTTATAAACTGAACATTAATTAAAACATAAATAATTTTCAGTCTAGTCATATAAAAAGAGATGCTTAAATTATTTTGCTCCATGGCAGAAGCAGCAGCAGTAGCATGTACATTACTTAATGTAAGTCATTTGACCTTGTTTTGCCTAAGGGGATAATTTACTTCTCTTTATTTTGATAGCCTATGATGATTATCTGATGGTACTTAATCCCTTAATGAACAGTTTATTCCCTGATGATATTTGTGATTCTTGTATCATTTTTCTACTGATTATTCTCTCCTTTTCAGGCAATTCGTCAGTTACAGTACTGCAAGCAGAAGAAATCTTTACTTGGAGCTGTGTCTGATGATGGAAGTCTAAACTTGTGGGATTCAAACACTCGACAGTTGATTCATGGATTTAGTGACAGTCATAGGGCTCCAGCTACTGGACTTGTATTTTCCCCTATTAATGATATTCTTCTCATGTCTATAGGACTGGACAAGAGAATTGTTTGTTATGATTTACAGGCAAAGAAGTAAGTGGCTTGAACTTTGTAACTTTTTTTGCCTCCTGTACATTTTACACAATGCATGATGTGTTTCTCTTGAATTTTTATCTCACATTTCCACAACTGTTTTTAAAAAAGGGAAAACTATTGCACTTTCTGCACAAATTCACTTTCAGATATTGATAATTACTGAGAATCTGTTGGTCCCAAAGTCATGTCAGAAACTTGTGAATACAGTTTGTCTGGCTGTTTCTCATGGATCACTGAGCATCATGGTACATGAAGTTGTGCATAAAGCTCTTAGCACTATTTTGTTTTGTAAGAGTTAGTGTCCTTTTAATTGGGATATAACACTTTTATGAATGCAGCTTATCATAGCATTTAGTGGATCACAGTGATACTTGTCATAAGATACATTATGATGTCGCGTCAAAGCCCATTAAGCTGATTTACATGGTTAAAAATGCAAAATTGGAACAATCTATTGAGGTGGGAGTTGGGTAAATAAGAGATGCATGTGGAAGAAACATTAGATATTCTAAGCTGTCTTTGTTCAAGATTATTGGAAAGTTCATTATCAAGATTGGACTGGTATTGTTAGGGCCAGTATGAAAGGGGCTTTTCATTTTTGAAACACTTTGATGAGCTCGATAACTATTGAACAATTGTACAATATCATACACTTTCATTTTGTTTTCACCCCATTTTAGGACCACAGAATCAACTGTTTTAGTTTTAAAAAGCCTCATCCACCATTTGGAAAGTTGGCAGGTTTGTATATAATGTGTTGTAAATGGTCACTTGAAATTATGATAAAATGTGTTAAGGCACAGCCAGGAGACAAAAGTATGCCTTCTCGTGGTATTAGATACTAGTACTTTCATTATTGTCAGTGCTAAGATTTTGTATTTTATTAGAGCTTTTGTAAGTCATATAATCTACATTAAAATGTTTGAAACTGAAACATATTCTTAAACATGTGTACACCGACAATACAGGACTATCGGGGCGACAGATGTACATCATTTATGCTTGATAATTTTACCTCTTTCACCTTAGATATGCCTTTTTCTTCATTGTTTACAGACCAGTAAAGATTATGTCTACAGAAAGTCCACTGACCTCCATAGACGCAATGAGTGATGGAATAACATTTGCTGTTGGTTCAACAAGAGGGAAAATCCATGTTTATGACCTCAGACATGGCAATGTACCCATCAGGATCATAAATGCTCACAAGTCATCTGTTCAAGGACTGAAATTTCAGTTGGAGGCATCAGTACGTTTCTTCTTAAGATGCATTATCTGATCTTTATCCATTAAGAGAACATTCTGTCCTTCACAAATCCAGCCATCTCAGGCTGAAAACAAGACAGGAACCAGGTCTTTTGGCTTGTTTTAGCAAAAATACTAAAACATCATCTACTTGCTGAGATAGAAGTTATGCAAGCGTTTTCCTTTGGATAGAGGGCTTTGTGCTAGTATGCTTTATTATGAAGCCTTTCCGGATACCATTTATATTTGTGCCTTTTCACAAGTTTGTATGATCTTTGAAAGTATTTTTCACATTGTGAATTATATGCCATCTTTTTATCACTGATTTTGCTGTCAGCATTGTAGATAGATATTTTGTACTTAAGTTGCAGATTGCATATAAATAGGCTAACCACTGTCATAAAATTATTTACTCCCTTGATCAAGGTTACTTACAGAATTCCAAATTGTTACTTACAAAACTGTTAAATCTACAAGATGTCCTTTTGAAGTCAATTGCCTTCACTTTTATCAGCCAGTGTACAATATAACACTGTTATACACTAGTGGTTAGTTGGTATTACATACTGAGGTAGACCTGCCAACTATTACAATTTTGCCCAAAGTCTTACAAAAATGACATATACAATATGGGCTTATGGAAGAAAACAAAAACTACTTTATGTATACAGTGTATTTCATTATAAGGTGTTTACTCCATGACTTTTAGGGACATCACTATAATTAATGAGGGAGTTTTTTGTGTATACAAGGTATTTCATTATAAGATGGTTTGCTCCATGACTTTTAGGGACATCACTGTATACAGTGTATTTCATTATAAGGTGGTTTGCTCCATGACTTCTAGAGACATCACTGTAATTAATGAGGTATTGCTGTCTATGGTGACCTGACAAAAGAGCGCAAGACAGAAGAGCGCTGATTAAATTATACTATCAAGTAGAGTAGAGACCAAGTAGAGATGTTTTCAAATGGTAGAAGTTTTAATTAAGAAATGAAGAAAGCATTATTGAGCAAAAGAAATATGTTTGCAACTATACTATCAAGTATAAGAGATCAAATAGTTATATAGAGAAGTTTTCAGAAATCAAAGAATCTGTTGGACATGTATATTCAGTTACAAATTCCTTTTTAAGTTCACCATCTTCTGCAGTTTTACAACAAATTAAAAAAATTACAGTATAATAGTTGTACAAAAATTTACATGGAAACAATCGAGTCACAGAAGGGGAATATATTGCTATTAATGCCTTTTAAGTCATTTTAAGTAGTGATTATATTTTAGTTAAACATTTACCTAATTTATGCAGAAGTGATTTCTAATTTAAATTGTAATACACTTCACTTTAAGCATTTAAGACTTTCAATTACTAAAATTATTTGTACTATTTTGTCTTGCGTTCTTTTGTCAGCGCTCTTTTGGTATTGAGCTCATTTGTCGGTGCCTTTTTGTCATGCGCTCTTTTGTCAGGGTGCCACTGTCTATATACAGTGTATTTCATTATGAGGTGGTTTACTCCATGACTTCCAGGACATCACTATAATTAATAAGGCATTACTGTCTATATACAGTGTATTTCATTATAAGGTGGTTTACTCCATGACTTCTAGTATGAGGGATTATTATCTGTATACAGTGTATTTCATTATAAGGTGGTTTGCTCCATGACTTCTTGGTACATCACTATTATGAGGGAGTACTGTACTTCCAAATGTAATTTTGAATTTACTGTTTCTATTTCAGAATAATGCTACAGGTAAATCTTCTCACAGTCCGGGATCCAAACATAGGCAGCTTCCACTGGCTCCAGATGTAGGGACAAGTAAACTTTCCAAAGGTAATACTTATATACTAGCAGCCTCTGTTATCTAATCAGATCTGTCTTAATTTCAGCCATTGCCTCAGTCTCATTCATCATCCAAGTCTACCTTAACTCTGCCTTAACTAGAGCCATTGCCTCAGTCTCATTCATCATCCAAGTCTACCTTAACTCTGCCTTAACTAGAGCCAATGCCTCAGTTTCATTCATCATCCAGGTCATACCTTAACTACAGCCATTGCCTCAATCTCTTCCATCATCCAAGTTTACCTTAACTATAGCCATTGCCTCAGTCTCTTCCATTATCCAAGTCTACCTTAACTACAGCCATTGCCTCAATCTCATCCATCATCCAAGTTTATCTTTTTAAAAAAAAGAAGAAGACTTTCATCATGTTGAAAGATGTCTACCTATACTGTTCACATTCACAAGCATGCAGTTTGCAAAGAATGGCTGAACTTTTTACTACTCTTTCAGACTATTTCTTGATTTTTATCAGATTTGGTTAATAGGCTTCAATTATCCAACTCTTGGATAAATATAATTATCTGCAATCCATGCAGTCATTAATATGTTTTTGCATCTGATTGGCAGACAACACTTTACTATTATTGATATTTAAAAAAAAACTAAACTTTGTAAAAAAAAAAAAATAATCATGTTTCATCAAGTTGTAGAAAGTGTTTTATTATAAGCAAGGCTAGGCCTGATAATGAGGTGATCCTGCATATAATGACTGTACATCTTACCACTATTTCTGACCCAATTTATTTTAAGACTTGCTAAATAGGCTAATATCTTGAAGATGTTAGATGATTTTTCTGCTCTGCTGATCATAGGAGAACTGTTGTCCATCTTTCATCTGTCCATTAACACATATTTTTCCCCCCACTACCCCTACTAGGCTACTTAAAGGATTGCTATGAAACTTTACACACAAACACACACACACATCACATGGTCTAGATGGTTCTAAATTGAGATGGTGCTGCTCGCATATTCAATATCTTGTTGAAAACCTTGTTACTGCTTCTAAATGGATGGTCATATTGGCATGGGGATTTTACCAGATGACTTCTTAAGATGTTATCCTGGTCTTAAATGAAAATGGTTCCAATCTGATATCCAAAAATAGCTTTTAAGATGGATCTCTTTTTGACGGATCTGTTATTGGTTTGATTGGGTAACCATTAACTTGTCTTGAAATCTTTATGTTTCATGTTTTATCTTAATTGTGTGGACTGTTAATTATTGGTTGCTACAAACCATGAATTCAAAGACACATCAAATATTCATGAGGAGAAAGTACTATCTCTTCCTTGATCCAGAAGTTTAAAGAACCAGGAAGTAGTAACTTTTGTTTTACCAAAACAATAAAAGTTAACAGTGATACAAATAAATAATTGAACGCACATTATGAAATACACGGCTGGAGTGTTTTTCATAATTGTATTTTGCATGCAGCTGAATTGCTAATAAATAAGTAAGTATGGTTGTTAATTTGAACACCTATTGTTTTATATTTAAGGACAGTCCAATGACATTCGTCAGTTTGAGAGACAAAGTATTGCAGATGGTGGATATGCTGAGGACATCTTCTCCCCTATTCGAGAAGGTATTATCTTTTGTGTACCGGGTCTTAACATATTTTGGCACAAGTTTACCCTCAGTCTTGAAGACCAACTAATGTGAAAATCTTGATTAAAATTGAATCTTTAGATTGTTAGAATTTTATTTTTACCTGCGTAAGCATGGAGGACATAGGTTTCACTAGTTATTGCAAGTCAGATGTTGGGGGCATGGGATGGATATATGAATGCATGCGAGGCACTGGGTTCAACAGAAGACTTGTCTTAGCTTGGGTTCTGCTACCAGGAAGGTATCTATTTTCAGTCATAGATCAGAATAGCTTATGCAGTGGCTTGTCACCTGCTTGTTTTGTGACCATCATCTGTTAGCACAAATTCATAGCTACTCTTAAACTACAGAAAGGATACCTATACCTGGAAAAAGACAAAATTTCCTTGGAATGTCTAGCTGCTCATATATTAAAAAGTGATGCTGATCCAGCCTCCAAAATGACTGGTATGATCACCAGCCTTAAAAAGTATATCTTACTAATTTTCCACAACAAATGTAGTTTTTTGTATTGAAGCTTTTCTTTAAGAAAAAAAAAACGTTATCATTATATAGCTTGTTCTGAAAGTAAATAGTGCTCATAAAAAATATCAGCAGTTTAAAAGAATATAAGAAGAGAAAAAAGACTTGTCATGGACTACTGGATAGTTTTTCTACCATTAGAACATCAGTCTTTCTGAGGAATTCTATTATTTTATAATTGGATTTGAAATTCGAGCCCAGGTTTCATGCTCAAAATGTTTAAACAATAATGGGCCAAGTTTGACATGCAGATAAGGGCACAATCTATGACTGACAGATTGTCAAAAGATGAAAAGACCATCATATTGGTGTGTGTATTGATAATGTATCATATCATATCATATCAATGTATCATGAATCGATCAATATCCAGCATATGTTTATTGTTGCAACCCAGTTTATGTGATCATCAGTTTTTCGAGTTTGGCATTTGTAATGCAGTTTACCCTCATACAGGGAAGAATCGTTATTCCCTTGAGGTGAGGTAACTCAGCACTGCCTTCTCCTGATACCTATCCTCCTGCAAGACTGAAGATCATGTTCAAAGGAGAAAGCAAATAAATTATGTTTTTCTGAGAATACTTACCCAGTCAAATCACTTTTAATCCCTCCCATCCTTCTAAAAAATGTGAGCAACCTCATTGAGCTATCACTAAGGCTAAAATTGATTCCACCATAGCCACTTAATGGTGGCATGGGGAGGTAAGGTAACGGTTGGGAAGTGTTTTTTCCCTTATCTTTTGAGGATATATATATATATATATATATATATATATATATATATATATAGCGTCAAAACACTTTACAAGAGCAAGCCAATTCTTGCTTATAGAAGACCTAGGAATTTACAAGATCTTTTGATCAGAACTAAACCGACAAAAATTTTTCAAAGATGTTTTTCGTCATCTAAATGCAACAGACGTAGGTGCTCTCAATGTGCAAATATTACAGAAAGTACCTATTTTAGTAGCTCCAATACTAAAGAAATGTTTTCTCTACGTTATAACACTGATTGTATATCAACTGATGTAATTTATTTGATAACCTGTAAAAAAATGTAACATGCCATATGTTAGACAAACACTTCAACAAGTTTCTAAGAGAATGAATAATCACCGCTTTCATATAAAAAATTATATGGATTCTCAGTTCTCCTCTAATGTTTCAATGCATTTTAATACAAATAATCACTCTTTAAGGGATTTTTCTTTTATGCCAATCGATGTTGTGCACGGAGAAATGAACAGACTCATTAAAGAAAGTTATTGGATTAATCGGTTAGATACTGTTTATCCCAATGGCCTTAATACTAAGGCATTATATAAAATTGTATAGAATTTTAGTGGATGATTTGATATATTGTATTTATTTATATGTATATATATATATATATATATATATATATATATATATATATATATATATATATATATATATATATATATATATATATAAAATATGTAGTTATATGTATTACTGTTAGTCTCTACATTATAATCTCACTATATATATATATATATATATATATATATATATATATATATATATATATATATATATATATATATATATATAGTAGGGATGAAATTTGTTTTTCTTTCTTGTGATTGCTGGATTCAAGAGGTAGCGGAGCTTTTTTCTAATATTAATGTGATTGTGTATGTATTTATGGAAATATTTTGTAAATTTAGCTATGATGCAAACATATGATTATATTTAAATAAATAAGTAAATGGAAAATATAACAAATTTGTTATTTTGAATGACAGGAATATATTTAGGTGTATATAACGTTTTAAGTACCAATGAAGTTACCAGATCATTTTGATATCATGACATTAAGGTTTATATTATAAAAAGTCAGATTGATTAAGCTAGAATTTTAAATATAATGAGTCTAAGAGGGATTAAAAAAACATAATATTTATGTTTTTGTGTGATAAAGGTAATGTGAAAGTGAATATTCAGTTTGTTTTTCTATCAAAAGTAAGTAGATGTTTTTACATGATAATTCACATCATAGCATTAAAAACCAGTATGGTAAAAATCAAATCTTCCCAGAGTGTACAGAACCCAGATGTAATGATTGGCTGGTTGTTGGTTTTCAATGGAATTTTAAATGCATTATTAGCTAATACATATAGAATGGGAGTCAAGTATCTTTCACAAGGACACATTGAGGCAGATTACCTGGGCTGGGTATTGAACCTACCACCACTGAATTATAAGTCATTGATTGTAAAAGTAGTTTGTAAGTTACTCATGGCAACTGCATTCAGAGATATGATACAGAGATAAGGCACTTTTTTATATACAAATATACACAAAGGTACTCAGATTACTCAAAGAATTCATATGAAAGTAATATAAAATTCAAAACTGCATGTATGGGTGACCAGTCCACATTGTAAGTGAATTCTATTGGTCCCAAGTATGTTTTATTGAAACAACCTTCAGACAAATTATATAATCTCTTTCCAATGTTTTCTCTATAAAATTATGAACATTGTTGACCTTGAGCTGTATTTAATGCTCAGGAATCCTGACAAATGATTTTTCAGTGATTTTGTATTCTTGATAATGTTAGGCTTTTTTAATTTCTTTTAATACTCACTGGAGTTTTTACCATATTTCAGTCATTCATACCTCTTGAAGTGCTTGTATACTAAGATTGTGTTTACATTTTAAGATAAAAATGCTTTTATAGAATATACCAGATTTAAGTGCAGATGCTATCAATATTTCTAATAACAGAATATTTTCTGTTGACAGCTTTATGCTTGCTTAGTCGAGATGATTCGTACAGTATCTCTGATGATGATAGTGTCTTTGATATGGATGGTGATTTAGATCGACATAGAGTCCTCGATCGAGATAGACTCTATGATCGTAAAAGTGTATTTCAAACAGACAGTGTCCTTAGTAGGGGTTCATTGTTTGATTGGAACTTGAAATATTTGAATATTGGAGGTAAGAGTGTGAACAGTATTTGTGATTAGTGAACTAACTGGTGTGTTTTGGGGTTGTGCATTCAGATTCCAGCTTCTGATTTCTTCCCCAGTCATTCAGATCCCACCTAACTTGTATTAATTACTTCATGCTTTTACATTGAATAGTCCACCATGTACTGTTTGAATTTGCATTAACCAGTCAGTATTGGTTGAAATCATTAAAGATTCTGATATGAATATAATTTATTAAATTCATATGCAGAAGACTTTTGGAGGAGCTTATCATTATCCTTATACATAATCAGTCGGTAATGTTAGTTTCTCATGCACTACTGGCTGCCATTAAATACAAAGAGGCATAGTGGGGCATTTGTGTTCTTTAATCCTTTTTCGTTTTTTATTTACTTAGTCTTTAGACCAGTTGGGCATATGATGTGGCCTTGCATCTATCGTGAAAAGTGCGGGCATCAACAAGTTCTGTTTTAAGCATATCAATAAACTGTGTATCAGTTTCTACCAATTTAGACTCGGCGCATCCTGATATGAAGAGGTTTTGGATTGATACAGATGATGCTGATCCACCATAAAATATGGCTGTGGTACTAAAATATAAAAAAACAATGTCATCTTCTATATAAAAAAAATACCACTTGACAGAATTTTGATCAAATTTGACAGAAAACATCCTTGCACTAAGATCTTTAAGATTTGTACAGATGATGCTGATCTACCTTAAAATATGGCCACCATTATTTAAAATAGATTAACCTTTAAATGTATGGTCCCTATTAAAAAAAATGTCTTTAAAATACTATTTTTTATAACCACTAATTAGAATTTGACCAAACTTTACAAAAAGCAATGTGGCTTGAATAAATTTCAAACATATACAAACAAAGCTGATAAACCATCCGATGTGGCCATCATTGTTAGACTTAAAGGAACCTTTAAATGAGGTGTTCTTTCATAGCAGATGAATAGAATTTGGCCAAACCTGATTCAGAGCATCTGCCATCAAATGTTTCCAGTTACAAGACAATACAAAAATAGAAACACCTACAAAGGTCTTCTAGAAAATTTGACACAAATGCCGTTAATTTTGTACATGTGATGCTGATCTACAATACAATGTAACTCTTGTTACTAATAGAAACACTTTAAATGATTTGTATACAAAAGAAAATGACAAACAGATGTCCAGAATTGGAGATATTCTGACTGAGCTTTCAGTATTGTACAGCTAATACCATACTTCCATCATTGTATCTAATATAAATACATTTGAAATACTTTTGAAAAAAAATGTTAAACAGAATTTGTTTTAATTATCCTGGTGTAAAGTTCTTTCAAATTTATGTGTATTATGCCAGTCTTTCATCAGATCTGAGTACCATTACAAATCAGAGATAAAACTATAGACAACTCATTTGCAGAAATTGCTGTACAGAAATTTACTATATTTGACAGAAGGCATTCTTGCATCAAGAGCTTTCAAATCTGCTAATGACACTGAATCACAGTAAAATATAGCTGCTGTTACTTAACCTGGATTAACTGGAAAATCCTTTAAATAACTTCTTCTCCAGGAACTTGACATAATTTGACCAAAATTTAAATAAAGGGCATTTCAGTTTGTACCAATGATACCAATCTGTCATTAAAAAAATTCCTTTGCACACTTGAACCCGATTTGACAGAAATCATCATAACTTGAGCATCTTTCAGATATTTACAAATAATATTCCATTATCACATATGGCTACCATAACTAAAAAGAGAAAAAGATATAAAAGAATGTTAAACTAACATAACCACTGAGTAGAATTTGATCAGCTTTGTCTCGTACTGTGCCGTCAGAGGTCACATTTTTTTTTGGAACCCAGTGTATTGCTGTGAGGGTGGAGAGAATAGAGAAGATTAAGGAAATAACCTCCACCATCTCTCCACACATCCTGACAGAGTTGTCATTGTTGTTCGTGTAGAATTGCTCAGCACACCGCCCTTCTCATGGACTCGAATGGGTGTGGTTTACTGTGTAAGAGCCCTGCAAGCATGCTCTTTAGACTTTTTTTAGAGAGAGAGGGAGATATACCAATTTATCTACATCTAGTATTTTTTTGCATTGTCATGGAGCATTATTGCTGAGTGAAAATTTAGGGGATTGTGCCCCAACAGCAAAGCATGGGGTTCGAAAATGCATATGTGCTGTACTGTAGATGAAAAAATTAACACTAGAAAAATCTTGGAACCGTTTTCAATGCATAATCAACAGCACTGAAAAAAATATAAGTAGAAATCGTTGTGCTGACCCCGATTTCTTGTCTTACTGTTTATACAGTTAGAATTTTGTCGTATGTCAGCCAGGTGAATGATACCAAGTTTAATTGCCAATTTGTGTTTCTCTTTCACTACTTGTCCTTTTTTTTTGTTTATTGTTTTTTATAGGTGCTGTCATCTTTAGGAATACAACTCATTTATATGTAAAGTTGGTGATAGTGACCTTATTTCACTCGGCAAAGTTTCTCAGCAAAGTTTGTGAAGTGTTCTTTTTTAGTTCCATTTCTACAGTCTTACAGTGTGAGGGATGCACAGAATTCTTGGTGGGTCTTTTTTTCCCCCAGCAGAAATAAGAATTTAGAGAACTTCCTGAAAATACATATGCATTTGTATCATGCCTAATTGGTGTGTTGCATACAAGAGGGCATTGTCAGATAGGTACTTGCAGACTTACCTCTTTGTTTAGGATATAGGATGCTGTTGAGGTTTGTGTAACTGTTTTAGATATTTTAACATGACTAAATGGTATTTTTCTTTTTTTGTGTATATCAGATGGGGGGGGGGGGCAGAACAATACAGTGTTTGTAATTTGTGACTGAATTTATGGATATGAATCTAATGAGGAAGGGAGTCGTTACTGGTGAATAATTATCAGTTTTTCTTTAAATTTTTATGGTTTGTAGCTAGCAGCAAATCCATGAAAAATGTCCCCTTACCAAAAATAGTGAATTCAAAGTATTTAAATGGAAATTTCACTTGTGGTAGGTATTTTGTAAACATTTGCATATTGATGCATCTAGTTTGAGCTTGCAATCTATACATAATTTGTATGCCTTATGTTTTATTTTGTTATTCTATTTCCTATGAATCTTGAGCTTGTAATCTATACATAATTTGTGTGTGTTTTTATTAATGTTCTAATTGCTACCTTTTCCTGGTGCTGTAGCATATTTTGGTAAGCATAGTCTCTGAATTGTTAAAAGATGGTTCCTGCATGCATTACAAATCTTTTGAATGAATATCGTTGCTGATACAAATCTTGTCAAGAAATTTACATCTATGCATGTTTGGGATTCATGGATGAGTTCAGAATGCATTGTATATGAATTGGACTAAATGATGCAGACATTAATTACAAGATAAGAAATATTAAATTGCATGCATAAACAGAATTGTTATTTTTTATTTTTAAAAAAGTACATTGCACCTCTAAAATTGCACAGGTGACAAAAAGCATAATACCTTTTTTATTTATGTTTCAATTGCACACAGACTAACAGGCAAGTGTTTGAGGGATTTTAACAAGAGATAATAAATACATCTTTGTTTTCAGATTGAAATTGTAATGTCTCAGACTAACCAAAAGCATGCATTTACTATAGTGTGCTTGCATAATTTATTGCTTTTTTTTTTTTTTTGCATAATGTAGTATAATTGATTTTGTTGCTTCCCCAGTCTGTAAAAGTAGTCAATGTTTTTCAGTTGATAAGCATTTTTGTCTCTGGAACATGATTGTCAAATCATTGTAGATATAATGAAACTTCTACAACAAGGCCAGTCAAAAGACATGATAAAATTGTTCATTATACTGGCAGGTGTCTGATATATAGGTCCAGTACTCACAGTTAATGACTCTTTAGTGTTGCATGAAATGCTGAAGGTAGATAGGGATATTATTCAAATAAACTACTTTTTAACATTCAGCAAGAAATGTCATGATCCATTGAACTACTCAATGAAATCCGCAACAGGTTTCAGATTGAGCAAGCATTGTATTGAAAATGTTAATAAACTGACAAAACTTTTAAGTTTGGTTAGGAGCAAATAATTAAAAATGTTAATTTAAAAAAATTAAATTTAAGCATATTTAACTGCAACTAATGGTTACACATTTGTTTCTTACACTTGCATTTGCTGTTATCAATGATTTTGAGAAAATCTAAATGTTCATTTATTTTGTTTGCTCTTTTATGTAACCTTCAGTCTGTCTTTAAAAAGGAAAGATTAGAGTAATATTATAAAACTTGGGGTATTAATCTCAGCTGGAAGTTGACAAGCTAATATACATTTTAGACAATGAAAAATATTTCTTCAGTGAAGTCAGCATTATACAGTTAACCCTAATTTGTAAGGATTATGAATAAAGATATTGTTAACATAAACATAGTGCTAATTTGAGCCAGTTAGCTACACTTTTTAACTGTTACATTTAGATAACTGTCACATGTGTCATTTTATTTATTATTAGTGTATGCATCACAACAGCTGTACTTATTCAATCTGTTCGAAACAAGATCATATTTGTTATAAAATCAAAGCTAAGTATTTATAATGTCATCAGACATAGTGGAAATTAGTCATTATCCACTGTGTAGCTGTCAAAACAACTCTGGCCTTACAGAACTTTGTACATTGAACAATTCCACTGGTTAGCCAAAAGGAGGCAAATATGTTTCACAATATCTTAGGTGTCAACTATATAAATGACATTTATTGAAGTATTTTCTTGAGGGATCTGCCTTAATAGAAGGCTGCACTTTATTCCAATCAAGCTTGGGATAAATTTTGAGCAAGTTATTTAAAGGTGCCTTTTGACACTTAGAATTTTCTGCATACAGTATTTGTACATTACAGCATGACACTGGGAGGATTGTATAGTTCAACTCTTGTCCATCCATCTATTAAGCAATGATTAAGTTTTGCAGTTAGGTCATTTTAGACTCTGCTTTCAGGGTTTTGTCTCATGAACCCATTTATAATTACGTTTAACATGGAGTGTAGCATTAAGTTGTATAAATGTGAGGGTGCTTGGTGACCATAGTATAAAATTAGGATACTTGACAATAGGGTGACCATTAAGAACTAGTAAGTACAAGTAGAATAACAACTGAGTGTTGGGTAATTTAACTTAGAGACTTTAGTGAGTGATAGTCTTTATCACAAAGAAATGAATAATTTTGAAATCAATAATATTTAGTAACAGTTTAGTTTTTCAAAGTCCCCATTAATGATTCATGTTCAAACTTTGTACTGTCGGATTTAAATATTACCACTTTGGAATACAAACTTTTCTGTGGTGATAGGAAGAAAAGGTCTACCAGTATATATTTTTTTTATACCACAAAATATAAGTTTAGATAAATCTCGTGCTTGAAAAAAGAAATGAAGTACAGAGAATTCGCTACAAGTTAGAATGCTTTGGCTTGATTTAATGAGGTTAGTTGATTTTTCACAGAATACCTCATTACAGGGTCTTTCCTAGAACTAAAAATTATGGGGAAAATCCTCACTTCATGTAAACAGGGAAAGTCATGGTTTGGGCACATTTGGTTTTTGTTGTTGCATGGTTTATTTTATAAGTTTGAATGAATGTTTGCAATTGTGAGACATAGAATAGATCCTAGTTTAGACCTGATTAACTTGTATGTTAGGAAGCACATTGTGATTGCTTTATCTGTTGCGTCATATCACATCATGTCCTGTTCATACAAATTCTTCTTTCATCTCAATAACTTTTGATGCATTTCAGGAATTCAAATCAAATTTTATTTGAAGCTATACAAGATTGTCTTATTCATTTTTCACCAATTTCCATAGTTTAATTTCCCAAAGCAGTTTAATGCAATTATGGTCCCTGCTTGATATAAATTTAGCCCTTCAATTGCATGAACATCACAGGGATATCTGTGTTATATGAGCACATTTCTGGATTCTCAGTGTAATGTAATGTTTGTGCACAAAGTTTAAAAGAAAAATTTAACTGTTTCCAGAGAATGCATTGTAGGAGCCTTATTGAAGGCCTCCATTTAAAGTTAATTAAAAAGATAATGTTTACAATACTGGCAATTTCTCTAAATTAATCATTTCCTTATTGATTTCATGGATTTATGACCAGATGTAATATCGTTTAAGATTAACAGGCTGCATAAGAAGTGGTTATCATCACTGCTTCTGCACAGTGGTTGCATATTCCAACTTTCTGATTGACAATTGACTATCACAAGAACTTAAATGTCCAAATATCAAAAAGCAGGGAATGAAGCACAGATTAGAAAATAGGCTGCCATTCTGTATATATAGAGTTGTAAGTCAGATTTTATGTTATATAAATGTTGAATCTCTGAATTGAATCTTGGTGCTAAATTATTTTGCTATGTGACATGTGCTGTAATGTTGTTAATTCTTAAATAGGTGTCCGGAAAAATAGAAGTCCCTTGTATTATTTATTTGGTTAATTTTAAGAAACTTTTAGCCTTTGTGAGAGTCAATATAGATATGGGGACTAGTTTATTGGATTGTAATCAGACAAGTGGATTTTACAGAAAATTCAATATTTCTGTTATACAGTAGTATATTTGTGTATTGTTTTGAAGGTTTTGTTAAATATTTAGTCAACCTTTCTTTATAATTCAGTTTTAAAAATAACTAATGGATGCTTAACAAAATCATCATAAGGAGTTTAGTTGGTTTGAAAAATGTTGTTAGTTTTATTAGCACAGAATAATTTAAAGTTAAAAAAACTTTTATGAGATAAAATTCTAATATTTTGTATTTGGTGGTTTCTTTTTAAATTAATAGTAAATGTTTACTTTGTATATTATGAAAGTAAATTTTAACTGGTATGTGTACCAAATCCTTGTAGTGTTAAATGGGTTTGAATTTGTTGAAACTAATAACATTTGTTTTCCCTAATTAAATGTTATGTCTGTCCATAGATACTCAACATTGCTATCTCAATTTACAACTGATTATTCTGATTTTGTTGGAATTAAAAGTTTAAAAGAAAACCTAAACTAGTTTCCTCATGCCACCATATTGTATTATGTGGCGTTTTTGTCGTCAAACATGTTTCTTGTGCTACATTTTGTGGTTTAGTATATCATGTGTCTGATTCAGATTTTTTTATGGGACATATTCACCATTTAAAACCTCTAAGAATTTTACTTTTATTTTTAATTCAATGACTATGTTGATTAATATTTACAGCAACTCATGAACTTTTCTTTGCACAAAAATATATGAGACGATTTGTCACATCTCCATCACTCCACATATTGTTAGTTTGTACACACAAGTCCAGCAAGAAGTCTAAGTTGTATCTATTTTGTTTACAATATTATACAGAATGTTTTCTACATGCCTTTGCTGGAAAATTAATTCTTGCTTTTGTATTTTTACATATAGGAGAGTACTCAGGGGATGGTCCTGACCTAGGGCGGAATTCTTCACTGACAGCTCACAGCTTTGACAGAAACTTGTCCGCATCAAACAACCAGTCTAGAAAAAATGCAGGAGATGGATATGCAGGTAGTTAGGCAAAACAATTTAAAGTTTTACTGATTTGTTTCAGTCTTATATTCTTATTTGATGCAACGGAGTATTGGTTACATCCGTTAGTTTTCATGGGGTATACGTAGGCCAGATTTAGTCTAGATCCTAATAAAATGGGTTCCTATCCCAAGATGAAATTTAGTGGAATATTTGTTTGAAAAAGATGTGCATGGGCCCCATTTTTGATGTAAGTTTTTGGGGACTTTTTGTTCTGAAGTCATCAAAGGGCATACTTTATGCTGGCAATTGAGGAAGCCTTTAAACTTCAGGGCAGAGCCAGTAAAACATGCTTGGGACCCAGGGATGACATTTTCAATGTGGAGTAGTGACCCACTGATGCCATTTAGAATGTTGGGAGTATTTTATTTAAGCTCTCAATAATTAGAGTACCCAATCATTTAGTTTTTTAAAAAGTGCTTTTAAATGGAACAGCAATTGTTATTTGTTAATTTTTTGTGAATACTTTAACTGTTCTTGTAAACCAGACCGCAATCCTGATCTTAGTCTTTCAACTTTGAAAGCTATATTTAATATATTTCTTTAATATACCGTGTAAATTCCTGCAACCTATGCATGTCATTAATTTTTGATAATGTCTGGCTGGGGTGGTTGTGGTTTGTATTAAAACATCAATGTAGGTAATGATCTTACCAGTGAATTGCTTTAAGTAAGTTACCTTTGCATTTTGTACTAATAAGCAATTTCTATAAAGATAATTAGTCAAATAATCCTTAATTTTAACCTGTGGCCAAGGACTCATTTTCTGGTTGGGGAAAACATATGATTTGCTTATCTCTCATCATCCTGCCTGCTTTACAGTCTCAAAGGCTGTAAACATACCAAAAAAAAGTTATATTTAACCTTGGGAAATCTTGGAAATCAAGTTCATCTTGCTTTCATTGTTAAATATCTAGTCTTAAAGTAGTCAACACAGGCTCTATTTCTCACCAGTGTCAAATGATCAGCTGCAGAGATGCTGCCAGGGCATGTGAATGTATGAATCATGCACTAGGAGAATATTGATGTGCAAGAGCTCATTGAATTTAGTTTAAAAATGTGCATATAAAAACGTACTCTTGTGCATTATAGTTATTTTTAACTGTTGACCCTTAAAGTGCTTGTTGTGACATATCTCACTCTGCTGGTATCAGTATTGTAAGGTCATGTTGGGCTCTGTAACAAACATTTTGTAGTAGTTTGATCCTTAATGTTATGGAAATTTTACAAATGCGTGTTGAAAATATTTACTTCCTACAACACCAAAATGTCTGATTCCCACATGGTTCATCTTCCAGCTAATATTGGCTGATAATATTGACGATGGGAAGGTGGAAAATTATACATAGCCATAAAGAACAGTTTCCCAACTTGTTCAAGCTGGCTAAGCTAGTTATGTACAGTAATCCCCCTATTGAACTCCCCCCCACCCGACCAGCGGCCCCCTGCTTCTTATGGGCAAAATCCAGATCTGTCAACTATTACTATTTTGTCATAAGTCTTTTGAAAATTACACTTCAAAAACAGATGCATCAAGCAAAAACTATGTAAGATTTATAGTTGCCAAAAAATCCAGCTACAGTGTGACCCTGCTATAACGCGGTAGTCGGGAGTCATAGAACCTGACTGCATTATAGACCGAACCATGTTATAAGCAACCAGGTCAGTTAGCTGAAGAAAATGATGCATTTACCCCCAAAAAATTGCGTAATAAATGCGGGCAGTAAAATACATGCTTCATCGGCAGTTACCATCTTAAATTGATACATATTAATTGAGAAATACACATTTAATGAAGACATATAATAGTTTACTTTATTTAGAGAACCACGAATTGGTACACATACGTGAATACTGTTTATAGCACGAATAGAATATCAACACCGTCTACTCGCCTACGAACCTCATCATATAAATTGAATCCACAATACAAGTGATTCCATTGAAAATATGCACACACAGAGTTTTGAAATATTCATTAATTTTGTCACAGGTCATATTAGTCTGAATTCAGTGGAAAAACATAGCACACTCACGTAACGAATGACGAAGCACATTTACTTTTCAGTACGTCCCAAGCCGGTAAAAGTTAGTTTGCCTTTTAAGCGGTCATTGGTAGCGTTTGTAAGCGAAAAGCTTATCCCAACAAAAAGGAAACTTTAACAGCACAGTTAACTTGTTCCAGTCACATTGGAAAATACAAAAATCCATCAGATTCCATCACTTTTATTTAAGTTTGGTACTGACTTCCTTTGAATGAAAAGATCTTTGTTTTTATTGAAAGAGTGTAGTCGGCTTTCTTTGATGACTGGTGCATGCGTTATTGAAGTCACCGCTAAAGGATAGCTTTGGAGAACCAAACAAATGCCCATTTCATATTGTGTCGGCAATATCAAATAATTGTATTGCATGATTGAGATGATTTATATTTCTCCATTTGCTGAGTATGTTTTCATAATAATCAGTGCTTCAAAGATAATCTGTTTCCTTTGAAATTTCAGCAAACTATTTTATCTGGCCGTCGTTTGGTCAATTGTAGTTAACAGTTCCTCCTGCCTACTGAATTGACTACACGATGTTTTTTTTATTTTTTTACATTTGTGGTAGTGCAGTGATGCTGCCTTGCACTCATGCGTCAGAATTTTAACAAAAGGTCAACGTATGATAGAGACGCATGTGCTCTGGTCTGATGACAAGGATTATTACAGAAAGTGTGGGTGTTCTGAAGGATTTAATTCTAAATGGAAAGAAGAGGAATTTTACCTACCATCCACATACAAATATCAGTCTAAGTAAATATATTAATTACTAGCGAGCGGCCGAAATCCGACAAAGATAGATTACGAGACAATGCTTCGTCTGGTTGATCTCTGCTACCAGAAATTTCAACAAAATAAAAAGCTGATATCTCAAAACATACAGTATCCATGCTCGATGTCAGTATAAGCGGATTATGATTTAACAATACACTGTTAAGATGGTTTTTCAGTAATGACAAAGAAATTGTTTATGTAACAATATATAAATTTCAGTGTATTTTATATCAAGTTTGCAGTTATCTTTTATGGGGCCTCTGAATTTCTCCACTCCAAACCAATGGTTGTATATGTAAGTTTAAACAGCCAACAATGTCGCCAGTAAAAAAAAGTTGGCAGATGGTATATTTTGCCGCCAATAAGGAAAATAAAATCGCAGTTTGCAACGTAGCTGAAGCCCTACGCGATCCTAGAATAAACGTTTTGCACTTTATTTTTCGTACTTTCTACTTGGTTGTGTATATATGTATGCAGTGAAAAATAAAACACATGTTGGTTATTGTTTGTGCAACGATTGTATACAGAATTAATTGAAGACAATCACAAAGACGACTTACTGGCTTTACTCGTGGATCAGTAACTTGTAACATTTACGATAATGTTAATTTTGGCATAACACTTCACGAACCTGGTGAAATTGTTAAATTTCAGAAGCAATGCCACGATTGTATTATATTCAAATTCATACTAGAACTCTTCCCCAGAATGATAATAAAAGTTTTTCACACTAGTTCTCGTACTTAAAAAAAGAAAAATACACATACATGTAATCAAAATTGCAGGGACCACGCCACAATCGTATTAAATTAGAAATCATGCGCGATCTCTTCCTATAATGATGATAAACTTTGAACCCACAAATTTTTTATATGTGCGAATGAAATACGAAATTTCGGGAGCCACACCACGACCACATTATATCTGAATTCGCATTATAACGGAGCACATTATAGCTGGGTTACACTGTAATTGGTTCATCCATGTTTGATATGGATCTGTGTTTCATTTTAGGATTAGTGAAATAAATCAGTTAAATAGAAAACTGCACCTATTGTTCATGCAGAGCATCTGCATGATCAAACTGTTGATTATAGATTTTTTTTTATGGCATCTCGAAAACGATGCATGTTTAAGACAAAAGGGAAATAAGCTTCTAAAAAAAGTGTTAATAATCAACAAAGAATAAAAAGGAGTATTCAGATTCTTTAGAATAAAAATAATTCAAATAAAAACAATATTATGTTGAAAAGACTCAAATAAACAAGGTAACTGATAAGGAGATTAGTTAGCAGCAGTGGGTAAATTGAGCAAATGGAAAAGAGAATTATGTATGTATCAAGATTTAAATGACATTTTTTAATGGTTTTGCAATGTGCATGACAACAAAACCCGCTCGCATATCACGCTTACATCAAGATTAAGAACTATTCATGCATATTCAGTTGAAGAAAGTCTGTTCTTAAGACAAGAACTTTTTAATAATTAATGTTACTTTTAAACGAAGACTGGACATACTGGATGACAGATTGACATCAAGCAATTCAGTTAAGACTCCATGTTGATATGACCATTCAGGAGAAATAGTGATAAGATTTTAAAAATGTATAAGCATTAATATGCTGCTTGTTTCCAAGCTTATTCTGTTTACACATATTCTTTTGTGCAGAGATCTCCCTTTCAGTCTGCTGTCTGAAGTGGCATACACAGTGGTCCCACTCTTATACAGCCATCCCTTATGCACAGGGAAAGTGGCCTTATAAAATGGGTAGCCTTTCCGGAGGGGGACAAAAAAACTGTGAGAAGTATATGTAATGTATGTAGTAAGAAAGCTACTTACTTAAAGGCTTGATGTCAATCTGTCATCCAGTATGTCCACATAGAAGCCAATTTTGACAATCTTGTTATAGCTGGAAAACACTATTGCTGAGAAGTTAAAAGGTTGAAATGGTCTTATATTTACATTACTGGAAATTTTTCTTTTGTTGGTAGTACATCAGTATTTTTGAGGGACTTGTTATCTGTACCGTTTATGTACAAAATAAAATATACAAGAGGGTTATCATAATATTTAGCACTAAGCTTGCCTTGACAAGAGTTACCTGTGCTAATAAAAGGTTTCTTTTGTTTGCATGAATGTTCTGTTGTTGGAGAAAGAACATATCCTGGGAGAAAGCTGCTTTGAAATACAATTTTATTGGAAAAGTTTCTGATGTAATAATATATACAAAGGTCTAGGGGGAATTAGGGTTGGTTGATACATCACAAGTCATACCTCCTATTTGTGAAACTTTTGTTGTAAAAATATAAGTTATATAAATGTTGTAATCACCTTTATTATCTTTTTGCAGATGGTGTATTTTCCCCACTATCAGATAACAATATTATCAGGACGGGAAACAGTCTGGGGATTTCCCCACTAGCTCAGCTTTCCTCTCCTTCCAGATTAGCATCAGTGGCACAGCATCACTGGAGTGAAGGTGTCACAGACTTCAACAAATCGGACCTTGTAAGACCTACTTGTAATATCAAGAATCACTGGAATCTTCAACAATATTGAGATTTTATTTTCAAGGCTACTACTTTTGCAGGTTCATCCAGATTTTTAAAAAAAATCAGGAAATTCAGATTTCTCCAAATTTTAAACAAAAAACAAATATCCATTTTTTAAAAATGTTTGAAAACTAGATTCCATGCTAGATCTAATAGCGAAATAGAATGGAATCAATCAAGAGGCAAGTAAATTGGAGGCAGAAATATTCAATATTTGGAGCCAATCAGCATTGTATGAATCTCATGTGATTGCTGTTTTGCCACTTTGTTGTAAATCTTCGTTCTAGGGCACTGAGGGGAAGAGTTGTCTAAAGTGCTGACAGTTACAGATGACTGCCATCTTGCCTCTGTTTATGTGGGGTAGAGTCTCAGGCTTGACCAGTGTGGGTATGTGAGAAAGCTTGCCAGTAGCTTCTTGTGGGTGGGTGGTTCTTTCTGGGGGTTTTGCAGTTTCATTCTCCACCATTTATACTGGCCACCATGTGTAGCCATCTTGTACTGAAAAATGGTGCAAACCCTACAATAACAACAACAATCTTCATTCATTGACATGAAGCGAATAAACATTGTGGGTTTTACCTTTTGATTAACAATGGCTGCACCTCCTACAAAGAGAGCAAAAGTGATGCAGAAATTTCAGAAGGAATACACTTGAATCATACTGCAAAAAGGTATAATCTATCAATTTTCATCTTTTTGCTGATATTTAGTGTGTTAATTACTGTGTGAAAATCTATATAAACAATTTCCATTTTCAAATTGTATGCTGATATTTAGTGTGTTAATTACTGTGAAAATCTATACAATTTCCATTTTCAGCTTGTATGCTGATATTTAGCGTGTTATTTACTGTGAAAATCTATAAAAACAATTTCCATTTTCAACTTGTATGCTGATATTTAGTGCTATTTCATACACTAAATAATAAAAGATGATAATGGAAAAATGATGGATTCTCATGGATTGACTCTAGCAAACATTTTCTCATTAAGTAAAAGGCATGTGACAAGCAGAGATGTCCTTCGTAACCTTTTTGTAAATTTATAGTTGCAAACAAAGAGCCTATTTTATTTCCAACAAACCCTGAATTTTTTATCCTAAGGCATCCTGATTTTCATTCAACTCAAGGTGACAGCCTTGGTGTTTTTGTGGTTTTACCTGTATAAGCATGGTTAGACACAAGTATCACTTTTACAACAGAGATGGTGGTTGCAGTGGTGTTTATTTGAAGATTTATGTTCTGTTTTGTGTTATTTTTCTTCAATCATCGGGTGTTGATGTGGTTTTGGATAGTACTGTATATACTTGCTTATAAGTCCAACTGCAGCTGTATAGACCCAGAACTGCTGATAGATCAGGGTTTATTTTTATATGTTGATTTTAGGTGGACTAGAATTTTATATATATATATATACACACACACACACACACACACACAGAGTAAATTATATTGCACAAGGCAAAGGTGAGACACTGGAACCCTTGTTAGGTACCACTTCTCTGGCACTGATAGGTAGCAACATCATGACATAATGGTGCTGTGCTTATTTATATATTTTATATCATCAGGTGAATTCAACTTTGGGATGCAGTTACTTTACATCTAAAGTTTATAATCTGGTACTTCAGTTCAAGATGAAAACTGCTTGCAGTATCATTTCCAATTTTAGCTTCAAATAATGTCATAATGATCTCTTCTGTCGGAGTTCAGTTCTCAGGTTAGATATAGTTTCATCTGGTAAATTGCAGCTTGATCACTTGTATATTTAGAAAGCAGAAATGCTTGTGATGTCTTGTAATAAGCAAGGAAACAATGCTGGATGAGAATGTCTTGAGCACTATAAATCAATAACATTTAATGCTTAAAATAAACTGTTGGATAACATTTTGAAGCTTTCATATTTTATGTTCTGATTATGAATTTTTTAAAATTTGGCATTCCAGTTTCAAATTTGTTGGCATCTCTTCATTCAGCGGGACGAGGTTGGCAGGTGGATTGATATACAGAAGAATAGCTATGAAGCCTATCTTGGTTGTAAAGATGACCCAAATTTAGAATTATCTGGCCATGTGATATAATTTTTATCATGCTGTTTAATAAAAATAGGAAATGTTGATTTGTCCTGACCAGATAATTGCAATATGAATTATGCAATACTAAATACGGTCATTCAAGCACTTTAAATGTAGGCCTATGAGAGCAGTCAAATCACACCTTACTCCTCTGCATCTTTACTAGCCAATGTTTTGATAACCCTATCTACACCTTGGCATATTGAGCAGATATTTTTGAGCTCTGGGTCTGAGCATTTCAAGTCACCTCATCAGTCAAAACTGAGATGTTCAATTTGAACATTGTACCTACATGATTGAGACATGGGGAGCATGCAACTTGAATGGACTGATAAATAAGCAATTTCCCAGTTATGGTCTGTGTTTGCACAAATACATTTAACTCGGATACACCTGTAATGACTTCCCTCTGGTACATAGCCATACTTTCAATGTTAAACTTGCAAAGTATACTTTTTAGGTCAATTTGCCACCACAGTTTTCAGTGAATGTACAATGCTTTACGCTTTGGGTTAGTTGGCATTATATACTAAGGGAGGAAAGACATGAAATCCAATAGATGTCGCTTGGACAAAGCATCAGTATAGCTGTTCAATCAGCCAAGGTGTGAATAAGGTTATCAGAACCTTGGCTAGAAAAGATGACTCCTCAGAGGTTCTGGGCAGTATTTTGGAATGGAAGGTAATACATAAGCAAAACAGCATATCATGAAACCTGTCTTGAAAGACCACTGAGGTGAGACCACCCATCTTGAGAGACCATATTCTCTATGCACAAATTTAATGATTATATAGCATTGTGACCTGTTATGAGAGATCATCTGTCTTGAGAGACGATAATTTTATGGCAGAAAGGGTGGTCTTTCAAAACAGGTTCTACTGTATACGTTTTGTTTTGAGTTGGTGAAATAATGAGTTTGATTTGGTTTTGGGATATGTTGAAACATTCAGGTAGAAAATTATTCATGAACCATATCACACATGTCATTTTCTCCAGCTTGGAACAAAGCACAGATGCAGTTTAGTATTATAAAAACTATTTCTTTTGCGCTAAGTAGTTTTAGCACTACAGTCAGAATGAAATCAACAGTGACTTTAGGATTTATTAAAGTTTTTATTCAGTGCATCTAAAAATATTTATGTGCAATCATCAGAGAAAAACATCAAAATAGTTCTAACTTTGCCTTATCTTTTAGTAAGTCACATTATGAACCTGTTGACTATAGGTTATCATTATAGATTGAAAAAAGTTTTGAATGAAACAATCAATGAAATGTTTTATGCAAATGCTTGGGAGCATTGTTTATATTGCTATATTGGAGCATAACTAAATGTACTATTTAAACATTATTAAAACATTTTCTGCAAAAACTTTCATAGCACTTCAGTGTGTTATTAATAAGGGCTACTCCATTAAAGAAAAGAAATTTACCAGGATTGAGATGCAAGTTTTAGTGAGACTCACACCAGTTTAGTGTTGGAAATCAGTTGCCATTTAAGACCGATGATTAGTTCATTAGAAACAAGCAACCTTTACTTTTAATAAGATATAGTTTTTTATGGGCCTTGTTATTTTCTTGCACTTAAAAATGTTGCTTGTGTCCTGTTTAGTCAAATGGTCTAACACATTTGTTTTCTGCCATCTTGTTGATTGGGTTTTACTTAATGGCAGAAGAGTATTTTGACTGGAAGTATTACATTTGACTTCTCTTGGCAGATTTCATCTTAATGAGTCAAACAGTGTAATAAGACTGTAGCCATCTGCAACATCATTATGGCGACTTCTTCAACCACTCTGGGGCGACTTCTCCAGATATGTGGGGGCAAGTTCTCCATGGGGCAAGTTCTCCGCATATCAACGTAACTTAGAGAAGTGCAAGCGATGGATAAATGCTCTCGCTTTCTGTCTCTGTCTCAGTGTTGTTTTATATGGCAAATATTGATTACCAAATTCGTCTGGTATATATTTTAAAGTTATCACGCCCGCCATTTTCATAGAATGTTTGTCGGAGGTTAAGCGGTTGTCAAGTCGCATATTCGGTAAGTGGAGCAATCTACATTCTGGTGTAAGGTCAATTCCTGTCAGCTTGTCTATGTGTAATTTAGTCACATTACTTTGTACATGATACATATAATTGGCTCTCACTGGAATGAACTTAGCTATTTTATAAAAAAATGCCTGTACTGAAATGGGTGGCTTTAGAAATAATTTTGCCGAAACTTTTGTTTCAGATATCACTCAATAGATAGAGCATATCTATCCAGAGTAGTTTGCTGTATTAGTGAACAATCACTAAGAATGAAATATAAACAGATAGTGGATGGATGAATGAGAGGATTACTAAATGAATCATTATTGTGTTTTCCCAATCCAGTTTGCGGACCAAGTACATGTAAGCCCAAGTGTCTACAGCAGCCATGGTATTAGTAATGGAGAGAACTTTCCTATTTACAGTAAACCAACCAGTCTTGCAGCTTTGTATACAACATCTACAGCCCACACACCTTCAGGGTTAACCACAGGTAAATATAAGTGTTATTTTGAATAAAAACAAAGAAACACTTTAAATCTGGCATTATGAATATAAATAATTTTGAAGTAGTTTCCAACACAAATTAAAGTGATCTCTTTTGTTACCTTTGCTGGTTATATACAGCATACCTTATAGAAAACTTTTTCTTCTCATTTTCATTTTCATTACTGTTTTTACATTTAAATCAGATTTTGTTAACGTGAGAGGTTATCAGAGGTGCTGTTAAAATGCCCCTATCACAAAAGCAGATGGAGACATACGATGTTTCTTCTTTCCATTCTAAATACCTTCTATGTAGTAAGATAAAAAGTAATAAACTTAGAGTGCTGTTAGAATCATGAAATTTCACACCTTTGATCACAAATAAATGATCAGTTTAGATATCTCAGGCTGTTAAAGGAATTTCAGTTCTTTCACCACTTTTTTAAATATGTTTTGAGAATTGAACAAAAACAACTGAGAGATACATTAATGGAATTTTATACACAAGTTTGTAAGCCAGTAGATTATCTGGTTAGATTTTGTTGCCATTGATTAGATATTTCTTAAGCCTTAACTAAAGTTCTACGTAGAAATCATTCTGTTAGCACTGTTCATGTCCATCCATATGTTTGTCTGTACATGTTCATAAGTATGCCAATCATTCGACAGCATAGTTTTATGCCAGTCTTGAAGTTTTTCTTTTAAACTCATTCTTAAAGGTTAGTTGCATCTTTTTGGTTTGTATTATGGGCATAAGTGTTTTATAGGTATAATTCCCATCAGTAATGTTTTTTTGTTTTTTTTGCCTCATTCCATCAGTTAATCAGTTTATCAATGAAATGACATGCATGACAGGGATACATGACTACTGTACATGGAAACAGAGGAGTGCCATCATCAGATGTTTACTGTTTTAGGCCAAATCTGATATCCTTTCTTGACATGGAATTGGCTATAAGCTTAAATAATATAAAGTTCAGATATTTCATGACTTATATAGTAATGCCCATTATGTCACCTAGCTGTGGCATGCGACAGCTTCCATAACTACTTAGTCCAGTATCAAAATGAACTCTTCTATTATTGCAGGACCAACATGGCTTTGCATGTACACATTCAACCTTTTGTCAGAATATACTGAACGAGTAGTGTAGTTCTGTATGTTGATACAAATTTTGTTTAAAATGTTCATGCATTAAATGAATTCCGCAATTTTAGCTTCTCTGCTCGGATAAAATTTACTGAGCTACAGTCTTTGATATTATTCATGATGCTGAGATAACAAACTAAAACAGCATTGGAATGGTCTTAGCGTGGATTCCTTTGCCATAATTCAAGCAGATTATATAGACCAACCATCATTTTCATTTGATAGTGTCATATTTCTTTTGAATAGTTCTTTTTTCCTTGGCTGTATTTGGTTTCTCATTCTCTGATGACTTTATTCATCCCAATATTATATCAGAATTTGTCATCAGACATCACATAGATGCAGAAGTTTATTTGGAGTTACAAGCATCTAGTGAATGCAGATTAAATGAGTTGTCTTCTCATATCACTATTACTTATTTTTCTCATGGTTTTTAATATTTCGTTTAATATCACAAAATTATAAATATCGTTGATTACACTATTTGCCGAAAAATCCAACTAACCAGATGGTCTGGCTACTGCTTTTTTTTGGTGGGGCACCAGCCAACCATGAAAATGACTGGCATAGAAATGTAGGTCCAGTAGAAATTTTGCATGCTGATTATAACACAGACATGATTTTTCTCCGTTTTAAAACAGAATTCTGCTTTTCTCCTGACTTAAATCCGATTTTTCTTGATATAGTCCGTTTTTTTTTAAATAGTGTCCGATCCGTTTTTCTCTCCAGTTTTTAACCTTTTCAGTCCCATTCTGCAACAACCCTTGTAATGTATTCGCTCCATATATTAGTTAGCCCACTGCTCTCATAAAGAGTATTCTGATTGTTCAAAAGTTTAAATTCCTCCAATGAATCTTCGTGTAAAGGAAACTAATGGCAATGGAAAGAACAATCGTGCTTGCAAAAAAAATGGCATCTCTAGTTGTGAGAGACGATGACACGAAAAGTTTAGATAAAGGTTTAAAAAAAAAACAGAAGGGAATGGCTGGAACGATATGTCGACGGAAATTTAGTTGGTCAGTTTATAGGAAAACTGAATGCTCGAGGACTGGCATTTTGTGCCCTCTGCAATATATACATTACAGAAGTCGTAGTTGAAAGAGTCTGGAACCGCACCTAAAAATGAAGCTGCATATGGAAAAAAAGGAAGCCCTCTGCCAGAATATGTGCACTTCATGTCACCAATACAAGCTGGAGCTGGAAAGGAAAAAGGCTCTCGTTGAGAAGGAAAAGAAACGATTGCACATTGAGCCAGCAAAATCATTGGTGACAAAAAGGAGGACTGAAGAAATCTTTCTTGAAGCCGGAAAAAGAGCTCAACTGGCATATCAACAGGTTGTGTTCAGTGGACAAAAAGACAAGTGAATATATGGGATTTTCTCCTTTGAATACGTTCCCCAATCACATTACTTTAGGGATATTAGCCTGCTACCTCGCGAATCCAGCCGTACCAAAAGACGAAAATTCGTCTTTCCTGTCTATGTCATATAGACAAAGGGCAATAACTCTTGCCCCTTACCTCCCCTTGCTACCCATTAGGTGTCGCTTCTTTAGTTTTTTAGCTTCGCTGTACGCGAAAACACGTACAATTAGACCTCCAATGAATCCAAGCCATCTTAGTGTAAATTCTGACCATTCGAAGTTAAATTTGGAATTACTGTGTTGGATAATCATTCCTCTACAGGTCGTATACATTATTTTACAATATTTTCCAATTTGAGTGACTTTGTCACCTTTTCTAGACTTCGGACCAGGTTGCAACGTGGTCAAGCACGCTTATGGCGGTACTAGCATGTAATACATGTAGCACTCAATAATTTCGCTTATTCCGTATGTAACGTTTACGATATTAGCGATTTAATAACGTGCTGCATTGATAATTTGTGCTTTATTTACCTGCTTTGTCGTTTCAGTAGACTTCAAAAAAGTCTTTGAACGACCAAGTTGCGACTATTTAATGGCGGACTTCGTGTTGTAGTCACGAGTTCACGCGACACTTAATCATTTCGCTTCCTCCGTTAGTTACGGTTATGGGATAGCGACTTAATAGCGTGCTGAATTGTTAATTTGTGCTTTGTTTATCTTTTTTTTTCGTTTCAGTAGACTTAGTCTCTAAACGAAAAGTTGCGACTATTTAATGGCGGAATTCGTGTTGTAGTCACGAGTCCACGCGACACTAAATCATTTCGCTTCCTCCGTTAGTTACGGTTATGGTAATAGCGACTTAATAGCGTGTTGAATTGCTAATTGTGCTTTGTTTATCATCTTTTTCGTTTCAGTAGACTTCGTCTTGAACGAACCATTGCAACACGCTCACGGCGATAACTAGTGTTGTCATTAAGAGTTAACATGGCACGGAATAATTTGACTACTCCGTTAGTAACGGTTATAGTATTATCGAATTAATAATATGCTGAATTTTTTAATTTGTGCTTTGTTCTCTTCTTTTGTCGTTTCAGTAGCAAAGTCGACAACGAAGGCATGAATGGCAAAATGGGTGTTGGCAATGTGGAAATGGAGGAAATTATGTTGACATGGTTTAGGCTGCCCAGTGGATGTAAATTTCACCGCAGGTCCGTGCATGGCTTTCGGGCCTGTAAGTCCGGACGTATGGAGTCTATGCTGGATCAATTGGATCCATTTTAATATGCACTTTCGCCGGCCGTCCAGCCGACACCGTCAGTTCAGCCGGCACTTCAGCAGGCTCCAACCGGCATTAGCCGTCCATCCGGCACCGTTCGTTCAGCCCAAATGGCACCAGACGGCCAGCCGACCTTCCAGCTTGCATCAACAGGCACCGGCCGTTCAGCCCAAATGGCACCGGCCGGCCAGCCGACCTTCCAGCCTGCGTCAACAGGCACCGGCCGTCCACCCGGCAACGACCGTTCAGCCCAAATGGCACCGGTCGTCCAGCCGACCTTCCAGCCGGCATCAACCGGCACCGGCCGTCCATCCAGCAACGACCGTTCAGCCCAAATGGCACCAGTCGTCCAGCCGACCTTCCAGCCGGCATCAACCGGCACCGGCCGTCCACCCGGCAACGACCGTTCAGCCCAAATGGCACCGGTCATCCAGCCGACCTTCCAGCCAGCACTAACCGGCACCGGGCGTCGATCCGGCAATGACCGTTCAGCCCAAATGGCACCGGTAGTCCAGCCAAGCTTCCAGCCGACACTTGCCGGCACTGACCGTCCATCTGGCTCCGGCCGTCCAGCCCAACAGGCACCGGTCGTCCAACCGTATGGAGATTTTAGTCATATACCAGTCCGTCCGACTGTACCGCTGTACCAGCACGGGGACTTTTATCATACCGCAATCCGCACAAATCGGATTGACGAAGATTCTAGTGATGTTTCCGTCTGTCAATCCGTACTACCGGTTACATATCACTACCATGACACAGATGTTGGCGATAAATCTCTCGATCCAACCCGACCATTCGAGCGGTCGGTGCCGGTCATAGCCGGCCCGTCGCAGTCATTCAGGCCAAACATATGCCAATCAATTCATTCGGCATTGCCGGCCGTCCATAGGCTAACAGCTCATCCACAAGGGAGAGTGAATGCCTTTATCAGAGATGTCGGAATCGAGTCATCTATGCCACCTGGTATGCATTACCCCGATATGGATGCTTTACCAGAGCAAGATTATGCACATAGTGAGTGCGATGAATCGCAGGCAAATCAGCTGTATGCAGATCCAACTATGGAACGGACTGAGTTCAGCTTCAAAGCCGCAGTGGAGGAAATTTATAGGGTGTTATCCCCTTCAGAATGCCCTCCACCTCCTGCTGCCATTACCGACTATAAGGTTAGAGCGTCGGTCGATCTGGATGAGGGGGAAGGGACTCTATCCTTCCGCCTCCTTCCCCAGTCGACAAAAATTAAGGAAATTAATGACCGTCTGTCGACACGTATAGGAGATCCAGGAAATGCTAAGGCGTTCTTTTCCGAAAGTCAAGTACCAGCGTCGTTTTCAGGTCGAGGGTACAAAACTCACTCCGATGCGTTCAGTACTGAGGTCCCGGCTCTGGATAAAAATATGGCAGCAGTCCATATGTCTGCTCCATTGTCTTATAAAGTGGACAAAACTGTGTTCAATGCCAAGTCCAAGCTGGTTCGAAATGTAGTCGCTACGTCTTCACTGTTAGACCTAGCCTCCCTAGCCATTTTCAGGATCGCTGAAAAATCTGGCAATGAACATGCTTGGGAATCGAGGGCCTGGTTAGCTAGGGTTCTTAACAGGGCAGCTCACCATTCCATGGCCAATGTGCTGACTGCTTCTGCCAACCTAGACCTGATACGTCGTGACGCATGTCTGAAGGGCACGTCGCTTAAACCCCATCATAAGCTGGCTAGATATGACCGACGCACATTTCACGTCCCTATCCCACGAGTAGCGGACATTTCTCCGTTGTGCTTGTCGGGACTCGGTTTATCAGTTCCATGTCATACCTTTTGGCCTCAATTTTAAGCCCTGGGGTTAGTACCAAGGTTATGGATTACGTCGTCACCCTGTTCCGCTCGACTTCATCTATTGCGTCGGCAGTATATTTGGACGACATCCTCCAGAAACATCTGTCAAGTTCTACTCTGCTCAAAGGCAGAAACGATCTTATATCACTTTACATCATATAGGCTTTCTCGTGAACTGGATAAAGTCTGATCTCTGTCCAATCCGGATGTTTGGTCCATCTGGGTGTGGAGTTTCTCCCAATCTGAATCTGGTAAGGCTTCCTCGAGTTTGCGATCATCCAGATATTTGCACTCGTAGAGTCCGTTTCCGACAGGATGCGCATTTTAGCGAGAGAGTTGCAGATCCTCGGATTATTCAATGCGGCAGCAGACTTGATCCCGCTCAGCCGTCCTTTTATGCGCCCTTTACAAAGGACGTTGCTAGCGTAATTGCGCCCTTTTCAAGTCCCTTCGATCCCAGAAAACAGTCATGCTCACGCCAGAGATACGATCATTCTTGAGTCAATGGCACAAACCCTGTGGGCTGTCCACAGGGATTACTCTGGAGATACCCCAAGCGGGGATAACGGTATGTTCCGCCACTAGTACCTACGGTTGGGGTGCCCACCTGTTGCCGGACTTCGATACTGTCAGCGGCACGTGGGTGCCAGGGGCGAGCCCTTTCCACATCAACCTTTCAGAAATAACGGCTGTCATCAACGCCTTTCATTTCGGGCAGGATCAACTCTTATTACAAACTGCCCTCATTATGTCAGACAACTTTGTGGTGGTGCCTTGCCTTAAAAACATGGGGACACCAATCACCAGACCTGTGCAATCTGAGCTGGCAGTTTCTACATTGGTTTGACAATCTCCACCTCAATGTACAATTCCGGCACATTCTTGGCAGACTCAATGTCTTGGCTGACACTCTATCTAGTCATTCACACAGAATGGTCACTCCATCAATCGGACTTTCTTCCAATTGACACACTTTGGGGACGTCCGATGATTGATCTTTTGCAACAAGGTGAAATCGCAAGTTGTCCACCTTTCATCTCACAGGTTCCAGACACAGAAGCTTGAGTCGTGGATGCTCGATCAGTCAGCTGGGAAGGGTTGTGGTCATTCTCCTATCCTCCCACGGTCTTGGTACTGAAATTAATCCAGAAGTTAAGGGGTCAGAACTGTCAGATGGTTCTGATTGCCCCTCTCAGATGGAACAACTCCTGGGTCTCCGATCTACTCAATCTAGGCGATAGATCTACCCAGGAAGATTACAGTCAGCACAAGTATTCGCAAGCAACCGCGGCCAGGGGTGTTCCACCCCTGTCCGGACCGTCTTTATGTTCAAGCTTGGCTCTTGTCCAGACAGCCTTGCAAGACAAACAATTTAAATCTTTGATTGTGGAGAGAATCTCGAGAGCAAGAAGGCCCTCTACTCTGATGGTTTACGAGGGCAAGTGGCATGTTTTCAGGGACTGGTACCATATCATTCACATTGTTCCTCTGAGTGTCACAATCCCTCAACTGGCCAACTTTTCTCTGGTTTTTGGAGGAGAAACAGCTGGCTCCAGTTATTATCAAATGCTACCGCTCCATGATATCAGACACATTCCGCCATTCTGGTACATGTGCTATCAGCCATGACAAAGATTTGTCAGATCTTTTAGACATTTTAAAAATTCAATCGACTTATATCCCTCACCCTGTTTCCAAATGGAATCTGTCCTGGGTTTTAACATGACTCAATTCAGACAGTATTGAGTCTTTAACCCACGATTAGTTAAAGCTACTATCATACAAATTGGGTTTCTTGATAGTCTTAGCTTCAGCATGCAGGGTGAGCGAGTTACATGTCCTTTCTAGTGACCCGAACTCTCTTCCGTTCCGATCAGAGGGTTTGATGGTCCTCTTGACGCAGCCAGGCTTCGTAGTCCAAAATAGATTACCATACATTGGCGATCAACGAGTCGTCATTAGCTCGCTTTCTTTATAGATAAGTCAGGATCAACAGCCATGTAAGATCCTGTTTGTGCACTCTAGCACCATTTCAATGCATAGAGGTGAGTCAGGTCACATACAAGCACCTCTTTCTTCTGGTGATAGCTGGGACATGAGATATCACCATTCAAGCCCTTGCTTCATGGCTGAAGTGGGTTATATGCTCGGCGTACTCTGAGGATTCGCAAATCAGTCACATTATAGAAGCTATTGGCTGACATGCAGAGTCAACCTTCTACAGTTTTATCTTCAAGCTTGTACTCGCAGAGGCAAACATTGATTCTAGTAGGTCCGGTGTTGGGCAGCCCAGACGCCCACCAGACCCATGTGCAACAATCAGCACAGCCTATTAGCTTCGCTGGATTCGCCAGATAAATTTTCGTAGGTAAGAAGATTTCAATAACTATCTTCTTAACCGTATAAAGGGGTCACATATCACGTGACCCTGGGCTGTGTTGCTGATTGAAAATTAGGAGACCGGGTTATCATTCACATGGGGAATCCAACCATCATTCCCTAGAGGATACCCGGGGTGGAGGTCGGATGCTCCGCATTCCCTCCTCCTATTACTTATTCTCCTAAAGTAATGTGATTGGGGAACGTATTCAAAGGAGAAAGCAAATTTTGTAGTAAATTATGTTTCTCCGAGAATACTTACCCAATCACATTACTAAGAAACCCTCCCAACCACCCCGCCATGCGAGCATCCTTGTGTTTTATATACCGCTCAGCTTAAAAAACTAAAGAAGCAACACCTAGTGGGTAGCAAGGGGAGGTAAGGGGCAAGAGTTATTGCCCTTTGTCTATATGACATAGACAGGAAAGACGAATTTTCGTCTTTTGGTAGGGCTGGATTCGCGAGGTAGCAGGCTAATATCCCTAAAGTAATGTGATTGGGTAAGTATTCTCGGAGAAACATAATTTACTACAAAATTTGCTTTTTGTATATAGATGATGTAATTGGCTGCTTATTTTACATATTTGTTATGAAACGAGAGAAGTATAATATGTTGGCAGCAAAAAATGCCTAATTATTGACTTAATTATGATGCGAACGCTGACATGCACATGAAATAACTTAAGTACCAATAGTATTGGAGAACAAATTCATGTGACAATAAAGTAAAATTATTAAAATTTTTGGTAAGTTTGTTTGTTTTTCACAAGTTGCACCAGGATCAGATTTTCATGCATGTAAAATACATTTTTAGTCGGGGGGTCTTTGACCCTCGGAACCCTCTGATCAGGGGCGCTGCCCCTCGAGACCCCGTTGGGGGAGTACCCCCAAACCCCCCTTTTACATTTTCAATTGTTTTTTTTTCAAGATCAAAATCATGTCTAATAACAGTGTCACTTCCATGAGGCTCACACCATTCCCAGTGGCAAACTCTTTCTCTTTCTCTTTGGAGACATGAAGATAGTCCCTATCACACACAAGGGATACTGTTCCATGTTCTTAGACATGTTTTAACTTGATGGAAGAGATGATTTTCATCACAAAAGGTATTCTGTGACGTGCTGTCCAATTCTGATATATCCATGCACAAACACTGAAGCAGCCATGATGCACAATTTGCCGTTTGCGATAACACTAAATTTAGCATGCAAAGTGAGTGAGCTAAGCACGATTTCCATAAACCCAGACTATGTGCAGTTCATTTTAATGACACAACCTGGCACCATATTATGAACATTCTGTCATTAGTCAACTAACAGTTATTATTTGTTCTCCTTTATCTTTCTGTCAAGAAATGCAAGGATGCAGGACCCTGTCCTTACCCACAAATGTTACTTGATATGCTTGAACATTCTCTGCATCAAATTTTGGAAATACTGTTCCTAGCACTGAAGGCAGGGATGCAAGACTTAACCCCACAAGCACTGGCCACATTCTTGAAGGGAATTATGAAGTCAGGGTACAATAGTCCTCCTCTTGAACGGCCTCACTGACACATGGTCACTCGCTTCTTGTGGCCAGAATCCCTTCACACCAACGATTTTGTATTCAAAAGTACCCTTCAAGATTAGCCACCCCTCTAACACGACCAAAAGCGAGCATATTAGTACAAAAATATAAAAAGTTCCCATCGAGAGCGGCCCCTTTTTTTAAAATGTATCCATATCAATAATTAATATTGTGACATGAGGTAAGTAATCAGATTATCTCTTACTGATACATGTCTCCCAACGCCAAGTTTCCATTACTGAAAGAAGTGTTGACAAAAATATATGTAACAGTAAGATTAATATTATATCATTGTTAATAAAAAGATGACATTTACAGGAAATGGGGTCAACAATATTAATGATAGAGTTTTGGTCTTCACACATCTGTTGAGTTCTTCTCTTGATGATTACAACTGAACCTAATGTTCAAGATCATAACAGCATCAGCATAGGCTGAAAACAGATCTTGTGCATTTACACACACACACACAGACACACACACACAGAGACACACACACACAGATACACACACACACACACACACACACAGAAATTAACCTTGACCTTGAACAAAACTACCAGACAAAAACTGGAAAGTCATGTGACAACACATTATTGCTTCTGTATGAAGAAGTCATTTTGTCTGCTTGACAAATGTTTTGTCTGCATAATTAAATCACATAAACGAAGACATTATTTAGAAGAAAGTTTGTTATTCTACTCGACGACTTTTGAGGAGTGGTGAACAATTTTACGTAGAAAAGACTTTAATAAGCAATGTCTTAACTGAAAAGGAGATGATTCAGCAGCAGTGGTAAAAAAGTGAATATGGAAAGAGAATTATGTATATACTAAGATTTAAATGACATTTTTGAATGGTATTGCAATGTGCATGACAACAAGACCCACTTGCATTTCAGGCCACACATCTTATTAGGCCAGCAGAAGGGGTGGTTTTTTAAGAGGAGCATCACTGTACTCTGAACTCGCACAGGATCAATTGCTTGATAAAGATTTCAGTTTAAAAAATTGTGAGAAACTTTCATGAGGCAGGTCATAATTACATACATGCCAACCACACGCTTTTGGTGTAGTCATTATGCTTTTTTTCACTAAATTACGCGTTACACTTAAACGTTTATGGATTATGCTTTTTCAACATATCCACCTCCCAAGATTTAATTATTTGTTTTCTCGTTATTGATAAAAATTCCCTAATCCCACTAACCGTATTTTAGAAAAGACTGGCCTTTACCTAACTACAATATAAGAGTATGCTTGACCGTGGACTTTCCTAACGGTATCATGTTCTAATTATAGCTAACCTGGCTCTACTGTTGACCTCAAATTCTATTTATGGCATCTGGATACTTAGTGCGGAGAGAGCAGACTGGTTTTCTAACTTCAATCTTTACGCGCAGATTCCATGTTCTAATTCATATATCCTGCAGAACCAGTCTAAATATATTTTAGCGCTTAACAAAGATATTTTATTTTAGTCTATGCATTTATGTGAGCAAAAATATCCCCTTTAAAAAATTTGCCTGATAAATTAGAAAAAGGCAACAAAAAAAACCTGAAAAGAATATAACAGAATCCTCTAAATATTAAGATGTGACATCTATGAACGGCTGTGTGGAAAAAAAATTCAAATGTCGTGCTAAAAGTCTTAAGATGGTTTCTAGTCAATGTGTGTAAAGCTAAAAGTGCTACATATGAAAACTTGAAACAGTAAAGGATGTTAAAAGACGAGAAAGGCAAACAATCGTTTATTTAAATTTTAGCATGTTATATGTGGATTCCGCTGTTTCTGCCTTGATTCCGCTTTTTGACCACTTACGCCAATTCCTTGTCAGGGGTTGGCATGTATGTAATTGTAATGTTTCACTTTGGAAATTCGCAGACACTGACTGGCACACCTTCTCTAGTTTCCATTTGTATATCATGACCTTGCTAAGGAGAGATCTGAATTTCTGGTAGCTGCATTGACCACTTCCCAATCATGAAAGCACAGCCATTGACCCAGACATGAATTTGCCACGCTGGCTTTGCCTGGGAAATATTTGATGGTGAGATAACAGTCAAGTGCAGAATACCACATGAATCACCCCATGCACATGTAGATTATCTTTCATTATGCTAAAACTAACATTAGAAGATCATGCTTTTAGTAGAGCCATCCTGCTGTTACTGGGTGACACTGATTTAGGTAGTATTCTCAGCATTTCTTCCTCATCTGACCTATTCTTCCAATATACTGTGATATGGTAATGTATTTAATGGAGAAAGCAAACATTTATGGTAAATTGTTTTGTTTTTTTAATTATAATACATGATCACATTACAATGTATCATTCATTGCAGTATGAGCACCCTATAAGGCCAGCATCAGAAAATTACAGCGTGCAACTTGGTTTTATCTGCCTATTATTACATCATTGGGTGTGATTTTAAAAAGTTGCTTATCTGGCCTGCATTTTGAGGAAATTGAACTTACCGACTTTAAAGTGTTATTCAAGTAAAATTCTAGTATTAACTGGATATAATGGTAGCCACCTAGCTGGTAGACAGGGGAGTTAACCTGTACAAGTTTTTTCGTTTTTATATATATGACAGAATTATATTTTTCTCTCTGTCATGGAGGGCTGGATTCGGGGGTAGCAAAGAAAGTTATCCTAATGTAATGTGATCAGGTTAGCATTGTTGGAGAAACATAATTTCCTTTTTTTAAAATTGCTTATTATAGTTCAAATAGGTGCTTCACCTTTCAGAACAATATAATTTACATTCTTTCATTTCTTTTCTAGTTGTACTACAGGATAGACAATTGTTTTTGCTTTAAGATAAAATTGATTTATCTACTGCTTATGTTACTTTTTATCCACTTTTGACAGATGTATTGTTGCCGACATGTGGAGTCCTCGTATAACAAGACATAACTCGTGTTGATAGTGTGTCAAAAAACCTTAAAACCAGAAAAGCAATAGTTGTCCATAATTAAACATTTTAGCTAAGGTTACATTGCTCAATCCATTCAGTAGGTGTATAAATACACACGCTTTCCCTAAACCTTCAACCTGCTGATCACAAGTTCTCATAACCAGATAAGTTGACATTCTCTTAATGCAGTAATATTGAATCAAAGAAGGCATGAAGTGTTCCCCATTACATCCATTTGTGTGTCACTTGTCCCAAAATTTGACATTTATTGTTGCTATGCATTTTGTTTTTTGTTTTTATTGGACCCCCAGTTCTCATGCCAAGGATTCTTTTGGAAACTAAGTGTTATAGCCCATTGGGAAACAGTGTAATATCTATCATTTCAATTGCTGTTTATTCACAGTACTTTTATTTGAAACTTTACATTGAAATTAGCTATCATTCATATATTCAAAACCATACTCATATAATACTTATATGCTTCCAGATTCCGATGTTAGAAGATCCTATCACCAAGGGCTCAGTTCTTCATCATCTAGTTCTATACCAAGTAGCCCTGAGAGAGGTGGTAAAGATGATGTTCTTCATTATAGGGGGATGAGTACCAATCTTAACACTCCTATTATGACCCAATTGCAGGAATCCTCAGGGGCTGTAGCAGGTGGCATCATTGAAACTGGAGTGGGAAAGTCCTCATATAAACCTCTGACACCAGAGGGTGTTAATGCTCAGTCTTTACACCTTGAGGAAAGGCAAGATGCTTCCATGGAAATGAGTGATAAATCTGAGCCACAAAACTTTCAGACTCAGTTTATACGCAACTTGATTCATGATGAAATGGAAGAATTCCGTGATCAAATTCACAAGGAGATGACAAATTTACATCTACAGATGCTTCGACAGTTTGAAATACAACAGGTATAATATAAATCCAGACATGTTGGATATAAATGTCCGTTTTTAAGTATCAGGTCATGACTGAACTTATGATATGGCCTGGCATCCAGCATGCATTGTGTGTCATCCATCATCATTGCTGCCTTTAACTTTTCAAAAACCACAGTACTAATTTGCATCTTGGTATTTCTCATGACATGCTCTCAGAATTGTGTTCTTGGCGATATCACAGTCACTATTGTGTCTTCCATAGCAATCACTTGGGAAACAAGGTTGACTTCTTTGTTCAATAGCGAAGTAGTTCTGATAAAATTGATTTTTGATGACATTCTTATTTAAAATTGTTTGGAATTGTTCATGAAGTGTAGGTGTGGCCTCCATAATCTTATGGAAAGCTTATTTTCAGTTTCTCCAGAACAGCTGAGCCAACTTTGAGTGCACTTGATTAAAAAAAAATTGGGACATACAAATTTTGAAAGTTGATAGCAGCTTCTGAATAAAGTTTAATTAAACTTGATGGGAATGACTCTTTGGACATGCTGTTCAAGATCTCATCTTAAATGGCTTCTCAAGTATTGGTATGGCTTCTTTAGCAACTGGGTAGGAAGCTATCTTCAACTTCTCTAGAATTCCTGAATCAATTTAATTATAGGATATACTCTGTCAACATTTTGCTTGGAATGGCTCTTGTAATGGTTTGTCTTCTGTTGACACCATATGGTTAAGGATTGTGCCATTAAAATATACATGGGACCCAGGGAAGGCACTTTTAAGTGGGGTAATCACCCATAGATGTATCTTAGAATTTTCTTATCATTTTAGTATGAACTCTTGAATCAAAGTACCCTGGCATATATTTTTTTTAATGTGTCTTCCCTGGGTACCATGTGTGTTTAAATGGAATAGCCCTAAGTTATTTTCATCTCCAGCATGCTGGAGCCTGATTTGATCAAATGTTGATGTTCATTTTTGCTTCAACAGAGCTATGTGACCAGTGGTAGCAATAATTCTTAGGACATCTACCAGATATTTGTCTGCTATGATTCACCTAGCATTGGTGTGGCATTCTTAACTAGATGAAAGATCTATACTTAACTTCTTTACAGTAAAAACAGGCTTGCCAAGTTTACTTTTTTTCATAAGTAAACCAGAATTATATTTAGGATGTCTCCCCATGTCATGGTGGTTGCTTTCATAGCAGTTAAAAACCATTTTTTTACTTCTTGAGAATAGCTGAACCAAGTTTGATAAAACTTTGTAAGAACTATTCCAGAAACATTCTCTGCCAGAATTTTGTCTGGATCAACTTCGTTAGTATTGGTGTGGTTTCGGAACCATGTTAAGTAAAACAACTTTGATTTTACAAAACAGCTTCTAATGTAAAGGCTCTTTTCTCACACAAACTTTTTCAAATGCATTTACTGTTATAAAAAACTTGATTTAATTATCATGCTACAATGTAATTCTCGTGTTGAGCATTATCTTCATCAAAACCTGGCCGCCTTCACAGGCATGACTGTCAAAAACAGACATATCAATATTAAAACCCCATTGTTAGTGAAAATACTTAATATAATAATATATTTACATGGATATTTACCCCCCCCCAAAAAAAAAAAAAAAAAAAAATTCCTAAAAAATAATGTAGGTTCAAGTCACTGAATGGAGATGGAGCAGATCATGAGTGGTTGTTGAAATATATGCTGAAGGATACAGATTTTCATCTAAATGTGAATTAAATTATTGTAGTTTTACTGTGATTGGGAAAAGATTAAGATTTTAATTGTGAGAATAAGAGAAGGAATAAAGTAGGGGTTAAATGAGTGCACAGTCTTAAACATCATGAAGAAAAAAAATCAAATTATTACCAGCTGAATGTCAACTGAAAACAAAAAAACAGCAGATGGGTTTGTTTGTTGTGGCTTAATTCCTTCAGTGTCAGAATACTAAAATAGGAAAACATGTTTACATTTTTTGATACACTAGACAGTTAATATTGCTTATTGCTGCACATTTGCTTTAATTATAAATGAAGGAATTATGCCAAACATTTTATTTACTTATGTTAAGAATAAGGTTTTAAAAAGCTTTTTTTTCTTTCCTTCTTCTTGCTGGGATAGAAAGATAAAGTGAAATTCCTGGGGCCAATTATGTTGAGATTTTGTTTCATATCACCAAAATTACTCTTTTTTTTTTATGGCACAGTGTATACTTTATAATTAAAGAGTATCTATATGGAATTTTTGTTCATGATTTTTTTTTTATTCATATGTATTGTTTTGAAAAAAAACCAATGAAAAGTCACAACAAACAGCTTCAATAACAAAAAGAACTACTAGTGTTACAACTTTGATAGTATAACAAATTTAAAAATAATAAATTTGTAATATTGCCACTGGAATGTTTATATAATCTCTCAAGCCCACCCTACCCAACTCCACCCCACTTATTGCTAAGTAGAGCTAATATGGAATTCTTATGATCCATTCAATTGATTTCTTTCCCAGGAAATCTTCCATTCATTGTTTTGTACGATCTTTTTTTGTTCTTCACTGGAGAAATCGCACTTTCTGAATCTGACTCCACACTTATTGCAGCTAATCTTGGGTGAACAATGGGTGAGATGGGTGCTGGGGTAATTTTAAAAATCTTAAAGTTTTTTTGACAGGTATAATTTTATATTTTACTAGCTTTAAATTAATTACATGTCATGCCTATTAGTATAGTGGAAACATCTGAAATATAACACTCTATCAGTAGACTTGATCATAACAGGCTGATCACATGACTGTCAGTACAAAGACTAAACTAAACTGTATCTTAGTTGCATGTCAAAGAAGTGGTAAAGAAAATGTGTCATTTGAGTGATAGGCGTTGGAATTTGACTACAATGTTTATTGAACAGCACAACTTTTAAAGGATATAAAAAAAAAAACAAAGGGACCATCCATTTAGTATGTACACGTGGAGTGGGGGGTAAACCCACATGCATACGCTTGTGTATGGGGGGTCTATTGATAATGTACATACACATAGGAAAAGGGGAGGGGTGAAACCTCGATAATAATTTGTCTAATAAGTAACCTGTTCAACTGAGTTTTGTTAGCGTTTGAAATTTAACAGACACTAGACAGACATTTTAAAGTTATGCAGCTTATTTCTTTGATGCAGCCAGACATACAACATTGGTGGACTATCTAGTTTATTAAACACACCAGTACTATTAAGCCTTGATCATTTCTGCGTGGATTAATTATAGGCTGTTCTTTAGAATTTGTGTGTGTGTGTTTGCATCAAGCGTACATATGTAGGTGGGGTGTGTGTAAAAAAAGGATGCATGTATACTGAGAGGGGAGATGGGTCAAGCTTTGCCAGATTTTTGCATACATACTAAATGGATGGACCCCAAAAGCATATAAGCACTGTTGTATAGCATACTTTCGGGTTCAACACATTTTCAAGATTAAATGATAACTTATCAGTACCATGAAGGTAAAATGCCAATAAGATAACATCATTCTTGGAAGAATTTCTTAATAATTTTTCCCAAATAATTTATGTTTGGAAGTTTTTAATGAAAAAGTACATTTCATAATCTTTTGAAAAATGTGTTCATTCAGATCAAAATGTTACAGCATATAAAACACTGATTTGGACACAATTTCACTCATTATTTAGTTTTCATTTTAAGACCAAATTTAGAAAATGCCACAACCCACAACGCTAGTTTTCAAATTTAACAAAAGAAAGAATTGAATTCACCCGCATTTTTCATTTAGTATTCATAGACTTTATTACTTTAATCTTTCTGTTAGCTCATTTGGCCCCAATCCCGTCAATACATGTGATCCGGTTTCTGCATTCAATGGCTGATCCGGCCAATAATCTAAGTTTGTTGACTGCATTCAATGGCCAAACCTGTTTTTTGCTGCTTTGAATGTGTTAGAAACATGTATCTGATTGGTTACAAATGGGTTTTTCCCTAAGAATAAGACCATTATTAACCAATCAGAAATGATTTTACTTTTCTTTGTGCAAATTTGAATTGTTCAGAAACCAAGGGTTACTAATGGAGGGCAGTTACTACACGTGTTATGTTAATGAAAAATTGTAAATGATGGTGGACATAAGACTTGATAACAGTGAGAGCAAAAATGAGTTTCTCATGTTTAATATTGAAAATATTGAGCAATGAAAGGAAAAATGTTTGGCAGTTGGATATTTTGTGCGATTTATATTTTGACATCAAAGTTTCTGAGACAGTTGTCAGAAGAAGAGGATGCTGATAGCGATGATGATAGAGTTCTTGTGAATCTATCAGATTGTAGCGATCGTGTTAATTTTGAAAATAGTGTATAAACAAAGTTGTGAAAGACTTAGACAAATAGAAAAAAATACATCATTTGGAATAATTGGTGAAAACTTTGTGGATTTTTAGTGGATTTAAAAAGAGAAATTAAGGTAAGAGTGAATGCATGTGCATGATATTTACAAAATTATCTAAACAGGTAAAACTATATGGGGCACAAGCAGCTAGACAGCTTAATTCTGCTGGGGCAGAGCAGCAGTAATACTATTAACAGTGCTTGGGCTGAATGAGTTAATAAGGCCACATTTTTCAACTTGCATGAGTGGTCCTATATGCAGAGATCTACTGTAGACATGTAGAATTTGTGTTTATACTTTTTGAAAGTGACCATTTTTACAGTTTCTAATTAACCTGATGTAAGTTCAGGTAACTTCATTACAGAGAAATACTATCATGGTAATTAAAAAACACTGGTAATTTTCTTTTTAATTTGCTTTCAGACTGAAATAAGATCACTTATTCAGCAGTTTTCTGTGAATGAAGAACTTGTAGCTGAGGTAGAGAGACTCAGGGAAGAAGTGAAACGCTTAAAGAAGAACTTTTGACATTATGTTTTTGTAAACAGATTTTTGTGAATTTAATTTTCAGGAACTAATTTTCATGGATTTCGTATTGTGATATAAATTAAGAATGTGAAGCTCAAATAAACAGTGATCCTTCCTTAGAAATATAAGAGTCCCCTTTTCTAAGTAATGCATTTATCCACCAATGAAATATTTTTTCTGTGTGCAAACCATGAAAATCAGGACACAGTAGTAAAGGAATTCACAGTATGTGATAAATCGGGTTGTATTCTATTCAGGACCTCAGGTAAGAGGTTTTGAACTGCATTTATGACTGTATTCTTGATTTTATACTTAATTGTTAATCATCCATACAGGCATCACTTTATACTAACTTAAATTCAGTACTTACAATTCTTACAAATAAGAAATGTAATACAAGGTAAGACATATCCATTTTTGGGACTGTCACTGCACTAAAGTTCAGAAAGTATAATCCATCTTTGTATTGTACACAAAAACCATTTTATGATCAGCTATGTTAAAATAATGTTGCATGCATTGTCGCCGGTTTAGAAGATTCTTATAGTAGTTTTGGCGTAAGACTAGTTTGGCATTTATGACTAGGAACATCTGAATACAAGATGAATCAAGTTTCTGAGGATATTTTACTGATTACATACATGCATTTACTTGGACCAAATCTCAGTATGATTTTTGGTTATACTTGTATAAATTGTGAAACTGATTTTACATGTATATTTTATCTGACGTATAGTACTTCTCAGAGTAAACCAAGCATTTTATGTCTCACCTGGATCGACTCATTGCAAGACACGGGTATCACTTATGCCAGCTGTAATTTGTTGTATGTATATATTGTAAATATATTATGGTCTTAAAGTTTGATATCAGCAGTCTTGAAAATCAAGTGAAATATCCAAGTACCTTGGTGCATGACAACTAATGAACAGAACATTTACAAGCCCAGGGATACATCTGGTTGAGTGCTAATCCTTTATTACAGGTCACTCTGATCCATATTTTAAGTTCATTGTGACCTATATTTCATCTTTTATTGGCCTTGGTTAAGTTTTTTGTTTGGTACAGTACAGCAACTCAAGTATGTTATTTGGTTATTTATTTGAGTAATGTATCTTGCCCAAGGACATAACACACCTTGGTAGTCAACCCTGCTGATCTGATTCAAGCCATCCATTTGGTTACTATCTTGCACTCTAACCACTGAGCTGCAGTGGCTAATGCCTCAATTTGTACAAAAACGAACAGTGTTTATTACACCTATTCTTTATGCCTGAGCTAGCAATGGTTGAAACTTTGTCAGGAGGTATATTTTGAAAATTAGAGGACATCTGTATTGGGCCCCCGGGTGGCCAAGTGGTCCGAGTCATCACCTTTACAGATCACAGATATATCACTTCTGTCCACATTGCATCTTAAACTAATTTTGAAACTGTATCTCCTCTTTCTTATTGGTTTTTTAAAATATAAATGGAATTGTAGTAGAACTGTTGAGTATGGAGGAGTAAAGATAAGAATGTAGTCACTTAAAACTAGTCTTAACTGCTGTTTTTTGCATGTGGATAATTTGGCTTGCATAGTGTACCCGTAGATCATGGTATTTAGAATGTAGATTCTGAAACTATAACCTGTAGTCATGAAACTGATGGGCACACAATATGAATTCATACTCAAATTTCCAAGCTTCTGAACTTCTCTAACTTAAATAATTGAGATGTAAGAATCTTTCTCTGCATACATGTCAAATTGTAATGAGACTGAATGACTCTAAATGTGATATTTAGTTTAGGAATTTGTATTCATTAATGGGTCTGTGTGCATATCTTCTAGTGCAGCAGGTAAGGGTGGACCTGGGTTGTTTCCTTTTTGTTTTTGGATGTGTGCAACATAAACATCAGCAATATTTTCTAGTTGTGAATTTTTTTACCTTTAAAAAAGCTGAATAAATATTTTTTTCTGTTCAATTCGAGTTAAAAAATTAAAAAGATATTTGCAAAGCAACGAGTAAGCAAACAGTATTTATTGCCATCTTTTTCTTCCATATTAACCATGTTACTTTTTAGTTCGTATGTTGATACAGAACTAGGAAAATGCAAGCAATAGACTTAAATAATGCAATAATCTGTCATTTAATATACATACATGTTCATTTGTATCACTTATTTGTAAACATTTATTCATGATTTGTTTTCTATTTATTTTAAAATACAAATTAACCTGATTCATTTAACCATGAGCAAAAGTGATTTTTTAAAAACTGATATCCCAGGTATGCAAGTTTTCATTCATTGAATCATTTCAAAGCATCCTTTGTTTGGTTTCTTTTCAACCCACAAGTTATATCTATACAAGTGCCTTAGACTCCTTTTAGCATTATTATTGCATTTACTATCATTGTATGCGATGTAATGCTTTTTTGTGTTTTCTTTCTTTATATGATTAATTTATGTATATAAAGCAATAACCTCCAGGTATTACACTTGTAATAATTAGTATAGCATTTTTATACAAGAAATCAAAACTATAATTGTGTCCTTTTTTAAATATAGATGTAGATGTAAATAAATGTTGATGTACATATACCTGTAAATTAGTTTTACAATTTTAAATTGTAACTTGCCTGTACATTACAAACTTGTTTCAATTGTAACAGCATTTGTCATGGTAATATATGTCAGACTTTTCGGTCAGTAGGTAAAATGTCAACACTGGATGAAAGAAGATAAATGGTTTCTGCAGAATAGCTGTAAAATCATGAAATTCAGAATCGTCTCACTTTTTGATATAACTGTCAAATTGCCTTCAGATGTTACTGGCAATATTAATAGCTTGGAAATAGCAAAGAGATTAGTGTTGGTTGGATTTCTCCAGACCAGGGTGGTGTCAGTTGACATTATGTGACCCATGGCAAGTCATTTTTCTTCTCTTTCCTTGCCATAAAACTAATCATTCATGTTTTTTCCATCTTTTTACCTTTACGGTCACCACCATCCGAACATATGCATTAAAAATAATTTTCTTAAACATTTTAAAGTTGAATTTCATTTAAGCTGATGTTCAAAAATTAATAATTGCGTGTCTACTAAAACAATTTATTGATTTGCCCGTCATAGGTTACAAGTTGGTAGGTAATTCATTTCATCACTTATCCTCTACAAATGCCCAAAATTAAGAATAAAAAAATAAGCAAAACTAAGCTGACAGGAAACGGCATTTGTTGAATGGTTAAAACATGACCATCTGTACAAGTAGAAAGCATTGATATCTGTCACTTGCACAGTGTTTTCATCTGCTCAGCATCAGAGGCAGCCATATTCCTAAACCAACCGTTTATTGAAGCATAGCTGTAATGATCTTTAATTAATTGCGCCTATAGCATTTTTCCCTTGACCATGATGTTAACACCTTGGCTTAGGAATAGTCGAATTAAACTCGAATGGCCTTGGTTTTGATTATTTAATTATTCCACATGTTAATCAAAAGTGATCAGCTTCCATATGGTCAGTGCAATTCAGGAAGATTTTAATTTTTCAACAACTGTTTCACATGAAGGATCATTTTCCATAATACTAGTGCAAGAATTCCTTATGCTTTTTCACATTAACTCAACCTTTACTGACATCATAATTTTGAGGCACTACATGGAAATCACACCTACCAGATACTTTATGCATACATGTACGTTGAAGATATATATATAAACATTTTTTTAAAAGGGTTATAGTAAAACAAACGGGTAAAAGCTAACGTGTTTTATACAAGATTACAGTAATGAAAATTGTTTTAAAAATCTTTTTTGATGGATTGAAATTTTTGTGATTTATCAATTTGCTCTGTTCATTGCTAGAAATGTTTCAGTAAGAAAATGGATGGTGAGTTTCTGCATCATGGCACATTGTTGTGCTTTTAAATTTGCAGCTTAGGGCATGAACAAAATCCATAAAAATTGGTATCAAATGGAAATCAGTGAAACCACAGTATAGTCCTTGCTATATATGGTGTTTTTAGTTGATGTACATGTAGACTAGAAATTAATCAGCCATTGCTCAAGACTATTCAGTTTCATATTTCATACATTGCTTTATCATGCATTTATTTACCTATGGGCATGCCTTACCTTTTTAGAATTGTGTGCAGGTGGTAAAAAATTGCAAGGCAGTGGGTCAAGTTATCTTTTGGATGGACATACATTTTGTTTAAGTATGGTACTACTTTGACAACATACTTGATACAGGCCAGGTTCAACTGCAGACTGCACAGACCCAGATTTGACATGGCATAATGCATAAGCAATGTTAGATCTACACAGTTTGTTATGAATAATCAGTAGAACTAACAACATAGACCCTGTCCAAATAATGGGATGGCAGATCGGGATCTGTTTGCAGTTTTACTCTGTTTATAAGTGAGTAAAAGTAGTATGAGTAATGATATTTACTGTATCATTATATTATGAACTAGTATCTGTTTGTGGAGAACCTGTTATTACAACGTGTGTAGTTAAAAATTTGCTATGAAAAATTCAGTATAAAATAATTTTCCATAAATGTCCTCTTTTTTTTTTTTAAACACCCATCAACAGATTCAGACACAAATGAAATGTGACTTTTGCTGTAACACACAAATTATTCCCATCCCCTCTTCCCAAAAAACTGAATTCAGTGTAGAGTTTATTGAAAAGTAAATTGAAGATTCAGATAAGAAAACAGTTTAGTTGAATTAATATACAGTACATGAAAAATGGACTGCCCCTGTTGCACTTTTGTACAGTACAGTTGAATGCAATTCATTGACATGTGCTAGTGACCCAATACATTGCAACTTAGGACTAACAGTACTTGTAACATGGATATTACACAGTGTAGTAAAAGTGTAAATCAGTTGCAGCTACACAGTATGAGTGGCGAATAGTCAATCCATTTCGTGTGTTCTGTTCCTTCAGTTGGCTGCTGTTATTAAATATCTTTCTGAAGATGTGCAATGTATAGATGTCTTCTTTCTACAAGATAAAGAGTTGTGCATTTCCAAGCAGCATGTATGTTTCTGACTTGTTTATGATTGGATTTTATGAAGATATTAATGTATATATATATTGTTTTATATTAAAAACGTTAACAAAACATTACAACTGTTATTCTTATGTAGTTTCTGGCTCTGTCCAAAAATTTATCAAACTCATTTTTTACCTTGTGGCCAAGCTGGCACCCATATTGACATGTTAGATTCAGTCCTATTTTTGTCAGAAAGCATGGCCCAAACTTAATTAGCTCATCAATTCCCCCCCCCCTCTTTTAATTATTTTTCCAGTAGCAGAATGGAGAATATTGATATCATGCTCTCTATGTTCATCCCTGATTTGCTTTGATGTGATAACACATGTAGTACTCATCACAGTGCCATTATATTTTTAATTATCATAAGTAAATTACCTGATCAGATTTTTAAGGCCATAACAGCAGATTTTTCATATTTTTCAACACAAATTCTAACTTTTTGGACTTTGTGTGTACTTTCTTAACCGTTGTATATAATTAAGTAAAAACCGCATGAGGTAAACAATTGAAATTTGGTATTATGTAGACGAGATCATTAAATTTTCATGCCATTATATTACTTGGAAGTTAGATTTTTCTTGTTGTAGGGTTTAACGCCATTTTTCAGCACAAGATACTATACATGGTGGCCAGTATTAATGGCGGAGGTAGAACCTGGGAAAACCCTGGAAAGAACCACCCATCCACGGGAAGCTACTGGCAAGCTTTCTCACATACCCATATTGGCTGAATCCGAGACTCAAACCCATGCAAACAGGTGAGATGGCAGTGATCCGTAACAGAGAGTGCTTTAGACTACTTGGACACTTAGGGCCCCTGATATTTCTTGAATTGTCATTTTATTCAAAGCTATGACCCTGGATATTCATTTGTAGTCTTGAAAATGTTCTGGTATCAACTTTTCTACATTATATCATTGATTGTGCTAATTTCATCTAAAAGGTGAATTTTTTCATATACTTAGGGATAGGTGTCATTTTGAAGAATGTGAAGCATTTATTTTATCATGCACTTAAAATATATAAAACCTTTTGTTCACCATAGCTAAGTTGCTGAATAATATTCAAAATACATCAGAATAGAGATTAATACTTATTTTTTGACCTAATACTATTGCTAGATATTTCAGTGATCCCCCAGCCTAAAAGTCAAGGTCATAGCAAAAGAAAAAGTTATGTAACTTGCATCCTTGTTTTGAGTATACCGGTAACTTTTGATCCAGTCAAGACATTTAACAGAAACGGCTTCGATGTATTAATAATATGTTGCTGACAATAGGAGCACACACCCTGCTTCATGTATGTCAAGGTCACAGCAAGCAAAAATGCAACTGGCTTGTATCCTTCATCTTGTATTCTTCTTCAGGAATGTAATATTTGAACAACTTTTTAGTATTCAGAGACCACTTAAGCCAGGTATATATCGTGTACCTGAAGTGTTGCATACCATAACCTTGAGCCCTGCTTGAGGGTCGTGATCATGAGAAGAGAAAATGTAATTTTATTCCATTATTTGTATTTAATCTTGAGTAAAAATTATGAGCTACTGATGACATTTTAATGAAACTTGCCCGGTCATACATACCATAAGCATATCTTCAGATTTAAGGTCAAAACAAGAGAAAATATAAATTGTGACAACTATCAATGTACAAGTGTAACTTTCAAGCAACCAAGATATATTATTGCAATTTTTAGCCCATTTAGATATTTTTACATGTGTCGTGCATATTCATTCAAAATCACTGCTTTTAGAGTCAAGGTCATAATAAAGAATAATGTAAATAAATGGTCAATTTCAAAATCCAAGTCATTACCTTTTTTGTATCCACCATTTATATCTGGCTTAAACTTTGCACAGGTCCACACTTTGCACAGAGTCAAATATGATGGTTTCGTTTTTTTGTGCAGATTGGATGCTTGGTGCAGAAGCAATTGGAGTAAGTGCTTATCTCAAGGTCATACCAAGGTGGTTGCTCTGGTAAGATAGATCTGAACCTGCATATTTTTGAAACAAATATATATTCTTGAGAAAGTCTGGTTAACTCGTAGTAAATTGTTCTAGCCATGGGATATCAAAGACATTGGCAAACAATTGATCACTGAAAAGCAGATTTTACTGCCAACATGAAGATTGTGATTTTTATTTGAGACATAACTGTCACTTTCTGGGTGGTAGCATCAACAGATTTAATGGCTTGCATTTATTTTTGTTCAAGCCAGATATAGTTGTGAAAGTGTCAAACCGTATGCAGGTGAGATACTGGGTTCTGTACTCGAACACTTATTTTATGTTCATACTTCCAATAATGTGGCCAACTAAAAAAAATCTTACTGTTAAGCTATTCTTCTCGGAACAGACTGTTATATCAACTTGGGAGTTTTGTTGAACAATTTGTTACAAAATGCAGTTGACCTCCAAAATGTGCACCTTGGTGGCCATGTTGAAAATTATGGAGATCGTGTTAAGGGATTACCCAAGAGATTATTACCACATACAAAAGGTGGTTCATCTTAAATGAATAATGTAATGATCTAATGTGCAATTTAGTTGCCATGGTAGTCTTCTTGAAAGTTGTATTATTACTCCACATAAACAGGGATGGAATTAGCCAGCAATTTTCACTGAAAGGCATTTTTTTAATGAGTTGGTTTTAGTTAACCTGTTTTGCTTATGTACATTGCAAGGTTGATGAATAGAAGTAGGTTTTTTATCAATCTTAGTATTTTGGTATTTCTTGCTACTTTTGTCATACATGCCAAACCCTGACGAGGAAAAGGCCTAATCCAAGATGTCAAAAAGTGGAATCCAGGCAGAAAAGGTGTAATCCACATATAACACGCTGTAATTTCAATGAACAATGATTTATTTGCCCCTCATGTCTTTTAACATCCATTACTTTTTCAAGTTTTCATATGTAGCAATTTTAGCTTTACACATCAACTAGTATCCATCTTAAGACGTTAAGTACAAAATATTAAAATTCTTTCCACACAGCCTGAAATTGATGTCATGAGACACTGCATTCGTATTTTTTTGGTATTTTTGTTGTTGCCTGTTTTTTAATTCATCCGAGAGATTTTGGAAAGGAGATATTTTTGGTCTTGTATATGCATCGACTAAAATAAAATAACACTTTTTAGTGCCAAATACCTTTAGACTGATTCTGCAGTAAATATGAATTAGAACAAAGAATCTGCACGTAAAGAATAAATTAGAAAACTAGTCAAAAATAGAACATGATACTGTTAGGAAAGTGCACGCAAGTCCACGGACAAACATACTTTTATATTGTAGTTACGTAAACCTGTCTTTTCTAAAATAAGGTCTGTGGGATTAATGGAATATTTACAAAAAACGAGAAAACAAATAATATATTTTTTGGGAAAGTGGAAATACTAAAAAAAGCATAATCCATATACGTTTATGCGTAATTTAGTGAAAAAAAGCATAATGATTACGCCAAAAGCATAATGGTTGGCATGAATGTATTTGACAACTAGCCTAAACATTTACCTACACATTTGTGTAAAAGTAGGTCATTACAAGATACTTTTCACCTAAGGGGAGTTTCCAATTATTGAAGTAAGACCATAACTTTGTTTTATTAACATGAAATGCCTACAGCTGCTGTGAACTTAATGAGGAAGCTTACTGATCATATCCCACTAGTGAAAATCTTTTGCTTTTTAAAGAGAGGTGGTTTGATGTAACAAATGTTTGCCATATCTTTTTAGGACTTTTTAATGCTTTTTTCCTATACCTTGTCAAGAATTTTGAAATTTACCATTTATTTTATATGACTTGATTTACATTTACTTGAAAGGGTTTTATACCTTACAAAATTTTGCAATTTGTACCATTATTAAGTAATGATTATTTTTTGGGAACCTAACTTCTAATTGGCAAGATGTATATGCACAATGAAAAAGACAACTTTGTAGAAAAATCTGATAATCGCAATACTGAAAGAGAAAAAACAACAACCAGCAACAATGTAAAATGGTATGGTCACTTAGGCCACTATCGTTGAAAAATATGCAAAACATACAAAACTTTGAAGCAAAGAAAATACAATAGAACAATACTGGCTTCACAATGGCTGAAAATTGCAGAGAAATCCAACAGATTTTGTGATGCATGCCAATATAATATTACCTGCATCAAAGTAAAAGTTTTAATTTTGAAACACTTAATATGTAGATAGCCACCTAGTGCTGATAATGAGAGGCAGATCCATAGAAACTATTGATTGCATCTATAATTTATATAGACCTGAAAGAAAATTTTATCTTTCCAAAAGGTCTAGATTTGTAAACTAACATAATTCAATTCACGATAGTATTGTCACTGGGTTTGCATTCAATTCAGAAACCCCCTATCCATGATCCATGAAAATTCTATAGCTAAAACTAAATTTCTGAAGGAAACAAAAAACATAACACTGGGCTGAACCAGACTGCAAATGATATTTAGATAGCATATTCTCTTCTGACACTTATATAGGTGATATAATAGGGAACAGCAGAAAAAAGATTACTTGTTTCAATAATAAAATGAAAAGTTTTCATTAGACAAATTTATTTGCAAAAATACGCATGTAATAACAGGAAAAAGCATTTATATTCATAAGCACACATTTCCATTAATTGTACATGTCAAGATCTAAGGCAATTATGTGTGATTTTAAATCCTGAATGTACAGACCCTAATCTGCTGGCACATTAAGGAACTGTACATTTGTGTCTGTGCAGTTTACAGTTGGACCCAATCTCAAAGTGAGTCTATACAGTATATAGACTGAAAAAAGTAATTATTGAACATGTAGTGTTTAGAAAGCCTTACCTGTTGGAGAAACAAATCATTAATACCATTATTACATCCTGGAAGTGGCTTGTCATATACTAAAAACGTGGTATTCAATCTATTATATAAGTATTGTACTTGAATTCCATTAAATCACAATATTTTAATACAAAATAAACTATTTCAATACTAAGATTTTTTGGGGGGTATTAGCAACTATTAACTTAACTGATCTGACATGTATATGCACTTTGCTTAAGAATACTTGATCACAAAACAATAAAAAAAATTGATAAATATGTTATTTTTATTGCAGCATTTGATATATTTTACGACTAAAACACTTAAATAAAACATTTATGTATATAAGCCCTTAAGTTTTATATAGTGATTCACAATCAACTTAAACTGATTTAATCTAATTCATTTTATTGTTTTAAATGAATACGAATATAAATGGCAGATGGATTGGATATAAGTTCTTTTAATTTACTTGTTTCTTCCCTTTCCACATATATCAATCTAATTCTTCGCAAAATCTGCACAGTATACAGCTCTGAATATATCTCTCTACTCACTGGAAAGATATGGAACTAAAATCTTTTTTACTTCCAGGCTTCCAACATTAATAACAATATCACAGACAAATATTATTACCAATATCAAACGTGATCATCAATTGAAAGTCAACTAATACTGTAACTGAAAATAAAAATAATAAATAGATAGTAACTTAATATTGTAATTTGTTTTTATTAAAGAAACTGTCAAACAAGGTATTCACTCTAAACATGGCCTTTGGGGAAGGCTTTTAAAAAAAAGTTATGTGCCAGGGTACTTTGATTACTCTAATATTTCACATTAAAAAAACCTTCCCTGGTATGTTTTCTTAGTACAGCCTTTATCAGTTTTTTTTCTTCTAAAGAAATAATGAGAAAATTAAATGTAAATAACTCCAAAATTTGGTAAAGTGAAAATTAAATGGCTAAATTATTAAAGTTTTTTTTAAAAAAAACCACAGTAAAAACTAAATTTTTCCTGGACATGCATGTACTTTAAATCAGAACTTTGTTGTATAGGCTGACACTAGAATTTGCATTGTCAGCAAATGATACCTTGAAAAACACTTGAATGTCTTCTGGAAAGTGGAATATTTAATTCCACATTTAGTTCATATTTAGTACAATGTAATGTTTAATTCCACATCCAGTTCCAATTCAAGTTTAGGCTTTACTTATATTACTCACTAGTCTTTATTTTACATTTAACAGCATTAAATTTTATTGACATATTCTATGATGTTATAAGATTACGAGGAATTCACAGTATCATATTAGCATACATGTATTTGACATTCTTAATGGCATTACTCCCAATTCAGTCCATAAAAATACACATCTAATATAACATTGATACTATTATACTAAAAACAATTTTGAAGACAATTATTATAAATTAATTTCAGTTGACTTGGTAAATTAAATAAAATTTTAAGCTCTTTAAAACTTAGCAATTTACAGCACAAATCTCATGCAAAGTTAGATTTCAATTCCACATTCTTTGGAACACGTGTCATCAACATCCAGGAGCTCTTTTTACCATGTTTCAGTTCCTCGCACTGGACGACTCTTGAACTTCCAAACATCCTGAAATAGTTGTTGGTGTAAATGTGAAATCTTATACAGCAACAAATTTTATGCATGTTACAACAAAGTTTCCAATGACTTGCATTGTATTTGTTTCCATTAATAAGTTAGCTCATGTATATGCATATATCACAGCAGTCGTTGTTGTTGTTGTTTTAGGGTTTAACGCCATTTTTAAGCGCACGATAGGCAGTACATGACGGCTAGTATTACTGGTGGAGGAAGAACCCGTGAAAACCCCTGGAAAGAACTATCGACCCATGAGAAGCGCTACCGGCAAGCTTTCTCACATAACTACATTAGCCGAATCTTAGACTCGAACCCACGCAGACAGAGGTGAGACGGCAGTGATCTGTAACGGAAAGCACCTTAGAATACTTGGGGGGGCCCCCATCACAGCAGTCTTGATTCAGATTTGTTGTTATATAGTGTTCATATAGATATGGATCTAAGCTCTTCATTTAGTTTCTGATTTCCATGTAAGATAACCATCAATCCTGATTTGCAGCACATTTCATAGACCTGGGTACACACTGCACTTAAACACAGTAGTATCACTAAAGAATATTTGTGATATTTATTTCTATATTAAAAACCATGAAAGACTAATAATCTATGAAGCTGAGAGTGAAAGAAAATGGATCAATAAGAGAATGCCACTGACTGTTCCACGGACACTATGAATGGACCACGGACACTTTGTATGTGTCATAGACAAAATGTATGTACCACAGACATGATGTATGTGACATAGACATTATATATATGCCAGAAAACATTGCATATATTTCCATTTTATGATGGGACTCTTCATATCCTGTTACTGCTATGTTGAGTGTATCCCCATAGGTGCAAAATGGACAGTTGAAAACCCCTTGGTATCATAGCTGGGAGTCATATAAAAAAACATGGGGGTCAAAATGGACTGATAAATTTTCATCTTAAAAAAAGATACTGCAACTTGCAATATGAACACACACACACTCTCTCCTTCTAAAAATACAAATAAACCAATATGCACAATTAAAAAAATGCATTTTCCATTCAAAGAAAAGTTTTATTCATTTTTCTTTTAGTTTAAAGCGATATTTTAAACAGTCTCCTTATAATCTTATTGTAGAAATACTATAGGCGAACACATTATATATAAGCCAATACAAAAAACCAAATTAATCTTTTTAATCAAATGGCAGTTAATTTACTGCCTGTCATAAAATGTGTACTATCATCAGTTTCAATGTACTTTGTCTTAGAGCACATTAATTCAAACATCAAAAGAGGCTAATGATTCCTCTTCTTTCTAATAAGTTACACATGAACTTTAAGATCTTTATTTTATTGCAGCAAAGTAAAAAATTAATTTAATAATCTGAAATGACCCCTGACTTTGTAATCCAAATAATGCATGTCTGACCAAGTTTACTGATTTCTTTGTTGTGAAAGAATGTCTTGGGTGATAACGTGTCCTCCATATATCTTGTGGCAAATGAGGGCAGATATTTAAAGTTTTTAAATTATGTCAAGAAAGCATGAACGCTGTTAGGGGGTGGCAAGTGGGATGAGTGCCCCAAGTCCCTTTCTTGCGGGGCCTTCACGCTTTAGGCATACGGTCATCCTTATAAGTTTGTCAAGCTATACTCTGGCCCCACGCAGCCATTGTTGGCCCTAGGCCTCGTGTACTACTCCTAACACCACTTCTGCATAAAAGGTTTATTCACTTTTGCAGTCTTTGCAATCAGAATTCACACCGATAATCCTAATGGATGTGCCCTATTCCATTCAAGGGAATTATTGTCAATATTTTTCAGTCGAGAGAGATCCACATTTACTCTTTGTGTTTTGCTTCTTTCATATTCTTTGCTAATGATTCTTAATGCATGCCATATTAATCTGGAGATCACTGTCTAGTGCAACAAGCATTGAGGTTAAACATGTGGACAACATCTTGAGCTCAATGGAAATCACGCAAGAGCTCGCGATATTAGGGGAAGCTATTCCATTATAACATTGCCTATGCTAGTCTGGTTCCTTCTTTCGTAAACTCACTGCGTTGCACTCCGTTATACGAATAGTTGAGTGCAATGCAGAAAGTATACAAAGCAGGGAACCAGTCTACACGTCTGCTGAAAGTATACAGGATGCCATCCCTCATCCAAAGCATTGGTTATTAAATAAATCCTGATCGCATTATGTGAATCCTTTGCGTCAGAAAAATGCATGGCAATAAAACATGTATAAATTTCTCCAGTGTGTTCCCTGATGCACAAATGTGCATAAAGGGAAACACTGGCTATATTAAAGAACATAATATAAATTTTACATTGATGAACTTGATGGCACAAAATACGTGCCTTACCCTATTATTATGGCTGATGAATTATTGGGTAACAAATGTGCAAAGTTTAAAAATCACAACACCAACAGTATACAGCAACAGTATACAAAATTATACTTTGAAAAGATTCTACAAGGACACTTTTTATCATTTTAAAAGTAAAGAATTCAGAACAATATATCAGTATAATAACATTAAGTGAGTTACAGCTAATGGTCAGTGGTTATACACTGATGAACTATGGTGGCTCTGTGCTAGATTCACCAGACCAGGCCAAGTTAGCTACATTGTGTGTCAAAGCTTAAGGCATTTTATCCAATTGTCTTGGCACAATATAACCTTTTAAGTCTTGATGTATCATTGGAAACCAAACAAATATGAATGACATGTGATATGACATGAGTCAATAAAAAAAACTGCATGATTACCGAGAATGTGACATCTTCTTTCTTTAATGTTGGGTACCTCCTGCACACAAGAGCTGCGATTTCATCAGCTATGATATCCTGGCTAGTGCCTTTCACATCGATAAAGTAGCAGTCAGCACTTGCATAGTGACAGGATATTGACTAGAATTAAAACATTTGAGAGTATAATTATGGCCACTGCTGTCTACAAGTGTTCAGAAGTAGACATCTTGTACATCATGTTGTCTTCTATCATTATCGTGAATTTTGTGAATAAACAACATAAGACAGTCGCATGAAAGAGATCAGTTTTATACAACTATACAGAGAGAAAGGGATGTGTATTTTCATTCAAACAATGTAAGATAAATTAATATTATTTTAAAAATAAGGATAGGTAAATCCTAGAAAACTACACAAGTTCATATAATAACGAATGCTGCACCATTTTTCTCATCCACATTGCAGTAGACTGAGACACCACATTTACCAGATTTGTTATAGCATGAATTTAGATATTACAATGCAAACTGTAATCATTGAACTTTTATTTTGTAAAATGCACACTCAAGAACAAAGCATACACAAGTCTTCACATCAAGTCAGGTGTATAAACAACAGTCATGTAATGTCCATAGGTTTATTCAAGTAAAAATGGTTAAAACAAAACTTTTGCTATATAATTATATTTCTTTCTTCAGGTCAAATCAGGGGTAAAACAACATCTCTAGCATAAAATGCGTATCTGCTGCTTCTTGTCAACAAGGGATAAAATAACATGTATCATATATATAACATATTTCTAAACAAGTTCTGTTGTATAATTCACACTTATATATTCAAATTTTAGGCATAAAATCAATATTCTGGTTCTGTTATATAATGCACACCAATGTATTCTGTTCAAATTAGGATAAATCATATAATGCACACCAATGTATTCTGTTCAAATTAGGATAAATCATATAATGCACACCAATGTATTCTGTTCAAATTAGGATAAATCATATAATGCACACCAATGTATTCTGTTCAAATTAGGATAAATCATATAATGCACACCAATGTATTCTGTTCAAATTAGGATAAATCATATAATGCACACCAATGTATTCTGTTCAAATTAGGATAAATCATATAATGCACACCAATGTATTCTGTTCAAATTAGGATAAATCATATAATGCACACCAATGTATTCTGTTCAAATTAGGATAAATCATATAATGCACACCAATGTATTCTGTTCAAATTAGGATAAATCATATAATGCACACCAATGTATTCTGTTCAAATTAGGATAAATCATATAATGCACACCTTTCCCTAGAGCCAATTAGTAGTAAAAACAAAAGATTAACACCATAAATCACAAATCTCTTTGAGTTAAATATCGGGTAAAAACTATTTCTGCAATAAAATGCACAACACCTTTTTCTTCAAATCAGGGATATAACTGATATAAAAGGTCATTAATGCACACCTGTTCTTCATGTAAAATGAGTGGGTAACACTGACATGTTCTGTCATAAATTGGGCACCTGTTTCTTGAAGGTAGATGTGAATTATCAGCAATACTTAAATATAACGCATATTCTGACTGAAGGTTCTTCATCATTTCATCCAAGCTACTAAACGTATTTCCACCATTCAGAATAATAAGCTGTTCATATTTATTAGAAAACCTTTTTATTGGTTCATAACACACTCCTTCTGAATGTGCTGTTTTTCGTAATTAATATTAGATATTATAATAAACACAACAAATTAATTTTACGTGTTATCTGAAAATTGTTTTTCTTCTGTTTTTATTTTTAATTTTTAAACATTACAGAAATTCCAAGTCTGGTCAAAATATGACATCCATAGTGGTATCAAGTTCAGTCAGTCCAATTCAAAATCACAATAGCATGGATCTTGTTAATTATCACATTTAGCAAACTGGAACAAGAATAAGGTCAGTAAAGTGACAAGAAGCAACTGTGAATCGAGGCATGATAAATGATGGAAGTCCAACAAGAAGCCATACCATAAGCTAAATTAGCCTTTTGGCTTTGAGAGCTAAATATTACTATTCAATCTTGAAGAAAATTAAAGATTCTATAACATCTGGATGATTTTATTTTGAAATTAGTGAAGACTGTATGAGCTTGTTTGTTATATACACTTCATAACAATGATTGGTTTACAAAAAGAATGACAGCAAAACAGATGATTAGTTTACAAAAGGAATGACAGCAAGACAGATTAATGGTTTACAAAAGAAATGACATCAAAACAAATGATTGGTTTACAAAAGGAATGACACCAAGACAGATTATTGGTTTACAAAAGGAATGACAGCAAAACAGATGATTGGTTTACCAAAGGAATGACAGCAAAACAAATGATTGGTTTACAAAAGGAATGACAGCAAGACAGATGATTGGTTTACAAAAGGAATGTCAGCAAGACAGATTAATGGTTTACAAAGGGAATGACAGCAAGACAGATTATTGGTTTGCAAATGGAATGACAGCAAAACAGATGATTGGTTTACAAAAGGAATGACAGCAAGACAGATTATTGGTTTACAAAAGGAATGACAGCAAGACAGATTATTGGTTTACAAAGGGAATGACAGCAAGACAGATTAGTGGTTTACAAAAGGAATGACAGCAAGACAGATGATTGGCTTTTAAAAGATAAAATATTCTACTTATTATTACTAGGATCACAATACAAATGGTTTTTTTTCACACACACAAATACAAACATGTGCATGTGTGCTAAACTTAGCTTTGGATAAAAAAATATGCTTGTTTTCCATATACGCTGTTATCTAGGTTTTATCATACTGCATTTTCAGATTGTGTAATATACCTTCCTGAAGCCTTCAGTCTTATTCATTCCTGATCCATGGATTAGCAATGGATGGAAGAGAACGGTGTCCCCAGCCTCCATCTGCAGATGTACACGGGGCTCGTCAGGGCTGTAGTCTCGAACACCATGGTACATCTTGTTCACACCACCCTGGAGATTTATGATATACAATTTGAATTTAAAAACTTGGAAGCAAAGAAGTATCCCTACATCTTGTTATTACTCTTATTTGATAAGGATTTGACACTGACCAATGCATTTTTAGTTGCACTGAAATTAATCAGCACCTTTCCAAGCCAAGTATTGCTATACTGCTTCTTTTCACATCAATCTATGGCATATGAATGTAACCAAAACAGTCTTTTAAGCACCCTCTCATAAATGAAAGTGTTACTGTCAGTGGCAAGTGAAATCTACTGACCAATGAGAGAGCTTGTTACACAGGTATGTATTCAATATAACTTCATTATGCTTACATGCCATAACTTGAAACTTGCAAGAAAAATCTTGTGTTAATAGTTTACCTTGGAAAAATTGCCACATGATATGTGTTGCCTATGGAGATTGCAATTATTCTAAAGATTTATTTAGGTAAATGGACTGGATTATTTTCTTCCAGAAAGAGGATCAAGTGATACTGTTTGAGCTGTATCATTTGAGAATTGATCATACAGGCCCAAGTGTATTGTCTGATTTAAATAAGATCATATATATCAACTGCAGAGTGGTAACTCATATTTAAATAATGTTTTGAGTAAGAGGTACTACTATTTTCATGGATCATTGTTAATTGCATCTTTATATTTTAGTTTGTAGTAACTACAAAAATCACTGAAAACTGGTACTTCACCAATGAATTGACAGTAAATTACCACTGTCCCTGCCTCGACACCCATCCCACCCCAATGCATAATGCTTCTATATTTTGCTCGTGTAAACAATTCACATTTTTCAGTATGAATTTATTGAAAAACTTTCTACAGTATATGATGTGTTATATTTACAGCTTTTGATTCATTTTCAAAGCACACTCTGTTTCTTTTTAAGTATGCAGATAATTTATCCAGTGGTTTAGGAAATATACTGGTATGCAAATTTAACTTTTCTTTTAACCAAAACCTTAAGAAAATTAATGTTGCTGATGCTAGCATGTTGCTGTCTTGATTTTCCAGTAAGGTGGGCCTGAAAGAAATGTTCTGCAGACAACTTTAACTTATAAATCAATTACAATTAAACTATTTTAACAAAATAAACAGTTTGTGAATACATCAATGAATTCCAGTTTATAAAATACCAAAATAAACTGAAATTTACTTTTCTTTGATTCATATTACATACTATATTCATTTTTTGATACAGTGAAGACTTGTACAACATAAAGTATGCAATCTGCAAAGTAAAGCTGTATAATTGTATAATTTTAGATTATTGCAAAAAAAATTCCACTCAATAAATTTGATTTACTGTGCACTTTGAGTATTTTATCTTAATCCCCATTCATTTTGCATTATTTGTACAATTCAATACTTTTACACATTAAATGAAGACAATGTCTTATTGCAACCAATCTTTTGTATGTACCACTGCTAACTGAGTGAAGTATGCCTAATTTTATTTTGAAAAACTCCACCCACATCTGTCTGTCTTTCTCTATACCCCATCTACCAAAATAGAGGTTTTAAGTTCAAAACTTGCTTCAGCATTCCTAATTTTTTAATATCAATTTTTGTATGTTTATGTTCAAACTCTAATGTAAACTAGCTCATCCATTCCAATTTTTAAAAATTGTTGCTTTAATTTTTTGTATTCCTGTCCTAGGAGGGGCAATACAGCTGCTAGTTTTGTTAACAGAAAGCATGACATCTGGAGACAATGATGATAAAGTAACCAAAATCACAGCATTTAAATTTTAGAAGAAATGTTCATTGTGAAGTCATTGTAGGTGGTACAGCAGCCTTTAAAAGAATCAAAGATATATTAACATGGTCACCAACTTGTACTCAATTTCTCTGGCAAATGAAATCACAAAAATAAATAGAACTACTAGTTGAAAGGGCAGAAACCTATTCTATACAATCTGGAGATAATATATCTACTAAAAAGCATACCTGCTACACAAAAACAAAAGGTTATGTTCAGATAATGGTAACACAAGATTATGAACAGAAATTAGGATGCTTAATTGATCAAATAATAATAATCAACAACTTGCATTCTGTCATCTTAAAATTAAAGAGGTTTGTGAAATTGTACTGGAAACTATTATTGTGGATTTAATCTTCTGGCAGGGCAACTCACAAGCCTGTCAGATACCTTCAACAACAACTTGTCAGTGCAAATTTAATTGTAAATTAATTGTGAATTTGATACCAAAAGAATACTATTAAACTAGTCAAATTAATGTGCTCTTCATATGAGAGTTTTAGTATTTAAACCTTCATGGGTGAAGGGAATATTCTTTTTATCTTGTATTGGGGCAACCCTGTCTCTTTAAATTGAAAAGACCTCAGGAGTTTTGTACCCCTACTTTCGAAAAAGCCTGCTTGTACATACATGCACATACCTCCCATTGGGGATAGTCATGCTGGAGTAATTCCCCTTTATGAGTACCAGGTAGAACAACAAGACAGCCATTCTCTCTATTGACCTTCTGCATAGCTGTCCAAGAGCACACTATTTTCTCTGCTGGTCTGAAGGGAAAATAGTGCAAATCTTGATGCATGGGGTGCCGTGATGTTTTCTTGCCTAGTATGTAAAGAAGTGAACAATATTATTTATGCATTATTTCCATAGAATTTTTTTTTTTATCTCCCCAATAAAATACACTATGACCAGCACCATTCTTTCACAAGATTTTCATCATCTTTGTAACAACTTAAATATGGTTGAAGCAATGAGAGCCACTCCTGTTATAGGTCAAGTAAATGACTTTAAGTGATACAGATATCACATTATTCACTAGTACAGGGTGAGACAAAAATATTCCATCATATAAAAGAAGATAGTTTAGGGAAAAATAATAATATGGTTCATAATCCTGCCGTAAAATACAATAGTTAGAACTAGATTGATAATTCTTTATTTAATATTAATTCACCATAAGATTAACAAGAGTGCACAGAATACTATATCTGACTTGGGAACTCAATAGTTTCTTATATTACCTTTAAAAACAATTAACTGTAAGTTAAATCAAGAAGCCTATGTACCACTATATATCAGTGATGATAAAGTCCTCCTACCACTACATATCAGTGATGATAAAGGTCCTCCTACCACTACATATTAGTGATGATAAAGTCCTCCTACCACTATATATTAGTGATGATAAAGTCCTCCTACTACTATATATTAGTGATGATAAAGTTTATGTACTCCAATATATTAGTGATGATAAAGTTTATGTACTCCAATATATTAGTGATGATAAAGTTTATGCACTTCAATATATTAGTGATGATAAAGTTTATGCACTTCAATATATTAGTGATGATAAAGTCCATGTACCACTATTTATTAATGATGACAAAGTCTATGTACCACTATATATTAGTTATGATAAAGTTTATGTATCACTATTTATTAGTGTTGTTGTTGTAAGGTCTAACGACATTTTTCAGCACATGATAGGCTATATTGGCAGCAAGCATTAATGGTGGAGGAAGAACCCAGGAAACCCACTGACCCTTGAGAAACTACTAGCAAGCTTTCTCACATACCCATGTTGGCCGAATCTGAGACTTGAACCCACACAGACAGAGGTGAGACGGCAGTGATCCTTAATGGAGAGCACTTTAGACCACTCAGGGCTCCCCTATATATTAGTGATGACAAAATCTATGTACTTCTATATATTAGTGATGACAAAATCTATGTACCTCTATATATTAGTGATGATAAAGTCTATATACCACTGTATATTAGTGATGATGTCACTGTAAGCTAAATAAAGAAGCTTATCACATAGTCTGTACAATTTACACATAATGTGTGCAGTTTCATATCTTTTATATTACAAGGGGCCCCGAATGGCTGAGTGGTCTAAAGCGCTGTCCGTTATGGATCACTGTCTTCTCACCTTTGTCTGTGTTGGTTCGACTCTAAGATTCGGCTAATTTAGTTATGTGAGAAAGCTTGCCAGTAGCTTCTCGTAGGTCGGTGGTTCCTTCCGGGGGGTCTCTCGGGTTCTTCCTCCACCAATAATACTGGCCACCATGTATAGCCTATCATGTGCTGAAAAATGGCATTAGGCCCTACAACAACAACACTGATATTACAACATGTTAACACATGTGATTGTGATTGGTTCAAATTAGCCCATGAAATTCTTCCACAGTATACTATTGACCAAATGGCAGCCGACACTTTGCTCCATGGAGCAATCTGCATATGATATCACTTAATTTACATTTGGTGGACTCTTGGGGTGAGAGGCAGTTCTTGGCAGAATTTAATCTATCAGTTGCCTTTGGTCTGTAATAGGAACAGGGTACAAAGGCACAAACTGCCCAGAGAGTCACATGGAACTGACATGGTACTATACAGAATCTCTCCACCAACTGGATTTCTTGGCCATGTGTGGGTCTGTGTAAAGATGTGGGGATGAAATATGTTGTATTCAATCATCATAAGCAGTCCACTCAATAACAGTTGAAAGCTAGAGCTTAGTATGAGCTTTGAACAATCTCTATCAGATGGCATGAAGATAGCCTATGGTGGAATGATCTCCTTCTCTTTGCTTTTTTCCACATTTATTCATGAGAACCCTGGCTCTTAACTTTGCAATGATATTCAAGACTGTTTCAGCCAAGCAGTCATATAGCAAGCTGGGTGCATCATGGTACTAACACAGCTTTAAAAAAATTTCAGTGATATGCTACAATGTCTGCAGTGTGACAGTTAATAGTGATGTATAGCACTGGGGCATCATGCTGCATACATGTAGCACGATGTCTCATCCATTCACAGTATCCTGACACTGGGCCTACCAGTCCTTATACTAACCTCCTAATGCCAAATGCTAAGTGAGGCAGCTGCTAGTACAGATTAATTAGTCTTTGATATGACTCAGCTGGGCTTCAACCCTGCGACCTTCTGCATCCAAGGTGGACACTCTAACCATTAGGCCACCAGAATGGTTGGCACTATGCATAGACTGAGCCTTAAGAGTATTAAGGCATAGCATACAGGATGTTGATGCTAACTCATAATTCAACACAAAAGGCAGAATCGGATTCATAATGACCTCATGCAGTCATGTTCAGATGTCAGAGTTCAATAGTGATGGAACTGGGCCATTGTATCCTTCATAAATTCCTTATGATGTGTTATAGGATGGGTCCTTATAGCACCTTGCAAAATGGCATCTGAGGTGTTTACTGATGAGGGCTTCACCATTCCCACAGCAGCTATGTGTATAGAATGTTCTCCACTTCAACCACTTGACCTGAATGCTGTAACGGTGTTTTTTTTCTTCAGCTGAATATGGGTTGGTCTTGTAGATGATCCTGTCAACAAATGCTGGATATTTTGGACCAAGCTGTTGATAGAGGAAGAGGAGGAAAGAGGAAGATTTTCTTTATGGACACTGAGGGCAAAGTCTTAAGTCAAAGGCAAAGTCAGTACTGATGATGGAGCTTGCAAGAATACATTGCTGTGTCTAAGTGAATGTGGCAATGCTGACACCTAATGTACAATCTGAGAAGAAACTGGAGAAAACTGTTTAAAAGAGCAGCCCACCATTCTTCTTGCAGAATATCCTGTTTAGGATTTACATTGAGTAACTTGTGGCTGACTCAAAATACCTTGTGGTATGAAGTAGGCAAACTACATGAAGATCTGTCTATTGGTTTTGTTTTTGATGGTTTAACGCCATTTTTCAGCACAATATAGGCTATACATGGTGGCCAGTATTAATGGTGGAGGAAGAACCCGGACAACCCCCGGAAAGAACCACCGACCCACGAGAAGCTACTGGCAAGCTTTCTGACATAACTACATTTGCCGAATCTTAGACTCGAACACACGCAGACAGAGGTGAGATGGCAGTGGTCTATAACGGACAGCGCTTTAGACCACTCGGGGCCCCTTCTGTCTATTGGCTTAAATAGTATAATCTACTGTGGAAATGCCCTGCTGCAATCTGAGATGCATGGTAGAGCCTGGTTTTGCTGGAACAGAGTCACTTACTATTGCAAGACATTGTACCATTATTTGTGCTGAGATAATTTGATATATTTGATATATTTGATCCACAAATGCAGTCTATACTGTTATGCAAGACAATATCTGTCTAGGCCTTACTTTAATCTTGATTACACACCAATGTAGTCAATAAAGGCTTACAAACACCTGCAGTATAGTAATTTCCTATATTGCTAAGTAAGAGCTCCCTTATACTGGCAAAAGCTTGAGAATAAATTGAAGTAACATACCCTGGGTACTATGTTGATTAGGCTGAGACTGCCTGTATTACATGGGATCAGCAAATTTATCAAAGATCATTCATCTGGTGGCTAACAGTGGACAATTAGCTGACCCAATGCAATCAGAGCCATATGGTAGAGCCCAGTCATGAAGGAACAGGTCCATCTGAGCTGGCCTGACATTGTCCAATCCAATAAGCTGGAATGAGATATGGGATATTTGATCCACATAGCCACCCCATACATCTAAAATGCAAGACAGTAACTGAGGTGGTCTGTTTTGATCTCAATATCGCTCAAAGGCAGGTGATAATGGTGACTGGGTAAAAGACCTACTGGTTCAGCCAAGATAGATTTATTTTGATATGATGGTGAGGGTAAAGTCAGAGCTGTCACTGACCAAGATAGCTTGGGCTGCTTCATTCTGGATGAACCATGTGGAATGGGTCTGGTGGCCATCTGTGCTGCCACCAACAGACCCACTAGGTCCAGGTTATACCTCTGTGAAGCCAAATCTTGGAGGTAAACACTTGACAAGGTTGACTCTGCATGCCAGTCAATAGTTCCTGTTATATATCAGATCAAAACATGTTTGAATGCGAGGCTCACAGAGATGTCGAATTACATGAGTGATAATCTTCATGAGGTGACTCATTTTGTGAGATCTTAGAGTATGCAGAATGTATAACTCATTTCAGACATGAAGCAAGTGCTTAAGGGATGATGTCCTGTTTCTTGGCTTTCACTGGAAGAGGCGTTTGCGTGTGTCAAGATATGTCTCTGTGGATTGCAAGAAGTGTTTGAGTGCATGGCTGTTGCTATCTTCCTGTCTATGGAATAAAGTCAGCAATGACAATTCTTTGATTACCAATGGACAGTAACCTATTTTTGACTACAAAACCTGGTTGCATCTCTTCACACTGGTGGGGGTTGATAATGCCTGTAGAGTTGGAGGGGCAGTTCCTTAGCTGCCTGCCTCTGAATCTATTCTATTCTTTCCCTAGAAGGTAACGGCAACCCAAACGGGGTTGTCCATAAATCTAGGGAATGATACGGTTCGAGTGATGTGGGCCACATACACACATCCCACTGTATTGGGTCAAAGTTGGCCAAAGCCATCAAGGCACTGGCCATATTATGGTGAACTGTTCAGTTAAGGACTCTAGCAATCCTGGCCAATGCCTAATAAGCATGGCTAATGTTGGAATTGTTCACAAGTTGGAAGATTACCAAAGAGGCCAAATCTAACATTGTGGACATTGCAACAATGTTTCAAACTATCCTGGATGATGTGGCATGGAACACATTTTTGTTCACTTTATAATATAATGGAACCATCTTGTGGTTGGCTGCTAAGTTCTTGTCAAGGACCAGGAGATTTAAATAAAGTCACTAGAGTGTATTATATGAGCAAGAAGAGAATGTCAATGGGAGGTTCCAAGATGTATGGACCAATTTCTCACCAAAATTGCAAGTATATAATGGTAAGTTGTCAACGATGTGGCTAGATAGATGGATCTGTCTCTAAGATCCCCATACATTCTATATGACTGGATTGTAAATAGGTTCCCATGCTGGGAGAGCTGGATGGCTGGTGATGACTGGAAGGCCAGTAAAAGTGTAGCAGTCTTCTGAAATTGATTCAATTGATCATGTACATACCCCATGTACCCCGACTTACTGGCCCAAAGGCCATGCATGGACATGTGAGGGGGATTTATGACCATTGGGCTGCCTAAAATTTGGGACATACTCCCCAGATAAGTCCAAACTAAAGGTGCAGGAGAAAGTGATGAAGAAAGGGTAATATTTGCTCTGACCAAGCATAAATTGGCAATAGAGTATAGTGTATTAAAACTTGTTAATATTATCTGTTATGTAAGCAAAAATAGTTAAAGTCATACTAAATCGTAATGAACTTCATGAGGTCAATTATAGCATAGTAACATGGTTCTAAACAGACTAAATCCCTAAAGGCTGGGAGGGCTGGATTTGCAATGTAGTAGTAATTCTCCCAAGATAATATGATTAGATAAGATATTTGAAGAAGAAATATGTTCATGAAATATGGATGTTCCACCACATTGCTGAAAAATGCATATAAATGCAAAACCTAACTCTCTGTGTGTGTGTGTGTGATTTGGAATTGAATCAAGCTTTAACAAATTTTCTGTCATATCGCTACAATGTCTGCAATGTGACAGTTTACAATGTGGGGCAGAGGCCCTGAGTGGCAGAGTGGTCCAACATGTTGTATCATGTCCCACCCAGTCACATTATACTGACACCTGGTTGACCAGTCCAAATATTAAACCTCCTACTGCTGAGTGCCAAGATGGAAAAACACAAGGGTAACACAATGTCTCTACCAATGGTATTTTAGGGCATAACATATAGGGATGTTATTGGCATTTATATAACTACAGGGATGCATGGGATAAAGTAAATAAATCTTAATTGAATGTTAAGAGTAAAGCAACAAAGATATAAAGAAAAAACTTTCTGATACCTGGATCAGGAGGTTTGTTAATCAACATGGTATGACATGCAATGATGTTTTTTCCACAGAATGCCTCAACATAGTCAAGAATCTGAAATACAAATTCAATAAAACTATAAAGGACCAAACAAATTCCATGAATTGTAAATGGACATGACAGAAAGTAATCAATATAATTACCAAGAAATATTTCATATCCTTTACTCTAAAAAAGTATTTAACTTTTGGGTTTCCATAAATATATTATGAGTGGTAAACAATCATTAATTCTCCTAATATCTTGAATGCTATACAATATTTAATTAACTGTCTGGTAAGAGAAAAATAACGTTTTACAAAAAATAGGCGATACTGACAGGGGGAGGTGAAGTTGGTCAGTTAATATGTTTATGGATAGAATATTCTTTTAATTATTGAGGCATGACATCTTTCTTTCATAGTATTTAGTGCTGTCTACAGAAGACAGTGATGATCTTATCAAGTAATCAAATGTTTAAACTTATATGCAGGTTCAGTATGAACAGATTCTGGCTATCACAAGTTTCTTTCCATACACATCTATTGAGCATACATTTATATCTGACACAAGTAAATCCAGTGAATGGACCAATTAAAGTGAGTAACTAAATAAAAGAAGAAAAAAACCTTCACTTTCTTTTATAATGAAAGCCTAATAGCATAACCTATTGATTTTCTAGATGTTCAGCGGGTGATAGTTGCTTATTGCTTTTTAGATGCTCCCTTGACCCAGCCAAGTAGTAACAGTAGTTTATCTATAGGATGGGTTCATAATGTATAACTTGGACTCTACCAAAGCCTTTGGAAAATGGGAAGAAGAAAAAGGTAAAATAAATGTATGTAAAATGTACAATTATGCCATGACAGCCTGCATGTATTCTAACACTTATAACATCCATGACAACCTGCATGTATTTTCTAACACTTATAACAGCCATGACAGTTTGCATATGTTCTAACATTTATAACATCCATGACTGCTTGTATGTGTTTTAACACTTATAACAACAATTACAGTCTGTATGTGTTCTAAAACTTATAACAATCTTTACATCCTGCATGTTCTTACACTTATAACAACCATTACAGCATGCATATTTTCCTACTTATACCATCCATGACAGCCTGTATGTGTTCTAACACTTATAACAACCATTACAGCCTGCATGTATTCTAACATTTATAACAACTGTTACAGCCTACATGTGTTCAAACACTCTTAAGATCCAAGTGAGTCAAAAAGCTTCAAAAGTTCCAAACCTTCATATTTGAGTGCAATAATAATATGATAATGATTTAAATACAAGTTTTTTTGTTTTATTTATATTCATCAATCTTTCATCTAGACAACCCATCAATGCATATATCTCTATATCCAAACATATACACTTTCAAGTATGAATACAATGCATATGAATATGACACAGTCATACACTAATGTGTTACATACAACACGGAGAATTTTCTATCTGAAGATAATGTATTGCTTAAAAACAGTGATTCATTATGAGAAATAAAGAAAAAATTGAAAACAATAGAAAGCAAACACACAGAAACACATACACAAAGAGTATTTCTTCCATTGCTACCACTTCTTGTTGAGCTCTCACTTTCCCTATTCACTATATTGTCCACATGGAGTACTCACTTTTCCTTTTAACTCTATTCCAGGTTAACCCTTGAAATTGTACCTTAATGATGCCTCACAACTATAGTTATTGCCAAATTCCCTTGATCAGATCCTGTGATTTTAATCCTACAAAAACCATACTATAAGAAACAGTCTTAAACATTTCTGAATGCAATACAGGTTGACATCACATGGATGCATAAAAAAATATGCCATCAAAGAATGTGTACCAAAATTGACGGACGTCCCACCAACATTGATATGAGACAGTAATCAAGTATTACACCCATGTGTCAGTTTTAAATTTTCCACATTGGCTAAACATGGAATTATGGTAGATCAAATTGGCTGCAATGTCGATCTTGTTATACTCCAAACCTAGAATTGGAGCAATGAGAAGGGGTATCATTCTCCACATCAGAGTAAAGGAAGCCAAGTATGCCATAAGTAAAACAGGAATAGTTTGTCCTTAAAACAGTACACATCCCAAACTCCTGACATCAATCCAAGAGGCATAAAGCAAAGTCTGCCAGTTAAACCCATCTTCCTGCCAGCACATACCATGTTGATCAGAACATATTTGGGCCATCTCGCAAGAACCCAAATAGCAATAATGAGATTATCTTTCACTAACAGATGGTTAACTTAACAAGGATAACTTAGTGGCAAAGATTTTGTTAATTTCCATATTCCAGTAGTAGTTTAGAGGATATGGGGATGGACAATCAGAAATAGAGAAGGTACCACCATGTTCTCAACATTTTTATTTACCACATTAATAAGCTTTAAAGACTAAGGTACAATGAGATACAAGAAGTTATAATGAGGTTATCAAGTGATACTACAGATCTGTGTACTCTTTTCAGTTTATTTAAGTTTTGCAAGTACTTTAAATCTATCTGCAGACATAAATATTTACAAAATAAACATATAGCATATTATATTATGTACAGGCATTTTCATGTATGTTTGCAAATAATCTGCCTCACTAAATAACCATCATTAATGTTCATTAACATTATGTGATTATACTTTGGATAAAAGGTAAAAGGAGGAGCACTGGGTCGTTGGTCAGGATATTCCTGTATCTATAAGCTGGTGAAGTGTTTGTAGAATTTTAGCTAAACAATAATTTGTGATAACTGAGGGAGATCAATAGGGTATATCACTAACCTCAGGCAGTGCACAATAATCAAACAGTTCATCATCCCTCTGAAAGTCCTGGATCTTTGTAATAGCCTGCTGACCTGGCACAAACTCGGACTTTGCTATCGCCACATCCCTCATTACAGTGAGCCCTGGAACTTTTACCCCTCCCTGGCAAATCTGCTCAAATCTCATCCTTAAGAAGAATTGTTTAAATTGACAACTCATGATGAAATAATATATTGTATTTATCCATGTATGATGCACATCAAACTGAACATTATGTACCAGCAGATCATTCACTGTCTGTAATATTCATTCTATAACGAAATAGCAATCTCTTGTTTGTTTAGCTTTAAACTGCATTTGAACACAAATAAGGCTATATCCTACCATGGAAATGCGAGCTAAGTGCTTTTCCAGCTGCTTACATGGTATTCCCTAGTCAGGAAATCAAACCAATGAACCCTCGATTATATGTCAGATGAACCAAATTATTTACAATGGATATTAATTAAAAATAAATATGAATGCACATGAACTTATTACAGTTTTATAATTGGTAAATTCATTATCATTCACTTTATGTAAAATCAATCAAAGATGCACTGTTCTCAACTGATCAATGATAGAATTCATCATCTGACTGGATATATGGTCTTATTATAAATTGTTATTTACCACTTATAATACTAGTCTATTTATATAACATCATGAATTTGATGAGATTTGTGGATAACAGTTGCTCACTATTAACATTATCTTTGTTATTTTATACAACAACATATAAAATAACTTCCAACAGAAAAAGCAGTGAGCTCATTAGACATGATTGCTATACTACGGTTACCCGAAGTATGTATACACACATCTGCTTTCTCTTATGTGATAACTGGGATGAGTTTAATAAACCTAACAGCTTTAATATGGTAATAACTAGGATGAGTTTAACAGACCTAATATGGTAATAACTGTGATGAGTTGAACAGACCTAATATGGTAATAAATGGGATGAGTTTAATAAACCTAACAGCTTTAATATGGCAATAACTGGGTTGAGTTTAACAGACTGAATATGGTAATAACAAGGATGAGTTTAGCAGAGCTAATATGGTAATAACAGGGACGAGTTAAACAGACCTAATATGGTAATAACAGGTATGAGTTTAGCAGACCTAATATGGTAATAACTGGGTTGAGTTCAATATACATAATAGCTTTAATATGGTAATAACTGTGGTAAGTTTAACAGACCTAATATGGTAATAACTGGGTTGAGTTTAACAGACCTAATATGGTAATAACTGGATTAAGTTCAATAGACCTAACAGCTTTAATATGGCAATAACTCGGTTGAGTTGAATAGACATAAATAGCATTGAAAATGAAAATTTTACAAATTAAATGATTTTTTATTTTAAGAAAAAATGAGCAGCAGTACTTTTAAGGTTTGAAGAACTGTATTAATAAATAAATAAATATAACAGGCTTATCTAAAATATCAACTGTATCAGCATCTAAAGATTTACAGTGTATCTTTATAAATTATTATTTTCTTTTGGGGGGGGAATATTTTTTTGGGCAATTAAATAACTGGCTTTAGAAGCAAGAACAATATTAATTCAGTTATATTTAAACTTGGAGCTCTGTGTTTTAATCTTGTATACTATTCAACACTCTGGTCACTCCCATTTTAAGCCATGTGGAAGGATTATGGGAATATGAATGTTTAATCCAAATTGAAAATCACAATAATTTATGCTATTTATTTACAACTACCACAGAAAGTTTTCTGCATTCCCTAGAGGTGAATGTGGATGAATCTTTTCGTTCTTAAGTACTCAATAAAACTAACCAGGATGAACAATAATACAATAATTAATACCCTGCATAAATGTTAATGAAACTTGATGAAGCTGGTCAAATTACAAGAAATGGTTTCAGAATTGTAAGAAAGCTCATCATTACAAACATTTTAAATCTCAGAAAAATGTTTAATATTACATAAATAATGGTATCCCATTAAAATACAGACAATCACTTGTTTTAAATGTTCTACCCGTAAGTTAATAACTAAAGATAGAAGCCACAATAAAAACCAGAACATCTGTACCCTATGTTATGCTTTGCAAATACAAGATCTGTATTGTATGGCCATGGTCTGTTGATAATATCTGCAATGAAAATCAAAACTTCTCCCATCATTCTACCAATATGATCCAAAAGAAGAAAATTTATATTCCCTTGTGCAGAGTGAAAAAGTAAATATTATTTTAAATTTATCATACGTTTTACCACGCTTTTCAAAACTGAAAACATGTTCTCGAAACTTGACCAACATGATATATTCCATTTCTTGTTTTAATATTAATGTGATGTGTTTCCATAAAAAAAACATTCCCCCCCACCATAAAATAAGAATTTTTGGGGCATTACCATTTATGTGAGTGTAAGCGACAATCTTTTCACCAGCAAGGGTTACAAAAGTATCCTTACTATTTACCTGCAGACATCAAAGCTCTTTTGTATCAATTGTAACTACAGATGCCAAGCACATAGACGCCCTGGTGATGAATAAACATGACGCATTGAGCAGTTGCCTGCCTCTTTGAACCTTCTGATAGGACATCAAAGACAAAAGGTTATTTTTTTTATTACAGAACAAACTGATCTCATAAGCCAACATTAGTTACTTTTTTCTGGGTAAAGGATATCAATACAAAGGTTATTTTATTGCAAAGCAAGCGGACATTGGAAGCTGACTATGGATTCCTATTAATGCACCGATTATTTACTTTTTATTTTTGAATACACAATGATGACTGAAATATGGAAACTTTGTTTCCTTTACACTGGTATTCATGGAAATTTTGAAAATAAATTGAAACAATGGAACAATTTTTTATGTGACAAAATATAGTGCTTTATGTGTGAACATTGATGACCCAGCATCACCAGGAAGGTTGGGAGAAAATAAAATTTTGTGATGAATTTATGAAGGCCAGAAGAGAAACAGATCATTTTGCCAACAATATGATCCTTAACATGAATTAAACTTTAGTGTACTTTAATCGCATTTCTGGACAGACTGATGATAAGATGGGGGCTCAAAAGGGTCAAAATTAATAAGGCTAGTGCAGATTTGAAGAAAAAAAATATGACTTTAGTCCTTTCAGTTTCCGATTCAGGTGATGTATTGCCTCTAACGATTTTTCACAGTATAAGAAAGCTTAACAAAAATATTCATGTACCTAATGAATGGATTGTACATATGCATGAGAAGGATTGTGTTGATGAGATGATGCTGCAGTGGAATAAAGAGTTTTGTCTCTAGTAGTTTTATGCTTATTAAAATAAAATTTTAGTTGGAGTGCGTTTTCTGACATGTAATTTCTGAATGATTTAAAAGGTATCCCACAACATAATACTAAAACAAAGCGCAATGTTTCCCAGAACACACAGTGCACACAAAAATTACTGTAAAAATTAATTTATGCTGTCCCAACAAATACAGTGTCCCAACTAATACAGTAAATATTGATATGATTGGATATGATGTAATTAGGCACTGAATACTTACTGAGCCACTCTTACGCTATATAATTAATAAGATGAATCATATATGAATCAAGGAATCATTACCTGTATTTTTCCAATTTTTCCTTTGGAACAAGATTGCGTATAACCAGGTACCCATTCTCCTCATAGAACTGCCTCTGATCTTCAGTGAGTTTTAAATTATCCAATGTGTATTTATATGAAGGCCCATGACTATAGATCCCAGCTGTTGACTCGCTTGTCTTTGAGAAAGTTAGGGACAATAATTTCATGTATATCTCATCTGTACATCATTGTCAACCTGAGACCAATTTGTCCCAGTTTGCATAGAAATACAAGCTTGCAAGGTTATTATTTTATTTTTATTCTTAATACAAGTTTTGGGAACAATTTACTAAATATTATTCTGTTTTGAAATTATGGGGGGGGGGAAATCATGTAAAATTTAAACAAAGCACTACCTAAATGGGGATTTATTGCTTACTATTAATTTAATAAACAGATGTGGACCTGTGTAATACAAATTGCATAATACACTGATCCCAATCAAATAACTTTTGAGAAAAGTTATGAAATACAAGTTGCCATGACAATCTTTGGTATCTAAGACACAAACATACCTCAACATATTCACACAAAGTGCAAAATCCTACCAGTAATAATGTTGGGGGGACTGACCAAAAATTACACCTTTGCCAAAGTTGTATCTGCTTTAAATGCAGGTCACAATGACCCTTGATGTGATGATATCATACTAAGGGTTATGAATCCACAAGCAAAGTCACTGACTATATGCCCAACGTAATGAAAGTCGGGGTAATGGAAATCACTTAAGTGTGAAATATATATTTATCATCATGTATGCCCCTTGCCATATGAAGGTTGTTGCCCCTTGCCTTATGGAGGTCATCTCCTTATGACACTTCTATAAGTTTGATCGATATACAACTTTCATAAGGTAATGGCATACATGGGGATAAATAATTTAGTACTAATTTAGTAGTGTTTATTATTCCAAAGTGCGACTCTGACTCACTGACAAGTCATCCCTTATATATACATTTGCTTTTGCAAAGTATACCTCTCTCCCTCGATCATTTGTGAGCATCTTATAATCTTATAATGCAGCATCAGGTTTAGACCCTAACTATTTTCTCAAAATTACTACAAGAATTGGCCCATTTGTTTATTAAGAAAATCATGATTAAAAAGTGGTAAATGAAACCTTGATATGTCACTTGCTTTATCATCAGAAATGAGAGTTAATTGCCTGTGAAATGTTTAAATCAAATTTGCAAGGCTTATTAAGAAATCACTTATATTTGTTAGCTTAATAATATAATGAATTAATTATTAGTAATTAGTATTATTGATTATTATTATTTATTATTCTTATTATTATTTAGCATATTTTGTTATTTCATTAGGTTTCCATTTTAAAATTTAAAAAAAAATCATTTTATCTTGAATTTCTGATGTCCCTCTCCCTCTTAATTTCTCTCAAAATTCTGCCATGATAGCCGGACCTAACTGCACTTCTTCCTAAGCAATGGTCAGTTCCAGTGTAGTCTGGTGATTCAAACCCACAAATCTGTGTTGATACTGACTGACCATATGTCATTATGTGGGCCTGACCTGTTCATGCTGGAAAACCTTTTTGGAACAAACCTGTGTCCCCTTTAGACACATACTGGTAACAACCATATTGAGAAATTAAAAATGGCCACAGGACAGAGGGTTGTGCTATTAAATGTGGATTTACAAGTGACAAAACATAGGATTTGCACCTGAAAAATAAATAATGTACATGCCACCAAAAGAACCCTTCAGATCATGGAAGCTCCACGGCAAGAATACTGGTATGTGTATAAAATGTACACTGAAGTGTGCAGGCAAAAGTGTCTTTGATGTTTTAATGAATATGTAACATCAGCCCCCAAAACTTAAATCAATATCACGGTGGGGTGTGTGTGTGTGTGTGTGTGTTAAGTTTTTGGCTTATTCCTAGTGATATAATATAATCCTCATACTTAATTGTTGCCTTCGGGCAATGCTGCTTTCCATGCATGCGTCAGTAATTTAAAACCAGGTCATTCAAAGATGTATACCCGTGTTCTGTTCTGACATGGATTAATACTATAATAAGAATAAAAAAAGTGTTCTGAAGGATTTAATGCAGTGGGTCAAAACACAGGCACTTGATTCTGAGTAAATTCATGTATATACTCACCATATAACACAAGGTACCTAACTCTCGCCCGTCACAATCTGACCCCTCGATGATTCCGATTTAATTTTCTGAATCTATCTGTGCATTCAATCACACATAATGTACACCACTGTAAAGAAGACACTCCAAATATTTCATCCATTACCATTTATGTAATCGTACTGATTCTGAAGGGTCGATTTTGCGAAAAGTTTATCCGTTGCTTCGTGTATTCCACTTAGTTTATACAATCTTATTAGATCAACTTCCGGTCCACTTCGGAGTGAATGCGATTTGATCGCGATATCTTCAGCGATTGGTTCTTTTGTTAAAAGAGCCTTTTCAAATTTCGCTTTCAATCGCTACATCTCGGTTTAACCCGGCAAATATGTAATCGGAATATCCACGGTATTTTCTGTCAAGTCATTACGCTATTCCGATCGTTACATGTGCTCAAGACTATTGACATTTTCCGGGAAAATAGTTGTAAACAATACAATTTAAAAAATATAGATTTATTTAATTAATAGTTAAGTTATTACCTGAATTTCAGCTGACTTGTTATATATGCTATTGCTTGTGTTGTAAACATTTCTCAGTACCTTGAATAATAATCAGTGTAAAATGAATAAAGCACAATTATTTGCTGTTGAAAAAGCTGTTGAGGGTCACAATATAATTTTATTAGTCCAAAGTGGGACAGGCAAAAGTTTTGTGGTTAAGGAAATACAAAAGAAATTGTCAGGAGCAGGTAAAAATGTCAGTGTAACTGGCACAACATGCATTGCAGCATTGAATGTGAAAGGATGCACAGTGCATTCATGGTCTGGGATTGGTGATGGTAGATATGACAGTGATGAACTATGTCGAAAACTTCTTACTGATGAACATTTTGATTCCTATAAACAAAATATTTTGAAAGCAGACTGTCTGATAATTGATGAAATTTCTATGCTTTCACTGAAACATTTTGAACAAATTGAATATGTATGTAGAATGATAAAACATAAAGATTTGTATTTTGGAGGTATACAAGTTATTGCAAGTGGAGACTTTTTTCAGCTTCCGCCTGTACCTGACCCATTGACATCTGATTCAGGTGAATATTGTTTTAAATCCACCATTTTTGCAATGGTATTTGGGCATAAAATTGTCCTTGATGAGGTCATAAGACAAGATGAATTAGATTTCATAAAGGCTATTAATGATGTTTCAAAGGGAGAAATCCCTGAAGATACCAAGAACTTGATCTTGAGGCTGCAGAGACCTCTCCCCCCTGGAGATGACCCAATAAGACTTTGTGGACGGAACTTTGTGATATATACAATGCATGCAAACTTATGGAAATGGATGGTGTATCAAAATGTTATCAGTCGATTGATGAGGATGACAATAAATGGTGCAATAAGATGTGTGTTCCAAAATTGTTACACTTGAAAATTGGCTGTCCAGTTATGCTGGTCAAAAACATAAGCTCAGCACTAGTAAATGGTTTACTGGGAAAGGTTGTGGCAATGAAGGAAGACTCTGTGACAGTTGATTTTGAAAATAATTTAATTCAGTTAGGAAGGGAAACTTTTACTGTTTACAGTAGCATTGATAAAAAGATTGTAGCCACAAGGAAGCAAATTCCACTCATTTTGGCTTTCAGCATTACCATTCACAAGGCACAAGGATTGACTTTAGATAGAGTTGAAGTTGATGCATCAAATATTTTTGCACCAGGCCAGTTAGGTGTGGCAATGGGTAGAACTAGAAATAAAAAGGGACTAAGGATTATCAGTTTCAATTCCAACTCTCTTATTCCACAAAGATCATGCATATATGAATTTTACAATACAAGTTTTGTACAGTTTGATTCAAGTTTAGAGTGTTGTAGACATTCTGTTTCTTTATTAGATAACTTCAACTTTGACTTTGATTATGAAACAGGTTCTGATTCTGACAACTCTGACTTTTCTGATGGAGAAATTTTAGAAGTTGATGAAATGTTGTCCATTGGGGAAGACATGCCTGCTTCATCTAGTGACCCAGAATGTAGGTTAACCACAGTTGATTCTGACATTTTTGAGCATCATGTTGACTTTACAAAAATGAAACAACTTATCCCAGATAATGCAATAACACCAGAGCAAATGAGATTAAAAGTGACACTAACAGAAATCTTCAAAAAGTCAACGAAAGAGTTGAATACATTTTTTGGACTATTGTACCAAAAAATTCAAAGTATCTTTAATAAAGTATGTGGCAAAATAGAAGTCAGAAACCCAGACTCAAAGACATGGACTGAATATTATTCTGAAATTTACCAGTTTTCAGTGTCTCAAGAATGCATCCAAATTCTTGAACATTTCTTGAATTCTGTGCCAAATGATGATACTTTTTTTGCATTTGGAAAGATTTTTGACAGAATTTGTGAAATTGTTTTCGACAATAATACTACTGACATTTTCAATACCACACCAGTTGTACATTCACCTTCCATACTTGTATCAGAGCCAGGGCAAGGAAAATTAAGGTATATTGCAGGTAGATGTATTGCAAAGAGTAGATACTATAACATGAAGAAAGGAAAGAACAGCTTGTACAGAAAGGACAAAATTAACTTGGTCAGTCAATGCTTCTTACAAGTAAAAATGTTAGACCACCTTACAACTTCAGCTCTTGATTTGAAAAACAACAGCAAGTATAAACATACCTTGCATGAGACTCAAAGAAGACAGAATATTAACCATGGTCTAACTAACATCAATGACTCAGTATTTGAAATTTTCTTGCAAGTTGATGATAAAAGGAGGCAGTATCAGCATGTAGATGCATTAAATTGGCATGGTACAGGAAGTTTACAGTATTGTAAGACTGTATTACTTAAGGATGAGACTCTGTTTAAAACTTGGAAGTTGCTATTCATAAAGTTTGATCCCAGAATAAGTGCCACACAAGTTGATGACACCATGATTGCTTCTTGTACCAGAGATCTATATGAAGATTTGATAGGGCGTTTCAGCAGAATAGGTGACAGTCAATTCAGAAAAGACACCATAACCAGTCTTGGAAAATTGAAATCAGACAGTTTCAGAAAGAAGGTGGTCATGAGATCAAAGCACACACACAGTAGTGATGTCTTAGCTTTGAACATGAAATATATCTTGGAAGATCAATCAGAAAATAAACTGTATTCGCACTTAAAACTGAAATCACAGATTTATGATCTGAAGGCTGTAGTATTTACTAGCTTCTTGAAATCAGATTTGATTTTGCTGTGTAAAGCCTATGGCATAAAGCAGGAAATGTACAGAAGAGTGGTCTAATTAATCAACTATGTACAGTAATACCTACTTTGAATGAAATGCCAATGCCTTATTTTTTAGTACAGAATAATCCTGTTGTCAGTTCTTTGAAAGATAGTAGTAATCAAGACACTTCCAGCTGTAGCAAAAGTCAGCCATGTACTAGAAAAAGAACTATTGTGGGAAAAGGAAAAGAAAGGAAAGGGTAAAGGAAAGAAGAAAATGGAAACATATGACATAAATAACACTGATACTTCAGTTTGCTCTGTATGTAGACTTCATTATGCAGAGGGTGAGTTGTGGATCCAGTGTGATTTGTGTGATGAATGGTTTGATTTGTTTTGTCAGGGCATTGATGAAAAGACATGGAGTAGCACAGAAAATGAAAAATGGTTCTGTACCAAATGCTCTTAGAAAAGAAGTCTGTGCTATATCAAACTTCACATATTTAAATATGGCAGTATTGTCCTTTTTGTTACAGTGCTTTTGGACTTCGATTACATACACTGAATTCACATGCACTTGTTTTTTATCAGTAAAAGGTGAAAAAATCATTTGTATTATTTTACATGTTCAGTAATGATCATAAATATTCAAGCTGCTGTATGTGTTGTTTGTGGGATTATTTTTGGATTGCATTTCTTTCACTCTTGAGACATATACGGTCTTGCAGTCATGTGTTACAGCTGGATCTGTTTTTGCAAAGAACTTGTTTATTGAACACTTATGAATATTGTTTTATGAAATCAAAAAGGCTACAAAATATTTTATTATTAAAAAGGGTGATGTACAGTTAACAATGATGTCAGTTTGGTTATAGTCTCAGATAGTAAAGTAAGATACCTGAAATCTCAGTTACGCATTGTAGGTATCAATTCCAGTAAACTACATAGATTGAGCAAATCTGATGAACTTCACTGCAAGGCATTGATTTACTCTTAGAGTCTAGATGATTTTGCCAAGATATAGAGTAATGTAATGACATGGTATTATTTGACTTGGAAGATGTGATTTAGGAAAAAACCCAGATGGCAATTCATTTTCTTTTGCACATAACCATTTAAGATTTTTGTTATAATCAAAGTGCAATAAAAATATTTGCTATTAATGCTTTTGAAAAGTATCCCAAAATTAAAATTGGACTCCTTGAAAATCCTCCTGCATTTAACATATTTATTAATTGGACTTAATGAGAATCTGGAAAAGGAAATCTTAGATGAAACTGTATTGTGTCTGTATTCATTCAGTTTTTATCTACTATTGTATGACATACATCCAAATCCAGGATAGGTTCAATATTGGTTATGTATTATTTTGGAATGCCATTGCAATGATTGATTGTACAAAGATTTTGCCATTAATATTTCCACATTTTCTTTTCTGTTGTCACATTATTACTTATACATCATACTTTCTTGATTCAGACCTCTTTCCAGTTAGACAAAATGTTGTATGCCTTAAATATTGTTTTGCACTTAAGTTTCTTATATTATGTATCCAGTGTAGTGAACGTGAAGTTTAAGATAACAATCTACCTGTATTCATTAAGACAGTAATTTGATTTTAAATGGTGCACCAGCTTACTTAGGCTATTTAGCGCCATACAATAGGTTCTACTTATACATGTTTAAAATATTACAAGGTTTTATATCGACCAGCGACATAGAAAACCAAATAGTTCAAAGTAAAATGGTAAGATGTTGGTAACAGTAAAATATGAAGCTTGTATTTTGAAGAATATAGCACAATGTCTTAGTTTTTGTATTCTTTGTAAATAATTGAAAAGATGGCATCAGAAAAATATAGCCTCTTGTCATCAATTTCTACCTGGAATAAATGTATATTTTTAGACCAAGACAGTTACTTTTGGTAGCCTTACCTTACCACCATCAGAAGATCAATCCTGTATTCATTATTAAATAGAGCAAGTGTTGAATACAACATTTACTTTCTAATTTTACAATATATATATATATATATATATATATATATATATATATATATATATATATATATATATATATATATATATATATATATACATTCATTAGTGTTTAGGTAATACAAATAATCTAATGATGTTTTACACAATATTAACTAATTAACTATTCTTCTTGAAAATTACTAAGACATCATTTATACTTAATCATGATATAATGATTCAATTGTTTTATGTAAAGACATTATTTTTGTAATTACTGCCTGTGTTGGCTATGAATGTTGAAGAGTATTATCAACGGTACATACATGGACAGGTGATCAAAGCAATTACCTTTAGAATGTAACAATCCAGAATTCTATGGTATAAAAAAAATACCTGATTTCATCTTAATCATGATAGTTATACTCTGTAAAAAAAAGAATTAAAAAAAGGTCGTCCAAAAGTAATTAAATATTTTTAAAATCTGTTAGAAAACTCAAAATTTCATTACAAAATGTGAGGATCTTATCCACAGGCACTTGATTCTGGGTAAAGTAATGTATACACTCACCATTATGTTATATGGTGAGTGTATACATGAATTTACCCAGAATCAAGTGCCTGTGGCCTGTGGGACGGGGATATAAACTTAAATACAAATGTCTAACCAGAACATACCATGAAGTAATTGTAATTTCTGCCATTTTCGACAATATTACACTGCTTTATTTCTTATACTTTATATTTCGAATTTCCCTCAGGTCGTGATTTATCTCATTTTGAATGTTTTCTTTTTTATGTAAATGTTTAAGGGTCATGACCGCTACGATACGCGTACAATATAGTAAATGAGCATATTAGTTGAGATAACGTACGTAATTTTATTTTCCAATGAGCGTTAAAGTAAATAATAATTAAATTTTAATTTTATAATGGATAGTTCTTACTTTCGGTATTCACTGTTTGCACATGTAATGCCCAATAGTGGCATTCACTCCGAAGTGGACCGGAAGTTGATCTAATAAGATTGTATAAACTAAGTGGAATACACGAAGCAACGGATAAACTTTTCGCAAAATCGACCCTTCAGAATCAGTACGATTACATAAATGGTAATGGATGAAATATTTGGAGTGTCTTCTTTACAGTGGTGTACATTATGTGTGATTGAATGCACATATAGATTCAGAAAATTAAATCGGAATCATCGAGGGGTCAGATTGTGACGGGCGAGAGTTAGGTACCTTGTGTTATATGGTGAGTGTATACATGAATTTACGGTCTCTCTAAACACCCCAAGACACCCCAAGACCACCCCAAGACACCCCAAGACACCCCAATATTGCATATATTAGCACCAAATCTCGTAATAACGTACCAAGAAGCGGAAAAAAGAAATGAAAACACACATACGGACATTGTTACTATCAATGATTTATAGTATTGGTAGATGGCCCTATTTCTGATAATCTACGGAAACGAACTCTATGCATCACATAATCACATATCTTTAATTATATATATATATATATATATATATATATATATATATATATATATATATATATATATAAATATATATATATATATATATATATATATATATATATATATATATATATATATATATATATATTTCCTCAATAAATGGCGATGTTCCATATTTCTCTCATTTATTTGAATTGTTAAATTGTTTAGGCTCCATGTTAATATTTGTCAAAAAAAAAGGAATGAAGGAATAGTTAAATTGTTATTGAGATAAACAATTTTTTTATATACAATGAATTTACCATTTTGTTCAATTTTTTAACGACTTATTTGTGGTATTGCTATTTATTAAATGTAGATTAGTATTCACGATACTGTACCGGAATACTCTTCATCAAAACGGGAGTTGTTTCCCTTGGCAACTCACGACCTTACTAATTTTACTTGTTACACAAAATATTGCTAAATATTCGTAGTTTTTATTTGTTTGTTTGTTTGTTTTTGGTTTTTGTGTGCTGTTGTTGAAATTTTAAGTGATTATTATGTGAGTTTAAGGTGTTCTTGGAGAGTCTTGGGGTGTCCTGGGGTGTCTTGGGGTGTTTAGAGAGACCCCATGAATTTACTCAGAATCAAGTGCCTGTGCATTAAAGTCAAAACAGAATAATTGGTTAAAATAATACTCCCGAAGTGAGTAGTCAGATTTTGATGAAAGATGAACTTATGATGAAGTTATGAAGCTAATATAAGATAAAATATAACTGTATGCGTACACTAATTACACATTATCTGCCATGACAAATATGAAAATGCAAAATATTGTGATTCTGAATAAGTGCAGGATTTATTGTGAGAATGACGTCGAGATGCATATACGTTATTAATTAAAGGATACAACTGATGAAGTCTTTGGTGACACATGATTCAAAACAATTCTCAATCTTTCTGCCATCTTTTCAGCTTACCAAATACGCATAGATCACGAGTATCTACAGACTTTAAACCTTCTTATCGTTTACATCCTTGTTTTTGACCGAAATAATTTATAACATTGCGTTGAGAAGTGAATGTATCCGACTGAGATGGCCCATACTAAAAGAGACATAAACGACCGCACATATGCTCAAAGCCACATTCGCTGAAATGTTCCGAAACTCCTCAAATTCTGTTTCTTTAATAATAATAATAATAATAATAATAATAATAATAATAATAATAATAATAACATACAAGCATGTATCTTGATAAAATTAACCATTGATCTGTCGGCATTAAATTTAACGTACCCAAACTGTTTGAGAGACCTAATTAGCAACATTTTGTTAGAACATTTTTTAAAGTATACATTTGGATACTTTTCGACAGGATCATATATGCAAGACCGTTCTGTTACGTTTACTTGAAGAATGGGGGTAAAGCTCTTCATGAAAACAAATATGTAGCTACAGTTCTGATTTATCCAAGGTTTATGACTGTCTCCCACATTCTATTTGTATTTGCAAGTTAAGGACAAGGGTATGTCAGATAGCTAAGTTGGAATCTTACTGAACTATCTATGAAATCGAAAGCAGCAAATTAAGTTGCAGGATGCGAAATGTAGGCCAGTCTATAAAAGTCGCAAGCACTACCTATAAATTAAAAGACATTCAATATGAAGCCTGTACTAAACATAAGTAGTGCTGTCATTAACTGTGAAGAAAATTTTAAACGGTAATTGGCTATTAATTATATATCGATTGACACGATAAAAGTCTTCGTAGGAAATTCTTGAAGCCAACTATCTGTTGTGAAACATGTTGGCCAGAGGCCAACTAGCCTCAACAAACTGGTAATCTTACATACATTTATTTTTTCCAACTCCAATTTCTGGATCATAGTATGGAAATTCTGCAGTAACATGAACACTATTAAACTTGAAGACAAATTTAAGAGCGTGCCATGAGATTGTAATTGATGACCGCACAAGCAGCTGTCATTAACTCTTACTTATGACAATAATGCCAACCCTACAGGTGCGAAGACGTCAGGTTATAGCTCTAGTGACTTTCAAAACTCAGAGTAAGCATTCTCCCGAAAGTTTGGATATTTTAATAAATTTCCAACACAATAAATATAATTTTATATATTAATATATATTAGATTCACCAAGATTTAAAGATTTTGGCAACAAATATTTAAAATAAACATTTTCCATTCTATCGGATGAGCCAACATGTTTGTTTTTTCTTTTTTTATGGTTTAACGCCATTTTTCAGCACAATATAGGCTATACATGGCGGCCAGTATTAATGGTGGAGGAAGAAACCGGACAACCCCCGGAAAGAACCACCGACCCACGAGAAGCTACTGGCAAGCTTTCTCACATAACTACATTTGCCGAATCTTAGACTCGAACATACGCAGACAGAGGTGAGATGGCAGTGGTCCGTAACGGACAGCGCTTTAGACCACTCGGCCACTCGAGGCCCAGATGAGCCAACAAATGACTTGAGAGAGCACATACATTTTAAATACCCTAAATAAATAAATACCTTATATAAATACCCTAAATAAATACCCTAAATGAATACCCTAAATAAATACCGTAAATAAATGCCTTAAATAAATACCCTAAATAAATACCCTAAATAAATGCCCTAAATAAATACCCTAAATAAATGCCCTACAAAAATACCATAAATAAATATCATAAACAGGGCCGGACCTGCTATAGGGGCCCAGGGGGCCCGACCCCCCCCCCCCCTTTAAAAAAAAAAAAAACCTATTCACTGCTTTTGATAAAAGATGCAAAGGGGGTTCCGAATTTTTTTTTTTTTATTTATTTTCTTTTTAAATATTCTTTTTTAGTGTTTTTAAAACATTGCAGTTTTTTAGTCACTTTTGTTAGATCCATTTTTCAAGTTTCAGATAACACCAGATTGCACCATTTTGCATCCTTGAAAAAAAAAATTCGGGTGGGGGGCATGCACCCGGACCCCCCTAGAAGGCTCGGCGCTTCGCGCCTTCGCTTAACCCAATAACAAGTTTCCACCCACCCCCCCGAAAAACTTAGGTCCGGCCCTGATAAATAAAAACCATAAATAAATACCCTAAATAAATGCCGTAAATAAATACCTTAAATAAATGCCTTAAATAAATACCCTAAATAAATACCCTAAATAAATGCCCTAAATAAATACCCTAAATAAATACCCTAAATAAATCTTATCTTTATGAAACACTAATCACTATAAACATTTATTCAAATCACAAATCATTAAATGAGAACAGTAAATTCTATGACATTGTTTGAGAGTAATCTAATGTTCCGGCCTACTTTCCCTCTCCACTAATTTACATTACTAGACACTGATGTAATTATAATTTACACTGGAACACTGCTGTAACCAATAACAATGATAAAGCTCAGCAATAAAATGTGAAATATGTAAGCTCGTAGAAACATATGGGCTCTACCTACATCTAATCTCCCATTCATATTAAAAATCTTAGAAAAGGTTGTTCTAACCCAACTTGTATCTCATTTGAATTCAAACAGTCTTTTTAGCAATGTACAGTCTGCATATTGCCCTTGCCATAGTACGGAAACTACTCTTCGGAAAGTATTTAATGACATTCTCTATGTTTTGGATAGTGGGAAGATTACAGTCCTCACTCTCCTGGATTTATCTGCAGCATTTGACACAATACATTATGATATATTACTTCACAGTCTCCAGCATGTATTTGGCATTCAGAATATAGCCTTACAGTGGTTCAAATCCTACTTAGTGAAGAGGACACAAATTATATATGCAAATGGAATACACTCCAGCCCAGTTGACGTATGTTGGATCTGTTCTTGGACCTGTTCTCTTCATTCTGTACACTCAGCCACTCTCAAGTGTCATAGATCATCACCCAGTGTCGCACCAATTGTATGCTGATGACACCCAAATATACAAGTCTAGCCACCCAACTGAAGTTGATGCTACCATCCATAGAGTAGAGAGGTGCATTTCTGATGTGAAATCATGGATGACATGTAACAAGATGCAGATGAATGATGATAAAACTGAGGCTATTTTGATCACAACACAAAGACTTTCTCATTCACATCCTTTACCTCAGACAATAAATATCAGCAACACCAACATTAAATTCTCACAGTCAGTACAAAACCTAGGCATTACTCTATACAGTACTCTCACATTGCACCAACATGTCATGAACATATGCAAGGCTGCATATCTTGAATTGAGACGCATCAGTTCCATTCGTAAATATCTTTCAGTTGATGCCACTAAAACACTTGTATGTTCATTAGTACTTTCAAGACTGGATTATGGTAACTCAATTCTGTCTGGTTCGTCACAATATTTACTCCAGAAACTTCAAAAGGTTCAAAACACAGCTGCACGGATCATCTTTGGAGTACCTCGATCAGAGCACACCTCACCACTGCTCTGTACCCTACACTGGCTATCAATTCGATACAGAATCAAACACAAAATTTGTTCTCTGTGCTATGTTTCAATGACAGACTCCAGTCCAACATACCTATCCAGCCTCACCCATGTTTAAACACCAGCTACATACTTACGCTCTTCTTCTGATAATCGTATACTTAGTGTTCCCACGGTGAAAAAAAAGTCATATGGACAACGTTCATTTGCACACCAGGGCCCGGCGATGTGGAACAAATTGCCCATTGAAATTAGACATAATGACACAGTGGTAACTTTTAAGAGTGCTCTTAAAACTCACCTGTTTCGACTGCAGGGACAAACTTAGAGACCAAATCGTGTTTTGTATCTTATATGTTTTCAGCATGTTTTCCAATTTCATTGTTTTTGTCATTTGCTCTTCTGTAGTGTAGTCATAACATTATTAATGGTGTAAAGCTCTTAGAGCTTCGAAAGATTAGGCGCTATACAAAGTACTCATTATTATTATTATTATTATTATTATTATTATTATTATTATTATTATTATTATTATTATTATTATTATTATCATTTGTATTATTATTATCTTCGAATAGTGGTCCCCAACGTTTTCTTGTATATGGTTTTATTAACTTCTACAACTTGTATGGACCCCATGCTTACATTTGTTCTTTAGGGCTCTGTCAATGGATAAAATACACAATGATAAAAAAACTTATTTGAAGACAGTGATCACCATAAATGAATTCACATTTCATTTATCACAACAACAACAGCTACATACATTTGAAAACTAGCGCATGTGCGAAATATACTGTCACGGTATAGCAGAAACCAGATGTTAGCATGGGCATGTTAAACCCTGAGGCTAGAATTTCTCGCCGACAGTCTCATTTGTCCTGAGAGTTTATTGACATATCCATAAACTCAATGCGCGCGGTTTAATTTTGCCAAAGTCAGTTAAGTAACCTTGTTAACAGGTAAGTGGCGATTTCTTGTTGAACAAGGCATTGTCCAATTTTATCGTAAACATCTTTGACAGACGGTTGGGAGGGACGATGTCTGATCATTAGGAAACCAACCTCCAATCGGAATTGAGTTAGGCGTGCAGACATTAGAATCTTGAGTTTTGTTACGTATATTTGATTTAAATCATTTAATTTTGCTTGTCAGATTCAAATTTGACATTTTGGGTTTAAAATTCGTTAGCTGAGAGAGATTTTCTAGAAATGGATGACCTATACACTCTACAAGTAAACAACAGATGTTAACCTCATTTTCTGACCTTGCTTCAGAGTGTAAACAAGCTTCTAAAATGGTTGGTTGATTCCAAGGACATTAGAGCTTTATTTTAAAAATGATTGGTTGATTCCAAGGACATCTTTCTAGATCATGCTGGTTACGTGATTTCTTGAACGTGAGATTGTTCTGAGACATTCTGGAAGGTCGTGACCACTTTCCTGTTTACGTAAATAACAGGTATATAAGTGATGTTTTGGAGCGAGATATTTAGTAGAAGTTGGGTTTTTATAATATTAAGTTGTGTTTTCTTTTTGATTTATTTTCAATTACCGTGTACTGGAAATTGTGTCAATTCGTTTGGAGCAAGAGGAATTATTTTATTATTTATCTGGAAAAGAATATTTGCTCATAGATTTTCATTTCGATTATTATAAACTAAAACTGACTTCATCACGTGACATCGTCGTCCATATTGGATTATATCTTCAAGATTCGAACCGGGAACTATTAGGACATTTTATTATCAGGACTCCTGCAATTCCACTAGTGGATTATATTGTGAATTCTTTTTGGATTAATTTTTGGACTTGATTCTCTAAAACCGTAAGTTTATTTATTTTCTTTTTTGAAAATATTTGTAGTCAATAAATTGTTTGTTAAATTTTACAAGCTTGTTATTTTCACTTCTTTCTATGTTGCTGCTTATTCGAGCCTAAGCACGTTACAGTTTAAATAGATCATCTTGAGAATCAAAATGTTGGTAGTGTTACAAATATTTAGCGGGACAAGGGACTACTCCGCGACCATTCGTAATGGCGGATTTATTTATGGAATAATTAAACAGCTTCGAAACAGGTCAGATTTTATTTACTCAATTGTTGTGAAATATTATTGCAATATAAGTGTACTTTAAGTATTGTAGCATATCTATACATTTGAGTGTGTATATATATATATATATATATATATATATATATATATATATATATATATATATATATATATATATAATCCCCATTGTAGTTTGATTCACTCGTAGGTTTTGATATATATCCGTATTTTGAGATATGAGTAACGTGATGTGTAGAATTAATATTGTAATTCGTTATTGGGTTAATTCATAGTAACCTCATGCATGTATTCATTTGCTATTATAGATTTGCAAATGTTGAATTGAATTATAAACTTTGTATAATGTTAGGGTGTGCAACATTAGTATAGGAATTTGCCTATTTGTGTATACTTGTAGGAGTATTATGGATATATCAGAGCTTCCATTGCATATCTGTGTACACTTGTAGAAGTGCAATTTACAGAAATGCGTCTGATTATATGATATTGTTTTGTATATAATAAGATTGAGAATTAGCAGGGAGAATGTTGATTTCGATGGGCACGAATGCGTCACCAGAAAACGGTAATGGCCTATCTGATGATACTAATGTTAGTGTGTGTTATGTAGCAAAAAGTATATGCTTTGCTAATATCCGTGAATGTATTCTTTAGAAGCTTTTAGGGACCAGATGGAAGTACTCCGTTATGTGGTCCGATTCTCTGGGAGACAAAAGGTAAGAAGTTTTAGGGACCAGATGAAAGTACTCAGTGCTATGGTCTGAGTCTCTGAGAGACTAAAGAAAAGAAGTTAGAAGGAAGTTTAGGGACCAGAGGGAATTACCCCAGCTGTGAAGAGAGAAGGAAGGACAGAGGGAAAGTAGAAGGGATAACGGAGATAGACAAAGGAAAAGAGGATAAACATACAGATGAGTAGGACTCAGGACAGAAGGGAAAATTTCACACACTAAATCAAAGGATGAGCTAGGCCGTCACTTGGCGGGTTGATATGATATTAGCTGAATTGTATTTGAAAGATTACTGTTTGAATTATATTAAATTGTTGTTATTTAAATTTCAATTTGTATATTCATTAATTTAACTGTCGCCACCGCTGACTGGGGGCACCAGAGCTTTGCATCTCTCTATCACTACTTCAATTTCTGACAAAGACGAGTCAGGGTGGGTATTCTATATTAATTTAAATAAATTGGAAGCATCCCATTCCAAAAGGGAAGCAGCTTAGACCTTTACACATACTTAGTGTATTTGAGGACCTAATGGAAACAAAACCAGCGGCCCACCGTCCCGGGTCCGCAGCCCACATGTTTGGAACCACTGACCTAGAAGAACCAACAAGGGAAAGGCCTACTGACACGATAAATAACAAGGATCTGTCAGAATCAAATGAAAATGTTCACTTCAGTTGTTCTTTTGCTACGTTCTTACTAATCTTTTTGTGTAAAATGTGCAATATTCATCCAGTGATAGCATTTGTAAAATACAATATTGGCTATTTCCTAATTATGTATAGATTTGGGTCTAAACTTAAACGAACAATATTATTCTAGTTAATATATAAGTATATTTTCAGTCACTGATATTTGTGTTGTTAAATCACTCAGTTTGAATTTAAATTTGGTCAAAACCCGAACTCATGAGAAGATCTATTGGTTAAATCAAATATATTTATAAAGTCTCCTCTTCTCCTATTCACAATGAACCAAAAGTGTGAAAAAAGTGTTCCATTTTAATTTTCTGTCCTGTTCATAAAACCATGCGGCTTATTTATTGCAACAGGATCAATAAACAGCAGTACGTCTGTTTGATATGATGATAAGTGTCGGATGGACAGATCTGGAAATGCCAGGATTGCACGCAATAAAGGGTACCGGAAGTACCAAAAGAAAAACAAGAGGCGGACAGATGAGTAACAGAATAAACACAGAATGGAAACAGTCTCAGTTAAGACTTTAATATGGGAGCTATTTAAATTTTAATTGTACATCATTACATTAGAGGCCATGATTAAGAATATCCCTATTATTCATGCGGAATAAACGATATTTTAGAATCGATAGAAGATTTAATTCTGTATGTGATGACAATCACAAGAATTCATTGATTTAATTAATTTCACGAATGTTTTGACAAGTCAGTATATAGACCTTGTAACAGTGCATGCATAGATCGTTTATTCTCTGAACAGGCTGCTACGTATGCCTTGGTGCCGTTTAAATGAGCATCGTACGTATCTACCACCTCCAGATAAATAGGAGGCATTGTTGTGATCACTTACATTTGCATCGACATAACTTATTTTCCAGATTGAAGAACATCTGTATTTGCAGGTATAATAATGGGATCTAACTGAGTTGCAGAGCTATATATTACTCTGGTCAGTTATGTTATTATTTTTAATGTCATTAATTATCATATATCTCTTTTTTCACCTTTGAATTCAGCACTGTATAGGTCCTCGTTTAAACCACCCATGTTTAAAACATTATCACAGACACTAAAATCACACTTAATGGTGATTTTCAATGAGTTTCAGAAGTGTGACGACGCAGAAGGAGAACAGTAGATTACACAAAACAGACATTTCATACCTTTTACACGTATTTCCATCCCTGTCCTTTTAATGTTACGTATCACGCTACTTAGTCAGTCACACATGATTGGTTTAAGATAACCTGCTGACTTCAATCATCGTAAGTAATATTATAATCCAGATGAGTCTGTAAGTGCAATAATGCCAACTAAGTTGTGTGCATTTTGGTGCTTTCTGTTTTTAAAGTCTTAGCGGGTTACAAACAAACCGGAATGTGTGACTACGATGAATTTAAATCTGGTACCGATACTGAATTTGGATTCACCTCATTGTCACATGATGACATAAGAACTAGAAACATCCATAATGCAAATGAACATATTATTTTGCATTAGATTCGCAAAATTATTCAAATGTTTACAAACCTGTGAAATACGTGAAAGACAACATAAATCATTAACTGGAAAGAAATATCTTCTAAACTAGAATATATTTGAGGTGAAAAAGCTTATTGTCTGTATCTTTTGCGCGTACAATTTTCGTAGAATGTCAATGAATTTAAAATGTTTTGTTTTGTTTTGGTATTGTTGGAAAGTGGGCTGTAAAATACAATTTTATTTGCATTTTGTTCTGCTCAGATTTGTTGTGTGCATATATATGTGTGCGTGTGAATGTTTTTGATGAGTTGTTGCAACACCAAATTATGTGTCGTCCCTGACTGGGTATATGATATGTCATGCAGTAATCCCGATTATCTTACAAACACGGTCAGGGTTTTATCAATTAAAGTAGCGCTCCAGTAAAGTAACAGAGGTAACAATCAATAGTAACGACATGGCCGACAAAGAAGGATTGCTAGAATCGCCGGAGTTTCAAAACTTTACGTCGGTGCAACTTGCCTTCCAAGAGACTGCCAAAGAATTGCATGAATATGTAGACAAGAAACTAAAAATAATTCACGAGGAAGTCTATACCAGGTGTTCAATATACAAACAATGCCATCAAGACTGCAGTGAAAAATGGAAAGAAACACATAGGTCAGTAAAAGTTGTCATTTATGTCTAGTGATAGAAAGAGTACGAATCTCTCTCTCTCTCTCTCTCTCTCTCTCTCTCTCTCTCTCTCTCTCTCTCTGTGCATGAATATGTACTGTTATTTTACCCAATGTACTTGTGCTTTTGTGAGGTGAACACACAGGACAAGATATGCTATACACGGCGGCCAGTATATGTGGTGGAGGAAGAACCCGAGAAGAACTCCCGACCCACGCGAAGCTACTGACAAGCTTCGTCCCATACCCAAGTTAGCTGAGCTCGAGACTGGAACCAACGCGAACTGAAGTGAGATGTCAGTGATTTGCTAAAGCGAGCTCCTTGGACTACTTGGCCACCTAGCGCCACTGGCATATTTGTTAAAGGTTCATAGTATTTGTTGATAATTGTGCACAAGTTCGAGTGTTGTACTCACCGTTCTAACATGTTATCAACTGATTAGATTGCCGTGTGTACAGTTTGTATTGGGTCATTGGCAGATATTACAGTTTCTAGTCCTTTTCTGAGAAAATGGTACCAAGATATTTAATTTCATTAATGTTTTGCAGTTAAGGCTGCTACAACGTGTACGTGTTAACAGTTTGTTTTAGTTTACTGCCTGTAAAGATTTACAAGTCGGTTACCTTGTAAACGAACATGCACGTGTCTTTAATAATGTAATGGCTATCTGTTCAAAGAAAATTATATATTTCCACATCTTTGCATAAGATAACTTTAGCAGAGTAACACTTTATATAAAAGAAACCCCGTTTCAAGTTTGTAAGCCACTGCAAAGATGTTTAGTCATTGTAGAGCACACAAAAAACAACAGAAACTCCCAAAGCAAAACAACAACCCGAACGTCATAAGCGCTTTTTGTGACGGTAGGTTTGGTTGCATTATCTTTTTTAATCAAGTACATATATATCGAGTACGAAACAATATCACTACGATTCTAAAGAGGCGTCATCTAAGTCATAAGATATATCCAACAAAACCATGTTTTACAAATAGAATCTAGTCATAATAGGAGGTAAACTTTTTATATGAATTGAAACATTCACATTCTGAGTGAGGAATAACAGCGTCTTGCATATTAACAGCGGTGGACTCAAAATTTACTTATAATAAGAAGCTTTGACAGGCACCATTAAAGGTTTATGTTCTGGTGATCTTTGACATTCTGAGTGCACTTATTGCAACCTATCCGATAACGTAATGTATTTGTGTAAGGAATATTATTGACAAAAACGTCACGTTTCTATCCATTAAGAATGAATGTATCTTTTCATTAAACATGAAAGCTGAAATCTTATTTGTGAATTATAAGGTCAACAGTACATGACCCCATATTGATGTTTGTCAGATCTCAGTTATGTGGGAGACACACATTTCAATTAGAATAGGTAAGCCTAACGTTCCGATCAGTGTGAAGGTTAAATTCAGAATCGTTTGATCAAACGGTATAATATTTATTATTGTATACCATGTACACGTTTAGAAAGTTTGATTAACGTCGCTGCCTGTATGTTGTATTGAATAATCTGTACACGATTCACTGATTATATAATTTCTAAACTGTTAAATATTTCGGTTGCTCAGCGCGTGATCATTACTAATTCTAAATTTAAGCAGACCCGGTGAGTTGTACAAATAAATGTTGTTGTCTGTATTACAACGTGCAGTAAACCAAATTTCTTAATTATGATTTGTTTGTTTGTTTGTTTAGGATTTTTAACGTAGCTTTAACAATTTTTCAGTCATATCGCTACGATGTCTGCAGTGAGGCAGTTTTATAGTGATGTCTAGCACTGAGACATTCTTAATTATGAATGAAAGGTTATATGAAGGTGATATAGATATCATATTAACTATCAGTCTTTTTACTTGCACAAAAGTATACAAAATTAATTGAATAATTGCTTCGAGAGTTAATTAGCTGTTTTCCACCATTATACACGATTTAGATCCCGCATTATTAGGCTTTTTTTTCCTAGCTTCCCAATATTTTAAACACGGAAGGATTTAAACCTCACAGTATGTCTATCATACATGTATGCATTACATGTGCTATGTCACTTATATCTTCACTGGAATTAAATTGATTTAGATAACCTAGGGATTGCATGTCAGTATAGGCTATCAGGTATAACGGTATCAATTGTACAACCCCAGGTGGGCGTAGCTTAAAAGTGTAGAGACCTTGCATTCAGAAATAAACAATAACACTAGCTGTGATTGGTGCATTATGTAAGAGTTGTACTTTCTGTTAGGCTTAAAAAAAGTTAAGCCTCTTGGCAACATGTGAGATTAAGTTAGTTCCTATCTAAATCATATTTGGTATTTTTAATGATTTTTTTAAAATGTGGGACACCTGGGTGAAACTGTGTCTGTTATGACTAGATAACCCTTAGCCCTGTCTAGTTCCAGCAGAGTTATCTCTCTTAAATGCAATGGAGTACCTTGTTTTGTCCTTGTCAAATTGACAGTCTAAGATTGTTCTCTGTGACAGTGTGTGACATGCGTGCTGAAGTAGGATAGAAAGTATATTTATTTCACAAAATATTAGCATTGAGGTCTATGGAAAACTAATTGGTACCGTGATACCATCACATACACTGATCATGAATCTGAAATAAACTCCCATAGCCAAGAGTTAGAATTGTAATCTATGTCAACCACATGGCTTTCGAATCGAAAAGTGAACGACTCCAAGCATCGAGTGTGGCAGACAAGTTATGACTGAAATATTACAGCGTCTGTTGAAATAAATTGATATGGCAATTAATTTTTGATATTCGAAATCAAATTGCTTTATGTTTTGTGTTTAAAGTATATACCATATTTGTTACCCGTGACGCACGCACGCACACACACACACACACACACACACACACACACACACACACACACACATACATACATACATACATACATACATACATACATACATACATACATACATACATACATACATACATACTTATACACGCACATTCAGTCTCATTTACTGAATGTTTGAATGCAGATATCACAATTGCAATGTAAGGAATGGTCAATACTACTACTACTACTGCTACTGCTGCTATTACTAATACTAATAATTCTTTATTTTAAGAGGTTAACCAATTAGCATTAAAGCTAATCTTCCAGGACCACCTTTATAGAAATGTACACAAGCTAATAGGCATATACATAAAATAAAACACCTAATCCTACTAATAGGGTATACAAATGACATGTAAAATAATCTGAAACTATACAAAAATATGAAACTGTTTAAAAAATAAATTTGAAATACCAGTCTGAAAATCATTAGTGGCGAGTCAAAATGTGGTGATTATTATTCAAGGAATCAAATTTATGGTAAGATGTTGAATTTCTAATTTCGGTAGGAACAGGATTAGTAGTACAATGAAGACTTGTTGTACAAGGTGAAGTCAACACTACGCCTCCATATTTAAAAACGCCCACTTTTGGTACAGAATAATTTAATATTAACCTATATGTTTAACATTAGTATGCCAATTGGGGTATAAGACAAATTTAACATTAGCCCTAAACATATAATTTACCTTATACTTATTATTCTTTTTAAAAATCTCACTTGGGGTAGAAGCCGAATTTAACATTACACCTCCATATTAAAAAAAGTGTTGGTACAAGATAAAATATAATGTTAAAATTACCAAAGGTTGAATAGACACATTAACTGACCAGCATCCACATCTGCTGACCAGCATCTACACTTACTGACAACATTCACAGCGTTTTATCAGCATATACACTTACTGACCAAGCTCCAGTCTTATAGAGCAGGATCCATACCTAATGACCAACTCAAAGTCAAACCAACCAGCAGGAAGCATGAATGTGGAGGTAAAATAGGAGTCAGAGTAAAAATTGAGTAACACTTAGAACAGACGAAGCTACATTTCACATTTTCACCTACATACATCAAAGTCCAAAAGCAAATGTAAGGAGGGAAAGAAGTAGGAATGTTCAAACACAAACATACTATCGTGATATGTAGAGTATTTAAGTTATAGAGATAGGGAAATGGGTGGCTAGACCATATCTTACGGTTATTTTTAAGTCACAGACAGGACAGAAATATATTTTATTATGATGGATCGTTATTGGGTGCACCTTTATGAACTGTAGAAACTTCAAAATATCGGGGAATGTAAAACATTCTGAACCTTTATTCAAGAGATCAGTGTGAGAGATGGAGCTGTAATTTGTGTAGAAAGTTTGAATATTTTGGCACTAATTCGAATAGACCCTTTTGTAACAAGACTGAAGAGAATAATATAAACGTCACAAACAGGGAATGTAAGTAAGGCACATACTTATTTGCAAAATCAGACAAATAGAAAAAGACCACGTGGGGTGGAAATATGGTAGCACAAATATATGCATTTTATAAAAAGAAATACTATTTGCTGTTTTCATATTCGGTATGTACATTTTCATTATTGACGGTAATTTCATGATTTATGAAGAAAATATTAAAATAAAGAAGAAAAAAAAGAATTTGATGCCTTTTTTAAATGCTGCAATGTCGATATATGGGTCTCTCTTAACTATCAACTATATCAGCATTTACATATATACAGTATAGATTGGGGGGGGGGCTTTCTTCTCTAAAATTCATAAACTTGGGTAATGGAATGACTAACTTTACCTCTTTTAGATGGTGCTCTCCCCAGTTGATCGTTTCAGAACATATTTTTGAATGGCATTGTTTTTATTTGATTAGACATTTTTTGTTTTTATTAATCTATCTATCTATCTATCTATCTATCTATCTATCTATCTATCTATCTACCTACCTACCTACCTACCTACCTACCTACCTACCTACCTACCTACCTACCTACCTACCTATCTATCTATCTATCTATCTATCTATCTATCTATCTATCTATCTATCTATCTATCTATCTATCTATCTATCTATCTATCTATCTATCTATCTATCTATCTATCTCGCCTAGGACGCTGGGCTAAAGGTTTATTTCATGATGGGCGGGTGGCGGAGGGCATGAGTGGAGGGGGGGGGGGGGGCCAGATATCTGATCTCGCCTAGCGCACCAAAATGCGTTGCACCGGCGCTTTCTATCTATCTATTTTTCTATCTATCATATATATATATATATATATATATATATATATATATATATATATATATATATATATATATATATATATATATATATATATATATATATATATTATAAGTCTGAAGATAGGCAACAGACATTTATCGTCTAATAAGTATGTCTCGCTCATTTTTCTTGTTCTCTTTTTATCTTTTTATCGCTCTTCTCCGTCTATTATTGTCTGCTATTTCTGTCGAGGTTGATGGGTTTGGTCCAGTTGTTATTATCTCCGTGATGTATTCTTGGCAATCGTCAAGCTCTTCTATGTACTTTTTATCTGGTTAAATGTCCATTGGGCTAATTTTGGTTGTGGTTGTTTTGCTCCCGTTGTTTTCATTTCTGTTGCACTTGTGGAGTGTCTCGTTGCTGCGCTGATTGTTTTCTCATTCCTTTATTTTGCCAGTTTTTTTTATCTACCTGTTTCTGTTTCCGTTGTCGTGTGCTTTCCTTGATTGCAATTGTTTTTTGTTTCTGTACACCTGTTGATTGTTTATGCAATTTCTTTTGTTTGTTGTTCTTGTTGGATTTGATTTTGTTCTAGCTGTTGTTCTTCTTCTCTTTGCTGGTGGTTTGTGTTTTGGTTTTCTTTTATTTGTATTTTGTTTTAGTTCTTGTCGCTTCATCTCTTGTTTCTCCTTCAGTTGCTATAGTTGTTGTTGTCCATTCTGTTGCCGCTGTTGTTCCTTGTGGTTTTGTTCTAGGTTCTGCTTTCCCTCGTTTTGTTGCTCTTTCTGTCTTGCTGTGTCTTGGTTCTGGTTTATTTGTTTAACTTCTTGCTGTTGTGGTTGCTACATTTCAACTACACGTATTAGTAGTTGTTGTTTTTTCTGTCTTGCTGTCTCTTGTGTTACGTGCTTAGGCTCGAATAAGCAGCAACATAGAAAGAAGTGAAAATAACAAGCTTGTAAAATTTAACAAACAATTTATTGAGTACAAATATTTTCATAAAAGAAAATAAATAAACTTACGGTTTTAGAGAATCAAGTCCAACAATTAATCCAAAAAGAATTCACAATATAATCCACTAGTGGAATTGTAAGTCCTGATAATAAAATGTCCTAATAGTTCCCGCTTTGAATCTTGACGATGTAGTCCAATATGGACGACGATGTCACGTGATGAAGTCAGTTTTAGTTTTATAATAATTCAAATGAAAATCTATAAGCACATATTCTTTTCCAGATAAATAATTAAATAATTCCTCTTGCTCCAGACGAATTGACACAATTTCCAGTACACGGTAATTAAAAATAACTCAAAAAGAAGACACAACTTAATATTATAAAAGCCCAATTTCTACTAAATATCTCGCTCCAAAACATCACTTATATACCTGTTTTTACGTAAACAAGAAAGGCGTCACGACCTTCCAGAATGTCTCAGAACAATCTCACGTTCAAGAAATCACGCAAACATCGTATGACCCAACCAAATTAGAAAGACGTTTATACTTTATTCCATTTTGTCCTTGGAATCAACCAATCATTTTAAAATAAAGCTCTAATGTCCTTGGAATCAACCAATCATTTTAGAAGCCTATTTACACTCTGAAGCAAGGTCAGAAAATGAGGTTAACATCTGTTATTTACTTGTAAAGTATATAGGTCATTCATTTCTAGAAAATCTCTCCCAACTAAATTATTTTAAACCCAAAATGAATCTGACAAACAAAATTAAATGTTTTAAATCAAACATACGTAACATTACCCTCTCAAAGCAACTATAAATCCTGTGGTCTTTAAAAATTGGGGCTGAATGCAGATACAACTGTTGCTTAATTAGGTTTCTCTTCTCCAAGGACCAATATTGGTGTTAATTTCCATTTTTGTCGCCTGCTTCTTAAAGGTGTTTAACGTTATATACTATACGGACCGCCAATCCATTTTTTGGGAGACTGCAGGCCGCATTTGCATACTTGCAAAATGGTTTGGACACTTTCAACGATTTTATTTTCTGTCATGATAAATACTTATTCATTGTATATAACTCCAAGTTTGACTTATGAAAATTATACTAAATCATTAGTGCAGTCAAAAGACTGCTGAAAAACAGAGACCTCATGTACATAATAGCTACAATTTGAAAATAAATTTAAAAAAAAAATAAAATACATTTGAACACTATTCCCAAAACTGAAATGATCATGTTTTGCTTTCTATATATCCAGTTCAATCTGATTTCTAAAAACGTTGTCACTGTTCACAACCTTGTAAAATATATTACATAGCGACTTAAACATTCTCATTCAAGACAATACTATGCAGTAACTTTTGTTCTTGTACATGTAACTATTATCTGTTGGATTCAGCTATAATGGGGTGTATCACTTCCTGATCCTACCTATGCAAATTAGCACAATAGGTTCACCCTCTGAAACTTTCAACACATCTCACTTGCCATCGTCAGCCAGTTAATATAAACTTTGATTTTATACCTGATCTCATTTTCCTTAATTGCCGATATTTAAAACCGCCCAAGGGATATTTTATATCTGTTCCAATCATTATAGATTACCGTTTATACATATTACATGTAACGGGAATATACTTAATGTTTTTGTGGTTGCTAGTGCTGTTATTTTATTTTATTTAAGATTACTAGATATTGTGTTTTCTCGAAACACAACCATATTAGGGGGTTTGGGAGTATACAATCCTAATTTTGCAAAGATTCCATTTGATTTTAATTAGATTTAATTTCACGTAGGACTTTGTTAATCGTATTTATATTGCGCCGTGTTATCGCATGTATTCAACACATTGAAAGCACATTTACTCATGTCATAGCGCGATCAAAGTTTCTGAAACAAGCTATTTTTTTTCGACAAGCCCAACGGGCAGCTCACTTTGAATACAGGACTTTTTTAAGCACTGATTTGGTCCAATAGTTGGTGGGAAGGATTTTTGTAATAGCTAAAAGTGCTTTGTATTGATTTTTAAATCTCTATCTGACTCTAAAATGAAAGCAAGTGCTGTAACACTTCTTTCTAACGAATGTTCTGTCAAATGCTTAGATTGCCTTTTGTTCGCACATTTTCACAGTCGGTCATGTACATATAGTAAAGTTTCTGGCTCTCTATGGAGAAAATGGTAGTTAGTATTGCTTTGTATTTAAGGTTGCAGCATGGAAGAGTAAACAGTTTGGTCTAGTTTATAGCTTGTAAACGTTCACAAGTTGGTATCCATGTTAGGATTGAATTTTTAGTAAAATTAATAACATTGATATTTTCTTTGAATTGTATTAAAGTAATGTTTTATTTGTTTATATTCTAAAAGATATTAAAGGTAATTTCATTTGTTTTTGTAACACAACTAGATAGAATAGAAATGGATGCTGAGCAAGTGAAAAAAGGCAATGTATATAGCCATACTGCATAGACTGATAAAAATAACTAAGAACATTGCCAATATACAATGTTGTGTGAGATTGTATACGAAAAACATAATACATGGATTTTGCTTGCTCAGCTACAGTTCTAGGTTCCATCAGTAAAAATATGTTTCTGACCTAGTATTGGCATAAGTTCAATTCGGTTAATGAAGGTGGAGTAACCTCTCTCTAAGAAGCTTCTGGACGACACAAAAACAAAATGGCTTCCAACTAACGAATATCCATATTTGGCCTGACGTCGTTAAAACAAATATAAATAACTACAACGTTAAGTCTTATGACGTAAATAAGGTGGTTTTCACCTGCTGAAACTGGTTCTTACTGGATTGAAGAGTTAGTATTTTTCTGTCTGATGCGTAGAGGGTATGACCTTGTCTAACCCTGAATCTGGCCGAGTATGTATAAATACAGTTGCGCAAATCAGGTCAGATTAGTTCTACGTATCAGCAGAAAATTGACGTTCGGCTCTTCATTTCAGGTAAGGAACTGTATATGTTATAACTTCTTTTAGGAATAAGTATTTTTAATGATTGAGATTTTAATGGTAAAATTGTTTTGTGTGCAACATTGCTACTGAATTCTTTTATTGATAATATATTGTAATGGAATGTTTAAATGTTTTAAAGAATTATTATTTAATTATATTTATGTAGTTTTTATTATAAAAGTTGAATTCGCTACCAACTTCATGTTTTGATTTAATGATTAAAATAAAGTATTCCTTAAGTAAGAAAGAGTAATATCTAGCAATATATTCTAAATCAATATTCTTAATATTCTGTTTTAAAATGAGTAAAATGCATTAACTGTTATTACATTTAATACTTTTACTATCTTGAAATTGATTGAGAATTAACTAGTGTATAATATTCTAAGGTGCAGAAGTTATATGAATAAAATGAAGTTGGAAAGCTTAATGATGAAAATGTAATATGTATTTCATGAATCTTTATTATAAGTTTTTAGATGTGTAATATATATGTGTGTTGATTATTTAAATAAAGTTCTACGTATCAGCAGAAAATTGACGTTTGGCTCTTCATTTCAGCTTCGATTCCGTACCTGACCTAATTCCCTTGACATTTCATCATCGGGTGACATTCTTTATCTGGGGACTCATCCTTTTTTTTCTTTCTATCCTCCTGAGTTCCCAGCCTGTGTTTATGAGACTGATCTATAGAACGTTCCAGCCAAACATCTAATAAAAGTCTCATAAAATCCATACAAGCCAACATGGACGTATCTCTAAAAACGTAGGAATTATGTATTAAAATAAAATTATATATCTCCACATTTCGGTTTAGGAAGACTGTTTAGTATGAGTTTCGGTGTTTTTTTTTTAAAGTATCGACGAGTTTCATATCAAATGCGGCATTGCATGGAAAATGATAAAGTTAATTAAAATTGGTTGTACCTACCTTACACTACATAACATTATACAATATATTGATTTACTGATACCAGCTTAATTAGATTATTAACTTTAAAAACGTGTTTATTAACAGCAGCTTTGATGATTAACACATTATTTCAGTGAAATACCGTTTCAAATTTGTAAGCCACTGCAGAGTTTCTTAATCATTGTTGATCTGACGATAAAGTCGTGTGTGTGTGTGTGTGTGTGTGTGTGTGTGTGTGTGTGTTAGAAGTAACAGAAAAAAAGAGTAAGAAGCAACAAGCTTTGTCAGCTTCAACAAATAATTTATTTTCTTAAAATGCAAAGTAAAAAAGTAAAAGAAAAAATTACGGTATTCTGAATTAAGTTCCAAATAGTCATATAATTAAAGATGCAGGTCTTAATGGTTCAAGTTCAGAAGAAATCCAGATCAAAATTAATGCTGAAGGCATTGATGTGCCTATGGTAGCTTTTTATTTTTTTAAAATACTTTTTGAGGTATTGATCTGCCTGTCGTTGCTCTTTAATTTTTCATGTGCTAACAGTCTTTGTTTGGATCTCACTAATAAAATTCCAGAATATTTCCTTTTTCTGCAATTTCAGTATAAATTTAAGTCTTTTATTTCCAAGAACGTTATTTATAGCACTTTGTAATTCCAGAGGAGAATCACATAAATGGAATAATTTGAATAAATAAATTCTAAAACAAATGAATTACTGGACACATCAATAATACAACTGATTCTGCTAAGATCTTATAGCATGAATAATTAATCTGTAGAAAAACAAGATTATACTGTCATCGACCTGACCCCGGGTCACAATTAGCGCTTCAATAAAAAAATGCTGTTACCAAATGGAACGTTTTTTCTTTTAGAGAAATCTGAGTTATAATTAGAAGTCTATTTCTAAAATTAAAATATAAATATAGTAAACAACAAGCAGACGCAGCATTTTACGGGCAATTTCTAAAGTGCTATAGAAACATGTTTACTACAAAACCGAAATGATTCAGGTCGGGTACAAAATTAACTTTATTTTGGACAAGGTCAAGGCCAAATACAATTATCTATAGCATATAATATGAAAATAAAAACCAAACAATGTAAACTAAATATACAAAACAATGTGTGTGTGTGTGTGTGTGTGTGTGTGTGTGTGTGTGTGGTTTAGATTTGTAACGTAGCTTTAACATTCGTAGTTAAATAGCTATGATGTATGTATGCAATGTGGCAGTTTATAGTGACGTGAGGCACTAGTGCATCATGCTGCAGAGATGTAGAATTATGTTCCACCGAGTCACATTATCCTGATTCGAGGCAGCTGATAGTACCATTTTTTATAAGTCTTTGGTATGACTCAGCCAGGGTTCGAACCCACGCGCGCGGCATCCAAGGCGGATGCTCTAACCACTAAGCCACTCGAGCGGACTCTTTGCTTTTGTCCCGACAGTACATGCGGTTGCATTATCAAGTTTTATCAAGAACAAATAAATGGAATGCTTAACAATATAACATAGATTCTAAGGCAGCTTAGTTTAAATTGTTAGATATATTCACCAAAACAATGTTTTGCAAACCGAATCATAGCAAGGTATAAAATCATTTATTAGTCACCAAATGAGTGAGGCATGGCAGTGTCCCAATTATATGAACCTAATATTTTACTCCAAGAAGTATTAATGAGCACTTTGTAATTCCAGGAAATAATTGAAATAAATAAATCCACTAAAATTAAAAAATCAACACAACATTAAGTGACTTTTGGAATTCTCATTGCACTTGTAGGAACATGTGACATAAAGCATTACATTTTATGTTGGGGTATTTCTCATTAGAAACATAATGTTTACTTCTATAAAATGCGACTGTTTCTTTCCATTAAACATAAAAGTTGAAATTGTATCGGTCGATCGAAAGTTCAACAGAACTTGACCACGTATTGATATCCGCCAGACCTCATTTTTGCAGAATGGTGTAAAATAATGTTCACTTGAGTTTTCGAATCAGTTATATTAGGGGGTTGTCAAGTGTGACAGAATTTGAAACCATGTGAGTTGCAAGTCACTCAGTATTGAAGCTAACTATTGATACATCATACATGTATACCTTGTAATGTGCCTTTCATGTATTATTGTATTCTTATTATTAACAAAGTATTTCACTGCTTGTTGATCGCTTTGTCATTTTCGTCGTTTAGAAACGGAATAGCAGGAATTATTTTTGTCAAGTTGTTTTCCCCACCGCTTAATATTCACTCTGCGGTAGCATACTCAGTATTTACTTAATTATAAAATTATTTTAGAGCTGCTTTTGTGTCAAGATATTATTTCCGAAAATATTTCATATAAACAAATCAAAGTGTATCCTCTTGCAACTGATTTAACATAAACGATACGAATTCAGTCTAGGGCCTAGATGTCTGATCAAAATATCGCCATTTCAAGACCAGGCAAGGTAGCGTGTTAGAGTATATTATGGGCCAATTAAAAAGGTACCCTCTGATGATCATTGACGTCATTGCTTATTATTACTGAGATTCGATGCATTTCGGCTCAAAGAAAGTCAATTGACGTGTTGAATGGTCTTGTAAGATAATCTCTTCTGGGATTAGTATCCATGCTTCTTCCAGATACATGTCTGCATGGTTTCTTCACGATGACTCATTAAACAGCGATCGTGTTTTTTTTATTACTAGGATGATAGGTTTGATTTCCATAACAATGTCCTCTTCCAAAAGGTGTGATTCATTTATCTAAGTGGTGAGAAAAACGGGAAGCTAAGGTTTGTTTCTGGCTCTGCTATCATGACATCGCTACTGTTTCTTTTTTCTCCAATTGTAAGTTGGGCCAGTGACAACCGTAGTTCCTGTTTCAGATGGAAAACACCCGCATCTATATCGATGGGATCGTGCTTCAATTTTGTTTCCAATAGATCTCTTAGACCGCTGATTTCAAGAATATTTATCAAATTATGCTTACAAGATCCCGTTCACTGTACTCATAAGGGCATGTGTAAACTAAACTTAAGCATGGATGTAGCTTGATTTTCTTGGGTGGAAAAGTCTCTCGTCACTGACATGGTCTGGAGTGAAATACAATCTCCACAAGCATTATCCTTCTGCATAATCGTCATTCGAAATTACATTGATTTCTAGTTATCACATAGCTTCAAACAGTGGAGCAAAAACTCAAGTTGTTTCTTCTGGACAAAGTTATATTCAAAACGTCTGGTACATAATATTTGGCTGTCTCGAATCACCAGTATTTTAGACACGTTAAAGTGCTAGAACTCAAACGGATTTTAATACGTAATTACGTTGAAAGAAGCTTTGCTGACTATGTCAGTACCAAACATTTAGGCACTTGGAAAACAGGATTTAAAATTTGGATCGAACTCCAGAAGATATAGTTAAGCTATTCACTTTCTTTCGTATAGGATTTTTCAATTTCTCTTCCATACTCTTAGCCACGTCAGTCGTTCTGGTTGATGCTGCTGTTTATTTCTTCAATTTTCATTACATTCGTGAAATCTCTTAGCGTAGGTTTTGCAATAAGATCGTGAACATGGAGTCGATTTCTTTCTTTTTTCATTTCTTGAAGCAGCAGGGCAGGGGAAGACATCAACGTTTTTGGGTGGTGGGGTGGGGTGTTGGTGTTTGAGCAGAGGGGTTTGAAAGTCTTCCTCTATTTGTTCTCACCTTTACTCGTGGCTGTGTTTGTCTTTTTGTAGGTACGTTCTTCAGTTTTCATGCCATTTAAATCTCTTAGCGTAGGTGTGGCAATATCATCTAAAACCTTCTGAACACGTACTAATAATTGATCGGGATTAAAAGCATAATAGTTATGATATTAGGTTTCATCAGTAAATGAGGTATCCATTCAAACCACGGAGGAAATTCATCCACTGTTTGTAAGGAACTGAAATTAAGTTTTGTATTTCAGTCAAGTATATGTGAATAAGTTTGATGTCCTACTAGAAACGTTTCTCATTGTTATGTTTATATCGGAACTATTCACAGCAGAGGTCCAACTGTCGGTACTAACAAAGGATAAGCATCTTTTAGCAACGGATTTCAGCATGGGAAGAATCCTCCTCGCTCAACGAGCACTTTTTCTTCTGGCTGATTGGACTTTTATTTTTCACCATTTTTGAAGGTGACAAAGTCGTCACAGTCGCTTTTGCCATAGTTAAATGAACCGTTCCTTTAAATACCTTCATATAACATTCGTAGACCGTATCAATGAATGTTTAGTTGCTTTTTGAATGATCTGCGTTCGTGGCGGGGCGTGGACTTTGACGAACACCGATAAAACATGCCAATGTATGTTTGACCGTAAGAAATGACATGTTGTCCTTTCTTTTGGGTACATATTTGGAGGTCTACAGTGGTGGCTTAACAGTGAACTAGAAGAAATCTTGCTGATAGGAACTGAAATGATTATTGTCTAACCGTTTTTCTTTGATGCTTGGACTTCTTGTCCACACATTGTCGGGACATCGTACCAGTTTGACTTTGGGCATCACTGGACGACGAGCTGTTGTAAGTGGATGAAATCGTACGGTTCTTGTTTATACTAGTCAACATTGAAACATTCTTGTCCTGTTTTTTGCACTTTTGTCTTATCGGGTGCGACCTTTTTCGCCAAAGGCGCATCGTCCAGTGCAGAAGAAGACGACGAATGTAGAGGATCTGGTGTCAATTTAGATATGGATTTCCATTTCTTCAATAGATATGAAAATAATAGACTTTAATTAAATTTGGTTGGCATCATAAATAACGGAGGAGAGGGGAATGAGGAAACGGGAACAAATGTAGATGTGCTGTTGGTGAAGAGTTGGAATTTGTCTTTTTCTGGTTTTCGTCTTCTGAGAAGAAGAGCACGACTATGGTGGGAACTTGCAGCCACTCCTGGCTACGGTATTAGGATACGTGAAATTATGTGAATATCTTTCAAACTGAGGTTTCTTGAATCTGTTTATCAGATAGATATTATTGGTTTATTTTCAATGTGTGAATGTTAGTATAGAGTGATTGGATCAATTGTATGGTGAGAGCGTGTGAGAATCATTGTATTTATACTTCATATATTTTTATTTACTAATTAAGTTAATACATTTTCATTTTTCACACATTGTGTTTGAGTTATTCATTTAGTCAAAAATCCACTCGATTTCAATTATGCGACACTCATGAATGCCTTTATCCAAGACTTTTGTCAGAGCAATTTTATATTTCCAGAGATAATAATCACTTGAATAATTTGATGAAAATAAAATTCAGCCCATACTGGTCATAATTTTATACAACGTAAAGTGCTAGATGATAAATCACGACTGGTACAAACTAGTAAAATCCTCATAGTCTCAATACAACACAGTTCTCTGCTTGAACTCAAGGTCGCAATTAGAATTTTCTATAAACAACAATTACCTAATGGAAAATAACCTTCTAGAATGATCTAATGAGCCTTGATTATTTACAATATAATAGCCTCCAAAACCCTGACCCTCATCAACAAATATAACAAATGTAAATCAGATCAAGCAGAAATAAACTCAATTTTGGACAAGGTCAAGACAAGCAAACAGTTGTACATTTCAATAACATGTAATAAAATAATTAAAAAAAAAACAAAAAAACATACAATTATTTAATATAAGTAGGTGTAATACATCCACAGTCATTACTATCTGGAGGTTTCATCCAGCATTGCTGGACAAACCTGATCAAGAAGAAAAAGAAAAAAAAAAAAGAAAGAAAAAGTTGAAGGATATCGATATAGAAAGAAAATGAGTAGACTTTACTAGAAATAGTTGCACTAAAAAGAGCATACTCACAGTCTGCCAAAACGTCTTCGTAGTTCATGGCTATCCTGCTATATACACAAACCTACGTTTGTGAAAGATTACGTTAGATTATGACGTTTTGTTTCTTTTCGACATTACGCATTTTAACATTGCTGATCTATTATTATGCTTCCTTGATGGGATTTGGACAACTTTCATTCAACTGAAGAAGGAAATCAAAAATGCCAACGATTTTTACACTGCACATGTAAAATATGAGGGAAGTACTGGCGTTTTGACCTCAATAAATTTTGTCATTTATGCAATTCTTCAATTCTGACATACTTTCAAAATATCTGAATTTTATTGCTTTTGAGAGATGCATATTTAGTTTGTTATTTTTTGTTGGTATATATCTATCAGTAAGAGAACTAGAGGTTCTCAATCTTTGGATCTATTAAATAATTGGCGGGATAGACACAGAGATTATTGACTGCCAGTTTGTTAGCCATGAACTCCATTGTACGCCAGCACCCAAAGCTCGAATGGTCTAGTTTTGAATGTGTGTAAACTTCGTTCCATCTGTCAAGGAGTTATAAATCGTCAAATACATATCACTTTATATATATATATATATATATATATATATATATATATATATATATATATATATATATATATATATATATATATATATATATATATATATATATATAATTTTAAAAGAGTATATGTGTATGTCAGTGTTGCCGAACGGTATAATAGCTTTCACACCTTACCTTTACATACCTTTTGTTATTTTCAGCTGGTGTGATGCTTGTAAAGAATGGAAGAAAAACCTATCGCAATACATTCGACCGAGAGGAAGGCGGGTTTATTGGGATAAAATGCGTTCATGGGAATGGCCACAGCATCACAGAAAACTCGGAAGAGTATTTGCAAGTCAATGTTGGGAGGAAGAGGAATTGAACGATTTGCCAACTTACCTGGAAATAATCAAGAGTTGTAAGGAATTTAAATTACCCATTACAGTGTTAAACCTGATGCAAGACATTAGAGTAGCTAGAAATAAGTACACAGGGCACAATCAATCTTTAAGAATATCGGAATATAACAAAAATTGCGTATTTGACATGATAAAAAGGTTTATATCTACAGCTGAAATCTCTCGAGAAATAAACTCATCGTCTTTATTACAAGCTTTACATGACATTCAGACGGGAAAACAATTTCAACGGAGTCCAGAAGAATTTAGTCAGGTTAAAAACAAAGATGTGAACAAACATGGCACTAAATCCGTCGAGAATAACAGCAATGAACTCGGAATAATATTGGACAATTTGAAAACCCAACAAAATAGTATAGCAATCGTTAGAAACGAGGTTAAAGGAAGGAAAAAAGTTGCATTGGCTGGCATTTTCGCTTTTATTTTCATTTTTCTAACCTTTGCGAGCCTGGTCACAAGAACGGGGAAGGATTCACACGAGGGTAAGCAAGATTATTTAATCGGCTGCAATTTGCTCATTTGTCCGTTATAATACTGTGTTTACCTTCAAGTAGAGTTGTAAATGTATATTCTGAACAACCACCAATTATATTTTTTATTTACGTATATTACCCTACCCCAACTCACATTTGTTTCTTACACAGAAAATACCGAACCATCTTACCCCTTCCCCACTATCAATAAATGTTTTTATAAAAACTTCGCGGCCACATAGCTCTACCTCCTAATAAAAAGACTTGCAGTAATTTTCCCGACAACAGAAATCTACCATCCATATTTCGTATATATTTTTTTAATAGGATATTCGAGTTAAGAGGATTATGATCATACTGTCCCTTATACATTAAGCTTGATTTACTCGAATATACTCTGAATACCGGCTATTGCGCACTGCTCTCATTATAACTAATTTTGAAGATTTTACCCTACGACAACGAACATGGTTTCAAAACGATCTGATAAGAAAGAAATTGTTTATGATTTTGTTTATGTAGGAAAACATAGTTGACATCTAATCCCATCCACCACCTGAACAATTACCCCACCCCCATCAACGAACAGTGTAATTTATCTTTGATCTACATATAATTAACGCTCCCGTTATCAAACATATCTAAGAAACATGGAAAGAGATAAAACTATACTACACAGAAGAAAAAAATAATTCAGACACACAACATTAAAGAATGTCGATAATTACACTAGAGGATTTAAAAATTACGATTCAGTGAATTTATACAGATTACGCTGTGATATTAAATTCTGGCAAAAACAGCGTAATTATGCAGTTAGGAGCAACAACTGGATGTAGAGAATCTTACCGACATTTAACAAATCAAATTTTATCATTGTAAACTCGACATATAGGTTTTATGTTCACATTCAAATATGAAGAGTGTTGTCTGCGTGATTGATAGGGTTACTCGATAAACAAGCTTTTAATTCAGTCCAACATCAAGGTAGATATAATGCCATTTAATATAATTAATAATAACGTTAATATTCCACATGAAGAACAGTCCATAAGATTTTGCCAAAATATAATCACTAGGATAAAGAGAAAAGAATTATGAAAAGAAGAAAGAAAAGAACTATAAACGTCTTATAAACATGTCACGACTTAAGAGACATCGTCCCAGAAATTAACAGTTGTTAATAATTATTGGTATTGTAGTATGATCTTCTCTATTTTTTAAAAAAAAATTTATAATGTTTTAAAACTGATTTATCTTTGTTTCTAATTGTTGAAGTAAATATACCTTTGATTAAAAATGTAAACAGCAAACGAATTAATCAAGAAACAATTTGTCCAGCTTATTTCTAAAGCCAGCTTAATACTCTGCCAGTGATACTAGGCAATAATATTAATGCTTTTTACATAGTTCGAGCGAAGTGTATATTTCATGGTTTATTAGACTTTGTCCAGGAATGACACGGCTACATTTCTAACAATAGTTGTTCTTCTGTCAACTGGTAACGTCTTTACCAAATTTGATCTGGATTCAGCAATAGTTGCTGCTGACATGCCATGCTATATATATATATATATATATATATATATATACCAAAAAAAATCAAATTTACTACTTATATACTTATATATACATCAAATATGTTCTCTTTTGGTCAAAATGTTGCTAATATATCACTTCTTTTGTCTCACTATATATATATATATATATATATATATATATATATATATATATATATATATATATATATATATATATATATATATATATATATATATATATCGTAGGTTGTTTATCGGAAGAGTTTGTTCATCCTCTTCGACCAGAACTATACATGTCTCATTATATACGTGACCACAAGGAGCTTGTTGGAAGGCAATGGCTTTTACAGATCATCTCTGAAGCAATTTTCAAAGAAGACTTCTATCATACTGGTGTATTGCTCGTTGCAGATATGGGGTTCGGAAAGTCTGCTTTTGTTTCTCACATTGTGTGTGCTGATTCTAATCAACCTGGAGCCTTGCTGAGGACTAAGCTTCTTGCATACCATATATGCAGATTTGATGCATTCAATACAAAAAGAGCAGATTTGTTTATTAGAAGGCTGGCTGGAATGATTGCGAACTCAATACCCGAGTTTGGCTCAGCACTCGAAACTGAGTATGGAGTTCTCAGCTACTTGAATTCAACAAAATGTAATTACGATCCGGTTGGATGCATGGATCAGAGCATAGTGTATCCATTATCAAAAATAGAGCCGAACAATGGCATAAAACAGAGAATGATTATAATGATTGATGGTTTAGATGAATGTGAAGACACAGAAAATGCTAGAAATGAAATACTTGGTGTTTTAGAACGGACGGCTTACAGATTTCCCGCTTGGATTAAATTTATTTGTACAACCAGAAATATCCCAAGTATTGTGAGTAAAATGGGAGATTTCCATGTCATTCAGGCTAGTGCGAACGATTCCCGAAATGGAAAAGACATTTATGATTTCATAGATAAGTATTTGGAGGAAGATCAGATAACTGTCCAAAAATTAATCAAAGCATGGATATTCGATGAGAAGATGGATGTTATTAATAAACTAGTTGACATGAGTGCTGGAAACTTTTTGTATGTCCACCATGCTCTGAAATACTTGAAATCAAAGGATATTTTGAGCATGGAAAATATACCTAATTCATTGGATAAGATATATCAGCTTAATTTTGAGCGTATTTATGGTACAACACACGATCGTTTTCAGTGGGCCGAAAAGGTGTTGGAAATTTTAAGTGCATCAAAGTCACCAATGAAAACGGAAAACATTTTCAAAATAATAAATGTTGAGTACAAAAATCTTAGCAGATATATGTATGACGTAGAAATGCATTCTTTGATGCATTTTGTGACAACTACGGCAGATGAATGTGTTTTTTTCACGCACATTTCCATATATCACTGGCTGACAGATATCAAGAAAACGGGGACATTATTTTTCATCGACAAAGAGAAAGGACATTATTCCATAGCGGGGTACTTGTTCAGTATTCTCAAGGAAGAGAACAGTAACAGCAGCGCGCATATTATAGACCTTGCAGTCCATGTGTCAGAATCAAAAAGAGAAGATCTGACTATATACTTTAAATCTTTGCCACCTAAACTATTTCATAGCAAGTCCCATCCTACTTCTTTGCTTCACAAATTTGCTAGTGAAGTCAATTCCCACTTTGCCACTGAACTGTGTCTTCACTTTGTCAAGGAATTTGATAGTCGAAACGAGGATGACGTAACTCCGGCTTTTATCGCATCGGGAAAGGGAAATGTAGGTACACTTAAAGCCTTACTGGATGCTGGAGCTGATATATCATTTCGCAGAGAATTACCCAAACTTTCTGGTTCTTTAGAAGACGCCGTGTTGATTACGAAGACCCGAACATTTTGGGGATACGGTTTACTAGATATTGCGGTGCAGCATGGCCACGTAGATACAACACATCTACTACTCACTAGAAACAGAAGTCTGGCGGATGTTTTGAATGAAATGAACGTAAGACCGCATCATCTTGCTTGTGAGTTTGGGCATATAAAAGTGCTCGATGCATTTTTAAAATTGGACCCCCAATTCGCAGATCAGCGTTGCCTCTACAACGCGGCATTCAATGGACATCAAGCTATTGTACAAAAGCTTCTTCATTTGGATGTTAAAGATTTATGCGTTCCCTGCAACGGCAGCATGTACTGGGTGAGTGAGAACGAGAACAGACTGCAGGCCGAAAATTTAACAGTTGATTTTCCGAAAGATCGGTTTGGTGAAATAACGTTCGCGCCCAAAAGGAAGCCATTTGATGACTGGTGGACAATATCATGCGAAACAGCACTTCATGCAGCATCACGATTGGGCTTCACTGATATCGTGCAACTGCTTACAGATCAGAAACAAAATGCAATGTCATGTCGAGATAGAGCAGGAAGGACTCCTTTTCTTTCATCCATAATATATAACAGAACAGAAGCTATGAGCATTCTATATCCTTCGGCAAACTTATCAGAAAAATGTCTCGAAAGAGACCTTTCAGATGATGAAAGTTTGCAATTAAGTAGACTAGAGATTCAGAAACTTTCTGAAGGGAAATGTCCAAATGGTTTATCTGTGGTGCATCTCATATCAAGATATGGGTTGGATAATCTAGCACGAAGTTCTCTTTTCCATGCTCTGAATTGGGAAGAACAAGATAACGAAGGGAACCGGCCGATTCATCACGCTGCATGTCACTCTGGTATAGAAATGATTAAGACCCTCTCTAACGTTTTATATGTGGATTTGTTTTCTTGCACACCTAATGGATCAACTGCATTTCATCTCGCGGCTTTATGTCGCCCATTCAATTTAATCTGGTTGCGTGACAAAAATGCTGGACGTCTGCCTCAACTGTATGACGCTGTGAACCGTAGCATTTTACACTATATGTATATTTCCCCGTTGCCTAGTGTTTCAGTCGATGGTATCCAACGTGATGCGGATAGAACAGTATTGATGAAACACCTTTTTTCAACAGAAGACATTAACCATGTGGATCACAATAATACTAACATACTTCATTCTATAATTGGCAATGGATACTTTATATCAATGATTAACATGTACTTAAACTATCAAGATGAATTTAAGCGCTTAATCATGAGAAATAACACCTCTAACAGGACTCCATTAGATGAAGCATTTTATAATCTACCTAATGATAATTTTTTGATTAAAAGACCGTATAATAGTTTAATTGATGAAATGTTACTGAAAACATTACGCAACATTAGCGATATTCACTATTTCACTAATGTATCACCAATTGAACAGTCCATTTTATATTTTGTACGTATCATTAGTGAGCACACCGAATACTATAGATTCTTCAGAAAGTATGTTCACGATGCAATACAAAAATCTAATGTTGATTTGACACGCACGTTCTTATTGTACCTGAAAGCACGTGACGTTCTGGACTACAGAGGTTACTCCCCTTTACATACTTTCATGTCGATTGGAAACAATCCATTCATGGCAGAACTATTCCTTTCTAATTCTTCAGATATTATTAAGTGTGGGTTGCCCCTTGAAAAGTCGCCTCTTCATCAAATTTCATTGAATATAAACAATTCATTCTGGTTTATTGATTCAGTGAAAATGCAGCAATTATTAAAAGGTCTTACACCAGCGTATTTGGATCAATGTTATGATGCTTCAGGATAGAATATATTTCACAGGGCCGCTGAAGGGGGAAATTATGAGCTTGTTAAGTACTTCATTGACCAAAAACTCATATTCACCGACAATAAAAAAAGCATTTCAGATTACATCATGCTTGCGGCTATGGCTACATTTTCCTTTTATAAACCAGTCTTGCAGAATTACGATCTCCGGATGCCTGATGGATCAAAACAGTGGAATCCTGGAACGCGAAATATAGATCTAAAAACTAATTATGACTCAACATTGTTTCTGCTTCTTAGAAAATTCAAAGAGCGGGGTTATTTGACACACAATCATATTTGTAATACTTCATCTGCCACACTATCATTAGTTCATCTAGCTGCTGCTAATGGATTAAAAAAAAGTTTGGATTACATTAGCAAGAAATGGGGTAAACAAGTATTGTTGTGCAGAAATATCCATTTAATATCTCCCTTGTACTTAGCACACATTTTTCACCAACATGAAACTATACAATATTTCGAAACGAAGAAAGTCTCATTACGTTTTCCCAGTCTTAAAACTGAAATGTTTCTGGCAGTGATTTTATTTCACGATATAGGAAACATAAAGTATGAAAATGTATATTGCCTTAAGGTGATGCTGCGATACTATAGGCAAATAAAGGATTTTTATTTTAATTTGCATGCACTTTTCAAAGCGTTTAGGTATCTCAATCGTTTGCAGTGTTCCACATTTTTACCATCAAGTACTGTTTATCTCAGAATATTTCAACAAAGTTCATCACAGTCATTCGTGCATTTATTGGATATTTTTAGTATATTGAAGAAGCTAAGAAGGGATGTCGACGATTTTACATATGTTAGAAAGTTACAAACCATTAGTAAATTAACTTCTAAGACATTTAAAACAAATTTTGTTCCATTGGTGAAGCTCGTATTTTCTACTATTTTTATGAATGAGATATGTCATAGTGAATCAAAATTCATGTCTGACTGGCTTCTCATTCATTTGTTATCCATTAAACCTAGGTTTCAAGTGTTTGATCGTTTTTCGCTTCATGTTGACATTTTCTTTTCAATAATTGATCACAACTCGCATAGCAATTTTACCTACCTGAACATTTTAACTCGAATAGGTCGTTATCGTGAAATGGAAACGAATGAAGACCTATACACATTAAACATTCCTATAATGACAAAACAAGAAAAAAGAAAACTAATCTTTCCAATACCAAAAGTAATGCCTGAGGCGTTTAAACCTCTAAAGGCCTTTTCAAATTTATCTGATGTAAGGTAAATATAAGCTATTTCTATCAAGCAATATGTTTATTATTTCTCAAATGTAGTTTTTTTATAATTTATTTTAACAGAACTATAAATATATTTCAAACATCAAACACGCCTAAACATTCTGCATCTATCATAATTATCTGTCATGACAGGAATTTGTTTTCTTAAACCATGTAGTCGTAACAGTAGGTAGGTACATTATTTGCATTAGATGCATGGATTGACTGACTTATCGATGGTTAATTATGCAATATTGGAGGAAATATTTTATTTTTCCTACCAGTCATTTATCCATATATACATTTGAAATCCAGACATATTGTCCATCAAGTTGTAAAGAAAGAACAATGGCAAGGAAGCATGTTTTGTCTATTTGAGTAAAACCGTTTTAAGTATTCGTTTTGCTATCTGATTTGAATTATATATTTATTATATGGAGCAATTTATAATGTGTTGTAACTATGTTGGGCTCTTTTCTATGCTCGTTTCAATCGGTTTAAAGTTATATTATGCACAGACAGAAGCTGGGCAGTTTTCACATCTTTAAAGCAGTTTGCATACATTATCATTGTTTAGTAACAAAACATGTCTTTTGTGCCATTATGTTGGCAGTGACATTCGGTATATGTTATTTATTGTGCTTTGCTTGCTGCTATAGATTATACATACATACATACATACATACATACATACATACATACGTACATACGTACGTACGTACGTACGTACATACATACATACGGAATTATTACATACATTTTCTGTTGTATTCATTGACATTTATTATGTGTCTCTACATAGTTGTAAATAAAGCTGGTTTTCGCTACGTGTTGAAAATATTTGTATACTACGAAATGGTTTGGAACCAAGATTTGATGCCGATTAATATGTTTATAACCAAATACGATATGCAGTGCTTAAAAGCAGTATAGAAAACGAACGTTTCATAATGTAAGACAATGACATGCAGTTTGAGCTGACGAGTCATAAATATACTAAAACCCCGCTAAAACAATCGTTAGCAGAAAATGCTTCAAAAACCATGTTGCGGTCATAAATGTTACCTATGGCCTTGTCATTTGATTGGCTTAATAGAACAAAAAGATTCAAATACGTAATAACACAGTCATTCATAAAAGTTGCTTCAGTAACTTCAACGGAAAGTTATATTGCAGGTGCCCACAACTTTGAACGATATGTATTCATCAGAACCTACATGCCATTATATTTATATGGAGAATAAACGACCATAAATATATTCCAGTTAAACTAATAAACGTGTAAATGGAATCGTAATTAATATGAAATGAATGCTTTCTTGGAAATAAACTTCAGAAAATGCCGCCGTAATTAAAATCCTTGCAAATTGAAATAAATATGCATTAACATGATTGGGTCCGTGTAGAATGAGAAATGGTGTGATTTGAAATGAAATTATAGCTTGTCCTATAAAAACCGAGTAGATAGTGTACTTTGCATGTGTTTTTTCATTATACTTTCCTTTTTCCTTTATTATTTTTCTACATCTAGAAGGAAAATTCATTATTGCAGTAATTCAATGCTGTATAAATAAATATTGGCAAAGCAGTTGCTTCGTGCCAGCAGTTCTGTATTCTGAATTATCCTATATTTTGTTTTAAATTAATTAATCGTTACATCGTATGGTTCATTGTACTATCAAGTTATGTCTAAATATAATTTTACTCTACACCGATTACTTCCATTTTAGCTAATATTAGGTGTCATTATTCGATGTTTTGTTGTCAGCAGTAATATGGAAAAGTTAATTAGTACAAATGAGATTTTGTCAGATGTATACTTGATACAGTTCATTAAAAGTGAAACAATTACTTGTTCAAAAACTTTTAATGCAACTTTTGTAACGCACTAACCTTTATATATTTCACAATAATTTCATAACTAACCTAGACTAAAGTGGTTGGAAAAGGTAGATCACACAATTATGCTGACTGTTAAACCCTTGAATTTAAGTGGCTAGATCAATATATCATTAAAAGTATATTGCAGAGCTTTTGAGCAGTGTTGACAATTAAATATTTACATATATTTCAAATTCCCACGTCTGTTTTGGACCTAAAACGAATAAGCTGACACGTTATGAGACTTGTATATTATGATGTGTCCCACTCGTAAACTATACGAGTAAACTGTCATAGCACACACCCGATTCCATTTTGCGTAACTGTTTCTTTCTGAAAATTCTTAACTGTTTAATACTATTATTTAATACTTTTTTATGATGATAGTGTACACAAGAAAATTCAAAACAATTACATCATAGCTGAGGGTGAGTGAAGCTGAAATGGAGAGAAAAACTGGAATTGATTAAGCCGGATAAAACATCACTTACTGCAAATAAACTAGCAATTATTTTAAAACTTCAATCATTCGTCTTTTCTGCAAACGTATGATAATTAGTACAATCTTCTCGATTGAATAGGAAATGAATGGGCAAACATTTAATGAACGTATTTTATATCAGTATTTTATAAATCATGTCTTTCAGACGTAATAATATTCGAGTAGGCAAATTTAATACAAACAGTACAATACAATAAAACCCGCAATTTCTGTAACACAGGTTCTATTCGGTATTTCTGTTCTGCATATATATTGTTGAGAAGTTCTCGTGATGAATTATTGTTAGGCACCACACGAACAAAGTTGTCAAAATAAGGTGACATAAAAAAGCATGGCGCTGTGCAGATTCCACAATATATGTTTACTAATTTAATACTCTACACCATCTATTAAATTACGCATAGTAAATCTAAATAACTGTTTATGACTTCTCTACCCATTAAGCACGTGCAACTTCCTATAGGGTTAGAGCTTGTTTCAATGTAACCCATACGATTCAAATTTCACATGATAAAAAAAGTTACTATTGCAACCGAATGTTGTTAATGCCTGCTACAGTTATTTATTTTTCTGCAGTCTTCAAATACATCTTTCTGGACAAACTTGATTATAGTTCTACAGCCAACATTTCAAACATCTGATTTTCTGATTTAGTATGATATTGTCTTGTTCTATTTATAGACGTACTATCTCACAAACTATCGATATGATATTTGCACAAGAACTTCCAACATTGCATCACCAATTTGGGCTTGATAATCTTACCAGACAAGATAGACAGTTTCACAAGGGAGTCAAATATATATTCACTCAGTGATTCTGATACATATTGCATGACAACTGAATCAATTAATATTTTGGTTTGAATAGCCCTAATGAATTCAGCAGGCTTTAATGGACTCTAGCAACAACTAAGCACGAGTATGCAGGTATCACCTGTGCGTTATACAATGTTGATTAGGATGATAGCATCGTTCATTTAGGATTGTGACCTTACAACCTCTTTGGTAGGGGATTAGAACTATAAACACCAATAGATATGACTGGTGTGAGTTGTGTAGGCATGGATGGCGTCTTTAGCATCTCTGAATGGCGACTATAATTACTCAGCCAACCAACATTTCTTTCAAGGCAACAAGTATGTCGTGTACGGTAAGTTTAATATCTTTGAACTAACTTGAACTAACTTGACTATCTTCTTCTACATTCTCCATCCCCCACTGGCTAAAACCTTTTGTATTTAAACGTACATGAATCGCCAATCACAGTCTAGTTTCATAGCTCTCGATTTCAATCGCTACACATAGCCTAGTTTCCAATCTCTCGAGTTTAATCGCTACACATATTCTAGTTTCCTATCCCTCAATTTGAATCGCTACACATAGTCTAGTTTCCTATCTCTCGATTTTAATCGCTACACATAGTCTAGTTTCCTATCTCTCAATTTTAAAAAAACGTATATTACACTCTGTAAATAGAGAATGAAGTTAGGATTTATTCGTGTACTATATAATGCTCAGCGACGATGGAGTAAACAAGGCCGACCCAATGAGTTTTAGCACACTGTTACTCTAGCGTCTTACGCAAACAAACAATTTACTTCCATCGTATCTGACCGGCCCTGAGAGTAAGGCTAATATTATTCTGGTGTCGACACAGCTCTAAGGAAGCGATACATTCTGAATTCTGAATCAGTATGAGCGGTGAAGAACCTCATGTAATGTATCCGAGCCTCCGAATTTAATGTTTCCTTAGCAATGGTTTAAATGGGATTTGTTTGAACAGTATTTATTCAAGAGAACATTTTAATGTATGATTTGTAACAATACAATGTTTGGAGATTCAGTAGCTTGTTTTAAACTGTCTCCCATATAATAATAATAATAATAATAATAATAATAATAATAATAATAATAATAATAATAATAATAATGAGGAATTTGTATAACGCCTAATCCTTACAAGCTCTAAGCGCTTTACAACATCTATAATGATATACTAAAAACGTCCATCATGAAATTAGAAAACACTAAAACAATGCTGAATATATTTAAGGTAGGAAACAGTATTTGTCCTTTAAGTTTCTTCCTTTTGCAGTCGAAAAAGTGAATTTTAACAGCACTCTTAAAATGGATCACTGTGTCTTTGTGTTTAATTTCAATGGGTACTTTGTCCTACTTTGCTGGGCCCTGGTATGCGAAAGAAAGTTGTCCATATTGTTACGTGCTTAGGCTCGAATAAGCAGTAACACAGAAAGAGTGAAAACTGACAAGCTTGTAAAAATTTAACAAATTTAGTAAGTACAAATATTTTCATAAGAAAATATAAAGAAACTTACGGTTTTAGAGAATCAAATCCAACATTAATCCAATATAGAATTCACAAAAATTAATCCACTAATGGAATTGGAAGAGCCCTAATAAATAAATGTTCTAATAGTTCCAGGTTCGAATCTTGACGATGTAATCCAAAATGGCGTACGATGTCACGTGATGCAGTTCTTGTTTTTATAATAATTCAAATGAAAATCAATAAACACATGTTCTTTTCCAAATAAATAAAATAATTTCTCTTGCTCCAACGAATTGACACAATTTCCAGTACAAGGTAATTAAAATTATAACTCAAACAGAAGACACAACTTAATATCATAAAAGCCCAACATCTACTGAATTGTTCTCTTCCAAATAATAATTTAAATACCTGTTGTTTACGTAAACAAGGGATCGCGTGATTTTCTGGAAGTTCAAAGAAGGTCAAAGAACAAACGTACGATCATTTAAGTACGTACGCAAGGGAATATCCAGATAAGAAAATCAGTCACTTCCTACCCCCAAGAACTAAACATAAAAAGATGTCCTTGATTTAGCAAATCGTTTTGGAAGCTTGTTGACACTCTCTGAAGCAGGGTAAGAAATGAGGTGAACCTGTTGTTTACAAATAGAGTCTAGGTCAGCCTGAATTTTATTTTCCAGAATAGATATCTCCCAATTAATGAATTTTAGACCCAAAAATGACATATTTGAATTTGACAATTATAAATAAATGATTTAAATCAAATAGACGTAACACCTTCCCCTATAAAATAAAAAGAAAATTTTATATGATAAAACTTTCTTTTTATCACAAACCAATTGAGGTATAAATAACTAGTATAAATTACACTGTATAATAAATTGTTATACACGAGAAAGAGCGTCTGCAATTATATTATCTAGAAATAGCTTCAACCTTTTAACTTGTCCATGTCCCACAAAATGTCCTAAGAAAGTCATACTAGCACGGCAGAACTCACTTTTAGATAAATTAATTGTCAAACATGCATCAGTGAGTCTGTCAAAGAATTTTCGAATTGTTGCTAGATGTTTTATCCAGGTGTCGTTGTAGATGATGACGTCATAATTTTCTAAACCAGAGATGATCATTTTTATGAGACGTTGAAATGGACTTTCTTTATATTGGTAGAGTCCATCTGGAGTCACAAACGCAGATATTTGCTTTGCTCTTTCCATTAGTGGAATCTGCCAAAATCCTTTCAGAAGTCAAATTTGGTGACATACTTAGCATTTCAAATTTATCAATACAATCGTCAATTCTTGGTAATGGGAATGAATATGTTTTTGTCACTATGTTCACCTTCCTATAATCAGTGCACATACGGAAATAATTAAATCTGGTTTGGAATAAGTATGCATGATGAACTCCAATCACTTTTCCTGGGCTCGATAAAATCATTCTCCAGCAAATATTGAATTTCCTTTTTTTGAAAAATATTCCTGTTTGAGTGGACTCGTCCTACATGGATGCGGTTTAACTAGTTTGGAATTTTCAATTTCAACGTCATGACAAAATTTGTTTGTCCTTGTAAGAATATCTGGACATAAGTGCTCATATTCAAATAACAACCGTTTAAGTTCATTTCCCTCTTGCACTTGCAAATGTAAAAGTTTTTGGTCTAGATTTTTCATAATTTCTGAATTCCAACAATTTGTCACTCCAATATCAGTAGAATCCGATGATATTGCTTCACTGAGTGGGACAGGTACAACTAAATTAATTACATGTTTAACATGGCTATCTCTTTCAATATACTGGTACTCCTATAATTTATTTAGATCCCAGGAGCACTAATACTATAATTTAACTAATTCATTTTCTTCTTAACTTTGTAAGGGCCGTAATATCTAATCTGAAGAAAATAAAGAAGAATGAACAAGAGTAATACAACTCCATTATCAGACTCAAAAATGATCTCCCTTGTAGTTCTTACAAACCATAGTTTCATTTTTAACTTGAATTGCTGAATACCCAGTTCATTCATAACTTGCTGGAAAATTCCAGACATGAAGTTTGAACCTTGATAAAACTGAATAGATTTGGGAAGGCCATACTGAGTAAAAATCTTCATCAAAGTTTTTACTATTATTTTATATTTTATATTCCTGAACGGAATAGCCTCTGTAAACCTTGTTGACGCATACATAATGGTCAACAGGTATTGGTTACTTGACTTAGTCTTGGGTAAGGGATCTTCACAATCTACCATAATTCCACTAAATGGTTCGTCAAAGGCAGGAATAGGTTGCAGATGAGCCTTAGGTATCTTCTGATTGGGTTTACCTACCATTTGACAAGTTTGACAAGATCTACAGTATTTAGTAACATCACTTTTGATTTTTGGCCAATAGAAGTGAGTCAAGATCTTGTGATAAGTTTTATTAATCCCTAAAAGACCAGCCAAAGGAGTTTCATGGGCCAGATTAAATATTTCCTGTCTGTAAGGTTTTGAAACTACTATTTGATAGTTCACAGACCACTCATTACAAGCAGGTACCTCGGGAGGTCTCCAATTTCTCATAAGAATTCCATTTGTAATGAAATAACAAACAGGAAAGTCACTGGCTTCAGTCTCATTTATGACCCTTTGAAACAAACAGGAGATCTCAGGATCTTTTTCCTGTTCGACGACAAGTGACTGTCGTTTATAACCCTGATTAGAATAGAGAGAATGAGTTGTTAAAAGAGGATCACTATGATCAATACCTTCTGATTGATCCAAACAAGGAGTAAAAGTGACCTCATTAAAAGCCTGCCCTATACACGTGTCAGCTAAGGGAATACTGACCTCAACAACATAAACATGACCTATGCATATGTCAACTAAGGGAATACTGTTCTCAACAACATAAACCTGACCCATGTATATGTCAGCTAAAGGAATACTGCCCACAACAACATAAACCTGAACTATGCATGTGTCAGTTAAGGGAATAATGCCCTCAACAACATAAACCTTGTGTCAGCTGAATGAATACTGACTTCTTCAACTTCATTCTCAAGAGCTTTCTTTGCCTTAGCTCTGGTAACTGTACAAGCTTGAAATATATCAGGGAATTCTTTTTCAATTCGATCAACATTATGATCCAAATTAGGCTTGTCAGTTACAAGTGGATTAACCACAACCTTGTCTCCAGCTAAGTCGTTGCCTAGCAATAAATGAATGCCCTCAACGGGTAAAACTAAGACTGCTACGATTGTCACAGGTCCTGCCACTAAGTCTGATGACAAATTTACACAATGCAGAGGAACATTAATAAAGCGGCACTCTACTCCCTGAATAAGAACACTTTCATTAGAACAAGACATCTCAGAAAAAAGGCAACGTATCTGACAATAAAAGTTTCTGAGAAGCTCCTGTGTCCCTTACAATTTTAATAAGGGTTGGATTGGCTGAATCACCCAAGAGTGATATCGAACCCTTCGATATAAATGGTTCATAATTCTCCATAATAAAATCAGCCTGGGGTTTATTAGACCATCAAATGTATTGCTTTCATTACATGACTGAGACCTTGACCTCTTGGAAATAGGAGCATTTGGAACAGGTCTGTCTTGATTCTGATGCCTAGTTTTCAATTTGTAGCAATCAGAAATAACGTGTCCTTCTTTCTTGCAATAGGTACACGTCTGAAGAGACAAGGATTTAGAATCAAACTTCTCTAAAATCTGATTTTTGAAAGTTGTGTTAGTTTGAGTTTTAGAAGGGTTTGAATTAGGCGGAAATACTTTTCTGCCAAAAGATTGTTGAGTAGAAGTCTGGTTAACAAAAGGAACTCTGTGTGTCAAAGAATATTCGTCAGCAGCTCGAGCAGCATTTTCCAAGGTTTCAATCCTATGCTCGTCGAGATAAGTTTTAACGTCACTATGGACACAGTTTTTGAACTCTTCAATTAATATCATTTGATTGAGATTTTGATAATCTTCTTCGACTTTCTTGGCTAAACACCAGCTATAAACAACTGCTCTTTTTCTCTAGCAAATTCGACATGAGTTTGTCCAGCTTCTATTCTGTAATTTCTGAATTTTTGCCTATAAACTTCAGGGACTAACTCATAACCTCTTAAAATGCATTCTTTAACCAAATAATAGTCACCGCTTTGCTGAACAGACAGTGAAGTGTAAATCTCACTAGCCCTACCAGTAAGTACACATTTTAATAACTGAGTCCAATTTTCTCTTGATCACTTTAAATTTTCTGCAACTTATTCAAAAAGAATGAAATATTTGTCTACTTCTATTTCTTTGAAAGGGGGCACTAATCTAATATTCCTTGCTAAATCAAACTTTGGATTTGAAGTATGATGGTGACCCTCACTTGCCAGCTCTATTTCTTTCATTTTAATTTAAAATTCTCTTTCTTCCTTCTCTTTCTCAATTCGCATCTGCCTTTTTTGTAATTCAAATTGCCTTTCTTTCTCCTCTCTCTCAGATTGTAATTATCTTTCTTTCTCCCTTTCCTGAAATTCCAGCTTCTTGAACTCTAATTGTCTCTCGCTCTCTCTATCAATCTGCAACTGCTCTTTTTGTAACTCCAGCTTCTTCAACTCTAACTCCATCTGGAATTTTAATTCTAATTCTTCTAGTTTAATGTCAGAGTTTGATGCAGAAATCAAAGCACTTTGACATATCCTTTTCCACCAAATACTGGACCAAAATCTTTTTGATATCTTGTTTCGTTAAAGAAGCCTTGACTTCAGAAAGATCAATTTTTCTGGCAAGTTGAATCAACTCATCTTTTATGAAAAGATGTAATTCCTCCTGGGTAGGATTAGAAAGAAATATTTCTACTTTAGATGTCATTTTAATACAAGCTTGTTAATCTCTTTAAAGATTTAAAATTTAAAAAAACTATGGGAAATTTACATTTAACTTCCAATTAATTTCAATCCCGGATGATAGCACCCAGTATCTATGTTACGTGCTTAGGCTCGAATAAGCGGCAACACAGAAAGAGTGAAAACTAACAAGCTTGTAAAACTTTAACAAATGTAGTAAGTACAAATATTTTCATAAGAAAATATAAAGAAACTTACGGTTTTAGAGAATCAAATCCAACATTAATCCAATATAGAATTCACAAAAATTAATCCACTAATGGAATTGGAAGAGCCCTAATAAATAAATGTTCTAATAGTTCCAGGTTCGAATCTTGACGATGTAATCCAAAATGGCGTACGATGTCACGTGATGCAGTTCTTGTTTTTATAATAATTCAAATGAAAATCTATAAACACATGTTCTTTTCCAAATAAATAAAATAATTTCTCTTGCTCCAACGAATTGACACAATTTCCAGTACAAGGTAATTAAAATTATAACTCAAACAGAAGACACAACTTAATATCATAAAAGCCCAAAATCTACTGAATTGTTCTCTTCCAAATAATAATTTAAATACCTGTTTTTTTTACGTAAACAAGGGATCGCGTGATTTTCTGGAAGTTCAAAGAAGGTCATAGAACAAACGTACGATCATTTAAGTACGTACGCAAGGGAATATCCAGATAAGAAAATCAATCACTTCCTACCCCAAAGAACTAAAAATAAAAAGATGTCCTTGATTTAGCAAATCGTTTTAGAAGCTTGTTGACACTCTCTGAAGCAGGGTAAGAAATGAGGTGAAAAAGTTGTTTACAAATAGAGTCTAGGTCAGCCTGAATTTTTCAGAATAGATATCTCCCAATTAATGAATTTTAGACCCAAAAATGACATATTTGAATTTGAAAATTATAAATAAATGATTTAAATCAAATAGACGAAACAATATGAATTCGTTTTCATAGTGGGAATAATGAGTATTCGAGTGTCAGAAGAGGAGCCTTAGTATTTTATTGGTGTGGACACATGGGTGACGCCATATAGGTATGTTGGACTGAAGTCCGTCAGTGAAACGTAGCACAGAGAAAACATTTTGTAGGATACAGATAAGCTGAGAGGTGTGCTCTGATCGTGGTACACTAATGATGATCCAATCAGCTGTGTTATGAACTGTTTGAAGGTTCTGGATTCGATATTGAGACCAATGCACAATCAAGTGTTTTCGTGGCATAAACTGAAAGATATATGCGAATGGAGATGATGCGTCTCTGCTCAAGATATGAATATGTTCATGACATGTTGGTGCAACGTGAGAGTACTGTCTAGAGTAACGCGTAGGTTACGTACTGACTGAATTTAATGTTGGTGTTGCTGATATTGTTTGAGGTAAAGAATGTGAATGACAAAGTCTTTGTGTTGTGATCATAATGGCCTCACTTGTATCATAATTCATATGCAGCTTGTTACATGTCATCTATGATTTCACATCCGAAATGCACCTCTCTACTCCTTGGATGGTAGCATTCACTTCGGTTGGGTGGCTAGATTTGTATATTTGGGTGTCATCAGCGTACAACTGGTGAGAACGGAACCCTGTTGAACACCACAACATAGATCAACTGGACTGGAGCGTATTCCAATATGTGGAACTAATTATCTACAGTACGTTGACATGGGCATCAAAGGTATGGTGACCAATTCATCTACAGTACGTTAAACTGTGTATCTGCAGTATGTTGACCTGTTTATGTACAGTATGTTGACATAATAAGTATTATAAACTAACGTGTCTTGCTCTCATATGGAAGTACACATAACAACATATATGTTTTCAAATTTGTAATGCTTTTTCATATTTTGATTTTCATTATGTTTGCTTGACTGGCTTTTCGGATCCTCGCAGTGATTTCTGTGTCCAGAGAGTCATCACTGGATATTGTGCTGTCTAGGTATTTGAAACTGTCCACATTCGTCAACTGCTTTTCGCCAATGATGATGTTTTTAATTTGCGTGATTATAGCTAAATATCTTGACATACTGACTTCCTGCGACCAGGGTCGGCCGGTCTATATAGGAAACTATCCTCGGATAATGCATCACTTGTGTCTATATAAGCGGTCATTTTTATTTTGGACCACTCTAGCAATTTAATTTTTTATTTTTTAAAAATTATTTATTTATTTATTTATTTATTTATTTATTTATTTATTTATTTATTTATTTATTTATTTATTCTGTTTTTGTTCTTGTTCGTTGTTTTAGCGGCCATTTTAACTTACTATTGACCTCATTATGTCAAGGAAGCGGGGACTAAGTGCTTTTCCCAAGAACACACTGAGTCTTAGGGCACAATGTTAAATGGGGCGCAGGATTTGTGACGAGAGTTGGGGCATGGTCGATTGCATGGTACGCCTATGGCGCCAGTTGCTGGCAACTATTCTAAGGCCGCCCCTGCCCGCGATTTTTGGAATACTTATCTGACGCTCGACCACTTAAGCCTCCGCGGCTCCCACATTACTTTTTTACACCCACCGGATATATCAAATATCTAATGTTAACCTTGCTGAAAAATGCAATTTGACATCTTCATACATGAGCTTTTTCTTGTCAATATTTATATGTAGTGTATTAGTCTTGACGTGAACTGAGTGGTGTATGTGTGTGTGTGTGTGTGTGTGTGAGAGAGAGAGAGAGAGAGAGAGAGAGAGAGAGAGAGAGAGAGAGAGAGAGAGAGAGAATTTGGATTTTTAATGATGTTTAACAATTTCCTGGAACGCATTCCTCCACTCGAAAAAAAAGTTTTTCTCTTGATATGCAATTTCATTTCCACGTTTTATCTTTTATATCTGATTCAGTGCTTTTTAAATAGATTCAAATATAAATAGATATAATAACAAACAAAATAACAAACAAATAAAAAATAAGAAAGATAGAAACATTGGAGCATACGATAAATAATTTATAACAGATAGTTACATTCACAAAACATTGACATTATATGAGTGACGATAGCTTGAACATTTGAAATGCTGATTTGCCCGAGTATTCGTCTGTTGTTATATTCTTTACCGCATATCGGACATGTTCAAACGTACTTAATTCTCGTTAGTCGTGTTAAATCTATGTTGACATTCCTTTGCTTGATTTAAAGATCAAAATGTGAGAAAGACTATCAATAAGTACACATTTTCAGCGAAAAACAGAGGTCAGGTCACAGATAATGCGGCTTAACAAAAACGATACAAACATTTCTTTCTTGCACTATTGGTTTCAGGTCTTTCAATTAGAGGCTCCCAGTATCTATGAGACATTTATCACAAAAAGCCTGTCAAACACCTGAATGAGCTAAGTTTGAACACCTATTTGAAAATACGTATTAAAGCAATTCAGAATAAATAAGTTTCTGCTTCAGTCCTTACCGGTTTACAAATATGATTTAAAACATGTATACTGTTCAAAGGTTAAATGTTTTAAAGTGTTTCTGTAGATATCCACTTGTGGTTATAAGTGAGAAAGGTCACGCTTAATATTATTAATAAACATTTGTTCCTATCATTCTAGAAGATAAGCAATACAGTAATGTGGTTCTCAGCGAATATCTATCTGTTCAAGAGTAATTTATTCCTTTCTTTCAATACAGCTAAAAAAAAATGCCGAAAAAAAAAACATGGCAAAAATCTGTTACTGAGAAATTGGACAATCCTCCAATAATAAATAATCTTATCCTTATTTATTTTATTTTTCTTATGTTTATGCTGCTTTGGAAGTAATGAATTCAAAATTAATAACAAAATTTGTATTTAAAAAAGTTAATGTTTAGAAGTAGACTGTTGTGCATAATTATTTAAGGTTCTACAGTGTGTGGCAGACGGAATTTTGATCATTGATGTATGTTGATGTAAATATGTAAATGCTTGCTTAATATCCCGAATGATCTTTATCTAAAACCATTGTTTTGGTATTTCTTATTATTACATGTCTATATCCCCACACCTCCTTAAGCCCCGTGAGAAAGTAAAGGGTTATTTAAGTGTTTGAAAGATCGGGACGATACATTATTACTTATGGGACAATCAAACATTAAAATGCAACTTTTCAAACTTTAAAATAATGCAGTCTGGGGTTCGGTCCATCCTATAAAAGAAAAGTAAAATACATCAAAACCCACAAGTCACGGAGTTCACCGATATTCTAGAAACGTTTAGTTTACATATATTTTCAATTTCAATTGCGTCTTTTTCTTCTTTAAGCCGTCGACGGGAAGTATTTTCTACATACGTGTATGTAATTTATGTTACAATTGTCATTAATTGTTTTCATATTCAGCTGACAACAAACAAGTCTCTATCAATCGAAGTTTTGTCTATGTTTCTGGAAAGCAGTAAATCTAATTCCTCCATTGAGACGATCTGACTATCGATTATTATAATTACGAGGCTCCCTCTGACTTGTTTTCATCTTTTCTTGATGGAGAAAACAACAAATTATTGCAAAATTTATAAATATTTATAAGTATCAATATATTATTGCCATAAACAGCTTGTCAGAGGAAAATGGCGGTCGAAATCAATGCCTGGATGTGTGTCTAATTTACATTCGCTGATTGTTTAATTCATCATTATAATTGACAAGTGGCGATAAGTCAGTTTTTGGAACGTTGATCCTGATATCCGTGATGTCAACTTCACGGATCCCAGCCAACTGTATGATAATTCCAAAGGGAACATAATTGTTTGAAGGCTATACTGCAAAGAGAACACACATGACGGTGAAACGTGGTTGCCCTTCGTTACAAGAAACGTTTTCATACATTTGTGAAAAAAATCCAAGAGGAAGTGACGTCAGGAAAAGAACGCTTGTTTTGAGCATTGTTCTAATTATTTTAAATACCAACATGATGGTTTATAGTGTCCTTATTCTGCTCATAACATTCTTCTGCTTTCTTTATTCTTAAGTCTTCAAATTTCTTTAATTTAACTTCATATGTCTTACTCATCAATTAGACTCCAGCGCCGTATTACTAGTTAAGGACAATAAGATTACACAGTAATGAAAGTTCCAAGCGAAATTTATAACCCATTTTTTAAAATATGAAATGTTGTGCTTTACACTGCGGGCGCCAATGTATTACCACTACATACAGAATTTAACCTGTCTACTACTACTTCTACTGCTACTACTACCAGGGCCGTAGAAAGCAGTCGCGAGCCCTGGGGTAATAAACACCCGTACCTCATCTAGTCTTGTTAAAAAAGAAAAATATTTTATAAAATTAAAGTGTTCGTTCCGGGCCTTATTACGAGTATATTTCCAGTTGCCATAACCACCGTGTCGGTCTTGGCTGCTACTACTACTACTACTGCTACTACTACCAGGACCATAGAAAGCTACGATGTCTGCAGTGAGGCAATTTATAGTGATGTCAAGCACTGAGGCATCATGCCGCAGACATGTAGCATGATGTCCCACATTGTTAATTATCCTGACACCAGTCCAAACACTAACTCTTAATGCTGAGCGCCAGGCGAGGCAACTGTTATTACCATGTTTGTAAGTCTTTGATATCGGCCGGGGATCTAACCCACGACCTCCCGCTTCCGCGACGGACACTATAACCACTAGGCTACTGGAGCGGTACATACATACATACATACATACATACATACATACATACATACATACATACATACATACATACATACATACATACATACTTTTACAGTATACCTTTGGTAAAGAATACCTCATTTAAATTTGGTCATTTTTTGTAAATGGTTGGTCTTGTTATTGATTTAATTTCTTATATCATCAGTTATGTTGTAATTAGGGTGTACTTTGTCAAGTATCAGTTCTTAAATCGTGGAATAAAGAACTTAGACTGATCTGAATTGGCTTCACAGGTACATACATTGTCCAAAGGATTTATCACTGCCATCATGTACCATACTATTCTGGATAAAGCCTGCACCTGTCTGTATACATGCCATATTGTATGCATCAATGGCTTATTGAATGTAGCTTTTGTTATTATTGTTTTCAAATGAACATCATAGACTGTTGTATGTCATCACATAATGCAACACTCTATATATGTACATGTATATAGCATTATAATGATTTCAACTTACATATCATTGCTTGGAACATTAGTACATTAATGTATATAGTGTTTATGTGTGTTATTATGATTCCAAATAATCATCATAGACCCTTACCTGATATTGCTTGACACAATATAAATATCACAAGGCCCGATTTACCATCACGCACGATATATGCAGATTAGTATCAATGTCTTTTGACTTTTTTGAAGCTCAAAAGCATAATCTTGAGAATAAAAACTGTGTTATAATTGTCATCAGATCATCATGAAAAGTTGTACATCTCATCGCCTAAAAATACACATATATTGACAAATTATAAGTTTACTGAAAAAATGTTTAAAGCTATGTTAAAATCTATCACACACACATACAATTTATGGTGTTGTCACAATTATTGCCATGGTTTGTCTTGACACTCATATATTTGTTTACAGTGTCAGTCTTTTTTTTAACTACATGTAGTGTCATTCATTTTAAGTACAACTGGTGTCAGTGTTTTTCTTTAAGTACAAGTAGTGTCAGTGTTTTTGTTTAAATGCAAGTTGTGTCATCAGTGGTTTTGCTTAAGTACAAGTAGTGTCAGTGTTTTTGTTTAAGTACAAGTTGTGTCATCAGTGTTTTTGCTTAACTACACGTAGTGTCATTTTTTTGTGTAAGTACAAGTAGTGTCAGTGTTTTTGCTTAAGTACAGGTAGTGTTATCAGTGGTTTTGCTTAAATACATATAGTGTCATTGTTTTGTTTAAGTACAAGTAGTGTCAGTGTTTTTGTTTAAGTACAAGTAGCGTCATCAGTGGTTTTGCTTAAGTACAAGTAGTGTCATCAGTGGGTTTGCTTAAGTACAATAATTGACAGCATTTTTAACATCACAAGTAGTATCAGCGCTTTTGTTAAGTATACCAGGTGTAAGTGTTCTTGTTTAATTACAAGTGGTATCAGTGTTTTTGTTTAAGTACATGTAGTGTCAGTGGTTTTGTTCAAGTACAAGTAGTGTCAGTGGTTTTGCTTAAGTACAAGTAGTATCAGTGGTTTTGTTTCAGTACAAACAGTTTCAGTGTTTTTGTTTATATCCAATCATGGCCTTTAGTATTGTTTAAGTAGAAGTAGTGTCAGTGGTTTTGTTTATGTACAAGTAGTGTCAGTAGTTTTGTTCAAGTGCAAGTAGTGTCAGTAGTTATGTTCAAGTGCAAGTAGTGTCAGTGTTTTTGTTTGAATACAATTAATATCATTGGTTTTGTTTAAGTACAAGTAGTCTCATTGGTTTTCTTTAAGTACAATATGTGTCTGGTTTTGTTCAAGTACAAGTAGTGTCAGTGGTTTTGCTTACGTACAACTAGTATCAGTGGTTTTGTTTCAGTACAAGTAGTGTCAGTGTTTTCGTTTATATACAATCATCGCCTTTGGTTTTGTTTCAGTACAAGTAGTGTCAGTGGTTTTGTTTATGTACAAGTAGTGTCAGTAGTTTTGTTCAAGTACAAGTAGTGTCAGTAGTTATGTTTAAGTGCAAGTAGTGTCAGTGTTTTTGTTTAAATACAATTAATATCATTGGTTTTCTTTAAGTACAAGCAGTGTCAGTGATTTTCTTTAAGTACAATATGTGTCTGGTTTTGTTTAATTACAAGTAGTGTCAGTGGTTTTGTTTAAATACAAGACGTGTCAGTGGTTTTGTTTAGGAACAAGTGGTGTCAGTGAGGATTATTTAAGTACAAGTAGTGTCAGTGGTTTTGTTTAAGTACAAGAAGTGTCATTGGTTTTGTTTAATTACAAGTAGTGTCAGTGGTTTTGTTTAAGTACAATTAATACAATTGGTTTTGTGAAACTACAAGTAGTGTCAGTGGTTTTGTTTCAGTACAAGACATGTCAGTGGTTTTGTTCAGGTACAAGTAGTGTGAGTGGTTTTTTTGTTATTTAAGTACAAGTAGTGTCAGTAGTTTTGTTGTAGTACAAGTAGTGTCATTGGTTTTGTTGAAGCATAAGTTGTGACATTGGTTTTGTTTAAGTACAAGTAGTGTCAGTAGTTTTGGTGAAGTGCAAGTAGTGTTAGTGGTTTGTGTTTAAGTACAAGTAGTGTCAGTAGTTTCGTTTAAGTACAAGTAGTGTCACTGGTTTTGTTTAAGTACAAGTTGCGTAAATGTTTTTATTTAGAGGCAATTAACGTCATTGGTCTTGTTTAAGTACAAGTAGTGTCAGTAGTTTTTCGTTAATTACAAATAGTGTCAATGGTTTTGTTTAAGTACAAGTAGTATCAGTGTTGTTGTTTAAGTACATGTAGTGTCAGTGGGTTTGTTTTAGTACAAGTAGTGTCAGTGGTTTTTCTTATGTACAAGTTGTGTCATTGGTTTTGTTTAAGTACAAGTAGTGTCAGTCGTTTTTGTTTAAGTACAAGTAGTGTCAGTGGTTTTGTTTAAGTACAACTAGTGTCGGTTGTTTTATTTAAGTACAAGTAGTGTCAGTGTTTTTGTTTAAGTACCAGTAGCGTCATCAGTGGTTTTGCTTAAGTACAAGAAGTGACGGCATTTTTTAAATCACAAGTAGTATCAGCACTTTTGTTAAGTATACCTGGTGTAAGTGTTCTTGTTTAATTCCAAGTGGTATCAGTGGTTTTGTTCAAGTACAAGTAGTGTCAGTTGTTTTGGTTCAGTACAAGCAGTGTCCGTGTTTTTGTTCATATACAATCATCGCTTTTGGTTTTGTTTAAGTATACGTAGTGTCAGTAGTTTTAGTCAGTTGTGTCACTGGTTTTGTTTAAGTACAAGTAGTGTCATTGGTTTTGTTTAAGTACATGTAGTGTCAGTGGGTTTGTTTAAGTTCAAGTAGTGTCAGTGGTTTTTCTTATGTACCAGTTGTGTCATTGGTTTTGTTTAAGTACAAGTAGTGTAAGTCGTTTTTGTTTAAGTACAAGTAGTGTCAGTGGTTTCGTTTAAGTACAAGTAGTATCACTGGGTTTAAATACAAGAAGTATCGTTTGGTTTGTTTAACTACAAGTAGTGTCAGTGGTTTTGTTTAAGTACAATAAGTGTCAGTGGTTTTGTTTAAGTACAAGACGTGTCATTGGTTTTGTTTAAGTACAAGACGTGTCATTGGTTTTGTTTAAGTACAAGTAGTGTCAGTGGTTTTGTTTAAGTATAAGAAGTGTCATTGGTTTTGTTTAAATACATGTAGTTTCAGTAGTTTAGTCTAAGTACAAGTAGTGTCAGTGGTTTTTGTTTAAGTACAAGTAGTGCCATTGGTTTTGTTTAAGTACATTTAGTGTCAGTGGTTTTGTTTAAGTACAAGAAGTGTCAATGGTTTTGCTTAAGTACAAGTAGTGTCAGTAGTTTTGTTTAATTACAAGTAGTGTCAGTGGCTTTTTTAAGTAAAAGAAGTGTCATTGACTTTGTTGAAGTACATGTAGAGTCAGTAGTTTTGTTTAAGTGCAAGTAGTGTCATCGATTTGCTTTACGTACAAGTAGTGGCAGTGGTTTTGTTTAAGTACAAGTAGTGGCAGTGTCTTTGTTTGATTCCACGTCAACGTTGCACCTATTGTGATATTTTCATGTATTCATTAACATCATTTAGTGTCATATTGGAGACAAATGTGATATGGTCCATCTATTTATTACCATTATTTATTAATTCGTGTAAACGTGGAAATAATATGATACACCCAATCAAGTCATCTCCATCCGTTCGTATCACGTTGGAAATAGTATTATACGAACCATCTATTCCCATTTTATTACTCAAGTTTGGAAATAGTGTGAGTTACTGAATATGTTCATTTTCATCATTTATAATCAAAATGTTAATAATGTGATGCATTGTGCATGCACACACACACACACACACACACACACACACACACACACAGACAGTATTATTTACTGAATGTTTGAATGCAAATATCACAATTGCAATGTAAGGATTGGTCAATACTACTGCTGCTACTCCTACTAATAATGTCTTTATTTTAAAAGAATAACCAATTAACATTAAATCTAATCTTCCAGGACCACCTTCATAGAAATGTACACAAGCTAATAGGGATATACATCAAATAAAACACCTAATCTTACTAAAAGGGTATACGAATGACATGTCAAATAATCTGAAAATATACAAATATATATAACGGTTGAAAAAATATATTTGGAATACCAGTCTGAAAATGGTGGGTGAAAATGTGGTGTTTATTATTCAAGGAATCGAATTTATGGTAAGATGCTGAATTTCTAATTTCGGTAGGAATAGGATTAGTAGTACAATGAACTCTTGTTGTACAAGGTGAAGCCAACACTACGTCTCCATATTTAAAACCCCCACTTTTCGTACAGAATAATTTAACATTAACCAATATGTTTAACATTAGTATGCCACTTGGGGTATAAGAAAAATTTAACATTAACCCTAAACATATAATTTACCTTGTACATATTATTCTTTTTAAAAATATCACTTGGGGTAGAAGACGAAAATAACATTACACCTCCATATAAAAAAATGTGTTGGTACAAGGGGAAATATAATGTTAAAATTACCATAGGTTCAATAGACACATTATCTGACCAGAATCCACATCTGCTGACCAGCATCGACACGTGCTGACAACATTCACAGCGTTTTATCAGCAGATACACTTACTGACCAAAGCTCTAGTCTTATAGAGCAGGACCCATACCTAATGACCAACACACAAAAATCAAACCAACCAGCAGGCAGCATGAGTGTGGAGATAAAATAGGAGGCAGAGTAAAAAATGAGTAACACTTACAACAGACAAATATACATTTCACATTTTCACCGACATACATCAGCATCTCTTAAAAACGAATTTCAGCATGGGAAGAATCCTCCTCGTTCAACGAGCCCTTTTTCTTCTGACCGATTGGACTTTTTGTTTCTTCACCTTTTTCAAAGAAGGTGACAAAGTCGTCATAGTCGCTTTCGTCATGGTTAAATGAACCGTTATTTTTAATACCTTTATATAACATTCATAGACCATATCGATGAATTTTAGTTGCTTTTTGAATGATTTGCGTTCATGGCGGGGCATTGACGTTGACGAGCACCGATAAGACATTCCAATGTATGTTTGACCGTGAGAAATAACATGTTGTTCTTTGTTTCGGACACATATTTGGAGGTCTACAGAAGTGGCTTAACAGTGAACTAGAAGAAATATTGCTGATAGGAACTCAAGTGATTATTGTCCAACAATATTTCTTTGATGCTTGGAGTTCTTGTCCACAAAGTGTCGGGACGTCGTATCAACTTGACTTTGGGCATCACTGGATGACGAGCTGTTGTAAGTGGATGAAATCGTACAGTTCATGTTTATACTAGTCAACATTGAAACATTCTTGTTCTGTTTTTCACCTTGTCTTATAGGGTGCGACCTTTTTCGCCACAGGAGCATCGTCCAGTGCAGAAGAAGACGGCGAAGGTAGAGGAGCTGGGGTCAATTTAGATATGGATTTCCATTTCTTCAATAGATATGGAAATAATATACTTTAATTAAGTTTGGTTGGCATCATCAATAACCGAGGAGTGGGGAAAGATGAAACGGGAACAAATGTAGATGTGCTGTTGGTGAAGAGTTGGAATTTGTGTCTTTTTCTGGATTTTCGCTTCTGAAAAGATGAGCACGACTATGGTGAGAACATGCAGTCACTCTTGGCAAACGTATGACGATATCACAAACGACGCACAATTATTACTTTTGAAAGACCATTTCTTTCCGGTTTTTCAAGAAAACGTGTTCTTCATGATGAATAATAATATAACATGCACTAATCACTTTGGTACAAGGATGGGGTTGAAAGGAAGAAACCTTGAATACCGTCAGAGAAGAGGAAATTCATAGTGCTTTTATATTTTATCTTATTGAGATGACCATAAATGATAAAGGTGAGGTATAAATGGATTTTTTTGAGACATAATCTTGAAACAATGCGTGCAAAGTTTCTAATAATCTGATGTAGTAGGTTTTATATTGATCGGTACATACGTATGTGGCAACTGCCAAGGATCGCCATAAATTCAGCATGAGCGTGTCTAATTGTTTAGGCAATACTTCAACTTGCTATTTATCTCTTTGACTTTTGTGAACAGCACTAAATAATTAGCATTGCGACTGATTGTGCCATAAACTTTACTTTGTTGAAATAAAATTTGAATGTCGCAAATAATTCTAACGTTGCGATGATGTTCTTTCGCGTAAACCAAAGTTTAATTTATTCTCTGTTTTCTTCTCACATGTATTCGATGATGAGGTGTGTTTGGCTAGAGTCAGATAGGATCGTAGGAATTGGTACCATTGCATGCATTGGCCTTTTGTCATCTGCCGTGTGACATTGGAAATGATAGTTGCTCGCTTTTCATTTTAATTTAAATAACTCGTCCATGTGTCCTGCAACATTCCCTGGACTAGAGTGGTCGTCCCGCTGTATTGTTCCGTGGTAAGAAAGGGCCATATTTTGCAAACGTTTAATAATTGCTACCTAAGATATTTTTTAATTCCACACTAAAACATGTTACTTTTAAATCGCGATATTGATTATCGTGACGACGAGAATGATGTTGATTACATGTTTTAGAACACTTACGACATATGGTAAACATTAATTTTTCATTTTGCATGGCAATGATTTAGGCAATACAGGTAAGAGTCACATCTATGGGATAAAAATTGATGAGATATAGAATAAGAAAATAACTGTTACGAGTATATGGTATTAAAATATGTTTTAAAAAAATGAAGAGTGAAGACGACAAGCTTTGTAAAATGTATCAAATAATTTATTTCCAATGAATACAAAGTGACAAATGAGAAAAAAGAACCAACAGTATTGCGAATTAAATCCAAATATTTATCCAAGAATCAAAGGCACAAATCCTAGTTATAAAAATTCCTGAATAAAACTCAGTTCAAGTCCCAAAGAGATCCAAAATTAAAGGCGATGGCGTGTCTGTTATAGCCTACGAAGTACGGATGTGTCAACAGTCTATTGTTGAATAACATAAATATTATTCCAGGTTTGAACTCAGTAAAAAATTCCAAAGAATGTCTTTATCCAATTATTTTGTCAGAGCAAATTTATATTTCCAAAGAAAATAATCACTTGAATTCAATAATTTGAAGAAAATAATATTCAGCCCAAACTGGTCACAACATAATACAATTTAAAGTGCTAGATGACAAAGCACGACTGATACAAATTTAGTAAAATGATCATAGTCACAAGATAATATAGTTCTCTGCTTGAACTGAAGGTGACATTAGAATTTTCTATAAACAACCATTACCTAATGGAAAATAACCTTCTAGAACGTTATGTTGAGCCTTGATGATTTAGAATTAATAACCTTTGAAATTCACTTGAGAATCTCCAAAACCTAACCCTGATCATCATATTGACTCCTTCCCTGTTTTCCTGCATAATATTTCGGTTACTAATCTTATACACATCTAGAATAATGAAGCTTTTATTAGCTGTCTATATAATTGAAATAAACAATTATAAACATGTCAATCAGGTCAAACAGAAATAAACTCAATTTTGGACAAGGTCAATTCCAGCTTACAGTGTTACATTTCAAAAACATGTAATGAAATAATTTTTAAAACAAAACTAACAGACACTTAAATTAAATATACATAACGTAATACATTTATAATAGGTAGACATTATTTGATATAAATAGGTGTAATAATGCCACATCCATTAATATCTGGACGGTTTCATCCAGTATTGCTGGCAAAACCTGAAAAAGAAGAAAACGAAAAAAAGAAAGGAAAAGTTGAAGGACATTGATAGAGAAAGAAATTAGAAGTATGAGACATTAAAACACAACACAACACAACACATACACACACACAAACACACACACACACACACACACACACACACACACACACATGGAGGTTGTTATCTTGTTCCTCTATTTGTTTGTTATTTGTTTTTAAATATATAATTAACATGCTTCTTTAATTTTTTTCTCTGATTGACGGTGTATCCTGTTTACAACTTTAGACTTTACTATGAAGAGCTGTACTAAAAAGAGCATACCCACAGTCTGCCAAAACGTCTTCGTAGTTCATGGCTATCCTGCTTACATTCGTGAAAGTTTAGATCATGACGTTTTGTTTCGTTTTGACATTACGCATTTGAACATTGCTGATCTATTATTTCGCTTTCTTCATGGACTTTGGTCAATTTGCATTCGACTGATGAAGGAAGTCAAGCATGCGCACGATTTTGACAATGCACATATAAAATGTGAGGGAAGTACTGGTGTTTTGACCTCAATAAATATTTGTCATTTATGTATTTCAGTTCTGACATACCTTCATAATATCTGAAATTTGCTTTTGAGAAGTGCATTTTTTAGTTTGGTGTTTTTGTTCGTTTATTTCTATTAGTAAGAGCACTAGCAGTTCTCAATATTTGGGTCTATTAAATAATTGGCGGCATAGACACAAACATCATTGACTGCTAATGTGTTAGCCATGAACCAAAAGATCGATCAGTTTCTTAGAAAACAGACTTTCGTACGAATGAACGTGTTTTGAATGTGTGTAAGCTTCGTTCTATCTGTCAGGGAGTTATAAATCGTCAAATACCTATTACTTATATATATAATATATATATATATATATATATATATATATATATATATATATATATATATATATATATATATATATATATATATATATATATATATATATATATGTGTGTGTGTGTGTGTGTGTATGTAAGTATTGCTGATCGGTATCATAGCTATCACACATTAAATTTACATACTTTTTGTTATCTACAGCTGGTGTAATGCTTGTAAAGAATGGAAGACAAACCTATCGCAATACATTCGACCGAGAGGGAGGCGGGTTTATTGGGATAAAATGCGTTCATGGGAATGGCCACAGCATCACAGAAAACTCGGAAGAGTATTTGCAAGTCAATGTTGGGAGGAAGAGAAATTGAACGATTTGCCAACTTATCTGGAAATAATCAAGAGTTGTAAGGAATTTAAATTACCCAGTACAGTGTTAAAGCAGATGCAAGACATTAGGGAAGCTAGAAATAAATACACAGGCCACAATCCATCTCTAAGAATATCGGAAAATAACAAAAATTGCGTATTTGACATGATAAAAAGGTTTGCATCTACAGATGAAATCTCTCGAGAAATAAACTCAACATCATTATTGCAAGCTTTACATGACATTCAGGTGGGGAAACCATTTCAACGGAGTCCCGAAGAATTTAGTCAGGTTAAAAACAAAGATGACACTAAATCCGTCGAGAATGATAGTAATGAATTCGGAATAATAGTGGACGATTTGAAAACCCAGCAAAATGGCACAGCAATTGTTAGAAACGAGGTTAAAGGAAGGAAAAGAGCTGTATTGGCTGGCATTTTCGCTTTTATTTTAACTTTTCTAATTTTTGCAAGCCTGTTCACAAGGACGGGGAAGGATTCACACGAGGGTAAGTAATATTATTTAATCGGCTGCAGTTTGATCATTTGTTCGTTTGAATACTGTGTTTACCTTCTAGTAGCGTTTTAAATGTATATTCTGAACGAAATACATTACGCATAATTCTCCCATTCACCAATTAGTTTTTTTGTACCCTACCCCAACTCACATTTGTTTCTTCCACAGAAAATACCGAACCATCTTACCCCCTCCCCACAATCAATAAATGTTTTTTAAAAAAAACTTCACGGCCACAGAGCTGTACCTCCTAATAAAAAAACCTTGTAGTAATTTCCCGGCAACAGAACTCTACTACCATCCATCTTTTGGACATTAACGCTATTATTAATAAGATGATTATGGTCATACATGTATATTGTCCCTTATACAGTCAAACTTGATTTAGTCGAATATACTCTGAATACCGGCTAATGCGCACTGCTCTCATTAAAACTAATTTTGAAGATTTTATCCCACGACAACGAACATGCCTCCAAAACAATCTGATAAGAAAGAAAATGTGTATGATTTTGTTCAGGTAGGAAAACATAGTTGACATCTCATCCCATCCACCACCTGAACACTCCCATCAACGAACAGTGTAACTTATCTTTGATATACAAATATTTCACGCTCCAGTTTTCAGACATATCGAAGAAATATGGAAAGAGATAAAACTATAATACACAGAAACAAATAATTCACACACACAACATTAAAGAATGTCGATAATTACACTTTAGGATTTAAAAACTACGATTCATATAATTTATACAGATTACGCTGTGATATAAAATTCTGGCAAAAACAGCGTAATTATGCAGTGAGGAGCAACAGTTGGATTTAGAGAATCTTACCGACATTTAACAAATCAAAGTTTATCATTGTAAACTCGACATATAGGTTTTATGTTCACATTCAAATATGAAGAGTGTTGTTCGCGTGATTGATACGGTTTCTCGATAAACAAGCTCTTAATTCAGTCCAACATTAAGGTAGTTTATAAATAATATAATTAATAATAACTTTAATATTCCACCATTTGATAAACAGTCCATAAGATTTTGCCAAAATATAAAGAGAAAAAAATTATGAAAAGATAAAAGAAAAGAACGATTCACGTCTTATAAACATGGCACGATTTAAGAGACACAGACCCAGAAATTAACAGTTGTTAATAGTTATGGTCATTGTAGTAGGATCATTTGTAAAATTTTTAAAATGTTATAATTTTTTTAAAACTGATTTATCATTGATTCTAATTGTTGATGTAAGCATACCTTTGACTAAAATTGTAAACAGCAAACTAATTAATCAAGAAACAAATTGTCCAGCTTATTTCTAAAGCCAGCTTAATACTCTGCCAGTGATACTAGGCAATAATGTTAATGCTTTTTACATAGTTCGATATATATATATATATATATATATATATATATATATATATATATATATATATATATATATATATATATATATATATATATATATATATATATATATATATATTAGAAAATCTTGATCATTACGAGACGCGAAGCATATATACATGTCAATTTTAAGTCACGCGGAGCTGCATACAAATTGAAATGAAGGGGAAAAAAACGCAAGATGGCTAAAGTAAATTACTAGAACTATTTTAAAGGAGTGGTGCACAGTACTGGTTTTAATCCATAATATCTGGTATTCTTTCAGGTTGTTTAGGGGAAGACTTTTCATATCCACTTCTACCAGAACTTTTTCTGTCTCATTATATCAAGGAGCATAACAAAATTGTCGGACGGGAATGGTTGTTGCAGAATATCTCTGATATAATTTTTGATAAGCATATCGACAGTACAGGAGTATTATTAGTTGCAGAAATGGGGTTCGGAAAGTCAGCACTGGTTTCACATATTGTTTGTGCTGAAACCACAGAGCCAGGTGGTAAGCTGAGAGCACGGCTTCTTGCATATCATGTCTGTCGATTTGATGCTCTAAATACTAAAAGAGCAGCTACATTCATTCGAAGACTGGCAGGAATGATAGCAAACTCCATTCCTCAGTTTGGGTCTGCTCTTGAAACCGAGAAAGGTGTTCTGAGCTACTTAAATTCAACGAGATGCAATTATGATCCGGTTGGATGTATGGATCAAAGTATAGTTTACACATTATCCAAAGTGGAGTCGGGTATTGATCCAAGACAGACTTGGATTATAGCCATCGATGCCTTAGATGAATGCGAAGACACTGATGCGAATAAAAATGAAATACTAAGTGTATTAGAAAGGACAGCATACAGATTTCCAAAATGGATTAAATTTATATGCACTTCTAGAAATATTTCAGTTTTGATTAGGAAATTGGGAGATTTTCGTTTCATGGAAATCAGCGCTAACGATGTCAGAAACAAGAGAGACATATATGATTTTGTTAGAAAGCATATTGAGGCGGAGGAGTCAATGTACCAAATATTGTCCAGCACTTTTGCACTGCATAAAATAAGCGATATTGTTGATAAACTTTGTGACATGAGTTCCGGAAACTTTTTGTACGTTCACCATGCTCTTGGGTTTTTAAAATCGATGAATAATCTGAGTGTAGAGAATATACCTAATTCATTAGACAAAATTTATCAACTTAATTTTGAGCGGATTTATGGACAAACGGAGGAACGTTTTCATTGGGCCAGGAAAGTGCTTGAGATATTGTGTGTATCCAATGAACCAATGAAGAAAGAAAACATTTTTGACATCTTACTTTTTGAGAGCCGAAATTTGAGTAAGAACATATTTACTAAAGTGATGCATACTCTGATGCATTTTGTCAGCTTTACGCCCGACGAAAAAATATCGTTTACACACATTTCCATGTATCACTGGTTGACCGATGTTAAAAGAGAGGCAATGTCATATTATATTGAGAAAGAAGTGGGTCATAACGTAATGGCAAGGTACTTGTTTCATTTAATTAATGAGTCAAATAACGACATTGATACACACATTATAAATCTTGCAGTGCATGCTTCTGAATCAAAGCAACACGACTTGGTATCATACTTCAAATCTCTTCCGCGCAGGTTTTTCAAAAGAAAGAACGAATCTGGTTCATTGCTTCACACAATGGCCAAACATATAAATTCATACCGTGCCACCGAACTATGCCTATATTTCTTCAAAAATGTTGATATACTAAATGAAGACAAATTAACATCAGCTTTTATCGCAGCAGGAAGGGGTCACGTAGAAACTTTAAAAGCCTTGTTGGATGCAGGAGCCAAAATAACGTTCCGGATATCATTCCCAACAATGTTAGCCACTGTAGACGACGCCGCGCTAATTATTAAGACACGCACATTCTGGGGATATGGATTACTTGATATTGCTGCTCAGCATGGTCATGTAGATACAATACGTCTCCTACTCAGCAGAAATAAGAGTATGGCGAATGTTGTAAACGATATGAATGTAAAACCTCATCATCTGGCATGTGAGTTCGGTCATGCTAACGTGCTCGACTTTTTCTTGAAACTTAGTCCACGATTTGCTGATCAAAGATGTCTGTATAATGCAGCATCCGGTGGACATATACACATCGTTGAAAGACTTCTTAATTTAGGTGTAAAAGATGTATGTCTTCCCTGCACTGGTTTTATGTATTGGCTGAAAGAAAATGAGAGCAGAATGCAGTCTCCCTTTCTTAATTTTCAAAGAAGTCTCCAAAACATTGATTTGGATAAAGATATGAAACATGTAAATGAAAAAGTATCGAAAAGGAGACCCTTTGATGACTGGCAGACAATATCGTGTGAAACAGCACTTCATGTATCGTCCAGACTGGGATTTATAGACACTGTACGTCTGTTGATATCCAATGCACAAAATACCACAACATGTCAAGACAGAGCTGGAAGAACTCCTTTCCTTACAGCTGTCATACATAATAGAACAGATATTGTTGAACTTTTATATCCATTGACAAATGCATCTGATAAATGCCTTGAATGGAATTTGACACATGAAGAAATGATGCATTTGAATAGAATAGAGATAAATAAACTTTCAGAAGGCAAGTGTTCCAATGGTTCATCAGTGGTACATCTGATCGCAAGATATGGATTAACCAATCTGGCTAACAATTCTCTGTTCCGTGATATGGATTGGGAGGAAGAGGACATGGAAGGATGTAGACCTATTCACCATGCTGCTTGTCATGCTGGTTTGGATATGTTAGTCTACCTATATAGACGAAAGGTGAACATTTTCTCTCGTACTAAAAATGGGTCAACTGCCTTTCATATTGCAGCCTTATGTCGCCCGTTTAATTTACACATCATGTACCTTTTGAATTCTAAACAAATGCCACCATTATTTGATAATTTAAATCGTAGTATTCTTCATTACATGTACATGCATCTACTATCAATGGATTCCAGTCATGCATTGAACAGCTTCTCAGATAGAATATATTTAATGGGGATACTTTTTTCTGAGGAACATATCATGCATGTTGATTCAACCGGTGCTAATATATTGCATTATATCATGAAGCATGGTTACTTTAATGTAGTACTATATCTCTACAACAAATATCAAGATATATTTTTTAAATGTATCCTACAAAATGACAATTTAAAAAATAGACCTCTAGACGAGGCATTTTACAACCTTCCTTATGATGTTCATATTGTTCGAAGACCTTATAATTGTTCCATGGACAGACTAATTGTCTATACGTGTGGTGGTGTGGATGTGAATGATTATGTTATGTATATGTCAAATATTGAATTGACAATTTTCTATTTTGTAACCACTGTAAGTTCTAAAATTGAATATCATCGTTATTTTAAACAATATGTTCACGAAGCTATCAAAAGGTCCAATGTATATGTAACTCTCATGTTTTTGATATATTTTAATGCACATAGTACCCTTGATACAGATGGATTTAACCCGCTAACTACTTTCACATCCATAGGAAATAACCCTTTTATGGCAGAAGTGTTCCTTGGTAATTGGTGTGATTGTTTAAAATGCAGAATGCCAATTGAAAAATCCCCGCTTCATCAGATTTCTTTGAATATGAACAATTCATTCTGGTTTGTTGACTGCAATAGAGTATACAACATGATAAAGGATTTAAGTACAGAATATATCGAACAGTGTGCAGACAATGAAGGATTAAACGTGCTTCAAAGAGCAGTTGAAGGTGGAAATTACGAGCTTGTCAAATGCTATTTTGATCGTGGATTATCACTGAAGAAGAACAATGAATCTGTTTTACAGAATGTCTTGCTCGGAGCAATGGCTAAATTTCCCTTGCCTACATTTAATACAAAACCATACGAATTACAATTTATCAATAAAACCAAAAACTTGTATATCGAATTTCGGTTTCCGCAAGTTCGAGCGGATTATGACAAAACCACTCTGCTTTTACTTCGCCATATGCATAAGAGTAGATATTTGTTGCATGATGTGATTTGTCAGAACACGAATGCTACACTGTCACTGGTGCATCTAGCAGCTGCTAATGGACTCGTGAAAAGTTTAGAATACATTGCCAACAAATGGGGAAAGAAAGCTTTACTGTGCCAAAATGCTGACCTAATATCGCCAATTTATCTTGCATACGTGTTTAACCAGTTTCAAGTCATTCTATACCTTGAAAAGAAAAATATCACCTTGAATTTTCCAAAACATAAGCCTGAACTATACTTGTCACTTATCCTTTTGTTCGATGTGAATAAGTTACACCAGAGAACCCGACACTGTCTGCGTACTGTTCTTCAGTGCGTGAATATAATTAATTATTCTCCTCACAATTATTTTGTTTTGTTAAGAGCCTCCAGTTGTCTTAAAATATTCTCCTGTTCAGATTTGTTTATGAAGTTGGGGCATTACTTTAAGAAAGCACAAACAATAATGGCACAACTTGTTAGATTATTCTTAAGAACTTTGTACATAAAGGATTTAGGAAAAAGTATTGGAAAAAATAATTGTATTATCGCTGCTTCAGGACAGTGCATACCTGAATTTCCCCAATTAAGAGAATCACTGAGTAAAATTCCATTACTGTTGTATAACCTCTTTTCAGTAGAAGTTATGATGGAAAATTTGAATCGGAATTCGACAATATACACAATGAAGTGGCTGTTCGATCGTTGGAACGTCATAATGCAAAATGTTAACATGACTAAACATGGCTTTATTAAATATTTCGAAACAGTTTCATCGGTAATGGAGCCAGTGTTAGGAAGCAAATTTGCCTATCTTCGAACTCTTACTCTTATCGGTAGATATAATCAACTAGAAACCGTAAGTACCATGTTCCAAAATATATTAAATATAACCAATGTGCAGTTATTTTTTGAATTACCCCGAATAATGATGGATGCTTTTAAACCTTTGAACGACTTGTTCATTTCAAAGAAACACAAGAATTAATGACTACTTTCTATATTACACTGGGAACATTGCTTCTTGCACTGCTTGACTTAGAAAGTTTTAGATGACTTGTTCACGTTGACTTGGCATTTATTTATTTTCTCTTTTGTTACTGAGTGCTCTTTCAAGATCTAACTATTTTAATGATCCATGAACAATACATATTATTTTGTGTGCTATGAAAACTTATTCACATAATGATGACCTTGAAATGTAACAACAACAAATGGTCTTGTTTTATTATTTTACATTAACACTTAATTCTCTTTTTCAAACAGTTTTGTAATGAAGGAAACTACAATCAAGCCATTGCTGCATGAAATGGGTTTTGTGATATTTATACAAAACGTGTTATAAGCTTTATATTACATCGCTGACCGTTCGCTCTGCTGGCATAATGGTTAGAGCGTCCACCTCAGATGCGGGAGGTCGCGGGTTCAAACCCCGGCCGAGTGAAACCAAAGACATAAAAATGGCACTGACAGAATCCTCGCTAGTCTCTCAGCATTAAGAGGTCAGTGTTAGAACTGGTCGACCTAGTGTCAGCATAATGTGACAGGGAAAGACTTTGTGCTACATGTTTGCGTCATGATCCAGTGCTAGACATCACTGTAAACTGTCACACTGGAGTCATCGTATTAATATGCATGACTATTTGTTAAGGCTACGATGAAAAAATCCAGATCTCTCTCTCTCTCTCTCTCTCTCTCTCTCTCTCTCTCTCTCTCTCTCTCTCTCTCACGCACAGAGGGCTTATCTAAAAATGAAACTGACAATAAAAGTTTACAATCCCAACCAGTCAGTTTTTTTATTATTATTTCCAATTAAACATAGCGTAATTCTGTAAATGCGGACATTAATCATTTTCATTATTATTTGAAGTACAAAACTTGCTCGATAAAAATTTAAATAGTTAAATGGTTATTTGTGTAATTACCAATTTCCACGAGGATCATCCTTCAGTGTTAAGCCATTCTAATTGCCTAATTTTGTCCCATATTCATTAGCAGGTGCAGTGTGTCTGGATCATATTATGTGGAAAACTATTAGGTAGCTTATTCGGGTAATATAATTTGTTTACAGTTTGGGGTAATTTTCCGACTGGATGGTTAAGTACTACGCGATAAATCAGGTGGGGTTAATTTTAACACGAGTCAGGTGGGAGATATTGCGAAGAAGACCAAGTAGGTATGTATTGCAAAATAGAATCACAGTAGAGTCGCGGCGATTTAGAAAAGGCGAACAAAATTAAACTATTAATCCTATTTCTGTAATCTTTCTTACTTTAGTTTCAGTCTGCAGAAGTATTCAATGTGGTGTTTAGTTTTAATTTGAGAGGAATACTTTTTTTAATTATATTTTGGAACTATAAAGTGCGCACATGATTATTCGAATAAACAACATTTTCGGATTGTTGTGAACTCATTCAAAGACATTCTGCATAATGTTATTGTGATACATGAAGACTATCGATAATTCAGGTCATCCAAGACTTTTGGTACATTATAACATTGAATACATATTAATTCGGCGCTCTATTATGTTGGACTTATGGAAAAAAACTAATAACATTAAGTTGAATTTAATTCATAATACTGTGATTTGCCCTTACATTTCATTATTTAACTTAGAAAATTAAATTATTTGTTGAATTTTACAAAACGTGTTGGTTTGGCTTCTTTCTGTTTAATATCACATAGTCGTCATAATGAGTAATACAGTTAAAAATGTAATGTTTAACTTCAAAAACATAGTTTTGATCTAATAATATATTTTAGTCTGCTGGGTACATTTAGATTATTCATAAAACCGAAATAATTTTTTTTCTATGTAAGCTACCCTCAGAGAAAACGGAATATAATTTAATTGAATTACTTATTGTTGAAATTACCTTTGTGTAGCTAAGTATTCTTTTCACTCAATATAATCCGAGATATAATTCTTCAATCTTTCTTTTGAGGGATTGTTTTGTTTGCACTATTTCCCTATGTTGATGCAGTTATGTTGGGTATTAATTGTCTTACTGATTCAGTCCAACTAATCTTGTTTGTAAGCGATGACTGATATAAACCAGCAGAACATAAATTATTGGCACGTTAGTTAACACTATTATAATGGTAAATATTTACTGAAGATCTGCTACACGTAAGTGCTCATGTGAAGTTTATCTATCTGCGTATGTGACGCGAGATGAATTTTCTGATCTTATTCGTCTAAAAGGGGTTGATCCGGATTCGGTTGTTGTTTCTCAGGATCAGCATGGGCGAGAAAAGACGAGTAATACTTAGTGGGCTGAAATTATCCTACGAGCTTGCCGATGTAATGCGTCTTGCCGTAGTTGACGCTAATGAAGTTGTTGTTTTCATGACGTTACGTGCTTAGGCTCGAATAAGCAGCAACATAGAAAGAAGTGAAAATAATAAGCTTGTAAAATTTAACAAACAATTTATTGAGTACAAATATCTTCATAAAAGAAAATATTTAAACTTACGATTTTAGTGAATCAAGTCCAAAAATTAATCCAAAAAGAATTCACAATATAATCCACTAGTGGAATTGTAAGAGTACTGATAATAAAATGTCCTAATAGTTCCAGTTCGAATCTTGACGATGTAATCCAATATGGACGACGATGTCACGTTATGAAGTCAGTTTTAGTTTTATAATAATTCAAATGAGCACAAGTAATTTATAGATAAATAAGACAATAAATTCCTCTTGATCCCAAACGAATTGAAATGATTTACACTCAAAGAATAAAACACACATTTTTGTATTCCAAAGCCCAGACTAACAACTAAATATCTCACTCCAAAACATCACTTATATACCTGTTTTTACGTAAACATAAAAAGAGGTTGCGACATTCCATAATCTCTCAGAACAACCTTGTGAAGTGTCGTTTAGTAGGGGTGGGGTTCTTCCTATAGACTTTAAAGAATTATGAGGAAGTTCCCCTGGTCCGCATTCAGAATGTTTACTTCTGGACAATATATTATATATGGCTACGAGCCCCAAGTCAGCAATGCCGACAGTTAATTTAAAAGAAATACAAAGATGAAATTTAGACAACAATTTAATATATGAAAATTTTAAAGATATTAAGCAATCAATGTCACTCTTGACCCAATGATCCCTAGATCATCATTTGATTTCAGTGTGAGGAATATTTTCCCTTCTTGAGTGTTACTCATCTAAATAAGTCTCCTTTCGTCTTTCTCTCCTTCCGATTCCTCTACTCCCGTTTCCTCTTCTATCTCTACTTCCGTTTCCTCTTCTATCTCTACTTCCGTTTCCTCTTCTACGGTATCTCTTGAGGTCACCCGAAATTCACTCGGTATCTCTCAAATTCACTCGGAATTCTTTCCACGTCATCCGAAATTTCCCCGGAATTCTCTCAACGTCACCCGGAATTCTCTCAACGTCACCCGAAATTTCCCCCGGAATTCTCTTCAACGTCACCCGGAATTCTCTCAACGTCACCCGAAAGCTTCCTGTTGAAAGGTATAATGCATTAGCATATGGTGATGAATATTACCTCACACTAAGTCACTGAATTGAACCATCAGTTTAAGGCGGGACATTTTTGGTCACGCATGCGCACACATCGAAATCCCATACACTTCCGCCGCTTACAAAATGGCGCCACAACACAATCTCACAAAGAATTCAAACATCTACATACTGAGCCCTATCAGTATATACATATAAATATTTCAAATATCAGTGTATTATAATATTACTACTATTAGTAATATGACTATCTATATATTTATATATATGTCCTACACAAGCGTACCGAATCCACAATATTCACATTCAAATTGCAATAACTGAAATCTGTTAACTCAATGGCAAAATATATCATTACGTAAACAAAGTGCTAGTCTACCATAATATACCTACACAAGGAATTATAATATTAATTCTTATAGCGGCTAGCAAACAATACAATTCTTCACGAATACAAATCGTCCTTTCAAAAGGGTGTAAACGTAATAATTCACGAAATAATATGCACACCTATTACTAACAAAAGAAGAGCAACATTTTACCTAGAGCAACATTTTACCTCACAAAATAAGGGGGTAATATAATATCATGAAGAAGATGCAACGAATTTACATCACAATCAATTGCAAGCAAAGGTACTAACCAACATCACGAAAGATGCAAAATATTAATATCATAATTAACTATTCATACTACAATACAAGTAAAATGAATATACATACGAGAATCCTTCCATTCCGCAGACGTATCAAGCAGAAATCAAACAAAAATCACACTGACCACTGACATGTACAAGGCCAGTCAGAATCACAAGTTATAGTAACTTATACCTACATACAAGGGGTTGGGGTAAAATCGTCACAAACCTCATGTTCAAGAAATCACGCAAACATCATATGACGCAACTAAATTAGAAACATGTTTATACTTTACTCCATTTTGTCCTTGGAATGAACCAATCATTTTTAAAGTAAAGCTCTGATGTCATTGGAATCAACCAATCAGTTTAGAAGCTTGTTACACTCTGAAGCAATGTCAGAAAATGAGGTTAACATCTGTTGTTTACTTGTAGAGTGAAAATTTCTAGAAAAATTTCTCAATGAATGAATTTTCAATCCAAAATGTCAAATTTGAATCTGACAAAAATAAATAAATTATTTAAATCAAATATACCTAACAATGATCAGCAAGGACGGTTGAAGACGAGCAATATCTTGTTGAAGGATATTATTATGCGAGTCCAAGGCGCTACCGAAGATAACTTATTGGTGTTAAATAAAGCAGGTAAAATTAAAAACTCTGTAAAATCACTTCTGACAATCCTGGATTACTGGGTGTTTTAGAGAAAAATTGGAAATATTATGCATGGCGATCTTAACATGAGCGTAAATACATGACGTGGCAACAAAAGCATACATGGATAACAGCAACACCACGATCAGAACTGAGATCAGTAAGTACGCTGCTAAAACCAGCGATATAATGACTGGTTAATTCAACATAAGCGGAAATAATATTGCTAATTTGAGAAAACCAGAATCAAACGATGATTCTGCAAACAAAAACATACGTGGAGAATAGCATAAATATGTTGATAACTTCGTTAAAGGCAATCAGTCATTGACTAATGTTATGGCTATTGGATTTAAATTATTTATTTTTAAATGTTAAATCCAAATTTGTCATTTTGCCTTTAAAATGAATTGATTGGGAGATTTTTTCTAGAAAAGTTCAGCCTGACTTAGATTCTAGTTGTAAACAGGCTGACCTTGGCTTGGTTACCTCAATATCTGACTTTGCTTTAAAGCAATTGGTTAATTTCAAGGACAACTGTTTATTTTTAGTTCTTGGGAGTAGTAACTATCTAGAGTACGTAATTTTTAGTGAAGGCAGTCTCTTTCTGTGACCTTCCATGAACTTCTATCAATTTCTAGAAAATGACGTGATCACTTGTTTAACTTAAGAAAAACAAGTATAAGAACTGTTGTTTGGGATAGAACAAATCCGTAGAATTTTGGGCTTTAAAGTTGATAGTTGTGTTTTCTGTTTGAGTTATAATTATCTTGTTCTGGACATTGTGTCATTGAAGAAAGAAGATTTATTTATCTATTTGGAGGAGAAAACATGTGCTCATAATTCATTTGGATGATTATAAAACAAGAACTGCATCACGTGACATTGTCAGCCATTTTGGATTACATCGTCAAGATTCGAACCTGGAACTATTAGAACATTTATTTATCAGGACTTGCAATTCTATTAGTGGATTATTTTTGTGAATTCTATATTTGTTGGATTTGATTCGCCTAAACCGTAAGTTTATTTACTTTATTAAATAATTGTATTTAATAAATTCATTGTTCAAGTTATACAAGCTTGTTAGTTTTCACTCTTTCTGTGTTGCTGCTTATTCGAGCCTAAGCACGTAACACTAACAACATTCAGATTTGAACATGAAATAAATGTATCCACATTTGCAGTTTTTCGTAGAAACACAAATAGGACTATATATAGTTTCTTTGGAAAACCAAAGGTCATCGATATTAAGCTCTCTTAAAATCGCACACGCCTCGTTGACAGGGTCAAATAAAGCAACTTGGAAAACACAGTACCATCTGGATCGTCAACATGGTCGTAACAAATTAACTCTAACAAATATATCCCTTAGATTAACAGGGTCTGAGTGTTTAGTGCCGCTAAATTTGGGATATTTACGACATATATATGGCGTTTTTCCGCACATACATTTTCGGGAACCGTCTCAGTCGTGTTAAATCAAAATGCAGATGCAGAGGAAATATTCATACTTGATGAAGAAGATTAAATCTAACTACAATAACACCTCAGTTGGTAGCTTAGTATATACCAAATGAATCCCAGACAATCCTTTCCATAATATCAAGCATGTGTGTGGACGAAATCATCAACAAGCATATGACACACGCTCCCAATATAGCGGACGAATCATCGTCATCGACAACATTTTATACGCAGTCCTTATTGGTCGTAAAGCTTCGACGTTAATCGGCACATTATCAGCGACGCACGTGATATCGCTCGTGTTGGAATCCGCGTCGTTGTCGTTGTTGCCGCTATACTGAATATTATCGCGAAAAAATATCTACATTGTCTAGCGAAATTGCACGAGCACACGGAAATGATTTACCCTGCAGCGTATACGTGAATAAATATATCATGGATACCGTCAGCAGTGTTAATGACTGTGCAATATCAAATACATAATTTTCCTCAATAATTAAAAAAAAAAATCAATATCACAAGAACACAAACCTGTCAACGCCACACTTAGAATCCGAGTATATATCATGACTGCATAAATAACTCCACTAGCGGAGCAGTTAGTTCATCGCTAACATTATACCACCAATGATCACAGTGATATCAACAACATCTACACGACCGGAATCCGATATTGGCTTTCCATTTTTATAATGGCCTCCAATGGTCACTTGAAACCGCACTGGTACAATTATGACATGACAAAATATCAAAGAAATATCATTTGGTGGATTAGACGCTAATTATTTGCTTGTATTCTCGCATAAAAGAACCAACAGGATCATATCAAATCGAACAAATGCTTCATGTGATGTAAAACTTACAAATCAACAAGATTACACTGACTGTTATATTAAAAACAATAAATAGATCAAATCAGTGAAAAATCTGTTTAACAGTTTTTGAAGATTTGTCCGTAAATTCTTAGCTTACCCCCATCCCCACCCCCATCTTGTTCATGATCATTATTAATTTTTTTCACATTTAATAGAGTATATTTGCTTGAAACGAGTGAATAACGGATATATTTCATCGAGTGGATGAAAAACTCAGTATTTTCACGAGTGGCAAAGCCACGAGTGAAAATACTAGAGTTTTTTTATCCAAGAGATGAAATGTATCAGTTATTCACTCGTTTCAAGCAAATATTCTTTTTATTTTATGCTCACATACATTGGCTACCTCAAATCTGCTCTTTCACTCGTTTATTCACTCGTTTCAAGCAAATATTCTGACCCAAAAATATAGTTCCTGTAGTGAAAAAATATTGTTATTTTTTCACTGTTATTTTTTCACTGCAGTGAAATATCAATATTATTTTAACTAGAAAATCAAGTAATTCACTGCTGAGCATAAAATAAATAGAGGATATTTGCTTGAAACGAGTGAATAACGGATATATTTCATCGAGTGGATGAAAAACTCAGTATTTTCACGAGTGGCGAAGCCACGAGTGAAAATACTAGAGTTTTTTTATCCAAGAGATGAAATGTATCCGTTATTCACTCGTTTCAAGCAAATATTCTTTTTATTTTATGCTCACATAAATTTATATAGAAAATAAAAGGGAATTAAGTATGTTCTGACCTAAAAATGTAGTTCCTGTAGTGAAAAAATATTGTTATTTTTTCACTGTTATTTTTTCACTTGTTATTTTTTCACTGCAGTGAAATATCAATATTATTTTAACTAGAAAATCAAGTAATTCACTGCTGAGCATAAAATAAATAGAGGATATTTGCTTGAAACGAGTGAATAACGGATATATTTCATCGAGTGGATGAAAAACTCAGTATTTTCACGAGTGGCAAAGCCACGAGTGAAAATACTAGAGTTTTTTATCCAAGAGATGAAATGTATCAGTTATTCACTCGTTTCAAGCAAATATTCTTTTTATTTTATGCTCACATACGTTGCAGACGCCACAGATATGACATGTACACAAGGAAAAAGTAGTTCACTAACAGAAAATAAAAGGGAGGTAAGTATGTTCTGACCCAAAAATGTAGTTCCTGTAGTGAAAAGTTTTTTATCCAAGAGATGAAATGTATCAGTTATTCACTCGTTTCAAGCAAATATTCTTTTTATTTTATGCTCACATACGTTGCAGACGCCACAGATATGACATGTACACAAGGAAAAAGTAGTTCACTAACAGAAAATAAAAGGGAGGTAAGTATGTTCTGACCCAAAAATGTAGTTCCTGTAGTGAAAAGTTTTTTATCCAAGAGATGAAATGTATCAGTTATTCACTCGTTTCAAGCAAATATTCTTTTTATTTTATGCTCACATATGTTGCAGACGCCACAGATATGATATTGTTATTTTTTCACTGTTATTTTTTCACTGCAGTGAAATATCAATATTATTTTAACTAGAAAATCAAGTAATTCACTGCTGAGCATAAAATAAATAGAGGATATTTGCTTGAAACGAGTGAATAACGGATATATTTCATCGAGTGGATGAAAAACTTAGTATTTTCACGAGTGGCGAAGCCACGAGTGAAAATACTAGAGTTTTTTATCCAAGAGATGAAATGTATCCGTTATTCACTCGTTTCAAGCAAATATTCTTTTTATTTTATGCTCACATAAATTTATATAGAAAATAAAAGGGAATTAAGTATGTTCTGACCCAAAAATGTAGTTCCTGTAGTGAAAAAATATTGTTATTTTTTCACTGTTATTTTTTCACTTGTTATTTTTTCACTGCAGTGAAATATCAAAATTATTTTAACTAGAAAATCAAGTAATTCACTGCTGAGCATAAAATAAATATTAATAATGCGTAAAAACGCATCATGATGTGTCACATATATTTTATGTTGCTGTTCGTTGGTCATTCCTACGGTTCCATGTATTTTATTTGCGTCAGTTTTTTTTCACCCCCACCCCTACAGGTCATGACAATCGTTATAATACTTATACTAGTTTTGCATGTTTCATTCCTTTGTATTTGTATGAGTGTTTGGTCATGTGTCTCAGCTGATTAAAGTGTGGTAAAATATCTGACATTTAAAATAGCATTTATGTTAAAACTTATAGATACAATATTATATCATGAACTGTCAAATGAATATTTTGTCAAAGAATTTAGTAGGTCAGTATAGTTCTAGTTTAAAATGAAATGATATCTTTCTCTTAGTTTACCCCACCTCTCAGAAAGGTGAGTGCATTAGACACTTCATGCTGCTGACATTGAAAATACTGGGAGCAGAACGGGACCTTAAGTGTTTTAGTCATAGATCAAGTAAATAGTGCTGGGAAAGCCAATATTTTGAGTTGATTCATTCATTTATCATCCTTACTTTAGTTATGATTCTCAGAAAACAAATCTCAATCACACTATGAAAACTAAACAAATAACACATGAAAATTAGTTACACAGTTTATATATGACTCTGGAAGAAAATATAGCAGATGATATGGCACACTTTCTTTGCCCTCTGTGTCATTTTGTCCAATTATTTAGTGAAATTCCATGTTGAACAAAATTCTTTGTCACATATTATGTAGATATGTACAAAAAGCTGCTGAAATCTTGTGTGAAGGTAATCTCGCCATATTATGAGTGTGCTGCAACATTGAAAAACCCAACACAAGCAATAACCACAAGACAAAGGACGAAACAAAAAGACAAACCTCCACTCCCAACCGAAGAAATAAATCCCGTCGAAAATGAAATCAGTTTTGTTTATAATACATTTACTGTGGAATGTTTGAAAGTTTTTATCGGAAGGAAATGGATAGATGTCTTATATAGATATATGCATTCTGGATAGAAAACAAAACTGGATTCGAATTTCTGCCCCATGGAGATACCTTACTTATATACAGAAGATTATACAAATGTTAAGCCAAGTTTACAATGATACATGTGGACAAAAAAACTACATTAGCTTCAATAACAAATAGGCTTAAGAAAATACTCACTTTTATTATAAACGATAACCAGACATGCTTTATGAATCGGAGATTATTAAATAAAAGCACATAAAATTTAAAGATTGTTTTAATTACCTGCATGAAACAGATCAGTGTAACCGTTTATTTTTGTATTTCGAAGACGCGTTTGACTCTAGAACGGGGATATCTGAAAAATGCTCTTTATTGATGATTCTATACGTCAGTGGTTTTAAGTAATTTAAAATTTGTTTTTCAAAAGCTATGATATCTAAATAGGTTACTTGGCTCAGTCCTTTGAGAGAGAGAGAGAGAGAGAGAGAGAGAGAGAGAGAGAGAGAGAGAGAGAGAGAGAGAGAGAATGGGGGGGGGGGCGGCTAGTAGGCTAGTAATTTTTAAAAATAATGGCAGTAACTTTAAACCCGGAACTCTTGGGGAAAGTGGATCAGTCTCTGATTTACATCATTATAATGTAGTGAAATCAAAATCCATTTAGAGAGAACGAGACACATGTTCAAAGGATAAATTACGCCATACATGAACGCATTTGTTCAACTTCTAACTTTCGAGATTTACTAATATAACATTTTAAAAACTATAATTTAGATGACAAGCTAAAGTTAATTTATACAAAGAAGTAAAAAGAACCTTTAAAAAAATAAATAATGTATGTTTGTTGTACAAGGCAGTCTGTTCATTTATTGGGAGAATTCCCAGAAGAAATCTCCAATTGAAATTACGTTTTCCTGGACACAGTAAACAGACTGGTAGAAAATAAACTCCTTATAGACATCTATCTATTCAAAAGCAACTGATTAACACCATTATCTTCTCAGATCCAGTTATTATCAAAACCATCGCATTCAGAACATCCCTTACAGACAACCAGACACGAAAATTTTATTAATCTAGGCTACAAAAAAGACCTGATAGGTTAGGCAACTCAAAGGTCTAAGCAAAGGATCTAATGACCTACGAAAATATGGAAAGAATTTTTTTTTTATCGGATATCATTTTGCCTTACAAACCATCCAGACAACCCCAAAGTAGGAAAAATCATTCGGAAACACTGGCCTATCTTGGAATAGTGTGATGTACTAAACTTAATCCTTGTGGGGAAAAAACAGTAGTAACCTACCAGAGACCAGAAAACATCCTTGTCCGGGTGAAACTACCTTCAGTCATTAGCCGAGATCACCCTAGTACATTTGGCCCATATGATGATAAATGGTTGACTACCAGTCAACACATGATAGAGACCAGCATATTCTCTAGCATAGAAACTAGCGAAGAAACTGGACATAGGTGGTCCAAACAGAACAAGCAGTCCAGAATATGCAATACATCTCATCACATTTAACAACCACAGCCACAACCACAGCCACAACATCCACACCAGCCACAACTGTATCCACGGTTATGGTATAGAAGAAGAAGACAAGAGCATGTCTTCACCATTCTTCAAACGGAAGAAACCACTCAAGCTGTCTCTGCACTCCCAGCCACAAATGTGAAACGGGACAATGACTGGAGCATACGATGTATCTGTGGTGCCAGGTAAATGTGGAGTTACAAACAAAACAGCCCTTATCAGGGATAACCGAATGTCTGGGAATAGACTGCTCAAATTGCCACTTGTATAAATAGAGCAGTGTGATTATAAACATTCACTCTTGTCCTGATATGAGAGAGAGAGAGAGAGAGAGAGAGAGAGAGAGAGAGACAGAGAGACACAGAGAGAGAGACAGACAGACAGACAGAGAGAGAATGTGTGTGTGTGTCTGGTTTTTGCTTCCTCTTTCTCGTGTGTGGATAGTATATATGCGCCTTTTTATCTTCTTTCCTGTGTGGGTAGTATATTTATGGTTTGTCTTCTCTCCCTCCCGTGTGAGGATCGTATATTTTGTGATGTTTGATAGTTTATTTTGTGATTAGTTTTCCTTCCTTTTCGTGTGGATAGTATATACGTGGCTTTTTATATTAGATTGTAGCTTGTTTGTTTTTCATTTCCGTGTGTGGATAGCATAGTTGTGGTTTGTTTTTTCTCCTTCCCTGTGTGGATAGTAGATTGTGATTTGTTTTTATTATCCTTCTCTGTGTGGATATTATATTTGTGGTTTTTGATAGTGTATACTATTTTTAATCTTTCCTTCTGTATGGAAAGTAGATCATATGTGAAGTGAGTGTAATAGATGTTTTCCTTCACTTCGGTGATTGACATATATAAACTCAAGTGTCCGTCATTCGCGCCATTCTACCGGGTAAGCAAAAGGAAGACGGCTATCGACTTATTCAACCAATTGAGATACAGATGGTTTGGATTAATGGACGTTGCTTACGTGGTGGAATAAATTGAAACATGGATATATCCATGTAGCCTAGACTTTGTGAACAGTCTCAAAGTGGATCGGCTTAAAAGTATGCGACTGGAGGAAGTGGAGAAGTTGAGAGGTTTTATCCATCATCAATATGTGAGACTTGGAAGGTTGAAAGAGGCCCTTGATGGTGTTATCAAAGTCCAGTGTTTCTTAGAAGATGAGTTGTATTGGTTACTAAGTCACATTTAATGCGGGCAGTTGACCAGATAAAGAAAGCGGAAGATATGATGAGAAATGTGATGATAGAAGAAGTCAAGAAATTAAAAGACACCTGGACATGAGGGAAAAAGGACAAACAAAACAAAAATAAGAAAGTGGAATTTGACAAATTCAATAACAACTGGATGAAGATACAAGATAAATTTAGAGCGATGGAACATCCTGATTGGATCCAGCGGATGAAACAGAAAGAACAAGAAATTGATCATGGAGAAAGTCAGCAGCTGGTGGAAGAACTGGAATAAAAAGAAGAGGAACCCAAAGTTCCTTTTCGGGGCCACTCATAGGTCTGGAAAATATTTCCATTGTTTGACTCAAGCCACAAACTAATGTGAAATGTTTCTCCTTGCATATGTATGTATGTATGTATGTATGTATGTATGTATGTATGTATGTATGTATGTATGTATGTATGTATGTATGTATGTATGTATGTATGTATGTATGTATGTATGTATGTATGTATATGTGTGTGTATGTGTGTGTGTGTGTGCCTGCTTGCGTGCGTGCGCGTACGTACGTATTTTTTTATATATGTATGTATGTGTGTGTGCATGCCTGCATGCTTGTATGTGTGCGTACGTACGTACGTACGTATGTATGTATGTATGTATGTATGTATGTATGTATGTATGTATGTATGTATGTATGTATGTATGTATGTATGTATGTATGTATGTATGCATGCATGCATTTATGTATGTATGTATGTATGTATGTATGTATGTATGTATGTATGTATGTATGTATGTATGTATGTATGTATGTATGTATGTATGTATGTATGTATGTATGTATCTGTGTGTGTGCCTGCCTGCGTGCGTGTGTGCGTATGTATGTATGTATGTATGTATGTATCTATGTATGTATGTATGTATATATGTATGTATGTATGTATGTATGTACGTACGTACGTACGTGCGTATGTATGTATGACTATATCTCTACTGTCCACTGTGGTTAATCCGGTGCACATCTGTTCCTACCAATTTTGCAACATTTTTACCAATCTTCAGTATCATGACGTCACCTCACCTCTTCCATTCCTATTGTCCCTATACAACCACTCCATTTTCCTTTACAACCACTCCATTTTCTCTTGACGCTATCCAGTCCCAATAGTCCCTATGTTTACCTCCCCATGATGACAAACGTTCCCGGGTGGGAGTCTGTATTTTATTTTCCCACTGACGCTAAAGTATCCCATTATACCACTTAAATATTAAGACCAGATAAAGAAAGCGGAAGATATGATGAGAAAGGTGATGAAATGCGAAGTCAAGAAGTTAAAAGACACCTAGACTAGAGAGAGAAAGGACAAAGAAGACAAGAGAAAACAGAAAGAAGAATTTGACAAATCAAATTAAATAACAACTGGATGAAGATACAAGAGAAATTTAGAGAGATGGGACATCCTGATTGGATTAAAGCGGATGAAACAACAAAGAAGTAGAAAGGAATCATGGAGAAAGTCAGCATCTGGTGGAAGAAATGAAAAATAGAAGAGGAACCCAAAGGTCCTTTTCAGGGAGACTCATAGGTCTCGAAAAGATTTGCTTTCTTTGCCTCAACCTACAAACTAATGAGAAATGTTTGTCCTTGTATGTATGTATGTATGTATGTATGTATGTATGTATGTATGTATGTATGTATGTATGTATGTATGTATGTATGTATGTATGTATGTATGTATGTATGTATGTATGTATGTATGTATGTATGTATGTATGTATGTATGTGTGTGTGTGTGTGTGTGTTTTGTGTGTGTGTGTGTGTGTGTGTGCGTGCGTGCGTGTGTGTGCGCGTGTGTTCGTCCGTATGTATGTGTGTATGTGTGTGTGTCTGTCGGTCTGTCTGTCTTTCTGTCTGTCTGTATGTATATGAGTATATGAGTATATATGTACTCCCCACTGGGATTAACCCGGTTCATATCCATTCCTACCATTGTTGCAACATTGTTACCAATCTTCAGTATCATGACGTCACCTCTCCTCTTCCATTCCCTATATAACCACTCCATTTTCCCTTAGACATTTTATTCTTTAAATTTGTTAGGAATTCTTTCTATGTACGCTAATGTACTAGTTTTTTTTCGGACGATAGGTTATTAAATAATAATTCTTCAACCCAACTATTAGGTTAATTGCAGAGATGGCTACCACAATTTTGGAGTTAGGTTGTCCATTCTACAACTGGACTGAATTTGACCTTTTGTATGACCTTCTCGTTTCAGGCGTGGACGGCGTCCTGTTTGCGTACTTGGTGTATGTGAGCTGACCAGCCATCCGAGGCCTTTTCCGCCTTTTCCTTGACTGCTCATCAAAATTACTAGCGAAATGAGAAAACATTTTCCCTCGCTACCTGTGATATCCGATTGGTTGATAGGGTGTGTGTGTGTGGGTGCTATTCCAACCCACCCAAGGGGCTTTCATTTCTTCCGATAGTTACTTTTTAGTAATTCGGAAGAACGCCCATTATCTAATTATTAGTGCATTTAAGCACTTAAATGCCTGAGGGGGGGGGGGAAGTAGCGACCCCCCCAAGGGACCCCCAAATGTCTAGTAATATACTAGATATAAAAGTTGTCCAAATGTTCCTAGTGAACGGTGGCAACTTTAAAACACCAACTAGTCAGTCTTGACGCTATCCAGTCCGAATTTCGACGACAAACGATCCCAGGGTTAGTTTTAAAATCTTGAAGCCAAACGTTACCGGATGTTGGTCTGTAATGTATTTTCCAATAGACGCTAAAGTATCCCACTCCACTACTTAACTGTGCATCAATATGATTTTTTACCATTTAGTGATAACAGTACAAAAAATCCTCGCAACGATGATACGTTGAAAATGCATGAAAGTCACTAATCAACGGAGAATATAAATGGTGTGTGTAATGGTTAATGAGATCATACATGATACATTATGGTGTTCAACGTTTGGTTGAAAATGCTCAAAGGAATTAATGTTGCATGCAAGCTATTTTGTCGAATAAATGTTAACTTCCTTCAAGACATTTCAAAGGCAGATCACATTTATTGCATCAAGTCAATGTTTCACTATGTGTTGAATATTGTAGAAACAATCTCATGTCGGTTAGAGATCGAAACGATCTAAAATTGGTTCACAGTCAATGCGTCATTGCAAAAAACACTCAGGTGGGTCTTCTCTCTTTAATAGGCTGCATTTAGTTATATACGTATGACCAATTCTAATTCTTGCAATGACAATCTCGTCCTTTCGGATGGTGTTGTTGGAAGGAGGCCATTCGCCAATGGTTGGTTTCATCATAAATAACTTGTTATTGTTAGCATCATTACATGGGGCCTGCCACTTATTAAATTAAGATTGTTTATATCAGAGACTGTAGTGTGATTTCCATTAATGATGGCTGCAGCAGCCTTTTTCTCACCCTTTGATCCATCGGTTAAAATTTTTTCTTTAGTTCTTAAATTTGGAGAGATGTTCTATTTGAGAGCAATGAAAATGGAAGGATTTGTTTGCATGTATACAAGTGAAACAAAAGGTAATCACTAGATGCAGAACAACGTTTACAGCAATTGCCAGTACATTTATGTTTAAATGATTGGCGTGGCATTATGAGAGGCTTATTGTACACCACACTGGAAGCTTCTCCTAAGGCCCTGACTGCATTTTTAGTAGGTGAGTAAAAAGTATTTATTCTTAAGTGTGATTTTGTCCGTATATTTTTAAAAGGCTTCCTCAAGAAACGACACCGCAAGATCATGTTCACTTACGAACATGACAATATCAGCTGGTTTATAGTCCTTAGCATTCCATTATACAATAGCATTCTTCACTATGAATTTAAAACAGAGATGGTAAGCGATGTTAACAGATTGTCCCAGATATGAGGCAGGTTCTAACGTTCCCCGTCCCATTTCAGTGTCGGTTTGTGCGCACGGATGTAGATTGATTTATTAAGCTCCCGCTCGAATCAGGCTTGTTACCGATCTAGGATGTTTACTGAGTTCCAAGTTATAGTATCGCCAGGGAAACCAATGTGGATGTGCCGTGATATTTTAGACAAACTTGAACATGGTCTTGAATGTTCATTAAATTTCGTTATAGTGTAATTTCTGTTTTCTCAACTGTATGACGCTGTGAACCGTAGCATTTTACAATATATGTATATTTCCCCGTTGCCTAGTGTTTTAATCGATTGAATCCAACTTGATGCGGATAGAACAGTATTGATGAAACACCTTTTTTCAACAGAAGATATTAACCATGTGGATCACAATAATACTAACATTCTTCATTAGTGGTAGTGTATGGGGGCACCGCAGCCTCAATGGAAAATCCAGTCAAAAAGGGCTTGGGCACATCTAGCCTCAAGATTTATAGCCTCAATGGAAAATCCAGTCAAAAAGGGCTTGGGCACATCTAGCCTCAAAACAGCTTGGGGCACTATAGCCTCAAGGGAAATTGAACATGGTGGGTCTATCTAGCCTCAAGGGAAATTGAACATAGTGGGTCTATCTAGCCTCAAGGGAAATTGAACATAGTGGGTCTATCTAGCCTCAAGGGAAATATAACATGGGAAATATAACAAGGGAAAAAAAGGGTGGCAATGAAAGCTACTATCTTTTCGAGACCTATGAGTGGCCCTGAAAAGGACCGTTATGTGTAATGTTAACGTTGTCTTGTTAACACAGAGGACATCTCACAGATCTTCTTCTTTTCCTTAAACTTCTCCTCACTGTGGGTCCATAGAAGAGAACTCTCTTCAAGCAACCTTGTCTTTCCACATAGACCCTTCTCTTCCAAAAAGCTGTCTCCGTCATATGAATGACACTCCATGATGATCTGACATACATGGGTATGTCAGTCCTAAACAGCATACTTGACACAAGGGTTGACGATTCAACATTAGTCCACATCTTCTGATGAGAACAGGTGAAGCGAATGCCGTGTACTGCGGTTATTTATAGGGGAAGAGCGGATTGAAACGGATTGAGTGTATCGACCAATCCAAACGTGCGTTACAAAAGTCAGGTACAGTCATCCAATCGGAAGAGAGCAGTCTGTGACGTCACCTTTTCTTTATAGAGGTACTAGCGCCTGTGCGCAGTCAATCGATTCAAGAGAGTTGTCAATCATGGCGGACAGTAAGAAGACAATGAATTGGAGTGAGACAGGAGTAGAGACAGCAAGTCATGGACCAATAGTGACTACTAAAGTCATGACAAATCTACATCCAGAAGAAGTTGATTTTAACTGGGATATTGTGGATTTTTTAACATCACAAGAATTTATTCCGGAACCTTCGTTGCCTTCTGTATCTTCTTATGGACACGTTGATGATTTTAAACAAAGACAAAAAGAAGAATTGGAGCGATTTTTACAACAACAGAAAGTAGAAGAACAAGCTTTTCTTATGCAACAGCAGGAAGAAGAAGCAAGAAGGAAACACCAGGAAGAAACAGTAGCAGCATCAGCAGCAACGGAGAAGAAAGAAGACCAAGGACAGAAAGAAAATAGTGAAAATCAAACGGTCACGACGGTACTTTTAGATATTTTAGCTGAGTTAAGGAGTCTGAAACAAATGTATCAGACTTCTTTATCACGACCGAAGAGAAAAAGACCTTCTCGAGCGAAACAACCCAATCTCTCTGTGACTACGTCTACCTTACCACCGTTAGTGATTTCTACCAAATCATTGACAGGAACCACCAGTCCCGAAGTAGGCCTTGGCCGTGGCAAAGGCTTAAGACAGCTCAAGAGGATTTCGTCCCGTTTCTGAGTTTGTTTTGTTTTAAACACACAAAACACCAACGGTCCTTTTCAGGACCACTCCAATTATTTCGAAAAGAAATACTATGTCAATTGCCTATTTCAATGAAAACTCAAAAGTCCTTTTTATTATTTTTTTAAAAACCCATGATGTACGTGTGAGTGAATGAATGTGTGAGTGTAGGTAATTATACTATCAAATCAAAACCAAGAGACGCTTACGTTTTTTTCTCTCTGGTGTATTCTAGTACAAACGTTACAATTCAATATCATAACATAACATAACACAATACCATTTTTAAAAAGTTCATAGGTTTTCTTCTGTTTCACTCTTTCTGTTTTTTCATTTTCTTTACTGTCACAGCTTTTTCTTCTTCCTCTTCACTTTCGTTTCGTCTTCTTTTCTTGTCTTTGTGAACGTGTCGGGGTTCTTCCTTGGGGGAGGGTACCTCTTCCTCCTCCTGTTCAGAATTTCTTTCCTCCTCCTCCTCCTCCTTCGCCTCCTCCTCCTCCTGCTCCTGTTGTTTCTTAGGGCAGTTTGGAGACCAATGTCCTTTCTCTTTACAATAATAACAGGTATCTTGACTTTTGTCTCTATTGGTACCTTTTTTATTTTTGTCACGATCTGAACATTCTGTAGCCCAATGTCCTTTCTTCTTACAGATATAGCAAGTATCTTGACTTTTATCTCGATAGGAAGGAGAGTAGGCTGTCGGCTGGTCTGACGAAAACTTTCGTATGACCCCACGTAAAGCTCTAATGAGAAGTTCCACTTCTGTAGGTTCTTTCATCGTTCTGGTCAATGTGAGAGTGAAATGAATACTGAAAGGTTAGACACTAACCCTTTATATATGCACGGATCGGACATGAATATATAGGGGTTATGGTCTTTAAATGGTAGTCATTTGACTTTTTGCAGACAAGATGAAAAGACCGCATCATGTTGTGGAGAAAGGAGAAAACAGTAAGAGACAGAAACGTAATGTATCGCCTAGTACAGTAGCTGAAGTCTTGGCTCAAATTCATGCCAGTGATTTTGAAGATGACATGAGTGAGCCCGAATTTACATCCAGACAATTGACGTCCAAGCAAAGTGCACCACCCTTAGTAAACCCTGAAAATTACTATCACATTCGAGAGACGGAAAAGCGTTCCTCTCGAAAATTTAGAACAACGGCTTACACGTATGCCGTAAAGTTTAAAGATTTCAAGTCCAATGTACCTTTGGAGAATACAGAAGGGTTCATTACTGAGGTGTGGGATTCTGTGTTAACTGCATTGAAACAGCAATGTCAAACCAAAGAAGACGATCGCTTGAGACTTTCTATTCATCACGATAATTTGAAGTCTCCCGTTTGGATTGAGTTTACTAGTCCATCAGAATTAACACCTTCCAAAGTCATTGACAAAATTCAACATGTGCAACAATCCAACGACAAGTTTCACATTGACGATGGAAAAGCCACACTGTTTATGACCCACGTGTCTCTTCCCCAGGGGACAGGACGCAAAAAAGTATTATTGGTCGACAACCTTCGCAACACCAAACTAAGCCTCGTCCGAATTAACAATCCTCAAGACCAGATGTGTTTAGCCCGTGCTGTCGTCGTGGGACGAACGTATGCCTACAAGAACGACACGGTAGAATGGAAAAGAGCCTGGAAATCTATTCGACAATCGGACCGAGCCAAACAAAGAAGTGAAGCAGAACTCCTGTTACAGCAAGCGGGGATATCCAAAGACACTCCTTGTGGCATTCCAGAAATGCAACAATTACAAGACGTGTTGACACCACATTACACCTTGAAAGTTCACCCTCAAGAAGTGCGTGGACCTCTTTTGTTTCGAGGCCACGATTTCAAAGACGGAAAATACATTCACGTCTATCATCACGATGGTCATTTTGATACCATTACCAGTATCACTGCATTCCAGGGATACAGTTACTACTGTGAAAAATGTGACTATGGTTATAACAATCGAGAACAACACAAGCATTGTGGATCAAAATGTGAGGGATGTTTGGCCTCACAACCTTGTCTGGACAAAGGACAAGAAAGAGTGCATTGCCCTGTGTGTCAGCGCACTTTTGTCAGTCTTAACTGTTACCAACAACATTTGAAGATGCAAGGTTCACAGCAGAAAAGTGCTTGTCAACTCCTGAGATTGTGCCCTACTTGTGGACAAGGCATACGTACCAATAGTGCCAAGTTTCACGTTTGTCGAGGGAAGAAACGATGTCACATTTGTCACCAAATCGTGGATTTGGAACACGAATGCTTCATTCAAAAATATCAACCCCAACCAGAAGATACCCAGAAGAAAGGGAATTTTATCTTTTTTGATTTCGAATGCATGCAAGAAACTGGTATTCACATTCCTAATTTCTGCGTAGCTCACCGTGCGTGCGAGAAGTGCATCCAAGAACCTATCTTTAGTCATTGCCCTTACTGCAGCAAGATTCCTGGAGGACGTGAAAAAATCTTTCGAGGGTCAAACACGTTAGCCAAGTTTGCCCAATGGATCCTTAACCCTATTGACGAAACGTGGAGTCCAGAAGACATCGAACGTTACGGCAATTGTCCTTGCCATGCCACGGCCATGGCTCACAATTTCTCGGGATACGATGGGCAATTTCTGCTCAGATACTATGCGGAACAAAGTACCGAACGACCTCAAGTGACTTTAAACGGAGCCAAAATCATTTCTATGCAAGTAGGACAAGTACAGTTTAAAGATTCAATGTGTTACTTGGCCATGCCTTTGAGTCGTATGCCTAAAACGTTTGGAATGACAGAATTGGCTAAAGGTTATTTTCCACACTTTTTCAATACCGAAGCCAATCAACATGCCGTTCTACCCCATTTGCCGGAGGCTCACTATTACCACCCCGACAACATGCGCACCGAACAACGAGAAGCTTTCCATGCTTGGTACCAGACTCACGCCTCGGACCCCTTTGATTTTCAAGAAGAAATGTTAAAGTATTGTCGATCTGACGTGGACATTTTACGACGTTGTTGTGGAAAATTTCGAGAATTGTTCATGGAGTACGGAGGGATCGATCCTTTGAAAGAAGCTTGTACCATCGCCAAAGCGTGTTCTTTAGTGTACCGAAAACGCTTTATGCCTGAAAATACTCTAGCTGTCATCAGTCCTCAAACGACGAACTTTGTCAAACGTCAATACTCGGTCAAAGCCCTACGCTGGCTCCATTACTTGTGCGACAAGGAAGACAAATGGATCCAACACGCTCGCAACGGAGGAGGCGAAACGACCATCGGGACGTATTCGGTGGATGGTTGGGACTTAGAAAACCCTCAGATCGTGTACGAGTTTAACGGATGCTTATTTCACGGATGCCCCCTATGCTACCCTCAGCGTAACACTAAAAATCAGTTTTTACAACGAACCATGGAAGACTTGTACCAGACCACGTGTCAGCGACGTTTCAAGTTAGAACAGCAAGGATACCAGGTGGTGGAAATGTGGGAACACGAGTACGATCAGCGTTTGAAAACCGATCCCGAGTTTAAACGCATCGTAGAAAGTTACAAGTTGGTGGACCCCCTGAACCCTCGGGATAGTTTGTACGGAGGACGAACGAATGCTACCTGTTTACTGTACCAGGCGGACGAGGAGAAAGGAGAAGAAATCAAATACTTGGACGTGTGTTCACTGTATCCTTACGTGTGCAAATATTGTCACTTTCCCGTAGGGCATCCAGAATTGATGACAGAACACATTGACTTGGACCACATTCGACAGTACGAAGGATTGATCAAGTGTAAAGTCTTACCACCCACAGACTTGTACCATCCCGTTTTACCTCACCATTGCCAAGGAAAACTGATGTTTCCTTTGTGTCGCACATGTGCCGAAACGTGCAACCAAGGCCAACCTTGTCATCACACTCAGGAAGAACGCGCCTTGACAGGAACGTGGGTGAGCGTGGAATTGTTTAAAGCTCTGGACGTGGGATATCAACTGTTAGAAGTGTACGAAATTTACCACTTTCCCAAAACACAACAATACCGCAAGGGCGACGAGAGACAGAAAGGTATTTTTGCAGACTACGTGGATGCCTTTTTAAAACTAAAACAAGAAGCTAGTGGCTATCCTTCCTGGTGTCACACTCCCGAAGACCAAAAGATATTCAAAGAAAAATATTGGGAGCAGGAAGGTATCACTTTAGACCACATCGAGAAAAACGAAGGAAGGCGATCGTTTGCCAAAGTGATGCTCAATTGCTTGTGGGGTAAAATGGCACAACGCCCGTCTTTACCCAAGACAGAGTATTTGTCCGAGCCGTCTCGCTACTTCCAGATGATTCACGACCCAACCAAAGTCATGAAACACGTGGACGTCATTCGTGAGGACTTGATCTTAGTCAATTACGAAGAAGAACTAGACTTTGTAGAAGCCGACAAATTTGGAAATGTTATCATTGCGGCTTACGTAACAGCCCACGCTCGCTTAAAATTGTACGAAGTGTTAGAACTGTTAGGAGATCGTGTGTTGTATTTTGACACGGACAGTTGCATCTACATTCACCGACCGAACCAGTGTAACCCTGTCATCGAAGGAGACCGTTTAGGAGCCTGGACCGATGAACATCCCGACGACAAGATTCTAAGTTTTGCAAGTGGCGGTCCTAAAAATTACGGCTACGAATACCGAGACCCACAAGGAGAAATGCACACCGAATGTAAAGTGAAAGGATTGACTCTTAATTATCGCACCAGTCAAGTGGTGAACTTTAACGTACTACAAGAAGCCTTACAGTCGGGACAGGATGAAACGTTTCAAGTGACTACCCACGAACCGCACAAGATTGTCCGTTTACCCACACACCAAATCGTTAGCCGACCTTTGGAAAAAGTCTATCAAATCGTGTACCAAAAAAGAGTACGACTTCCCAATCACTTCACTCTACCGTACGGTCACGTCGAAATTGGGCAGCATATAAAAAGGGATATCGTCCAAGACCAATAGTTCATTTGTCACTACAACGGCACAGCGAAAAGAAGATGAATCCATTTAAACAGACATCATTCAAGTTTGGGGATTGTAAAACAAACGTACCTTCCCCGAGTGTGAAAAGTACTGGATGGATAAGACCCATGCATTGCAACGGAAGTTGTCCGGAAGGAAACTGTAAGTGTCCTTGCGGTATGCACTGTAATTGCGTTACAGAGGGCGATGGTGAACCGTACGATTGCAGAGATGCCAGGCGCTGTGACATTAGCGATTCAGCTGGATATCGTGGGAACTTTGCTATGACTACTACCCCTATATCTACCCTGGAAAGTGATGCTGTGCGTGTCAAACCTGAGGGATGCGAAAGCGGTGCGACACGTTATCGTGGACTCCTAGGAATTTCACCGTACCTACATCGAACAGAAGTGAGGAGAGTCGAATATTCGTTCCCGACGAGTTTACCTGAATACTGCCACTTTAAAAGTCGATTTCAAACCTTCAAAGATAAATGGCCAAAATACCTGCCTGGACCAACTCCTGAAGAATTAGCCAGAGCTGGATTTTTCTACTTGGGCGAAGGGGATAAAGTCAAGTGTTTCAGTTGTGGTGTATCCATTTACGAGTGGGAACAGAAAGATTCCGCTTACTTGGAACATGCTCGATGGTCTCCGAATTGTCAATACCTACCTTTAGTAGGACCTAGTGATTGGAAGTGACACTACTGTTCCATGTCGTGTAACACGCCTAGACCAGTATATAAACCCTCTCTAAAACATAATATTCAAGGATTACCACACGAATTGCAAGAGAAGATCTACAAGGACGTTTGGCAAGGCCTTGCTAAAGAAAAATCTCAATGGGTGACTGTAGAACTTTTGTGTCGTGAAATTCACAAGAGGAAAGTGACAAAAATTAACCAACGTGTTAGATTTCTCTGGATCAAGGGTATTTTTTTGCTCCGTTTCCAATTTAGTACGTTTACATCTGAAGATACTTTGATCCTTCTTAACCGTTACCCTGAATGGCAGTGGGACGAAATTACACGTTATATTAATCACTTTCGCTTTTTGAGCAAATTTAATTCTGTGTTTAATTCTGGGTTGAATCTACACTGATGATCTTCGACCTAAAGAAGTATAAAAGAGAACAACCATGCCACAACCTTTATCATTGGTGATCCAACAGATTCCGTGGAAGGATATCAATGAGAAGATTCACACGGTGAAAGATTACGAACACTTATTACAAGAACTATACCCTATGAATTGGGGTCGACGTGTCGTGTGTGTTTTAGTGACTTGCTTTCTGGGATTTCGTTTACCTGCCGATTCCTTGTGGACACTTTACGAACACTACCTATCAAAAAAATAAGACAGTATGGTGACTCCTTTAAATGTCCACGAGAGACTTATTCTGTTCAAAGCCTTACGTTTTCATCTGGATACGTCTCGACCTCTCCAAGAAAAAAAGATTCGTCAACTTTTACGTACGGAAGCAGTGTACGAAGATGTGTGTGTAGCTTGTGATTTACACCCTCATTGGACAGATGTACGTGACTGGAAAAGTTGGGATTTTGAGGCTTGGACAAACGAAGCATCCCATTATGCCCAAGCGTTGTGTTCCTAAAATTCATCGTCGTGTGAAAAAAGTCACTTTTAATCCTGTGTTAGTAACAGTACCAGAAGAAGAAGAAAAAGAATCTATCACCCAAGACAATCCCTCTGTTCAAGACAGAACTGTCATGGACATTCCCCCACAAAGACCCTTTCGAGAAGACACCTATGTGACTGTACCTCCTGTAGAGGAGACTATAAGAACATTACATACTACCTCTAGGACACCTTCGTTACCCAAACCACGTTGTACAGTGACTTGTTTATATTCCACTTTGATCGTTTGCCTATGTATTTTATTCCTGTATTTATCCATTTGGCTTTTATGTTTTCGTGTTGTTCAAATTTAAACATGCATTGAAATAAACGTGTCTTGAAAAAAGTATAAAAACCTCTTGTCTTGTCTGTTTTTGTGTCAATACTGTCATACCACTACACGACTATGGCTCACTCTACTCTTTCTACTACTCATTCCTCCTCGACATTCAAAGTCATTGACGAACACTTAGATCAGGCTAGTTGGAAAGCCTTGTATCTTCGTCATCCTTTTAACATGTTAATTGCTGGACCGAGCGGTTCAGGCAAAACCGAATTTGTCAAACGTTTGATCGAACATAAACATCATTTGATCGATCGTCCACCTCAACGCATCGTGTGGTGTTACAAAGAGTGGCAATCGGCATACAGCCTCTTACAAGAAAGTCAAGGTGATTCCATTGTGTTTGTAGCAGGCATTCCTAAAGAAGACGAGGGGATCGTGTCTGACCCTAGTCAAACTCATTGGGTTATTTTTGACGACATGTTAGGAGAAGACGAAGAAGAAATTAAACTATGGTTTACGCGTAAAGGCCATCATCGTAATGCCAGTGTCATTTACATTACACAAAATTTATTTCAACAAAGTAAAGCCCATCGTACCATTAGTCTTAATGCTCATTACGTGGTCTTGTTTAAAAGTCCTCGAGATAAATCACAAGTGCAAGTTTTAGCCAAACAGTTAGGAACACCTTGGCTGACTCATGCGTACGATGATGCCACTCAAACGCCACACGCCTATTTACTCGTGGATTTAAAACCCACTACCCCTGATTATTTGCGATTTCGTACCGATTTGTTTCACGACTGGTGTCAAGACGGAGGACCTGTCGTGTACACGTCCTCCTCGTCGACATAACACTATGAAGCACTAAAAAAATCTATAAAAACCTTGGGTTACTTTGACCTTGTCTCATACATCGTCAACATGACGTCCCTTCAGTCTCATCTTCCCATCAAATTGATTCGTGCCTTGTACGGCATCAGTCGCGAAAAAAATCCACAAATACGTGCTCACGTCTTAGAAGCCAGTCTCAAAGAAGTCTTACGATGGTTTACGGTGACAGCACGTCAAATACTGCAAGGCATAATTCACATTCCACATCAAACCAAACGCTTTTTTGACAGAAACAAAGTAGCCTTGACGCAACTGGCCAATCCTCGCATTGACACTCACACCAAAAAGCAAATCATATTGAAACCTGGAGGTAGTGGTTCTCTAGGAGGTGTCATCATTCGTTCCCTTTTAAAATGGGATCCCAATACTCCCAAAGTTCACCCCAAGAAGAAAACAAAAAAAGCCAAACAAACCCCTAAGAAAAAGAACAAGGGTACCAAGACCAAAGCACAGAAAAAGAAAAGTCCACAGAAAAAAGCGGTCACCCGCAAAAGAGGCACTTCGGCCAGGACACAACCTTATCTTCGTCAACCACGACCTGTAAGAAAAGATCTACAAGGACGTTTGACAGGGACTACGTTGCCAGTAGCCTCAGGGGCTGCCACTTCTCCGTTGCGGGTGATGCCAGCCAAGCCCAATTTGACACCCGTTTTTCCTAATTTGATGAAACATTGGAAATCTGCGTCTCCCAAAACGTCTCCTCCACCGGAGACACCCTCATCGACATTAGCGGCAGTAGCAGCTGCTCACAAAGTACCTGCCCCGAAAGTCAAAGTCCAAGAAAGATCTGGCATGTTAAAGAGTTTACTAGATTTGTCCAAACAAGAACTGTCCCGATTGAGTCCATTGCGAACTCCTTCACGACGTGTGTTACCTGCCATGAAGTTGATACGACGCAAAGATAATCAGTGGCGTCGCATTCCAGTATAAAAATATGACTTGAGGACCACGACGTCAATCAGTATTTTTTCTGTACCACTGCTGAACACTCAAGAATGCCTCCTCAAAAACATGCACACCACCACTACCCTTGTCGTTCTGCTGTCCAAAAAGGAAAAGGAACAAGACAATCTCGTCATCTCACCAAAAGCTTTAAAACCAAACATCAACGTCCTTCCCTCCAAAGGCGTAGACCTTTAAAGAAAAAGAAGAGACACCAAAAAGGAGGATCCTTTGACAATTTTGGGAAACACATTGTTACCTTTTTGACGAAGCGATAGTTCCCAAAAAAGTAAATAAAAGAGAGTGTATACCAAGTCATTGACATTAGTGGTATTGTGAAACGAACAAGCAAAGATGGCACCTCGCAGAAAACATTTTTCTACACTCCACAAAGGAAAGAAAAGGAAAGGACGTTTAGCCAAACATCGACACGTTCTTCGTCAAAGGACACAAAAGAAAATACCCAAACGTCAAAAGAAAAAGAGAAGTCACCAAAGGGGAGGATCTTTAATAACAAAATTTATCAATTCAGCTAATAACCGAACTGGCCTCTTTAGCCCTGCTTTTGAGGATTTAGCGAGGCATGCCGCTGCCTTTTTGAGAAGCCAATAGAAAAAGAAGATAAAAGAGGGTCTGTACCAAGTCTTTGACGTCAGTGTATTTCTGGAACGAACAAGCAAAAATGTCACCTCGCAGAAAACATTCTTATTCACCCCACAAAGGAAAGAAAAGGAAAGGACTACCTCCACGTTTAGCCAAACACGGAGACGTGTTGTCCGTCCTGTCCAAAGCCTCTCCACCCATGCGAAAACAAATCATTAAAACAGCCTCCAAAGATGTCATCGATACCGTGTGTGAATGTTGTTTGAATGTCTTAAAAGGCACGATACCTTTGTCTCCACACCAGAAAAAATGCTTCGCCAAACATCGACACGTTCTTCGTCAAATGGTCCAAAAGAAAATATCCGTCCGTCAAAAGAAAAAGATGTTGGTGCAACGCGGAGGATTTTTACCCATTCTTGCTCCTTTGTTGGGAGGATTAGCGCAAAATGTGCTAACCGGTGTGTTGCCAGGTTTGATACAAGGGATGACTCAAGGGATGGGTAGAAGATAAAAGGACCCTATGGATCACCACAATCTCAGACATAACCTTTGAAAGCTCATGGAAGGACGAAAACTAACTTTGGTTCCTTACAAACGATGGATGGAATACCATCATTGGCAAGAACAACGAACCCCCCATTTACCACCCAATCCCAATTTGGCTGAGATGTCGCAATTACAACACGAATTGCAATCCTTGATCCATTGCCACGATTTATCCGAAACCGAAAAATCACAAAAGTACGGTCAACTCTTGAAACGGCTACAACTCTTTCATCAGAAAGCTGTGGAACAAACAGCTCAACCCACTTTGTCCGATTTTAAGGCTCTAATGAATAACCCGTCACCCTCGCCCTCTACAGCGGTTAAAACAGACGTTACCCCACCATTACCCAAGGAAGAAGAACCCCATGATCTCTTTCAAACACCCACTACCACCCCCATTCCGAGTAAGATTGCCGCTTCCTTATTGACCCCTTCTCCCACTCCCCCACGAGAAGAACTCAAAACTTGGGTTAAAAAGATGATGGCTACTCCTTCTTCGACAGATGTGAAAAAGAAAGAAAGGAAACCAGAAGTGAGAAAAGAAAAGAAGACCAAAGAAGCTATCCCATTACCTCCGCCACCACCACCACCAGTACCCTCGACGTCAACTCCTGTGGCACATCGGACACGTAAAACCGTTTCCAAACAACCCGCATTTCGTCCCACCCAAAGCAATATCCTCGAAGAGTGGGTACCTTATTAACAAAAACCATGGAGAAGGTATTAGCCAGCATTTACTACGATCCAGCTCACCCTGCAGGTTACGGAGGCATTCAGAAATTGTATCGTGCTGCCAAAACTCGCCTGAAAAAGCTCCGTTTACCAGCAGTACAACGATGGTTACAAGAACAAGCGACGTACACTTTACACAAACCCATTCGACGAAAATTTCACAGAAGTCGCACTCAAGTGGAAGGCATCGATCATCAATGGCAAGCCGATTTAGCTGATGTCTCTCATTTAGCCACCTACAATCGTGGCTACAAATATTTGTTTTGTGTCATCGACGTCTTTTCTTAATTTGCCTGGGTCGTACCATTGACATCCAAATCGAGCGGAGAGTTAGTACGAGCTTTGCAACTGGTGTTGAAACAAAGTGGTCGTCACCCTCTTCGATGGCAAACCGACAAAGGTACCGAATTTCTGAACCAAGCTTTCCAACGAGAATTAAAAAAACGTGACATTCATTTTTTCACCACCGAAAATCCTGAAACCAAAGCCAGTATCGTGGAACGTTTTCAACGTACCTTGAAAGAACGCATGTGGAAATATTTTACGCATCAACACACTCTCAAGTACATCGACGTCTTACCACACTTAGTCCAAGCCTACAATCAATCTTACCATAGAAGCATTGGACGTTCCCCACAAGAGGTGACACCTGACAACGAAGTAACTGTTTTTGAGCGTCTGTTTGGTACGTCCCGGACGAGGGCTGTCCCCATGAAAGGTAGAGAAGTGTTAACCCCGGGAGATTGGGTACGCATTGGCAAAACCAAACGCACTTTCGACAAAGGTTACTTACCCAACTGGACCACCGAATTGTTTCGTGTTACTGGACGAGTGCGCGATCGTCATCCTACCGTCTATAAATTGGAAGACATGAACGGAGAAGTATTAAAAGGAACGTTTTACTTGCCTGAGTTACAACGTGTTACCAAAAAAGAAGACGACGTGTACGACATTGAAAGCATTCTCGAACGAAGAACCCGTAAAGTAGGAAAACGTCGTGTCAAAGAAGTCAAAGTACGTTGGAAAGGATATCCTCCTAGTTTTGATTCTTGGATTGACGCTTCGCAAGTCATCGACTATAAAAAGAAGTGACCATCATGCCCTTCAATACAGCTTCAGCGACCACAGTGACTACTCCTTCACCCACATCATCTCTGCAAGATTTACAAAAGCAACCCTTGTGGGTGTGGTGTGGAGAACGTGTCCCTAAAACGCAAATCGTTTTTTTCTGTCAAATCTTTGTGGTATATTGTGTCATTGGTGCAGCCATTGCTAATTTGAGTTTGCAACAAGGAGACAAACAATTGTGGACCATTTTACTCAGCAGTTGCATCGGGTATCTTCTTCCCAATCCTTCCCTGAAATACTCTTACAACGGGAACAACAGTAACAATATTGGGAGTCTTGCGGCCAACGTTAGTCCTTCTCCTGACAGTCACCCTTCCAATCACAATCCTCTTTTAGATACTCCTTTAACCTCGAGTGACTCCTCGGACAGAAGAACATTGGAAATATGAACAACACTATTAACCAATTTTACTTAACGTTACCCAGTGACAGTTCCATGGATGTGTTTCCTAACAACACATTGTGTTGTTACACGTCTAAATTACCTCAAGCCATGCATTTGGATCAAGATGATCATTGGGAAGCAGCTTTAGTGGAAATAATACACCCGACACAAATCAAAAACATCGTCGAAAATCAAAACTTTTTCACAGTTGAAGTGTACGACAAGCAATTGCAACAAGCCTTAGATGAACGAGGCATCACTGGCATTGACATCAAGAAATCAAATGAACCCACAACTAAACAACTGTCCACTCATGTGTTGACCATTCCTGCAGGCTACTATTTTAGCGGTCAACATTTAGTGACTACGATTGCAACCAGGTTCAATGTTATGTTTGGTAAACCCCTGGACAAAATCAAAGAAAGTGTTACCTTTGAGTACATTAAAGTGGCTCGTCGCCTCATGATCAAATTTTCAGAGAAGAAAATAATAACCATTACCTTTTGTCCTGAATTGTTTGATATCTTAGGTGGAGACCTCAAGATGCTCCCGAACAAAAAAGAAATACCAGGCATATCCAGTAACTTGGATTTTACCAAATATTTTCGATTCCCTGTAGAAATGAACCAAGGAATCAATTTGATGTTTGTGTACTCCGATGTGGTGGAGTACAATGTGGTAGGACACACCTCTGTACCGTTACTGCGTGTCATTCCTTTCAAAGTAGATACTACTACCGCTGACGAGGAAGGTGGAAATACCTATCACGTTCACCGCGAATTTGTGCATCCTCATTATTTACCCGTCAGTAAGTCGTATTTCGACAGTGTCAACATTACTATAAAAGGAGAACTAGGTCAAAATATTCCATTTACCAAAGGGAAAGTCACAGTGAAACTCCATTTTCAAAAACGATTCTCCAACAACTGAAAAAGTGATGTATCCTGTGTACCAAGGAGTCACTCGACAACGAGGACATGGTTTAGGAGATATGTTTAAATCAGCCGTTCGTTCCGTAGTCCCTGTTTTAAAACCAATGGTGACACGAGGATTGCACACCTTAAAAGATGCCGCATTGACTCACGGCAAAGATTTTCTTTACAATGTTCTCATTGACAAACAAAACCCTAAAGAAGCTTTTTTGAGAGCAGGCAAAAATGCCTTGCTTCAAACGGGTAAAGAGATTTTGGGTCGACGAGAAAGTCCTATAAATGCTCTGAATGGTACCGAGTCTGACATTCCTACTTCCCTGACGACACAGCAAGGACAAGGTAGAAAGCGTCGACGAAGACACCCTTTCAAAAGTCTCCGTACCTCTAAAGTTCGAAAGACGAAGAAAAAAAGAACCGCTCGAGACTTAGACATTTTTGATTATTAAAAGTGAAGAAAAAAAACCTAAAGAAAAAATGATGCACCAAGAATCTTGTGCCTGTTCCAAGTCGGAACTGGATCTCTTTGCCATGCCACCCACGATGATGACCATGCAAGAAGCCCAATGGGTCGAATTTCATCCCGTCTCCTCTTTGACGGATTCAGCTCCCATCGAGTTTGAAATCAAAGGACAACCCGAAGATTACATCGATCTCAACAACAGTTACTTGTATTTGAAAGTGAAAGTAACCAAAACGGACAACACCAATCCAGGAGCCAATGATAGAGTAGCTCCTGTCAACAATTTCATGCATTCCTTGTTCAGCAATGTGGATTTGTACATGAATAACAAACTGATCAGCAGTAGCATGGATACTTACCCTTACCGAGCGTACCTCGAAAATCTCTTGACGTACGGAAAAGAAGCCAAGAACACTCATCTAGATGCTTGCGTGGTATGGAAACCTGACACCGCAGATAAGTTTAACGACAAAGCCTTGCCCGTAGCAGCAGCTGCTGATGGCAGCGCTCCTGCCGATCCTCACAATGAAGGTTTTAACGACCGTCGAAAGAAAATTTTGCAGGGACGTAGTTTAGAACTGTTCGATCGTTTGCATTTGGACATGTGGTTTCAAGAGAAGTATTTGCTGAACGGAGTAGATATTCGCTTGAGACTGAATCGAAGTAGTACTGCTTTCCATTTGATGGCTCATGCCAACGAATACAAAACCATTATCCAAGAAGCCAGGTTATACGTACGTCGCGTGGAAGTGTTACCTAAAGTGGGAAATGATATCAGTCACACTTTGAGCAGAACGACAGCCAAGTATCCGATACGACGCGTGGAAGTCAAAATTTTCACCATTGCCGCTGGACTCCGATCTAAGATTGAAGATCATCTGTTCCAAGGACAGTTACCCAAACGTTTATTCATTGGTATCGTCAATGGTGCCCACGATGAAAATCCTTTCCAGTTTAAGCACTGCAGAGTATCCAAAATTGAAGTCAGTCGCGATGGCAAAACTTTGTGTACCAGACCCTTCGAACCCGACTTTGGTGAACAGAAAAATTACTTGAGGTCGTACTTGTCGCTGTACGAAGCCACAGGACAGTTAGGAACCAACACCAGTCACGGTATTTCCTACGACGACTATGCAAGAGGTTACACGTTGTGGGCTTTTGATTTCACTCCAGACCAAGGCAGCGACGAGGGACATTTCCACCCTATAAAATCTGGGCAACTGCGTGTGGAACTTCAGTTTGCAGCACCTCTTCCCGAAACGGTGAATATCATTCTGTATGCTGAATTCGATAATACCATAGAAATCAACAGTTTGAGAGAAGTCATTCTAGACTATTAGACATTATGGAAGACCCTTGTCCTTCTTTGAATAGTGGAGAATCCATGGAATGGGAGGTTACAGAAAAAGCAGATCCCCAAGACCAAAAAGAAGAGGTAGTGATCATACAATCCAGATGGCCAGAACAGGAACAACAGTTAGTGGCTTGTTTTGCACAACACTTGGAAGATAAAATGAGGGACATGATTAAAAAAGATTGTTTTGGATGTCAAATCGATCATCCCAGTCAAATTCAACACGATAAATGTATGATGATGAGTCAAGAAGAAAAATTGGATGATTATCTGAACGAAGCTTGGAGTCTCATCTCCGAAGAAGACGTGTTACTTCAGTGGTATAAAGACTTACGTGATCATTCCTCTCCTCCATTGTTTGCTCGAGAAATCGATCGCATCGAAGCTCTCTTGGCCAAAAGTAAAGAGACGAAGCAAACCATCAGTTACTTGTCAGACCGTTTCAAACAAAAAGTCTGGATTGAATTGATGACTTATCATCACCTGTGAAGAAAGGAGAGAAAAAAAACAAGGCTACACAACAAAAAAATGGATACCTGGGAACTTTATTATCTTTTGAACCGTAGTTCGTACACTGCTTCTTGGAATCCTGTCGTGTGTGCTAAAGATGAACTACCTCATCGCAAACCTCAAGAGAATCAAGCTTATGTCATCAACACAGATGACAGTCATCTTCCAGGAACTCACTGGGTAGCAGTCTACTTTCCTCAAGAGGGTTGTGCGGAGTATTTTGATTCGTATGGATTGCCCCCTTTCGAAGATGATATCATTGACTTTATGAGAAGAAATGCCCAGACGACACGATTCAATAATGTGAAATTACAAAGCACAGATTCTATGGTGTGTGGACAATATTGTATCTATTATCTGCATCATCGCAGTCTTGGATATTCTTTAGAACATTTAGTGACTTATTTTGATCGTCATTCGTCTCGAAACGATGACAAAGTAGATCAATGGTTTTGTGACCATTATGGCTATCTGTTGTCTTTAGCTAGGAAACGTAGTGTACATCAATCGCCCAATGACTTCCAACAGTGGAAATCTCAATTTAATTCACAACGTTGTCAACCATGTCAAAGATAATGTATTAGTGTTATGGAAGAAAAAAATGTTTGTTATTTGAAAAAAATTGTGTTTTGTGAGTTGTTTTGTTATTTGAATACAAATGTTGTGTTTTGAAACCAAATAGTCTGTCGTTTGTTTTACATTTGTATTCATATAAATGCTCTTTGACTTTTCTTTCTATCCCTCACATCAAACTATCCCAACGTTTCAAAACCCTAAACCGCAGAGGGGTGTTTTCCATCACGTCCGCGCTTGAACCATATAAAGCAGGGGTAGTCTCCAGTCTGGTCATCCATTGTTTGACTCATCCTACTATGAAGATGTGCTCAAGACTAGCTAAGCTGAACGAAGCTTATGTCACTCTGCATCGTATCAGACACAATCTGATGCCAAAGCCTGAAGAGATAGAGAATGTGAGAATGCTACAAGTAACGGAAGACCTCATAGAAGAACTCTTCAGAGAGGAAATTCAAAACGAGAAAGAAGAATGGACTGAGAAGTATCGACTTCAAAAGCAGCAGAGAGAGCAGAGAGAACAGCAGCAGCAGCAACAGCAACAACAGCAGCAGGAACCAGACAGAAGTTTTGTCGACTGTCGTGTGGACACGAAAGAGTTCTCTTTCTCTTTCCGAAGAAGCAGACCCTATCGTGTAGCCAAACGAGGACGCAATCTTAGACGATAAAAGATTGCCATCCTTCCTCGTACACACACAAAAAACAGCCCTTTTCAGGGCTACCCAATATTCTCGAAAAGAATTAATCATTCAATGATAATTTTTTTATATTAAAAGACCATATAATAGTTTAAGTTGAAGAAATGTTACTGAAAACATTACGCAACATTATCGATATTCACTATTTCACTAATGTTTCACCAATTCGACAGTCCATTTTATATTTTGTACGTATCATTAGTGAGCACACCGAATACTATAGATTCTTCGGAAAGTATGTGCACGATGCAATACAAAAATCTAATGTTGATTTGACAAGAACGTTCTTATTGTACCTGAAAGCACATGACGTTCTGGACTACAGAGGTTACTCCCCTTTACATACTTTCATGTCGATTGGGAGCAATCCTTTCATGGCAGAACTATTCTTTTCTAATTCTTCAGATTTTATTAAGTGTGGGTTGCCGCTTGAAAATTCGCCTCTTCATCAAATTTCATTGAATATAAACAATTCATTCTGGTTTGTTGATTCAGTGAAAATGCAGCAGTTATTAAAAGGTCTTACACCAGCGTATTTGGATCAATGTTATGATGCTGCAGGATATAATACATTTCACAGGGCCGCTGAAGGGGGAAATTATGAGCTTGTTAAGTACTTCATTGACCAAAAACTCATAATCACCGACAATAAAAAAAGCATTTCAGATTACATCATGCTTGTGGCTACGGCTACATTTTCCTTTTATAAGCCAGTGTTGCAGAATTACGATCGCCGGATGTTTGATGGATCGAAACAGTGGAATCTTGTTACGCGAAATATAGATATGAAGACTAATTATGACTCAACATTGTTTCTGCTTCTTAGGAAATTCAAAGAGCGGGTTATTTGACACACAATAATATTTGTAATACTTCATCTGCCACACTATCATTAGTTCATCTAGCTGCTGCTAATGGATTAAAAAAAGTTTGGATTACATCAGCAAGAAATGGGGTAAATAAGTACTGTTGTGCAGAAATATCCATTTAATATCTCCCTTGTACTTAGCACTCATTTTTCACCAACATGAAACTATACAATATTTCGAAACGCAGAAAGTCTCATTACGTTTTCCCAGTCTTAAAACTGAAATGTTTCTGGCAGTGATTTTATTTCAGGATATAGGAAACATAAAGTATGAAAATATATACTGCCTTAAGGTGATGCTGCGTTACTATATGCAAATAAAGGATTTTTCTTTTAATTTGGATGCAGTTTTCAAAGTATTTAGGTATTTCAAACGTTTGCAGTGTTCCAAATTTTTACCTTCAACTACTGTTTATCTCAGATACTTTCAACAAAGTTCATCACAGTCATTCGTGCAATTATTGAATTTTGTAAGTCTATTGAAGAAGTTAAGAAGGGATGTCAACGATTTTACATATGTTAGAAAGTTACAAACCATTAGTAAATTAACTTCTAAGACATATAAAACAAATTTGGTTCCATTGGTGAAGCTCGTATTTTCTACTATTTTTATGAATGAGATATGTCATAGTGAATCAAAATTCATGTCTGACTGGCTTTTCATTCATTTGTTATCCATTAAACCAAGATTTCAAATGTTTGATCGTTTTTCGCTTCATGTTGACATTTTTTTTCAATAATTGATCACAACTCACAGAGCAATTTTACCTACCTGAATATTTTAACTCGAATAGGTCGTTATCGTGAAATAGAAACGAATGAAGACCTATACACATCAAACATTCCTTCAATGACAAAACAAGAAAACAGAAAACTAATCTTTCCAATACCAAAAGTAATGCCTGAGGCGTTTAAACCTCTAAAGGCCTTTTCAAATTTATCTGATGTAAGGTAAATATAAGCTATTTCTATCAAGCAATATATTTAGTATTTCTCAAATGTAGTTTTTTTTTGTAATTTATTTTAACAGAACTATAAATATATTTCAAACATTAAGCACGCCTAAACCTTCTGCATCTATCATTTTTATCTGTCTTGATAGAAATTTTATTTCTTAAACTATGTAGTCGTAACAGTAGGTAGGTACATTATTTGCATTAGATGCATGGATTGAATGACTTATCGATGGATGAATTATGCAATATTGGAGGAAATATTTTATTTTTCTTTCCAGTCATTTATCCATATATACATTCGAAATCCAAACATATTATCCATCAAGTTGTACAGAAAGAACAAGGGCAAGGAAGCATGCTTTGTCTACTTGAGTAAAACCGTTTTAAGTATTAGTTTTGCTATCTGATTTGAACTATATATTTATTATATGGAGCAATTTATAATGTGTTGTAACTATGTTGGGCTCTTTTCTATGCTCGTTTCAATCGGTTTAAAGGTATTTTATGCACAGACAGAAGCTGGCCAGTTTTCACATCTTTAAAGCAGTTTGCATACGTTATCATTGTTTAGTAACAAAACTTGTCTTTTGTGCCATTATGTTGGCAGTGCCATTCGTTATATGTTATTTATTGTGCTTTGCTTTCTGCTTTAGATTATACATACATACATACATACATACATACATACATACATACATACATACATACATACATACATACATACATACATACATACATACGGAATTATTTGCATACATTTTCTGTTGTATTCATTGACATTTATTATGTGTCTATACATAGCTGTAAATAAAGCTGGTTTTCGCTACGTGTAAATATTTGTATACTACGAAATGGTTTGGAACCAACATTTGATGCCGATTAATGTTTATAACCAAATAAGAAATGCAGTGCTTAAAAGCAGTATAGAAAACGAACGTTTCGTAATGTCAGACAATGACATGCAGTTTGAGTTGACGAGTCATAAATATACTAAAACCCCACTAAAACAATCATTACCAAAAACTGCTTCAAAAACCATGTTGCGCGCATAAATGTTACGTATGGTCTTGTCATTTAATTGGTTTAATAGAACAAACAGAGTGAAATACATAATAACACATTTATTCATAATAGTTGCTTCAGTAACTTCAACGGATAGTTATACTGCAGGTGCCCACAACTTTGAACGATATGTATTCATCAGACCCTACATGCCGTTATATTTATATGGAGAATAAACGACCATAAATATAGTTCAGTCGAAAGAACGGATCAGAAAGTTTAATTATCAAAGGATAACTAGCAAAGAGCAGATCTTCCAGACATTTCTGATTGGTGTTCATTCGGTTCTTTCTGATAGTGTTAAACTTCTTAAAGTTTTAGTTGTAAATAAAAGGGGATCCAGGTAGCCGAGTGGTCTAATATGTTCCCCTTTACAAATCACTCACATATCACCTCGATCTTCTTTAGTTTGATTCGCGGGCTCTACCAACATGGCTGTGTGAGAATGCTTGCCAGTAGTTTCCCGTGAATCGGAGGTTCTTCTTGGGGTTTTCCCAGCTTTGTCTTCCACGAAATATACTGACCGCTTTATTTAGCCTATCATGCGCTGAAAACTGATACAACAACAACAAAAGAAATCGTGTGCTGAAAAATGGCATAAAACCCACAATGAAACAATGTAGACACATTAGATTCTTTACCATAAAATATACATTGCACAAAAAAACTGTAGTTCCAAAACGTATTTGACTATTGACTTATATGTCTAAATATGAAGAATTAGGTTTCCCATGAAAACTAATAAACGTGTAAATAGAATCGTAATTAATATGAAATGAATGTTTTCTTGGAAATAAACGTTAGAAAATGCCACCGTAATTAAATTCCTAGCAAATTAAAATAAATATGCATTAACATGATTGGGTCCGTGTATAATGAGAAATGGTGTGATTTGAAATGAAATTATAGCTTGTCCTATAAAAACCGAGTAGATATTATACTTTGCATGCGTTTTTTGCAGTATACTTTCCTTTTTCCTTTATTTTTTTTACATCTAGAAGTAAAAATCATTATTGCAGCAATTCAGTGCTATAAATAAATATTGGCATAACAGTTGCTTCGTGCCATCAGTTCCGTATTTATTTATTTTTATTTATTTATTTATTTATTTATTTATTTGTTTATTTTGTTTTGTTCTTGTTCGTTGTTTTAGCGGCCATTTTAACTCATTATTGACCTCATTATGTCAAGGAAATGAGGACTAAGTGCCTTTCTGAAGAACACACTGAGTCTTAGGGCACAAAGTTAAATGGGGCGCTGAATTTGAGACGAGGGTTGGGGCATGGTCGATTGCATGGTACGCCTATGGTGCCACTTGCTAACATCTATTCTAAGGCCGCCAATGCCCGTGATTCGTGGAATACTTATCTGACGCTCGACCACTTAAGCTACCGCGGCTCCCACATTCCTTTATTACACCCACCGGATATATCAAATATCAAATGTTAACCTTGCTGAAAAATGCCATTTGACATCTTCATCTATGAGCTTTTTCTTGTGTGCAAACCAATATCTCTTTTCTTATCAATATTTATATGTAGTGTATTACTGTTGACGTGAACTGAGTGATGTGTGTGTGTGTGTGTGTGTGTGTGTGTGTGTGTGTGTGTGTGAGAGAGAGAGAGAGAGAGAGAGAGAGAGAGAGAGAGAGAGAGAGAGAGAGAGATTTTTAATGATGTTTAACAATTTACTGGAACGCATTCCTCCACTCGAGAAAAAAGTTTTTCTCTTGATAGGCAATTTCATTTCCACGTTTTATCTTTTATGGCTGAGTCAGTGCTTTTTAAATAGATTCAAAGATAAATAGATATCATAATAACAAACAAAATAGCAAACAAACAAAAAATAAGAAAGATAGAAACATTGGAGAACACGATAAATAATTTATAACAGATAGTTACATTCACAAAACATTGACATTATATGAGTGACGACAGCTTGAACATTTGAAATGCTGATTTGTCCGAGTATTCACTGGATTCGTCTGTTGTTATATTCTTTAACACATATCGGATATGTTCAAAGGTACTTCATTCTTGTCAGTCGTGTTAAATCTATGTTGACAATCCATTGCTTGATTTAATGATTAAAATGTGAGAAAGACTATCAATAAGTACACATTTTCAGAGAAAAACAGAGGTCAGGTCACAGATAATGCGGCTTAACAAAAACGATACAGGCATTTCTTTCTTGCACTATTGGTTTCAGGTCTTTCAATTAGATGGCTCCCAGTATCTATGAGACATTTCCCACAAAAAGCCTGTCAAACACCTGAATGAGTTAAGTTTGAAGACCTATCTCAAAATACATATTAAAACAATTCAGAATAAATAAGTTTCTGCTTCAGTCCAGGCCGGTTTACAAATATTATTTAAAACATGTATACGGTTCAAAGGTTAAATTTTTTAAAGTGTTTCAGTAAATATTCACTTTTGGTTATAAGTGAGAAAGGTCACGGTTAATATTATTAATAAACGTTTGTTCCTATCATTCTAGTAGATAAGCAATACAGTACAGTAATGTGGTTCTCAGCGAATATGTATCTGTTTAAGAGTCATTTATTCCTTTCTTTCAATACAGCTATATGCCGAAAAATACATGGTAAAAAGCCGTTACTGAGAAAATGGACAATCCTACAATAATAAATAATCTTATCCTTATTTATTTTCTCTTTCTTATGTTTATGCTGCCTTGGAAGTAATGAATTCAAAATTAATAATAAAATTTGTATTTAAAAAAGTTAATGTTTAGAAGTAGACTGTTGTGCATAATTATTTAAGGTTCTACTGTGTTTGCCAGACGGAATTTTGATCATTGATGTATGTTGATGTAAATATGTAAATGCTTGCTTAATATCTAGGATGATCTTTAGCTCAAACCATTGTTTTGGTATTTCTTATTATTACATGTCTATATCCCCACCCCTCCTTAAGCCCCGTGAGAAAGTAAAGAGTTATTTAAGTGTTTGAAAGATCGGGACGATAAATTATTATTTATGGAACAATCAAACATTAAAATGTAACTTTTCAAACTTTAAAATAATGCAGTCTGGGGTTCGGTCCATCCTATAAAAGGAAAGTAAAATACATCAAAACCCACAAGTCACGGAGTTCACCGATATTCTAGAAACGTTTAGTTTACATATATTTTCAATTTCAATTTCGTCTTTTTCTTCTTTAAGCCGTCGACGGGAAGTATTTTCTACATACGCTTATGCAATTTATGTTGCAATTGTCATCAATTGTTTTCATATTCAGCTGACCGCAACAAAGTCTCTATCAATCGAAGTTTTGTCTATGTTTCTGGAAAGCAATAAATCTAATTCCTCCATTGAGGCGATCTGACTATCGACTATCAGAATTACGAGGCTCCCTCTGACTTGTTTTCATCCTTTTTGATGGAGAAAACAACAAATCATTGCAAAATTTATAAATATTTATAATTATCAATTTATTATTGCCATACGCAGCTTGTCAGAGAAAATGGCGGACGAAATCAATGCTTGGATGTGTGTCTAATTTATGTTCGCTGATTGGTTAATTCATCATCATGATTGACAAGTGGCGATAAGTAAATTGTTGGAACGTTGATCCTGATATCAAAGATGTCAACTTCACGGCTCCCAGCCAACTGTATGATAATTCCAAAGGGAAAAAACTTGTTTGAAGGCTATGCTGCAAAGAAAGCACACATGATGGTGAAACGTGGTGGCCCTTCGTTACAAGAAACGTTTTCATACATTTGTGAAAAAAGTCAAAGAGGAAAAGAACTCTTGTTTTGAGCATTGTTCTAATTATTTTAAATACCAACATGATGGATTATAATGTCCGTATTCTGCTCATAACATTCGTCTGCTTTCTTTATTCTTAAGTCTTCTAATTTCTTTAATTTAACTTCATATGTCTTACTCATTAATTAGACTCCAGTGCCGTATTACTAGTTAAGGACAATAAGATTACACAGTAATGAAAGTTCCAAGCGAAATTCGTAACCCATTTTCTTAAATATGAAATGTCGTGCTTTACACTGCGGGCGCCCATGTATTACCACTATATCCAGAATTTAACCTGTGTACTACTACTACTACTACTACTACTACTACTACTACTACTACTACTACTACCGGGGCCGTGGAAAGCAGTCGCGGGCCCTGAGGTAATAAACACCCGTGCCTCATCTAGTCTTGTTGAAAAAGAAAAATCTTTTATAAAATTAAAGTGTTGTTCGTTCCGGGCTTTCTTACGGTATATTTCCAGTAGCCCCCACCACCGTGTCGGCCCTGGCTGCTACTGCTGCTACTACTACTACTACTACTACTACTACTACTACCAGGGTCATATAAAGCAGTCGCTGGCGCTTGGGTAATAAACGCCCGTGCCTCATCTAGTCTTGTTGAAAAAGAAAAATCTTTATAAAATTAAAGTGTTGTTCGTTCCGGGCCTTCTTACGGGTATATTTCCAGTTGCCCCCACCACCGTGTCGGTCCTGGCTGATACTACTACTACTACTACTACTACTACTACTACTACTACTACTACTACTACTACTGCTACTACTACCAGGGGCATAGAAAGCTACGATGTTTGCAGTGAGGCAGTTTATAGTGATGTCAAGCACTGGGGCATCATGCCGCAGACATGTAGCATGATGTCCCACCCAGTCAATTATCCTGACACCAGTCCAAACACTAACCTCTTAATGCTGAGCGCCAGGAGAGGCAACTGTTATTACCATGTTTGTAAGTCTTTGATATGACTCGGCCGGGGATCTAACCCACGACCTCCCGCTTCCGCGACGGACACTCTAACCACTAGGATACTGGAGCGGTACATACATACATACATACATACATACATACATACATACATACATACATACATACATACATACATACATAAATACATACATACATACATACATTAGTGTTGTTCCGATTATCGATTATAATCGATCATCAGTTGGTTGAGCAGATAATCGATTGTGAACTCCATAATCGATTGTGTGTAAAGGGAAACTACTTTTTAAGTGTATGCAAAGCACAAAGGTTAGCAAAACTTCCAGCCACTAAAGTTGACCTGAAATTATTAATTCCCTTCACAACTACAAATATGAAACCTTATGATTCATAATTAGGAACATATAGTCATTATTGCATGGTCAAGTGTTGTTAAATTATTGAGTTAATAAATATAAACACATTTTGTTGATTTGTTTCAGTTAAAAGTGCAACATCTTTTGTAGTATTTATAAACAATGACAAAACAAGAAAAACATGTCCTTCTATATTTAATTATTAGACACATCACATGTGAACGAAAGAATTGGGGGGGGGATTGTAGTAGTATCTCAGTTACATATGTCTGATCAGCCATTAAAAGTTGCATTCATTTAATAAAGTTGTAGAAGAAAAGTAACACATAATGAAATATTATTGTCAGGTTAAAGTATACATGTCATTAAAAGTGATTACTCCTTTACATTTATAAACATATTGAACTCTTGATCATAGATATAACTGTTTAACAAAAGTTAAAATTTGCTCTTAGTAACTGATTATAATCGATGATCAGTTGGTTAAGGGGAACCGATTATCGATTATGAATTTCTGACCGATTCCCATCACTAACATACATACATACATACTTTTACAGTATACCTTTGGTATTGAATACCTCATCTCAAGCTGGTCACTTTTTGTAAATGGTAGGTCTTGTTATTGATTTAATTTCTTATATCATCAGCTATGTTTTAATTAGTGTGTACTTTATCAAGTATCAGTTCTTAAATCGTGGAATAAAGAACTTAGACTGATCTGAATTGGCTTCACAGGTACATACATTGTCCAAAGGATTTATCACTGCCCTCATGTACCATACCATTCCGGATAAAGCCTGCACCTGTCTGTATACATGCCATATTTTATGCATCAATGGCTTATTGAAAAAAGCTTTTGTTATTATTGTTTTCAAATAAACATCATAGACTCTTGTATGTCATCACATAATGCAACACTCTATATATGTACATGTATATCGCAATATACACTCTATATATGTACATGTACATAGTATTATAATGATTTCAACTTACATGTCATTGCTTGAAACATTAGTAGATTAATGTATATAGTGTTTATGTGTGTTATTATGATTCCAAATAATCATTATAGACCCTTACCTGTCATTGCTTGACACAAAATAAATATCACAAAGCCAGATTTACCATCACGCACTATATATGCAGATTATTATCAATGTATTTTGACTTGAAGCTCAAAAGCATAATCTTGAGAATAAAAACTGTGTTATAATTGTCATCAGATCATCATGAAAAGTTGTACATCTCATCATCTAAAAATACACATATTGACAAATCATAAGTTTACTGAAAAAATGGTTAAAGCTATGTTAAAATCTATCACACACACACACATACAAGTTGTGGTGTTGTCACAGTTATTGCCATGATTTGTCTTGACACTCATACATTTGTTTGCAGTGTCAGTCTTTCTTGAACTACATGTAGTGTCATTATTTTTATGTGCAACTGGTGTCAGTGATTTTGTTTAAGTACAAGTTGTGTCATCATTGGTTTTGGTTAAGTACAAGTAGTGTTATCAGTGGTTTTGCTTAAGTGCAAGTAGTATCATTGTTTTTGTTTAAATACAAGTAGTGTCAGTAGTTTTGTTTAAGTACAACTAGTGAAAGTGGTTTTGTTTAAGTACATGTAGTGTCATCAGTGGTTTGCTTAAGTACAAGTAGTGTCATCAGTGGCTTTTGTTAAGTACAAGTAGTGTCATCGTTTTTGTTTAAGTACAAGTAGCGTCACCAGTGGTTTTTTAAGTACATGTAGTGTCTTCAGTGGTTTTGCTTAAGTACAAGTAGTGTCATTGTTTTTGTTTAAGTACAAGTAGTGTCATCAGTGGTTTTGTTTAAGTACAATTAGTGTCAGTAGTTTTGTTTACGTACATGTAGTGTCGGTGGTTTTGTTCAAGTACAGGTAGTGTCAGTGTTTTGGTTTAAGTACATGTAGTGTCATCGTTTTTGTTTAAGTACAAGTAGTGTCATCAATGGTTTTGTTTAAGTACAAGTAGTGTCATCGGTTTTGTCTAAGTACAAGTAGTGTTATCAGTGGTTTTGTTTAAGTACATGTAGTGTCAGTGTTTTTGTTTAAGTACATGTAGCGTCATCAGTGGTTTTGCTTAAGTACAAGTAGTGTCATCAGTGGTTTGCTTAAGTACAAGTTATGTGATTGTTTTTGTTTAAGTACAAGTAGTGTCATCAGTGGTTTTGTTTAAGTACAAGTAGTGTCAGTGGTTTTGTTTAAGGACAAGTAGTGTCGGTGGTTTTATTTAAGTACATGTAGTGTCAGTGTTTTTGTTTAAGTACAAGTAGCGTCATCAGTGGTTTTGCTTAAGTACAAGTAGTGGCATCAGTGGTTTTGCTTACTTACAATTAGTGTCAGCATTTTTTAAATTACAAGTAGTAACAGCGCTTTTGTTTAAGTATATGTAGTGTCAGTGGTGTTGTTTAAGTACAATAAGTGTCTTTGGTTTTGTTTAAGTACAAGTAGTGTCAGTAGTTTCGTTGAAGTACAATTATTTCCATTGGTTTTGTTTAAGTTCAAGTAGTGTCAGTGGTTTTGTTTAAGTACATGTGGTGTCAGTGAGTTTTATTTAAGTACAAGTAGTGTCAGTAGTTTTGTTGAAGTACAAGTAGTGTCATTGGTTCTGTTTAAGTACAAGTAGTATCAGTGTTGTTGTTTAAGTACACGTAGTGTCAGTGGTTTTGTTTAAGTACAAGAAGTGTCATTGGTTTTGTTTAAGTACAAGTAGTGTCAGTGGTTTTCTTTAGGTACAAGTAGTGTCAGTTGTTTTTTTGTTGTTTAAGTACAAGTAGTGTCAGTAGTTTTGTTGAAGTACAAGTAGTGTCATTGGTTTTGTTAAGTACAAGTAGTATTAGTGTTGTTAAGTACATGTAGTGTCAGTGGGTGTGTTCAAGTACAAGTAGTGTCAGTAGGTTTGTTTAAGTACAAGTTGTGACATTGGTTTTGTTTAAGTACAAGTAGTGTCAGTAGTTTTGTTTAAGTACAAGTAGTGTCAGTAGTTTCGTTTAAGTACAAGTAGTGTCAGTGGTTTATGTTTAAGTACAAGTAGTGTCAGTCGTTTTTGTTTAAGTACAAGTAGTGTCAGTAGTTTCGTTTAAGTACAAGTAGTGTCAGTAGTTTCATTTAGGTACAAGTAGTGTCAGTGGTTTATGTTTAAGTACAAGTAGTGTCAGTCGTTTTTGTTTAAGTACAAGAAGCGTCATTGGTTTTGTTTATGTGCATGTAGTGTCAGTAGTTTTGTTTAAGTACAAGTAGTGGCAGTGGTTTTGTTTGATTCCACGTCAAGTTTGCACCTATTGTGATATTTTTATGTATTCATTAACATCATTTAGTGTCATATTGGAAAAAAATGTGATATGTTCCATCCATTTATTACCATTATATTTTAATTCATGTAAAGTTGGAAATAATGTGATACACCCAATCAATTTTTCTCCATCCGTTAGTGTCACGTTTTAAATAGTATTATACAAATCATCTATCCCCATTTGTTTGACTCAAGTTTGGGAATAGTGTGAGCTACTGTATATGTTCATCTTCATCATTTGGAATCAAAATGTTAATAATGTGATGCATTGTGCACACACACACACACACACACACACACACACACACACACACACACACACACACACACAGGCTGTATTATTTACTGAATGTTTGAATGCAAATATCACAATTGCAATGTAAGGATTGGTCAATACTACTACTGCTACTACTATTACTACTCCTACTAATAATGTCTTTATTTTAAGAGAATAACCAATTAGCATTAAAGCTAATCTTCCAGGACCAACTTCATAGAAATGTACACAAGCTAATAGAGATATACATCAAATAAAACACCTAATCCTACTAAAAGGGTATAAGAATGACATGTCAAATAATCTGAAAATATACAAAAATATATAACGGTTGAAAAAATACATTTGGAATACCAATCTGAAAATGGTGGGTGAAAATGTGGTGATTATTATTCAAGAAATTGAATTTATGGTAAGATGTTCAATTTCTAATTTCGGTAGGAATAGGATTAGTAGTACAATGAAGACTTGTTGTACAAGATGAAGTCAACACTACGCCTCCATATTTAAAACCCCCACTTTTGGTACAGAATAATTTAACATTAACCTATATGTTTAACATTAGTATGCCACTTGGGGTACAAGAAAAATTTAACATTAGCCCTAAACATATACCTTGTACTTATTATTCTTTTTAAAAATATCACTTGGGGTAGAAGACGATCTTAACATTACACCTCCATATAAAAAATGGGTTGGTGCAAATGGAAATATAATGTTAAAATTACCATAGGTTCAACAGACACATTAACTGACCAGCATTCACATCTGCTGGCCAGCATCGACACGTTCTGACAACATTCACAGCGTTTTATCAGCATATGCACTTACTGACCAAGCTCCAGTCTTATAGAGCAGGACCCATATCTAATGACCAACACACAAAACAATCAAACCAACCAGCAGGCAGCATGAATGTGGAGGTAAAATAGGAGGCAGAGTAAAAAATGAGTAACACTTAGAACAGACAAAGCTACATTCACATTTTCACCTACATACATAAAAGACCAAACGCAAGTGTAAGGAGGGAAAGAGGAAGATATGTTCAAACACAAACATACTATCGTGATATGTAGAAGATTATAGTTATATAGATAGGAAAATGGGTGGGTAGACCATATTTTACGGTTATTTTTGAAATCACAATCAGGACGGAAATATATTTTAATATGATGGATCGTTATTGGATGTAACTTTATGAATTGTAGAGACTTCAAGGTATCGGGGAATGTAAACCTTTGATAGAAGTGATTGTAATATGTGTAGAAAGTTTGAATATTTTGGTACTAACTCCTAAAGACCTTTTTGTATCAAGACTGAATAATATAAAAGTCACGAACAGAGAATATAAGGAAATATGATAGCACAATGATATGAACGTTTTTATTTTAAAAAATATTATTTGCAGTTTTCGTTTTTAGTATGTATACTTTAATAATTGACGGTAAAGTGCTAGAACTCAAAATGATTTTAATAAGTAAATACGTTGACAGAAGCATTGCTGACTATGTCAGTACCAAACATTACGCACTTGGAAGACATGATTTAAAATCTGGATCGAACTCCAGAAGGAATAGTCAAGCTTTTCACTTTCACTCGTACAGGATTTTTATATTTTTCTTCCATGCTCTTGGCCACGTCAGTCGTCCTGGTAAAAGCTGCTGTTTATTTCTTAAGTTTTCATGACATTCCTGAAATCTCTTAGCTTAGATTTGGCAGTATCATCATGAACATGGAGTTGATTTCTTTCTTTTTTCATTTCTTGAAGCATCAGGGCATGGGAAACATCAACAGGGCTGCAACACGTTGTTTATATTTTTGGAGGAGGGAGGCTGGTGTAAGTGTTTGAGCAGACGGGTTTGAAAGTCTTCCTCTATTTGTTCTCACCTTCACTCGTGGCTGTGTTTGTCGTTTCGTAGGTACGTTCCTCAGTTTTCATGCCATTTAAATCTCTTATCGTAGGTGTGGCAGTATCATCTAAACATTCTGAACACTTACTAATAATTGGTCATAATTGTAAGCATAATAGTTCTGATATAAGGTTTCATCGGTAAATGAGGTATCCGTTCAAACAACGGAGGAGATTCATCCACTGTTTGTAAGGAACTGAAGTTAAGGTCGTATTTAAGTCAAGTATATGTGAACAAGTTTGATGTCCTTCCAGAAACGTTTGTCATTGTTATGTTAATATCGGAACTATTCACAGCAGGGGTCCAGCCGTCGGTACTAACAAGGGATCAGCATCTCTTAACAACGGATTTCAGCATGGGAAGAATCCTACTCGTTCAACGAGCCCTTTTTCTTCTGGCCGATTGGACTTTTTGTTTCATCACCTTTTTCGAAGAAGGTGACAAAGTCGTCATAGTCGCTTTCGTCATGGTTAAATGAACCTTTCCTTTTAATACCTTTATATAACATTCATAGACCATATCGATGAATTTTAGTTGCTTTTTGAATGATATGCGTTCGTAGAGGGGCATGGACTTTGACGAGCACCGATAAGACATTCCAATGTATGTTTGACCGTGAGAAATGACATGTCCTTTCTTTCGGACACATATTTGGATTTCGACAGTGGTGGCTTAACAGTGAACTAGAAGAAATGTTACTGATAGGAACTGAAGTGATTATTGTCCAACAATTTTTCTTTGATGCTTTGTTTTCTTGTCCACATATTGTCGGGACGTCGTATCAACGTGACTTTGGGCATCAGTGAACGACGAGCTGTTGTCAGTGGATGAAATCGTACAGTTCTTGTTTATGCTAGTCAACATTGAAACATTCTTGTTCCGTTTTGCACCTTTGTCTTATCGGGTGCGACCTTTTTCGCCACAGGAGCATCGTCCAGTGCAGAAGAAGAAGACGAAGGTAGAGGAGCTGGGGTCAATTTAGATATTTCTTCAATAGATATGGAAATAATAGACTTTAATTAAGTTTGGTTGGCATCATCAAGAGTGGGGAAAGAGGAAACGGGAACAAATGTAGATGTGCTGTTAGTGAAGAGTTGGAATTTGTGTCTTTTTCTGGTTTTCCTCTTCTGAAAACATTAATTTTTCATTTTCCATTGCTACGATTTAGGTAATCCAAGTAGGTGTCACATCTGTGGGATGAAAATTGATGAGATATGAAATATGAAAATAACTGTTGCGAGTCTATGCTAAAATATGTAACAAAAAAGAGCGAAGACAACAAGTTTTGGAAAATTTAACAAATAATTTATTTCATACAATACAAAGTGACAAATGAGAAAAAATAATTGCGAAGTAAATCCAAAAAGCATCCAGTAATTAAAGACACAAGTCCTAGTTATACAAAGTCCTAAAAAAAACTCAGTTTAAGTCCCGAAGAGGTCTACAATCGAAGGCGATGACGTGTATGTTGTAGCCTACAAAGTACTCATGTGTCAACATTCTATTATTGAATCACATAAATATTTTTCCAGGTTTGAACTCAGTAAAACGTCTCATGAATATCTTTATATAAGACTTTTCTTAGAGCAATTTTATATTTCCAGAGAAAATAAAAACTTGAATTCAATAATTAGAAGAAAATAACACATTCAGCCCAAACTGGTCACAAAATAATACAATTTGACGTACTAGATGATAAAGCACGACTGGTAGAAACTATTAAAATCCTCATAGTCTCAATATAACACAGTTCTCTGCATAAACTCAAGGTCGCAATTAGAATTCTATATAACTATCAATTACCTAATGGAAAAGAACCTTCTAGAATGATCTAATGAGCCTTGATTATTTACAATATAATAGCCTTTGACATTCACTTGAGAATCTCCAAAACTCTGACCCTGATCATCATATTAACTCCTTCTTTGTTTATCTGAATACTAATTTAGTTAATAAGCTTATACACCGGGTGAATAATGAAGCTATTAGTAGCTGTTTACATAATTGATAAAACAAACAAATATAAAAATCTATGAGCTATATCAAGCAGAAATTAACTCAATTTTGGACAAGGTCAAGTCCAACAAACAGTTGTACATTACAATAACATCTTATAAAATAAAATTTAAAACAATAACATACAATTATTTAATATAAACAGGTGTAATACATCCACATCCATTACTATCTGACCGGTTTCATCCAGCATTGCTGGACAAACCTGAACAAGAACAAAAATAAAAAAGAAAGGAAAAGTTGAAGGACATTGATATTGAAAGAAAATTACTAGACTTTACTAGGAAAGAGTAAACACACTGTCTGCCAAAACGTCTTTATAGTTCATGACTATCCTGCTAAATATACAAACCTACTTTTGTGAAAGTGTACGTTAGATCATGACGTTTTGTTTCTTTTTGACATTACACATTTTAACATTGCTGATCTATTATTATGCTTCCTTCATGGGATTTGAACAACTTGCATTCGACCGAGAAAGGAATTCAAGCATACGAACGATTTTGACACTGCACATGTAAAACATGAGAGAAGTACTGGCGTTTTGACCTCAATAAATTTTTGTTATTTATGTAATTCTTGGGAATGGCCACAGAACGACAGAACTCGGAAGAGTATTTGCAAGTCAATGTTGGGAGGACGAGAAATTGAACGATTTGCCAATTTATTTGGAAATAGTAAAGAGTTGTGGGGAATTTAAATTATCCAGTACAGTGTTCAACCAGGTGCAAGACATTAGAGAAGCTAGAAATAAGTACATAAGTCACAATCCATCTCTAAAAATATCGGAAAATAACAAAATTGCGTATCTGATATGATAAAAAGATTTATATCCACAACTGAAATCTCTCGAGAAATAAATTCATCGTCATTATTACAAGCTTTAAATGACATCAAGATACGAAAACAATTCCAACGGAGTCCCGAAGAATTTAGTCAGGTTAAAATCAAAATTGTGAACAAACATGACACTAAATCCGTCGAGAATGACAGTAATGAATTCAGAATAATATTGGGCAATTCGAAAACCCAGCAAGATAGTATAGCAATCGTTAGAAACGAGGTTAAAGGAAAGGAAAAAGTTGCATTGGCTTGCATTTTTGCTTTTATTTTCACTTTTGTAACCTTTGCGAGCCTGTTCACAAGAACGGGGAAGGATTCACACGAGGGTAAGCAACATTATTTAATCGGCTGCAGTTTGCTCATTTGTCCGTTAGAATATTGTGTTTACCTTAAAGTAGAATTGTAAATGTATATTCTGAACGAAAAATATTTTACGCATCAACTCTACCAACCACGATTTGTATATTTTGTTTACGTATATTACCCTGCTCCAATTCACATTTGTTTCTACCACAGAAAATACCCAGCGACCTTACCTCTTCCCCACAGTCAATAAAAGTTTAAAAAAGACTTCACGACCACATAGAACTACCTCCTAATAAAAAGGACTTGCAGTATATTCCCGGCAAGAGAATTCTACCATCCATCTTTCGGATTGTATTATTAATAGGATATTCGAGTTAAGAGGATTATGGTCATCCATGTATATTTTCCCTTATACATTCAAACTTGATTTACTCGAATATACTCTAAATACTGGCTATTGCGCACTGCTGTCATTAAAACTAATTTTGAAGATTTTACCCTACGACAACGAACATGACTCCAAAACGATCTGATAAGAAAAAAAATCTTTATGATTTTTTTCATGTAGTAAAACATAGTTGACATCTAATCCCATCCACCACCTGAACAATTACCCCACCCCCATCAACGAACAGTGTAATGTATCTTTGATGTACATATAATTAACACTTCAGTTATCAGACATATCGAAGAAATATGGAGAGAGATAAAACTATACTACACAGAAAAAAATAATTCACACACAACATTAAAGAATGTCGATAATTACACTTTCGGATTTAAAAATTACGATTCAGTGAATTTATACAGATTACGCTTTGATATTAAATTCTGGCAAAAACAGCGTAATTATGGAGTGAGGAGCAACAGCTGGATGTAGAGAATCTTACCGAGATTTAAAAAATCAAAGTTTCTCATTGTAAAATCGATATATAAGTTTTATGTTCACATTCAAATATGAAGGGTGTTGTCCGCGTGATTGATAGGGTTACTCGATAAACAAGCTCTTAATTCAGTCCAACATCAAGGTAGATATAATGTCATTTAATATAATTAATAATAACGTTAATATTCCACATGAAAAACAGTCCAAAAGAGTTTGCCAAAATATAATCACTAGGATAAAGAGAAAAGAATTAGGAAAAGAAGAAAGAAAAGAACGATACACGTCTTATAAACATGGCACGATTTAAGAGACACCGAACCAGAAATTAACAGTTGTTAATAATTATGGTTAGTGTAGTAGGATCTTTTGTAAAGTTTTTTAAATGTTATAATTTGTTAAACTGATTTATCTTTGATTCCAAATGTTGACATAAGCATACCTTTGACTAAAAATGTAAATAGCAAACTAATTAATCAAGAAACAAATTGTCCAGCTTATTTCTAAAGCCAGCTTAATACTCTGCCAGTGATACTAGGCAATAATGTTAATGCTTTTTACATAGTTTGAACGAAGTTTATTTTTCATGTCTTATTAGACTTTGTCCATGAATGACACGGCTACATTGCTACCAAAAGTTGTTATATATATATATATATATATATATATATATATATATATATATATATATATATATATATATATATATATATATATATATATATATATATATATATCACAGTAACTCTATTAGGAAATCCTGATCATTACAAGACGCGAAGCATATGTCCATGTCAATTTCAAGTTACGCAGAGCTCCATAGAAATGCAAATGAAAAGAAACGAGACACATGATGGCTAAAGTAAATTACCAGAAGTAATTTAAAGTAGTGGTGGACAGAACTGGTTTTAATCCGTACAATTTGGTACTCTTTCAGGTTGTTTAGGGGAAGACTTTTCTTATCCGCTTCCACCAGAACTTTTTCTCTCATTATATCAAGGAGCATACCAAAATTGTCGGACGGGAATGGTTGTTGCAGAACATCTCAGATATAATCTTTGATAAGCATATCGACTGTACAGGAGTATTATTAATAGCAGAAATGGGGTTTGGAAAGTCTGCACTGGTTTCACATGTTGTGTGTGATGAAACCTCAGAGCCAGGAGGTGAGCTGAGAGCACGGCTTCTTGCATATCATGTCTGTCGATTTGACGCTCTAAATACTAAAAAAGCATCAATATTCATTCAAAGACTGGCATGAATGATAGCAAACTCCATCCCTCAGTTTGGGTCTGGTCTTGAAACCGAGAAAGGTGTTCTGAGCTACTTATAATCAAGGAGATGCAATTATGATCCTGCTGGATGTATGGAACAAGGTATAGTTTACACATTATCCAAAGTGGAGTCGAGTATTGATCCAAGACAGACTTGGATTATAGCCATCGATGCCTTAGATAAATGCGAAGAGACTGATGCGAATAAAAATGAAATACTAAGTGTATTAGAAAGCACAGCGCACAGATTTCCCAAATGGATTCAATTTATATGCACTTTTAGAAATATTTCAGTAGTTTTGATTAGGAAATTGAGAGATTTTCGTTTCATGGAAATCAGCGCTAGTGATGTCAGAAACAAGAGAGACACACATGATTTTGTTAGAAAGCATATTGAGGCGGAGCAGTCGATGTACCAAAAATTGTCCAGCACTTTTGCACTGCATAAAATAAATAGCTATATTGTTGATAAACTTTGTGACATGAGTTCTGGAAACTTTTTGTATTTTCTTTCCGTGAAATTAAAACTTTTTGTACGTTCTACATTCTCTTCAGTATTTAAAATCGATGAATGATCTGAGTTTAGAGAATATACCTAATTCATTAGACAAAATTTATCAACTTAATTTTAAGCGGATTTCCTGCAAAACGGAGGAACGGTTTCATTGGGCCAGGAAAGTGCTTGAGATATTGTATGTATCCAATGAACCAATGAAGAAAAAAAACATTTTCGACATCTTACTTTCTGAGAGCTGAAATTTGAGTAAGAACATATTTACAAAAGTGATGTATACTCTGATGAATTTTGTAAGCTTTACTTCCGATGAAAAAATATCGTTTACACACATTTCCATGAATCACTGGTTGACCGATGTTAAAAGAGAGGCAAAGACATATTATATTGAGAAAAAGTGGGTCATAACGTAATGGCAAGGTACTTGTTTCATTTCATTAATGAGTCAAAAAAACGACATTGATTCACACATTGTAAATCTTGCAGTGCATGTTTCTGCATCAAAGCAACATGACTTGGTATCATACTTCAAATTTCTTCCGCGCAGATTTTTCAAAAGAAAGGACGAATCTGGTTTACTGCTTTACACATTGGCCAAACATATAAATTCATACCGCGCCACCGAACTATGCTTTTATTTTTCAAAAATGTTGATATCCTAAATGAAGACAAGTTAAAATCAGCTTTTATCGCAGCAGGAAGGGGTCACGTAGAAACTTTAAAAGCCTTGTTGGATGCAGGAGCCAAAATAACGTTCCGGATATCATTGCCAACACTGTTAGCCACTGTAGACGATGCTGCGCTAATTATTAAGACACGCACATTCTGGGGATATGGATTACTTGATATTGCTGCTCACCGTATTACCATATTATAACCCTGCATTTGTCGAAAAGATAACGTTAATTTAAAAATTTAAAAATCGTTTGTTGATTTCAATTGATTTTCTGCCTAGGAAATATCAGTAAAATTCTTTAATTATAAATGTCAAGGATGCAACAAACTTTACACGCTCTTCTGACAGAAGGTATGAACTCAACATATTTGGCAATTAAAATGTGTACATCTTTCTTGCTTTAACATGTTGTAAAATCGCTTGATTGATACTCGAGCGACGTTTCGCGAAAGACTATGCATGTATTATTTAATATAATCACATGGCTTGTGGTATACAAGTACTGTTGGTATATCAAACTGTGATCCGCCTATGTCGCATTAATACGCATATAAAAATATCGTCTCAACGTTAGGCTATATTTCATGCTTCTATATTATCTAAATCTGTGACAAATTGCCGCTTTGTTGATGAATGAAAAGAGAAGTACAAAAACTAATAGAAGCAGCCTTTCAGTCTTTTATATATTTGTCACATATTTATGAATCAATTAGATATAAGAATCTTCAGTCAAAATACTGAACTCTATCCATTCCTCAAGAAGGATGTGTGTAATGCAATCAAACATCTAATGTTTATGTGACACATATTCCTCTAGTATTTGAAAGCAGATAACTTTCTGGGTTACACAAGTTACTCACCTTTGCGTACTTTTATTTCGATTCGGAACAAACCATTTCTGACGAAAATATTCCTTTATTACAATTCGAAGATTTTTAAGTGTGAATTGATGTTTCAAGAGTTACTTGTTGGTGATCAACCAGCTAGATTTGTGAATAAAATATTTGTGGCATTTACGTAACAGTACACAATATATTATCAAGCGCCCAGAAATATATGCATGTCACAATAACTGTGATGTTGCCAAGAGAATATTGGGTTTCCTAAGATATATACCAATGATTAGTCACGGTCTGCTGGTCCATCAATGATGTTCACGAAAGATACCGCTGCTTGCGATGATGGCCTACCTTATACTTCTCGGCACCCCTTAAAATGTTACTGCTGAGGCTGGCGCCGCCTATGTTGAAATTTTACATTTTCTAAACGCGAATTTTAATCTGGGATTCACAGCAAGTAAAAGTCAGACTAATGCTAGAGGAAGATTTAGCTGCGCAATACCGCTGTGATTTATTTTCGTTTCTGAAAAAATATTAGACAAATTATTTTCTGGGTCAAACACACAGTTGTACTTGTGCAAAAAATCCACACGGATGACAATGCTATCTGGTACGTTGAAGGAGTTGATCATGTTGAAACTACGGAGCTTCATAGAATTGTGACGCTGACGAAACTTTTGTTGTGCATGTCAGCAATGACCCCATCACTCAATGAAGAACAACAGCTGCTCTTTTTGATTGGACACTGGTGATAAATCAACGTTGTCATGGTTGACGATGACCAAATACTCGATTACAAGCACAACTGCTGATACATTTGCACGGCAGATCGCATCACAACAGAGATTTCTGCACCAGGACATGTATTTTACCCATATGGGGTTAGTGAGATTTCGTTGAGGATCAACCGACATCAAGAACCATCTGAAGAAGTGCTATTATTGTTTGATGACGTTAATCGGAAAGTTGGTTCCGGTTTTCAGATATCTCGGCGGGATTCATCAACACTATATCAGATAGACTATTTCTCATTGGAATACCTTGTTTTGCTTATGCAATTTGTCGTTGTTATACATTTTTAAGATCAAATAATTGCTTTGCTTGTTTGTGGCTACTGATTACAGACGAAATGTTCTTATAATGTCAAGAAAAAACAATGTTGGTTGAAGGTGCTGATGGACCAATAAGAGTTATTGATAAGCTTGTTAAAAATATGCAAATGTTTTTCAATATTTTAAGTGTTTTCCGAACATGTAATAAGTTCATTCTTGCTGATATAATGTCATATCATCACGTCAATATTATTCAGATACCTGGTCAGATTAAAACCCGCATCGAGGAAAAATTTTGGTTCCAAAATAACTCTGAAATCATCTGTGGTGCAGGGCCCCAAACAATTAGTTTTGACTATACGTTAAACACTACAATGATGCCAAGAAATCAAGAACCAGTGTTAGTCTTTCTGCGAATGTCTCAGCGACATAGCATAAACCGATTGTACCGTTCTGTTTCAAGCGGCATTACTACCACTAATTGTGGCAGCTTCTTCATCTTTTCCTAAAAACAGCTGCACTTTGTGCCTTGGAACAACTACTGGTATGGCACTGAAAAATGTAACAGGACACGGCATAAACACCTACCAAAAACTAAAACGCTGTATGAGATTATTCAGGACTCGGTATGCTCAAGATCTACGCCTTCCGCGGACATTTGTGCTGACACCTCTCATGTCCAGTGTTACTTTACTTGATGCTGCTCGGCTATTGAAGATAAATAGCTTCAGATGCGTTTTCATGCGTAAATTTTTCACAAACCAAATCGTGTAGAAATCGGAAGTTCTGGTCCATGTACTAACTGGGTTGTGTACGCGGTGGAATAACGTGGAATTGTTTATTTTAATTCATGTGGATTATACCACTTAGAGAATGTTTACGATGTGTTCGCTTAAAAATTTGGTATTCAACATTATCAGGACAGAAAAAACGGATCCACCCTTACTCGGTCAAGGAGTACGTGCGTTATTGAAAACCGTGATAAGGTCTTCAGCACCGCCAGTCGTGCACAAAAATAAAAATGGTTGTTTTAAATAGGCTAATGGTATATAATGGTAAATATTTACTGAAGATGTGCTATACGTATGTGCCCAGAGGTTAGTGAGGTTTCGTTGAGGATCAACCCACATCAAGAAACATCTGAAGAAGTGCTTTTGGATTTAAAAAATAATCATGTTGTGTGTCATTGTTTGATGACATTAATCGGTCGCAATCAGAAAGTTGGTTCTGGTTTTCAGATATCTCACCGGGATTTCTCAACGCTATATTAGATCTACTATTTCTCGATGGAACACCTTGTTTTGCTTATTCAATTTGTCGTTGTTATACCATTTCGAGATCGAATAAGTGCACTGCCGGATGGGTGTGCTGATTACAGAGAAAATGTTCTTATACTGTCAGGCAAAATATTGTGTCTTGAAGGTGCTGATGGACCAATAAGAGTTATTGATAAGCCCGTAAAAAATTATGCAAATGTTTTCAAACTTTAAAGTATTTTAAGAATATGTAATAATTTCATTCATGCTGATATAATCTGATATCATCACGTCAATATTATTCAGACACCTGGTCAGATTAAAACACTTCAACCCGCATCGAGGAAAAATTCTGGTTCCAAAAAATCTCTGAAATCATCTGTGTTGCAGGGCCCCAAATAATTAGTTTGTATACGTTAAACAATACAAGAAATCAAGAACCAGCCTTAGACTTTCTGCGAATGTCTGTGACACAACATAAACCGGTGGTACAGTTCTGTTTCAAACGGCATTACCAGCACTAATTGTGGCAGCTGCTACAGCTTTTCCTAAAATTAGCTGCACTTGGTACCTTTGGAACAACTACTGGTATGGTACTGAAAAATGTAACAGGACACGGCATAAACACCTACAAAGAGAAGCGGTCTAAGATTATTCAGGACTCGGTATGCTCAAGATCTACACCTGCCGGGGACGTTTGTGCTGACACTGTCCAGTGTTACTTTACTTGATGCTCAAATTGAAGATAAAAAAGCTTCACACGCGTTTTCATGCGTGAATTTCGCACAAACCAAATCGTGTTAAAATCGGAAGTTCTGGCCCATGTACTAACTAGGTTGCATTCGCGGTGGATCAACGTGGAATTGCTTATTTTAATTCGTATGGATTGGACCACTTAAAGAATGTTTACGATATAGTCGCTTAACAATCTGGTATTCAACATTATCAGGACAGAAAATAATGGATCCACCCATACGCGGTCAAGGAAGGAGTGCTTGCGTTATTGAAAACCGTGTTAAGGTCTTCAGCACCGCCAGATACAGTCGTGCACAAAAAAATTGTTGTTTTAAATAGGCTAATGGTATATAGTGGTAAATATTTACTGCAGATGTGCTATACGTAAGTGCCCAGGTGAAGTTTATACATATGCGTATGTGACGCGAGATGAATTTGCTGATCTTATTCTGTATAATCACTTCTAACAATCGTCCGGTAGATTACTGGGCGTGTTAGAGAAAAGTTCGAAATATTATGCTTAGCAATTTTAACATGAGCGGAAAAACATGACGTTGCAAACAAAACATACTTGGACAACAGCAACACCACGATCAGAACTGAGATCAGAAAGTACGTTGCTAACACCAGCGATACAATGACTGGTTATTTCAAACATGAGCGGAAATAACATGGCTAATTTAAGAAAACCAGAATCAAACGATGACTCTGCAACAGAAACATACCTGGAGAATAGCAGATATCTTATGATGACTTAGTTAATGGAACTCAGTGATTGACTAACAACATTCAGCTCTGAATATGAAAAAAAATGTAACCACATTTGCATCTTTTCGTAGAAACACAAATAGGACTATATATAGTTTATTTGTAAATCCAAAGGTCATCGATATTAAGCTCTCTGAGATTCGCACATTCCTCGTTGACAGCGTCAAATAAAGCAACATGGAATACACAGTAACATTTGGATCGGCAACATGGTCGTAACAATTTAACTCTAACAAACATACCCCTTAGGTTAACGGGATGTACAGGGTCTCAGTGTTTAGCGCTGATAAATTTGGGATATTTACGGCATATCTATGGCGTTTATCCACACATGCATTCTCGGGAACCGTCACAGTCGTTTCCAATCAAAATGCCGAGGAAAGATTCATACTGGATGCAGAAGACAAAACTCTAACCGCGATAACAACTCAATTGGTACCTTAGTATATACCAAATGAATCCAACACAATCCTTTCGATAATATCAAGAATGTGTGTGGACGAAATCATCGACAAGCTTATGACACCCACCCCTCTAATATCACGGACGAATCATCGTCATCGACAACATTTTATACGCAGTAATCGCTGGTCGTAAAGCTTCGACGTTTGTGTTGGAATCGGCGTCGTTGTCGATATCGGTGTTACCGCTATACTAAATATGATCGCGATAAATTATTTACATTATCTAGCAAAATTGCACGAGGACGCGAAAATGATTTACGCTGCAGCGTATGCGCATAAATTTATCATAGATACCGTCAGCTGGGTTAATGACTGTTCAATGTCAAATAAAGAATTTTCCGCAATTAGTGATATTTTTTTATCAATATCACAAGAACACAACCTGTCAACGCCACACTTAGAATCCGAATGTATATATATATATATATAATGACTGCATAAATAACTTCACTAGCAGAGCCGATTATCGCTTAAACTACACCACCGACGATCACAGTGATATCAGAAACATCTACACTGTAGGAATTTGATATTGGCTTTTCAATTCCATAAATGCCTCCAATGCTCACTTGAAATCTCACTGGTACAATTACGAGATGAGCAAATATCAAAGAAACATCATTTGGTGGATTAGACGATAATTGTTTGCTTGTATTCTCGCGCACCTAATAAAGCTGGTGATCAGCCCCAATCTGGTAAGTTGTCAGCATCAACAGGATCATATCAAATCGAACAAATGGGTCATGTGACGTAAAACTTAAAATTCAGCAGGACTACACTGACCGTTATATTAAAAACAACAAATATTTCAAAATAGTGAAACATCTATTGAACTGTTTGCGAATACTCGTCCGTAGCCTCTTCGATCGATTATCCCCCATGTTGTTCATGATTATTAATTTTATTCACATTTAATATTATTATTTCTTAAAAATGCATCATGATGTGTCACATATATTTTATGTTGTTGTTCGTTGGTCATTCCACCGGTTCCATGTATATTGTTTGCGTCAGTTTTTTTTTTCACCACCACTCCACCCCCTTTAGGTCATGAAAATCGTTATAATACTTTTACTAGTTTTGCGTGTTTTATTCCTTTGTATCTATGAGTGTTTGGTCATGAGTCTCAGTTGATTAAGGTGTGCTAAAATATCTGACATTTAAAATAGCACTTATGTTACAATTATAGATACAAGATTAAATCATGAACCGTCAAATGAATATTTTGTCAAAGGATTGAGTAGGTCGGTATAGTTCTAGTTTAAAATGAAAAGATATCTTTCTCTTAGTTGACCCCACCTCCCACATAGGTGATTGCATTAGACATTTAATGCTGCTGACATTGAAAAATAACTGGGAGCAGAATGAGACCTTCAGTGTTTTAGTCATAGATCAAGTAAATAGTGCTGGGAAAGTCATGATTTTGAGTTGATTAATTCATTTATCATCGTTACTTTAGTTAGCCTTCTCAGAAAAGAAATCTCAAGAACAGTAAAAAAACGTAATGACATAACACATGAAAATTAGTTACACAATGTATGTATGACTCTGGAAAAGAATATAGCAGCTGATATCATACAGTTTCTTCGCACTCTGTGTCATTCTTTCCTAATATTTGGGGAAATTCCGTGTTGAATAAATTCTTTGTCACATTATTATGTAGATATGCCTAAAAACGTAGAACTGATGCTGAAATCTTGTGTGACGGTAATTCGCAATTTTTTGAGTGTGCTGCAACATTAAAAAACCCTACAACCAGACAAAATAAAAAAAAAAAGACAAACCTTCGCTCCCATGCCCCGAAAAAAATCGCGTTCAAAATGAAACCAGTTTTGTTTGTAATACACTCACGCTAAAAAGTTTGTAAGATATTTTTGGAAGGAATTGGATGTATGTTTTATATAGATCTATACATTCTGGATATAAAACAAAACTATATTCGAATTTCAGCCCCAGGTAGATACCTTGCGTATACACAGAAGATTATACAAATTTTAAAACAAGTTTACAATGATTGATGTGGACCATAAACTACATTGGCTTCAATAACAAATAGGCTTAAGAAAATACTCACTTTTATTATAAACGATAACCAAAAAGGCTTTATAACAAGGAGATTATTATTATAAGCACTAGAAAATTTTAAGATTGTATTTATTACCTGCATTAAATAGATCAGTGTGACCGTTTATATTTTAATTCCGAAAACGCGTTTGACTTAAGAATGGGAATATCTGTAAAATGCTCTGTCTTGATGATTCTATATGTCAGTGGTTGAGAGTAATTTCCATTTTTTTCTGCAAAGGTTAGGATATTATCATAAGCTACTTGGCTCAGTTCTTTGAGAGAGAGAGAGAGAGAGAGAGAGAGAGAGAGAGAGAGAGAGAGAGAGAGAGAGAGAGGCTAGCTTTCAAGAATTACTAAGACAACATTTTGAAAACTATAGTTTAGATTACACTCTAAAGTTAATTTCTAAAAGGATGTAAAAAGAACCATTAAAAGAAACCATGCTAGTTTGCTGTAAAGAGAAATATGTGTGTGTGTGTGTGTGTGTGTGTGTGTGTGCCAACTCAAATCACGTTTTCCTGGACACTGTCAACCGAAAACAAACTATGTATTCAAACTCAACTGAGGAACACCAGTATCTTCTCAGATCCAGTTATTATCCAAACCTACCACTGCATTCCGACCATATCATACAGCCAGCCAGACACGACAATTTGATTAACTTAGGCTACTAAAACGACTTGATGATGGAAGGAACCCGAAGGTCAAAGCAAACGACCTAATGACTTACACAAATATGGAGAGACGAAAACGGTTTTTCGGATATTATTTTGCCTTACATACCAAAATAGGCCAGATCATCCGGAAAAGCTGGCCCATCGTAGACTCGTGCGAAGCACTAAACTTAATCCGCCTGAGAGAAAAAAAAACAACAAGTTGTAGCCTACCAGAGACCAGAAAGCATCCTTGTCCGAGTGAAACTAACTTAAATCATTAGCTGAGATCACCCTAATAAGCTGTCCCCTATACTGGTAAACGGTTCACAACCAGTCAACACATGGCAGAAAAAAGCATATTTTCTAGCAAAGAAACTAGCGAACAAACTGAACACACGTGGTCCAAACAGAACATGCAATCCAGAATATGTAATACCTCTCATCATATTTAAGAACCACAGCCACAACATCCACAACAACCACAACTGTATCCACGGTTTTGGTATAGAAGAAGAAAAGAACAAGTCTTCACTATCCTTCAAACGGAAGAAACCGATTCATATGTGGTCCAAACAGAACATGTAAACCAGAATATGCAATACGTCTGATCACATTTAATATACAGCATTCAGTATGTGGGAGAAATTGAAAAGCTACACAAAGGATCACTCTTCATATATCTGACTAGATGACAACGAAGCTGTACAGAAGTCCAG